>JAWHQI010000160.1:0-1252500 GCA_033032865.1 Dactylorhiza incarnata | reverse complement strand
CGCCTCGCGGGTGAGGAAGAAGGCCCGCACCTCCTGGAGCCCACACTACAGTCCCTTGCCCTCCATCGGCATGCAGCCATGGCTGCCACCCGCCATCGGCTGTCCCAGCAAAGCCCGGAAGGCCGCCTGCGGATCTAGCCGACCCGCACTCAATCGGCCCAGAACTGGGGCCGACAGCTCCTACTGCAGACACCGACCACGCCACCGCTCCCAGCCCTTCGCCGGTGGTCCCCCAGGGTCGGGAGAAGCCGGCGCCTCCATGTCCGCCCATTCCTGGAGCTCTCGCAGCCACACGCCCCAGATCGGGCGTTCCGGAACCCTCGGCGGACCGATCGGGCCTTCCGCCGATCGGTTCGTCGTCGATCGTCGCCTACCCTTTCAACAGGGCCTTGAGCTCCTCCATGCGCACATCTAGACGCTCCTCTAGCCGCTGTGTAGACGTGCGCATCTCTTGCTCGATTGCGGCCACCGAATCCACCAATCCACCGTAGTTCTCCTCCAAGGTTTCCAAACGGGAGATCTCCTCTTGCGTGCGAGTGATGACCATCGTCGGAGAATGACGCCTCTGATACCAAATGATAGGAAACTACTAGAGGGAGGGAGAAAACTAAAGAATAAGGAAGCTAGGGTTTAGAAGAGGAGGAAAATACCTTAGGATTAATTGCTTAGCCCCAAATGACAACATCCCCAGGTATAAATACCCAGGCCAAGGATGGAGCGGGCCGGCCCCTCCAAATAGGGTTGAACCAGTTGGTTCATCCCATGGCCGGCCGGTTTTACTGAGTGGGGGCTGATCCGGTTGGTTCAGCCCCTTCGTTGCTTGGCTTCTCCTTGCGCCTGCGAACATAATAACGCCCCGAGAAGCGGGGTGCGATCGAGGGCGTAACATGACAAATGTTCTATGCGAAGAAAACAGAGTCATAAGTCACAAAATGAAATAGAGGATGTTGGGTAGACGCATGCTTACCTTGAGTAGACGCATGCTTACCTTGAGTACCAGAAGATGGATTTGGTGGTGGATCTGTTATTATGGACGAAGCCTGTGTGTTTGTGCCCCTGCGTCTCCGAGTATAAACCTGCAAAGGAGGAGACAAAGGAGGAGGAGGCAAAGGCGGAGGCAGAACCACCTGATCATTGGAAGTACGTGGACTAGGCGGTTGATATGAAGGGAATATAGGTAGAGGAATATAGGGAAAGCTCGCTTGCATGGTAATAGACTCCCCCTGAAGTGAGTTCCCATAGTAAGGTTCGGATTCATGAAATGTGACATCCATAGAAACAAAGGTCTTTCTGGTCACTCGATGAAAACACATACCCTTTTTGGGTTGGAGAATATCCAATAAAGACACCGTAGGGCACGGGTGTCAAGTTTGGATGTGTAATGCACGTGGACAAAGCACACACATCCGAAGATACGAGGAGGAATTTGAGTAGGAGAAACATGGAGAGTGTCGAGGGGTGTTTTATGTCCAAGGATACAGGTAGGCAGACGATTAATGAGATGTGTGATCGTAAGGACAGCATTCCCCCAATAATATTTAGAGAGATGCATCTTAAGCAAGAGACACCGAGCAACCTCAAGAAAGTGCCGATTCTTACGCTCAACGACTCCATTCTGAGAAGGGGTGTAGACACAAGAGGTTTGGTGTATGATGCCCAGGTCACTGAGGCAACGCTCAAAGTGAGAATCAATGTACTCACGGTCATTGTCACTGCGCAACACTTTAAAGGTAGCATTGAACAGAGTAGCTATCATTTTATGGAAATGTTGAAATAGGGGAAACACATCATTTTTTTTATCATCAGGTAAACTCATGTGCAATGAGAAACAATCTATGAAAGTAACAAACCAGTGAAAACCAGAGATAGACGCAATTGGGTGAGGGCCCAAAACATCAGAATGAATAATAGCAAAAATAGTAGCATTGGGTAGTGAAACATAAGTAAGAGAAGTACGTTTGTGCTTACTGAGTTCACACACATCACAAGTAAAAGTATTAAACAAAGAGTTGGATATAACAGGTAACAAAAGTTTCATAGTAGAGATAGAAGGATGTCCTAAGAGACAATGTCAGGAATCCAAATCAGAAGACTGGGCCACACGAAGAGCTTGCGAAGGGGGAGCCTAGCTGGATGGATCAAACATGTAGAGGTCTTCGCACAATCTACCAGAGCCAATCACCGTGCCCATCTTCAGGTCATGAATGATACAAGAAGTGGAAAAAAGTCACTGAGCAATTCATAGAGTTAGTCAAGTTACTAATAAAAAAAGTTTCAAGTAAACTTAGGAACATGAATAACTGAGGAGAGAGAGAGTAAACTAAGTGGAGGGTAATTGTCGTAGGGCATCAGATCGAAGAGGGCGACGAGTGTACACAAAGAAGAGGCAGTTTGGAGGGTACGATGATTGGGGTTGGGAAGAGTCGAGGAAGATGGGAAGTAACAAGAACGGTAGGGCGCGATAGTGTTGTAGGCGCTGGAGGAGCTGGACGTAAAGAGTGAAAAGGTTGGTCTTCGATGAAGGTCACATCTGCATATGTAACAACCTTGCGATCATTAGGAGATTAACAGACAACCTTTCTGAATGCGAGAGGAATCAACAAACATATATTTGGTAGCACGAGAAACAAGCTTGTCGGTAGAGGGGCCAAGGTATAGACATAGAAAGTACATCCAAAGACGCGAGGCGTGACTTGAAAGGGAGGTGTGAAGGGAAATAGAAGACTAAAGGGAGTCACATAGATGAGAATAGAGGAGGGCATGCGATTGATGAGGCAGCAAATTGTGGAAACAACGAAATGTAAATAGAGCTAGGGAACCTGCATTTGAAACATAAGTGAGCGAGCAACCTCAACAAGGTGATGATTTTTGCACTCAGCTGCCCCATTTTATTAGGGGTATAAGCACATGAAGTTTGGTGGATGATCCCGAACTTAGTGCAGAGATTACCAAACACATGACTTGTGTATTGACGTGTATTGTCGGTTTGAATTGTTTAATGGAACTGGAAAACTGTGTGCGAGTCTCAGCAATAAAGACACGAAACACATAATTTAGATCAAAACGATCGTGAAGTACAACCATGCGAGAGTAATCATCAATAAATGTAAGAAAATAACGATAACCAGAAACACTAGCCATTTTGTATAGTCCTCAAGTATCAGAGTGAACTAATTCAAAATGAGTATCTCCGAGTACAATGAGGGAGAAAAAAAAGAACGATGTTGTTTGCCGAAGATACAAGACTCACAGGTAATGTTAGTGAGGGATAGATCAGGAAGAGTTTTCTTGAGAATTGTGAGAGGAGCATGCCCAAGATGCAGGTACAAATCAATAGAGATAACGGAGGAGAGAACTGTAGGAGAAATGTCCAGTGTAGAGCCCGTTGGCAGTCGTCCTTTACCAAGGATATTCTGCATCCGTCGATCCTGCACAACAAAAGAAGAGGAAGAGAAGGTTACATAGCAATCAAGGTCTTGAGTAAGATGACTAACAGAAAGAAGATTAAAATGAGAGCTTGGAACATGAAGAATTGAGCGAAGATAGATAGATTAAGTGATGGACATATCAGCAGAACAGAAAATAGGGGTGGTGTCACAATTGGCCGCTGTAATAAGCTTGGGATGCGCAGATTTCAAGTATTGAGGCGGTTTCTATGGAGTAATATGGCGTGTCCCCAAAGTCCACAATCCAAGTTGGACTATGGGAAATACAAAAGATACCTTCATTGGAGATAAAAGCAACAAAGCCAGAAGAATGACTGATCAACCCTTGGAGATGTTGGATCTGGGTGCACAAGGCATCAATGTCGGTGTGGGTGGTGGTGCGGGTGGTGGAAGACGGATCGACCACAATGGAGGTGATGCAACCGTCACCGCATCCGAGGACGCGTGATATCATCACGCGTCAATTATTTTTATTTTTATTGTTTTCAGTTATTTTTATTTTCCCACGCACCGACGTTATTTTTAACTCTGGCTCGTCGGTTTGACCACCCGGTGAGACCCTAAATGAAAGGTCCGACAATTTTAGTAATTAGTACGTAAGGGGCAAGCTTAAATTATTTAGGGGCGTGTAACTTTAAATAGGGCAAAAACTAATATTCAAAAGAGAGCCGAGTTTTTCATCCGAAAGAGATACCTATAAAACCATATTCGGATGATCTACACTTGGCAAGAAATAAATAAGGTTAGAAATTAAACAATAGCTGGAAAGTAATATTTAGGAATTAATTTTAGAAAGAGTTAATTGGACAACCAAGAGCCAGCTATTAATACCTCCATCGAGAAAGGGAAAGGCAAACCCGGTTAAACAAAGGAACGAAAACCTTTTGTCCCTCTGTAATACCGGCGACCACCTTTGCGAACCATCGCCTCCCAGTCCCTGTTCATCCTACCGAAGCCTCGCAGCCACCAGCACCTGCTCCTCGACATTCAAAAGGATCGCGACAACCCCTCGACAAAAACCGCCGACCACCCAGCGCTCAGACGTCGTCAACCTCGACTCCCACTCTGACGTCGATTCAGAGCCATCTCTGTTAGTTGACGTCGACCTCAACCCTTCTCTTCCGTCAACCAACAGTCCTCCAACCGCACCTTTCCATCCGACCGATTGCGCCTCGGTATTTGGGTAATAGAACCCTGGAGCGAATCTCTTCTTTCTCTGAGTACCCTACCTGTATCCTTGCTCTCTTGTTTTGGCATTAAATTTATGCAACCTAACGAAATAATTGTAGTCTTGCTTTGAACATTCGTACTGCTTTATTGTCGTTATTCCTAAGTTATTATTGTGATTACATTGCTTGTGGTTGTACCGATGTCGTGGAGGATCGATCCGTAAAATACGTGAGAGTCAACCTCGAATAGAAATTAACGATCTTCAAAGTTCATAAGGATGAGTGAGATTTCGCGCATAAAAATTTCAATTTGGCCCGCTTTGCCTACTTTCAAAATTAAAATCAGCCGCATAAATATCATATTTTCAAAACCCTAATATTGGTTTACATCATTTTGGTATCAGAAGGTTTTGATTTGCTCCTATTGCGAATCAAGCGATCCGGATTTTCAAAAAAAAAAACTTTTTTATCTACTTAAAAAAAATTATTAAATTTATTTTTGATTTAATTTTTTTTTTAAATAATTTTTACTTAAGTTCAAATTTTAAAATAAGACTAAAAAATAAATTATTATTTTTTATATACCCACTCGGGTAATCTCGCAAAATAATTGAGTTCTTTTATTTTATAATTAATTTATGAAATATTTAAAATTAATATATTAAAAAATTAAAAAAATTAAATTTATGAGAATTTAAACATTAAATTAATGGAAAATCGTGTTGGTAATTTAGAAAATGGTGTTGCCAATCTGAGCACACAAATTAAAAATTTGACTAAAACAATTAAGGAGTTAAGTACGAATGTTTACCACGAACATGCGAGACGTGGGACAAGTGATAAATGGGTTACGCACGCATGTTAACCCGTTAGAGGCCAACCAAGAGTTAAGGACCACGCCACACCAAATTGAAGAGGATCCTAACCCTAGGAAACCTGAAATCGAGAATCCTAATCCACGACAACTTGAACAAAGGCACCAGAATGTTAGGAATACACCCCGATGGGATTTAGGAAACAAGTTAGACGTTGGTGATTTTGAAGGGCGTTTAGAACCTGAGGTATATCTAGATTGGTGTGATAGGATGAATCGTTTCCTGGCTTGGAAGCAATTGCCCCAAGCTAGCCAAATTGAGTACGCAACCCTTAAGTAAAGGGATCCGCTTTGGTCTGTTGGGGACAGTTAGAACATTCTAGGTTTAATTTAGGCATGCCCCCGAACACCACCTGGACTAAATTTAAGACGCAACTATGTAAGAGGTACGCTCCATCCGATTATTTGCAAACCCTCTGCCGAAGGTTCCACAACCTACGACAAGACAAAATATCAGTGGATGAGTACACGAATGAGTTCCTTGTACTCCAGTCTCGCCACGATCTCCAAGAGGACGATGATATGACCATTTCTCGTTATCTGAACGGGTTACGATATTCCATTAGAGATCAGTTAAAGCTATTTGATTATAAGGACCTGAGAGAGATCTCGAGTCGCACCCGTAGAGTAGAATCCTCACAGAAGCGGACATCCAGACCTAGGTCTACTGATAGACCTCCACTGAGCGTTACCACTAGAGCTGTCACGGTTCCGGTTCGGTTCCGGTTCTACCAAAATTGTGAACCGAACCGCTAAGGTAACGGTTCTTCAAATTAAAACCAAAACCGTATTTGGTTTGACCGGTTCCGGTTCCGGTTCCAGTATAATTTTTGGAACCGTCGTGTTAACGGTTCCGGTTCAACAAGAACCAAAACCAAACCGGTCACTAACGGTCGGTCCGGTTCTATGCGGTTCGGTCCGGTTCCAATCGGTTCCAACTAGAACCAAAATCAAACTTGGCGGAATGAATGTGGGAGGTTAAAAATAAAAACCGGAGGGGAAAAGTTTACTCGTTCGGTTTTTTTTTGCAAGATGGACTTCGAAGTTTGAGGTCCGGGCGCAGGAATTTCACGTTACACCAAGGGGGGGTACTTTTTGTATAATATATAGTAAGTCGGGTTGAAATTTAAAAATTGAAACCGCAAAACGACAAAATTGCACCAGACCGCACCGATTTTAAAAATTCAAAGATCACGATCGTGTAATGCTGATGCAATGTTCATGTTGCTGAAGATCACGACTCAACATAGAGTAAAGAACTTTGAATTGTTGCACTTGAAATCTTATTTTACAATTAAAATTTTGTTTGAAGAATATATTAGTTAATTCAATTTGACTAATTTATCAGCTACAATTAGATTTGTCTTTCATGATTACTATTAAATAGTAGTTATATATCCTCTATATTTTTAAAACAAAATATTTCAGAAAAATATGTGAGTAAAATTGAAAATACATTATATGACTGTACAAAAACCGAAAGTACACCGCAAAAACCAACTCTAAATCACACCAATGTCAAACCACACAACACGGATTTGGTGCGGTGCGATTTTGTTCAATCCAAAACCGACCCCCTTTCCTGCGATTGCGGTTTGGGTTCAACCGCACTAGTTTCACCTATAATAGTAAGTATAGATATTATAAATATATTATAAAATAATAATAATATTATAATAATATTAATAATAATAATAAACGAGTTGCGGTTCGGTTCTGCTTCTGTCCGGTTCGGATCGGTTCTAAAAATCTTGAAACCGCTTGAGACTTGTATATTGCGGTTCCGGTTCCGGTTTCGGTCCGGATAATTAAATGAAAGAACCACACCCGGACCAATGTTGTTCACGGTTCCAAAATTCAAACCAGAACCCAAATAATTCGCGAACGGTTCGGTCTGGTTCTTTGCGGTTCAGGTTCGGTTTACGATTTTCGGTTTTAAGTGACAGCTTTAGTTACCACTGCCCCCACTACTAGGATCTTAGATTCCCATCACCCCCTCCCCCATCACTGCCGGAACTCCGACCCCATCCACTATCCCTTCCAAGGGTAAGGAGATTATTAGGGCTAAGCCCAACACTGGAGTATTCTGATGCTTCATGTGCATGGAGTCGGGTCACAAATCATTTGAGTGCCCGCGAAGCCACTTCATCGCTATTATTGAATCTACTGATGGACGCGGGCATGAGTATGGAGTTTACATTAATAAATCTCACCCTGAGCCTGAGCCTGAGACCTATTCTGAGGACGTAATAGAAGTAGAAGGCGAACACGTTGAACATTTAGTATGTGTTTTACGTTATAGTCTGATCACCCCTAGCGAGTCTACTGAGAATGACCATAGGAGATATGATATTTTCCGCACTACTGGACGCATCCATGGAGAATTTTGTTTAACTATCATCGTTATTGGTAGTATGGAAAATTTCGTTTTTCAATGTATGGTCAACATATTAGTGCTTGAGGCGCACCCATTAGAACAACCCTACAGCTTATCTGGCATCAATAGTCATTTGACTATGCCTGTTACTCATTATTGTCTAGTAGAGTTTTCTATATGGGGCACATATTCAGATAGTGTTATGTCATGTCGCCGCCATGGATGTCTGTCACATCCTATTAGGGCGATCTTGGCAGTACGACCGGTATGTCATGCACGACGACACGAGGAACTCTCATTCATTTGAGCACAATGGACACAAGATTGTTCTTCTTCCCAGAAGAATTGTCTTATTCCAAGGGCACACGAGAGGACCTCTACGACTTCTAGTTCACTTTTTGTTGACTCCACCGCGGTCAAACTCTCCGCACTCCCGCATGAAACCCCACCCCCATGAAGACAGGCACAATCTAGATGTGTCACTCACTCCACATGACCTAAGCTCAATCCCACATATATCGGTCGTTGATATGCCCCTAGTATCTCTCGATTTCACACACAACCCACTACGTAGATTTCATATTTAGAGATCACATCTTTCTTTCACCACACTATCACTAAGGCATGTGAGGATTTGTCGATTTGCATCAATATATTAAATGCTTTACATATTTTTGGAACGCATTGGGGGATCGACTAGAAACCAAACTCGAGTGTAGTAGCGCATATCACCCTCTGATCGATGGACAAACTGAGGTCATTAATTAAAGTTTGGGAGATCTTCTTATGTATTTAACTAGGGTGAATCTAAAGCAATGGAATCTTGTACTTTCACAAGCAAAGGACATAATCAGTAATTCTAAAAATCACTCCCCTAGTAAATCTCCTTTCGAGATTATCTATGGGTTTTTATACCCCACCAATTTGATCGCCACCCTCTATCATTTCATGAACGTATTTCAATCGATGTGCAAGCACATATCAATTATTTAAAATAGCATAAAATTATTGTTAATGCTTTGTGGGCAACCTTTGAAAATTATAAATTCATGGTCGGTCGTTATCGTCGTGAGTTGTACTTTTCAAAGGAAGATTTGGTGTTTGCTCACTGCAGGAAGCAGAGATCTATACCAGGGACTTACCCTAAACTACCGCAAGGGAGGTTTGGTCCATTTCAAATTCGGAAGTGCATCGAGCCACCAGTTGAGGCCCCAGAAATACCACTCGACTCAACACCAACAATGGCGCCCGATCTTTCTATTACCAGCATTCGTAAGTTCTCGCCGGGGTCGAAGTCAACCCCGGGGGAATTGATGCAACCGTCACCGCATCTGAAGACTTATAATATCATCACGCGGCTATTATTTTTATTTTGTTTTCTGTTATTTTTATTTTTCCCACGCACCAATGTTATTTTTAATTCCGGCTCATCGGTTTGACCACCCGGAGAGACCCTGAATGAAAGGTCCGACAATTTTAGTAGTTAGGATGCAAGGGGCAAGCTTAAATTATTTAGCGATGCGTAACTTTAAAAAGGGCAAAACTAATATTCAAAAGATAGCCAAGTTTTTCATCCAAAAGAGATACCTATAAACCATATTCAGATGATCTACACTTGGA
This sequence comes from Dactylorhiza incarnata, assembly GCA_033032865.1. Classification (NCBI taxonomy): domain Eukaryota; kingdom Viridiplantae; phylum Streptophyta; class Magnoliopsida; order Asparagales; family Orchidaceae; genus Dactylorhiza; species Dactylorhiza incarnata. The sequence goes on along the minus strand of JAWHQI010000160.1, from coordinate 1,243,014 downwards.
AAGAAATAAATTAGGTCATAAATTAGGCAATAACTGGGAAGTAATATTTGGGAATTAATTTCGGAAAGAGTTAATTGGACAACCAAGAGCCAGCTATTAATACCTCCACCAAGAAAGGGAAAGGAAGACTCGGCTAAAGTAGAGGAACAAAAACCTTTCGTCCCTCTGTAATACCGGCGACCACCTCTGCGAACCACCGTCTCCCTGTTCATCCCTGTTGAAGCCTCGCAGACACCAGCGCCTGCTCCTACGACCTTCAAAGGGATCGCGGCAACCCCTCGACGGAAACCGTAGACCGCCCACCGCTCAGACGTCGTCGACCTCAACTCCCACTCCGACGTCCATTCAGAGCCATCTCTGTTAGTTGACGTCGACCTCAACCCTTCTATTCCGTCAACCAACAGTCCTCCAGCCGCACATTTCCATCCGACCGATTGTGGCTCAGTCCTTGGGTAACAGAACCCTGAAGCGGATCTCAGCTTTCTCTGAGTACCCTACTCGTATCCTTGCTTTCTTGTTTTGGCATTAAATTTATGCAACCTAACTAAATAATTGTAGGCTTGCCTTAAACGTTCGTACTGCTTTATTGTCGTTATTCATAAGTTATTATTGTGATTACTTTGTTTGTGGTTGTACCGATTTCGTGGAGGATCGATCCGTAAAATACATGAGGGTCAACCTCGAATAGAAATTAACAGTCTTGTTCAAAGTTCATAAGGATGAGTGAGATTTCGCGCAAAAAACTCAATTTGGCCCGCTTGGCCTACTTTCAAAATTAAAATCAGCCGCATAAATATCGTATTTTCAAAACCCTAATATTGTCTTACATCAGGAGACATGTGGTGGAGGCACGCCTTGCTTACGATAGCATGTTGCCTCAAGATGACCGTCCCGGACACAATGAGTGCACCTTGGACGAGTCCTTCCAATGCGACCCCTTCCCCGGGAGCCGGTGTGACCTCCACGAACTGATGGAGGAGCGGGGTGAGATGTAAAAGAGTGTTGGAGGAGAGCCGGAGAGAGAGTTCTGGGAGCATCCGGGGCGGGATGACCTTTAAAAGCATGGAGCACACATCTGAGAGAGAAGGAATGGTATGGATGAGAGGATATGAGCCCAGAAGCTACGGAGATGAGGCGGAACACGGGACATCATCATGGCGATGCCAACATCTTTCTGGGCACGTTAGGCAGCGAGATCCACTGTTGGAGGCTGATGTAGAATATAGGCCTCGAGCCCTCGACTAGAGTGTTGGATCGCGCAACAAAGGAGGTTAAGTCTCCATCCACCCCTGATTTGAGAGATTGAAGGTTCGTGGCGATGTCAAATAGGTGTTGCAGGTTGTCCTTGCCTGAATAGAGGGAGTGAAGTTCATCCCGCATAGTCTTGGCCGTCTCATGATACATGGTCATACGATATGGTTCACTGTCCATAGAGCTGAGGATCCATAATTGGACACGACCATCATCACGGAATCATTCCTTGGTGGGCTCAGTAGGAGTAGCCTTAGTCAGATGATGAAGGAGGCCTAGTGTTTGAAGAACACGGCGAACGGAGTGCACCCACTAAACAAAGTTCTTCTTCCCACTAAGAGAGATGGTGATGATCCGAAGTTCATCTCGAACTTCAGGAAGAGGAGTCGCAGCACGGTCCAGAATAGACGCAGCATCATTCAAATTTATTGAACGGGAAGGAATTGGGAGAGTCCGTGAAGGCCAGGCAAGCACAGGCAATAGGCCGCAAAAGATAGGAGGTTCTGACTTGGAGCGGACACAGCAACAGGGCAGAAAACCACGGCGATCAGGCGGTCACATGACCAGGCAGGCGCAGACTGGACTCTGCGGACAGCTCGTGCGAGTCCACAATCAGGCGAGCAGACAGGAAGGCGAATACACGATCAGACACGAACACGAGCAGGTAGGCATCTGAGAACTCGAGCAAGCTAGTAGAGGATTAGACAGACAGGCGATCATGCACGGATGGGAGAAACAGATCGCGAGTGCGTGATTAGGCAAACAGGCAGGGGAAGGCGGGACTATGCGTACAACGGGAGATCGGCGACCTCAACAAAGAGCAAGTTCGGCAAACAGGAACAACGCGAGTGGTTGGGGACGATCACAAGGAGTGTGGCGGGCTTTGAGCTTCTGCGGACGGACAGGAACAGAGTACAGCGGACCGAGGAAACTCGGCAGAGGTTGGATTGAGTTTCTGCGGTCAGGAACCCGGCGAACAGAGGCGATGAGCTGCTATCAAGAGCTGCGGCCAGGAAGAGCTGAAGAAGTGATGTCGACCGGAGTGAACAGAACACGAGAGGTCGTGGGAGACAACAATTAGGTGGGTCCCGGTTAGGCAACGAGGGAAAGCTATAAAAGCAACGGGGTGGGGGGAAGCGAAGGCAGAGGGCTGAGACGCAGAGGTGCGGTCTTGATCCAGGAGACCACCAATCCGCCTAAGCGAGCAAGCATAGAGAGGAGCGAACGGATGGGAGCAAGTGCGTACACCCCAAATAAAATTAGGATCGATTTGCCTCTGATACCATGTAGAGAAACACGGAAATGAGAGAAATAAAAGAAAATATTTTTATTAATTTCTCACACTCTAATACATACAAGTATTTCTACACTTATATAGGAAGAGAGGAAGGAGCTATAATCACATTCTAAGATGTGAGACTAAATACTAAAGAGGTAGTTGGCTCTAGTTGGGCCTTGCTATGGGCCTCTATACATATTTTATCCAATACGGTCAAAAGAACATCTTACAGGTCAGTTAATAAAAGAGTTTAACTATTTTTCAGGAAAAATTGCAAGTTGAGTGTTATTAATTCTCATGCTCAATATGAGGGGTGTAAAGGTGAACCGAAAATGCCCAGTTTAGTGGGTTATGGCATCCAAAATGTAAGGTCTCATACATGAAACATCAAGGATCCATCGAGAAATCAAAGTTTTTCTTCTAACTAAATTGTTATTCCACTATAAATACAGATTCTGTATGGCTCACCTAGCTGAATACAAAATAAATGACCCAGAAAAGTATATTATTCATTACTCTAGTTAAAACTAGATCACTTACGGGGTACATACTAATAACATATGCCTACCTGTGGAAGCTAGAAAATGTAGAACTGCATGTCCATATGATATAGGTACAAGTGAGCTTGGCACGCGTACCTTTGCTTGAATGAACTTCTCCTTCACTGATATAGGATCATTATGCTTTGGCTTTCTGATTGGTACCTGCTGTTGCTTTTTGTCAAAATTGTGAAAACTGCAAGACAATAAATTTCAAACGAAGTTGTTAGCATGATTTTTGAAATCAGGCAACTAAAGAAGAAGCAAATGTGAATGCATATACAAGACACACAATAATATTACCTAGAACCATCCTCGTGTCTTTTGTTAATAGTGGAAAGAAGCTCCTCCCATACGGAGTTAGAAAAAGCATTGCCCAAAGATTGGAACAAATTAATAACCGAAGGCTCCCATGCTTTAACATCAAGTGTCAGAGACCTCACCTGTCAACAGAGCCATGTCAAAAAATAAAGCTTAAAAGAGATATAGACTTAACAGCAGGCTCAGACTCCTCGCCAGTGAACAGAGCCATGACCAAGAGATACAGCTTAAAACAGATAATAATATAAAATTCAGAGAAAAAACATTCAATTTACTCTGTGTACTGATTGAAAATTAACCTTCGATCAATCAAGTATTTCCAACAAACTATTGAAGAACACAGGCGCATAATTTCCTTAACTTCCACTTATTATGAAGAGCAACGTTAACGGTAGACCATCAATGGCTAGGTGCAGACCATAAATAGACCTTAAAACTCATTTACACTAGTATTTGCTTTACACCAAAAAAACCCATGCATTGACCAAAACCTTGAAGTTTCACTCAACTCTCCAATGCCACCTCCGCCAAACCACCTCTTGCTATAAAAATTGAAGCCTCGTTGTAGGTCGCCAGATCCACCATTAACCCAAGCCAGATGTTGTAAGTAGCATTAATCGATCCCCTTCTTCCCCATGTTTCGAATTTTTTGATGCCTCCTTTGCCGGGGAAGCAGGTCATGCCTTCGAAAGTATCGCCGCCGGTCGAGCAACCCCCAATGTACTCACGCCAAATGTCGGAAGCCAAAAATGCCGAGCAAAGAGGGGTTGCAAGGCTTTATTGCGATCCGACGTTGGCCCATTAACAGATCACATCCCCTTCACTGGCATCAGTTTTAACTGATGGTTTCCACACTTACATACACACCCACATCGAAGATGGTTCCTTCACCGGAGGCCCGTAAATTTGCGCATGTTAGAAATGCAAAAAAATAGTGGGTATATGGATTCCCCTGCTGGTGATTCATGTAACGGAGTCCTTCCCACTATGTTATTAAGTGTTTTTAAATATTTCAATTTCCTAGAAAATTTCTTTCCTTTCACTATCTATTTTTAAAGTCCTTCAAATTTTGTTGAACTTTACAAGTAATTATAAAATGCAATCTCAATGCCTTTAGCCAAATAACTATCTGCCATGCTCTTTTCAATTGAATCTCTACAATATTTTCTCGGACATATTATTATACTACTTGGAGTTCCAATATAAAGAATCGTACAAGAAGGTTTAGCATTGATTTGGGTTGATTCTTGACAACTACAATGTGTATTGATCTCACTTACGAGTGTTGTGCTTACAAGCACTCGTGTAGGACCATGATCGTTTCTTCTCCGTCGGCCGCCGGATTCGAGACATCCTGGCGATCCATCCATAACCCTCACTTCCTCGCCGTCGGACGCTATGGGTAAATGCAGGGGGTGGCAGCCATAGGTAAAATGTGAGTGAGATTACTTAATACTTCTTTTGGTTTGCACATAATAACGTGATCTAAACCTCAACTTTTCTAGGTCTGCACATAACGATGGTTGCACCTAGCCAAAAGCGTTTTACCCTTAAACCAGTGAACAGAGCCATGACAAAAAAAATAAAGCCTATGAAAATTAGTCTTCTATCAATCCCTAAACCCTAAGATAATAATATAAAATTCTGAGAACAAACATTCAATTTATTCTGTGTACTAGGAAAATTAATCTTCTATCAATCAAGTCTTTCCAACAAACTATTGATGAACGCAGGCACATATTTTCTTGAACTTCCAGTTTTTAGGAACCGGATATTCATATGAAATGATGTATCCAGTGCATGAGGCTCCCCCAATCATGAGTTTCGGGACGATTTGATGTTTGAAAGCTAACTGCATAGTAGAAAGGCTAGATTGGAATGCATGTTCTCCAAAGCACCGCCGAGGCAATCTTACCATGACCACGCCTGTTCTAAATTTACATCTCAAAATTGAATACACAAATAAGTTTATATTCAATAATGCGTTCTATCAACCCGGTCAAAAATGTAAAATCAACAATAATTCAATGATGAAGAAAGCACATATTACCGGCCATTGATGGTACATCTTGCAACTTATCAAATCCAAAAACGGTGGTCAAATGAGAATGGGTAGTGCCAGGATGGAAGAAAGGCCCAAACAGAGTGGCATCGGGCAGGCTTCTAAAATGGCATACTTCTGGAAAAAATGGGTACATAAATGAACATAATCTCATATCGGATATGGAGGAAAGGTTGTTGGATTATACACGTGATAGTTTAGACACAAACATGCGAGGTACCTTTTAAGAGCATAAGGTGAAACTTAATTATAAACTCAATTTAGTGTGCTCAAGTAGTACTACCAAAATGGGCATACCTATCGAAACATTCTTGTAGGAAATCTAAGGAATGGGTAAAAGCGTGAGATCGGCCTCAATATGGGTTGGACAAAGTCAAAACGGACAACACCTTACATTGTAGGTTGGGTCGTTACTAATCAACACTAGGAGTCAAATATATATATATATATATATATATATATCAAAAGTACTTTCCAAAATAGCTTTTGAAAGCCACAAATTATATAAAACAGAGCTAGTGAGCCCTCATTTTTTTAATCTCTTCACATTCCACCAAAGAAATTCATTTAGCACTTGAAGCATTTTTCTCATTTTAAAGCAATGAATAAGTTGCCCATATCCAGAAGAGTAGAATGGTTGTTAACAACTTACAGAAAATGAAAGAATCAAGAGTAGATTCTGATTGGAATACATGGAAAGGCACCATAAACCATACCTATCAAAGCTAATAAGATGATGTTGTCATTCTAAAGAAAAGGAAAATTTGAATGACAAAGATAATTACTTTAAGCTTGGCTAAAAAAGCAACTAATACGAACAAGAAGAAGAATGCTTGAATTAATGAAACCACGGATACAATCCGGAGCAAGCTCCGGCCAACTCTCGGAGGTTGGTTCCTCCAAAGAGTTTCTCTCTAATGAGAGCCCAAAAGACAATGGAAGATAACCTAACTCCCCAAAACCACCTCCTTATATAGGGAGGGGGGGCTCACATCAACCCTAATAACATTTGAAAGAACATACTAATAATAATAATGATGATGATACGACGCCGCGTGCGCGTTACAATACACCCTGTCAGAAAAACGACCTTCACCCCAAGGTCGGCACGCCGCCCACCGATCAGTAATGATATGCACGAGGTTGGGATGCCCTCGATGTGCTAGGGGGGTCTCCTGGTAGTCCGTCTGAGAGCAGCAAGGCGTCAAAGTCGGCGGCGGTGAGCGCGGCCACGTAGTCGCCGATGAGGACCCAACACTCATTCACCGAGCACGCATGACCAGGAGAGTAGGGTTGCTTGCAGCGGAAGCACAGACCCTTGCTCCGTAAGTCGTTGTACTCATGATTGGTCAGGCGATGTGTAGGGACATGCCGAGTGTTGGTTGGGCCCATAATTGGTGGCCGGGGTAGGGGAGGTGGCAGAGGTGGAGGTTTGGGATGGGTCGAGAAGTAAGGTTGGGAGGGATGCCTGGAGGAAGGTGATGGGTATGGAATGTCTCCGGACGTCGCGAGGAATTCCGCCTCCACAAGGGGGGGGAGGTTGATGGCTTGGTGGACCATTAATGGCTTGAGGGTGTGGAGACGGGAGCGGAAGTGGGGTTGCAAACCATTCATGAAGAACCCCAAGTAATGGTCTGGGGGAGTCCGGGAACATGAGTGACCAATTCCACGAAGACATCAATGTATGAGTCAATGGAGCCGGTGTGACGGACCCCGCAAAGTCGCTCGATCATGGGGCCCGAGTAGCGGTCGTCATACCGCTGAATCAGGGCCTCGGTGAGACCTGCCCAGGTGCGGTCGGGAGAGGTCTGGCGTAGCCAACGGACCCAATGGAGGGCAGACCCTTCCATGTCGATAAGTGTGGTGGAGACCCGTTGCATCGGAGGGGTCTGGTGGATGTCGAAGAACTGTTAGGCGCGGGCAATCCACCCAAGGGGGTCAGTCCCGTTGAATGTGGGGATGTCAGATCCACGGTACGGTGGAGTAGGCAATTCCACCATTGCGGGAGTATCGGGGATCATAGTGCTGGGGGATCCCACAGCAGAGGCGGTAGAGGTCCCGGAGTGCTGGGTGGGCTGCAATTTCTGGAGCATGGTCAGAATCGAGGCGAACTGTTCGTTTTGTGCCTCGAGACAGGCGTTGATGGTGGCGAGGGAGTGTTCGAGGGCTTCCACGCGGGATTCCATCCGGCTCTTTGGCATATGAGGATGACTGCGCTGAGTTGGAGGTTGGCAGGAGAGTGCCGGAGCCGGGGAAGGGCGCTAGCAGCGGACGATCGCTGCGGAAGAGCAGGCGGCGGCGAAAGGACCTGGAATGGCGCTGTGTATGGTTGAGGGAGGAGCGGTGGATGGGGCGGATCCGGATGCGACTGATCGAGAAGGGTCACGGACTACCGATCGGTGCGGAAGAATGAACGGTGCGGGCGCTGGCGGATCCAGATGAGGCAAATAGATCGATGCGGCTAATCGGTGAGGCTGATCGGTGCGGCTGATCGGTGCGGCTGATCGGAGCGGCTGTTCGGAGTGGCTGGCCGAGCGGTGCGGCTGATCAGGCAGTGTGTCGATCGTTCTGTCGAGCGCGCCACAAGTCGATCGTTCTGTCGAGCGGTGGCGGATGCGGACGAGGCGGGTTCACGCGAGCCTGGACGACGGTGGACGAAGCACCGGCGGTAAGTGCAGCGGGCGGTGAGGGAGGATCGGACCAAATAATACGAACAAGGAGAAGAATGCTTGAATTAATGAAACCACAGATACAATCCGGAGCAAGCTCCGGCCAACTCTCGGAGGCTGGTTCCTCCAAAGAGTTTCTCTCTAATGAGAGCCCAAAAGACAATGGATCCAAAGATAACCTAACTCCCCAAAATCACCTCCTTATATAGGGAGGGGGGCTCACATCAACCCTAATAACATTTGAAAGAAAATAATAATAATAATAATAATGATACGACGCCGCGTGCGCGTAACAGCAACAAACAACATAGTAATAAATATTCATAAATAACACATCACTTGTTAATAGATTTTGAGGGCCTGGAAAAGTAAAGAAATCAATAAATATAGGCAAAAGCAGACATATCTCCATTAAGCTTAAATTGACTCCCATGAAATGATTGCAATTTATGTGTGAAAGCATAATATCCTGCATTTCAATGGGAGACCAGAGTGAGGATCAGAGGATTGTTCTGAAACAAATCATCAGAAAATGCAAAAATAGGTAATCCAGTTGTCACTTACATACCAAGAAACCTTATGGGTTTATGTTAGCCGTCCACCTATGCAGGACAGGAAATTAAAGATTGTAATAGGAGATAGACAACAACTTGCAATTGTTTTTATCATTTTTTTATGGTGTCCTTCAAATAATCCTAGCTGACCCAATATGATAATGATTGAGCTTAACTTGGACAGCACAAATGAAAGTGAAACGTGAAATCATATTATTTGCTAACATGGTGTAAATAAATTAGGGTAATATTATAAGCAAACCCATTTTCGTTATTAGCAAACCTAAGAAAACTGGATTCAATAGAAATAACCCTCTTTTTTAACTAATTTTTGCTATAAGTAAACCTAGGGCTCCATACCTCCTATCATGCTAGTCTGTAGCCCCTCTATCCCACTCATCCACGACTTTAGTTTCCCCCTCTCGCCAGCCACCTGTTACCACCCGCATGCCACCAACGCATATATTCTGAATGCCGGTGACTCTTCAATTTCATCACGCGACCAAGCCTCCCCCCCTTCCTCAAGCCCCAAGACGCGCGAATCCGGCCAACGAAAGAGACAATCCAGAGAGTCCTTTGCACCCCCGGCCATCGGCTTCCAAGACACGCGCTGCTCTAATTGGCAGCAAATCTCTACCTATTTATTCTTACAAGATCTGCTTGGCCACTCTTCGATTTTCTTTACAGATCAAAAAAGGTGTTTCTAGCAGAAAAAAAGATGATTTTCCCAGCAGCCCTGAGCGCGATGAAGTTCTGCCTGTGGTTTACTGGATTCCGCAGCCTGCATAAGTAAAAGTTCATGTTTTCTGTGTAAATTAAGCCATGTTCTGCTGATTCCAAGTTCTTCGATTCAGTAACTTTCTTTTTGATGCTGCAGATCAAATTGGGGCCTGAGAACGAAGTATTCTGCTTAATTATTCTAAGAAAATCTATGTCCTGATAATTTCCAAAAGAAAACTAAGTTTTTACCACAGTTCTCTAACAAAAGTTTCAGTTTCGGTATCAATTGTCTGTTTACTGTTAATTTTTTAGAAATTTATGTTTAAGATCTTTGGGCAAATGTCAATAATATTTTTGTATAATTTCTCTAAGTTTTGATGTACGAACATTGTATTTTTTTTCTTCAATTTTTTTTTTGAATAGTTTGCTAATAACAAAAAGGTTTGTAAATAGCCATTTGCAAAATAGCTGATTTGCTAATAGCCAAAGTTTGCTAACAGAGAAAACTAGTTTGCTTATAATGTTGCCCATAAATTATTCAAAAAATAACGATAATATTATATGAGGAAACTGCATCTAGAGCATCATGTGTTTAGATCAGTATAGCAAAAAGAATGTTCCAGCTTAAAATAAACTTGAACAGAGATTCAAATTGGGCTTTCCAACTTCTAAAATGAGAATACTAAGTATGATACTTTGCACATTCAATAACATAAGAACCTTCCTGAAAATGATGAGCAGATCATTGTTAAGAAACATTTAAGTATGAGTTGAAAAGAGAAGCAATCAATAATATAAATGTAAATTATCTGCTATGATTCATGTTAGAACCTGTTCATATAAGAACCTATCAATGACCATGAAGAACAACAAAAGTTCGTTCTCAATTAATTAATAGTGCATGCAAGTACTTTAATTGCAATATGCAGGTACCTTGGATATGTGCACACCTAAATTGCGATGTACCCCAGAACATTCTATGCATACAAGAATTCCAAGGTTTAAGGATGCCCAATCGGGATCAGAGGCCCCGCAATCAGCACAAACGCCATTTCCACAGACTTTCCTCAGTAAATCAATTGGCTTTTCATGCTTAACGCTGAACCTGTGTTGAGAACTTCGGGAGAACCGCTCAGACACTCCACTAGCACAGTTCCTTTCAAATGAATATTCTTCAGTTGTCATGTGATCAAGATCCGATGAGCTGTCAAATGAACTACTCTCACTAGCAGTACGATGATGAGCACTACTAGTGGGGCTGGTGAGAAGGTGCTGAAAATGAGAAACAACTGTGTAATATTAACCAAGAAAATACATGCAGAACTCAATGGAAATTATTCATTCCAACCTTCTCAGGTGATTGGGAACTGAGTAATGAAGCAATGACACCAGTTATCTTCTCTATCCAATCAATCTGATCAACCGCGCTCTCAGCCTATCTCAGTAAATAAGATGGCAGAAGTAACCAAAATAAGTAAATAAAGAAGAGTCATTGTTATAATGCATCAAACTTGAGTTCGGAAAGATAAATCCACTATGCGCAATTAATACAGTAAAACTTAAGTAATAGGAGGAACAGCTTAAGAAATAATTATTAACATAGGAACGAGTAATTGCATTGAATTTTACCATATAATACATAAAAACAACAGAATTGGAATTGATCTCAATTCTAAATCTCGTGGAATTAAAATTGAGTCAATTTTAATTCCCACCAAACAATTCCTTCCAAATGAATGGAGCCTGAAAGCATTCAAAGATGCAAAGTATTTACCTCAGGACATTATGAACGTAAGTGAGAAACCAACTCGCACTCCATTTGACATCGGGGCCACACATTCATTTGTGTCTCGGGACTCTACTCGTGGCATTGATAGCGTCAGGCATTTTACTAGACTCTCATTGTGGGTGCGACTATCGGACGGGTCAGAGATGCTATCGTATGGCAAGTGCACCTTCATGGTGTGTTTCGCTCTGAAGACTACAGGTTTTTGTGCTTTGGTCGAGGCCGCTAGAGCGTTGGAACTAAACATTGAGAAGACCCAGCGCCGCAAAGGATTAGCAACCCATTAAGGAGATGGTAAGGCTTCCCAAACCCAGGGAAAATTCGATGGAGGAAAAGGGAGGAAGAGTTTTCGCCACCAACAGTCTAGCGAAGGAAGCAGAGTGGTGATGAGGATCAAAAAAGCAACGTTGTTATGAACGCTTGGCTGCCACAAGCCAGTTATCCTTGTGATAACTTTTCTGCAACCTCTAGCTTCAAATTCTAAAGGCCAACACTTGTTGAACACTGCTTCACAATGATAGGAAGAGTCGGTATCAAATGATCAAAAAGCAACGTCGCTAGGAAGGCTTGGCTCCCACAAGCTAATTATCCATGTGGTAACCAAATGGGTCTATAGGAACAAACTTGACTCAAAGAGTGTGGTCATATGGAACAAGACTAGACTTGTGGTTCAAGGATATAAGCACGAGGAAGCGATTGACTACGATCAAACCTTTACTCCAGTACTCAGGCTTGAAGCCAAAAGACTTTTCTTAGCCCTGTTATAGGAAACAATTAAAATATCATTCAGTTTATTCAACAGCACAATACTTATCTATGAGGATCCGGGATACTCCAGCAATCAAGATTTGAAGTCAATCAGCAAAACACCATTCTGAACTTAATAAGACATTCTGGAAGTCCAAAACTTCATAACAAAAATTTAACTTGCAAACAAAATTTAAAAGTTGACATGATGTGTTAGTATTTGGTTGTAATTGGAGTTTTTATTATTTCTTTTTACTTGTAGTCTACCATTCTTATATATAAAGGAGCGTGTACTCGTGCTAATGTAGTCAAGTGAATAAATCTCGATCAATATGGTATTAGAGCCCTATAACACTCGTACGCTTCACTCGGTGTATTCCATCTGAAGAGTGCTTCAAATTCCTGGCATTGTCGCCTAGGACATCCCTCTATCTCCAAACATTAATTTCCTACGTTGTCTACTATTTTGTTTGAAACTTCATTGTGATGTGTGTGAACTTGTAAATTTTATCGTACTTCGTTTAATCATGTTTCCCTACCTAGCACTCCTTTTGTTACTATTCCTAATGTTGATTAAGGGGCGTGCCTAGTACCATCTATTTATGAATGTCCTTGGTTTGTTACCTTTATAGATTGTTTTTCTCGTACTACATGGGTATATTTGATGAAAAAAAAAAATAAGCGTTTCCAATATTTAAACACTTTCATACAATGATAGTCACTCAGTTTAAAACAATTTTTAAAATATTATGTAGTGACAATGGTCGTGAGTATATTAATTCTCAGTTTGAGAGGTATCTCAATGACATTGGCATTATCCACAAAACCTCTTGTGTTTACTCCCCCGCTCAGAACGGGTGGCAAAGCGCAAGAATCGACATCTTCTTGAGGTAGTATGATGTCTCTTGCTTAAGTTGCACCTCCACAAATATTATTGGGGGTGTTGTTCTCACAGCAGCTCGTCTCATTATCATATGCCTACCCGTATCCTTGGGCATAAAACCCCCTTAGTACTCTTCAAGTGACTCTTACTCATCTTCATCCTCGTAACTTAGTGTGTGTGTGTGTTTTGTTCATGTCATAAAACAAAACTTGATTTATATGCCCTAAAATGTGTCGTCATTTGGTATTCTCCCACTCAAAAGGGTTACAAATTCTTTCACCTTGTGAACAAGAAGACCATTGTTACCATGGAAGTCACTTTTAATAAATATGAGGCCTAATATGGGACCTCATTTCAGGGGGAGCCTCACCTATGACGGAAGTGAGTTCCCTTCCTATTCCTCTATCATATCAACCTCTAATTTCTGCTGCTACATCTCCTATTAAGCCCAACAATAAAAAAAATCTACTCCACACCCTTTACAGTTTTACACTAGGAGAAACAAGGGTATAAACACACAGGCTCCTCTCATGAGACCAAAGCTAGCATCGGATCCATCTTCAGAGCCTATTGCTCTAAGATAATCGTACATCTACCGAACATCCTTTATCCCATTTTGGGTCTTATGCAATGTTGTTGATATCGTCCGACATGGCCAACATGTCGGATTACATAAAGGTTTCATGGACAAAACAACACGTTTCCGATATTGTTTTTACAAAATACCCTTTTGAAGTATATCATCTGATATATCCGCTATCGACCGATATATTCGCCAATATATCCCGACATTATATCAGTTGAATTATTTCAATTAATTTTGTTTAGTGTTTATGGTCAAATAGCATGATTGCAGATGTCGGATGTGAGGGATGCGTCGATTTAGGTTTTTCATGTCTGTTTTAATATGACGGGGGATATATCGAGGATATTTCACATGCCGGATTTTAATAATTAGTTATTTATATATATATATATATATAATCATTTTTCTAATTTATATATTAATGTATTAATAATTTTGAACTCTAAATTTACCAAACTAGTATAAACACTTCATATTATATAATTAATAATAGTATAACGCATGGAAGAAAGCAAGAGGAAGTCAAAAAGTCGTCTATTACGATGGAAGATAAAGAACATTCATTCTAAAATCTGATGGCCAAGAAGAATTGAAGTCAATGACGGACGGGGGCAGGGGAAAAAGTCAGAGGAAGGATATTAAACAACCTAGCAACGAGACAATTTCGGTTTATTATCTATTAAACCATAGACAATAAATAAAATAAATTGAAATAAGTCAGTCGATATAACGTCGGAATATATTGGCCAATATATCGGCGAATATATCGATTGATAGTGGATATATCAGATAATATATTCCAAAAGGATATTTTGTACAAAAATATTGAAAACATGTCGTTTTGTCCATGAAATCTTTATGTTGGACGACATGTCGGCCATGTCGGAAGATATCCACAACATTGTCAAATAGACAATAACTCTAAATTGTTTCGTTGCTAGGTTTGTGTCCTTCCTCACATTTTTCCCCGAGCCCGTTCGTCATTGACTTCGATTCTGTTTGGTCATTGGATTTTAGACTTAAAGTTCCTTATTTTCCATCATTATCGACGACTTCCTGGCTTCCTCTTTCATTCTTCTATGTCGGTCCCGAGTCCGGATGAAAAAATGGTGAGTGTTGTGTTAGGTAAACGGCCAGCGTAAAATTTAGTCACCCTTATGAATATGAATCATTTGAGAAATTGTGCAAAAGTTAGGTTGTTCCTCCTAAGGAACACATAATATGGTCCGAATGTGGCGCCTTGGCAAGGATCGCTACATCTTCAGGACTTCGGTGTAGTGTTAAATATACAAGAGTCCTCGTCGTATAGACTGAATGCGGCGTCTTGACAAGGACCACTGCACCTCCAAGAGGACTTGGGTGTAGTGTTAAATAGGCAAAAACCCTCACTTATTAGACGTCCTAGGAAAGTAGATCGTAGGATTTGTGACCGACTTAGGATTGGAAGTTGGAATATAGGTACGCAAACGGGAAAATTGATGGAAGTAATTGATACGATGATTAGGAGAAGGATAAATATCATATGCATGCAAGAGACTAGATGGGTGGGTGAGAGAAGCTAAATTTTTAGACAATTCAGATTTTAAATTATGGTACATAGGAAAAAAATAAAACAAGCAATGAAGTAGAAATTATTGTGGATACTACTTGGAGGGATGGAGTTATTGGGGTAAGTAGAAAAGATGATAAAATCTTACCTCCTAAATTAGTCATAGAAAAGGAAACTATTAATGTGATCAGTGCTTATGCACCACAAATAGGATTAAGTGAAGCTATTAAAGTGCAATTTGGGGAAGACTTGGATGATTTAGTAAGGGAAATCCCACAAAGAGAGAAGATTTTCATAGGACTTAAATGGACATATAGGGAAGGAAAATACAGATTACACAGCCGTTCAAGGAGGATTTGGGTATGGAGAAAGAAATGAAGAAGGAAGAATAATTTTAGACTGTCATAGCACATGAGCTAATTGTGACAAATACACTTTTCATGAAAAGGAAAGAACATTTAATTACGTTTAAAAGCGGACCAAATATGTCACAAATTAATTATTTTATTACTCGCAAAATGGATAAAATAATTTGTAAGTATTGCAAAATCATACCAGAAGAAAGTTTGACAGTACAGCATAGGTTAATGGTGTTGGACGTGCATATTAAATATAATAAATATAAGACAGACAAAGTGTTACCAAAAATTCGGTGGTGGAACTTGAAGATGGAAAAATAGGTTGCTTTCAAGACGACAGTTATGGAACAACTAGTTGATGACCCTTATGTTGATCCTAGTGTCTCATGGGAAGTTATGTCTTAGAAAGAAGGTACTTGGAGAATCAAAAAGTCGTGCGCCCCAAATACAAAAATCTTGGTGGTGGAAAGAGAAAGTGCAAGATAAAGTGAGGGCAAAGATGGTCAGCTATAAAAAAACTTTACACTTGTAGAAATGATGAAAACTTGGCAAGGTATAAAGTCGTTGAGAAGGAAGTTAAACATGCAGTAAGTAAAGTAAGAAGTCAAGCTTATGAAGAATTTTATAAGCGACTAGATACTAAAGATTGAGAGCGTTACATATATAAAATTGCTCGAGCTAGAGAGGAAGACAAGAGATTCAAGTCAAGTTAAATGCATAAAGGATGAAATAGATATAGTTTTGACGGATGATGTGGCTATTAAAGAGTGATGAAAAAGATATTTTTACCAACTCTATAATGAAATAAAAGACAATGAACTGAACTTTGAAAAGTTAAGTAAATCTGAAGAGTATAGAAACATAACGTTATATCGTAAAATTCAAGTATCGAAAGTAAATGATGCTCTAAAAAAGATGAAAAATAGAAAGGCCGTTGGGTCAAACGATATACCCATCGAAGTATGGAAATGTCTAGGAAAAGAAGGAATTTTGTGGCTTACATGTTTCTTCAATAAGATACTGAAGTCAAAGAGAATGTCGGACCAATAGAGAGAAATTATCTTGGTACCTTTGAACAAAAACAAAGGGATATACAAAATTGTGTTAATTGCAGAGGAATTAAATTAATGAGTTATAACATGAAACTATGGGAATGAGTAATAAAAAGAAGAGTAAGACGTGAGACTAGCTTCTCGGAGAATCAAGTTGGATTCATGTCAGCGTGGTCGCCATGGAAGTTATACATCTCTTGAAGAGACTCATTGACAACTATCGAGAAAGAAAACAAGATTTGCATATTTTTTATTGATCTTGAGAAGGCTTATGATAGGGTTCCAAGAGAGATCTTCTGGAGAGTCTTAGAGAAAAAAGGAGTAAATGTATCATACATTGACATAATTAAAGATATGTGTACAAATTCAATGACGAGGGTGAGGCATATGGAGGATTAACACAGGAATTCCCTATCATTGTTGGCTTACATCAAGGCTCAGCTTTAAGCCCTTATCTCTTTACCCTTATCTTAGATGAGCTCACCGGACATATCCAACAAGCAATAGCTTGGTGTTTATTGTTTACGGATGATATCATTTTGGTCGATGAGACGCGCGAGGATGTAAACGCGAAACTTCAATCTTGGCGAGACAATTTAGAAAAGAAGGATTTTAGGTTGAGCATGGCAAAGACGGAGTATAAGGAGCTTAAATTTAGCAATGCAAGAAGGATGAATGACTTCGTTATTAAGTTGGGTGATCAAGATAATTCCCTATCGTCGTTGGCTTACATCAAGGGTCAGCTTTAAGTCCTTATCTCTTTACCCTTATCATAGATGTGCTAACCGGACATATCCAACAAACACTACCTTGGTGTTTATTATTTGCAAATGATATTGTTTCGGTCGATGAGGCGCGCAAGGGTGTAAACACAAAATTTAAATCTTGGCGACACTTTAGTAGGGTTTTAGGTTGAGCAGAACAAAGACGGAGTATATAGAGCATAAATTTAGTAGTGGAAGAAGGTCGGATGACTCCGTCATTAAATTGGGTGACCAAGATATTTCCTGCAGTGAGTGCTTTAAATATCTGAGATCGATAATTCAAAAAGATGGAGGTGTAGATAAAGATGTGATACATAGAATCCAAGCAGGTTGGTTGAGTGGAGAGGCGCGTCTGGGATCTTATGTGATCGTAAAGTACCATTAAAACTTAAAGGCAAGTTTTACCGTACTGCAGTTAGGCCAGCAATGCTTTACAGTTATGAGTGTTGGGCAGTGAATGGTGTACATGAGCAAAAAATGGCAGTTGCGGAGATGAGAATGCTTAGGTAGATGTGTGTTCACACGAGACTGGATAAAATTAGGAATGAATGTATCAGGGATAAGACAGGAGTGACGCCAATTGTAGAGAAGATGTGAGAAGCTCATTTAAGAAGGTTTAGACATGTACATAGGAGACCATTAGAGGCACATGTTAGGCGTTGTGAGAGTTTAGTCACTAGACATGTTAAACGGGGGAGGGGTAGACCCAAAAAAGACTTGGAATGAAACTATAAGGAAATATATTATGTACTTAGGTATTAGTGAGGCTATGATTAAAGATAGGGCGCAATGGCGACAAAGGATCCATATAGCCGACCCCACTATGGTGGGATAAAGGCTTGAGTGTTGTTGTTGATCAAGATATTTCCCGCAGTGAGTGATTTAAATATCTTGGATCGATAGTTCAAAAAGATGGAGGTGTTGATAAAGATGTGATACATAGAATCCAAGCAGGTTAGTTGAAGTGGAGAGGAGCGTCAGGGATCTTATGTGATCGTAAAGTACCATTAAAACTTAAAGGCAAGTTTTACCGTACTGCAATTAGACCAGCGATGTTATATGGTTCTGAGTGTTGGGCAGTGAATTATGTACATGAGCAAAAAAATGGGAGTTGAGGAGATGATAATGCTTAGGTGAATGTGTGGACGCACGAGACTGGATAAAATTAGGAATGAATGTATCAGGGATAAGACAGGATGGCACCAATTGCAGAGAAGATGTGAGAAGCTTGACTAAGATGGTTTGTGAACGTAAAAAGGAGACCATTAGAGGCACCTATTAGGCGTTGAGAGTTTAGTCACTAGGCATGTTAAACGAGGGAGGTGTAGACCAATAAAAACTTGGAATGAGAATAAAAGGAAAGACATGATGTGCTTAAGATGTAGTGAGATTATGACTAAAGATATGAGACAAAGGATTCATATAGCCGACCCCACTATAAGGGGATAAAGGCTTGAGCGTTGTTGTTGTTGTTATTTATATATAATTACGTATAAAATAATTATTTATTAAAACCTGATATGAAATATCCCCGGTATACCCCCGACATATTAAAACCGACATGAAAAATCTAAACCGACATGCGACATCTGCAACTTTGGTCTTATGACTCGTTAGTTGATTCACATAAAGCCTTTGTTGCTTCCTTGGCTTCTATGTCCATCCTTTCATCCTCGCAAGAAGCGCTTTGTCACTGTTAGTGGCAAGAAGCGATGTTTGAGGAAATATATGCTCTTTACAAAATGCACATGTGATCAGGTGCATCTTCCTCAAGAGAAGACTATAGTTGGGTATAAGTGGGTTTTCTCCATCAAGCAAAACTATCAAGGAATTCTGGAGAGATATAAGACTGGTGACTATGGGCTATACTTAAACAGCTAGGATTGCTTATCAGGAAACTTTGCCGTTGCGATAAAGATGAATTCTATAAGGATCTTACATTCCTGTGTTGCTTGTAGAATCTCAGCCAGTTAATGTGATGAATGTATTTCTTCAAGGGGACTTAGAAGAGGAGGTATATATTTCTTTACCTCTTGGTCTTTCCCCTGAAGGAATTGAAGAGAGTCTACATAACGAAGAAAGCCCTATACAAGGCTCAAAAGTCTCCTAGAGACTAGTTTGGGTGATTTCATAGTGTTATGACATCATTTGGTTACGAGAAGAGTAATGTTGATCATACCTTGTTCATTAAGCGCGGGGAAGGTAAATTAACTACTCTCGTCGTCTATGTGGATGATATTATTATAACAGAGAATATTATGGGTGAAATTCAAACTCTGAAGGAAAGGCTGGCAGGAGAATTTGAGGTGAAATACTTGGGAAACCTCAAGTACTTGGGCATTGAAGTTGCTAGATCTAGGCATGAGATTTTCATCTCACAGAGGAAGTACATTCTCTATTTACTTGAGACATTAGAGATGAGTGAGTGTAAACCCGTTAACACCTCGATTGAAGCCAACCACAGATTAGAGAGGGATGGCAAATAAATCGTTGAGGACATCACCAGATTTCAGAGATTAGTGGGGAGGCTTATCTATTTGTCCCATACACGCCCTAGTACTCATATGTGATAGGACTTATAAGCCAATGCATGCACTCACCAAAGACTCGCCACTTGGATGTTGCCCACAGAACCTAAGAAATCTCATGACCATCTCAAGAAGTGGTATCGTTTTCTCACCAAATGATTAACTAAAAATCAAAGTTTACACGAATGCAAATTGGGATGGCTCAGCTGATGACCAAAAATACACTTCTAGATAATGTTCTCTAGTCGGTGGGAACCTGGCCACCTGCATAAGCAAAAAGCAAGTGGTTGCCAGATTAAGTTGATACAGATACGACCTCCTGGTCACGCGTTGCGTCTCCCCTTGCTTATGTAGCTCTAAAAGTCATTATCGTAACTTCTGTGTCCCACTCCCCTATATAAGGGAGTGGTAGTGTCTCTTATTTTGGTATCTTGAGAAATTGTGAGTGTAGGCTCTCATAGGTGAGAGAGGCTCTAAGGGGGAACCAACCCTCGCGAGTTCGGGTCGAGCTTGTCACGACAAATGTATCTCTATTTTGGTGTTTAATTTATCAATTTTACGTACATGATAGTGGCAACAATCAATTGGTCCGAATTGCCGCTTAATTAGGATTTCTGACGGAACCCTAATTGGATCTCCCTCTCTGTTCCAGTTAGCCCACCGATTCCATAATTTTCCACTCCAACTCTTCCAGCCAACTTTCCCTCTGTCACGACTAGCGCTTATGCACGTGTCGACTGCACAGACATTTGCGCCTGGCCAGCGAAACTCGTCTAAATTTTGCGGCCCGATTCAGCACGCCACCCACACCGCTGGTTGCGCCTTTCTCTATTCCACACGGACCTCCTCCGTGCGTCTTCGTCCATGCACGTGTTCGTCGCATCTAGTGCTCCCGATCGCGACCTTTCCGCGCTTCTCGTGCATTCCGCTTCCCGCGCATCCGCCGATTCCAGATTCGTCGGGCATCATCTTCTGCCTGCAAGTCCAGCACTTTCTTCAGTTATTCGAGCGCTCCCTCTGCTTCCAGCACCTCCTCCCGAGCCCTTCAGCAGCATCCGTTTAGCACCGGCTTTTCCTGCGGCCTCAGCGCCAATTCCTGGGCTTACTTGTCGCCACCGCCACACATCATTCAGCCTCGTATTCGTTGTCTACCTTCGGCCCGATCGTTCCATGCCTCGAACACGTTCAATGGCACTCCACGCCGACGAGGACGCCTCCGCCTCCGCGAACACCCACCACATAGATCAACTCGAAGCACGGCCTGAGGACCTTACTCTCCTCCTTCGAGAGCTCGCAGCCACGACGGTAAATTGCCCACCGACCCCTCCGCCGCAACCCTTCGGCCCGTCCCGGACTACATGGTGTTTCTCCAATTCGCTACGGACATCCACCCAGCCCATCTCTGTCGAATCAAGATCCTGGTGTTCGACAACTCCGACCCCCTCGGTTGGATCTCCCGCACTCTCTGTTATTAAAGGTGTGCCTCAGGAGTCAGGCACACTAGGCGCACACCCCCCCCCCCCCGCCTCTGCTAGTCACAGGAGGGCGAGGAGTCTCAAGCGCAACTGAGGCATGCCTAGGCGCACTTGGGCATCTAATTCACTGATTTTCAGTGATTTTGGTGCCCAATTCATTGAAAATCAGTGAATTGGATGCCCAATTCACTAATTTTCATTTAATTGGGTACCTAAATCACTGATTTTCAATGAACTGGGCACCCAATTCACTGATTTCAGTGAATTGGGCACCCAGTTCACTGATTTTCAGTGAAATTGGATAAGTACTTAAGAGCACAAACTATAAATGAATCATTACAACCTTACAAATGTACATTTGTTCATAAAAAATGATATTTATTTTCATTTTTGCGCCTCACGTGGCTCAGGCGCGCACTTGCGCCTAGCCTCCAAAACCCCCTTTGTGACTCGGTGCGCCTTGCGCCTTTAATAACTTAGCGGCCACGCTAAACAGTTCTTTGACCTTCAGTAAACCTCTGCCAACCAGAAGGTTCCCCTGGCCACTATCTATATTGAGTTTTCGGCGCTCCATTGGGTGCGTTGGACGCGCCATCAAGTTTCTGACCTCTCCTAGTCCACGTTGAAGGAGGAACTCCTCTACCACTATGACGACCGCCAGGCGGGAAATGCCGACGAGCGCCTAAGCTTCGTGCTCCAATCCGACACTATGGCCACCTACATTGATGAGTTCATTGAGGTCTCCACGCACGTATCTGGCCTATCCCCCGGCCATTACCTGGGGTACTTCCTTGGGGGTCTACAACCCCACCTTCGGGTGCGTCTCCGGGTCCACAATCTGAAAACTTTTTTCTGCACCTTGGAGCAAGCTCTTTGCCTCGACGAGGAACTCTGCACGGCCCAGCCGTCCTCGTCCCAGCCACCCCACTGATCGATACAACTGTCAGCTTCCCCTCATGGATCACCTGCCCCTGCATGGGCCCTCTCTTCTAGGACCGGCTCCAACGCCGCTAGTTCCACCAGCCCCTCCTCTACCGGCTCCCCGACGACCCAACCTCTTATCTCGCGAGCACCACCTCGAGCTTCGCCACAAGAGCCTTTGCTTTTGTTGTCAACTGACGTACTCACACACCCACGTCTGCGCTTTCAAATACTTGTGCATACTGGTGGGATCTGAAGACGACGGTCCTGATTTCAGAGACTTGGACCCTCTGAAGCTCTCGGATGACCCCTATGGACCTCAACCCTGAGGTCAAGGTCGTTTTTCGAGAAGGGAATGTTGATATGAATACGACCTCCGGGTCACGCTTAACGTCTCCCTCTGCTTATGTAGTCGTAAGGGGCATTATCGTAACTTGTGTGTCCCGCTTCTCTATATAAGGGAATGGTAGTTTCTCCTACTTTGGTATCTTAAGAACTTGTGAGTGTAGGCTCTCCTAGGTGAGAGAGGCTCTTAGAGGGAACTATCCCTCGAGAGTTCGGGTCAAGCTTTTCTCAACAATTGTCTCTCTATTTTGGTGTTTAATCTCACAATTTTCCGCACTTGATAGTGGCAACTATCATAAGTGCACAAACAGAGTTCAAGGACATGGCTCACAAAATTTCCGAAGCCTTATGGCTTCGCTTTATGGTAAGTGATCTTGGCCTTGCAAAAAAAGTCAATCAGACTATACTGTGAGTCTGTGACAACAAGGAAGTCATCAGCATTGCACACAATCTTGTCCAACATGACAACACCAAATATATTGAAAAAAGATAGATATCAAAAAGAATATTGCGAGACGAATTGTGTGTATACCGTTTATTCCCTCTAAACGACAACTGGCTGATGTTCCACTAAGGGATCGAGTGTGAGTGTCTTTGGGAAGAATATCACCAAGTTAGGCATGATAAATACTACACGGCCAACTTGAGGAGAGTTAGTATTTGGTTGTAACTGGAGTTATTATTAGGTGATTCTTAATTGCAATCCGAATATAATTATCTGCAACCCTTTGTTAACTGCAACCCAAAAATTATAAATTTTATCAGCAACCAAAATTATTAACTGCAACACATTGTTAACCGCAACCCGAAAATTTTAAAATTTTATCTGCAACCCAAAAAAAATAAAAAAAATTTATTCATCCAGAGATCCCAGCGAAGGTTGCGTGGCTACTCTTGTTAGCCAAATCCAATCACTCAATCGAGGTTCCCATGCCTGATTGTTGCTTCATCATCTTCTTTTTTATAGGATTGCTAATAATGTATTCATTGGACTGGTGATGAATCTCACATTGTACACAGTAAATGAACAAAAAACACGCGAGCCTGATGAAGAAGAGATTGATCGCGGCGTGGAGGAGATTCGATTAACTCTGAGCATTAAATCAATGGGACATGTCACATGTTCAAAAATTAGGAACAGATGCAGAAATTTGTTGCTATGCAGAATTCAGGATATTCCACAGATTTTTTTTAAGAAAAAGAGCGAAAGGAACCCTAATTTTACTAGTTTTCGTGTGGCACTAAAGAGGTCGTTATCGGCGACGGCATAGCAAAATGAGCTCTTCGGAGACTGTCGTGGACATGTAAAAAGTTTTTGCTACAGTTATAGAAGGTGGCTACGGTGTAGGAGTCGGTGCAGGAAAGTTTAGGCATCGGTTCAGAGTTGACATACTCGCTAGCAACCTTTCCAGCATCTTCCTACTCTTCATTCGGGAGATCCAGTGGGTCCTCAATGACGAAGGAGTCCCCACGTGCCTTCCCCTGCTTCTCTACAAAAAAATGGGCGGCAAGCTTTCTGGTTGCAATTATAGAATGCGAAGGTGGAAAACAATTGTGATATTTAAGAGTTTTGGGGTGCGAATAGTCAAATCTAGTTGTGGTGAACAATTGCCTTTTATTATTTCTTTTCTCATGTAGCCTACCACTCCTATATATAAGGGAGTTGTGCTCAGATTAAAGTATTCAAATTCAAGTGAACTAATCCTGTTCAACAATATATAACTTGATTGTGAAGGAATAAAATTGGTGACTTGAGTATCTCGTAAAGCAAGCAAAAAGTGGGTTAAATGGTTTCCAGTCAAACGCCATCCTACATCTATACATGAACAAGGCTCATGTCATCAAGAAGCCACATGACATTCTCATTAACGCACAAGAGGTCAGGAAGGGCAGTGAATAGTCAACGTGTAGTAGCAAAAAGGAAGGAGGATGGGCTAGACTTGACCCTATTTATTTACTCTTAAGCAACGACATTAACTAACCAGAGGGGGAGAGAAAAACACATAATTAACACTATATAATTATTAGCATATTCGAAGTGTTAAACAGTTTTCCCCAGAATGAAAGTAAAAAAGTTGTGTAATCTGTATAAATAAACAAGCACTATTCACGGGTAATATACAGATGCAAAATAGAATATAAACAACCAAGAGCTTCAATGCATTTTATATACAATAAACTTCCACAGTTTGCTAATTGTGCAAAAATGTTAAACAGTGAGTGCTTTGATAACCAAAGAAAAGCCATTCAGACAATATCAACTAAAACCATGGAAGACAAAACTATCATGTGAGTTTAAATAGGATATATAGTAACAGGTATTATATTATAAAGCATAACTGTGTGATGAACAAGCTGTGGAATGTGGATGAATTAAGAGCTTACCTGCAGAGTGTAGTTCTTTGTTGGTGAAATTATCCTAAAACAGAATCTTAAATCTGACTGATCCGCATCAACTTTTATTGTAGACGTAAGGAGGTTCACAGTATGGCGTGCAACAGACTTCTCATCATGTACTCCACCATGATAGTGAGAGGAAAACCAGCGGCTCAGCAACCCAGAACTATGTTCGGAACCATGGCTCTTCTGAATGGAATTGCTTCCAACGCCCTATTGCATAAGAAAATCTTCAATTAATAACAGTAAGGGCTTTGTCGGAAACACACTTCTAAAGAATATGAATGCTAATAGAACCTCCATTAGTGTTTTTGAAAAGTAAATATGAATTCAGACTTGCTGAAAAAAAGAGACATACAGATGGTCGGCTCCATTGCTTACGATAGTAGTACAGCATCCCTCGACTGTCAAGGACGAAAAACCTTCTTTTCCAGTCACCTCTTAAATTAGATGAACGCTTTGAGAGATAGCCCTGCCGAATTGTTTGAATCTGATTTATCACATACAAGCTAAAATTAGAATTAACACAGATAGTATTTATTGAACAAAAGATAATAACCATTCAAAATTTAAAAATAAAACAATTATTTTTGCTAAGCAACTATGAATTTATGCTATAGGAAATGAAAAAAAATGGGTTGAAAAGCTCAAATCAATGGTCACTGAATCAAAATCAACCTAAAATTTCTTTAGAGTTCACTTCCTTTCCTCGGATCCAAGTAAAGGCTTAAGTAGAGATATAAACAAATGATAATCAATGAGAAATTTTTTTCCCATTTTTTGACTATTTTTTTCATATTTTCAATAGTCTAGCTAGCAGAATCAACAGTGGCAGGCCAAGGCAACAAGCATGTACAACTTGCTGGAGAATCAAAATTTTACACAAAACTCATTACCTTTCCCTTAATAGCAGTCTGCATCACAGCCTCAATCATTTTATGAGAGCTCCTGCCGACAGCTTGTATACCATCGCCATTTGGAGATCCATTTAACCCATTTAAACATAACCTACTTTCCATATCAATCTGTCTCTTAAACTCATGCATCCTCTCCCTAAGAGATTCCTGCTCATAATTAGATCTTTCTCTTGATTGCTGTGCATATGCTAGAACCTTCAAATTAGTGAAGTATTCAACATCAGTGATTTATTTAGACAACTAATAGTTAATGGTCTTCGCAAATTACATGTAGAGAAGTTAAGAAATGTATTTTTTATGACATGTAACTGAGAAAAGTGGCATTAGTCTTATCTAGGATGAGTAACTGAACAGAACTCAAACCCACTTCACAGAATAAAAGCAAGCGAAAAAAATTTGATTGTGCAAAGTTCAGCAAGGAAAATTGATGTGATTCTTTAAATTAGTACTACAGCAATAATCAGACAATCCTTCTATAAAGAATAATAAGTTACTATGTGGTGGGGATAGGCTAGACCTTTCAGAGCACGAGCTTTGGGCTCATTCGGGTCTAATTTGTCACTTGTCACATTTGGCATCGCCTGATAAATGATCCGAGTACACGGTCAAGTCTAGAGCGATGTTATCATATTTCTATGTATTTTTAGTGTTTTATTAAACGACGTAGGACAACTATCGTAAACGGTCAATCATAGCCATCCACGATGATTGCACTTGTGTTTTATTATAAATAGAAGAGGGCTGGATTGACGGCTGTAGATTTTGGAGAGCTTCTTCACGAAATCCGGCGGTCTTCTTACGGTGCTAACTCCATGAAACCTAAGGTTCTGACTCCTAGTTATTGTCCTCATCCTTTCCTTTTGATTTCCCTTGTAGCCGCCCCATCCAATCCCTCCCTACAGCCACCTCCCCTAGAACTGCTGTACATTCCCTCAAAACCAGCAGCCATCATCAGTCCTCCCCAAAACAGCCACAACTCCCTCCAAAACAGCCCCACCCCACCCCAATTGACTGCAATCCATTCCATACAGCCATGTCCTCTTCCCTAGACCCATTTCCCTACAGCTGCCCCTCACTTTCTCAAAAAAAAAACCTCTCCCCTCTGGCATCCCCCATACAGCAGTACTTCTTTCTGTAGGAGTCCACCACCATGTCTACGACCACCGGATAACTATCTCCTACGCCTGCGGACCTATACTTGTGAGCTTTTGTTTTGGTTTCATGTTTCTTCATTATTATGTGCATTGTTTTAAAACGACATTTTTTCAAAAAAAAAACAATTATGTCATTTTGTAAATATAGGCCGACATATCCTGTTTTTTCGGATATATCGGCCGATGTGATTTTTGAACATATCGTCCGCTATTTTATTTATGTTATGTTAACAATCTAGCATATTTGTCTAAATCACAAACACACACACACACACACACACACACACACACATATATATATATAAATTATATGTATGTTTAAATCAATTAATTTATTATTTCGTTCCTTTAATGTATTATTTTTATAATTATTTCACACTATATTTTTCTTATTTCATATTACAAAAAAGGTGAAAAAATTCAACATAATTATTAATTGTTATTTATATGATACATAAACTTACTAAGCATGAAAAGACTTATAATCAATCAAGGATATTCAGCTTTTAAATCTTCTTTATTTGTTATAAAACTTAGTACTAAAAAACATTTCTTATATAATATTAAATACAATTTACATTGTATTGATTTGTACTTATTATAATATTTTACTTCAGATATTTTTCGAATTAATTTTGGGATAAACATAGACTCATTATTTTTTTACTTATTATGTTAATTTGTTTCCTTTTAGAACATATAATTATACTTAATATAGATAAAAATAATTTTGTTTATTTATAAGATATGCAAAAAACTGATATTTTAAAATATCCATGACATGTCTCCGACTTCAGACATTTAAAAACTTAATCTGACATGTCACCGACATCCGATATTTACAACTTTGATTATGCGGATCAATCGCTTATATTCTCAAGGATAACAATCAATGTTAGTATATCTGTTTCGTGACTAATCGTAATTTGCAAGACTTATTATTTTGTGCATTTAACTCACGGCCCTTCAATCGGAGGAAAGCCTAGCTTGCTTAAATTATTTGCAGACTACTTGTGTTAATTGATAGAATTTTATGCGTTAATTAATAGTTTCATAACATTATTAAATCACTTTTTGCATACACGCATCATTCTAGGGTTAGATAAGATTCATTATCCCTGTCACTGTAACTAAGGCTTGTGTTGTTTAGAGTTCACTTACGCATCCCTACCCTGTGTCACTATGTTTAAGCATTTTATTACGAGCAGCCAATTGAGAGCGAGTGTGCAGTCTTGAGAGGGAGAATTCTCGTACAGAATCGTCTCGACCCTTCCTCGACCTAGTTTTCCCAATGGAGGATGATACAACGGGAGTCGAACTTGACCGAGAGAGGAGGGAAGATGGGAGTCATGCTCAACCCTAACCCTAGCCAAAAGATGGCAGAAGAAGAAGATTCAAGAGAAAGAGAATTAGGGTTTTTATCATCATAACCATCAAGGCCGCCCTCTCCACCAATATATAGTGAAAGGAACGGGTTTAACAAAATTTACCAAATATGCCCCTCACTTGGGATACATAATGGGTGAAAAATAAAAACGTGCGAAAATAAAGAGAAAAATAAAAGTGCGCGAAAATAAAGATACGATGTAACAGCAGATTCACCTCATCCCAGACACACGTCATAACTCCCTGCGTGGGCCCATAACATCTCCCCCATTCGAATCAAGCCAACAAAGACGTTTGCACCTATGTCCTCGTCATCCGAAGGATCGTCCACTTCGAGCCAACAAAGACGTTTGCACCTATGTCCGGCCAAATATGATTCGTCACAGTTGAAACAAAGTTCTTGTGCACGGTGTTATGCTATTTATGCTCGTGATAGTCGCTTGGTGATTGGGGTGGCATTGGATTCCCTACCCTTAAGTGGGGCAAACAGATTGATAGAACAGGGAGTGTGTGTGTCCTCGCACCGACTGTCCCCGTACCCGTCGTAGTGACTGCCAGACGGGGTGTCCATGAGGAGACGCTTCTCACAAATGTGGGCGAGGCTCATGGCAGTGTTAAGTTCCCACGGGGCTTGGAACTCAATATCGAGGTGCAGCCGATCATGCAAGCTGGCAGTAAAGATAGGCACACCATGCTCTGGCAAGATAGAAGGAACATAGGCAAATAACATCTGGAAGCTCTCCAAGTGATCATCTATGGGTCCGGGTTGCTTGAGATTGACGAGGACAGCCAAGGGATTATTGGGTTTATTTTTAGTTGTTTATTATTATGGCACACGGATTGATGAGGTGTCACAATCCTACCATCCTGTATTCTCTATATATTGCCCCAATTGGGGCCTAATAATATACGACATGATCTTCTCCCATTTAATTTGGTATCAGAGCGAAATTCCGATCTCGCCTCCTGCCAGACCCTTCTTCCCGATTCCGCCGGTTTGACCTCTATCGACGGGATGTGAGGACTCGTCTTCCCGATCACCACGACGACGACGACCCGATCTCGCCTCCTGCATCTCATCCCGACCTCGCCTCCTGCGCCCGACGACGACGCCGCCTCCTGCGCTCGACGACGACGCCGCCTCCTGCGCCCGACGACGACGACGCCGACTCCTACATCCCGATCTTCTGCGCACGACGACGACGCCGACTCCGCCTGCCTTCTGTTCCGCGGCTGCTATGATGTGCCGCTACTTCCAGGACTGATGCTTCGCCTCTTACCGCCTGCCTTCCTTCTGCTGCTGGTGCTTCGTCTCTTCCAGGGCTGAACGCCTTCTGCCGCTGCTTCTTCTTGGTCGGACCTTTGTGATGGGATCTCCTCCTTCCATTTAAGGATTTCCTTTTCTTGATTTCATTCCATGGATTCCACGAATGATGGCTTTGCTCGTCGCATCACCACCACACTTCTTAATGAGAAGAATTTTATTGCTTGGTCCAACTCCGTGCGTGTCTATCTCGCCGGACATGACAAGCTTGATTGGCTTGAACCTAATGGGGTTCCCAAGCCTGCCGAGAAAGACGACAAAGCTCTCCGTCAATGGCGCACGGAAAACTTCAAGATTCTTGGGTGGCTTCAATGCTCCATGGAGCCTCGCATTTATGAGCAGTTTATGCGCTTCGAATCTGTTCCGTCTCTTTGGGCCGCTCTGTCTCGCACCTATGGGCACACACGTGTTGATACGCGGATTTACTCCGTCTTCCAGGAGATTTCGTCTGCTCGTCAGGGTGACCGGTCTGTGCATGAGTACTTCACTTTTCTCTCTGGGAGATTCCAGGAGCTTTCCGATCTCGAGCCACTGAGTGCCTTTCCTCATTCCGAGGATATGCTTATTGCCAAGCGGAGACAGGAGAAGCGAGAGACCTATCAATTTCTGATGGGGTTACGCCCTGAGTTTGAGCAGATTCGGGTTCAGATTGTCAGCATGAACCCGCTTCCAGATATTTTAGATGCTTACTCCATGGTTGAGGAGCATGAGCGTCGTGCTCGCCTGACTGCTCCTTCTGTTCCAGCGCTTACTTCTCCACCAGACCAGATGGCCCTTGCTTCGGGTCGTACTCCTTCTGTGCGAGGGGGGCGTTCTTCTACCCATAGGGGCCGCGGAGGTGGCCGAGGGAGCCCGTTTGCCTCTATTCAGTGTCAGCACTGCCTCCGGACCGGTCATGAGAAGTCCAGATGTTGGCTGCTTTTTCCTCACCTACGCCAGCAGTCTTCCGCTCCCGCTCCTCGGGCCGCTGCCGCCACTACATCTGACTCTGGGACTCCTTCAGCTGACTGGAGCCAGCTTATGGCTCAGGTTCAGGAGCTTCAGTCACAGCTTCAGCACTATGCTCTGTCACCTCAGCCACAGACCACCTCTGATCCTGGACCCTCGTCATCGACTTCAGCCGCTGCATCAGGTACTCCGACGGCCTTTCATGTCACTAGTAAGGGATCTGCCTCTCCCTGGGTGATAGACACTGGGGCCACTGATCATATGACGGGTGAGCCACACTTGTTCTCCTCTCTTGTCTCTCCGACTGACCATCAGCAAGTTCGCCTCGCCGATGGCTCTGTGACCCCGATTCTTCACCAGGGCACAGTCTCTCTTTCTCCTTCTTTTTCCTTGGATTCTGTACTCCATGTTCCCAAACTAGCCTTAAATCTTCTTTCTGTTAGTCGATTGACTCGTGCTTTACATTGCTCGGTAACTTTTGATCCTTCTGGTTGTGTTTTTCAGGACCTGACCACGAGGAAGACTTTTGGCTCCGGCCGTGAGCGCGACGGGCTTTATCTGCTGGATCTCCCACCTCCTGCACCATCGTCTCCGCCATCCAGTTTTGCCACTACTACCACCACCACTCCTGCTATTTGGCATGCCCGGCTGGGACATGCGAGTCCTAAAATTGTATCTTCTATTTTTCCAGATGTCTCATTTGAGCACTTTTTTCAGTGTGATGTTTGTCAGCTAAGTAAACACACACGCACTTCATACCCTACTTCTGTTTCCCGTACTTCTGCACCTTTTGATATTATTCATTCTGATGTTTGGGGTCCTGCCCCGGTCGTTTCTTATGATGGTTTTAGATATTTTGTCTCCTTTATCGATGATTTTACCCGTTGTTGTTGGGTCTATCTGATGCGTGCTAAGTCTGAGGTGTTTGACATATATACACGGTTCTCGAGTATGATTCGCACCCAGTTTTCATCCCCTATTCGGATCCTCCGATCTGATAATGGAGGGGAATACACCTCTTCCTTGTTTACTGCCTTCCTTGCTAGCCAAGGAACTCTCCACCAATTCTCCTGTCCCTATACTCCGGAGCAGAATGGAGTAGCGGAACGCAAGAATCGTCATCTCCTAAATGTGACCCGTTGCCTCCTTCGTGGGGCTCATGCTCCCAAATCCTTCTGGAGTGCTGCCCTTCTTACAGGGACTTTCCTAGTCAACCGTCTCCCCTGCCAACCTCTGGCTGGTCGTGTCCCCTTGAGTCTCCTTTCCCCCAGCCGCCCGTTGTTCCCTATTCCTCTCCGCGTCTTCGGGTGTGTGTGCTTTGTTCAGGATCGCCGTCCGACTCGGACGAAACTGGATGACAAAGCCATCCGTTGTTTATTTTTGGGCTATTCCTCCTCTTCAAAGGGGTATAGATGTTATGATCCCTCTTCTCGTCGGACCTTCCATACTATGGATGTCACTTTCTTTGAGGATGTTCCCTTCTATTGTGACTCTCCTACCTCTACTCCTTCCTCTCCTCCACCATTCTCATCTCCAGTTCCCCTGCTCTCCGAGCCAGACTCTGCTCCTCTACAGATATATACTCGTGGCCCCCGTGGGCCTTCCCATGTTCACCCTATTCTTCGTGATCCACTGATCGAGCCCAGCTCACCGGACTCGGTGCCACTTCCTCTGGCAGGTGATGTTTCTTGCTCTTCCGACTTACCTATTGCTATTCGCAAGGGTAAGCGTTCATGTGTTACTGATCATCCTGTGGCTAGTTTTGTGTCCTACCAGCGCCTTTCACAGGGGTACCGAGCTTTCCTCACCGCCACTGACCAGATCAGAATTCCGAGTTCGACGACTGAGGCTTTTCAGCACCCTGAGTGGGTGGCAGCCATGGAAGCTGAGATGTCCGCTTTACAGAAGGCTGGCACCTGGCGGTTAGTTCATCTTCCCACCGGCAAGAAGACTGTTGGTTGTCGCTGGGTGTTCACCGTCAAGTATAATGCTGACGGATCTTTGGATCGTTACAAAGCTCGCCTTGTTGCAAAAGGCTTTACTCAGACTCCAGAGGATTACGGGGTGATATTTGCTCCTGTGGCCAAGCTTTCTACAGTTCGTCTCCTTATTTCCCTCGCTGCCTGCCACGGGTGGCCTCTTCATCAGCTGGACGTGAAGAATGCCTTCCTCAATGGCGACCTCGTTGAGGAGATTTACATGGATCCGCCACCTGGTTACAGGCTTCAGGGGGAGTATTTGGGTCGTGTTTGCCTCTTGAAAAAATCCTTGTATGGGCTGAAACAGTCCCCTCGAGCCTGGTTTGAGCGGTTCGGTACAGTTGTTCTTCAGAGTGGCTTCACCAGATGTCATGCCGACCATACCTGCTTTGTTCGGACCTCTGCTGATGGTCGTAGGGTCATTATTTTAGTCTATGTGGATGACATCATCCTTACCGGTGACGACAGCTCAGGGATAATCCAGATCAAGGGGGAACTTCAAAAGGCTTTTGAGGTCAAAGATTTGGGGCCTCTGAAGTACTTTCTTGGGATTGAAGTTGCCAGATCTCACCAGGGGATCTCTTTGTCTCAGCGGAAGTATACACTCGACCTTCTGAGTGATACTGGCCTTCTTGGGTGCTCTCCAGTCTCTACACCCATGGACCCGAACCACCGATTACACGCTGAATCTGGCGAACCTCTCCCTGATCCGAGTAGATACCAGCGTCTTGTTGGAAGACTTATCTACCTGACCAATACTCGCCCCGACATTAGCTTTGCTGTGAGTATGGTCAGCCAGTTCATGCATGCCCCCCGGACTTCTCACATGGATGCTGCTTTTCGGATCCTTCACTACTTGAAGGGATCACCTGGCCTCGGGCTCTTCTACCGTTCATCTCCATCCTCCGATCTTACCTGCTACACGGATTCTGACTACGCTGGCTCCCTGACTGATCGACGTTCCACTTCGGGGATGTGCACTTTCTATGCTGGCAATCTTATTTCCTGGAAGAGCAAGAAGCAGAGCGTTGTTTCTCGCTCCTCTGCTGAGGCTGAGTACAGGGCTATGGCCCATGGCGCCACCGAGCTTCTCTGGATGCGGACTCTCTTGACCGAGCTTGGTTTTCCTCCTTCTAGTTCCTCGACACTGGTTTGTGACAACCAGTCTGCTCTCATGCTAGCATCTGACTCAGTTCTGCACGAGAGGACTAAGCATATTGAGGTGGATATTCACTTTCTCAGGGAGCATATCCGTTCAGGGACTCTTGCAGCGTCCTATGTCCCGTCTGCCGACCAGATTGCTGATGCCTTCACCAAAGCTGTTGGGCCTTCCCGGCTCCTTTCTACACATGGCAAGCTGGGCTTGCTTGATATCTTCGCACCAGCTTGAGGGGGAGTATTGGGTTTATTTTTAGTTGTTTATTATTATGGCACACGGATTGATGAGGTGTCACAATCCTACCATCCTGTATTCTCTATATATTGCCCCAATTGGGGCCTAATAATATACGACATGATCTTCTCCCATTTAATTGGGATTGTCGAGGAGAGGCAGTCTAAAATGCGGATTGCAGGAGTGCTTGAAGGTGGCCCAAGTCAGAGTAGGGGTGTCTAGATCCAGTAGACATACCATACTTGTGTCGAGCCCAACAGGTGGAGGGAAGCCAACATGATCCAATCTTCCAATGGCGTGAGATGGTTGGCAAAGAAGTGCTCACAGTGCGTAAGCCACGTCAGGGGATCGCTTCTGCCGTCAAACTGGAGAAAATAAAACTTCATATAACATGGAACACTGTCTCCCGTGGACCGAGGTGCAACTAACGACGGTTCACCCTGATTAGAACTTGTCGCGTGGTGCACGGATGACTGGGAGGTTCCCGGCAAGGGAAAACGGCAAACCATCTAAGAGGGTAGTCAAAGTCGCGATCAAGGCTTGTTGTTGAACTTGAATAATCATCAGCTTTTGCATGGCCTCCATAATGTGAGCGAGGGTAAGACCGCCCTCTTCCATGGTCGCAGAAGGTGTAAGGGGGCTGTCCGGAGGCAGTAGAACTGGGGGCTGTCCGGAGGCAATAGAACTGGGGCTGTCCGGAGGCAGTAGAACTGGGGGCAACTGGCTGGAAACCCCGATATTGCTGACTGGGCGCTCGGCTGGGCATGGAAGAAGGAAAGCAGTGGCGTGGGAGGGTTGGGAGGCTCGTCGGAGGTAGGTGAGGGTGGGCGGCAGACTGGAGAAAGGAAAACCACCGCTGGAGTCGAGCAGGGAAGGGTCGCAGGGATCGTCGGTCGATCATTCGGCAACCGCGAAACGACCGGCAGAGTCGTGCGGAAGTCGTCGAGGGAAGGCAAAAGACGTGCGGGTTCTCGGCGGAGGCTGGAACTAGAGTTGTCGAGGAGGAAAGATCGGCAACCGGACGATCGTCGCAGCTGAAAGGTAAAATTAACAGACACGAGGTGTCATTTTGCTGATGTCCCACAATGCGCGGGGTCAGAAGTCGGGTGTTGTGGCCGGAGGAGGAAAGACGCTCTGATACCAAGATGTTATGAGCCTCTGATTGAGAGCGGGTGTGTGGTCTTGAGATGGAGAATCTCGGAGAGGATCGTCTCGACCCTTTCTCGACATAGCTTTCCCAATGGAGGAAGATACAACGGGAGTCGGGCTCGACCGAGAAAGGATGGAAGAGGGGAGTTTTGCTCAACCCTAGCCCTAGCCAAGAAGATGAGAAGAGAAGAAGAAGATTCAAGAGAAAGAGAATTAGGATTTTTATCATCATAACCATCAAGCCCACCCTCCCCACCAATATACAGTGAGGAAAGGGTTTAACAAAATTTACCAAATATATCCCTCACTCGAGCTACATGAGAAACAAAAGTGTGCAAAAATAAAGAAAGAAATAAAAGTGCGTGAAAATAAGGATACAATGTAACAGCAGATACACGTAATCCAGACACACGTCGTCACCCACTGGATGGACCCATAACACATTTTCAATTAAGTTAGAATACCTAAGTAAATAAGAAAACATCCTAGGGAATATTTAAGTTCTTTGTTTTAGAATGGCAGCAAGGTGACCTCTTAATTGAATTAATAATTTCATCAAATTCAAGGAAACTAGCACACCGAGGGCTCTCTAGTAAAAATGAGTATCAAAGCACAGTCATAGTGCAAAGCTCTCCAGTTGAAGTAAAATCGAGGTGGTGCCCAAAAATACAGCATCCTAATCAAACCAAAAGGGAAAGTGCTACTAAAGTAAGGCAGCAATCCTCCCATATACTTGGTTGATTGAAGGTGCTAGAAAGACTCTTCCTTCATAACCGAGGATATTGTGGTCATAAAAAATCTGAGGTAATACCAGAAAATCTATTTAAGAATGGGGACAAATTATAAAAAACCTATGGAAAGATATTTAAAACGAAAAGGACTTTGAGCAGGTGGTGTCAAAACACAAGGACCTAATTACACAGCTTATATATTAGCATTATTGAGTCCCATAAATATGTTATCACACACCAATGTACCGTCCCAAAACATAAAAAACTCATGGTCCCAACTATGAAGCACCGGTATGGGTACGATACAGGTATGGTGGTACGGAAAAATAAAAAATTAAGGCTACAGCGTAATTAAAATTGCGTTATATAAATACACACGCAATATGTCCGTGTATGTACATATACATGTATATGCATGCTCATGTGTCTATGTATATGCACATGTATATAGTAAAATAATAAAATTTAAATCAAATTATTTATAGTTTTAACCAAAAAAAGATATTTAAATCTCAAGCACATTTTGTTACTATGTAAACAAAAACGGCTAGTTGCATTTATGTGTCATAAATTTTTTTCTAAAAGACATGCAGAAGTCTTTTGTTTACTTCAGAAAAACATACTTCTGTCACAATATGCAGAATGATCTGTCAAAGTTCAAATAGATTAGAGTAACAGGTGTATCCACCAAGTATCAGGTACATACCAGTACCGAATATGAATCTGGTACGGGTATGTGGACCTCAAGGAAGTATCGGTGCTTCATAGTCCCACGACTACTTTTGGGGAGGTAAAAATAAAACTGCAGCTTCATAGATGCATCGTTTTTCAATGTTCAGCTTAAAAAAATTGCAAAAAAATATAGTTTAAATCTCTCAAAATCTCATGCAGATGTTACTAAATGGTAAACAAGCCTCAAGACTTATTTGAAGATTTATCACAAAAGTTCTCAGAGAGTAATGACATTGAAAATAAAAAACATCCTTCTCGGCATTTAAAAGAATCTTAAATTTTAAGCATTAGTAATAAAGGTGGAAGCAAATTATGTTTTCATTATTCAAAATACAAGGCACTCATATCTTTTCCTTTTGAGAAAAGAGCACATAAGACCAAATTACCCTTATCAGGTATTACACAAATATGACATAAAACTACGACTTGATAATATAGCATAATGACAAGTCTCCCCCTCAAGTCAGGCGAAAAATGTTGATCATCACTAGCTTGTGTATATCATCGGTGAACATATCACACAACAGACCTTTGGTGAGACGTCAGCTAGTTGGTCTTTGGAATGAACAAATAGAGTGACAACATTCCCAATGTCTAAGTGGTATTTGATGAAGTGTCGATCGACTTCGACATGCTTGGTCCTATCATGTTGTACTGGGTTGTGAGTTATACTAACGGCGGTCTTATTATCACAGTATAAGAAAAGAGGGATATGCTCCCCGAATCCCAGATCATGTAACATAGATTGCAACCATAGTCCTTCACAGAGTCCTTGAGACATCGTCATGTACTCAGCCTCTGCACTTGATCTGGACACTACATGATGTTTCAAGCTTCGCCAGATTACCAAATTCCCCTAACAAAAGTGCAATATCCCGTAAAGGATTTCCAGCCCAATCTTCATATGTGAAGACTTCGAACCTTAAGGGATTATTCAAAGAGAACAAGAGTCTTCGACCAGGTGCCTTCTTCAGGTATATCAGTAGACGATGTGCAGCCTCTTGATCTGGTTCTGAGAGCATGCATATATCTACTCAAAATACCAATCGCATACATAATGTCAGGATGTATATGGGGTAGGTATATGAGTCTTCCCATCAATCTCTGGTAGCTCGATATATCTTTCCAATCACCATCACTGTTTTCATCAATCTTATGATTTTCTTTCATGGGAGTATTTGCTGGAGCGCAAATGAGCATTCCAGTTTCCTTTAACAAGTCGAGGACATACTTATGTTGAGATATGAAGATTTCTTGATTCGATCTAACCACTTCAATTCCAAGAAAGTATTGTAGTCTTCCTAAATCCTTCACCTCAAACTTTGCAGATAATTGTGCCTTGAGGTTGGCAATCTCCATAGAATCATCGTCTGTGATGACCATATGGTACGCATAGACCATGAGAATCATGATCTTCTGATCACGTCTTTTAATGAACATAGCGTGATCAGATTGTTCATGCTTGAAGCCAAACTTGAGCATGACCATGTGAGACCAACCAAACTATGCCTTGGGAAAATATTTCAAGCCATATAAGGACTTCTTCAAGTGGCAGACTAGGCCATCTTGTCGATTTCTCATAATTCAGGAGGAAATTTCATGTATACCTCTTCATCCAGTTCACCGTGGAGGAAGACATTCTTCACATCCAGTTAATGAAGATTCCAACTCAGACAAGCAACACAGGATAAGAGAACCTGTATAGAGTCCATCTAAGCTATCGGGGAAAAGAACTCCTGATAATCCACTCCTTGAATTTGTGTATATCCTTGAGCCACCAGTCTTGCCTTCTATCGTTCTACCTTATCATCCTGGATTTGTTTAACAGAGAGCACCCACCTCGAACCAATAGTTTTCTTCCCTTGGGGAAGAGAAGAAATGTCTCATGTGTGATTCTTATCAAGGGCAAACATTTCATCCTCCATTGCATGTGCCCATTCAGGGATAAGAAGGGCTTCCTACCACGTCTTCGGAATGGTAATCAGGGATAACGATGTAATAAAAGTCTGATGCGCATATGTAAGAAGGTGATAAGAAACATAGTTATATATGTAAGATGGTGATAAGAAACATAGTTAGAGATGGGGAGTTGCGTGCATCGTCATAAATCTCCCCCTGACGTATGAAGTGAGTTAGATCCGAAAAGTAGGATTTGGTCCTAGCGGAAAGTAAAACATCCATGGTGCAAAAAGTATGTCGTGATGGCGGTGGTAACACTGATACCCCTTTGTGGCAAAGGAATAACCAATGAATACACAACGTTGAGCCCGAGGATCGAGTTTGTCCCTATGAGGCTGATGAACGTGAACAAAACACACACACACAAATATACGGGGTGTAGATGATATGTATGAACGACACAATTGGTGGAAAGATGGGTGAAAGGTGTAGTATAGTATAAGACTCGGGATGGTAATCGATTGGTGAATGAGCAGCGGTCAGAAAGGCATCTCCCCAATAGGATTTAGGAAGATGCATAGTGGCGAAAAGGCAACGAGCAACCTCCAGGAGGTATCTGTTTTTTCTTTCATCAACCCCGTTTTGTGTGGAGGTGTGAACACAGGTGATTTGATGTATAATACCATGATTAGTGAGATAGGAGCCAAATAATGCATGATCATTGTATCCCCCCTCCCCATTATCACTACGAAGGACATGAATAGTGCCCTTGAATTGTGTCATCACCATCCGATGAAAAGCTTGAAAACAGGAAAAAAATCACTTTTTCCGTTACAAGATAAAATCAAGTGGCACGAGAGAACAATCGATAAAAGTGACAAATCATCGATAACCAAACAAAGATAAGAGAGGGGACGGACCCCAAAACATCATAATGTACTATATCAAAAGGGATAGAACTAGGAGAAGACAAATGTGAAGAGTTATGTTTAACATGTTTAGACAACTCACATCGCAAGGTAAATTTTTAATAAAAGGCATAAACAAGGGGAGAGGTTTAGAAGATAAAGAGGGGAGGGTTGTCTGAAACGCCGATGCCATCTTCGAACATCCGCAACAGTAACGGTGCAACACGTAGTAGAGGAGAGGGCCTAAGACGGTAGTTGTTGGTCCAGGAAGTACAAGCCACCACGGTTTTACCACTGTCAATGTTCTGCTTCGTACTCAGTTCCTAAAAAACACAAGAGTCAGGAAAAAAGTTGCTGAGCAATTAAGAGATCTAGTAATTACTGATCATAAGTAAATTACGAGAAAAAGAAAGTACATGGAGGACGGAGGAAAGGGAAATGGACGGTGAGCATGAGATGTGGCCTTTGCCAACAATGGAAGACAAGGCGTCCATTGGCAGGGATGACCATGTCCTTACCAGACAACAAAGTGTTGGAAACAAAACCTGAGACAAGGTGCACATTGGCAGAGATGACCATGCCCATTGGACCCTGAATCAATGATCCAATCAGCTGGTGTGGTGGCAACAGCGTGCACACTAAGTATAGTCTTTGTGGCAAAGAAGGTAGAGACACCAGAAGACATGTCAATTTGGGAACGGAGCAACCGGCTGAGAGCATCCAATTCATCCGCTATGAAGGTCCAGGAAGAGGGATCATGTAGAGGCCCTGACGGAAAGGCATGCACATGAGATTCTTCATAAACTTCTCTGGAATAAGCAGCAGCATGAGGCCTCGAACCCCCCGAGACAAGAACCTCCATCCCCCGCTTGGAGCACGCCCATGGCCAGGAGGAGCGAGATGAGGATGGAGTTTGAAGTACACCTCCCGAATATGTCCTCTGCGTCCGCAGTAATCACATGTAAGGACAAAAAAGTTGATGTTGCCCTGACCGATCAGTGGGAATACTCGTGCTGAGACGGTATTCGTCCCTCTGAATTATACCGAATGCCTCTCAAAGAGAGGGAAGAGGTGCGCGTGGCGAAAGTGATTTCGAACTACATCTGACTCCATGTTCAAGCCCATCAGGAGACATGAACACGGTAGCGTTCCACTTTTTATGCAACTGATCGCATCGGTAGTACATGCGGGTCTGGAATCCGACGAGTAGGCTCGTATACCTGGGTGGAGCTGTCAATCTGTGATTAGGTTTTATGGGCCCTAGTCCAGGTCTTATATGCATAGTCCATAAGCATATAACTTTGATACACCTTCGGGAACATTGAATGCAGGATCCAAGAGACCACAAGGGAATTTCCTGAACCCCAACGCTTCCATGAAGGATCAATCCTGGGCGGCTCCACCACAGTACCATCTATGTATTCAAATATCTAATGGTTATGAATCACATGTTGGGCTGTCTGGGACCATTTGAGGTAATTGGTCTCATCAAGTGGCACGGTGGTGATCTTCAACGAGCCAGTATGGCTATAAATCCTCTGAGGATCACGCATTTGTGGAATCAAGACACTTAGCGAAGAGACGGAAGAGTAACCCATGTTGGCACAACTTAGAGGGAACAGGAATAACAACCCCAAGTCAAACAAACAGAGCGAAAGGATAAGCATCGAATCATGGGCATCCGAGCGAGATCTAAGATTCTTCGGAGAAAAATGGGTCCATTTGAGTCATTGGCGAGAAGCAGCGACACACGCTGGAAGAAGTCGGGCGGAGCTTCAAGAAGATCGGGCACAAGCTGGAAGGGGCCAGGAGGAGCATTAGCGAGGAGCAGCTAGAAGGGGACAGGCGGGCTTCAAGTAGATCGGCACAAGAAGGTTTCAACCATGCGAGAAGGATCAACTTCAATTAAATGAGAAAGATCAGCTTCAAGAAGGCTAGAAAGATCGGTGAGCTTGGGTTTGATTGGCACAACACAGGTGCGGGAGGAATTCGATCGATGACAGCGAGGGCAAAGCCGCCATCCAAGACTGGATCGAAACGGGAACTAGGATCCTCCAGAGATCGCCAGCGGGATACACCCGTCTATGGCACTCCCAGGCTCCGCATCATTTCCAAGCCCGCAGAACACTACAGGCGACTTTGCGAGAGACAAGAGAGGACGCCTGCTTTGATGGATTGGAAGAAGGGAGTTGCGGTCGGTGGCGTGCATCGAGGGTGGGATAGAATTGAGCGCGTGGGTTAGGGTCTGGGGTTCAAGCCCCGGCCTCAACAACCCGCCATTGAAATTAGCGGATGCGACCAATCAGATCCGTGGAGATTGGTTGGGGCACTAGTTTACAGACTTGTAGCTCACCCACAGTAGACCGGGGCGTTACAACTTGATAATATAACATAATGACAACTATAACTACTTCACAATAGGTAATTTATATACAATGAAAGAAAAACTTGGCCACATAGTTAAGTGTACGATCCTCTACAGAAGAAATTTCCACATGTGTATGCAAGCAAAAGCACTTGTGCAAAATGTTGGTATGGTTTGGTAGGATTTTCCATCACTGGGTATTGCACCAAACAAAGCAGAGAGATACGAACTCATAAAAGATCAA
The DNA here is from genome assembly GCA_033032865.1 of Dactylorhiza incarnata. NCBI lineage: Eukaryota > Viridiplantae > Streptophyta > Magnoliopsida > Asparagales > Orchidaceae > Dactylorhiza > Dactylorhiza incarnata. Next base: position 1,201,098 of record JAWHQI010000160.1, on the reverse strand, counting down.
TCTTTTGAACAAGAAAGCTTTTTTTTACATTTTAATGAACATAAAAATCACTGCATATACAGAAGGCAACCTAATTAACAGCTGCAAGCTTTAAACCGGAATCCTTCTTCACTTTGCTTAGTAAGTCTAAGATTAAAAGACAAAAGATAACTGAAAGAAAGTTCTACATTAAAAGAATCATGTATGGATATATGGTTGATGAGAAAATGAGAGTTTTATAGTATGCATGAACTGATGTTCTTAAAACTCAACAAAATAAACCTGGTGGATGTAAGGCTCCATCTGATGCAATAGCTCATATCCCTGTAAAATGGCAGGAACAATTTTTAAGTCAAGCAAGGCAAGCAAAAAACCACAAAAGAATAGGCAGTCAAAAGAAATACTTGTCTGAAGTAGCGAAGATGAGCATCCATTGTGCCACTAACAGCCTCCAGAAACTCAAATCTCTTTTTAGCCTCAATATTGGAAAGAGCAGTAACCTGAACAAAATAGTCTCAAAAGAAATCTATGCAACACAAAAATGGAATAGGCGCACATTGAAACAAGACATCTCGTTGATGCTACTAACTTTTTTCTCACCGACATCTAATCTACTCTAAGAAGTAAACTTTTTTTGTTAGCTTTTGCAAAATGGTTACCACGGGGGTTGGGTAAACTAGGCACAACACTGCAATAAAATTATAAAATATCAGTTTATGGGATTTGATTCTGTGATTTACTCCTAAGAAAAAAAAACTCATACCACAGTTTTATTTTAGCCCATCTAGAAGTAAAGCGGGGTACGAGTAAATATTAATTAATTAAGACTTCTCACAAAACAGCATTGGTGAAAAGACTGCTATAAATGAAACGAGGTACAGCAACTCACACTAAGAGAATACAAGTCATGTGAAACGTTCCAAATTACAAAAGGACGTACCAGATTAAAGCGGGCCTGCTCGAACGAAGATCTTGCACAGTGGAGCTCCTGAATTATGAATATATTCATGTAAGGGAACCATACTAATAAAAGCAGAACCAGAAAGCTCTTTCACATAACACAACTATCTAATCAGTTGAATAAACAAGGTGGTGGCAATTACATCCTCTAAGACAGTGGTAATGTCTGCTTTTGTGCCTTTCTTCAGTGACAGATATTTTTCACGGGCCTGTTTAAATGGCAACATAAGATAAGTTAGAGAAACTCTTTGTTAGAAAAACAAGTAATGTGCATCCTGCTTTCATCATAACCTACATACTAAATGTTAAAAAATAACGCTAACATGAAAGAATAAGAATCCCTCTACAGCCAAGCACCTCCATTAAAAAAACATGCATGCAATTGCATATTATACCTAATAAAAGGACAATAAAAAAGACAATAAAACTCCACAGGTGCTCATACTAATGGTGCATGTTAAAGCCCATTGTGTAAAAAGCCCCAAATGGGCCCATTCTATATTTTTCACTTTCTCATGTACTTAATCTAACATCTTCAAATGTAAATTCCTCCTCCCCCTCTACTTTATATAAAGAGGAGTGCTCTTATGTAATAGTTATTTTGGAGTAATAATTATTTAATATTTCAAATTATCATGTGTTATCAGAGCGAGACTGCGAGACGAAATTTTTTCGCTACTGTCTCTCAAATTCACCCTTCGCCTAAATTATCCCGGCCATGCCCAAACCTATCGGGTTTCGAGTGTTCATCCCGGTCTTACACGAGAGGTAGCAAATTTGCCACATTCTGAAGGTGTTTGCGACCTCTTCCATCGTGCTCACCAAGACAATATTTAGTAGCCCTCATCTGCTCCTACGCTGAAGGAGTCCAATTGGTGCTCCCTTTATAGGGATCGATCACCTCCTTCGAACAAATGATCTCTGCGAGCTCTCCTCCGTGCGAACCTCCACACGACTCTGCACTGCTCGCAACCTTGCTACTTTGGCGAGTCCTTTGTGTGATGTCTCCGATCTGTGAGCTCTGACATCATCGCATGAGCCTTGTGAGTCCTCCTCGCTCCTATTGTGATCCGCGAGACAAAGAGCTCCTTCTACTGCGATTCGCGAGTCGAACTAATCCCATGAGTGAACTTATGTGATCTATGATCAAGCCAGCTCCAGCGAGCTCTTCCTGCCTGCACACACTTCGACTACTGAACAAGAGCCCCGAATCTTCCTGCAAGCTCTCTTGAATTGAACAATGGAAACTCCATCGCTCACCCTACTCCCGCTACATTTGCTCCTACTCCAACACTTATTTACAATGCATCAGGAAATCTCAGAACGACTTCAAAATTAAATGGACCAAATTATCCTGATTTGAGTATCTCTTTCACCTTTCTTTTACGCTCTCAGTGCAAAAGACATCATCTCACCACCCCTCCGGGCCCTACATCCCCACCTACGCTAACTGGGATGTCAATGATGCTCTTGTCCGAACTTGGCTTGTAAACAATCTCTCTGATGAGTGTTTTTCTATCATACATCATGATGAAACTATGGAGGTTGTGTGGGACCATTTTGCAACCCTTTACACCAAGGGTGTCAAAACCTCACATCTACACCATCTACGTGAATCTCTTTGGTCAGTCAACACTCTCCTGATGTTGTGTATCAAGAAGTTCAATCCCTTGACGCAGAACTTCTCAAGCATCGATCTTTCTCTGCTGACATTGCTACTTAGCGAAAACGCTTTCAGGAACTCCTTGTGGTGTGCTATTTTCTTCATCTTTCGGACTCCTACGAGATGATACGACAACAAATTTTGGGCGAACCTGACACTCTTACGTTGGATGTTATTGTCACTCGCATCTTTGTTGTTACCATTTTTTTGGCGACCTCCATAGTATCCCCTCCACACTCGAACAATTATGTTCATGTAGTTGGTCGTGGAGTACACCGTGGCTGGGGGGATTTGCACTAGAGGTCGTGGGAGCAATCACCCTCTTTTCTCACATTGTGGAAGACTTGGTAATCTTGTCAAACGGTGTTTTTCAAAGCATCCTCGCCTCAATCCTCAGACTCATGCCACTAGAAGATGAGGATGGCTTTTCTCGATAGATAGTGAGGCTCTAATTTGTGCTTCAAAACAATCTACCTTCATTATAAGTTCTTCAGGTAGCGTGCATGCTGCTATTCAGCGTAAATGGCATATCGGCTTCGGTGCCACCAATCATATGACTTGAAACTCTCTTGTCTTTTCTCACTTCGAGAAGCATAATTGATTACCACCGGTTTGTGGAACTGGAAACTTTGTGGCCGATGACTCTCTTGCTTCAGTTTGTGGAACTGGAGTTGTTACTACCAACTCCCTTCTCCAATTGGACGACATTTTATTTGTTCCAAATTTTCCTTGCAATCTGCTATTTGACAGTGCACTTTCTAAGCAATTGCACTGTTTTATACTTTTATCTCATTTTCTCCTAGCACTTGTTATTTTCCCGACCTTCAATCGAAGAGGATGATTGTTATTAGGACAGAATGGGGAGGACTCTACGACCTTGACGATCTTCCCACTATATTTGCCTTTGTTGTCTCAACTTCTTGCTTCAAAGGCATCACCGTTTTGGGCATCCTCCACTTCGTCTCATATAGTAGCTCCTACCAGGCCACCATCTTTTCATTTTGACTCTACTTTAAAAGGTGAAGCTTGCCAATATGACAAGCATTATAGTACACCACTTTTCCCACCAAACTTTGTAAGAGTTTTGTACGTCCTTTTGACATTATTCATTTGGACATCTGGGGTCCTAGTCCCACCAAATTTGTTGGTGGAGGAAATTTGTATTTTCACTTTTATTAATGATTGTTCTCGTGTACTTGGGTTATCTTTTAAAAGACCATTTTGAACTCTTCTCTATAATGTACAAAATTTAAAATGAAAATACCACTTAGTTTGATTGTCCTCTAAAATTTATATAGCATATAATGAGAAGGAATATTTGAGTCAACAAGTCTCCTCGTTTTGCAACTCTAATGACACCATTCGTCTAGTCCAACTTAGTCAGACCTCCTCAATGTAGCCCATGCACTCTAGTGTCAAATGAATATTCCCCGCTCTCACTGGGGTCATGCGATTATCATCTCTTATTTTCTTATTAATCGTATGTCTTCTTCTACTATTCACGGAAAGACAACTTTTCTTCATCCAGATGGTACTTCCTTTTCCCTCACTCCTCGTGTGGTTGGTGTTATCGTCTTCGTCCACACTCCCGCGTTTGGACGGGATAAACTCTTCGCTCACGCCACCAAGTGTATTTTCGTAGGATACTCTCCTACTCAAAAAGGGTACTTGATTTGAGCACTTGATTTTGAAGAAATAACTAGTAGTGCTCAAATCAAGTGCAAAAGCTCGTTACATAAGTATGGCTCAAATTGCTTCCGAGTTAAAGTGGTTGAGAACACTTCTAAAAGATTTTTGTGAAACTTACAACTCTCCTCTACTGATGTTCTGCGATAATAAGGTTATCATCTACATATATAAAAATCTTGTGTTGCATGAAAGAATAAAATATATAAAGTTAATTATCACTTCATCAGAGAGGAAGTTATCAATAGACGAATATGCACTCTGTTTGTTACTTCAGATAAAGTTGACTAGTATTTTCACTAAATAGATTTCTTCATCTTCTTCTAATATTTGTGTCAAGCTGAGAATGATCGATATAAACGCTCCAGCTTGAGGGGGTGTTAAAGCCCACTTTGTAAAAAGCACAAAAGGGGTCCATTGTATATTTTCCTCTCTCTTGTATTTAGTCTCACATCTCGAAGTGTAAAATCGTCTTCCTCTACTCTATATAAAAAGGCGTGCTCCTATGTAATAGTTAATTATTTTATAATGATAATCATTTAATATTTCAAATTCTCACAGTCCAGTACTGCAATAGTCCGATCTCAGCAGCTTACATTTAGGCCCCTAGCAATAGGTATGTTATTCTTCAAAATCAATCAATTTATTTTTCATCTTAAGCCCATTAACTGTTTGGACCTTTCAAAAAATTTATATTGGTTTGAATTTCTAAGAAAGCAGTGCGAAATTTGTTATGGAAACAACCCTCAGAAGTGATGGTGGATTCTCTTCTTCGAAGCATGATGGCTGACCAAATTAAACAGATGGTGTTGCCTAACATGGCAGTAACCACACATTGATTGGGTAGAGGACCGATTGACTTGGGGTATAAATTATTGATTCTTTATCAACTTGGGCAGGGGTAAGAGTCTTGTCCGTGAGCAGTAAAGGAATAGAAATTACATGCAGCTCCTATGCGCAGGGAAGGCTTAAGGGGCACAATGATGAGGCCTAGCTAGGAGCCAACTAGCAGCAGCCATTTAGCCTGCAGATTTCAGCCATCTAATGGATAAAGGAGTATGCGGAAAGGTTCCAACATTTATCTCAACATAGATCGACATAACGGAACACGGGGAAACAATCGTCTGCAATCATCCCCACTGTCTTCCTCCATGACATCCCGCCTTTTAACTTGATTCTGTGCACGGGCATGTGACATAATACCTACGAAGCACGTATACGGCAAAAAGAGTCTCGTACCGGGTGCATTTCCGGCACGGGTATGCGTACCGCACGCGTGAATACGCTGATTCCGCCGCTGGTTCCTGAAGACGTTGTTTCCGCCGCTGGTTCCTAAAGCCGCGGATTCCGTCGGTGGTTCCTGAAGCCGCGGATTACGCCGGTGGTTCCTGAAGCCTCGGATTCCACCGGTGGTTCCTGAAGCCTCGGATTCCGACGCTGATTCCTGAAGCCGCCATTTCCGGCTCTTCTTCTCACAGATTTCTCAATTTCTGTATGTGCGGAAATCTCGATTTCTGTATGTGCGGAAATCTCGATTTCTGTATGTGCGGAAATCTCAATTTCTGTATGTGCGGAAATCTCAATTTATGTACATGCGGAAATCTCAATTTATGTATGTGCGGAAATCTCAATTTCTGTATGTGCGGAAATCTCAATTTCTGTATGTACAGAAATCTCAATTTTTGTATGTGCAGTAATCTCAATTTCTGTATGTACAGAAATCTTGTGACAGATTTCTGTATATTACAGATAAATCTTGTCACAAATTTCTGTAATGTACAGAAATCTTGTTACAAATTTCTGTAATATACAAAAATCTTGTTACAAATTTCTGTAATATACTGAAATCTTGTTACAAATTTCTGTAATAGACATAAATCATGTTACAAATTTCTACAATATACATAAATCTTGTAACAAATTTCTGTAATATACAGAAATCTTGTAATATACAGAATTGCTATATATAGAGTGAGAATGTATCCAACCGTACCCGTATCCTTGTTTTTAAAATTTTGTCGTACCGCCATACCGGATACGCATCGTACTTGGTACTCGTACCCGTACCGGTGCTTCCTAGCATAATACTTACTATTATCATCCCGAGATCTTCCCGACCAATCTGCCTTAATCTTGGCATTCAGCTCTCGGTTCTCTTCCTCTCTTCCGACCTTCCAACAACTTTGATTATGGGTTTCTCTGATTGTCTCTGGCATCTGGCGTAGGAAATCTTCTCTCTGTGGTTGACAATGATCTCTCTACAGTTTATGTGGCTTCTTCTTTGATTCTCTCCAGCTCTCTGATCCATTCCCTTCTTCTTTGCCATTGAAAGCATTATAAGTTTTTTTTATTTAATATCCTAATTGTTGTGAATGTGGTGATTATCTTTGTCTATTTAGTAGTTTACACATCATGCTCTAGCTGCAGATACTCTGTGAAGGTGATTGTATATGATGCCATCATCAATGTCATTTTTGAGCTTCTATCTCCTGACCTGTCCCACTGAAATGTTGCTCTTCTTCTTCTATCGGGTTATATATATACTACTTTAAAAAGAAATAGTGGCATGAAATTTAAAAGTCATTGAGAAAATTAGATCCGTCAATGATGGCATGAATAATACGGACCGTATGATTACTTATAGTTTTTTTACTAGAGCTCCTACACCTACTATGATAAAGTGTCCTAGGCTTATAATAAGTTGTAGGGTACCCTACAAAATGAAATTAGGATTTTACCCCTAAATTTATTGAAAAATGAGGGTCATATGACTCGATTTTTAATCTCACAAATTTGTCAAAGGTGAGAATGGAACCCAGGTTCCCACCATATCAAGCAAAGGTAACAACCATCACACCATAAGGTTTTTGTCGAACAATATTGAACTATGTTTTATATATACGTATATAAATATGAACCGCCCCCGCCTAATTTCACCGTCCCCGCAGAATGTCGTCGCCCGCACTCGTGTGTGTGTGTGTGTCTATATATATATATATATATATATATATATATATATATATATATAATTTAAATATAAAAAATCTGAAAATATATGGTGCAGGGTGGTCGTGACAGTGAACTCTAAATATGCAAACCCAATGTGCGGTCGGAGAAATCAAACTCTAACTGCCCTAGGATGATGTATGCAATAAAATAGACAGTCTGATATCTGATTATAAATAGCAACCAGGAATTAAACCACGCAGATTATCACAAAGCAAAGAACAAACAAATTTTAAGAGCAAGCGGGTATGCCTTTCTTCTACGGGAGCGCTTTGATTTCAAATGCTAAAGTGAATAGGCCCTGCAAGGTGTAAGTAATCACGAAACAAGAGCACTAACAAACTAGCATTCTAAATCATATGATAATTTCAAGCCGTACAATAAAGAAAAACAAAACACTAAACAACAAATACTCGTGAAGAGAAGGGTAGCCGCTGAAGAGGATGTGGAGAATTGATGGTCGCACAAGCGGGAGTGGCAATCCGGAAGGGTGACGATGTCTGTTCAGGACTAAATCAGATATGTATGCGGGTTGTTAAGGCTACTAAGGGCTGTTTTGAAGGGGGCTGGTGGTTTGAGAAGGCTGTAGGGTGGAGGCCGGTGGACTGTGGGCTGGCTGTAGGGGATTTGGAGGGGCCTTGGGGGGACCAGCGGTGGCTGTCCAAGAACTGGAAGTGCTGAACAGTAAGGAGGAGGTGAGGAGAGGGGCGTCAGGGCGGCTGGAGGGAATTTTGGGCGCTGGGCGGCTACAAGGAGGAGCTGGAAGATGGATGCTTGCAGTGAGGCTGTAGGTGGAGGCCAGAGATCTTGGAGGAAAGGGAGGGAGTGGCTGCTGCTATTAGGGAATTTGGGGTGCTGTTGTAGCAGGGGGTGGGGTGCGGCTGCAGCTGCTGCTAGGAGAACAAAGATACAAAGATAAAACCTAAGGAGTCACCTTAGGGTTCCGTGGAGTCGGCACCACGGGAGATCGCCCAATTCTGGGAGAAGAAGCCTCCAAAATCTGCAATAGCTCAAACCAGCCACCTTTCCTCTTGTTTATAATAAAAACATCCTAGGGCACCCATCGTGGACAGCTATGATTGGACGTACACAATACGTGTTCGATCTCGATAAATAATACATACAAAAATAAAAGAAATCACTAGGAAATGTCCAAGTGGCGCTCCGAAAGCAACCGTGGACTCGGATCATCTAAACGACAATCAGGCCAACACCTCCTGCGAGAATAGACATGTGCGGGCACGATGGCCCCCCCCCGGCATCTGACATTTGCAACCTTGAGTCTAACTACCTAGCTTTTGCAAAATTATAAGCACATAAAAATCAGCTTTAATCACTTGTAAATTCACAGGCGAAGATATCCAAAAATAGGAGACAAAGTTCATCACTTAATAAAATACAACTTTGATAAATTATGAACTACATAAGTAATGCAATAAAGGAACCTTAACGCAGTTTATAATGAGGTGAAGAAAACAATTTAAGGTCATGTTATAGCAATTTTTCACATGTTCACCAAAACTTTTAATATCACCCTGTTACGCCGGGCGTCATTACCAGATTCTCCGAAGATTACTGTGCACGTCGACCAAAGGAGAAGGCGGAGGAAGACCAGCCCGCCAATATTAAATAAGGAGCAGTGGGGCTGAACCGCACCGGCACCGGTACAGCCCCTATGGGGGGCCGGCCAGCCCCCATGGGTCCGGGTGCTATATAATACTGGACCCTCTTTGGAGAAGGCATCAAATGAAGTATTATTCAGTTTCCTTCTCTTCCCCTCAAACCTATGTTGCACTGACACTTCAAAATGCCCAGCGTGTCGGTGTCGGACTCTCCGACACTCATCGGACTCTCCGACACTCTCCGACACTTCAGAACACTATAAAGGCCACTATGTATGATGTTTTATTTTTAAAATTTAGGCACTATAGTGAACAATGACTCAATGAAGATTCTTCTAGAATTTCTCCATACAAGGATAGTGAAATCATTCAAGAAACCAAAAAAATGCTTTAAGAAGTACTTTCCTAACATTGAGGATGGCACCAAGGTGAATTTGGAGTACGCAAATTTTGCTTATATAAATGGAGAATTTAGAGAATTTGATTCTGTTCACTGTCGATTTTCGATGGATCCTAAGACTTGGTGGGTTATACATGGTGCAAGTGCACCTATGCTACAAAGTTTAGCCATAAAGCTTCTTGCACAACCATCGTCTTCATCGTGTGCCGAGAGGAATTGGAGTACGTACTCCTTCATAAATATAAAAAATAAATATTTAATATACGTGTCTCAGCGTGTCAGAATATGATATTTTTTGAGAATTGACGAGTCGCGTGTCGCGTCGCGTCGTGTCGCGTGTCGGTGTCGGTGTAACATAGCCTCAAACCCTAACCCTAATCTCTAGTTTCCTTTATTTCTCCTTTTTCTTCTTGCTAGTTCATAACATCTGGTATCAGAGCACCCTTCCTGCGACCATGGTGACACGCTCGGAGGCGGAAACCGCACGATTGGCAACCCTAGAGGAGAACTACGTAGGGTTGGCGGATTCGGTGGCGGCAATCGAAGATCACTTGAAAACATCCACACAAAAAATGGAGGAACGCATGGATGGACGCATGAGGAAATCAAGGCCTTGTTGATGTATTCCCTGAAAGGGAAAGCGATTCCGGGCAGCGATTCGGAGGCGGAGGCGTCACACCATGTGCCGCCGGCAACCAACGGAGGGACAGGGTGGTCGGGTGTGATCCCTCCTGGCGGGATCGGGATCGATCCGGGCCGCACGGAGCCAGCCGGCGCCGGATCGGCCCCTGTCTGGATCGGGGCTCCGCACAGCCAGGCGGGCTGGGCGTCGGGTCCGGAGGGGACCGGCTACAGCCGGCCAGGGGGCGGCTATCCCCCCCCCCCCCCCCCCCCGCCGGCCTGGGCCGCCCAGCAACAGCCTCACCAGGCTGTGCAGCCAGGAAACGGGCCAGGCGGCCCTTCCGCCGCCCAGGAGAGGGTCGGGGCTGCCCTGTGGAGGGGCCGGGAGGCCCCAGCAGTCCCCTATCGACCATCGGGGGCTGTCGACGTCATTTTCGGAGGAGGAATGGGCCTCCTACCTACACCACAACATGTTGGAGGTCCGATGAGGTTCGGAAACGGCGAAACATGGCACGAGCAACCTCCCAGGCAGGGATTTCAAGGCGGAGGACAGCAATGGGGCGGCGGCCAAGGGGGAGCGAATCTCCAGGATCCTTCGTCCGACCTTAGCACGGACCGAAGGCCAACGGGAGACATGGGGATATGCAACAACGACCGTACATGCCTCCGAAGAGAACTCGTATGAATTTCCCTAAGTACCGCGGCGGGGATGCTTTGGAATGGGTGCAGAAGGCAGAACTTTTCTTCACTTATCAGGAAATTCCCGATGACCAGTGGGTGCAACTGGCATCTTTTCATCTGGAAGACGACGCGTACCAGTGGGCACAGTGGTTCACCCGAGCATATGGTTACGCACCGTGGACTCACTTTGTGGAGGGATTCTCGGCCCGTTTTGGACCCTTGGAGTACGAGGATGTGGAGGCGACGTTACGAAAACTCCGTCAGAAAGGCACCGTGATGGAGTACCGTACAGAGTTCGAGAAGCTGGCCAATCGAGTCAGTTGGGAGGAAAAGACCCTCCTCAGTTGCTTCATATCAGGGTTGCGGGATGAGTTGCAGGATGAGGTCCATGCATATATGCCACGAAGTCTGATCCATGCCATCAGTTTGGCAAGGATACATGAGGAGAGATTCACCCGGCAGAGGACCCGTACAGCGGTGAGAGCTCCTACGGTTGTACACCCTCCTCGGGGGGCCCCCACGGCCGAGGGCCGACCGACAGTGACAAAATTGACGTGGCAGGAACTACAGACCAGGAAGGAGAAGGGGTTATGCTTCAACTGTGATGAGCAGTACACCCGAGGGCACACATGCCAGAAGGTCCAGGTATTCATGCTGCGGGAGGATGCGGAAGATGTTCCTCGCACTGAGGAGGGAGAGTTGCCTATTGAAGACATTGGCGTATCCATCCAAGCCATGGAGGGGGGAACCCCATCTCCGACCTTACGCATAGCCGGGAGGGTCGGCAGGGAGACGGTGATGATCTTGATGGACAGCGGGAGCACTCACAACTTCATCCAACCCGATGTGACCCAGAAGGCGGGGTATGACATAGATCGCAGCGTAGCCTTCCACGTCAGGGTAGCGGATGGACGTACACTGCAGTGTGAGGGAGTGATGAAAGGGGTGGAGCTCCGGATACAGGATTACACTAGACATATTGAGGTTTACTTATTGCCAATCCGGGGTTCTGATATGGTGTTGGGCGTCCCGTGGCTGCGGCGACTTCGGTGGGTGACTTTCGATTGGGACCAGATGGCTATGGAGTTCAGCCAGCACGGGAAGAGGTACTGCTTGGAGGGCCTCAAGTCGTCTCCGGCAAAGGAGATCTCACTCCGCAGCGTGGAACGACTAGGGGCACCGGATAGTACGATGACCATCGTTACGCCGAGTAGAGCAGAGCCTACGGCTCCAACAGAGGTCTCGTCTTCGATGCAAGCCAGAGCCGACTTGTTCCAAGAGTCGCACGCTCTCCGCCTCCAGCTTGAGGTCAAGCTGGCCCTTGATGGGGGAGGGAATGTTACGCCGGGCGTCATTACCAGATTCTCCGAAGATTATTGTGCACGTCGACCAAAGGAGAAGGCGGAGGAAGACCGGGCTGAACCATCCGGTTCAGCCTGCCAATATTAAATAAGGAGCAGTGGGGCTGAACCGCACCGGTTCAGCCCCTATGGGGGCCGGCCGGCCCCCATGGGTCCGGGTGCTATATAATACCGGACCCTCTTTGGAGAAGACATCAAATGAAGTATTATTCAGGTTTCCTTCTCTTCCCCTCAAACCCTAACCCTAATCTCTAGTTTTCTCTCTAGTTTCCTCTATTTCTCCCTTTTCTTCTTGCTAGTTCATAACACACCCCAACAACAACAAGCAAAAGAAGAAGAATCAAGAAGAGCACATAATGTCATAACATCAGAAAATAAATGTTTCCAAGTGATTTTTATAAAGCTATAGCTATTTCAACTAAGTTGAGGCCTGAGGGACAAAAATTTTTATAACACCAACCAACATCGCTCCTTAGTTAACGAAACAATTTTCATTAATGTAAACCCACCATAACTTCACAATTGAAATTCGAGCAGTTACCTTCACCAACCAGTAATGAATCAGCATGAATATCACATTTAAATTTGTTAGTTAACCGCAAGGATCAATTAGTAGAAAATCTGTTAGTGAACAAGAAAGCTGCAGGTTTGCAAACACTTTCCCTCAGTATTATGTATATCATAGAACAACCAATTGAATTGGATATTTTCTAAACTAGAACTCCTTAAGTGAGAATCATCAAGGAGACTTAAGAAACAAACAGAACATTTTAGAAAGCAAAGTGCCCAAGTTCAATTACTGACCTGATCATACACAAGGGTGGCTTTATCGAAACGCTTCCGAGCATCCTGAACCAAGTTGAGATTATTTAAAACATGTTGGAGGCATATGCACATCATAAATATTGTTGAAGGGTGGCTTTATTGAAACGCTTTTGGCAAAAGTACTGAAGATTAATGCAAACACATGAAAAATATATACACTTGTATGACAAGATGAATAATATCTACCAACTCCAGAGTAAGAGATGAATCAAATTATAGAAGTGAGGGGTTTATGCAAGGAATGAGCTCTGAGATCATGTGTGTTTTGATTCCTTAAAAACTTCTTGGACATTCACTACTTGGTAAAACAATTGAACCAGTGCACCCTGATTAAGTCCCACGTGCCTCAGATATAATACATAAAAATGTCAAACAAATAAAATTCATATGCAATAAACATGCCGTGGAAAGGGATATATCAGTCTGAATCAGTGCTGGAGAAACTTGTAATGATTTGAAAGCTAACTTGATGTTGTATCTTGGAATTTCAGCTAGTTAGATGAATAGAAGTACACAGTTAGGATGGCTTCAATAACATGCTTGCATCCAGTATTATGAAGTTCACTTTAGAAGGATAAGCACAGAGTGGAATTTTGTTGAAAGATTTAGTTCCCTAATCATATGGTATTCATGTGAACCAAGATGAAACATACATTAGTAGGAGTACCAGTAAAAGATTCATTGGTGCCTATTAGCAGATAGTTGGTAGAAAGTTTGAAATCCCTTAGATACACAAGAAAAGGGACCATACATAGTCAAGGGACTGATGTACCTTGACATCTTGTAAATCAATGTCAACAAACTGCAGCAACCGATCATTAAGCATATGCTCTACCTATTGAAGAAATATAAACAAAGAACCATTGAAAAGGCAACTTTAAATAAATACTGCACAACAAACAAAATAAAAAGGAAGCATGGATCTGTTACCTGAGAACGGAGAACTTCTTTATATGTTCCAATTTCTCTTAAGGCAATTGTGAATTTCGTCATAACAGGTCCTATAGAGATTCAGAATACAGCGCTTATTCATGTTCACTCAGACAAAAACCACAGATGTTGCATGCCAGGTTAATCATTTTAATTAGATAATAATCATGCCAAAAGAAATGAGAAGGCAGAAAAAAAAAACTAAAAGGCTGAAATGGAAACAACGAATGGACATAGCACTGGCAAATTCTAGGAAGAGAACGCATCAGAAAAATGCAGGCTTAACCTGTAGTTCATATTTTAAACATTACATGCATACAGACCCAACGTAATTAATGAAACTTCTTTTTACAGTGGTCCCGAACAAGATTAAGAAAAGAGGGAATGAAGTAGCATCCACTGAATGAAATTATCTGCATGCCCGCGTGTGTCTATTATAGCAAGAGAGGTTGATCGGATCGTCATCTAGAAGAGCCGAGTCTAGGGTTGCGTCTGGAGCGCCGTTTGGACATTTCTGTGTTTTTTTTATGTATTGTTTAGTAAGATCGGACATTTAGCGTGTAAGGTCAATCACAGTCGTCCACAATGGGTGCCCTAAGTAGTTTTATTATAAACGAGTGACAGTAGTGCGTGGGGGCCCCCGTGGCCCACACGAATGTACACCGGCCACGGCATTGCCCTGCGCGACGGCACTCCCGCCGCTCGCAAACCCCCGTGTGCACGACAAATTCAAGTGATGGGCGGAGCACAGCGCACAGGGGTAGCGAGCGGCGGGAGTGTCGTCGCGCTGGAGCAATGTCGTGGTCGGGGTACTGTCTACTGTCGCGCGGGGCACGCCCCCCTCCCTCCCGTGCACTGTTACTCGTATAAACATACATTATTTAATTGGTTTATATAGGTATAATTTAATTTTTATTTTATATTTCATTTATATAAATATTTATACTTTAATTGTTTTATATTTAGAGTTTAATTTTTAGTTTAACTGTCACTCATCCTAGGAAAGTATATCGTAGGATCAGTGAACGACTTAGGTTTGTAAGTTGGAATATAGGTGCACTAACGGGAAAAGTAATGGAAGTAGTGGATATGATGCTTATGAGAAGGATAAATATCTTATGGCTGCAAGAGACTAGATGGGTGGGTGAGAAAGCTATTTTTTTAGATAATTCAAGTTTTAAATTATGGTACACAAGAAAAAATAAAACAAGCAATGGAGTAAGTATTATTGGGGATACTACTTTGAAGGATGGAGTTGTTAGGGTAAGTAGAAAATGTGATAGAATCTTTGCTCTTAAATTGGTCATAGGAAAGGAAACTATTAATGTGATCAGTGTTCATGCGTCACAAGTAGGATTAAATGAAGCTATTAAAGTGCAATTTTGGGAATACTTAGATGATTTAGTAAGAGAAATCTCACAAAGAGAGAAGATTTTCATAGAAGAAGACTTAAATAGACATATAGGGAAGGAAAATACAGATTACATAGCCGTTCATGGAGAATTTGGGTATAGAGAAAGAAATGAAGAAGGAAGAACTATTGTAGACTTTGTCATAACACATGAGCTAATTGTGACAAATACGTTTTTCATGAAGAGGGAAGAACATTTAATTACGTTTAAAACCGGACCAAATAAGTCATAAATTGATTATTTTATCACTCGCAAAATGGATAAAATGATTTGTAAGGATTACAAAGTCATATCAGGAGAAAGTTAGACAACACAACATAGGCTAGTGGTTTTGGACATGCAAATTAAATATAATAAATTTAAGACAATGACAAACGTGTTGCCAAAAATTCGGTGGTGGAAATTGAAGATGGATAAACAGGTTGCTTTCAAGACAACAGTTATGGAATAACTAGCTGATGACCCATATGCTGATCATAGTGTCTTGTGGAAGGTTGTCTTCACATTTAAGTGGAAAGAACGTACTTGGAGAATCAAAAGACCGTGCGCTCCCAAATAAAGAATCTTGGTGGTGGAAAGAGGAAGTGCAAGACAAAGTGAGGGCAAAGAGGGTCAACTATAAAACACTCTACGCTTGCATGAATGATAAAAAACTTAGCAAAGTATAAAGTCGTCAAGAAAAAAATAAACATGCAGTAAGTAAAGTAAGAAGTCAAGCTTATAAAGAATTTATAAGGGACTAGAAACCAAAGATGAAGAGCATGACATATATAAAATTGCTCGAGCTAGAGAGGAATACAAGAGATTTATGTCAAGATAAATGAATAAAAGATGAAACAGATACATTTTTGACGGATGATGTGGTTATTAAAGAGACATGAAAAAAGATACTTTTATCAAATCTATAATGAAACAAAAGACAATAAAATGAACATGGAAGAGTTAAGTAAATCGAAAGAGTATGGGAAAATAATGTTTTATTGTAAAATTCAAGTATCAGAGGTAAATGATGCTCTAAAGAAGATGAAAAATGGAAATACGATTAAGCTAGACGATATACCCATCGAAGTATGGAAATGTCTAGGGAAAGAAGGAATTTTGTGGCTTACATGTTTCTTCAATAAGATACTGATGTCAAAGAGAATGTCGGACCAATGTAGAGAAAGTAGATTAATACCTTTGTATAAGAACAAAAGAGATATACAAAATTGTGTTAATTACAGAGGAATTAAATTAATGAGTCATACCATTAAACTATGAGAAAGAGTAATAGAGAAAAGAGTAAGACGAGATACTAGCATCTCGAAGAATCAAATTGGATTCATGTCAGACGGTCGACCATGGAATCAATACATTTCTTGAGGAGACCCATTGACAACAATCGAGAAAGAAAACAAAATTTGCACATGTTGTTTATCGATCTTGAGAAGCCCCTATGATAGAGTTCAAAGAAAGATCTTATGGAGAGTCTTAGAAAAAAAGGTGTAAATGTATCATACATTGACATAATCAAAGATATGTATACAAATTCAGTGATGAGGGTGAGGACATCTGGAGAATTAATATAGGAATTCCTTATCACTGATGGCTTACATCAAGGTTCAGCTTTAAGCCCTTATCTTTTTACCCTTATCTTAGATGAGCTCACCGGACATATCCAACAAGTAATACCATGGTGTTTATTGTTTGCAGATGATATCGTTTTGGTCGATGAGACACGTGAGGGTGTAAACGCGAAACTTGAATCTTGGCGACACTTTGGAAATGAAGGGTTTTAGGTTGAGCAGGGCAAAGACGGAGTATATGGAGCATAAATTTAGCAGTGCAAGAAGAACGGTTGACTTCGATATTAAGTTGGGTGATCAAGATATTTTCCGCAGTGAGTGCTTTAAATATCTTGGATCGATAGTTCAAATAGATGGAGGTGTAGATAAATATGTAATACATAGAATCCAAGCAGGTTGGTTGAAGTGGAGAGGCGCGTCGGGGATCTTATGTGACCGTAAAGTACCATTAAAACTTAAAAGCAAGTTTTACCATACTGCAATTAGACCAGCGATGCTCAATGCTTCTGAGTGTTGGGCAGTGAATTGTGTACATAAGCAAAACAAGGAGTTGCAGAGATGAGAATACTTAGGCGGATGTGTAGACACAAGAGACTGGATAAAATTAGGAATGAATGTGTCAGGGATAAGACAGGAGTGACACTAATTGCAAAGAAGATGCGAGAAGCTCGACTAAGAGGGTTTTGACACATACAAAGGAGACCATTAGAAACACTTGTTAGGCGTTGTGAAAGTTTAGTCACTAGGCACGCTAAACAGGGGAGGGGTAGACCAATAAAGACTTGGAATGAAACTATAAGGAAAGACATGCTGTGTTTAGGCATTAGTGAGATTATGACTAAAGATACGGCACAATGGAGACAAAGGATTCATATAGCCGACCCCATTATAGTGGGATAAAGGTTTGAGTGATGTTGTTATATATATAAACATATATATTTTAATTATTTTTATATAAACTTTTAAATTAATTTTTATTTTATATTTCATTTAAATAAATATTTATATTTTAATTGTTCTTATATAAACAAGTATTTAAAAACATTTATATAAACGTTTTTGTATAAACAATTACATAAAGTTTATATAAACATTTTTATATAAAGTTTATATAAACATTTTTATATAAACGTTTAGTCATTTATGTACACAATCTTTGTCCCACATCGCCAACAGTGATTTAAGTTCTCGTATATATATAATTTAACGCCAATCAATAGCTGGAAAGAATTTAATGCTGGAGTGGGCTCTCTTCTCTCTCTCCCGCACATCTAATTCCCCTCCTCTCTCTCACCCTTTCTCTCTTTATTCCTCTCTCCCCCTCCGCCCAATGTTGCAGGCCACCCATTTCTTTTTATTTTTAAAACGACTGTTGCCCGCTGCCCCTGCCCACGAACGGATGACAGCGCCACTGTAGACAGGCTAATTGCCCTCTAGATAAAATGAAAAATGGGGTTGCTTTCGATGGATTGCAGATTTTGGAGGCTTCTTCCCCTCTCCTAGGGAAGATCTATCAAGGTGCTGACTCCCTGAAACCCTAAGATGATTCCTAGGATTTCTACGCTTCTTTCCTTGCATACGCACTGCAAACGCCCCTCTCCATCATCCCTACAGCCACCTCCAACCCATCTCTAGCAGCCACCTACCTGAATCCTGCCGCCAACAGCAGATGTTGATGCCTTTCCCCCTGCCGGTCCAGTTCTGAGCCACTGCAAGATCTGCCAACTCCTTCTCCCCTCCCACAACCTGTAAATCCCTCACCGCCCCTCTCCTAGGGGAGAATTTTTTGTACGTGATTCGCACCATAAGCATAGTGCGTGGACCATATTTTTCTGCAAAATTACAGTTGTAACGTAAGCTACAGTTGTAAAAAAACTGTAAGGTATCTTTTTTTAACGAATGTGCAACTGTATTTTCGCTGCAAAAATAAGTGTAAAAATACAGTTCATTACAACTGTAACCTCACATTACAACTGTAATTTTGCAGGAAAAAAGGTCCATGCACCATGCACATGGTGCGAATTACGTACAGAAGGGTATTAGGATTTAAGGTTTAGGGTTGCTTTAGGGTTTAGGGTTTAGGGTTTTGGGGTTTTTGGGTTTAGGTTTTAGGGTTTAGGTTTTAGGGTTTAGGGTTTAGGGTTTTTGGCCGACCTCCACCACTCCATACCCACCTCCGGCAGCCCCCCTCCTACTTCCAGTCCGCGTCCACCCCCCACCCTGACCCTACAACCACCGTCTAGCATCTCCCTCCCCTCCAAGCAGCCATCACCGCCTCTACGATCATCGGATCTCCATGCCCTCATCATCAGCTTCCCCTTCCCTCTTGAATATTAGTTTTTAGTGATTTTGTAGTTCTTTATTATATGGATTGAGAGTTTTATATGATTTTGGATGTTAGTTTGCTTGCGCATTTATCTAGGGATTGATTATTTCTTGCAGGGCTTATTCAATTCTAGCGCATTTGAACTCAAGGCCATTCACGTGGACGAATGTCATACCGTTTTTTTTCAAAAATTAATTTATTCGTTGCATTGCGATAACTGCATAGTTTTAATCTTATTATTAGTTTCAATCGGATGTTGGATCGCTTGTTGATTGTATACATCATCCTAGGATTAAGTAAGCTTTACCTCCCTAGCACCGCGCCTAAGGTTACATCATTAGGATTCACTTTCACGGCCTACCATGCATCATAAGGACAACAAGGATCGTCAAAGAGAGTAAAACCTTAGAATTTGCCATCAATCTACCAATGTCATCTACCAGTGTGATATGGATGTGAAGGGAATAATAAAAATGACAATTCATATTATTTGATTAGGTAACAGTGAAAAATTATGGTAAGAAGCAGTATCGATGCATATTAATGCTAAAAATTAGTACTCTAACAAAGTAGGTAAATAATAGTGTTAAAGCCCAAGACAAAAAGCCCGCATATGGGGTTCATTGTATTTTCCTCCTTGATTTAGTCTCACATCTCCAAATGTACATTCTTCTTTCACCTTACTCTATATAAAGAGGGAGCTCCAATGTAATTAGATTAGATACTTTGGAATAATAAACTCTTATATTTCAAACTCTCCCATGGTATCAGAGCGAGGCGAAATTACTCGCCACTCGACTCTCGCGCGAACTCTCTCCGTCTCACACAAACCTTTTTCGATTTTGCCTGAACACTCCCGACCTCACGAAATTTCTTACAACCGCTTCACTAGAAGAGCTCACAGCTCAGCAGCAGGGATTGCCATCCACAACTCTCCCGTCGATCAGGATTGATGAACAAACCAGACACCCCCCACCCCCGCGATATTTATAGGTTGTTGCTTCACTTGAAACCCGTGTGCAGCTGCCCCCTCCTGCGAGTTGTCTGCGAGACCTTCTCCTGCGAACTTCACACAACCGTTTACGACTTCTCCAGCAGCTCCATCGTGAACTCCAAAACCCGTCGATCCAACTCCATCTGCGACTTCTCCAATGTCTCGGTCCCTCGAACGTCATCTCAAACTCGTCGAACATCCTATCTTCATCCTGCGAGCAAAAGTCTGACTTTCTGCAAGCTCTGTTTGCGTAATCTCTCCATGCGGTCTCTCACCGACTCCACACTCACATAACTCATCATTTGTGTGTTCCCATCCGCGGGAATCGCCAACTGAAGTACTCCTGCGCCGAACTCACTGCTGGAAAACTTCCTACTCACTAAATTTTCCTGCAACTGCATTTTCCTGTATGCTTTTGTGATCTCTCCCCGAGACCAGACAACTCTTATGCCATGCTCACCAAACCTATTTGTTTTAAACTATGGACAATCCAGCACTCCCTTCTACTCCGTCCAACATTGCTCTTCCCATAATCGTTTCAAATGCCTCTGGAAACCTCAGGACGACGTCAAAATTAACTGGACCAAATTATCCTGATTGGAGTCTCCTTCACCTTCCTTTTTCGCTCTCAATGCAAACGTCATCATCTCACTGACGCTTCTCCTGACCCCGCATCTCCCACCTATGCTGATTGCGGAACCAGTGAAGCTCTTGTTCGCACTTGGCTTGCAAACAATTTTTCTAATGCATGTTTGCCTATCATTCGTCATGACGGCACTGTGAAGGCAACATAGGATCATCTTGTTGCCCTTTACTCCAAGGGTGTCAAAAACTCTCGCATATACACCTTTGCTAGCCGTGATTCCTCCATTGCTGACCGCGAGGACTTGTAACTACACCCAACAGCGGCTCCCTATCTCGTCCAGTTACGCTGTGTCCTTCCTCACGCGTGCATGCCCCCACGGCTCTGATCTATCGCGTACTCCGACACACCCACGTCTCAGCCTCATGTGGATCCGAAAATCTCTCGTCGCTGTGATGCTCATGAGCATTGCCTCGCTTCAGGCCCTAATGATGTGGATAGATGCTAAGTTTGACGCCCTTCTGGTCGGCCGACCGATTACTTCATCGATATCCATCGCAGAGTCACCATCGTTTCTCGGGCCACACCTGGACGGCCGGACCCTCCCCACGATCCTATTCTTCCGTCGGCAGGCTTCTTGCCTGCACGCCGTTTGTTTGACATCCCTTCCTGCCTACACCACGACACAGATCTCATGGGATGGATTGCCCGAGCAGAGCAGTTCTTCAACATTCATCAAATACCTGAGCCGCACAAGGTCATCGGCATAGAGAGCTCTACTCTCCATTAGGTCAATTGGCTACGCCGGTCCAAGCCCACTTTATATTGGTCGAACCTTCAGTGAGACCTTATTCTTCGTTATAATGTTCGTTACTCGGGCTCCGCCATGGAGCGTCTTTGTGGCGTCCACCAGACGGGGTCCCCCGACGACAAAATTGACGAATTTATTTCCATAGACACATGTATGTGTCGGGTCTACCTCCTAATCACTACCTCAGTTTCGTCTTGCGTGGTTTACCATCGCATATTCGCACTCGCATGCGCACACAACACCCGCCTTCTATTGTCGGGGCCATGGACCTTGCCCGTTTGGTTGAAGTAAAATTCAAAGTCAGACTGCTGGATACTGGTCGCACACCCATCCCCTCCCCCCCCCCCCCCCCCCCCCACCCCCCCCCGCCGCCCCCCAGACCCGCAGCAGTGCCCCATCCACCACATATGGAGGCATGTGGCCTCCCCATCTGCCCAGGTCCACCACTGCGCCCTCCTAGGTCCACCACCACGCTTTCCTAGGTCCACCACTGCGCCCTCCCAGACCCCCCTCCTTCGCACACCTCGGTTGTCGAATCATAAGTACCATGATCTTCGCACAAGGGGTTTGTGCTTCTGATGCAAGCAACCATACTCTCCGACTCAAGACTGTCCACGGAAGGACCTCCGGGTCCTTATTGGTGAGGAGCCCGAGGTTACCCTTGCCGACTTTAAGGCCTTGGGGACTGATGCTGATGTCGATGATCCTTCACCCGCAGTCTTACATTGGCTTGACCTTCCCCTCTTTACCGTCGGCGGGATTTTTGTCTCTCAAAAGATGAAGCTCCCTGGAAAACTTCAGGGGATTATAGTGGTCATCATGATTGATAGTGGGGCGAGCCACAATTTCATTTCACAACGCCTGGTAGATTGTTTGGCGTTGTCATTGACCCTCGTTCCACGCTTTTCTGTTTGTTTGGGGGATGGTCATCGTCAGGCGACTGGCGGCCTTTGCCCGGGGCTTAGCCCTCACACTGGGCCCATACACCCTCCAGGCTAACTTTTACGTGTTTGCAACAACTGGGGTGGATATTATCTTGGGAGTGGTGTGGCTCTGCACCCTGGGCGACGTCAATGTCAAATAGGATCGCATGACAATGTAGTTCAGCCAAGAGGGAACACCATTATTGTTGGCGGGCGGCCCTACTCTGTAGCGCCAGTCTGTATCACTCCGGCCTCTTTAGAAAATGGTTGATGTTGATTTGGTCGCATATTTGTGGCACGTGGTTGAGCGGGAGGCCCCACCATCGTCACCCCCCTAGCCCTGCAAGCTATTCTACACATATTTTCGGGCGTCTTCGCCGACACACCACACATCCCACCGCCTCGTCCACTGGGTCACCGCATCTCATTACAAGCGGGTGTAATGTACGTATATGTTCATCCTTACTGTTACAGCCACGCGCTGAAGGACGAAATTGAGACGCTTGTGGGCTACATGCTAGCCACGGGTATAATCCGCCCCTGCGTCAGTCCACTTTCGAGTCAGGTTCTCCTGGTCCGAAAGAAAGACGGCAGTTGGTGTTTCTGAAAGGACCATCAGTAGCTCAACACAACCCTGACAAATATCTCATTCTGGTCATACATGAGCAACAGGATGAGCTAAATGGGCCTCTTACTTTTCTAAGTTGGATCTTTGCTCCGGCTATCACCAGATAGCCCAAAGACGGCGTTCTGCAAGCAAGGGAGAATATCCCAAAGACGGCTTCTGCAAGCACGACGGCCATTACGAGTTCATCGTCATGCATTTTGTCTTGATGAATTCGCCCACCACTTTTCAGGAGACCATGAATGATCTATTCAGGTCAGCCCTGCGTAGGTACATCTTGGTTTTCTTTGACGGCATCCTAGTTTACAGCCCATCCTGGCAGGATCACCTCCATCATGTGCGGATGACGCTCACCACCATGCAGGAGCATGAATTTCTGGTGAACCCCAAGAAGTACACTTTCAGTTAGACCGAAATTAGCAACTTAGGGAACACGATTTTTGCGCACGGAGTCGCAATGGACCTAGACAAGGTCCGGGTAGTCCTCCAATGGCCCACAACCCCGCTCTCTCTGTGATGTCTGAGGTTTCCTAGGTCTCAATGGGTACTACCGGCGGTTCATTAGCGATTAAAGCAAAAATGTCAAACCCCTCTCCAGCATGTTGAAATATGATACTGGAGCATTCCAGTGGACATCAGAGGCGGTCACAGCCTTCCAGGCCCTCCAGCGATCCTTCAGCACAGCCCAGTCTTGATGTTTCCGAATTTCTCTCACCCGTTTGTTTGGAATGTGATGCCTCAAGCGCAAGCGTCAGCGCGGTGTGTCCTTGTTGTGCAGCACTAGCGCTCCTACCTGTTGGGTCGCCACTTCACGGTCCGAACCAATCATCATAGCCTTAGGTACGTCCTAAATCAGAAGATTGTAACACCGGCACAACAGGTCTGGGTTGCAAAACTATTGGGCTATGATTTCTCTATCGAATTCTGTGTCGGCTCCTTCAACCGCGCGGCTGACTCTATTTCTCAGCAGCCGTAGATTGCTCGTTTAGCAGCTATTTTGAGACCAGTATAGGAGGATGCCTCCATTGTCCAATGCGAGGTTGCTGCCAACCCACTCCTCTGATCGATTGTTGAGGCCTTACGAATGGATGCCATAACCCGTCTGCCATATAGTCTCGCAGGGAATCGCCTCCACCACCGCGTTCGTTTAGTGCTCTCAGCTTCGTCGCAGCTTATCCCACGCCTACTCGCCGAGTTTCACTCAACCCCTGAGGGGGGCCACGTCGGTGCCTTCCGGACATACCACCGACTCGCAGCATCTCTGTATTGGCTCGGCATGTTCCAACGTTTCAAAGCATTTGTGATGGACAGCTTGTCATGTCAGCGCGGCAAGTACGATGCTACTTTTCCAGAGGGTCTCCTTCAGCCCCTCCCTATCCTGGTCCGGATCTGGGAGGTTATCTCCATAGACTTTATTTTGAATCAACCTCGCTCCAAGACGTGGGATTGCATATTAGTGGTTGTGGGTCGTCTATCCAAATACGCACACTTCCTTCCCTTCATACACACATTTACTGCACCAATGGTTGTCGCAGCTTTTATTGATGGGGTGGGTCGATTACATGGGTTTCCTCGCTCCATTATGAGTGATCGCAGCCCGTTATTCCTGAGCTCCTTTTGGCAGCCAATGTTCAGGATGCAGGGCACCCAACTTCGTATGAATACAGCTTACCACCATCAGACGGACGAGCAGTCTAAGGTAATGAATCATTGCTTGGAGACATATCTGCAATGTTGTGTATGATCACCCACAGGCATGGGTGGATTGGCATTCCTGGGCCGAGTATTCATACAACACCTCTTTCCACACAAGTTCTGACACCACTCTGTTTGAGGCAGTCTATGGTAGACCATCACCATCCCTCACGCGCACTCTCCCTTGTCGAATGCGTCGTGGCGTCTCCGTCTGATCTGCTATGTGATCGGGACTCCATGCTTCTCCAACTGCGCCATCACCTTCAATGCAGGACCGGATAGTTGCCTTTATCAATCGCCACCACCACGATGTCCAATTCACTGAAGAAGATATCGTGTTCATCAAGCTTCGGCTGCATCACCAAATTTCAATGACCCTGCGGACCCACTCCAAGTTAGCGGACAAGTTCTACGGACCGTTTGAGATTGTTGCACGGGTTGGCACTCAAGCGTATCGCCTCCACCTTCCTCCCGACAGTTGCATCCACCCGATGTTTCATGTCTTTCAGTTAAAATTGGTTACTGGAGACCATCCGGTCAAGGCGTCTCTGCCACCGCCGACTCCCAGGCTCACCTCGCCAGACTACCTCGCTCAACTCATCACAGACACACGTACTATCAGAGGAGAGGAGTCCTCGGCTTAGTTATTAAAGGCTAAAGGCGCACCAAGGTGCAAAGAGGCTTAGAGCTTAGGTGCAAGAGTCAAGGCACAAGCGCGCGCCTGACAAGGGCAAGACGCAACCACATCCATTTTAAATAATCAACATCAAACATAAGTTCATCTTCTTAATCAGATTATTCAATTATTCTACACATTAATCATTCATTATTATCATTTATATCTCCTAAGAAATAGAACTAATATGATCACTTAGCATCATCTCTAAGTCTCAACGCTCGATTATGTTTCACAAACACTAAATCATGCAAAAATTATTGAGTTCTTACATTATTTCTTTCTTTATTTTGAAAAAAAAATTACAACAAAAATCTCACTTATACGCGCTGATGGAGATCACTCGCGCGACATTAGGGGAGTTGGCCGGTCAACATTTTTGGTACTTCAGATGGACAATCGAAGCCCGTGTCGCGTCATGCTCATTTTTCTGTATTTTTCATGTACATGTTTTTTATTTCCAGACATGTACTTTGGGAGTTAGGTCAAATAATGTGAATGACCGATTTGGATCCGAATCATTTAACATAACCCTTATCCTTGTATATTATCAGTTGTCGCTCATTAGGGATATCGAGAACTAGGGTTTATTCCGGAAGGAGGGCTAGATACATGCTCGTTGCGACGCCGAGATTCCAGCGCGGTGCGAAACCGACAGATTTCGCCTCTGGGGGTGCTGACGCACCCTGTGCGCCTCTTCCATGTCCTCCCAGCATCCCAACGTCGCCACTTCTTCAGTCGAGGGCCACAACAGTCGTCGTGGTCCAGTCCATACAGCCCCCGCTAAAGGCTCCGTCAGTCTTCTTCATTCCCTTCCTTACCTTAATCGATGTCTTCCCATCACAGTCATCCCCCTCGACGCCTCTTGTCGTATTCCCGTCCACGGGAACCCCCTCCCCCCTCCCAGCCGTCAGATCCTCGTCCCTCCTCCCCTCCTGCTGCCGAATTTCATTAATCCCCTCCCCTAACCCCCTTCCAGTCCCTCCACAGCCACTCCATAGCCTCCTTGCACCCTCTACAGCCTCCACCAACCCAACAGCCACCCCCGAGCCCGACTTTCCCCTCCACCAGTCCTCCATCTGACGGATGTCATTATTCTCACACCCCTAGCCCCCTTTCAGTCCCTCTGCAGCCACCTCACATCCTTCATGCACCCTCCGCAGCCTCCATCAACCAGACTGCCACCCCCAAGCCTGATTTTCCCCTCTCCCAGCCCCCCCAACAGTAGCATCTACACCTCCATACAGCCACCACCACCATTGGATTACCCCCCCCCCCCCCCTGACATTGAGCACTTGGTGAGTTTTTACATTATAGTTTCACTATCTCTGCATTATACGGGAACAACTTGTATTCTTTGAAATTATTGGGCTCATATTTATTTGACTTATTGCTCTCATATTTATTTGACTTATTTCTCTCTTAATTGTGCATCATTTATTCACCAGCATTTACTTTCAACGCACTCTCAATTAATCATTAATTGTTGTTTGCTTAATTCCATTGCAATATTTGTAATCAATTGTGACACTTGCACGAAATTTTAAAATTAATTTGTCTAACTAATTGTGCGGCGGAAAAATACTTGCATGATTGAATCATTGCATCTGCATCACATTAGGGTTATCCTTCGTTAATTCATTGGATTGTGTGTATGCTTTCATGTCATTCTAGGGTTGATCGTAGATTCATTTGCGCTTGTCGTGTGCTCCCTTGTATTGCATTTAGGATTCGGGCAACGTAAGTCTGTCACCTATAGATTCATCCTGCGTCACGAGCCTTTTATGCTCCAAAGACGCAAAAAAAATCGCAAAAAAATGCAAACCTCTGAGCCTGGTGAGCCTTGAGGCGCGCATTTAACAACATAGGTCCTCGGTCGAGCAAGTCATGGAGCACTGGCGTGATCGTCCACCATCGGAAGCCACATGGGTTTACCCGTCTGTTTTCCGTGCTCAGCTTCCGGACTTCAGTCTTGAGAACAAGACAAATTTTCCAGAAGGCGACATTGTTATGGACAAGAAGGAGGGAGAGGGGTGTCCTCCAGTGTAGAGGTGGTATACCAGCACTGCGAAAGGCCCGCTAACGACAGGTCGGTGGAAAGTCATTAAAACGCGCAGATATTTTAGAATCAAACATGTCTTTCCTTATTTTGTAATTCGACATGGGTGTTATATAAACCCGCGGAACTATGTATTTTGTTGATTTTGGTGGAATTAAGACTCTTGAAACCCTATTTGTTATTCCTCTTCCGCCCTTTTTCTCGCTTCTCCTCCTTTTCCCCTCACATTTCTTTAGCCACAGGTATCTCATTTTGGAAGAGCTAACAGTTTTGTCGGTAAGCTCATCTATCTTACCATAACCAGACCGGATATCTCCTAAGTTGTTGGTAGGATCAGTAAATTCATGCAGGCTCCCAGAGAGTGACATCTAGAAGCTATTTTAAAAATATTAAAATACATCAAAGGGACTCCAGAAAAAGGGCTATTGTTTCAAAGAAACAATCATCTACGCATCGAAGCATATCCTGATGCAAATATGCAGATGATAAAGGAGATCGAAAATCCACTTCTGGATTCTGCACATATGTTCGAGAAAAATTGGTTACGTGAAAAAGCAAAAAACAAGCAGTTGTGTTCAGGTCAAGTGTCGAAGCTAAATACAGAAGTATGGCTCAGACAGCTTGTGAGTTGAAGTGGTTGAGAACACTTCTAAAAGACTTGGGAGAAATCTACGAAGAAAACTACGATTATCCTCTACAGATGTTTTGTGATTATTAAATTGTTATCTACATATCTAAAAATTTCGAGATTCATGAAAGAACAAAACATATTGAAGTTGATTGTCACTTCTTCAGAGAGGAAGTTATAAAAACCAAATGTGCACTCCATTTGTTTCTTCAGTTCAAGAGTTGGCCGACATCTTAACCAAACCAATTTCTTCATCTTTTTCCGATATTTGTGTCAAGCTAGGAATGATCGGTATATATGCTCCAGCTTGAGGGGGTGTTAAAGCCCAACACTAAAAGCCTGCATAAGGTCTCATTGTATTTTCCTTCTTGTGTTTAGTCACAAATCTCCAAATGTACATTCTTCATCCTAATTTACTCTATATAAAGAGGGGAGCTCTCGTGTAATTAGATTACATTCTTTGAAATAATAAACTCCTATATTTCAAGCTCTCACACATAGAATGGAGATAGCAACAGAAAGCATATATAAGAATATGTTGCAATTAGCATGTATAAAGATTTGATACACAACATGATTAATCAAATGAGGTGTTGCAAGTTTCCCAAAATAGTTGGGATAAAGATGATGATGATGATGATGATGAGACACTAAACATAATTATAAATCTAACCTCCAAAAGCAACACTAATTGGATCATTATGACCCCCACCAAACATTTCAAGAGAGCTTGCAAAAGAAATATCGCCATCATATCCTTCACCAAGTCCTTCACTGCCAGTCATATGAATAGCCCAGAAGGAATTCAATGATATTGAAACAAAATTTCAAGAAAGATAATAGAAAGAAATTTAAGAATGAAAGTATTCATTTTCTTAAAATAATAGATCTCATTCAAAGTAGGAGCAAGGGAAATCAAAATAGTAGTGGACAATATCACCATACAAATTAGCTCAGTAAAATGCAATAACAAACAAATCCACATTAAAAAGTATACAAGAAAATAGGGGGACCTCTTAGAAGAAATAAAGGTTATAAAAAATAGTTTTCTATTTCTGAAAGATTTTGGAAAGTGCAACAGAAGCTCAGAGCATTATAGGGTTGTAAGAGAGAGTCTGACCCGGGATGTGGTTTAAATGAGATACTTCTGAATTCTGACTACTCGAAGCTTTAAAGTTGGACATGTAAGTGTTTAAGTTGCTGGGAATGTGGTAAGACGAGAATTATTCTCATTCAAGTAAATGTATACCATTTTTGACAGTTTGGGTAATGTTTAATTGACGCCGCAATAATGCAACACAGAAGCTCGGAGTGAGAACAAAACAATGTGGAAATATTTGAATCAGTGTATATCATTATCATCATTAGCCTTATCATTGTTAACATTATTTAATTACTCAAACCTCCCCAGGAGTTAACATAATTACAGATTGCAAGCCTTTATCTTTGGAAATTACAAAGATCTCCCCTGTAAGTTTACATTTCATTACAAACATGCACAAAAATACCCCCTGGCTGCATGTAATAAAATGTAAACTTACAGGGGAAGTCTTTGTAATTTCAAAAGGCAGAGTGATGTAATATGCAATTTTGCAAACTTACAGGGAGGTTCCGGTAAACCACCCTTATTTATAATTATAGAATACTCCCTCTTCACGCTTCTCAGGTAGTGCATGAGAACAAACATTTTAAGCAAATTATGCTGCAAAATTCAAATTATATAATTTTGTTCACGAAATTTTGTCTTCTATATTAAATACCCCCCCCCCCCCCATTAATCCATCTGCCCTCCATATTTAACTCTGAGGTTCTCCACAAATATAACCAGCCGAGATGGATCGACTACTCTTGGCTGGACCAAAACTATATGTGAGAGTAAGTTAAAGGGTCTAACCAAAATTTGCCATAAACCTTCCATCATGTGTACAGGTACCAGAGAGTATGTAAAATTCATATAGCCTTTTGCTCTTAGTATGAATCATGGACTCCATCTATAACCAGCTGATCTTATGTTGTGTGTTTTAGTTCTAGCATGGCATCCAAAAAGGCTAGGCCTAATGGCCGACAGCCACGTTACCCTGTTAAACAAACTCAACTTGTTAAGAGGCCAAAGTCTTTATATGTGAGGGAGCATATTCATAATATAGTCTCACAACATGACACTCATGTAGCATTGGGGGGGGGGGGGGGGGGGGGGGGGGGGGGGGGGGGGGGGGGGCACAAATATAACCAACCGAGATAGATCTAAAGATCTAGCACCAAGGGAGAGGGGGCGGAAGTCACAGATAAAGGTGAGGGTCATCCCAATTCCACCACACTCTTAGTATATTCCTTGAAAGTTGGCATTAGTCTATATTAATAATATATAAACGGGGGAGCTACATCGGGGTAAGGGAATCAAGCATAAGGAGGCTCCAAAGTTTGGACACTGGGATTGGGGCATATTGATATGCCCCTAGACGTGTAACTGGTGGACAGGGATTTGGCGAAGGGCATTTTAGTCTTTAATTTAACTATTTAAGGGTGTGTGTTGCCCTAACTATATTATCTTGTTAATTTTCCTGAACTTGCGTGTGTGTTGGACTTGGCGGAAACACGAGGAAGGAGACCTGGCCATTTCTTGCGTGGATCATCCGTTCAGGGATCGGACCACCAAACGATTCCTTATGATTGATAGCTCTTTCTTGTATCTGTTCCTCTCATTTCCTGCATTTGTGAACCTTTAGATCTGTTATTTTTATCTTATGCAAGTGGAGTTGTTTATCTGTTTTAAGGGGATATAGCTTTTTGGATATTGTATGACCATCTTCTGATCCTTGCAGCTAGAAGGATCATAACACTGGTATCAGAGCATCATCCTGCGACCACAGCTGCCGACCTTCTCCGGCGACCATGCCAGCCCACGAAAGCACCCGCTCGAAGGAAGTCCAAACGAAATGGAAGCCTTGACGCTTCAACAGGAAACGATGGTGAAGACCATCCAAACCCTCACCGATCAACAACGGCGTAACAGGGAGAAAGTCAAAGTGATGCTGGAGCAACAACAGACCCGAACTCTAGACAAAATCCGCTCGATGTTCGCCGGCCGGAGGGATGGCTTCCTCGTCAGAGAGTTACCCGGTTCCAACCGAAACCGCCCATATGGCGAAACGACTCGCACGGCTGGAGTTCCCTCGTTTCAGTGGAGAGGGATTACTCGAATGGATTTATAAATGTGATCAGTTTTTTTAATTTGACAGCACGTCGGGAGACCTTGAGGTGAAAGTCGCTTCAGTTCATCTGGAGGGGAAGGCGCTCTATTGGCACCAATCATATATGAAGCCTCGGTTAACTCATGAATGGCCTAGCTGGGAGGACTACAGCCAAGCCTTACATCATCGATTTGGGTCTATGCTCTTTGATGACCCCGTGGGGGAGTTAAAAAATCTGAAACAACAATCATCAGTGCAAGCTTATTTGGACGAGTTCGATCTCTTACGGCATCGGGTCAATTTCGAAAGAGCACGCCATTAGCTTTTGTTTGGCGGGACTGAAAGACGAGATCGGGTATGGGGTTCGGATGTTTCAACCCAAGATGTTACTTGAAGTTTTCTCCTTGGCAAGGCTACAAGAGCACAGGGATACGTTGGGGAGCCGCAAGTCTACGCCACCCCCCCCCCTTGTCTTTTCCCGCAACCAATACTCACAGCAAAGGAGATCGTCTCCCAGCACCCCGTTCAAGATTCCGGCTAGGTCGGCAACCAGCACCCCGACGCCCTTTCATCCAGCAAATACTCAAGGAGATCGGCCACGGCAAGGTCGAAGGTTATCATCGGTGGAGATGGCCGAGAGGCGCAGCAAGGGCCTATGCTTCTAGTGTGACAACAAATTCATTCCGGGGCACCGCTGCCCCAACAGGTGACAATCATATGCGATTGAAATTCTACCGGAGGGAGAAGAAGATGCGGAAGTAATTTTGGAGGACGACGAATTGTTCGTGGAAGATGAGCAAGGGGGAGACCAGCCCACACCCCACCTCTCGGTTCATGCATTAATAGGAATTCCGCATTTTTATACAATGAAGGTTACGGCATCATACAAGGGCCAACCCATTAGCGTTTTGATTGATTCAGGGAGTACTCATAACTTCCTTGACACCTCCACGGCGGACAGACTTCAGTGCAAATTAACACAAATTTCCCCCTTTAGTGTAAGGGGTGGCCGACTGCAAGAACATCACTAGCTCCCATAAAGTGGTTAACTTTTGTTTGCGCATGCAAGGCGTCATGTTCACTTCAGAAATACTACTTCCATTAGGAGGTTGCGAGGTTGTCTTGGGGGTGCATGGTGGCACTGTGCAACATTCAGGAGGGCGCACTGGAGAGCACACCAATCGGGCCAACCTTGGTCGTGGATTACAGCGGGCATTTAGAGGAGCTACTCGGGGAGTATGCTGACCTCTTTTAAGAACCGAGGGGGAAGCCACCCGCTCGCGCACATGATCACCGAATTCCAATCAAGGAAGGACCCGTGGATGTCAACTTTCGACATTACCATTATCCGCCCCTGCAAAAGACTGAGATTGAGAGGTTAATTCAGGAGATGCTCGCAGCTGGTACGATTCTCCACAGTTCTAGTTCATATGCGTCACTGGTTGTGTTGGTCAAGAAGAGCGACGGCGCGTGGCGACTGTGTATAGACTATCGGCAGTTAAATAAATACACGGTCAAAGACAAATATCTCATCCCAATCATTGATGAGTTACTAGATGAATTGCATGGGGCCCTTTTCTTTTCAAAGTTGGATCTAAGAGCGGTGTACCATCAAGTCAGGATGTCGGCGGAAGATATACACAAGACGGCTTTCCGACACGGCATTATGAATTTTTGGTCATGCCCTTCGGCTTGATGAACGCGTCGTCCACGTTCCAAAGCCTTATGAATCAACTGTTCGAGCACCAATTGCGGAAGTTTCAACTCGTCTTCTTTGACGATATCTTGATATTCAGCCACTCATGGATGGAGCACCTCCAACATCTTCAGTTCGCCTTCCAAGTGTTGCGGGAAAACCGACTATATCTTCGGCAGAGAAAGTGTACTTTCGGCCTCCAGAGGATCCATTACCTGGGCCACATCATCTCTGCCGACGGCGTAGCAACAGACCCCCTCAAAATTCAGGCGATGATGGAGTGGTCGGAGCCCACTACATTCAAAAAACTGCGCGGGTTTTTGGGTCTCACCGGGTATTATCGCAGGTTCATTCAAGGGTACGGAGTTATAGCTAAACCCCTCACGGAATTACTCAAACAGAGCTCTTTCTGTTGGACCAAATGGGCAGTCGAAGCCTTCAAACAGCTTCAAACAGCGGTGTCGCACCCGCCCGTGTTGCAATTACCGGATTTCACCAAAACTTTTGTCGTCGAGACGGACGCATCGGACTCCGGCGTGGGGGCTGTTTTGTCTCAGGAAGGTCGACCCATTGCCTACTACAATAAGGCTTTGGGCACCCGGAACTCGCTACTATCGGCTTACGAAAAGGAACTTTTGTCCATTGTGTTGGCGGTGCAGCATTGGCGCCATTATTTGGTGGGGCATCACTTTATTATTTGTACGAATCATCAAAGCTTACGGTTCCTCTTCGATCAGAAAATTGCAACACCGGCTCAACAAAAGCACATGGTGAAACTCATGGGTTATGATTTCCAAATTCAATACCGCAAGGGAAAGGAAAACATCTACGCCGATGCTCTATCTCGGCAACACGAACTAGCACTCATAGAGCTCAACGGGATGGTCTCCCTACAATCGAACCTGCTACAACTAATCAAGGAGGCGTGGGTCCACGACGACCGTCTACAACGCATCATCATGGCCAAGAAAGCCTGTTTTGAAAAGTAATCTGCAACCTTGTTTGCATCACGAGTGACAAGGGAGATATAAACATGTGGCGCGTCTTTTAGTAGGTGGGCAATAGCGGTTTCGGTGCCTCCCGAGTAAAGACCGCCAATGATTCGGCCCAGTGAGGCGAAGGCCTTGGCAGAGTCCCCCTCAAGAATAATGTCGGTGACCATGGGGAAAAACTACTTGCAGGCTCCAGACCCAACCTCGCGCTTTGTATCTCAGTCATGCTCACCGAACGGTTGCGAACCATTGCACCTTTTGCTGCAAGAAGCAGACCCGAGCTGTTCCGAACAGCACATCCCAGTTCCGCCAAACAATTTTCACGGACCGCGTCGTCATAATTAATCTTGATCCATCCAAGGGGTGGGGAGGTCCAAAATGGAGTGTGGTTACTGTCGTCTCTGGAGTTCCCAAGTGATGAATCAGTCGCTGATAAAGCATCAATGACAATATCCGCCAGCTGAGAGAATGATTTTCCATGGAGATAGTTATTCCTTGCTTTCCAGATATTATACAATATGGATAAAATGCATGAGCATTTTGAGGATTTCCTGTTGTTTGTAGAAAAACTGTTAAATCATTTATAATATTTTGGAATGTGGGCCTTCGCAAATTGAAACCCATCTTGGCACATTCCAACTTCACCTGTCATAAAACTGCAGTCACCATATATGTGGCTCACAGTCTCAGCTGAATCGCAGCCCAACGGGCAACACTCGCCTCTTAGTATATTCCACATAATTGATTTGGATGGTCATCCAATTAGTGCCTAAATTATTCAAAACTAATTCCTTGCCATCTCGATAAAACAATGTGGGAAGGTAAATACGATTATGAAAGGATTTTTTTTATCATAGGAATTCTAATACTATAATTCAATAAATGATATATCTTAAGATTTTCCCCTAAGCAAGCCAGGTGCTCTTTATTTTCATGGTTGATTATTTAACGATTTTTTTATCATGGACATAAAATCCATCTTCTTCTCCCTACTTGGTGATTTGCCAGTGGCTATAAAAATTTATACAAATCAATCGGAGATATTTTATTAAAGAGAACAACAGCTATTCTTTCTTTATCCTTTTAGGATGTCGACTACCTCAAGGAATTGCTTATGATGGTACAGAACAGCATATGATAATGCCTATGACTACTCTAAATGTAGATGACTGTTGTGACGTAGAGGAGGTTGAGGCAGCTAGAGTAGAGGAGATCAATGATTAAGGAGGAAGAATGCAAATTTCCTATTGAGGGGTCGGCAACTGCGAGGGCCTGATGGGGTGTAATAAGCAGAGAGAGAGGTGGTACGTTGATTTTTGGGAAGAGGAACCAAATGCTTGTCATTAAGATCATAAGTCTTCTAACAGGAATCATGATTATCCTAGTACATGCTAACAAGCTCCTCAATTTAGGGGGATAATATAAGTAAAATATCAAAATAAGACCAAATCAACTTGAATATTGTTGTGGGTCGCTTAGCGCTCTCACGAACAAACAGTCAAAATGGAGAACTAACAGCATGCGGCAAGATTTTTACGTGGAAAACCCTGAAAGGGAAAAAATCACGGGGTCAGACTTAGTTCTGACGAAATCCACTAGTTGTAGCTGAATACAGGAGTTAGAGTTTTAGAGGGTGACAGGACAACACTCATTTGCAAGTGTTTTAGAGTATCCGGTCTTGAGAAAAACCTAGTGCTGAGGAGCACTTGCTAGAACTGGCACACGGGATGTGCGTGTTGTGCAAGAGATGAATGCAGAGGAGCAGGGGCGTACCCACCCACGGACACACCCGGGCACGCGCCCGGGTCGAAATTTTCGCGAAATCGCATTGTTGCTCGCTGCCCGGTCGAATTTTTTCGTGAATTAGATCTTGCCCGCACGTTTTCTAAGCGCAGAGAGGCAGCACGGCCTAATTCCCGCACGACTCAGCCTCAACGAAAAAGAAGCGCGCCCCAATTCCCTCTCCTCTAATGCGTCTGCGAGGCTGCGAGAGTGCGAGTCGATCCTTCTCCAGACAGCTGTGAGAGCGTGAGTCGATCCTTCCAGACGAGTCGAATCTTCTCCAGTTCTCAAAGAAGACGCCCCTGACGGCCTTACGGCAAAAGTTTCTCCTCTCATGGTTCCTGCCCTATTGCCCAGCTGCAAGCCTTCAACGGTTTCTCTCCAGCCCAGCTTCAAGCCTTCAACCGTTCAACGGCTTTTGATTTCTGAGGTAGATAATTTCTCCACTCCTGCCCTAATTTTCTCACACCTCTTGGGAGCGTTCTGATTTCTGTAATTTGAATGTGAGTGATTTCATTTTCAGCCTTTCAAGTATTATATTCCTATTCCTCACTGCTATTCCTTCGTAAGAAAGATTAAAGAAGACGGTTGTTGAGTGATTTCGTCTGGGACTACAAACTACAGTCTACATCAAGCTCCAACAACTTCAACCTTTAGATATAATGAATTGATTAGTGTTTGTTAGTTATTGTCTTATTGATTCCGCTCTTTGCTAGTCTGTAACCTGTTGTGACTTGAGAATTGTGAATTTGTGATTAGTGTTTTAGTGTTTGTTAGTTATTGATCCTTGTTTCACTTTTGTGATATGAACGAGTTGAATGTATATTTTAGTTTCAATTTAAGTTTTGCACAAGTTCACAATATGATTTCTTACTCTGTGTTTGCTTATGATGTCAATTGTTAGGGATTCAATTGTTGTTGTGATTCTGTGAATTGTGATGGAGAAGTTTTTTTTTAAATCAGCAACAAAGAATTTAGAGTGTAAGAAGCCTCGAATCGAGTTTAACTTAGAGAACGTACCCACAGATCTAGGTTTGCGGCAACCAATATCAAGTTATGAGGTCAATGTTCAAGATTCAGTAAGAAGGTATTACTTACAAAATGGTCTCTGTCAGCCACGTTTAGCTCAATTTCCACAAACCGTAATTGGTCAAAAAGCTCGAAGATTTAATAAAGATTGGCTTAGTGAATTCAATGGTTGGTTGGAGTATAGCGGAGCAAAAGATGCAGAATTTTGTTTGTATTGTTATGTCTTTCCCCAAAATGGTTGTGATTTAACATTTATAAGTCATGGATTTAGATATTGGAAAGATAAAACTATACTGGAAAAACGTACTGGAAAACAAAATAGTGCACATAATGATTCTAAAAGGATGTGTGACAATTTGATGGATCAAAAAAAAGTATTCAAATTGCATTTGTTATACAGGAGGAACACAAATGGTAGAATATCGTGTTCGTTTATGTGCATTCATTAATTGCATTCATTTTCTTTTATGTCAAGGATTGTCTTTTTGTAGGCATGCTGAGTCAAAAGAATCACTAAACAAAGAAAACTTTCTGTAATTACTAGATTTTCTTGATTCACATAATGGTGTTGTTAACGCGGTTGTGAAAGAAAATGCTTCAAGTAACTGTCAATTAATAGCATCGAAGATTCAGAAAGAAATAGTTTCCGCAATTGCAAGTGAAACAATAAAAACAATTATTACGGATATTGGAGAAGAGTGTTTTGCCATTTTTAGTTGATAAATCCCATGATATTTCAACTAAAGAGCAAATGACAATTATTTTACGATATATTGATACAAAGGGTTCTATTGTTGAACGACTTCTTGGTTTTGTTCATGTACTAGATACTACTACATTATCACTAAAATGAGCTATTGATCAGCTTTTTATGAAGCACGGGCTTAGTTTCTCAAAATTGTGGTCAGGGTTATGATGGGACAAGCAACATGAAGGGAGAGTTTAGAGGTCTTAAAAAATTGATTATGCGAGAAAATGCATCTGCATTTTATATTCAGTGTTTTGCTCATCAGTTACAGTTAGTATTAGTAGTTGTTGCAGAAGGTCATTCTCAAGTAGCAGAGATGTTTTTCTTGATTAACAATGCATTGAATGTTGTGAGAGACTCTTGTAAACGTCGCGACAATCTCAGAGCAGCAGAAATTGATAGAGTTGTCAGTGAACTTGGTTGTGGAGATCTAGAGACAGATCGAGGTTTAAATCAACCATTGGAGATTAAGGCTTCGTTTGGCGCGGTGGTGGCGGTCGTGAACGCTGTGATCATGAACCGTCGTTCGTGAACGCCCGACCTCACCTAAAAAAATTCATGCATTTTATGCTCAAAACTAGCTTATTTTTTTAATAGTGGTCATAACCTTTGTCTTGCCAAACATACATTCTATGATAATAGCGTTTTGACCAAACTCACCGGAGCAAATAAGCCGCGCCAAACGAAGCCTAAAAGAGCGGAAGACACGCGATGGAGTTCCCATTATGGCACTGTGTTGAATTTTATCTGAATGTTCTCATATATTGTGGGCGTTCTTGAA
Organism: Dactylorhiza incarnata; assembly: GCA_033032865.1. Lineage (NCBI taxonomy): Eukaryota > Viridiplantae > Streptophyta > Magnoliopsida > Asparagales > Orchidaceae > Dactylorhiza > Dactylorhiza incarnata. Next base: position 1,162,848 of record JAWHQI010000160.1, on the reverse strand, counting down.
ATTATTGTAGTTGGAGTACATGGAAATCAAAGAGCGACTACCAATATTATCAAAAGTATATTGACTTTTGAATTCGTATTTATTCTGTATTTAATGAGAGGTATTTTGGCAAAAAACACATGAATTGTCACAAGCATTATAAAAAAATCAAGATATTATTAATGCAATGAACTTTGTGCAATTGTCGAAATAATTGTTATTCAATTTGAGAAATGTTGAACAAGAATTGGAGTTATTTTTTCTTGAAGTAACTTCTTTTTGTGGTAAGCATGTTATTGAAGTTCCCAATATGGATAGTAAGTACATTCAAGCTGGAAGATCAAGAAGAAATGCATGAGATGCCACAAATTTTCATCATTATCGAGTTGAGATTTTTAATACAGTAATCGATTGGATATTGAGCGAGTTGAATGATCGTTTTAATGAAGTGAACATTGGGTTACTTCTTTGCATTTCTTGTCTTGATCCAACTGATCAATTTGCTAAATTTGATAAGCAAAGATTGATTTGTCTTGTAGATTTATATCTGTATGCGATCAAGTAACGCATTTTCTCACGTCGAAGGGCTTAGTGAACTCGTTCAAAAATTTATGGAGCTACAAAAACATGATCATTTCAGTTGGTTTATCGACTTCTGAAGTTAGCATGTCTACTACATGTTGCAATTATTGTTTAAGCGGATGTACTCGGCAATAAAAATAATAAAGACTCATTTGTGGAACGGAATGGGAGATGAGTGGATGAATGATTGCTTAATTGTTTATATCGAGAAGGATATTGTGAAAAATACAAGCAATAAGACAATCATCGCAAGCTTCAAAAAAATTGGCCCACGAAAAGTAGTTTAGTAATGGTATGCACTTGATTATTAATATTTTTCTATACTTTATGTAACGGATAGCATTTTAGTTAATCACAAATATTGAAAGTGATGCTTAAAAAATTAAAACTTTTGAATTAAAAAATTTATCAAAAAATTTACTTTGTGCCCGGGTCGGATGAAAATCCTGGGTCCGCCACTGCTGAGGATGAGAGTTGGGGAGGAGGTCTTCGCCGAAAAACCGAGCTCTGACTCCTCCCCCTTTCTCGGTCCCCGTCAAATGAAGGCTTGGCCCCCCTTTTATAGCCTTTCCGGGGGGGGCGCGCGGGTAATTGCGTTCTTCTGGATACTGAACGGGAGAATATGAGTGTTTGATTCATGTCTCCTAGATGACCAACTTTCGGAATATGACGAACTTGCCCCCGTGCGGCCTTGGCAATTTGGGTAGGTACGTCGGCGGCGGTGGCGATGACGGCGACGGTGGTGATGGAGGCAGCAGCGAACGTGGGAGGCAGACACATGACGGGGGTGCGCGGTCGTGGGTGGCCGCGAGCGCGCAGGGGAACACGCGGTCGCATACACGCTGGGACGCGCATGTTGGGCGCGCGCGCGGGGGGCGCACTCCCGCGCACTTACGATCACCGGAAGGGTGTGCGCGCGTGGGGGTGCTGGCGGTCGGACTTGCATGTTGGCGTTCTGGTTGAGGTGAGGCCCCGTACGACTAAGGCAAACCGCTTTGACGAGCGGTCGGGGTCGTGGGTCATGAACTCCGGTTTGACTTCTTGGATTTTAGGGGAATCCTATATCAAATATATTTAAGCAAATCAAAACCTCAATTTTCTAATATGGTCGACCACACTTCCTACCTGAATCATACAGTCCATATTTCTAATATTAGCATTCAATCCTCAATTTTTCGATTGACGATCTATTTTTCTAAGGAATCCTAATGATCTCCTCTTCACTCCCAATGTCGTGATCTAGAAATCACCTTTATTGGAAGTTTCCATCTTCTGATAGAATAGTTGAATGCTTTAATTTACATGGAGCCTAATCCTTGAATCATGGGTCCTCTTTTAGAAGATTTTCGCTCCAACGAAATTAAAGCTTCAAAATATCGGATAGTAACATAGGAATATTCCAACAGCTCATCGTTCAGTCATTCTCACTTTTACCTGATTCACTTTATATGCATAATGGTTCAAGCCCTCTCCTATCAATCTCTCTCTCTCTGTCCCTCTCTTGTAAGGTAAAGCAAGAACCAAGATAAAACAATGAAAAGGAAAGGAATTTTTAATCCAATCATGTTTTCAGTCTCATCCACATCAACTGAAAGTGATTCCAATCTAACCCCTAAATCCAACAACATTTCTTTAACTTAGCATATCCTTGCTAGAGTTGTGTAACATTTTGAAAGAGTACATGATGCAGGGCAGGCGTCACACCTGACTGCCATCCTGGAGTCTCACCGGGGGGCCCACGCTGGCATCTCACTAAGGCGGCTTAGTGCAATAGGTTGTTGAGGTCGGGGATCGAACACCCGACCTCATAGATAAAGAGTTCTCAATTGAACTCCCATCACCAACTGACCTGCAGCTCTGTTGGTGATGGGAGTTTAATTGAGAACTCTTTTAGGAGGTCGGGTGTTCAATCCCCGACCTCAACAACCTACCTTAATGTGGTCGGTGCTGGAGACGGGTTGTGGTGTATAGGTTGCAGCCCTCATAACCCCGTCTTGGTGAGATGCCAGGATGGGCCCCCTGGAGGGACTCCAGGGTGGCAGGCAGGTGTGACGTATGTCCTGCATCATAAAAGTGCACTTTTATGACGCAAGACAGGCGTCACACCTGTCTGCCACCCTGGAGTCCCACCAGGGAGCCCACCCTGGCATCTTACCATGGCGGTTTTATCAAGGATGCATCCCGTACACCCCAACCAGCTCTCTTCCTGGAGTCACCACCAGGAACGGTAGGTTGAAGAGCTTCTTATCTAGGAGGTCGGGTGTTCGATCCCGGGCCTCAACAACCTACCGTTCCTGATGGTGACTCCAGGCGGAGAGCTGGTTGGGATGTATGGGTTGCAGCCTTGATAAAGCCGCCTTGGTGAGATGTCAGGGTACCAGGCAGGTGTGACGTTTATCCTGCATCAGTACAAGTGTTGGCATATCATCAAAACTATAGCTCCAATAAAAAATTAACTTCGATACAAAGAACAAATACTAACAATTAATCTTATGCGGCATCTTCATAATATCTAGTCACACATTCATCAAAAAATTAAGGGAGCTAAACGTACATTCATCTAGTTTTGATCAATACTAGTGCATATTCAACCTTCCATTAAATATTGCATATTCTACCTTGTTAAATATCATGAGCAAATTTCCCCGTGATACAGATACCGCCTAGTGCAATCATTTCCCTCTCCCTAACAAATTTCAAAATGATGCAACTACAACCTTTCTAGTACTATCATTTCTCACTCCATTGTTTTTCACCACAGTCACCAAAATTAGCTTTTTTATCACTCAACTTATCAACCAATAATATGATCCATATAGCATATGAATTCATATTGTTTCCAAGATATTCTCCGATCAAATAGTAATCCTAAGGAGCTCCAGTTTAACCACTCAAACTCTAAGTTATATTAGTGTCCATCAATCCATTATTTTAAGTTATGTATTTAAGGTACTTAAATTTTTAACACCTATGAACTCTTGATCTCCAATAAAAATGATAGATATTTCACTTTGGTTCAAATTTACTAGAAACTAATGTACTTAATATTTATTCAAATGGTCATCAAACGTCTTAATCTACTACAAAGTTTATCCATTAATCTACGTTTGAATACTTAAAAAGAAAATCTTACCTATGGAAATTATATTATTTGTAAATAGGATACACTACAATACCTCACTTCAAATATTTTTATAAGTATCTCTAGAACCATAGACAAATTACATAACTATTATGGCAACCTTAAGATAATTTTAATATGATTATAAATTTATTAGCAATACAACAACAATCAAGGTAAATCACTTTTTCAATTAGGATAATCTTTAATAACTTCAGTACAGATCTAATATAAATCATTTCAAAATACTGCCACCAAGGCATTTTTGCAGTACACGATCATCTGACTTTTCAAGATCATACAATTACATCAAAATTCTTTTATTACTCCAAATCTTTTTTCTTATTAGAAGATCTAACATAAATTTTGCTTCCATAATAGTAAGGTAAAAAAACATACACTTATAGTTGAATTAGAGTTGAATTAGATATATTAAAGCCCGTTGTAAAGGCCCACTATATAGACTCATGTTTTCTTTATTGTTTTTAGTCTCACACCTAATATTGGTTTCAGTTCTCCTTCTTTGTATATATATAGAGGTGTCATGTAATACTTGTGTTATGGGATCTATTTTTATTATTTAAATATTGTTTTTACGGCGCATTCCTATTTTGTTGTATTTCCATTATCGTTCTTTTCTTTGTTGTATTTCCTTTATTGTACTTTCCTTTGGCATCGACTGTAAGCCTATTTAAGGGACCCCTTGAGTCTTGTATTGGTATACAAGAAATAAAGTCTATTTCCTTCCTCTAAAATTGTGAGATATTGGTAGCTCTCTCCTCCAACGAGCAAGCCCCGCATAGGCAGCCGCGGTTCCGGCTCCACGGTATCCTCCTCCGCCGTCGTCATCGCCTCCGATACGCCCTCCGACTAGGCTCATAACAACTTGGTATTTTATTATTTAAATATTGCTTTTATGGCGCATTCCTATTTTGTTGTATTTTCATTATCGTTCTTTCCTTTGTTGTATTTCCTTTATTGTACTTTCCTTTGGCATCGATTGTAAGCCTATTTAAGGGACCCCTGGGTCCTCTATTGGTATGCAAGAAATAAAGTCTATTTCCTTCCTCTAAAATTGTGAGATATTGGTAGCTCTCTCCTCCAACGAGCAAGCCCCGCTTAGGCAGCTGCAGTTCCAGCTCCACGGTATCCTCCTCCATCGCCGTCATCCTCGCCTCCGACACGCCCTCCGACTAGGCTCATAACAACTTGGTCTTTTAGATTGAAAATAATATTTTATTCCTTTTCTCAACTAGGCATCAAAGCAAGGCATTTTTTCGTTGCTCCATTTTTTTCATTTTCGAATTTCTATGCATCGGGAAAACTCCTTGCGGTAGACTGCAACCACCTTGTGCATCGTTCGACCTCCCTGCGCATCGTCCGACTTCCTTGCACAGCTTGCGAGTTACATTTTTGCTCCTCTATCCATCAATTTATAGAGTTTGGTGTGGTCACTCTACCGCCTTCTGCGCTTTCCTAGAGCGAACTCTCGCTGCGAGTCCCTGTCACTGTGATCTCCCGGTGCGAGCTCCCGTTGTCACTGTGATCTGCGATCTTCTACCCTACTACATCCTTGATCTTGTTGCGACTTGTGTCCTTCTGCGATCGACGAGCTCTCTGGCACCGGTGAGCTCTTCCTCTTCTGCAATCCATGAACTCCCTGGCATCGGTGAGCTCTTCTGCAATCTGCGAGGTCTTCCGCAAGCTATTTGTCGTCAGCAAACTCTTCTGCGATCTGCGAGATCTCTGCCATCTGCGAGCTCCTTTGTGATCTGCGAGGACATCTTTGTGATATCAGCCTTCATCACTGAGAATATTCTTGTGCGAGCTCCATTCCAGCGTGACCTCTCCTTCCGGGCTCCACTCCATTGTTGTTGTGATCCCTGCTAACTACAGCACCTGGCTCGCTATCATCTTCATGTGCGAGCTCTCTTCAGAACACCCTTGCCAACTATTTTTTCGTTTGGAGTATCTAAATGGTCGGCTCCTCGGGCTCGAGTGTTTAGACCCCTTATCTTGCTACAAACCCTCCGGGTACTATTTCCTGTAGACCTGTGGTTCATCCAAGTCCTTCTGAAGTGCCACCGTACCTTTGGACGACTCCAAATATCTTGAGAGGTCCTGTGCGGTGCAGCATGCCATTTGCAGCCATCAACAATATGGGTACATTTATGGGACCACTGTTCAATCTCCCAGTACTGGTCCTTCATGGCTGAAGTGCGATGTGGACAATTCTCTTAGGCTCCGTTCATTTGGAAGGAAATGGGATGCAGAAATTGGAATTGGCCCTGGCCCCATTCTGATTCCCGTGGGAATTGGAATTGAAATCAATTCCAATTTTGTTGTTTGGCTGAATGCAGGAATTCTGTCACTGGAATTGGAATTAGTAATTCTGATGTTCGGTTGTATGTTAGAATTCAGTGGATGGAATAGAAATTTAAAATTTAAAATAGTAACAAAATTGTTCTAATTTACACAAAATTAGGGAACCTTGCTCATGTTATCTATTGTTCCCTAAAATTTCACTCAAATGATAGTTTCCCCAAAGACAGGCCCCATCATTGCCAAAAAAACAATGGCAGACCCCTTCATAAGTTCACAACAAGCATCCAATCTTTTTACAATTTGTATTTGCCATTGCTAATGAAAGACGAGTAAACCACACAGCACAATTGAAATTCATAGAAGATAAGTGGATTCTCATTTGAAGTGCTTTAATTATATACAACAACAACACTCAAGCCTTTATCCCACCATAGTGGGGTCGGATATATGGATCCTTTGTCGCCATTGCGCCCTATCTTTAATCATAGTCCCACTAATGCCTATAAGTACATCATGTCTTTCCTTATAGTGCTTTAATTATATAAAGAGTAATATTTCATGTTCATAAAAACTTCATTGTTCATGTAGATGCATAAAAAATATATATAAATGATCTCAATTCTCTAAGGCATACAAAAAATCATGACGCAGAAACTGGCTGCATAAAAAAGAATGGAGAATTTTATTATATGCAATGCATATAGCTGTAGAAAACATGCCAAATCATAGCTTAAAATTTTACATATGCAATCTTCTTCTGGAAGAAAAAGTTGAAAGTCAAAATTAATATTCTGAATAACATAATGTGTAGTGGCTGCTAGTAATAATGCCATCAAATATAAGAAAGTAGGTGCGACCAATAGCAAAACCCTAGGAAACCCAAGAACAAACGTGGGCGCAAACCTTAAAAAATGTGAGAATACGTTCACCTTAGCATCACGTTGCATCTAATAACAACTCAGATCTTATCGCACAGAAGTTGCACCAAAAGATATGAAAATCCTAGAGAGAAAAATGAACCAATCTATCAGAAACTGGAAACGAAAAGAAAACTGCTAAAGACCCTGCAGCACTGCTGAAAGGGCGGGTATCTAAACAAGAATGTAAACTAATAGCAGAAATGGGAGAATTTCCAGGTGGAAAAGGGAGGCAGTAGCGTAAAACCTTCTTGCAGGTGAGGGGAGAATTTCCAGGTGGAAAAGGGAGGCAGTAGCGTAAAACCTTCTTGCAGGTGAGGGGAGAAGCCAAGAAGTAGAGGCAATCCGTATTCCTCCATCGGCGCAGATTTCAATCAGAGGAAGATCGCCGGCTCGCACAAGACGGTAATAATAGACGGCGTGGTGGAGAGAGAATCGGAGCAGCTCAAACGAACGGGGTTTCTGTGCTTCTTCCTCCATCGACGAGAATAGGGACGCGGGGGGAAGCGAAAATCGAGAAGTCCGACCAAAGGAGGTCGGGAATGAGGGGAAAGAAAAACAGCCTCTTACGAAATCCCAAGGAATTGGATTGAATTCCAATTCCCACCAATAATATTAGCTACTGAACTGCGGAATTGAAATTGGCAATTCCAATTCTTTTCTCCAATTCCGCCCAAACGAACGGGGCCTTATGGTCTCATGGCTCCTCCACTCCATGTCCTCCTCAGTCTCTCGTAGATATATGCTTATGGGCTCCGCTTTTAAGATATGGACTCCGGCTCGCGAGACTTATTCTCAAATTGGTAGCTCTACCCAAGTGAACGAGCTCACTAGGCATCTTCCCGAACTTAAGCAATGCTCAACTAGCATTGCCACCTACTTCTCTGAGTTTGAACGCCTCTATCAAGAACGCGACTACTTTGGGGACTTCCCTCTTGCATGCACTGCTGACGCCTGTGCATTAAAAACCGAGGACCATTATCCTCTCCATGTCTTCCTTATGGACCTCACTATGGAATTCGACACGGTTCGCACGCATGTCTTGAACCGCCAGCCCCTTACCTCTCTTCGAAAAGCCTTCGGCATGGTCTTGGGTGACGAGGATTGTCGATGTTCTCTCAATTCTGACAGGGTGACAGATCGTTCCGCCCTTGCTTGGCATTGGTCGCGCCACACCTTCCACAACACCTGTTCAGATGTGTGATCATTGTGGCAAACAAGGTCATGTCCGGGATGTTGAAGACTGTGACCTAAACCAATCAAGATATTAGTCTTACTGTTAATGTAATATGTTAGGGGTAAGGCCTAACCCGTACCGGTGGGCAATACCAGCTGCTCAAATACTGCACCACACGAAGCGGTCCACGGCAATGATCCACAGTGGCCCCCAATCCAGAGCCCCTAACAAGGCCGCGGCCCCCACACTCCAACCCGTCTCCTCAACCAGTTTAATTGAGGCAGGTTGTTGAGGCTGGGATTCGATCCCCAGACCTCCTTGATAAGGAGCCTTTAACAGGGTCGCGGCTCAGTTGGTGATGAGAGCCATGTTGAAGGCTCTTTATCAAGGAGGTCTGGGGATCGAATCCCAGCCTCAACAACCCGCCTCAATTAAACTGGTTGAGGAGACGGGTTGGAGTGTGGGGGCCGCGGCCCTGTTAGGGGCTCCGGATTGGGGGCCACTATGGATCATTGTCGTGGACCGCTTCGCGTGGTGCGGTATTTGAGCAGCTGGTATTGCCCACAGGTACGGGTTAGGCCTTACCCCTAACATAAAAGTGCACTTTTATGATACGACCAACCCCATTTAGGTCAGCCCAGTGGATCACACCGGGGCCCAGGGGGGCCGTACCAGGGCCGCGGCCCATACACCCCAACGCGTCTCCCCTTTATATTCTCCAGGGCGCGTTGTTGAAGGCGCGCAGGCTTACGGCTACGCAGGGTTTCGAACACCCGACCTCCCTTGACAAGAAGGTCTTAACACACCACTCATCACCAACTGAGCCGTAAGCCTGCGCGCCTTCAACAACGCGCCCTGGAGAATATAAAGGGGAGACGCGTTGGGGTGTATGGGCCGCGGCCCTGGTACGGCCCCCCTGGGCCCCGGTGTGATCCACTGGGCTGACCTAAATGGGGTTGGTCGTATCATAATATGAATCTTTAGGGTCGCACATTAAGAAAGTACGAAATTGGGGAAAGTACGAAATTGGGTGAATCTATAGGGTCCACCACACCTGTTCAGACGTGGACTTCGTTCAAACGTTTTGGTTTTCAAAACAACTTCACGAAACTTGATTTTCTCGCAGGTATATGTTTGTTTTCTTGATTTGTTGTGTTTCGCATGAATCCTTTAAGGTGTTCAGCATCCGGTTGTGCATTTAATGTCATGGAAATTCTATAAGGGATTCCTACTTTTTGCATATATCCTCACTTTGATCCTTCGCGGAAAGGTAATGGTGGTCGTGGACGTGGTAGTTCCCGTCAACCCAATCCTTCTTCGGTTGTTCATGTCGCTGCACCAACCCCGGCAGGCTTCTATCCGACAGTTTTTCCACTAATGAGTTGGATGCTCTACAACATCTCTTACTCTCTCCGGGGTCTTTTGCCTTCGCCTGTACATTTTGGACCATCCATCTCCTCAAGCTCTCTCCAATACTCCTACTCCCTCTACCGCGGATGTGCGGAGGTGGCATCAACGTCTTGGACAGCCCTCTCCAAGCTATCTTCTTAAGATGTTTCCTATGTTTTCTAGCTCTATGAGCACTTTCTTTTATGACGTTTGTGAACTTTCTAAACATGTACGGCATAGTCCGACTTATTTATCTTCTCCTAGTACAGTTCTTTTTTATGTTATTCATACTGATGTTTAGGATCCTTCTCTTGTCACCTCTCTCTGGTCACTGTTGGTTTGTGATATTTATATATTATTATTCTCGCTCTACTTGAGTGTACTTGTTAAAACGAAAAAGTAATGTGATTAACTGCTTCAAACAATTTCACAAGATTGTGGTCACTCAATTTGGCAGTATTATTTGTATCCTCCGAAGTGACAATGAGGGAGTACGACAACCATGGTTTGTTTGGCGCATATCTTGGTGATCAAGGTATACTTCATCAAACCACGAGTGTCCATACCTCCACTCACAATGGTGTTCATGAACGCAAGAATAAACATCTCCTCGAAGTCACACGATTCCATCTTATTACAATGAATCTCCTGAAATCCTATTATGGCGAAGCGGGTCCTTACTACGACTTGCCTCATTAATCGCTTTCCTTCAAGAGCCCTGCAATATGTTTCCCACATCTCTCGTTTGTCGACCAAATGTGTCGCACACGCGTCTCATCTCCCTCCTCATGTGTTCGGATGTGATTGTTTTGTCCGTGTTCATCCATGGAACCATGATAAACTAGATGCTCGTTCTCACAAATGTGTTTTCGTTGGCAACTCCTTTATTACGAAAGCGCATAGTTGTCATCACTCTTCCTCTCAACGTTTCTTTTGTACCATGGATGTTACTTTCTGTGAAGGGAAACAATTCTCTGGCTCACATCAAGGGGAGAGGGGCACTGATGTGGATGCTTCCACTATTCTCCTTTCCATCGTAGCCTCATATCTTCCTCCTTCCACTAGTCCAACTACCATATCTACTCCTATTTTCACCTCGATTTTGATTGTCGGGAGGCTTATTCCTCTTCGACGCAACACCAATATGGAGATGGTACAAATCTCTGTCATTCCACCACAACAAATACAACCTTTTGAACTAGGCTCTAACGAAGACCTCCATCAACATCTCATACATATGAAAAGTAAGCCTACCTCTGCAAAATATCATATTGCCAATTATATCTCAAATCAAAATTTTACACAGGTAAATAAAGTCTTCATCTCCTCTCTATCTTCTGCTAAAATACCTAACACATGGCAGGAATCGATAGATATACCAGAATGGGGAAAGGCAATGGAAGAAGAGATGTTTGCATCGAAAAAGACCAAACTTGGGAACTATCACATCTCCCAGCTGAAAAACGTGTTGGCTCCAAATTAGTGCTCTGTCAAACAGAATCAAGAAGTGGTCGTAGAGAGATACAAAATGCGGCTGGTCGTTGAGGGACATACTCAAACCCCTGGTGTGGATTATCATGAAACTTTAGGGTTGGTTTCCATGATGGACTGCATCCGCATCATTTTATCATCCGCTACACGTCTGGGATGGGACCTGCAGCAACCAGATGTTAAAAATGTCTTTGACATGATGATCTTCAAGAGGAAGTATACATGAAGATTCTGTTGGGTTTCGTAAAGAATGGATCTGGGGGAAATTTTGTCAACTTAAAAAAAATTGTATGGTTTAAGGTAATCTCTCAGAGCTTGATTTGGAAAGTCTCAAAAAGTCATGCCTCTATTGGGATACAAACATGGTCCCTCTGATCATACCCTCATTATTAAGAGGAAAGCAAAGAAAGTGGATGTTCTCTATATCTATGTCAACAATATCATTATCACAGAAAATGATTTGGAAGAAATTATGTGGCTTAAAGCACTCTTGTGCAAGGAGTTCGAAGTCAAAGATCAAGGAAAGTTGAAATATTTCTTAGGAATTGATGTTATGCTTCCAAACCAAGGAATCTTCATTTCTCAGAGGAAATATGTTTGGACCTTCGAGAAGAAACAGGGATGCTTAGTTGTGCACCGGCAGATACCCCCACAAAAGTAAATTGTAAAATCGATGAAGACAAAGATGGTGAGAAAGTTAATTCCGCTAGCTACCAAAAATTGGTGGGAAGGCTAATCTACCTCACACACACTCAATTAAAGATGACCGAAAATCCACCACCGGATATTACTCATTTGTTGGAGGGAATCTCATGACCAGGAGAAGTAACAAACAAAATGTAGTAGCAGTGCAGAAGCACAATTCATGCAATGTCATAAAGGATATGTGAGGGACTATGGCTTTAATCTATATGTAGGATTTGGGACTACAAGATGGAACGTATATACGACTATATTGCAACAATAAAGCGACCATCAATATTGCTCATAATCATGTTCAACATGGTCGAACAAAATATGTTGAAATTGATATAAATTCATCAAGGACCATCGGAAAAAGGCAACATTGCACTCCATTCGTTCAATCTTAAGATCAACTAACAAATATCTTTACAAAGAGCCTGAGTTGTGACACCTTCACTAATAATATCTCCAAGGTGGGAATGATCGGCATATACTCCAATCTTGAGAGGGAGAATTGAATTAGAGCTGAATTAGATGGTGTTCAAGCCCATTTTAAAAGCCCTCTATACATGCTCATGTTTCTCTTTATTGTTTTTAGTCTCACGCCCCTAATATTTGTTTGGTTTCTCCTCATTTATGTATATATAGAGGTGTCCTGTAATACATAGTCATTTAGATTGAAAATAATATTTTATTCCTTTTCTCAACGGTAATATCACCTTGATTTTCTAGAAAGTAAAGGGTGATAAGGTATGAGAGATTTCATTTCAAAATGAAGCTTTCTTCACCTTTTGAACTTTTATTTTATTAGTGAGAAATTTTCTTTTCTATTTAAAGAGTGAATTGCTTTTACATAATATATCTAATAGCTAATGTATTATATATCTAAATATTTTTCGAAGTACTACAATCTTTGTAATTAATATATACAATCATCGTCAACAACAATAACCATGTCCCAACTATTTGGGGGCAAACATTATGAATCGTTTTTCCATCCATTCTTCTTGAGTACTTCCCGATATGTAAAACTTCGACTATCTAAATCATCTTGAACCTTACATCCATTCTTCTTGAGTACTTCCCGATATGTAAAACTTCGACTATCTAAATCATCTTGAACCTTACGTAATTAGATAAAAAAATTGAAGTTAATATTCTCTTTTCTAATGATTACAACAACACTCGAGCTTTTATCCCACCATAGTGGGGTCGGCTATATGGATCCTTTGTCGCCATTGTCCCCTATCTTTAGTCATATCTCACTAATGCCTAAGTACATCATGTCTTTCCATATAGTTTCATTCCAAGTCTTTTTTGGTCTAACCCTCCCTGTTTAACATGCCTAGTGGTTAAACTCTCACAACGCGTAACAGTCGCCTCTAATGGTCTCCATTGTACGTGTCTGAACCATCTTAATTGAGCTTCTCACATCTTCTCTACAATTGGTGCCACTCCCATCTTATCTGTGATACATCCATTCCAAATTTTATCCAGTCTCGTGTGGCCACACATCCACCTAAGCATTCTCATCTCCGCAACTCCCATTTTTTGCATGTACACAATTCACTGCCCAACGCATAGAACCATAGAGCATCTAATGGTCTATTTTCTAATGATTAAAATGATAAAATTTAGCTTAAATTTTATCAAAATTTGGAGGGCATTGTCCAAGTAATGCCCTCCTTTTTATTCTATCGAGAAGATAACATATTTAACAATTTTAGTGTAGATTCATGCATGGATGATAGTATAAAAATGCATCACATTTTTTTTAATTGTGCAGAAACATAATCACTACAATTATTATAATAATTATTCTTTTGTGCAACATGGCTAACTTTCTTGATTACTACTACCATATCTCATTATTTTATTAGAAACATGGAGTTGTATTAAAACCATTCTCGGAGTATTTTGGCATGAGTATTTTGGCATTATGTTAACCGCTAAAAAAATAAAAGAATTTGATAATCAAACTACACTAGTGCATTTTACATATATATTACTTCATTCATATAGCTATTATTCAAAATTTTCAAAAATAAATAGTTTTCCTTGGATAAAATTTAACATGTGAGAAATATAGGATTCCATGTAAAAAACTTAATTATTACAAAATATGTAGTCAAGGAGTATTTTATGACTTAGCAGTCACGAAAGCATGGATAAACATGGCAATATTTTTACATCAGTAAGTATCTTACAACAAACTAAATGACGAATGTAAGTATAACACTACGACTGCATCTTCAAATAGCATTATAAAATTCATAAGCATGGCAATGTTTTTAGATCAATAAATATTTTAAAAACAAACTAAACGACAAAGATGAATATAACAGTATAACTGTATCTTCAATATATAATACCATATATATTTTTTAAACCAAATTCTGAGAAAAAATTCCCTATTGAGAGCAGTCATGAGATGAAGCTATAAATTAGGAAAATATGAAAATTACAACAAATTGAACCAAGATATTTTCCATTACTACCCAAAGTAAAATATTATTGGAGTACTACTTGCCCTTCTAGATAGGGGTAACTGCATGGATTTAATAGATAAAAGCAAATGGCACAAGAAAACTAAAAGGTATAAGATCTTGATGTACGTGTATTTTCTGCAGCCTTTGTAAAACTTAAGGCACCTCTCACGTAATGACTCCGCACTTTCCTCAAGTGTTTGAATCTGTCAATATTGAAGCAAACCATTATGCGGTGTCATGCAGTTAGAAGAAGAATTAATCATAAATAAGCACACAATAAATTCTTAAATATCATTAATGAGAAGCAAATACTAGATTGTTTATGACACCCAAATAATGACATGCAACTTTAGGGTACATTAGGAAGGAGTGTGATTGGGCATACATGATGATCGGAGCTGCGGAGAGGTTCACTTTATATGAATCAACGATCCATGATTTTTATTTATTTATTGTATTTTTCTAATTATTCTTTTGGTGTATTTTGTAGGCCGTCATGATCGGAGAATCGTGACCGTCGTGACAGCTCCCGAGTCTATAAATAGGGATAGAAGACTTATTTGAGAGGCATTGAAAGTTAAGAGAGAAAACCCTCCTTTTCATTAATGGTACCGAAGCCGAAGTCCGAGTGCGAAGCCAGAGTCCAAGTGCAAATCTCAGGCACCTCCTCCTCTCCCCCTTGGTTGGCCAAGCCAAGCCCCTCCACCTCCATTTTCGGGTGTCCCCTCCACCTCCGACCACCATTTCACCTCCTCCCCACTACTTCATAACCCCCTAGTAACTACCTTCACTACTTCATAATTCATAAACTACCATTCCTACAAATGAACCACCTCCCCACTACCTATAACCACCCCCATTAAGTAATAACTACCAAAATCCACGCCCAACTAACTCCTCCCTATATCCTGAATTTAATTCCCTTAATCAGCCCATTAACTCCACCACAAAGCCGGACATCCCCTAACTGCCTCCCAAAAGTGCAGACACTATCTCCCCTCCCTAAGTAACTTCCCTCCCCCCCCCCCCCTCCTTCCCATCTAATGCAACATGAGTCGCACCTGTATCCTAATTTTATGCGGCACATTTTTTTATATAATAGTTTGTAGCGCATGTCTTCGCGCAAGTTTATATCTTTTATTTTCGTGCACGTTATTAGCTCATGTATCTTGTTCCACACACGTCACTCGCACATGTTGTACGGCTTAATGGTGTGACCGACAAATAAGACCCTGAATAAAATGGTCCGTCAAATTAGGTAAAGTGGTAATTAGGGCAAGCTTATGAAAGTATATTATAATATATAAAATTAAGTACAACAACAACAATACTCAAGCCTTTATCCCACTACAGTGGGGTCGGCTATATGGATCCTTTGTCGCCATTGTGCCCTATCTTAGTCATAATCTCACTAATGCCTAAGTACATCATGTATTTCCTTGTAGTCTCATTCCAAGTCTTTATTGGTCTACCCCTCTCCCGTTTAACATGCCTAGTGACTAAACTCTCACAACGCCTAACAGGTGCCTCTAATGGTCTCCTTTGTACGTGTCCAAACCATCTTAGTCGAGCTTCTCGCATCTTCTCTGCAATTGGAGTCACTCCTGTCTTATCCCTGATACATTCATTCCTAATTTTATCCAGTCTCATGTGTCCACACATCCACCTAAGCATTCTCCTCTCCGTAACTCCCATTTTTTGCTCATGTACACAATTCACTGCCCAACACTCAGAACCATAGAGCATCGCTGGTCTAATTGCAGTACGGTAAAATTTGCCTTTAAGTTTTAATGGTACTTTACGATCACATAAGATCCCTAACGCGCCTCTCCACTTCAACCAACCTGCTTGGATCCTATGTATCACATCTTTAACAACACCTCCATCTTTTTAAACTATCGATCCAAGATATTTAAAGCACTCACTGCGGAAAATATCTTGATCACCCAACTTAATAACGAAGTCATCCTTCCTTCTTGCACTGCTAAATTTAAGCTCCATATACTCCGTCTTTGCCCTGCTCAACCAAAAACCCTTCTTTTCTAAACCCTCATTCATCGGTTTAAAAATTCTGAAATTAAGTATTTTATATTATTATTAAGTACTTTATATTATTATTTAAAAACTCTGAAATTAAATATTTTATAAATTGAAATATTTAATTAAATTTCAGCATTACTTAAATACATGAGAATTCCTAAAATTTTAAATTAAAGCCTCATTCTTCAGTTTAATTTCCAAGAGCCCCGTTTTAAATGAGACCTTTGAAACCATCCCACCTTTTTAAGTCCTTTAAGCATCTCCTTTATTCTCATAATTAACCCCCCCCCCCCCAAACAAAGAATGTTAACCGGACTGTTTTAATAACCCCTTCCCCATCTTTTATTAGCATTAAATCATTATTAAAACTCCCCCT
This sequence comes from Dactylorhiza incarnata, assembly GCA_033032865.1. NCBI lineage: Eukaryota > Viridiplantae > Streptophyta > Magnoliopsida > Asparagales > Orchidaceae > Dactylorhiza > Dactylorhiza incarnata. The sequence continues at coordinate 1,146,278 of JAWHQI010000160.1, read as the reverse complement.
TCGTTATAAAATAGAACCGACCCTCCTAATTACCAAGCTTGGACAAATTTTGGGAACAGAGCAATCATTTCTCTGTTTCCCAAAAGGTCCATCCCTCACTTCTTCCACCCTCACGTGATGCGAGACCTAGCCCTGATTCCAGTCGTCCCTTCATCGGGACTCGCCACTGCCACCGCCGGCTTCCCAGGGTTCCGGCAACCTCTCCTCGGCTACCTTCTGATAGGTTCGACGTTGCCTCCCGTCGGATCTACATCTCCAGCCGACGCCGAGTTCACCCCATGCTTGTTCCGCCGACGACGACACACTCTGTGGGCTCCGGCGAACAGTCCCCTCCCTCCTTCTAATGGCATTGACTCCTTCCTCGTGGGATCTCGAGTTTCATACAGTGCCTCCTTTGCTTTATTCCATGGTCGGCCGCTGCATTTCTGCTTGGTTCTATTTCAGACTCGACCCTGCCCTGTGATCTTGGGTATTCCTCTTGATTCATCTCTTGCATTATTGCGATCTTGGGAATGTGGCATCGTATCTATTCGATGTTCAAAATGTTAGCCTCTTACGAGTTTTACAAACCCTTGATCGGTTAGCGCAAAATATTACTCAAAACATTTCGCTAGCGCCACATTTTTTTAGTCGACCGGAATTTAATATTTAAAATCACTATCGAGAATTTTAGTATACACGACCCTCCAAACTGCAAATGTCCAAAAATAATCCCACCTAAAACTGTAATTTTCCCCACCTACAGCAACTGTGCACTGCAATTACTCCCTCCCAGTATACCCCCAGGTCCCCTCTACCCTTGTCATTACTCGCCACTTCCTCCTCCCATAAACAACGACCTGATCTCAATTCCCTCCCACCCACCCTCCCATACTACCGGCGAACTCTAGAAATTTTAGTACAGAAATATCACTTGGACAGAAAACTGTTGTTGGAATTCCATTTCCAACTATTGAATCCTTTCATAACCCTATTCTCCTATAGCCAGACATAAATTCTCTTTCCACAAATAAACCCCCTGCCCTATCGACCTCATCCAACTTTAGAAATCCTTAATCAACCAGCTATCAGCCCCTCCCATCTCTCTAATTCCCACTCGGCAATCCAGATTCACCATTCCATTGCCCTTCCAGCTATCGGCATCTCACCAAGCATCCATCTAGCCTTATAACCCTGACCATTGTGAGTTTATTGTTTGATTGTAATTTCTCTGTGTTGAATTGTGTGATTAACTCATTGTTTTATGAACGAGTATTAGTTTATAATCTATGTCAAGCATCTCATGACTTCTCAGATTTTGTTTGTTCAAGTATTTGTTTCCTAGAACTCTCGCATGTGAATTACATATTTATTACCTTACTAGAAACTCTGATTGATTGCGACTATTGTGTCATATTACTAATAGCAATCAGTGTTGCTTAGTTATCCGATTGTTGTCTAATTCAAATAGACATTCTTCGTAATCTCTTGAGACTCTATTAGAACACAAGCTACATCAAAGTAACTTGAGTTTTCTAATAACTTGATGATGATATATAGTCATAGTAGTCGATTCTTCTCGTTACGTATCAGTATCGTCTGTCCATTTTGATCATCTGTCCATTTTGTTTTTAGACAATGTAATTATGTTTCATGATTTCGAATATGTAATAAGAAATACAATATATCCTTAATAACTTAAGTACTTTAGGTATCTATTATGAGCCCTTGGTCAATAAGAAAGGTCATAAGAGAATATTATGATACTTTCTAATAAATAAAATCATCCACCATATTTGCAAGCAAAACCTTCTTCTAATGGCCATTGGCCATTGGTTCCTAGGGACATTTTTAAAAAATACAATACTGTTGGTTCTCTTTATGTCTCTCCCTCTCTCTCTCTCCTCAGACAATAGCTCTCATCTCCTACTCTTAAACAATACACCATTTTTCGATAACAATTAAGAAGAATGTGAGAATAAAATAGTTACTATTTCAAAATCTCTGACTTATTGCACGGGGACTCCCCTCTTTATATTGAGTAGAGGAGGAGAAGAAATATACAATTGGAGATGTGAGACAAAATACAAGAAAAGGTAAAAATGTGCAATGGACTCCGTTTTGGGCTTTTTATAAATGGGTTTCAACACTCCCTCTCAAACTGGATCATATATATCGATCATTCTCAGTTTGACACAAATATCATAAAAAAATGAAATTGATTTTGTTAAAATACCAGCCAACTCTTTATCTGATGTAACAACTGGAGTGCATATTTAATTTTTCATAGCTTCCTCTCTACTAAAGTGACAATCAATTTCAATATGTTTTGTTCTTTCATGGAACACTGTTGTTTGTTTCTTGTTTTTCCAAGTGACAAGATTTCCTCCAACATACATACAGTATCTAGAAGTGGATTTTTGATCTCATTTACCATCTGCATAACTTACATCATAATATGTTTCAATAAATGATTGTTTATTTGAAACAGCAGTCATTTTCCCAGAGATCCTTTAATGTATTCGAATACTTTTAAGGAAGCTTCCAGATGGCATTCTCTGAGAATCTGCATAAACTGACTAACCTTGTCAATAGCATAGGAGATGTCAGGTCTGGTGACGGTAAGAAGAACGAGTTTATCGACCAGACGTCTATAACGAGTAATATCTTGTAGAAGAGGGGATGTGTCATCCTAGAGTTTGTCAGCGCCCATTGGCATAGGATTTCGAGCAAGCTTTATGCCAAGGAGACCTGTTTAGTTGAGTAGATCTAGGGCATACTTGCGTTGGGAGAGAACAATAGAGTTATTGCAATTCGCAATTTTGATTCCCAAGAAATATCTAAAAGGACTCATATCTTTTGTAGCAAAATGTGTCCGAAGATGTTTCTTTGTAATCACTATTCCAGAGAAATCAACTCTGGTAAGAAGAATGACATCTACGTAGACATCGAGAATAAACAGTCTTTGGTCAGTCTTCCGTATAAAGAAAGAATGATCAGCATTGTTTCTGGAGAAACAAATGGTAGAGACGACCTGGCTAAATTTGTCAAACCACGTTTGAGGACTTTGTTTAAGATCATAGATGGTCTTTTGTATCTTACACACCTGAGACGCCTGAATAACATAACCAGGTGGTTGTTTCATATTGACTTCTTAATGCAAGTCACCATATAGGAAAGCATTTTTGACATCGAGTTGAGACATTTGTCAATTTTTGTTGACAGCAAAGATGAAGAGTATCTGGATAGTACTGATACTGGTAACTGGAGAGAAAGTGTCAAAGAAATCAACAACATATGTCTGGATGAACCTCTTGGCAACCAGACAAGTTTTGTATATATCCATAATGTCATCAAGGAGAAATTTGATGACAATGACACAACAAAAACCAACAACATCGCCACCAGATGGGGTAAAAACAAGAGTCCAAGTACCCAGCAATGCCAATGCAGAGATTTCCTCGTACATGGCCGCTTTCCAGCAAGTAATATGAAGAGCTTCATGATAGGTGGAAGGTACAACAGTGGTAGAGTACCCAAGCAAACTTGTTGTATGAAGGACAGAGATTGGCATAAGACACAACATTAGTAAGAGGATGTTGTGTGTTCCACCTTACCCCCTTCCGCAAAGCAATGGGAACATTCAAGTCTAAGGTTCTTAAGGTGAAGGAACCATTTGAAGAGGAGAGAGCTGGCCTGGGAGATGAAGATGGAGACTCTGGAGTGGAAGGAGCAAGTAGAGGGAGGAAGCGGGACGCCGACGATAATGAGAAGGAAAGGGTGAAAGAGGAGGTATATGTTCAAGAGTTTGTGTCAGTAGTGGGATATCTGGTGGAGAAGCATGAATGATAGGGAAGGATGAAACACAGGTAGGACGACGAGGGGTGGTAATAAGAGGACGATAAATCTCAAGAATAAGAGACCCACCATTCGTAGAGAAATAAGAGGTAAACTCAAAGAAGATGGCATCCGCGGAGACATATTGATGTTTGGAGATAAGGTCAAAACAGTGATATCCCTTTTGAGCAAAAGAGTACCCCCACGAAGCTACAATTGGTGGCGCGAGCAAAGAGTTTGTCCCAACCATATGCGGGAGTGTGGATGACAGTAATGCACCCGAACACATGAGGAATAAGGGGAAAAGGAGTATCATTCAAATGAAGAGGACAAAAAAGTGTCTTAGCCTAAAGAATAGAAGAAGATAGGCGATTAATGAGAGAAATGAGAACTGCATGACGCGAATAGGAGCGGGGTGTAACACCCGATACATTAATGTCATTTAAATATTATTGTTTCCAACAAATGTTTGGGTATTTTGTCGGTCAATTTTGGATTAGCGCAATATTTTCGAGGCGATTTACATCCTTGGTTGGTTTGATTTAATTGGCTTAAATTAATGAGATGAGAGATGTGTTGCATAAGATAATTCATTTTGGATAATCATAAGTCGGTTAATTGAATATGGCTGATTGTGTAAGGCTATACCAAGCCTATGGATATCTTTAATAAACTTAACAGGGTGAAGCCCAAGTCGGTTTGAAACCGACATCACGTGACATAAGAAGTCGGTCGGTCTTCGTTCCACTCCAATTTCCTTCTTGACGACGATTCCCGATGTTTCCCGCTAGGGCTCTCGACGACACCTTCTGCCGAGCGATGGAAACGTCTTTTCTCTTCACATCCTTCTTCGATTCCGACACAGGAGTTCTCGGAAAGGCTCGACAGTTTCTCTGCGTAGCTCGGCAGGGGCCGATTGCACAACTTTCTTCTTCCCCACCGTAAGCTCTTCACTTCTCTTCTCTTCATCTCTATTATAAATATATAACATGAATTGATTAAGGAGTTAGGGCTTCTCTCTCGATTCTCTGTGTCGATGACGACAGAGGCCGAACCTGTGTCGAGGGGTTGCTATAGCAGCGGTTTTGTGTTTTTGATTTGTGCCCTAACTGCTTCCTTTGACCGTAAGCCTTCTTTCTTCCTCTTTTTCCCCTTCTTTTCTCTTGTTGGATGTTGAATTTCATTCTTAAGCAAGCTATGGTTTCTGATTTTGGAACCTTGGGTAACATTAGTAATGGTCGGCTGCTATAATAGGGCTTTTGCTGGATATTTATAGGTTTATGGAATCATACAGTCAATCTAGTTCAGAATTTTTCTATCATAATGATTTACTGGAGTGTATATATATGGCAAGTATGGATGTTTTATGAAATTGAGATTTATGCATAATATGATGGTAGTGGGCTTCAATTGGGTATATGAATGAGGGTTGTCTAGTCTTTGTGAATATGGCTGATTAGAGATTTATGTAGGAGGTTTGGATAATTGGAAGTAAGAGAGTGATGCCATAAGTAAATAAAAGGTTGATTAAACTAATTTTAATATAGGTTATCGGATACTGTAGAGGATGACGTCGAAAGATTGACGCAATGGTGAACCATGAATTCATGAAGGGAACGAAAAAACTGACGGTGAGGATTACCTCTTTAACTTATGTTTTATTTTCAAGTATTTTCATTATATACACTGCAATTAAATTTCATAGCGAGCTTACTTTCTGCATGTGAACTGAAATGTTTATGAAATTATATAAGTTCGCAATTCATTATCACTAACAAATAATATCCCTACAATTGAATGAAGGAATTCGTGAGCAATTTATAATGGAAGGGAAAACTATATGATTAACATCTTAATCAAGAAAACTGATGATAGAACATTACATTGATTGCATCGATGCACATGTTAAGGGTATCTGTGGACTGATTTATATTCAGTTGGGCATTAACAGGTCTTATGCGAGTTGTGCGCACTGGATCGAACCCCAGGGTCAACTCAGTTGGGCCTTAACGAGTCTTATGCGAGTTGTCCACACTGAGTTTGACCCAAGTGGAATGGGCTCAAAATTGAAGACTGATATAAATGCAACGACCCTTAACGAAATGAAACGAAAACATATTGAAAACGAATACATAAGTAAAAAAGGATAGATAACTACAATGAAAAGAAAGGAATAACGGATTTTATGGTATATGGATGAAATACAACAAATGAATATGATGACTGTTAGAAATAATTTGTCACATTGTCTTAATATGTAGTGTACTCTCTTGTAACCTCCTCTATTATATATAGAGGAGGGTTTTATTATTCTAGATTAATAATCAAGTTTCACTATTTGACATGGTATTAGAGTCAGCGTCGCCCTAGCCGCTCCTGTCGACACTAGTCTCGTCGATATCCGCTCGAACTCGCCGGCCTCAGTCGGCATCCCTCCTCTCCCCTCTCCCTCCATCGCAGCTCTTCTTCTTTCCCCCTCCTCTTTCTCTCCTATAACAGTGTTGTAGTTGACGGGAGCTTGCCGATCAGCTCAGTCGGATGACTCCCGCTTCGGCGACCGTCTGATGTGCATACTAGGGGGATCAATTAATCGCTCCACCAGATCGTCCTAGATCGTTGATCTAGGGTTCTTCCTCTCCATATTCTTTCACTCATGAAAAGTATCATTCCTACTCCTCCATGCCTTTTCTGACTTCAGTGCTCAAGGATCTATTGCTCTAGGACCCCGGGCGGTCATATTGGTGGTGTCCATTTTTTTCCGACAACTGTGTTTTTCCAGCGATCTTCGGTTGACTGTTTTTTGACCTAATCCGAAATTCTTCGGCGTTTCTTTGTTCTCATATTTCATTATGTCTGATGCGGTTGATTCTCGTGATGTCTCACAACCCGCTGGATCTATCCGGGTTGGGCACGATCATACGACGTCCCAGAATACCACGATTCGTCTTGATGCAACAAATTACAAATCCTGGTTTCGATCTATTTCATTGGCCCTTAAGAGTCGCCGCTTGTTTGGCTATGATAATGGGACTATTAAGGAGCCAGAGAAGACTGTGTCCACTTGGGGACAATGGGAATCAGAGAACTCTTTGGTTATGTCGTGGTTGATTAATTCCATGCAAGAGGTCATTGCACGGAATTACCTATTCTTGGATACCGCTGCAGATATTTGGGGTCGTGCCGAATCTACATATTCTCAGAAAGGGAACACTGCTCAGATCTTCCAGCTACGCAGGAAGATTTTTCTCCTTCGACAAGGTGATCGTCCACCATCCGCCTATTATTTGAAGTTCGCTCAGCTATATCAGGAGTATGACCATTTTACCTCCCTCAACCATGTCTGCTTCGATGATGTGATCCTTGTTCGTGCTCATGAAGATCGAAACAGGGTGTTTGAGTTTCTCCATAGACCGGGACTTTAATCAGATTAGTGTGCAGATCATTGGCCGCACTCCAGTCCCTTCATTGTCAGAGACTTACAGTATTGTCCAGCAGGAATATGACCGTCGTCGGTCTTGGAGTTCAAAGGTTCTCACTAGTGGTTCTCCTCTTGCTTCTCATTCTGGAGGTACCAATCCTCGGGATTTTAAGCCCAAGTCCACGGATAAAGACCACCTGATGTGTGACTACTGTGGTCGGAGCCAGCATACTCGTGACACTTGCTTTAAATTGCATGGGCTCCCTCCATTGAGAGGTGGAATGGCCCCTCGAGGGGGCCGTGGAGGACGTGGCGTGGCCGCTCCAATTTTAGATCTCCTTGATCTGCTCACCTGACTGAGTTCATTGATGATAATACCTCCGGTGGCTAGATCTCTGAGCCTCTGTCTATCCCCGGGACCTTTTCTACTGATGAGATGATGACCCTCCGCCGTATGATGCAGGGATTATCCTCGGAGCCCACTCCTAGTCCATCCTCATCATTTGCCCATTCAGGTACTCCAAGTGCACACTCTGCTGATGTACCGCCTGTCACTCACTGGATCATTGATTCTGGAGACACAAATCATATGACTGGGTCATCGTCAGGTTTTGTATCCTATTCACCATTGTCTGGCAGAGACAAGATAAGCATTGTTGATGGAACCCTTTCCTCCATTGTAGGAAAAGGATCTATCAATTGCTCTTCTCTTACCTTGGCTTCTTTCCTTCACGTCCCGTCTTTTACTCGCAATCTCTTATCTGTTAGTCATACTACAAACTCCATGAATTGCTCTGTCACTTTCTTTCCTTCTTATTGTGTCTTTCAGGACCTGCAGACGAAGAAGGTGATTGGCTCTGGTAGGATGTATGATAGATTGTACGTGTTTGATGTTGTTGTTCCTCAGGCCCTTCATGCTCACCAACTTCCTTCGTTGGCTACCTGGCATCGTCGGTTGGGTCATCCTTCTATTACTACTATGCAGCCATTATTTCCCAATTTTTCATCTTCTGTGTTTAAAAACTTTGTGTGATGTCTGTGAACTTGCTAAACATAAGCGTGTCTCTTTTAATCATCTGTCTAAGCCTTCCGATGTGTCATTTCATAATATTCATAGTGATATATAGGGATCTTGCCATGTTGCTTCGATCTCTGGTTATCAATGGTTTGTTACTTTCATTGATTGTTTTTCTCGCACTACGTGGGTCTATTTGATGCGTAGTAAAAATGAAGTGTTCCCTCTTTTTCTAAAATTTCATAAAATGATTTCTACTCAATTTGGTGCAGCCATTAAAACCCTTCGCAGTGATAATGACCGTGAATATATGGATACCAAATTTGAAAACTATTTGAGCGACCCTGGCATCGTTCATCAAATCACTTATATACATTCTCCTGTACAAAATGGTGTTGCTGAACGAAAAAATCGTCATCTTCTTGAAGTAACCCGATGCTTGTTATTTATGATGACTGTTCCAAAATACTATTGGGGTGATGCCCTTCTTACTGCGGCTTACCTTATCAATCGTATGTCCTCTCGTCATCTGGGCAATCGCAGTCCTTTTCATACCTTAGGGATCCCTCCCACTTCTCTTTAACCCCGTGTGTTTGGATGTTTATGTTTTGTTCACATTCATAATATTACACGAACAAAACTTGATCCTCGTTCCCTTCGTTGTGTGTTCAATGGTTATTCTCCTACACATAAAGGGTACAAATGTTATCATCCTCCTAGCAGGAAAATATTTGTTTCTATGGATGTCACCATCCATGAAACTACTTCCTATTATGAGTCCTCACTTCAGGGGGAGTCTTCACACTTGGAAGTGAGTGCTCCTACCGTTCCTCTTCTTGTTCCTCCTCCGTACATTACCACTCAGGGGGAGAGTTCGGATATTCCTAAAGATATTCCCAAAGAAATAGAGTTGCAAGTGTACACTTGGAGGAGCAAAAGATCAATCACTAAGTTGCATCCCATAACACCAGAGCCACCATCGGATTCGTCAATGGCACCACTTGAGTAACCTATTGCCCTCTGAAAAGATATTCGCTCATCCACTCAACATCATTTATCTAACTATGTGCCATATGCCTCGTTAACCTCTTCCCATAAAGCCTTTGTTGCTTCTCTTTCCTATGTGTGTTTGTCTGGTACATGGCAGGAGGCACTTGGTCACCCAAAAATGGAGGAAATGCAGGCTCTAGAAAAGAACCATACATAGGATCTAGTCAATCTCCCTCCTGGCAAGAAGATAGTTGGTTGTCGATGGATTTTTACAGTGAAGCAGAACTCAGAACGTATTGTGGAGAGAATGAGATTCAAGGCACGATTGGTGGCAAGAGGCTACACCCAAACTCATGGTATTGACTACCAAGAGACATTTTCTCCTGTGGAAAAAATGAATACAATCAGGGTTCTATTATTCTGTGCTGCCTGTAGAGGGTGGGACCTTCAGCAGTTGGATGTAAAGAATGTTTTACTTAGCGGTGAGTTGGAAGAGGAATTCAATATGTCAATGCCTCCTGGTCTTGTCTCTATCGGCTCGGAAAGGAGGGTTTGTAAATTGAAAAAAGCTCTATATGGGTTAAAACAATCTCCAAGAGCTTGGTTTGGGAAACTTCACAAAGTCATGATCTCATTAGGCTATACCCAAAGACATGTCGATCATACTCTATTCATCAGAAGAAAAGGGATGAAGATGGCCCTCCTGATTGTGTATGTTGATGATATGGTTATTACATGTGATAACATGGATGAGATCTGTGCCTTGAAACTCAAACTTGCTAGTGAATTTGAAGTGAAAGACTTTGGTAAGTTGAGATATTTTCTAGAGATTGAGGTAGCAGCGGAAATATGTCCTTAATTTATTAGAACATACAGGAATGAATGGTTGCAAGACTGTTGATACTCCTATTGAAATAAACCACAAACTTGGACGTGATGATGGAGATTAAGTGGAAGATATTTCTGGTTATCAGAATCTGGTAGGTAAATTGATCAACCTATCTCATACCCGTCCTGACATCTCTTATGCAGTAGGAGTGGTAAGTCAATACATGCATTCTCCTAAGGTCAGACATCTTGATGTCGTGCACAGAATTCTGAGGTATTTGAAGACCTCACCTAGTAGGGGAATTCTATTCTCTCCTAGTGACAACTTAAAAATTGAAGTATATACTGATGCAGATTGGGCAGGATCAGTTGGTGATAGAAGATCCACTACATGATATTGTTCTTTTGTTGGGGCTAATCTGGTCACATGGAGAAGCAAGAAACAACATGTAATGGCTCGCTCTAGTGTTGAGGTTGAGTTTAGAGATATGGCACATGGTATATGTGAGGGGATGTGGCTTCATTCCCTCTTAAATGATCTTGGGTTATTGGAAACCGGCCCTTTCAACTTGTATTGTGACAACAAGGTTGCAATCAACATTGCTCAGAACCCGATCCAGCATGACCACACCAAGCACGTTGAAGTTAACCGACACTTCATCAAAGAAAATATTATGAAAAGGATTGTATATACCCCTTTCGTTCACTCGAAGGGCCAGCTTGCAGATTTTCTCACCAAGGCATTGAGCGAGAAAACATTTGCGACCATTATTAGCAAGTTGGGCATGAAGAACATTACATGCCCAACTTGAGCGGGGGTGTTAAAAATAATTTTTCGCATTGTCTTAATATGTAATATGTAGTGTATTCTCTTGTAATCTCCTCTACTATATATAGAGGAGGGTTTTATTATTCCAGATTAATAATCAAGATTCACGGATTGACAATGAAATATATGAATATGAAAGTTACTATCACATATGAATCATCTGCAAATGAAATACTTCATAGGTAAAATAATTGATAATGATAATTATTGCTTTCTTTATTACTTGGCTACATGTCTTGCCTTTACACTGATCCATGTTAAGTAAATCATGTTTAGTTAATTATACTGATATTGTTTAATCCAACTGAAATAATGAAATAGGTATGTAAATTATTATCGATTCACCTTATTTGCATGTACAAGCGTTTAAAAAGGTAAATTCTCATTTAGTCATTATTAAAAACTAATCTTTTAATTGTCTATTTTTTTAGGAAAAAGAATGATTTGACTAAAAGGAAATTTAAAGCTTGGCTACACGTGACAATTAGGTATGGCTATTTTTATTAAGAGTGAAATTTTAGACATGTATTACTTTAATGCAAAGACAAGTTATGTGATGATGTACATATTTGGTACTCAATGTGATGTATGTTGTTGAATCCGAAAATGCACCTCCGCGATTGACGCTAGAGAAGCGAGGGAAAACGGAGGCCGCGGGCTGTCGGTTACTATTCGATTAGAGAGAATTAGACCGCTGGCAGCGGTCGAGGCCAGACTTCGACCGTCACGGCAAATGTCACTCCTGTGACGGGATTTCCTTTGATTTAAGTGAAGAGGTTACAGCGGGTTACAAGACCAGGAAGCGAGAAGCCGTCCGGTCAGACAAGTTGCAAGATAGTGAACTCGAGACCGCAGCTCTAACAAGCGAGCTCCAGGATTCGAGTGTGCCTGTCTTGGGAACGTCGCCGCCCCCTATTTATAGGCTCGGGGGCCTGCCCAAACGGGCAGGGATAAAATAACCGTCTGCCCGGATACAGGAGAATCGGGCAGGGGGTGACGGGATACAGAAAGGAAAAAGAACGAAGTCGCGCGGCTTGGCGGCCTGAGCTTCTGATCTGTATTGGCCGGAGTCGAAGTGAGCCATGATCAAGGCAATGGAGCAACCCGGGCGGCCTACGACCTGAGACCGCGGTTTGTCTTCTGGACTTGAGCCTTGACATTCTTCAATCCTTGGAGGCGGTCTGGATTCCATCAGACCGCCCGGCTTGTTCAAGCTGGGCCGAGAGGCCTGTTGGTTCTGGAACTGGGCGACTTGTCTCACCAAACCGCCCGGTCTGAAAGAGGTAGTATTTAGGTAGCGGTCTTCTGGGTAAACATAATCCCCGCATATTTTCAATTTTCGAGGAAATTTCGAAAATATTAGTTCTAGCCGGAGACCGCACCCGGTTTGTTCTGAAATTCTATAAGAAGCCCTGAAATCTCTCCACTCTGCATACTTTCTTCGAAATCACGGGGAGCTACTCGTCGATTGCGGTTAAGGTTTTTCAAGCCGGCAACTTTGTGATCAGAATGGATTTCCTGGATCATCTCCAAGTCAGCGTGGATAAGGGTGGAGATCGGAAAAAGGAAGAAGACCGAAAAAAGAAAGACCGAAAGAAAAGTCACCGATCTGGGAAACCCGCAGCGGGTAGCACAAAACCTGCTGAGGGATTGACGACATCCAAGATACCAGAGGAGCTCGGAACGGGTAGTTCGAAACCCGTCATGGAATTGTCTACTTCAAAGGCACCAGAAGAGCCCGAAGCGGGTAGTTCGAAACCTCCGCTGACTGATCCACCGGCCTCCTCTGATAGGATGAACCTTGATACCGCCCTACCTAAGACCGGAGAGCCCGCCCCTTCTGACAAGGCGGGCTCAAGTAGTGTCGCATTGAAAACCGCCGAAGTCGCTTCCTTCGGCGTTGAAATCACCCCTTCTGGGAATCCCCTTCTGTTGATAAATGAGGGAGAAGAAGAGGTGGTCAACTCTCCGAAACCGGACGGGTTGACCACTCCTTTAGTGGTGGTGGATGATAACTCCAGCCCTTCTCATCAAGCGAAACCGGAGCCGGGTAAGAAGAAAAGGAAGAGAGCCGAGACGGCGGCGGAGCGAATAGCGAGGAAGGTCCGGAAGATGAGGGCCAAAAATAAAGAACTCTACAAGAAACCGGCAGAGGCCTGACGCCAAACCAACCCGCGTGTGAAGGAAGAGGTTGAAGAGCCAGTCACCCCTTCTACCAAGTCAGACGGTTTGCCTCCGGATTCTGCGAATAGTATGACACTCAGCGATATCTTTAATAGCATGGATGACCTCCAGAGGCGGGACAAACTCCTTGACAGCCCTGTGACTTCAAGCCGAGCTGACCCTCCTGTCGAGGATAAGGTCAAAACCGTAGAGCCCGCGCTAAAGGAGGATGCCTCGGAACTGGCCGGGTTGCGTTTAATGAAGGTGAAAGCAGAGGAGAGGAGGCGGTCTCGGGATAAACAGCGAATGTCGGATCCCTTCGAAAAAGGTAAACGCGATGCGGGTTATAACCTTGTCCGCTTCTTCATCCCGCGGCCTCGGAAGAGGCAAAACGACTTATTATTGAATCCGCCGCCGGGCTTTTTTCCACCCATGATTCAAAACTCTGCCATTAGATGAAGGAATAATGAAAGAATTTGGAGAGAACAATGCCGGAGAATGGACCCGGAACAGTCGCGGCGGCCTGTGTTCTCAGGCATTAATCTTGTAATAATTTTCTTTTTCGTTGTATTATCCACTTCTGATCGAGCTAACCGTGTTTTTACTTGTAGACAAACCAGAAGATGCAATGAAGTCGGGCGACCTCTCATCTAGCCTACCTCCGCTGCCCTTTCAGATGCCAGTCCTTGCGCATAACTCAAATTCTGGGCAAGAGGAGTTGGACAACCTCCAGAGGCTTCTCGGCGACTTGAAGGAGAAGATGAAGGAGGTTGAAGGCAGGAGGCCGCTTGGATTGTTGTGGAGGTCGAGAAGAAGACTCGGCTGGAGAGAGAGAAGGCGTTGGAGACTCAGCTGGAAGCCGCTCAGACTGCCCTGGAGGCCGAGAAGAAGGCGCGGCTGGAGCAGAACGCTACTCTGACCGCGCGGCTTGAGAGAGAGAAAAAGGCGGCCTCGAAGCTTGACAGTGATTGCCGATATTATCAAGAGAAATATTTGCGCTTGACTAGGGAAGTCGGCGGAAGCCGGCGACCCGTGAATGATGAGAGGATACAAATGTCAAGCCGCCCGGCTGTTGGGGCGACCTCAAATCCTCCCCCAGTTAGGGCGGTCGATCTTATGATTGACGAGGCCGCTAGGATCCCTCCTGCTCGCATGATTTTCGCTATGTGGGTAGAGCTGGATGTCGGGCGGCTTCACAGTACAATTAATCATCTTCACTATCATTCGAGCCAGATTTATAGTCTCCTTAACCAAACCAGCGACCAAGTCGCTCGGCTTCATCGAGAAGACCCTTCTGTTGAGCATCGCCGACCGTGAGCGGCCTTGAAAACAATATTTGTAATATTATTTATTTGGTCTTTCGGATAATCTGGTTGTTGAACATTTTTTTGATAATAGTCTATTTTTCGCTGCCTTTTTATATTCTTATAACGCGTGCGGATTGAATGATTGTGGTCTGTGCCTTTGAATTTCTAGAATATTATCCGAACTGTTTTGCAGGTCGCGCGACCTGTGATGTATACTTGAAGTTTTCCTGCTGAACTCAACTGATACGATGAAGCAGGTTGCTGACTGCGCGGCTTGTGTGTATAGTTCGTAGTATTTCTCTGTGAAACTAACCATGTAGGCTGCTGACCGCGCGGTTAGATCACATATCCGCAACACGGTTTTACTATTTGCAGATCGTTGGCTCTATAAGTAGTAGCCATTCCGGAGGTTCATTCATCAACTTCCAAATGCGCGGGCTAAGAGCAAATCGAACCAGTCTGAGAAGGTCCAAGCCATCTGAACTGATGCGGCATCCGCCTTTCATTCCGCTGATCACAAGGAGTGTCGTTTAACTCAATCCGAGTTGGACGACTTCGTCAAAAAACATATGGTTGGAAGCAATCTACTCGCGCTAATCGCTGTCCCCATTGACCATTTCGAAAACGGCTTCAAGTTTCCACCACCCCTTGAAGTCATTTCAATCTTCGATCATTACGGGGTTGTGCCCGGACAACTCCCGCCGAACTCCATTGCCTCCATTTATAATTTTATCTCGTACCTGCGGTCTGAGCGGACCAGGTTTTCCATTGACCTTTTCAGGAAGTTCTTTTCCGCGCGGTCTATTCCCGATGTTTTAAATATCGGATCTCGGCGACATATCAGATTGAGTTTTTAAATGTCGGGTATCGGAAGTCGGAGACATGTCGGGGATATTTTAAAATATCGGATTTCCATGTTTTATAAATAAAATTTTTATTTTTATGTATACTAACTATAATTATATGTTATAAAAGTAGAAAAATAATATAACAAATAGATAAAAAATTAACCATTTATATTACAAAATAAAATCGAATAGTATCTAAGATAAAATATTATTAACAAATACAAAATGATACATTGTAAAATATATTTAATAGTATACAATAATTTTATTTTGATAACAATAAGTTTATTGCAAAAAAAAAAGATTTAAATATTTTCATAGTTTTTTTAATAAATGTATTAAATATTTTCATATTTTTTGTAATATGAAATTAAAAAATTGTGAAACAATTATACAAAATTAGTTGTAAGAATAAAACGTTAAAAAAATCGAAACAATAAGTCTAATCGATTTAAACATACATAATATAATATTCATAGACGATTTAAACATATGTTGCTAGTCTGTTAATATATCATAAAATAAAATAGCGGGCGATATATTTAAAAGTCGTGTCGGCCGATATATCGGAAAAATTGGACATGCCGGTCTATATTTTATAAAAGGACATAATCTATTTTTTTTAGAAAAACATATCGTTTTGCCTTAAAAAATGACATGTCGGAGGACATTTAAAACAATGTCTATTCCAGACGTCGGAACTTCAATCTTCAGAGGGCACCTTTACTTTGGGTGCCGGGGGATGAAAGTCGTCAATCTTGCGAACAAGGTGACGAGCTGGTTGGAGAGATATGTGATGTTCGAAGGCCACCTCGGGTTGTTGCAGGTCAACCCGCAGGTGCGGAGTGAGGCGGCCTTCCGGACAGTCAATATCGGTGAGACCGAGTTGAAGATCTTCAAATTTCTGGAGAACGAGCGGCTTGATGTGAACCACTACATCCTGCTGTTCGCAGAGTTGGAGGGTATCCATCCTGAAGACAGTAAGTTTTTCACAACTCGGTGTTTTGTGACCGCGCGGACTGCCTTATTAAACTTTTAGCTTTGCTTTGCAGCCGCCGCCACCGTTCCGCAGAACAAACCGGTCAGCCCAGCCGGTCCGGTTCTGACCCAGAGGGAGAAGCGGCAGAGGAAGATCAAACCGCAATCATCTGAGGAGGAAAGCTCGGCTTCCTCAGGCGAGTTCGAGCTCCTTCGCTCCTGCAGCAACCCGCGCGATCTGCAAGGCAAACCGACGATCCTCTGGCATCAGGATGGGGATTGCGTGCAAGTTTCAACTGCGCTCCCGTTCTGTGGGAGCGAGAAAGTCAGCCGTCATGCACTAGCCGTCGGTGCTGCTATGTATGGTCGGAAAACATTGAAGAAATTGAAGAAAGTTCCAGAGGAGGATCTTTCCCGAGTAGCCGCGCAAGCCGGTGTGTGGGGCTTCGCGGCTAACCACTTTATGGCTCTGTCATACAAGCGGTTAGTCTCGGCCCACACGTACTTGGAAAAGAAAAGTGTCGACCAAGCCGAGGAGATCACCCGATTAAAGGAGATTGTGGCGATAAGTCATCTGATAAGTACTTGTGCGGTCTGTTTTCTTCGAACCGTGCGATCTAATTCCCCCTTTTTTTTCTTTTTACAGCATCAATATGATATGGAGAATCCGGCCTTCCAGGATGAGGTCTTTCCTCATGTTGCTAAAGGGATTGATGTCGCCCTAAATCGCCTGAGAGATCGGGACGGTCTGGCTAAGGGCTTCGAAGATTCGACCTTTTCGGATCTTTATCCCGGCCTGAAGGATAAATTGGACGAGATAAGCCGCAAGACCAAGGGAAAGGACAAGGTCGAGTCCAGTAGCTCAGAAGAAGCTGGTGACGGCGAGGGTGAAACCGCCGCGGATACAGAAGCTGCTGCGGTTGATAGGACCGTTGCAGAGCAGGGGGGCGTTGCTGATGATGAGGCCGCTGCTGATGACGGAGAGGGCTCGTCTTCCGGAACCAGTACCTCTGACAGTGAGGTCGTCCGGTCTGAGGACCTGAAAGAGGGCTCAAGCAGCAGCTCGTCAAGTTCTTCGTCGGATAGTGGCGGCTACTCGCCCGAAGTTGACATTGAGGGTGGAGGAGATTCAAGGTCTCCTATGGCGAAAAAGTTGAAATCGGGCGAGTAATATTTTGTATTTCAGAATTTTTCTTGTGCAACCGACGACTTGATTTTGTTAGCCGGTCGGTTAAAATGATGTAAAGATACATTTTGATAATGAATGAAAGTTTTTTACCTGTTCGGTTGTCTGTTTTTTACGACTTACTTGTGATTGTTGTGATCTCTTTCTTCTTTAAACTGCAAATCCCTTTTAATCAGGCCGTGCGGTTTAATATCAACCCGGACGGTCAAAACTTTGAGCTTTTAGAATCCCAATTAGATAACTACTTGAATATTATGAAGGCTATTCGGGCGGCCTATCCTTTACTTCAATCCTGACTCGGCGAATTTGTTATAACCCAAAAAACGCCAGTCATAATAGATCTTGACAAATAGTTATGCGGTTTAACATATAATCCGAGCGGATAGGAATTCATGCTCTGAAGAATATCAAATGAATAGACCTATCGAGTTAATCGGAAGCCGATCACAATTCTAAGCCGCTAATCACAATAGATGAATCTCAATCACGAATTGTGCGATTAATAACTAATGTTCCACAGATTTGAGGTTGAAACACCAAGTCGCGCGATTACTCTTAGACTCGCGCAGTTATTTCATAGAATAATGAATATCCGCCAGCCATAAGAAAATAATCAACAAGTCGCGCGGTAAGTATACAATTCGGGCGACCAATAATTTGGATTCCTGAGTAATACTTATCCTTGCAAGTATAAGCAACAATCGGTAAGCTCGCTCGGTCTGTATGCAATCCGGGCGGCCAATGATTTGATACTTAGTAATATTCATCCTTGCAAGAATAACTCATGATCACTTCCCCGTACACGGCTCGGTCTTAACCGAGCGAATAAAATAAATACCCATAAGGCTGGTAGAATTATAGACCGAATGAGAAAACCGATCGGTCATTATTATACTTGATAACCCGTTCTTCTAGCTTTTATGGCTAAATTAATTCTAACCGATCGGTTAGCATATTAAGTTGTTGTTTGTCCACGCCGATCGGTTTAATGAGTTATACCGTCCGGTCCTAAAACTCATATCATGCTGATGTTATATCCGCTTAGCCCAAGCCGGTCGATTTAATAGGTCAAACCGCCCGGTCTGTATGATACCTGTTAAATCCTGCTTTCTCCCAAATGGTCTCAAAGGACCGTTAGAGAAGGGATAACTTCCTGTAACGAAGCAGAAAAAATGGCCACAGACTCAGATGACCAAGTGGGCAGGTGGGCCTAGGGGGCGAACATTGCTTTCCTCAAGTGGTCATAAGAGCTATAGAGATAACTTTCTGAAAAAATGGAAAAAGTAAGTACAGACTCAGATGACCAAGTGGGCAGGTGGGCCTAGGCGGCGAACATTGCTTTCCTCAAGTGGTCATAAGAGCTGTAAACGACTTAACTGCTCTCTTGCCTAGGGTTACAAGCCGAGTTGATCAATTGGGCAGGTGGGCCTAGGCGGCGAACATTGCTTTCCTCAGAGAGATCAACTCAGTTGTGGGTCCCGCTTAGACATCGCTTGAGAGTACCTAGGAGTATTCGATGGTCACAGACTAAAATGATCAGTTGGGTGGGTGGGCCTAGGCGGCAAACATTGTTTTCCTCAGAAAGATCATCAAAGCTGTAACTATATCCCTTTTGGGGCATGATAGAGCTAACAGTCACCTAGACCTCCCTTAATGCAGAGGTGTGTTAGATATCAGCCGGGATCCAAGATTCTGAAGACCACTGCACGGGAATTGGCAAGCTACCACTACACGTGTGCGAAAACTCCCCGCTACACATGATCTTCATGGTTTTACGCTAATGACTACAATCCGAGGGGGTTCAAGCAGAATTTGGCGATGTCTCAGTAGTTCAGTGAGTGATATGTAAAAAATGTAACAAAGTCACCAGACAAGGAGAAGTGTCAGTATAGGGCTTTTTATTGAATATCCAAAAATGCAAGAAATGAAAGAAACATTTAAGGATAGAATCGTTTAAAATCGTCACCGCTCCAGGTGCGTGAGATGTCCTCTCCTTCGCTTGTCTGGAGGCGATAAGCCCCATTCTTTAGTGCTTCTTTGATAATGAATGGCCCTGCCCAGTTGGGATTTAATTTTTCGACATTGTCTGTCCTGGCTGCGGCATCTACTTTCTTTAGCACGACATCACCAACTGCAAACTGTTTAACTCTGACGTTTTTGTCGAAGTATTTCGTCATTCTTTTTTTCACTTCTTCCTGCCTGATTGTTAGCTTCATCTTGAAGCTCCTCAATTAAATTCAGGTTGTATTTGATACCTTCGTCATTATAATCTATCCACGCTTCACCTCCTTCCTTTGCATATATAACTCTGGGGGTGACCACTTCAAATTCTATAGGAACGACTGCCTCCGAGCCATGAGATAATTTGAATGGTGTTTCCCCTGTAGCTGAAGATGGAGTAGTCCGGAAAGTCCAGAGGATGGAAGGGAGTTGAACTGCCCAATTTCCTTTTTGATTCGATACTCTTTTCATCAGAAGATACTGAATTTGCTTATTTGTTGCTTCAACCTGACCATTACTCCTGGGATGATGTACCGAGGAGAATCGAAGCTCAATGCCGACCTGGTCGCAGAAGTTGATCATTTCTGGATTGTTGAACTGAGGGTCCTTGTCGGTAACAATTGCTAACGGAACTCCATGCCGACAAACGATTTCTCCCCAGATGAAGTTTTTGATAACCTGCGTTGTAGTCTTTGTCAATGCCTTTACCTCAATCCACTTACTGAAATAATCGATCATTACGATTATAAAGCGACGCTGGCCACTAGCCATCAGAAAGGGTCCGATGAGATCCATTCCCCAAACTGCAAATGGCCAAGGCATCGTTATTGATCTAAGTGTTTGAGCGGGTAGATGTTGAAGAGGAGCAAATTTCTGACACTGAACACATCGTCTAGCAAACGCTTCGGCATCTTTTCTCACGGTCGGCCAGAAACATCCCTGTCTCAAGATCCTTTTCTCCAAAGTCTTTGCCCCTAAATGGCTACCGCATTCTCCAGAATGAACCTCCTGAAGTATGATTGGAATTCTTCTTCAGAAACACATCGTGCCAGAGGAGAAATTAGAGTCTTCCTGTACAAGACTCCTGTTATCAAGCAATAATAAGCTGCTTTTCTTCTGAATCTTCTTCTATCTTTGATGGATTGATGAAACTCTCATTTTGATAAGTATAACTCATAGGGATCCTTCCAAGAAGGATGCTGATCGATCTGCATGAGTTCCCCTTCTTCCGTTGCTGGATGGAAAAGTTCAGAGGTCACTCCCCCTGATGGAAGACCGAACTTTGATAATTCATCTGCTTCTTCATTCTGCGTCCTGGGATATGTTCGATGATGAATGATTTGAATTTCTCAATTTCCTCTTTAGCGAGCAGCAGATATTTCCTCAGTATTGGCTCTCTCGTTTCGTAGTTCCCCAAAACTTGAGAAGTCATCACTAAAGAGTCAGTTTTGACATGCACACGCTCTATTCCCAACTCCCTTGCAAGTTTCAGGTCGGTCAAGAGTGCTTCATACTCTGCCTGATTGTTTGTGACTGGAAAGAAGAATTTGATAGCCTGTTCAAGTTTGATGTCATTCGGACTGATTAAAACTACTCCGGCTCCCACGGAGTTTCTGCCAGAAGCTCCATCCACATAAACAATCCATGCCAAAGGAGATTTCTCTATCTATTCGGGACTGGACTCTGTTGTATCAATTAGAAAATCCGCTAAGACTTGCGCTTTGATTGCTGTTCTGGGAACGTAAGACATTTCAAACTCGCTCAGCTCGATAGCCCATTTAGCCAATCTTCACGAATGATCTAGCTTTTCTAGGATACTCCTTAGAGGATGATCTGAAACCACTTGAATAGGATGGGCTTGAAAGTAAGGGTGAAGCCTTCGTGATGACATGACTAAAGCCAGAGCTAGCTTTTCCAAAATTGAGTATCTAGTTTCTGCATCCTTGAGAATATGGTTGACATAATATATCGGAAATTGCTTCCGGACGAGAACAGAACTTACTGCATCCAGACCAACCCCCAAGTATAAGAACAATGTTTCCCCTTCGCGAGGGCTATGGAGCAAAGGGGTTGATGTTAACTGTATCTTTAACTGTTCAAAAGCATTATTGCATTCTTCGTTCCATTCAAATTTTGATCCTCCCCGGAGTGTTTTAAAGAATGGAGCGCTTTTATCTCCTAATTTAGAAATGAATCGGCTCAGCCCTTCCAACCTTCCACCAAGTTGTTGGACCTCCTTCGGATTACGAGGAGGGGTCATTTCTAAAATAGCTTTTACCTTATCTGGGTTTGGTGCCAGGCCGTCAGGAGTGAGGAGGTGCCCAAGAAACTTCCCTTTGTTTGCTCCGAAGACGCATTTCGATGGATTTAATTTTAATTTGAATCTCCGTAGAGTAGCGAACGTCTCTACGAGGTCTTTCAAATGTATTGAGAACATTTACCTTTTTAGGAGAACATCATCGACGTAGACTTCGAGATTTCTCCCCATCTGACGCTTGAAAACCGTATCCATCATTCTCTGATATGTCGCACCCGCATTTTTAAGGCCAAAAGGCATTACGAGATAGCAATAACACCCATCGTTCGTGATGAAAGATGTGTGCGGAATGTCGGGCTTATGCATTTTGATTTGGTGATACCCAGAAAATGCATCTAAAAAGCTCATGAAATTATACCCAACCGCGGAATCTACTAAAACATCTATCTGAGGCAGAGGGTAGCAATCTTTGGGGCACGCTTTATTGAGTTTTGTAAAATCTACGCACATACGCCACTTCCCACCGGATTTTTTCACCATTACAACATTAGACATCCAAGTGGAGTATTGAATTTCAGAAATAAAATTTGCTTTAAGAAGCTTGGCAACTTCTTCTCTGATGGGCGCCGCCAGCTTAGTTGTCACCATCCTTTTCTTCTGTTGGATTGGCTTGAACTCGGGAGAGACGTTGAGATGATGGCAAGCTACATCCGGATCCACTCCGGGCATATCCTCCGCTGACCAGGCGAAGATGTCCAAGTTTTCCAGAAGACAGGAGATCAGTTGAACTTTCTCCTCTTCTGACAGCTCTGCATTAACGATCAACTTCTTTTCTTCCCCTTCAGCAATGGGGACTTCTTGGGTCGCCTGGGCAGGTTCCAAGTGAGCCCCTTCTCGATCTTTACTTTCTTCTGCAGCTTTTGAAGACTCAGCAACTTCAAGAATTTCAACTGGAGACTCGGGAAGCAGAATGTCCGTGATCATATTGACAGTTCGTACATAGCATTCCCGAGCCACTTTCGGATTACTCTGAATCTGATACTGCCTTCCTTCGGCAGCAAATTTGAGGGCTAGGTGGAAAGTGGACACCACTGCTCTGTAGGCATTGAGAATAGGCCTTCCGAAGATGGCACAATAGTTGCTTGAGGCATCCACCACCACGAAGTTGATCAATTTTACTACTCCCAGGGAAACTAGAAATTTCACGGAGCCTTCCACTTCTTTCTTATCTCCGGAGAAGCCGTAGAGGAGCCCTTCGGTGGAAAGCAGAGGCTTTCCAGTCTTCAGGGCATCGAAGGTTGAACGGAAGAGAAGATTGACGAAACTACCCGTGTCAATCAAAATCTTGTGAACTGTGTAGTTTTCAATGATAGTTTTGATGACCACGGCGTCATCAAAAGGATTGGCGTTCGGAGGAAGATCCTCTTGACCAAAGGTGACGGTTGAGCTTTCAGGAGCGGAAGTTGAGGTTGCCGCTACTTCTTGTTTAAGAACCCTCGCAATACTTGATTTGCGGGAAGATTCGGGTCCAGCTCCTCCATGAATACAGTATATGTCCCCGAGGGGGCCCACATCATTTACTTCTATACACTCTGTTGTGGGATGAATATCCACATAGCAGCCGACATCTTCCACATCGGCGCATTCCCAAGTCACCTCGACTGCTTCTTTCTTCTTCTCGGTTGCCGGTTCAGCAGTCATTTCTTTTCGGATTAGGCCTCGGAGCTTCCCTTCTCCTAAAAGCCTTTCTATCAGTAAGCGGAGGGCCCGACAGTTCTCAGTCAGATGCCCTCCCTCTTTATGATATTCGCAGAAGAGGTTCGGATTTCGGTTACGAATATCCGACTTTAAAGGAGCAGGCTTCTTGAAATCCGGCCTCTTTTGAAGAATCTGGACGACCTCGTCCATGGTGACATTAAGAGGAGTAAATGATTCTTGCGAATCATCATACTGGGTAGATGGAACAGCTGGAGATGGCTGTGCAGTATATTGTGGCAGATATACCGGCATTATTTGTGGAATGGTCATGGATGGAGCGGATGCGATGGCCAACGGCGGTTTCTGATCTTGAAACCGTTGATGGCCGATAAAGGGTTGTTTATGCTTGTAGTTCCTTCCCCTCGGACCCTCTGGGAACGGGGCTCGAAATGATGTTGATTTGATTGTTGATGAGTGAAGGATGAGTTGGGTTGATCCTTGTCGCTGATCAACTTCGCAACATACCTGGGGTTACTCTTTTCACCCCTTATGAACATATTTGCTAAACTTATCATCTCCTGATAAGTCTTCGGTTCTCTGATGTTCGCTTTAAATTTCAGTGGGCCTTCCCTCAGGCCATGAATCAGAGCTACCTGGTATAATTCAGGATCCACATTCTGGATCTCCATGATCTCCTTTTGGAACCGATCAACAAAACGAGCCCACGTCTCGTCTTCTCGTTGCCTGATTTCGAAAAGGGCCGTCGGCCCGTTTTCCTTTTCTTAGAGGAGGAGAATCTGAGAAGAAATTCCCTACGCAGCTCGGCGAAGCAGCTAATTGATCTGGGATGCAACCCGTAGAACCACTCCCTTGCTTGTCCATCAAAGGATGTCACAAGGAGCTTGCATTTGGTTGCATCCGTAAGGGTTCTCAAAGCGATGCTGACTCAAAGGCCTGCAGATGGATAGCTGGATCAGCTTCTCCATTATATGTCGGCAAGCGCGGCTCCCTGAAGTTGTTTGGGGCTGGCTCCCCTCGGACTTCTTCGACAAAGGGAGAAGTCTCTTCAGCATCCTCATAGAGAAGAGGGATAGAGTAGTAAGCCGCCTGGGCTGCGGCTACTCGCGGACAGGCCGCCTGGTAGGAAGAGCGGGTCGCGGCTTCTGGCGGGCAGGCCGCTGGGTAGGGAAGACGGGCTGCATGAGAAGCCGCCCCCTGAAAATCCAAAACTCGGGCCGGCGTGCTTTGAGCGGCCTCTTGATAGAAGTTTTGCGGAGCTGCAAAACCTTCCTGAAGGGGTTGGAAGTTGGCGACTTGCGGTAGCGGGTATGGAGGAGGAGGAGGGACCGGAGTCACCGCCTGGTTAACCGCGGCCTGCTGAGGGACTAGCCGCTCGGTTAACAATGCCAAGGCCTGACTGATCGCTTCCAGACGTTGATCAGTTGGCTTTTGAGCCCGCTCGGCTTCTCTCTTTGACTGCTCCAAGGCCTCCCATAGAGAATCATCACTATGGTCGGAGCGGTCTCTTAGAGGGAACTGGCGGTCTGACATTTTTATCAAAGATTTCACTGACAGTCCGCGAACTGAAGGTCGCGTGTTTCTGTTGAATCCGAAAATGCACCTCCGCGATCGACGCTAGAGAAGCGAGGGAAAACGGAGGCCGCGGGCTGTCGGTTACTATTCGATTAGAGAGAATTAGACCGCTGGCAGCGGTCGAGGCCAGACTTCGCCCGTCACGGCAAATGCCACTCCTGTGACGGGCTTTCCTTTGATTTAAGTGAAGAGGTTACAGCGGATTACAAGACCAAGAAGCGAGAAGCCGGCCGGTCAGACAAGTCGCAAGACAGTGAACTCGAGACCGCAGCTCTAACAAGCGAGCTCCAGGATTCGAGTGTGCGTGTCTTGGGAACGTCGTCGCCCCCTATTTATAGGCTCGGGGGCCTGCCCAAACGGGCAGGGATAAAATAACCGCCTTCCCGGATATAGGAGAATCGGGCAGGGGGTGACGGGATACAGAAAGGAAAAAGAACGAAGCCGCGCGGCTTGGCGGCCTGAGCTTCCGATCTGTATTGGTCAGAGTCGAAGTGCGCCATGATCAAGGCAATGGAGCAACCCGGGCGGCCTACGACCTGAGACCGCGGCTTGTCTTCTGGACTTGAGCCTTGACATTCTTCAATCCTTGGAGGCGGTCTGGATTTCATCAGACCGCACGGCTTGTTCAAGCTGGGCCGAGAGGCCTGTTGGTTCTGGAACTGGGCGACTTGTCTCACAAAACCGCCCGGTCTGAAAGAGGTAGTGTTTAGGTAGCGGTCTTCTGGGTAAACATATGTTATTATACTGCGTCAAAAGTGAAGATTAAAAACATTGCTTTTAAATGAATACTTATATACTGTGGCGGTTTTCGGGCCGTTACATGGGGAACATTCATCTGACAGTGGAGTGTCCGAGCAACATCGAGGAGATGGCAATTTTTCCTTTCCGTCGTTCTATTTTCTTGAGATGTATGCACATAATAGGTCTGATGAATAATACCATTGGAAGTACAGAAAGAAGATAATTGTTGGCTCATTTATTCCTTCGCACTATTGGTTCAAATAATTTTTTGAAGTAAACCAAACAGAGTGCAGATTTTATTATAAAGTGTATAGAAAACAGAGAAGAGTCCAGATCGTTCCTTCAAAAGATACACTCAATATATCGAGAGAAAT
This sequence comes from Dactylorhiza incarnata, assembly GCA_033032865.1. Taxonomy (NCBI): domain Eukaryota; kingdom Viridiplantae; phylum Streptophyta; class Magnoliopsida; order Asparagales; family Orchidaceae; genus Dactylorhiza; species Dactylorhiza incarnata. Next base: position 1,120,236 of record JAWHQI010000160.1, on the reverse strand, counting down.
CATCATCAATAAAAGTAACAAAATTCATATTTTCGTCACCAACATACTTGGTGGGACTATGACCCCAGATGTATGAATGAACAAGATCAAAAAGACGAACATAACTCTTAAAAATTTTGGCAGGAAAGTGGTAAAATGATGTTTGCTATATTGGCAACAGTGGTCGAAGGAGCATCACGTTACTAAAGTTTGTCATGAGAGCCAACATGAAAACTAAATGCCCTCGGACACGAGATAATTAGCATCATTAAATTTGATGGTGGTGCCAAGGGTGAAAGTGGGCTTTGTTGCTATAAAAGGATAGGTAACCACACCATAAGATAAGATTTTAAGGTAAAGCTCAGCTCATGTGAAGTGATAGGAAGGAAAACAGAAGATTTATCGTACGAGGAGATATATAAAGAGACTACTCATATATGGTGTGTAGAGTGTGTAGAGTGTGTACTGTGTAGAGTGTGTGCGTGTGTGCGTGTGTGCGTGCATAGGTGGGTGTGGGTGTGCGTGTGGGTGCGTGCATGTGGGTGGGTGTGCGCGTGTGGGTGCGTGCGAGCGCGTACGGGAGCGGGCGGGCGGGCGTGTGGGTGTGTGGTGGGGGAGGGTGGGGGTGGGGGTGCGCGCGCGTCTGGTTGCTACAGTGGGATGATAATGGTTGTCGCATGAGTAGATGAGGGAAATGGTTGACAAGAAGGAAGAGCCAAAGGTGGGAGTTGTGGTATGTTGCTATGCTAGTAGGTCTTGTAGATGTGGTGGTATATGGCAGGAGTGGCACAACAATGGGAGAGGTGGAGCGATAATAGAAATAGGAAAAATAGAATGGCGGTATCGGTGGAAGCAGCGATTGGCGGCAGCAGCAGAAGCAGGAGGTGAAGGGGCAGTGAGGGTGTCGGACGTGGGGAGGCAATGGCAGGTTGGGCGACATGGCGGCAGCAGCGGGAGGTGAAGTGGCAGTGAGGGTGTCGGACGTGGAGCTGTATTGGCAGGTTGAGCGACATGGAGGCAAAGGCAGCGGGACGAGGTAGGCGACGGGAGGACAGCCGGCGGGAGCGACAGATGATGAGATAAGCCATAATGGGTAAAGATGGATTTGTGGACTAGGATAGGCTACAAAGTTAAGGTGCGGGGATAAACTACGGAATCATATGGTCTTGCATAAGAAGCAAATGCTAGGGATGTAGAGTCGTGAGCTTAGGGTTAGATACAAAGTACCAAACTAGTGTTACGAAATCGAGGGCTTGGAGGCAAGGGTGGGGTTCGCAGTTATGGAGATTAAGGCTTTAGGTTTACATATTTTATACCATTTTGAGCAAAAAGTGAACCCTAACTATATAATAGGGGTACAAGTACAACTCATGTGACCAAGAAATGAAGGACAATGATGGTAATCCCTAGAAAATTAATCTAGTATTTCCAATAAAATTTTCTTAATTCTAACCTCCAAGAACACGCTTCAAGAATGCGAAGATATTTTGAAACCGAGGTGTTATTATTTTAAACATTTTCTACTTGTTCAAGAAAACAGTTCAACAAATATAATCACTCCAACAAATTTGGCTTGATAATGTGCTCAATATTAAATGCTCTTCATTGATTTGAAATAATTATTGAAAGCCGCGGAGGAGTGTAAAGAGGACATGTGGATTGCAATTATATTTGAAGTTAAAATAGCTTTTTATCCGGGCCAAGAAAACAGGTGAGAGAAAAAAGGAAGAGGCATGTAGAGTAATGATGAACTTTTCAGACTCATAACCAAAATGTACAAGTTCAGATCATAAACCCAACCTAATTAACTTAAGATGCGGGCTCAAGAGAAAAAATCTACAAGATATGACTTCAATCCAACTAGTGGAAAGGACCCAAGAAAGAACAATGGAATTCAGAGCATAGTAATATAGAACCCATCTCATCTTAAGATCTTCTGAATAGGAAAGCTATGTGGATGGATTGGATGCATAATGCACTTAGGGGTAGGTAGAAAGCTTCTGTAATCTTCCTTGGAAGATCCATCATCTTTCTTAACCTTGTAAGCTCTATCGGATCTGATCTCTTCATTTTCTTTCTTCTGGGCACCTTTCTAGTTCTTGGACTGCTCTTCCTGATATATATTGCCGCTTCGCTTATAATGCATCATCATTAAGTTTTGCTACATCACAATTACTGTATGCAAATGGGGCATGATTAAATTAATGAAAGTGCATTTACCAAAAGAATATTTTGTGTATCAGTTTAGCTTGTTGAGCTATAAAAATACCGGGATTGCTTAAGTACATCATGTGTGTCCATGTGGAATGGAACATAAATGTATTCCAGCTTATCCCAGTCTTGTTATAGCAAGTAGACACATTTCAAAGAACAACAATCCTACTTATAGAACTGCAATTCTATGTGATGGAGATGCGATCCAAAATCCCTGGGAACTGTGCAAGTTAGTTGCAATTAAAAATAAACTGAAGAACTCCTCACATTAATCTTTAAAACCCAGGTTACAGAACCAAATGGAGCTGAATTTGTAGCAGCGATTTTCAGTGAAGAAGGAAAATCCATGCACGTGAAGGAAAATGGAGAGTCATTCCGAGCTCACCTGTTTCCTGAACATAGGAGAATCATCGAGCTTGGTGAAATACATGGCGACGCCTTAGGCACTTCCTGCAGCTTGTTCAAAATCCTCATCAACACGCAAAACAATCCCTAACCCTAAACACAACGCAAAACTCGGAGGTAATCCCTCTTCGTTTTCTTAGATCCCGGTGAAGTGGAGCTCGACACCATCATTTTCGTCCACGCGGGATCCGCATCTAAGCGTTGCCCGGCGAATCAGCATCCGACCTCCCGGCTCTAACTGTCCCCGGTTGCTCCTCAGGCGGATACAGTAAGAGGTTCACCCGATCTCCGGCAAGAACAAAATTCCAACGAAGGCGGGGTGAGCGAAATGGGGAGATTTGACGAGGAGAACGGAATGATTTTGGGTTTTGGGGGGCGAACGGCACAGAAGGGGGAAGGTGAGGGTGAGAGGAGAGAGAAAAAAGAGGGAAATAGAAGAGATCTATTTGGTGAGGTTTTTCTTGTCCGGATTTACGGGTGGGTTTAAGGTAGCGACCAATTATCCTGCCATTTTTTAAAGTTTTGTTTCCTCGATCGCTTTCATCTCATCTAACTATCAATTTTGGTGTTCTTTTCACGATGCCCCACTTGATAAATTATTACAATGTCGTGATCACAAATGCTAAGGTTTTTTTTTTTTTTTTTGGAATGGGATCTTTTCATTTAGGGATGTTATTGAGGGGCCGTAGAAAAATATGTGCAATAAAATACCACCGCTTTTCATTTATGTAAAGTCTTGAATTTCATATAAATTTTAATTATACTAAAAAGATAATTTTAACTAAGGCTTCATTTGGCGCGGCGGCGGCGGTTGGCGGCAGCGGGTCGATCGGCGCGGGCGGACTGGAGGGGGAGAGCAGGGGATCGAAACGGAGCGGTTTCGAAGCTTTTCCCCTTTGCTGCGGGCGCAAACGGAGGAAACGGAGACGGCGGTCTGTTTGGTTAGCCGTTGTGCGGGAGCGTTTGCTCCAAACGCCGGGCGAAAACGCCAAGCCAAATGAACCCTAAATAACAAAACAATATAAGAAATATGATATGATTTAAGGATGAGTATCAAGTACCTGTTTGCTTTTGTTATTTCTACGGTTTATAAATCATCTTTTAAGATTCACTTATTAAGCATTTCCCTTTATGATATTTACTTAAAGAAATTTGGGATTATTATTAGTGGACGAAATTGGCCTCTCTTTTTCATTTTGGCATGGATGGTTGTATTCTTGGGTTTTGCCCTCTTTGGGTTTGGCTTTTGGTTGCCATTTGATTTCTTTATGCTGACCGCAAGCTTTTGGCTTTGGAATTAGATTAAAATAAATGAAAAAAAGGGAAAGTGGTTGCCTTCCCTTGGAAGTTGTATATCTAGTAGAGAGGCTTATTATGGGTCTGTTTGGGACAGCTCTGGCGGATTGAGAAGTGATTTTTCAACCGCCAAAGCTGTTATTTAGGTGTTTGGAAGAGCTCTCTAGGAATGATTATTTTAAATAGCTCATTTTAGGTCAATTGGAAAATCCGATTGGAGGCCACTTTCACGGTTTTAGAATCGCTCCCTCACTTTCTGCTTCTTCCCCGATCTCGCCCCGCGATAGGAATCCCGATCCCCCGTCTCTGCTCGATCTGCCTCCTGCGGTGACGGCGCCTCTCCTCCGGCGACTGGCGACGGACGGTGCCTCTCCTCCGGCGAGTATCGACGGCCGGTTCATCTTCTCTGCCTTCTCTTATGTGTTAAACGACCGACAAGCAAGATCCGGCCTTCTATCAAGCAAGATCCGACCTTGTCTACAAGATACAGCCTTCTACTCCAACGATTTGCAAGATCCGCCCTTCTATCAAGCAAGATCCGACCTTCTTCTCAATTTTAGGTATATTTTTTTTTCTTGGTAATTTTTATACTTGGTAATTTTTTCTTAGTATTTTTTTCTTCTTGGTGATTTATAAATTTGTGTTTGTATATGAATGTGTGTGTATGTGAAATTGTGTGTGTATATGTGTATGTGTGTATGTGAATTTGTGTGTTTTGATGAGGTGTGTGTGTGTGTATGTGTATGATTTTTTTGTGTATGTTTGTGTATATAAATTTGAGTGTGTGTAGGAGTGTGTATGTGAAGAAAAATAAATGTGTGTATGAATTTGAGTGTATGTGTATGTGAGTGTGTATGTGAATTTATGAATTTGTGTTTGTATATGAATGTGTGTATCTTAAATTGTGTGTATATGTGTATGTGTGTATGTGAATTTGTGTGTGTTTGGATGATGTGTATGTGTGTGTATCTGTAAGATTTTTTTTTGTGTATGTTTGTATATATCAACTAATTGAGTGTGTGTAGGTGAGTGTGTATGTGAAGAAAAATAAATGTGTATATGAATTTGAGTTTGTGTATGTGAGTGTGTATGTGAATGTGTATGTGAGTGTGAGTGTGTATGTGAATTTATGAATTTGTGTTTGTATATGAATGTGTGTGTATGTGAAATTGTGTTTGTATATGTGTATGTGTGTGAATGTGAATTTGTGTGTTTGGATGAGGTGTGTGTGTGTATGATTTTTTTGTATGTTTGTGTATATAAATTTGAGTGTGTGTAGGTGAGTGTGTATGTGAAGAAAAATAAATGTGTGTATGAATTTGAGTGTTTATGTGAATGTGTATGTGAATTTATGAATTTGTGTTTGTATATGAATGTGTGCATGTGAAATTGTGTGTATATGTGTATGTGTGTGTATGTGAATTTGTGTGTTTGGATGAGGGGGTGTGTGTGTGTGGGGGGGGGGGGGGGGGGGGGGGGGGTGCGTGCGTGCGTGCGTGCGTGCGTGCGTGCGTGCGCGCGCGCGCGCGCGCGCGCGCGCGCGCGCGCGCGCGCGCGCGCGTGTGTGTGTGTGTGTGTGTGTGTGTGTGTGTGTGTGTGTGTGTGTGTGTGTGTGTGTGGGTGCGGGTGTGTGTGCGTGCGTGCGTGCGTGCGTGTGTGTGTGTGTGTGATTTTTTTTTGTATGTGAATTTGTGTGTTTGTGTATGTTTGTGTGTATATGTGTGTGTATGTTTGTGTGCATGTATGTGTTTGGGTGTGTATGTTTGGGTGCGTATGTATGTTTGTGTGTGTGTGTGTGTATGTGTTTGGGTGTGTGTGCATGTTTGTGTGTGTATGTTTGTGTGTGTTTTGATCGTTTGAAGGATTGTTTGCGTATGTTTGAATGATTGTTTGTGTTTTCGGTATACAGTTTTATGGGAAACCCAAAGGTCGGAGGAAACTCAGCAACATGGGAGTCAAATGATGTTTTGATCTTCTGCGATCTTTGCAATATAGAGATAGGATTGGGAAATCGGTCTATCACCCACTTTAGCAAGGATGGTTGGAAAATTTTGATTGGGTCTTTTAAACAACGTACATGAAAAAATTACGATCGACTGCAAATGAAGAATAAGTGGGACCACCTCAAAAAAGACTGGAAGTTGTGGAAAGAACTTAAACATGAAGAGGCCGGTTTGGGATGGGACCAGGAAAAGAGAACCATTGCAGCATCTGATCAATGGTGGGAGGATAAAATAAAGGTAACCTAAAAATCAATAAATTTAAACAAAATTATATGTTTTTTTAATATGTTCTTATATTATTATAATTGTTATGTATAGGCTGTACCTGCTGCCAAAAAATTTTGATATGCTGGTATTACGCCCGAGTTAGAGGAGAAACAGAATATTATGTTCAGTCAAGTTGTTGCTAAAGAAGTGTACAACACCCGCAGGTAAAATTTCACATCATCTTTGTAACAAAATATAGAAATCATATTATTCAAAAGTATGAGTAATATTAAAATTTTTTATTGTGCAGGTGAAGAAGAATGATTAAATAAAGTGGAACGAACGCACCGGAGAACCTACTATTTCATGTTATATTTGAGAACAATATATATTTTTATTGATATGCTTAAATGTTTGAGAACAATATATATATATATATATTCGTTTAGAAAAAAATAGCTCACAAAAAGTTGTTCTACCAAACAGTCTTATTTGAAAAAGCTCCGTTCAATTAGCGCTTATACACAGACCATCCAAACAGCCTGCAACTTTTCAAAATAGCTCCTCAAAGAGCTCTGTCTAAAGAGCTTTGTTCAATCAACGATTTTCAATCCGCAGCAGCTCTCCCAAACAGACCATATATTTCAGCTCTTTAGTGGCTAATCGTCGTTTTGAATAATTTTACAAGGGATCCTTGGGGGCATGGCAGGAAATGGGCTTTTAGTGGGTTTTAATGGGATTTTAAGCCCCAACACTAAGGCTCTAGTTGGGGCGGTAGTGAAAAAAGCTCTATTCACACAATTACCGCCCTTTTAGGTTGTTTGGATGAAGAGTTTTTTCAAAAGATTTTTTGCAATCAAGTTTTTTTTGGCAGGAAACCAGTCCAACAAGGCTTTCTTAAAACTGTTATGTACAACCTCGTGTTTGTCGAGTGGGGTCATCAAGCCATCAAAGTGATATGGAGCAAATTTGGGTCTGGGCGAGTTGACCGGGCGAGTGACGCGCCTCAGCTCATAATCGCCCCCAACTCGGTGTGACTGGCGAGCCCAAGCTCTACCAGGCACTCGTTACTCCGGGGAGTTGGCCTAGGACAGTTTGTTCTCGCCCATTAAGTGGATGGCATATTTTTCAGGAATTTCCTTTCGGGCCTGCAGTTAGCCTTTCCAAACAGCGGGATTTCGCTGTTAGCGGGCCAATTTGGGTTGCTTTTAGTAAAACCCAGAGGCGGGATTATGCTATTCGTAGACCATTTTTAGAAAATAATAAATAGACCCCCAAGAGCACCTTTGGAGAGATCTATCACTTGCTTCTCTCTCCTCTGGTTAGCCTTAGTCTGCTAGGGAGATCCGACTTGTTGCTCACCGTGGTTTCAGGGTGGGTGGGTGAGAACTCTCTGGAACTCTCCAAGGTGCCCAACTCAACAACTGGTTTGGAAAGGGAAGTTCTTTAGATCTTCCGGGTTAGTGGCGGGACCTCCTCGCTGCAGCTCGAGGGATCTGTTTCTAGTTTTCCACCATTTGTGAGTGAGCTTCCTAGTCTTGAGTGCCCGGTCTAAAGATTGAACTCACGAGAAGTAAGAGCAAACTACACTAGTACGAACTCCTCTCGAGCCGTGATTTCCGGGCTCAATATTTTTGGTGCGGTGAGCGTGAACCGTAATTTGTTTGGAAAATCCAGAGTAAGATCCAATGACTGGAAGTGAAGAACAAGGAGGCGGCCTTGGGAGCTCGCCACCCTCAGGTGAGTTTGTGAGAAAGAGTGACTTCTACAAAGTTAGGAAGTCAATTTTGGAGACCTTGCGCATCACCCTCTCAACGTCGGGCGAGTGCTCGACTCCGGTGGTTCCAGTACTCGCACTGCAAGCTCTGGGCGAGGACGCACCCGGCGGGCGACCCGGGAAGGAAACGCAGGTAGGAGAGGATGAGCGATCCATCCACGTGCGGGTACTATTTCCTAGCCCGTCGAGTGCTCGCTACCCAGGCGAGGAGACTGGGTGAGTGCCCCAGCTCGCCAAGCGGGGTCAAGGAGCTTGTTTTGTGAGCTAATTCTCTCAGCTCATGTTCCGATGGGATTCACGGAACCTGTCATGTCCCACTACACTGGCAAGGATGATCCCCTCCAGCATCTCCAGTGGTTTGAGGACGTCATCTCCATCTGGCAGATGACGGACACTTTCAAGTGCAAGTTGTTCTTCATATTCTTCAAGGGGAAGGCGAGGGACTGGTTCCACCAATTCCCATTAGGACCATATACAGCTTGGAGGATCTCCGTCGGAGTTTTCTGTTGTGGTTCACCGCATCGAAGAAAAGTGTTGAAACCGACTACTCGGTCTCTATGGAGTTCGGGGCCCTCAACGAGGCTGAGGGGCGACCAACCCTTACTTCCCCCAAGGGAGAGCTCTAGGTTGAAGGTGTCGGAACTAAGAACTGGACCAAGGGCTTAGCGGGGAGGTCCCGCCACGTACCCGGAAGTCCCCTTGGAACTTCCCCTCCCAAGTCACTACTAAGCTTGGGCACCACTGGTGTGAAGACCCTTCTTTCTGGGCTTCCCCAAATGATCGGCTCAGAATCAATAAGAGATCACAGTACAATCATAACAATTTATTTTATTTCAGCTGATTTACAAATTACATTGTTTTACAGACTTCCAAAACCTTCAAGTGCTTTGTACATTTTGATCCATACCTGATCTAACTCTTCTGGTGCAGGCCTCTGTAGTGCAACTTGAGACGTACCTGTGACCTAAAAATAGTAAATCCACAACGGGTTAGTCATAAATATGACTAAGTGAGACAGCATCTCGTGAAACTGTGTATACAGGCAACAAGGAGTTATATCAATATGCATACATGGAAACGAAAATGCAGTTATATTAATATATATAATCTTTTCTTGAAAGCTCCTTTTTATTTAGGTTCCATCTATTGGGAAATACTTGGGTAATGCAAATCTTGAATTGGCCACACCCCCGAAGGGCATAATTGTAGGCTCACCCCTACTGGTGATTCCTCAGTGGATGCCTCCACGTCACCGGATTCAAAGCCCTCGTATTTCCCTATGCCAGCTTTTACATATGATTTGTTATTTAAGACAAATTCCCCTCAGAATATATATCGCTATAAGTGTTTCCCTCGCCCACATTCGATTAGCGATTCCATCATTTATAATCCAAATGCACAGGCAGCCTTCTTATAATAAAAACTGAAAATATTGAAATTACTTGAATAGATAAAATTCCAAGAGATAGAATACTCACTACCCGCCTTTCCGGTCCCTTTGTTCGTATTGCCACGATTTGATTGAGAAGCCATCCCTGACTTTCTGGGTCTTGGAAACCACTAGAACATATACTTCTTTAGTCGGTTGCTTCGCAATTCGTAATCGTAATCGTAAATAGCGAACTAATGAAATCATAAATCGAAAACAAAGTGCGAGAAACATAGCGACATAAGATCATATTGTATCCCTTGCTGGACAACTAATTATGCCTCGAAATGTTCTAAACCAGCTCTCTCCAAATGGACTTCCCGTCCTCGTAACGTAGTGTCCAGCAAGGCTACAATATAGTGACAAAAGCTGCGAGAAAACAACGTAAATCTGTCCCAAAATCTGTCCCAAAACTGACCCAAAATCAGTCCCAAAACTGTCCCAAAACTCCTCTTTAAAACAGCGTACTATGTTGGTGCAAAAAGTAAGGAAGAAGACCCCGTAAATAAATCAGTGAGAAACTTTTGCAAAACCAGTGAGGGTGAGTGTAAACAATGTAAATAGGGAATGTATACAATAATCAGTAAGAAATCCCTGCAGACTTCTAAGTTCATGAAGGCAACCCACATCATAAGATTCATAGCAAATCAATAGAGAAGAAGTAGAATAATCCCACTGCCAGTCCAAGAGAGAGGAGGGAAATATATACCAGCACAGAAGGAGGTCAAGGGTTCCAGTCGGCGGCCGGCAGACCTCAATGGCAGCAGCGGTACAGGCAGCGGCACAGGGCAGCAGCGGTACAGGCAGCGGCACAGGGCAGCAGCAGCAAGGGGGAAAAGCAGCGGCTAACAAGGGAGAAGGCAGAGCTGGAGATGGAATGTAGACATGAACAAGAGGCTGTATTTATAACAGAGGATAGGTTGCCAGCAGCAAGGAGAAGTCAATTTCAATCCAACAAGTCTAGTGAGGTGTCACTACATAAACCCCCAAGGTAGTATTCAGCTAACACTTGGCTTGGCAAGTGTCAAAACAACTCTATTCAGCCAACAACTAAGGTTCCAAGTGTCACAACATTATTCCAACTCAGCCACCTCATTAATCAGCCCATACTACTAATGGCAGCCCACTTATAAAAGTCAAAACAGCAGTCCACATTTAAAACAGCAGCAACCCACAAGGCAGCCCACCAATCAAGGTAGCAGCCCACAGTATATAGCAGCCCATATGTTTAAATACCAACTCATACAGCTATTGACAGCCCAATTTACATCATCTTAACAAATTTCGAACATAAAGACTTGAACAAGAAAACTCGAACATAAATTTTAACGCAAATAAAACGCGAATAAGTGTAACAAAAATAAAAACAAATATATTTATACTGCCTTGCGTTTTATCATCATCGGGGATGTCAAAATGTTCAAAAGTGGCATAAGTATTTTTATGGTCGTTACAATTCATCCCTCCTTACAAAGATTTTCGTCCTCGAAAATCCTGAAACATAAAGGAATACGTTTACTTTCGTCGATAGGGCTCTAAGTTGAACGCTCGGGGCTGAATTTGACGTTCTTCGGGAACATCTGAAGGAGGAGCAGAAGTCTGAACAGGAGCAGGTACTGGGGGAGGTGCGGGTGCAGGAGTTGATGCTGATGCGAAAGACTCAGCAATCAAATTATATAGCTGCCGTTGAAGAGGAGGTTGAGAATTGAGTTCTTTCATGCGTAGTTTTGGGCAGTTCTTCTTTGTGTGCCCTGGCTCACGACAATAGTAACAAGCGCCAATCAAGCACTCACCGCGATGATATCTATTGCATTTCATACATTTGTTTGTAGTTGCTTGCGATGCGGTACTACTTGATGGGCCAGTCTGGAGAAATTTGGTATCTTTACTCTGCGTTTCAACCTGGGTTGGAGTCTCCGTGACTTTTCTCTTCCCACTCTCCCGATTCTTTTGTGATTTTCCTTGATCAATTTCAACTAATCGTGCTCGCTCGACCAACTTTCCGTAATCGAGAATATCGAGGGGTACGATGAGATTGCGAATGTCATCTTGTAATCCTTGTTGAAACTGTAGGCAGCGATCTTCTTCGGTCGTTACGAGAGAATCGGCATAATATGCCAATTTTGAGAATTCTGTTTCATATTCTAAAACTGTCTTTGTTCCCTGAACGAGTCGTAGAAATCGATCGTGCGGAACTCGCTTCTCTGACCGTGACACAAACCAGTTAGTGAATTCGTGAAGAAAGAGTTCCCAAGTCACTACTCTACGTCGGCCAAACTTGGTAGTGACGATGTTGTTCCACCAGCGTTTTGCTGCGCCTTCTAGTAAGAAAGACGCGAATTCAACTTTTCGATCTTCCGGGCATCGCATGACTTGGAAGATGGTTTCGATACGAAGTATCCAGTCTTCTGTTTCCAAGGGAGTCAGACCTCCTACGAAAGTTGGTGGTTTTAATTCCATAAACTGTTTGAGGTCGTAGTCTACTTGTCGGTATTGGGGTGTCGGTGTTGCCACTGTTGGACGAATGTTCAGGGGAGGATTCATTGGGTATTGTTGAGGCTGCTGTGGGAGATTCGGAGCTTCTTGTGGAAGAGTTGGTCCTAATGTCGTTAAGGTTGGGAAGACCAATTTCAAGGCCTCTACGATGGATAACACGAAATCGAAAGGACGTCTACGGTTTTGATGACCATTATCACTTTCTTCTGATCGGGTCATTTCTTGATGATCGGGATCTGCTTGAGTCTCCTGAGGACGTCGGCCACGACGACTGGAATAGACGTGAACAGGTTCCTATACACAAAACGGGTATTAATTGACGTTATAGCTTAAGGTTTGTGTTATGTCTTGATACTGCTTCCTACTTATTGAAAACCTCGCTCTGATACCATTTGTGAAGACCCTTCTTTCTGGGCTTCCCCAAATGATCGGCTCAGAATCAATAAGAGATCATAGTACAATCATAACAATTTATTTTATTTCAGCTGATTTACAAATTACATTGTTTTACAGACTTCCAAAACGTTCTAAAAATACACAATAATTTTCACTACAGTCACGAAGATGACTTTCCGATCCTTCTTCAAGTGCTTTGTACATTTTGATCCATACCTGATCTAACTCTTCTGGTGCAGGCCTCTGTAGTGCAACTTGAGACGTACCTGTGACCTAAAAATAGTAAATCCACAACGGGTTAGTCATAAATATGACTAAGTGAGACAGCATCTCGTGAAACTGTGTATACAGGCAACAAGGAGTTATATCAATATGCATACATGGAAACGAAAATGCAGTTATATTAATATATATAATCTTTTCTTGAAAGCTCCTTTTTATTTAGGTTCCATCTATTGGGAAATACTTGGGTAATGCAAATCTTGAATTTGCCACACCCCCGAAGGGCATAATTGTAGGCTCACCCCTACTGGTGATTCCTCAGTGGATGCCTCCACGTCACCGGATTCAAAGCCCTCGTATTTCCCTATGCCAGCTTTTACATATGATTTGTTATTTAAGACAAATTCCCCTCAGAATATATATCGCTATAAGTGTTTCCCTCGCCCACATTCGATTAGCGATTCCATCATTTATAATCCAAATGCACAGGCAGCCTTCTTATAATAAAAACTGAAAATATTGAAATTACTTGAATAGATAAAATTCCAAGAGATAGAATACTCACTACCGCCTTTCCGGTCCCTTTGTTCGTATTGCCACGATTTGATTGAGAAGCCATCCCTGACTTTCTGGGTCTTGGAAACCACTAGAACATATACTTCTTTAGTCGGTTGCTTCGCAATTCGTAATCGTAATCGTAAATAGCGAACTAATGAAATCATAAATCGAAAACAAAGTGCGAGAAACATAGCGACATAAGATCATATTGTATCCCTTGCTGGACAACTAATTATGCCTCGAAATGTTCTAAACCAGCTCTCTCCAAATGGACTTCCCGTCCTCGTAACGTAGTGTCCAGCAAGGCTACAATATAGTGACAAAAGCTGCGAGAAAACAACGTAAATCTGTCCCAAAATCTGTCCCAAAACTGACCCAAAATCAGTCCCAAAACTGTCCCAAAACTCCTCTTTAAAACAGCGTACTATGTTGGTGCAAAAAGTAAGGAAGAAGACCCCGTAAATAAATCAGTGAGAAACTTTTGCAAAACCAGTGAGGGTGAGTGTAAACAATGTAAATAGGGAATGTATACAATAATCAGTAAGAAATCCCTGCAGACTTCTAAGTTCATGAAGGTAACCCACAGCATAAGATTCATAGCAAATCAATAGAGAAGAAGTAGAATAATCCCACTGCCAGTCCAAGAGAGAGGAGGGAAATATATACCAGCACAGAAGGAGGTCAAGGGTTCCAGTCGGCGGCCGGCAGACCTCAATGGCAGCAGCGGTACAGGCAGCGGCACAGGGCAGCAGCGGTACAGGCAGCGGCACAGGGCAGCAGCAGCAAGGGGGAAAAGCAGCGGCTAACAAGGGAGAAGGCAGAGCTGGAGATGGAATGTAAACATGAACAAGAGGCTGTATTTATAGCAGAGGATAGGTTGCCAGCAGCAAGGAGAAGTCAATTTCAATCCAACAAGTCTAGTGAGGTGTCACTACATAAACCCCCAAGGTAGTATTCAGCTAACACTTGGCTTGGCAAGTGTCAAAACAACTCTATTCAGCCAACAACTAAGGTTCCAAGTGTCACAACATTATTCCAACTCAGCCACCTCATTAATCAGCCCATACTACTAATGGCAGCCCACTTATAAAAGTCAAAACAGCAGTCCACATTTAAAACAGCAGCAACCCACAAGGCAGCCCACCAATCAAGGTAGCATCCCACAGTATATAGCAACCCATATGTTTAAATACCAACTCATACAGTTATTGACAGCCCAATTTACATCATCTTAACAAATTTCGAACATAAAGACTTGAACAAGAAAACTCGAACATAAATTTTAACGCAAATAAAACGCGAATAAGTGTAACAAAAATAAAAACAAATATATTTATACTGCCTTGCGTTTTATCATCATCGGGGATGTCAAAATGTTCAAAAGTGGCATAAGTATTTTTATGGTCGTTACAACTGGAGCCTCTCCTCACCCCCTAGAGAGACTTGGGGAGGGAGAGGGAGAAGGAGAGAGCTAGCCTAGGATGAGAGATCTCTCCAAATGGTGCCCCCTTGGTCCTATTTATAGGATTTTTGAAGTTAGGCTGCAAATAGCCAAAAATTGGTCTGCCAGATTACCAGAATACCCCTGAATTGGGCTGCGGATAGCTGAATCCCGCTGTTCTGAAATGCTAAATGCAGACCACTGGACTGCGAATAGCCAAACTTGACTGCGAATAGCCAAACTGGACTGCGAATAGTAAACTGGATGAGGGGGGCCGAGTTGGCCTCTCCGCCGAATGCTGGGCGAGAGGAGGGGGGGGGGGGGTCGAGCTGGCCTCACCCCTCTCCACCGAATGCTGGGCGAGAGGGGGGATCGAGCTGGCCTCTCCCCTCTCCGCCGAATGCTGGGCGAGAGGGGGGGGGGGTCGAGCTGGCCTCTCCCCTCTCCGCCGAATGCTGGGCGAGAGGGGGGTCGAGCTGGACTCTCCCCTCTCCGCCGAATGCTGGGCGAGAGGGAGGTCGAGCTGGCCTCTCCCCTCTCCGCCGAATGCTGGGCGAGAGGGGGGGTCGAGCTGGCCTCTCCCCTCTCTGCCGAATGATGGGCGAGAGGGGGGGTCGAGCTGGCCTCTCCCCTCTCCGCCGAATGCTGGGCGAGAGGGGGGTCGAGCTGGCCTCTCCCCTCTCCGCCGAATGCTGGGCGAGAGGAAGGTCGAGCTGGCCTCTCCCCTCTCCGCCTTCCTCCGGAGCGGGGGGGGGGGGGGGGGGGGGGGGGGGCGAGAGGAGCTCGCCCCCTTCCTTTGCTCGCTTCCTATATGAGCTGGGCGAGCGGAGGTCTCCGCCTCCTACCGCTCGTCCTCCCTCTCTCTATCCGAGGGAAAAGCACTCGACGAATACTGGGTTGTACACAATCCCCGCTCTTTGCGAGGTTAGCTTAAGCTCGCAAAGAATCATCCAACCCTGAGTGTTCGACGAGTGTCGCTGGAAACCCGGCTAACGGTGCCAACTTGGAAAGAACACCTAGCCTCTCCGAGAGTTCCTCCAACCCTGCCGGCTAGCGAGAGTCCGACTAGCGGAACCACCTCGGGGGAAAAACATAACCTCTCCGAGAGACCTTCTTATCCCGTCAGCTAACGAGGGGAACTAATCATTTAACCTCCCTGGGAGGTCAACCTGCCCTGCCGTCTAGTGAGAGCCCGGTCAGCGGAACCATCCATGGGGAACATCACATATCCTCCCTAGGAGGTCAACCTGCCCTGCCGTCTAGTGAGAGCCCGGTCAGCGGAACCATCCAAGGGGAACATCACTTAACCTCCCTAGGAGGTCAACCTGCCCTGCCGTCTAGTGAGAGCCCGGTCAGCGGAACCATCCAAGGGGAACATCACTTAACCTCCCTAGGAGGTCAACCTGCCCTGCCGTCTAGTGAGAGCCCGATCAGCGAAACCATCCAAGGGGAACATCACTTAACCTCCCTAGGAGGTCAACCTGCCCTGCCGTCCAGTGAGAGCCCGGTCAGCGGAACCATCCAAGGGGAACATCACTTAACCTCCCTAGGAGGTCAACCTGCCCTGCCGTCTAGTGAGAGCCCGGTCAGCGGAACCATCCAAGGGGAACATCACTTAACCTCCCTAGGAGGTCAACCTGCCCTGCCGTCTAGTGAGAGCCCGGTCAGCGGAACCATCCAAGGGGAACATCACTTAACCTCCCTAGGAGGTCAACCTGCCCTGCCGTCTAGTGAGAGCCCGGTCAGCGGAACCATCCAAGGGGAACATCACTTAACCTCCCTGGGAGGTCAACCTGCCCTGCCGTCTAGTGAGAGCCCGGTCAGCGAAACCATCCAAGGGGAACATCACTTAACCTCCCTAGGAGGTCAACCTGCCCTGCCGTCTAGTGAGAGCCCGGTCAGCAGAACCATCCAAGGGGAACATCACTTAACCTCCCTAGGAGGTCAACCTGCCCTGCCGTCTAGTGAGAGCCCGGTCAGCAGAACCATCCAAGGGGAACATCACTAAACCTCCCTAGGAGGTCAACCTGCCCTGCCGTCTAGTGAGAGCCCGGTCAGCGGAACCATCCAAGGGGAACATCACTTAACCTCCCTAGGAGGTCAACCTGCCCTGCCGTCTAGTGAGAGCCCGGTCAGCAGAACCATCCAAGGGGAACATCACTTAACCTCCCTAGGAGGTCAACCTGCCCTGCCGTCTAGTGAGAGCCCGGTCAGCAGAACCATCCAAGGGGAACACCACTTAACCTCCCTAGGAGGTCAACCTCCCCTGCCGTCTAGTGAGAGCCCGGTCAGCGGAACCATCCAAGGGGAACATCACTTAACCTCCCTAGGAGGTCAACCTGCCCTGCCGTCTAGTGAGAGCCCGGTCAGCGGAACCATCCAAGGGGAACATCACTTAACCTCCCTAGGAGGTCAACCTGCCCTGCCGTCTAGTGAGAGCCCGGTCAGCGGAACCATCCAAGGGGAACATCACTTAACCTCCCTAGGAGGTCAACCTGCCCTGCCGTCTAGTGAGAGCCCGGTCAGCGGAACCATCCAAGGGGAACATCACTTAACCTCCCTAGGAGGTCAACCTGCTCTGCCGTCTAGTGAGAGCCCAGTCAGCGGAACCATCCAAGGGAACATCACTTAACCTCCCTAGGAGGTCAACCTGCCCTGCCGTCTAGTGAGAGCCCGGTCAGCGGAACCATCCAAGGGGAACATCACTTAACCTCCCTAGGAGGTCAACCTGCCCTGCCGTCTAGTGAGAGCCCGGTCAGCGGAACCATCCAAGGGGAACATCACTTAACCTCCCTAGGAGGTCAACCTGCCCTGCCGTCTAGTGAGAGCCCGGTCAGCGGAACCATCCAAGGGGAACATCACTTAACCTCCCTGGGAGGTCAACCTGCCCTGCCGTCTAGTGAGAGCCCGGTCAGCGGAACCATCCAAGGGGAACATCACTTAACCTCCCCGGGAGGTCAACCTGCCCTGCCGTCTAGTGAGAGCCCGGTCAGCGGAACCATCCAAGGGGAACATCACTTAACCTCCCTGGGAGGTCAACCTGCCCTGCCGTCTAGTGAGAGCCCGGTCAGCGGAACCATCCAAGGGGAACAATACTTCAAAAAACTTTCATTTCATTAATCATTCGGTTACATGCAAGAAAAACTAAGTAGGGAAACATTCTCTCCTACTACATGGACTCAAAGAAAAAACAAAGCACGGAGACCGGGACTCGGACTTCTATTCCCCGACATGGTCCTCCTCGACCTCCTCTGGTTGTTGACGCTGCGGCCTCGGGCCCCTCGCCTCCCTCATTTCCAAGAACTCGGGGCAGGCGGATGTCGCGTGGCCTTCCTCCTGATGGAAGTCACAGTAAGGCAACTCCACTCGGACGCCCCTCCTTCCTCCCCTACGATTTCTTCTTCTTCTGTGGTCGATCACCATGGCTTGTTGGGGTGGTGGAGAGGGTGCTTTCGGTGTGAAAATTTCTCTAAGGACCTTGTGAGAGCAAGCAGGAATCGATTATGCAACTAAGAGATACTAGCCAAAGCAACCAGAAACAATCTTCACGCAAATATGTGATCTTTATTGATAGCATAAAACTTCATTACAGGGCAAGACATGCTTGGCGAGACATGATTTCGCCAGCACAAACACCAAAAAAGGAAATACAAGGAAATGCAGATAACTGAGACCGCTCCAGACCGCGCGACCTCCCTGCGACTTCAACACACTGCCAGACCGCAGCGACTTGACGATCACAGAACTCCACCAACTCGCTGATCAAGCCGCCCACTACTTCCGACCTCCTGATTCTCCCGAACTCCAGCACCACAACTCCAAGCCGCAGACCGCCCGAACACTTTCAGAGGAAGAGGTGAACGCTGCTGCCCGCACTATCCGCAGAAGCTGCACAAAAGGAATTCAATCAGCAGACCGCACGGTCAGAATAAAACAGACCGCAGGAACAAGCCGGACTCAGCTTACACTTGGTGTCTATGTTATGCTGCTACAGTGGCTCCTATTTATAGGCGCGGGACCTGATCCAGTCACCACCCTATGAGATAGGATCACCACCCTCCAGACCGCGCGACCATACCGGTCAACCCGCGCGATCAGCAACAGGACTCCTGCTTCATTTTGGTGAACACGCCAGCTTCAACATCGACCATGAGAGACCGCCACTCTCACAGCAGACCGCGACTCCACAAGGAGCTCGCCAGACCGCCCGAAGCTGTTCACCACCTGTGTTTGCCCGAGACCGCGAACACAGCCAGTTCGCCATCAGATCGCGAACTCCTGTCCGCATGCCGATCTCCTCCTGAGACCGCGAACAGCAATCAGCTCGCATACCAGCCTCCTCCTGAGACCGCGCACTGAGACCGCGCGACTAATTTCCTTAGTCCGCGAATACTACCAGAGAACCTGGACTACCCTGTGCGGTCACACCAGACCGCCACAGCCTAGAAGAGGACAACCCGCCACGCGGTCAGAGGCAGACTACGCGGCTCCACCTTGCCGCCTTGGACCAGATACCAGCAGTCATTCCAGGAGACCGCAGCTAGGCTGATACCAGCCAGACCGCCCGGACAACCCGCCAGGTCGCGCGACCTCGCCAGTCCGCCCGACCTTCTCCCAGACCGCCCAGGTCCAAAAACCCTCTAACTTCCACTTCAACATTTTCAACACTCCCCCTTGAAGTGGGAAGTTGAAACCAGTCCAAGTAACTCCCTTAGCCGTGTGAACGGCCCCTTCGCCAGCGCCTTTGTGAAGATGTCTGCGACATTGTCCGCACTCCGCACATGCCCGACCGAAAGAGATCCCTCCAGCACCTTCTCCCGTATGAAGTGGTGCTCGATCTCGATATGCTTGGTCCTCGCATGACAAACTGGATTGGTTACCAGTTTGAGAGCACTCTCGTTGTCACCGCGTAGCAGATTCGGCTCCCGAACCTCCTTGTGGACGTCTCCCACCAACCTCCTAAGCCAGATGGCTTCCTGAGCTGCCAAGGCCGAAGCCTTGTATTCCGCTTCTGTGGTGGGGACCGATACGGAATCCTGCTTCTTGCCGCACCATGATATAGCCGTAGGGCCCGCTATGAAGACGAATCCAGATGTCGACTTCCGATCATCCGAATCTCCCCCGTAATCAGCATCCATGTATCCATGCACCTCGAAGCCCGCATCCCTCCTGTACAGGAGACCCATGTACGAGGTCGCCTTGACATACTTCAAAATGTTCTTGGCCGCTAGCAGATGAGGTACCCGTGGCTCCGCCATACACCGACTCACTCTGCCTACTGCATATGCAATATCCGGCCTTGTGATCATCAGATAGATCAAGCTCCCAACCAGAGCTCGGAACACCAACGGATCTTGCATAATCCTCCCCTCATCCTTCCGAAGCTTCATAGCCTTCTCCAGAGGTGTGGAGGTGCACTTCCCTTCCTTCATGCCGAATCGATCCACGATCCGCTCCGCATACCCGGCCTGGGTCACCAGCACTCCACCTTCCTTCCTCTGCACCTCAAGTCCAAGGAAATGGTGAAGCTCCCCCAGATCCTTCATCTCGAACCTGATAGATAGCTCAGCCCGAAGCCTAGCTACCTCCACCTTTGAGTTCCCCGTCACGATCATATCGTCGACGTACAGCAGCACGATGACCTGAAGCTCCCCGCTCTTCTTGACGAACAAGCTTGAGTCTGAGTCTGAAGCAACAAATCCATAGAATAAGAGATACTCTGCGATCTTCCCGTACCACGCCCTCGGCGCTTGCTTCAACCCATACAGGGCCTTCTTCAGCTTGCAGACATGCTCCGGAAAATCTTCAGACACGAAACCTGGTGGCTGAGCCATGAAGATGTCCTTGTCAATCTCGCCGTACAAGAAGGCATTCTTGACGTCGAGCTGCCAAATCTTCCATCCATTGAACGCCGCCAAGGCAATGATGAATCGAACTGAAGTCATTTTTGCCACCGGACTGAATGTCTCATCGTAGTCTTCACCGTATTGCTGCGAAAACCCCCGAGCTACAAGGCGAGCCTTGTACCGCTCGATACTGCCGTCAACTTTCTTCTTCAGCTTGTAGACCCACTTGCATGTCACAGGAGTGGTGCCCTTGGGCTTGGGCACAAGAGACCAGGTCTCATTCTTCTCGAGAGCTGCCATCTCTTCTTGCATCGCAACGTCCCACTCCTTCACGCCTTTGGCCTTCTCAAAGCTCGACGGCTCCCTCTCATCCAAGGGACCAGCGAAGAAACATGAGACGAAGCTCACTGCGTTTCCTCCTGTATAGCGATCAGGGGCAACGATCGATCACTTCGACCTCCTCAGCTCCTTCCCCTGAACCGCATTGTCTTCAGCTGCTTCTTCCCTAGCTCCCCTTCCAGACGTGCTAGGAGCATTGCTCCCCCTGCTCCCTGAACCAGAAGCCCCCGTCTCGGAACTAGAAGGAGATGGACCACCTAGTGATACAGGTAGCTCCACCTGAAGATCTTCCACTGCTTGCTCCGGCTCCTCCACCCTGCTCTCTGGTAGTTCCACTCCAGAAGACCCCTTGTAAGATGTTACCTCATCAAATACAACGTCGCGAGATACAACAAATCTCCGCATCTCCGGGTCCATGCACTTCCATCCTTTCTTCCGCTCATCGTATCCCACGAAGACTAGCTTCCTTGCTTTTGCATCTAGCTTCGTCCGAAGAGCATCTGGAACATGCACATAGCAGGTGGAACCAAACACCCTAAGGTGTGCCACGCTTGGCTTCTCCTTGAACATCATCTCATGCGGAGTTAACATGTTGATGGGACTAAGAGGCATCCGGTTGATGACGTAAGCAGCACAAGACATTCCCTCCGCCCAGAAGGACTTTGGGATACTCTTGGCATGCAGCCAACACTTGCAGGTCTCCGTCAGATGACGGATCTTCCGTTCTGCAACTCCGTTCTGTTGTGGAGTATGCGCACAAGTAAGCTCCCTCCGGATGCCCGCCTTCCTGCAGAAACTAGAGAACTCACTAGAGTTGAACTCCCCTCCGTTGTCAGTCCTCAGCTTCTTCACCCGCAGTCCCAGCCGACCTTCCACGAGCTCCTTGAACTCCACAAACTTGGCGAACGCCTCCGCCTTCTTCTTTAGAAAATAAACCCAGACATATCTGGTGTAATCGTCGATCAACACCAGCATATACCTGCTGCCTCCGAGGCTTGGGGTAGCAGTCGGTCCCATTAAGTCACCGTGGATGCACTCCAACGGCACACTACACCTTGTCTGCGACTTGTCAAACGGTAGTCGATGAGACTTCCCGAACTGACATCCCGCGCAAACATGACCTTCTCCGTAGGAAGATAGACTTGGCAGGCCCTTGACCAGACCTCTCACCGCCATAGTTTTTAGTTTGTCCATCCCTACATGCCCCAACCTCTCATGCCATATAACGGCACCATCATTCGTCTTCATCTTGTCGACGTAGGAACTTGTCGATAAAACGAACAAGTCCTTTGCCCGTCTCCCGACATGAACTACCTCGGCCTTCACGGCCTCAACATTACGTAGAAACTTCACTTCTGTTGGGCCGAACAGAACGTGATACCCAGCGTCTACAACGTTAGTCACGGAGAAGAGGTTTTTCTTCATTCCGGGCACATGATAGACACTCTTCAAAGTAAGTGGCCCTCTATCACTGCCCAAAGAAACAACCCCCACCTTCTCTACTGGATGCACAGTATTATCAGCAGTAATGATAGCATTGTTACCTGTGTAGGGCTGTGCAGAAGAAAGCTTGGTCCCGTCTCCGGTGAGGTGATGACCACACCCCGAGTCCACGATCCAGTCCTCCAGATAGTTGATAGGAGCCGAAGCTCCAACAGAAGCCGAGAAGGCTCCTCCCCATCCTCCATCTACATGTCTGACCTCAGCTTCCTCCTTCTCCGCAGCATGCCCTGCTTGAGTGACCACTATGCAATCTTTCCTGATGTGGCCAAACTTGCCACACTTGTAGCACTTCGGGCCTTCTCCCTTCTTCTTCCCGTCAGCCTTGGGAGCATATCCCCTTTCCTGCTGCCCAGAAGTTGAAGGCCCAAAACCTCCGGTGGTCTTCTTCTTCTTATCCCACTTCTTCTTCTTCCCCGAGAAGAGCACTTCGCCATCTCCCCCAGTCACTGACAACCCCGCCATCTGTCTTGCCAAGCTTTCTTGCGAAGCAAGCAAGTTCTCCAGCTCCAACAGAGACGGCTGATTTGCCCATCCCTGTACCGACGTTACAAAGGCAACATATTCCTTCCGCAAGCCGCGGATGATGTGCCTCTTCAGCTTCGCCTCAGAGATAGGCTCATCAGGATCCAGTGCTGAGATTTCAGCACACAAGTTCTTCATCTTCAGAAAGAAGTTTGAGATAGATAGATCACCCTGAGCCGACCTTGCCAGCTCATTCTCCAAGAACTGTAGTCTTGCTACATTCTTCTTGTTAAACAGCCCATCCAGGGCTCTCCAGATCTCTGCAGCCGATCCACACCCCAAGATGTGATCAAAGAGATCAGGTGAAATAGCACGCTTCAAGGTGAACTTGGCCTTGGCATTGGTCTTCTTCCATGCCCTTACAGCCGGACCGTTATCACCAGCTTCCGTTGCCTTCACCTCTTCTGTCTCATTTCCTCCAACAACTTCCCATAGGTCCTCACCCAGAAGATAGCTCTGCATACATGACTTCCACTTCTTGAAGTTAGTCGATGTAAGCATCTCAATACCAAGACCTCTTGAATATCCACCTTCCATTGCTCTTCCACTGGTTCCTTCTTCACAAAGGCGATGGCTACTCTAAGTTGCAACCTGCTCTATCCACTCCAACCTCCCTCTGATACCATGTGAAAATTTCTCTAAGGACCTTGTGAGAGCAAGCAGGAATCGATTATGCAACTAAGAGATACTAGCCAAAGCAACCAGAAACAATCTTCAGGCAAATATGTGATCTTTATTGATAGCATAAAACTTCATTACAGGGCAAGACATGCTTGGCGAGACATGATTTCGCCAGCACAAACACCAAAAAAGGAAATACAAGGAAATGCAGATAACTGAGACCGCTCCAGACCGCGCGACCTCCCTGCGACTTCAACACACTGCCAGACCGCAACGACTTGACGATCACAGAACTCCACCAACTCGCTGATCAAGCCGCCCACTACTTCCCACCTCCTGATTCTCCTGAACTCCAGCACCACAACTCCAAGCCGCAGACCGCCCGAACACTTTCAGAGGAAGAGGTGAACGCTGCTGCCCGCACTATCCGCAGAAGCTGCACAAAAGGAATTCAATCAGCAGACCGCACGGTCAGAATAAAATAGACCGCAGGAACAAGCCGGACTCATCTTACACTTGGTGTCTATGTTATGCTGCTACAGTGGCTCCTATTTATAGGCGCGGGACCTGATCCAGTCACCACCCTATGAGATAGGATCACCACCCTCCAGACCGCGCGACCAGACCGGTCAACCCGCGCGATCAGCAACAGGACTCCTGCTTCATTTTGGTGAACACGCCAGCTTCAACATCGACCATGAGAGACCGCCACTCTCACAGCAGACCACGACTCCACAAGGAGCTCGCCAGACCGCCCGAAGCTGTTCACCACCTGTGTTCGCCCGAGACCGTGAACACAGCCAGTTCGCCATCAGATCGCGAACTCCTGTCCGCATGCCGATCTCCTCCTGAGACTGCGAACAGCAATCAGCTCGCATACCAGCCTCCTCCTGAGACCGCGCACTGAGACCGCGCGACTATTTCCTTAGTCCGCGAATACTACCAGAGAACCTGGACTACCCTGTGCGGTCACACCAAACCGCCACAGCCTAGAAGAGGACAACCCGCCACGCGGTCAGAGACAGACCGCGCGGCTCCACCTTGCCGCCTTGGACCAGATACCAGCAGTCATTCTAGGAGACCGCAGCTAGGCTGATACCAGCCAGACCGCCCGGACAACCCGCCAGGTCGCGCGACCTCTCCAGTCCGCCCGACCTTCTCCCAGACCGCCCAGGTCCAAAAACCCTCTAACTTCCACTTCAACATTTTCAACATTCGGTCCCTGCCTCCATCCTGGGAGGTCGGTCCCCTCTTCTTGGAAGCTGTCTTCCTCCTGGTCGAATTTCCTCTTGGGGGCATTTGCTCTTCCCCCCTGCTGCCTTGCATCCGACTCACTCAGCTTGGCCAGCCTTCTTGTGAACTCTGGGTTGGCCTCTTCACTTTCAACTTCTTCGGCCACCCTTTCCATCAACTCCTCAAAAGACAAAGGAGCCCTCCTCTTGAGGTCCGCCTTGAAGAATCCCTCCCGCAGCCCCAACGTGAATGCAAGCTTGAGGGTGTACCCGGGCACCTCTTCGACGAGGTGAACCTCTTCCCTGAACCGTTCCAGATATTGAGCCAGTGGCTCCTCTAGCTCTTGCTTGACCTTGAAAAGTGCTTCAGCATCTTTCTTCCTCTTCCTTGACGTCGAGAAGCGCAGCAGGAAACCTCAACGTAAGTCTTCGAAGGCATAGATGGATCCCGCAGGGAGCTGGTGGAACCACTCTCTAGCCTTCTCCTTCAGAGTTGTCGCGAAGAGTCGACATTTGAAAGCGGCCGACATGGGCATGATGGAGACCATGTCTTCAAACCACTGTAGGTGTAAGACGGGGTCATTCTTGCCGAAGTAGTGAGACATCTTCGCCCCCTTGAACCCCTCCGGAACCGGGGCTGAGAGGATCTGCTCACAAAAAGGACTTCCCACGCTCGCCCCCTTTTGGGGCTGGGCGAGTGGGGGCATGACGCCTCCCCGCTCGCCCCCTTGTGCCTCGGCGAGTGGGGGTCGAGGACCTCCCCACTCGCCCACTTGGGTCTCGGCGAGTGGGGGTCGAGGACCTCCCCACTCGCCCCCTTCCGGCACCTCCTTCCTGGATGGCTGGCCGAGGGTGTTCTCGCCAACCTGCTGAGGTGAGGCCTCCGGACCACTTTCTCTCCTGCCTTCGCCTATCGAGGCGAGAGTCACATGTAAGGTCTGCAGGACCTCTTGCCTGAAATTTTCGAACATCTCCAACATCACCCCATCTACCGGGGGCTGCGAGTGACCCGGGTCGGAACTTCCTCCACCTCCGCCCATGGAGCTCATCTTGAGGATTTCTTGAATCAGTCACTCTCCACGCTCACCGCACCATAAATGTTGAAACCGACTACTCGGTCTCTGTGGAGTTCGGGGCCCTCAACGAGGCTGAGGGGCGACCAACCCTTACTTCCCCCAAGGGAGAGCTCTAGGTTGAAGGTGTCGGAACTAAGAACTGGACCAAGGGCTTAGCGGGGAGGTCCCGCCACGTACCCGGAAGTCCCCTTGGAACTTCCCCTCCCAAGCCACTACTAAGCTTGGGCACCACTGGAGCCTCTCCTCACCCCCTAGAGAGACTTGGGGAGGGAGAGGGAGAAGGAGAGAGCTAGCCTAGGATGAGAGATCCCTCCAAATGGTGCCCCCTTGTTCCTATTTATAGGATTTTTGAAGTTGGGCTGCAAATAGCCAAAAACTGGTCTGCCAGATTACCAGAATACCCCTGAATTGGGCTGCGGATAGCTGAATCCCGCTGTTCTGAAATGCTAAATGCAGACCACTGGACTGCGAATAGCCAAACTGGACTGCGAATAGTAAACTGGATGAGGGGGGCCGAGTTGGCCTCTCCGCCGAATGCTGGGCGAGAGGGGGGGTCGAGCTGGCCTCTCCCCTCTCCGCCGAATGCTGGGCGAGAGGGGGGGGGGTCGAGCTGGCCTCTCCCCTCTCCGTCGAATGCTGGGCGAGAGGGGGGGTCGAGCTGTCCTCTCCCCTTTCCGCCGAATGCTGGGCGAGAGGGGGTCGAGCTGGCCTCTCCCCTCTCCGCCGAATGCTGGGCGAGAGGGAGGTCGAGCTGGCCTCTCCCCTCTCCGCCGAATGCTGGGCGAGAGGGGGGGTCGAGCTGGCCTCTCCCCTCTCCGCCGAATGCTGGGCGAGAGGGGGGTCGAGCTGGCCTCTCCCCTCTCCGCCGAATGCTGGGCGAGAGGGGGGGTCGAGCTGGCCTCTCCCCTCTCCGCCTTCCTCCGGAGCGGGGGGGGGGGGGGGGGGGGCGAGAGGAGCTCGCCCCCTTCCTTTGCTCGCTTCCTATATGAGCTGGGCGAGCGGAGGTCTCCGCCTCCTACCGCTCGTCTTCCCTCTCTCTATCCGAGGGAAAAGCACTCGACGAATACTGGGTTGTACAAAAAGGAAGAAGGGGGATGAGACTCTCTTTCTGATCCAGTAGAGGGCCGAAGAATCATTGGGAAGCTATATGGACCAGTTACAGGAAGATGTCCTCTTGGTTCATGAGGTGTCAGGGCATACCCTACAACTGGCCTTCACCCTTGGACTGCATCAAGGGCTGTTCAAATGGGACTTTCCCGAGATCCCCCTCTGTCATATGAAGAACTGATCAAGCGGGCGGGGCGAGAGATCGAGGGGGAGGCCACCAACATCGCTTTCGTGGCAAAGTTGGCCAAGTAGGCAGGAGAAGAGAAGGGAGGGGGAGGATCCCAGCAGTTGGAGATGAGAAGAAGGGAAGAGCAAAGAAGGCAGGGGTTCCTGGGGACCCCCGGGGGCTGGAGCAATAAGGGAGGTTTCTGTAAGACCCCCCCCCCCCCGAACTGAACCAAGGTCGGAAGAGGTGGGTCTTACTGCCCAAAATGGCCACTCAGTGCTTCCCGGGTGGCAACAACCCACCCTCTCAAGCACTAGGTGGTCGCCTTGTCAGGCGAGAGAATCAACACACCAGATTACAGTGCGAAAGCAATCATAAGGAAAACTAATAAGCCATACGTATATATATAAGCCAAAGGTTATAGCCAACTGTTTACATGGGTGGCCATGTGGGCTAATGATAACTACTACAACCCTATACATTCCAAACATAGTCCTATACCCTAGGACTCACATCACGGAAGACAGGAGGTGAGGTCGGTGTATTTGATCGGGCAATATCAAAAACCGGTATGCTATCATGCGGTATGGGGGCTTCACGCTGTCCCATATCCTGTGAATGGTTATACAAACAACCGTTAGTCACAGAGCTAAGTCGAAAACACATCTCCTCCCCGGATCTATATCCTGGGGGCAAGCTTAATCACCCAAACAGTAAATAGATAGCCGAAGCAAAAAGGGGTTAGCAGCATGTAAATAATCGGAAGCCATAATAATATCATCAGTTGCTTAAAAGAATGACTCAGCTAATAGCAGTAATAACACTAGCAACTGCAATTTGCAAACACGTCGTAGGTGTTCAAAACCTGTTTATACAACCATGTGCCGACACAGTTTGGACCGCTTCTCTTCCAGCAGGATAGCAAACCCCGCGGCCTCACCGATGTGGCCGTCGGTGACAGTGACCAGTCCTGCTACTTCTAGGTGAGATCGTACCGCGCTACCCAGGCCCTACTGTAAAACCCAGTGTACTAATTATATGTGAGCGACATCCGACGATTATGAAATTTAGGCCGACCAATGGAGGAAAATCAATGGGGTTTAGAATGGTGATCACCCGCGACACACATCTACTGCCATGAGCCGTCAACTCTCCCGCACCGGTACGAACGGTCTGCGGGCGTGACCGACCCGCCACTTTTACCGCAAGTATTTCACATGCAGTTAATTAAATAGAATAGATTCATTTCGGGTCTGCCACAACCTTCTTAAATCGACTGGCTGCTCAACTTTTGGTTTGGAGGCGCAACGGGCATGATGGCACATTATTTGGGGCTAACCCTGGAGGAGATACTCAACTCGCGGTTATCCCAAACTAATGCTCTACTAAAAAGAATCGACCGCTCGTCAGAGCAGGACTCAGGCAAGAACTGTAGATATGATAAATTTCCGCAATTGAGTGTGGTAAAAAGTGCCACAAAATAAGCTGCAGAAATGAAATGTTGAACTGCAAAAGAACTAAACACAAGAACGGAAGTAAAGAGCTGATACTGGAGTAGTATTAAAGAAAGTGAAGTACAGAGCTGAAATAACCGGACCAGTACGAGACTGGAGTAGTACTAAGAGAAAGTGAAGTTAAGAGCTGAAATAAATGGACCAGTACGAGACTGGAGTAGTACTAAAAGAAAGTGAAGTAAAGAGCTGAAATAACTGGACCAGTACGAGACTGCTGCAAAAGAAATTGCAATAGAATTAAAGGGTTAGTAGCCCTTCACTCCATATTTAGGAGGCTTCGATTCCATCTCCGTTCTTATGAGGGAAGTTCTGTTCTATCTCCATTCATAGGAGTTTCTTCCAAATTCTGCCCTTTTTTGCAGTCCGACCATAGGTTTTAATTGCGCCTTTTAAACATGCTTAAGCGGATTTGAGGAACGTTATTATATATGAGTTCCTTAATATCTCTAAAAAGAGACGTCTCCAAATGTCCGAGAAGTATTCTAAACGCAGCACGATGATTTGCAAAAATCCCACATTGCTTCGAGCTTGAGTTTTCATTTTTATTCATCGGGTGATTATGTATTCATAATATTATCCAACGATTATAATGCGATTGTGTGCTACGATCTTTTCTCCTAACCTTTGGAAATTTTGATAATTTAAAACTCGACCGTTTTACTCTGAAGGTTCGATGATTACACAACTTTTCTCCAAATGACCACATATTTTGATAGTACACTCAAGATAATCAATTAAGAGCCTATAAATTTTACCAAAATTTTCCAACCTTTTAGGGGGGCTTACTTTGTCCAAACAAATATTATTTAGGCCTTTAAAAATACCAAATCAATTTATAAAAATCCCCCCCAAAAAATTTTCAAGATCTTCCAAGAAGTTTAAGGCATTTGTTTTGTACAAACAAATCTTGTTTAGGCCTTTAATAGCAAATCACTTTAGAAAAATCCCAAAAAATTATTGGAGATAACCCTCATGATAGGGAACATTTTTCATGTACAAACAATTTTCCTAGAGGCGCTGAAGGATGACAAGGCGACGGGCCGTGCGTGTAACACCCCCATCCGTTCGGGAGCATATAACAGAAGGTCCGGCCGTGGGCCCACGCCATATACAACAAAACGAACGGGAACGTCACAATAAGGAATATCATTCAACTCTAAACAGCGAACCTAACTCAGAGCATTCTATGCGGAAGCAAAAGAGAGAGACAAGGTATATAAACCACAAAACCCGAACCCTGGTATGTTCACTTCTATTAATAGGAATAAAATATTTTACACAACAAAAGAGGCACGACGGCCTTACAATTTACCAACATCGGCGCGCAGGCCGGCCATACATGAAAAAAGCAAAAGAACACCAAAAGGCCTTCAAGGGCCGCAACAGCACAAGGGCTTCAGCCCGCTATGAGCCCGCTATGTTCCCGCTCGGTCCAGCACCTGTACAACAAGTCCACCAAAAACGGTGGCAAAACAGGGCAACGGTCAGCTAAAGCTGACCAAATTATAACGACCCCACTCCCTCGAGGGGGTGGCAGTTCTAACCATCCCTGCAAAACAACCTCAGTAGCATATATATATATATATATATATATATATATAAGAGTGCGACTAGCAAAGCCCACAACAGTTCATACATATGCAACAATCACAAATGTGGGAATGGCCTCCACGTCTCGTGCTCTCAGGCACTCTTTGGTGTACTCCGCCTTCCACCACCATCCATTCTCGATGGCTTTGCCCTTCGAGGCTAAAGTCGGTGGCCCGAATACCAGGGCTCTCCCGTGCTTTTAATTGTGAACATCCTGTAGTCCAAAGACTCTTTCCCATTGCTTCCCGACATGCTATACGAGACTCACTAATCAGGTGCTGCAATGGTGCGGTTTCAGGTTCGCCAAATGCCCATTGTTCACAGCTCTCGTTGTACAACACAAAAAGCGGATATGACGTCCCCTCAGCCCTGGAATTCTCAATTAGCCGGCTCTACGGCCGCTAAGTCATCCACCAGGACACCCTCACAGGTTGGGCACACAGGCCTCAGGTCCTCTCAACAGGTGGGCACAGCAACATCACCAGAACTCAGTCTGGGAGCTATCGCCGGTGATAACGCTAACACCAGCGGTAGTGAACAGAAACCCATTTCTGCTTCTAACTTCGGGTGCTTCCCGGGGCTCACCCCCAGGCGTTGCTGCGCATGCAGTAGCACCCTCTAGTCCTACGAAGCAGGATATCAACACAGAGTTTTCCCCTGGCACGCATAATATCAAAAAGCATCACCAATCCGGACGAACCGTCTCGGATGGGCTTCACACAGCACGCCTACGTCCATTTCACGCATGGACTCTACATGTATGCAAGATCTGACGGGGATAATACGAATCCACCCGTTGGAGGTCACGACCTCACCCTTTTGGGTAGGGACCTCAAAGATGCACAGAAATGGACTAACACATGTCCAAAAGAGGGTAGAAAGGATCGTTACCCTTAGACACCGCTTCGAGGCCATGACTTGATTTTTGGCACGGATGGAAAGGACCGCACCGGGCTGCTCTCCATGGATCTGTAAATGGCTCGCGAATCGGAGCTTCGGAGCTCCGTCAATGGTGGAAGACAACTTCTTCTTCCTCCTTGGCTTTCCTCTTTCTCAGGCTTGAAGAGGGATAAGGCTTTAGAAATAATGAAAATATCTCCTCTGGTCAAGGTTTAAGGAATCCCAGGATTAATCCCAGCCCTCGGATCCAAGAACATAAGGACTTGACGACCACGATTTCAAATCACGGACCTGTATCGCGCGCTAGCGCCTGAGCTAGCGCTAGCGCCTGCGCTAGCTTCCGACTCGACGTAGCATCTGTCGACGCTCAACATCCGTCTCGACGCCTGGCAACCGTCGAGAGGGCTAGCGCCAGGCGGTAGCACTACCGCCGGCGCTAGCTCCCGTCTCGACGCCTTAGCGTCTGACGACGCTTAACCACCATCTCGACGCTTAGCAACCGTCGAGATGGCTAGCGCTAGGCGGTAGCATTACCGCCGGCGCTAGCTCCCAGCAGCACAGTTCTGCTTCAGAGTTTTGGGGTGTTACAACTCTCCCCTCCTTATAAAAAAATTTGTCCCGAAATTTGTAAAAAAAGGCATATATATATATCCAAAAAGGTCTTTACAAAAAGGGAAAACAAGAGAGATAAACGTCACCGAAACAGCTCGGGGAACTCCTCCATCATGGTCTGCTCACGCTCCCATGAGAGTTCCTCGCGACCGCAGTTGTCCCAATGGACCTTTACCATACGGATCGCCCTGTTCCGCAACTGACGCACCTCAGCATCCTCGATGCTAACGGGCCTAACCACCGTCTTAAGCCCACTATCCACGGGCACCTGATCCGCCGCGACCACATGCGTAGGCTCTAGCACTGCCTTACGCAATACAGAGATGTGGAATACATCGTGTAGCCCGCTCAGTTCCGCCGATAGTGCAAGCCTATAAGCCGCCTCGCCGACGCGCTCGGTGATCTCAAACGGTCCAAGGTATCTCGGACTCAGCTTTTTCAAGCGTCGAATCCTGGATACACCCTTGAACGGCCTGATCTTCAAGTAGACCCAATCGCCAACGGCGAACTGGACGTCGCGGTGCTTCGCATTATAGTACTTCGCCTGCCTATCCTGTGCAACCAAAAGCCTCTCCCGGATCATACGTACCGTCGAAGTCGCCTCTTCGACGTCTTTCCTCTTGAAGAGCTTCGTCTCGCCCATTTCCGCCCAAGCTAAGGGAGTGCGGCACTTCCTGCCATAGAGGGCCTCGAAAGGCGCCATCTGAATACTCGCCTGGTAGCTGTTATTGTACGCGAACTCAACAAGAAAGAGGTGAACTTCTCACCCCTTGCCGAAATCCAGGACGCACATCCGGAGAAGTCCTCCATCGTCCTATTGGTACGCTCAGTTTGGCCATCCGTCTGAGGATGAAAGGCCGTGCTAAACTGCAGCTTCGTACCCAATAGACAGTTGACTAGCCTCCAGTCACTCGAAGTAAAGCGTCCATCTCGATCACTGACGATGCTACGGGGTAAACCGTGCAATCGTACTATTGTATCAACATACAACTTCGCCAACTTCTCCACCGAGTCATCCCTTCGGTTGGGGATAAAGTGCGCCACCTTCGTCAGCCGATCTACGACTACCCAGATGGCATCGTTCCCGCGCTGCGATCTCGGCAGCCCATGCACGAAATCCATGGAAACGTCATCGAATTTCCACTCCGGAGCCGGTAACGACTTCAAAAAGCCATCGAGCTTCTGACATTCTGCCTTCACTAGCGCACAAGTGCGGCACTTGGCCACGTAGTGAGCGATATCCCTCTTCATACCCGGCCACCAGAAAAGGACCTTCATGTCCTTGAACATCTTCGTGCTCCCCGGATGAACTGAATACCTGGTACGATGCGCCTCGTACATCAACTCATCGTGCAGCTCACCCACCTTGGGGACGCACAAACGGTCGCCTCTCCACAGCAACCCATCACGCACCTGAAACTGGGCATCCTTCCCACCACCCGCCTCCTCCGCGTAGCGCTTTAAACTCGGATCGAGTTCTAAAGCCTGGCGGACTCTATCTGCGAGGTCGTACTGCACTTCAGTCCAACTCAAACAGGCACCCTCACTGCTCCTCTTCTCCACGCAAGAAATACCCAAGGCCTCCAGGTCACGTATCACGTGCTCATCATGCATCTGAATCCAGTTGGCCTGCGCTGGAGCCCTGCGATTGAGTGCATCTGCGACAACATTCCCCTTCCCGGGAGTGTAGTGGATCTCGAAGGTGTAGTCCCCAAGGAACTCCATGCACCTCTGCTGTCGCATAATCAGCCCCTTCTGCGACAGAAGGTACTTCAGGCTCTTATGGTCCGTGAAGATGTCGATCTTCAAGCCATACACATAATGCCGCCAAAGCTTCAGGGCAAATATCACGGCCGCCAACTCCAAGTCGTGGACCGGATAGTTCCGCTCGTGCACCTTCAGCTGGCGAGAGTCGTATGCTATTACCTTGCCATGCTGCTGCAGAACACAGCCAAGGACGCTCCCAGAAGCGTCGGTGTAGATCTCGTAGCCCTCCGTGCCACAAGGCAAGCATAAGATCGGAGCCGTGGTAAGCCGCCGCTTCAACTCCTCGAAAGCCTGCGCACACGTGGGTGTCCAAATAAACTTCTGCATCTTCCGTGTCAGCGTCGTAAGAGGCAGTGCGATCCGTGAGAAGTTCTCCACGAAGCGCCTGTAATAGCCGGCCAGCCCGAGAAAGCTACGGACCTCCGCTACAGAAGAAAGAACAGGCCACTCCCTGATGGCCGCAACCTTCACCGGATCTACCACCACACCCGCTCCACTAACCACATGGCCTAAGAACGCCACGGAAGGTAGCCAGAACTCACACTTCGAGAACTTGGCATATAGCTGGTTCCTCCTCAGAACCTCCAAGACTACTCGCAGGTGATCACCGTGCTCCTCCTCGGACTGAGAGTAAACCAGTATGTCGTCAAGGAAGACGATCACAAACCGGTCGAGGTACTCTCGGAAAGTCCGGTGCATCAAGTCCATAAACACCAAAGGCACATTAGACAGGCCAAATGGCATCACGGTGAACTCATACTGCCCGTACTTTGTACTGAAGGCAGTCTTCGGGATGTCGCACTCCCTGATCCGCAACTGATAATAGCCGGACTTCAAGTCCAGCTTCGAGTAAACTGTCGACCCAATGAGCTGGTCGAACAAGTCGTCTATCCTCGGAAGGGGATACTTGTTCTTCTCTGTCAGCTTGTTCAGCTCCCGATAATCGATGCAAAGCTGCAGGCTACCGTCCTTCTTTTTGACAAAGAGGACCGGTGCACTCCAAGGTGAGGAACTCGGACGCACGTAGCCCTGCTCAAGCAGCTCCTGCAACTGCAGCTTCAACTCCACCAACTCCTTCAGAGCCATACGATACGGCGAGCGGGCCACATGCTTAGCGCCTGGCACCAACTCAATCGTGAAATCTATCTCCCGCTGCGGTGGAGCACCGGGTAGATCGCTCGGGAACACATCGGGGAACTCTGAAACTACCGGAACATCCACTAGGCTGGGCCTCGATGTTGAAGCCTCCACTAGAGCAAAGAATAACTCTGCTCCTTGACGCACTGCCTTGGACACCTGGAGAGCAGACATCAGCATCTTGCTCGATGCACCCATGCCCGCAAAGACCGTCTCACGATCGGCACACTGCCCAAACCTCACCTCCTTGGTGGTGCAATCGATGCACGCACGCTGTTCCGACAGCCAGTCCATGCCGAAGATTACATCGAACTCAACCAGGGGGAGTAACGATGCTTTCAGGTCATGCACCTGGCTCCCAACTAGAACCTTCACGCAACAACTCCTCTCCACACGCATCGAATATCCATTCGGCAGTAGGACCTCCAGTCCAACTGCAGAAGCAATCGACGACGCACCAATACGTTAGACGAAGTCCGACGATAAGAAGGAGTGTGAAGTTCCAGTATTGAAAAGCGCTCTCGCAGGAACGCCTAAAACATTTACAAAGCCTACGCCGCCAAACAAGGTTAGTATGAACACTAAAACAGGTATATAAAACAGTAAGGACTGTATCTTAAATTATACCTGTCATGACATCCTTGACTTTGATAGCCTACTGCTGACCAAGACTGAAGACTCTGGGCTGCGGGGGAGCCATACGGGAGGCAGTGGACTCAACCGCCTTCCCCTTCTCAGAATAAGATGGCCCAGTCTTCTTCTCTGACCTTGGAAGCCCACTGCGGCAATCCCGAGAGAAATGGCCAGGCTTGCCACAAGTAAAACAAATAAGAGGGCCACGTCCAGACGACGTGCCCAAAGCAGAGGGAGCTGGCCCAGATAATCGAGCCTTCTTCCAGCGGTTCAACCTCCGCAACTTCGCCGCACTCGGCGCCTTGCCCTCTGGCACTGCCTCGACCACATCCACCTTTCCCTTCTCCCTGAGCATGTCCTGCTCAAGCGCTCGGGCTGAACTAACGAGGGTCGTGAAACCCTGCGTCAATGGCTGATGGCGCAAATCTCGCACACCGCTATATGCGGTAGCTCGACTGCGGCACGAAACGGCAGTGTACCGATCGTTCAAGTAATATAAAACGAGGAGTAATCCCCGAGTATCGATCTCGGAAGGAACACAGTATGGTGGAGTTAACTATTGAGGAAGGACTTGAGATCGAAGTCCTTAAGGTTGGATGGATTGCGAAAGGGGGGTGATTTTGTTTGTGGAAAATAAAATGAAAGCTACAACTACTCCTACGCAATGCCGCTATGCAATGCTTCGCTTGGCGGGATGGAAACTAGGCAGGCCTTGAGCGCGCTGCTTCACTAGGCGGATGGGCGAGTAGGCTAGCGGATGAGGTGAATAAGTGCAGAATCGAACTATGCAGGCCTTGAGCGCACTGCTTCGTAAGGCGAATGGATTACACGGGCCGCTATGCCACGCTTCGCTAGGCGGAAGGAAGAGTAGGCTTGCGGATGGAGTGGGTCACACCGGTGGAATGAGGGTCGCAAGCACCTCGTCAACAAGCACGCCACTAGCAATTGCTAGTGCGGCACACCAACACTCACCCCACAATCTCCACTAAATCACACCTCATACACACTTATAAACAAGATGATTTCATATAAATGAAATAACATTACACACATGGTTTATAGTGCTCATCATCAAAAGATAGAGAAATCCTACCCTAAATAACAAATCAAGAGGAAAATGAGTAAAGGAATCAACCACGTTCGAAGCCTTGTTGGGATTCACGTTAGGAATCGCTGGGTTGTCAATCCACGTCCAAACTCGGTCCACAACTGCGTCCGGGGTAGAGGAGGGCTGTCACTTCCTCCCAATGACCCGTCTTCTTCGTCTCACGACCCGATCTACTCCGATACACGATCTCCTTGCTTGGTATTGATGATCTTTGGGCTAGAATCCTCTCCTTGAAGGCTCTTGGATGATGGAGGGTGAAGGAGAACGAAGAGCCCCTGAAAACGGCGCTGAAAAAGACCTAAAATGCGGATTAGGGCGGAAGAATTCGTGAAAACGCGTATTTATAGAAAGCAGAATTTTGAACGGGCACGATCAGTGGCGCACGACCAGCGATCGTGCGTGAAGGAATGCCAGTGATAGTGCGCGAAGAACCTGTAGCATAGTCCCGGACTGCAAAATGGCGCACGATCAGTGGCGCACGACCAGTGGTCGTGCAAACTATATCCAGTGGTCGTGCGCACTGTCCGAGACAGAACTAAAAAAAGGGTTAAGTGCACACGATCAACGGCGCACGACCAGTGGTCGTGCGCAATAGAACCAGTGATCGTGCGCAGTGTTCCTATGCAGTTTTTGCGCACCGGAACACTCGCACAACCCCCGTATCAACATGAAAGATCGTCGGGCCATGCAAATGGGCATTCCACACATTTTCAAATATAGAAATTAAATTGCAACATAAAGCATGAGCAAGATAAACATAAAAATATACCGAAACGGGCCTAAAAGTGCACATAGCATGGAATATCAAATATGAATGAAAACATGCCTAAAGTGTAGTGCAAAGACTAGATAATCGGCCCGAATGAGTCCAAAAATATGTATATAATTGGGACTCATCACACCCCCAGACTTACCTGTTTGCGCGTCCCGAGCAAACAAATCCGGCGGAGTAGGGAAAATCGTGGTTAGCGTAGAGAATTGCAAAGAAAGAGTCAGATGCGAAGTATCATACCCATGCAAATAAAAATTCTGTAAAAGAAGATTCTAACTATACTAATTAATTTACAAAAGTATACATGTGTAAATAGAGATTTATTTGTACTCAGATGGTGAATCATGAAGAATTTGTGCGGTCGTGCCCGATGTGAAAGTAAACAAGCCACTTAGAAGGGTGTTGCTAAAGACCGGAATTCGAGAATAACTCCGCTGAAATCCATCAACGACGAGAACCATAAGCTTGCCCGGTTACACTCTCTCCACGACACTAGCAAACTCACAAGTTAAATCAATAGGAATTCGGGTTATAATTGGGCTTAGGTTACGGTATGATATTCAATGATAAATGAAATGGCTACGCAACCCAAATGAGCAACATCGAAATGCTTACCCTGAACAAGCCCAAAACAGCGCTAGTGTACCACACCCCCAGACTTAGCTTGAAAAACGGGTGTGTACACAGCCTACTCCAAACAAATACCAACTAAATTTTTATATTACGCCCAAGGGGATTTCTTGTCATTTTTATTCTTTACAGATTTTTTCTTTTAACTTCATTTTTTTTTCATTTATCCCCCGGTTGGTTTACAACAATATGTTCAGCACACAATACACTTTTTCTTCACATCACAAAAATTTCCATACATCACATCCAAATATGAAATGTAATTTCAGTTAACTCACTACTTGGCTGTGATAATAGGATAAGCTTCAGGCTTTGGTGATTTAAAAGAAGAGCTGAAACAAAAGAAGGGTAGGCACAAACTTGGCTTGCAAAGGTAAACACATAGGTCATGGAAAACAAGGCTCAAACTAGC
Organism: Dactylorhiza incarnata; assembly: GCA_033032865.1. Lineage (NCBI taxonomy): Eukaryota > Viridiplantae > Streptophyta > Magnoliopsida > Asparagales > Orchidaceae > Dactylorhiza > Dactylorhiza incarnata. Next base: position 1,082,326 of record JAWHQI010000160.1, on the reverse strand, counting down.
CAAAAATGGCCTACATCACATTTAACAAAATGAGTTGCTCTCGCCCATGCTTCAAGAGTTGCTTGGGGCAAGTTCTTAGCCCACGAGAAAGGTAAACCTTCCTTCCGACTCGAGCAACACACAACTAGCGCTTGCTTACACACAACAACGTGCTACCGCAAATTTCGGTTACATTCACCAAATGAGTAAAATAAATCAAAAAACACGCAAGAACACTAATTGTAAATTAAAAGTATAGAGACAATCTAATTCTACTCAAATTTCTATGCAAGCAAGGAATATGCGACTAGAGCACTACAAGAGTCAACATCGTACTCCAATTTGCAATTCCTAAGCTAACATCCTATTTCACATTCCAAACCAAGATAAGCGTGAACGGAAGCACACAAACAAGTGAGTGTGTGCTCAAGTGGGTGCAGTGGTGTGCAATGCAATTGAACATAACTAAATAACTGAAATTAAAATACTTCTAGTATGCAAATGAGATGTGCACGTGCAGTGGGTAACATATAGCGACTCTCCCCCAGACTAAATCTAAGCAATAGACATAAATGATGTAACCATGAAAATTGAAAATGAAGTCTAGGGAAAGAGATTACCCAATGCTCAGAAATGAGCATACCAGAAGACGCGTGAAAAACTGAAGCAAACCCGCCATTCAGAATTTGCAATAAGTACCTGCAGGGGTGAGCTCCACAAAAACAAAAGAAAGCAGAAATGCTAAAACTGAACAGAAATTAACTAACTACTCTAACTAGGAAAATGAAAATGTAATAAAAGTAAGATAACTACTGGGGTTATTGTCATCCCAGCACGACTTATTCGGATTTTATACAGTTCTAGCTTATAGGCCTATGAAAAAGGAAATGCACCGGTAACTGTTCTAATATGCGCATCGGTAGTGGGTACCGATACAGAGACAGAGCAGTCACCCCTCTACCTAAATATAGATACCTGCTCCTCACAGGTAGAGGGTAGAGAATGTAAGTGGAGGAGGAAATATCCTCACTCAACTCACCAAAAACATCCTTGCCCAGCAAGGTATCGTCTCTATGAAGGTGGCAGGAGGAGAAGGTAATGAGTGGAGCTTCCTCTACGGAGGGGGAATCAACCTCCTCACATAAGAGGATGCTCTTATCATTGACTTGGGCAATATGCACCAAATCCTCCTGGGGTACCTGTGAAGACTCAACCTGCACAGGCTCGGATGATGAGGGGGGATCGAGAAATAAACAAGACGAAGAACATAAATAAACATCAATCGGGGGAGTGGTCCCGGTCTCACTCCCATCAGGTTGGGTAAGTAAAAGAAGGTTTGCATTGTCATCAATGCTACAAGATTCGGCGGGATCAACGGTGGCCAGGCTTAGGATTTGGACTTCCTCCACCGGTGTTGAGGAAAACTCCTCTTCACCTAGAAGGTTGTCCTCCTTCATAGGAATAGGCACAACACTCAGATCACCCACCTCATCCTGCGACACATCATCAACAATGTCGTTGGAGACGAGTATAGTATGCACAACAGGGGGAGGAGTAGTGCTCGGATAAAAGTCGAGCACCGATTCCTCACAAAGAATCGAATCCACTAGGGGTGGTGGATGCACTGGGAGAATAGGCTCAGCAATGTCGGTGCCCAGATCGGCCACACATCTGGTGACTGTGTTAATGCCATACCCTTCAAGATGTGAAGGTGGCAAAGACACAAAACCGGATGTTGAAGGTGTGCCGCCAGAGTTAGGAGTTGGGACGATCCGGATATCCGGCTCGTCATCCTCGTCCAATTGGCGAAGATACTCGACACAGTCCTTCAAGACATGATCAGTGCTCCGACAAAACCGGCACTGCCTTGCGGGCTTCTTTGGAACAGCGGGGGCTGAAGCCGAAAAGAAGTATGACAGTAAAGGATCCGCAGAGTAGCCATAAGACTTACGCGCACCATATGGAGTACCAGATGAAGTCGGTGCGCCATATGCTGGGCTATACGAATTATGCCTACTATTCTCCGTAGGGCATTCATCACTAGAGTGGGAAGTATCTCTACACCAACGGCAACGGATATTAAGATGTGCCCACATAGTGCGAAGATAAAACGATTCAAAAAGAGAAACACTATTGTGCGAAATACCACACCTAACAATAATTACTAAAGCAACCTAATATAAAACAGGAAACAAAATACGAGGAAATAAAACAAAGGAATGCAATTTACAAATGGCAGGGCTTCTCTCTCAGGTTCTCCCTCTCCAGAAAACTCACACGACTGTATTTCCCCGGCAACGGCGCCAAAAACTTGATGGCGCAAATCTCGCACACTACTATAGGCGGTAGCTCGACTGCGGCACGAAACGGCAGTGTACCGATCGTTCAAGTAATATAAAACGAGGAGTAATCCCCAAGTATCGATCTCGGAAGGAACACAGTAAGGTGGAGTTAACTATTGAGGAAGGACTTGAGATCGAAGTCCTTAAGGTTGGATGGATTGCGAAAGGGGGGGTGATTTTGTTTGTGGAAAATAAAATGAAAGCTACAACTACTCCTACGCAATGCCGCTATGCAATGCTTCGCTTGGCGGGATGGAAACTAGGCAGACCTTGAGCGTGCTGCTTAACTAGGAGGATGGGCGAGTAGGCTAGCGGATGAGGTGAATAAGTGCGGAATCGAACTATGCAGGCCTTGAGCGCACTGCTTCGTAAGGCGAATGGATTACACGGGCCGCTATGCCACGCTTCGCTAGGCGGAAGGAAGAGTAGGCTTGCGGATGGAGTGGGTCACACCGGCGGAATGAGGGTCGCAAGTACCTCGTCAACAAGCACGCCACTAGCAATTGCTAGTGCGGCACACCAACACTCACCCCACAATCTCCACTAAATCACACCTCATACACACTTATAAACAAGATGATTTCATATAAATGAAATAACATTACACACATGGTTTATAGTGCTCATCATCAAAAGATAGAGAAATCCTACCCTAAATAACAAATCAAGAGGAAAATGAGTAAAGGAATCAACCACGTTCGAAGCCTTGTTGGGATTCACGTTAGGAATCGCTGGGTTGTCAATCCACGTCCAAACTCGGTCCACACCTGCGTCCGGGGTAGAGGAGGGCTGTCACTTCCTCCCAATGACCCGTCTTCTTCGTCTCACGACCCGATCTACTCCGATACACGATCTCCTTGCTTGGTATTGATGATCTTTGGGCTAGAATCCTCTCCTTGAAGACTCTTGGATGATGGAGGGTGAAGGAGAACGAAGAGCCCCTGAAAACGGCGCTGAAAAAGACCTAAAATGCGGATTAGGGAGGAAGAATTCGTGAAAACGCGTATTTATAGAAAGCAGAATTTTGAACGGGCACGATCAGTGGCGCACGACCAGTGATCGTGCGTGAAGGAATGCCAGTGATAGTGCGCGAAGAACCTGTAGCATAGTCCCGGACTGCAAAATGGCGCACGATCAGTGGCGCGACCAGTGGTCGTGCAAACTATATCCAGTGGTCGTGCGCACTGTCCGAGACAGAACTAAAAAAAGGGTTAAGTGCACACGATCAGCGGCGCACGACTTGTGGTCGTGCGCAATAGAACCAGTGATCGTGCGCAGTGTTCCTATGCAGTTTTTGCGCACAGGAACACTCGCACAACCCCCGTATCAACATGAAAGATCGTCGGGCCATGCAAATGGACATTCCACACATTTTCAAATATAGAAATTAAATTGCAACATAAAGCATGAGCAAGATAAACATAAAAATATACCGAAACGGGCCTAAAAGTGCACATAGCATGGAATATCAAATATGAATGAAAACATGCCTAAAGTGTAGTGCAAAGACTAGATAATCGGCCCGAATGAGTCCAAAAATATGTATATAATTGGGACTCATCAACGGCCCTGTCAGAAGGTACCGCAACTCACTACGCAAGCCTCCGTAGAACCTGTTCACCCTTCTCCCCTCACCATCGAAAGAAGTTCCAGCGTAATGCCCGAGGCGGGTGAACTCGTACAGGTAGTCTTCAACCAGTCTATCATCCTGCGTCAGAGCCAGGAACCGATTCTCCATCGCGATCTGCTGCGACGGAGGCACATACCTTGCCAGGAAGATTCTCGAGAACTCTTCCATCGGCACATCAACCAGTCGCCTTCCCGCAAACTGGCGCCTCTCTAACTCATCCCACCACCGCCTGGCTTCCTTTTCCAACAAGAAAGTAGCGAAGGTCACTTTCTGCGCTTCATCCGACTATGTCGCTGTCAGAATTCGCTCCATATGCGACAGCCAGTCCTCGGCCTCAGCTGGGGATTCAACTCCGGTAAACGGAGGAGGTCGAAATCCCAGGAAAGGCTTCGGTTGTTGCTCAGCAGCACGCCTCACGGGGACTTGCTCCACTCTCAGTGGCTCTAGGGCCACTTCCTGCACCAGCGGTTGACCTTGCCTTCTAGGCTGGCCATTCAATGCAGCTATAACGGCTTCTGTAACTAGCCGAACCATCTCAGCAGACGGAGGTGTAGGAGCCTCGGCAGACCCGCTACTCTCAACCACGTCACGGGGACACGACGGTCCCGCCGCACTTCGAGTGCCCTACACGAGTGCATCACACAGTTAGGCGACAACACAGTCGCAACTAACAACAAAAGGAACACACAGGTTCCAAAATCATGCATTAATTGTTGGTTTGTTGTTACATTTCATTCCTAAGTGGATATTTTTGGGTTTATTTTACATCTCGATGGTAACGCACGCACGTGCTCACCACCCCTTAAAAGAATTCGTCCGCGAATTCCTAGAAGGACACGGAAACCTTAGATGCTGATACCAATTTGTAACACCCCCATCCGTTCGGGAGCATATAACAGAAGGTCCGGCCGGGGCCCCACGCCATATACAACAAAACGAACGGGAACGTCACAATAAGGAATATCATTCAACTCTAAACAACGAACCTAACTCAGAGCATTCTATGCGGAAGCAAAAGAGAGAGACAAGGTATATAAACCACAAAACCCAAACCCGGGTATGTCCACTTCTATTAATAGGAATAAAATGTTTTACACAACAAAAGAGGCACGACGACCTTACAATTTACCAACATCGGCGCGCAGGCCGGCCATACATGAAAAGCAAAAGAATACCAAAAGGCCTTCAAGGGCCGCAACAGCACAAGGGCTTCAACCCGCTATGAGCCCGCTATATTCCCGCTCGGTCCAACACCTGTACAACAAGCCCACCAAAAATGGTGGAAAAATAGGGCAACGGTCTGCTAAAGCTGACCAAATTATAACGACCCCACCCCCTCGAGGGGGGTGGCAGTTCTAGCCATCCCTACAAAACAACCTCAGCAACATATATATAAGAGTGCGACTAGCAAAGCCCACAACAGTTCATACATATGCAACAATCACAAACGTGGGAATGGCCTCCACGTCTCGTGCTCTCAGGCACTCTTTGGTGTACTCCGCCTTCCACCACCATCCATTCTCGATGGCTTTGCCCTTCGAGGCTAAAGTCGGTGGCCCGAATACCAGGGCTCTCCCATGCTTTTAATTGTGAACATCCCGTAGTCCGAAGACTCTTTCCCATTGCTTCCCGACATGCTATACGAGACTCACTAATCAGGTGCTGCAATGGTGCGGTTTCAGGTTCGCCAAATGCCGACGGTAGCTTTTGGAAACTTCCCGTCCGGAGTTGATTGAAGAGCAGATTTGGAAGAAGATTGTGGCTGAAGGGAGGATATCTCGCTATCGCGGGGCGTTAGCGCTACCGCGATGCACTAGTGTTTGGCGCTCAAAATGTTGCCTAAACTACCTCGATCCGTGTGCTTCATTTCCTAATATGGATACCGCGGGGCGGTAGTACTACCGCAGGCGGTAGTGGCTGATTCTACAAATAGACGTGCGCCTCCTCCGTTGTTGCTTGCTGTTACAGAAGGAGTTGAAGATATATATTCAAAGCATTTGTGAGAGCCTTCTCCAAGCAGCCCGAAGAACTCCGTCAACATTCGTGAACGCAAAGAACTTGAAGACAAATACGATCACATCTACATCGACATCAAGTTCTACTTTTGAGGGAGTTTCTAGTTTGTGTTTTGTTTTACTTTCAAATTGTAACCTTTATATCTTTTGTTCGGTAGAGGAACTCGCTGCACGACGACTAGGGCCTTGCGGGGACTAGGGGGAATTCGCCACACGACGACTAGGTCTAGGTAGGACTTAGGGAGGAATTCGCCACACAGCGACTGGGTCTAGGGAGTAGATCTAGGGGGTGCTCGAGGCCTTTCTGGTGATAGATTGGCTAGAGCGGCTTGAGGCCATATCTGGGGAGAGATCGACTAAATCCAACCGGTTCGTGTGGATACGAGTCGGTATAGAAAACAAAAAGGGTTTTTATATTATTCGCTTCGATTTCTAGCGTCATTGAAATCAGATTTTGTAATCAATTTTATAAATGATAATCATGTCTTTTCTTATTTAATAAAATTGATTTCATTTCTAATTTCATTATCTCTTTACTTTTGATAACTTCAACCAAAATATCAATAGTTCTCTATTAAAGTTTAAAGTTTTTAAAACCCTTATTCACCCCCCTCTAAGGGCGCCTACAGATCCAACACTGTTGATTTTAATATAATTTTTGGAATAACTTGTACATGATTCTCTTCACAAAGTGCCCTAGACTCTATATAATCAAATAAAGGATTTATATGGTCAAATGACCCTGGACAATTATGAAACTCAATCAGTGAACTTTTCTGATTACTCTAGACACCTGGTAATTTTCCTGTAATTTTTGAATGAGTATTTTTGGTACTTCCTTTGTTAACCCTTGATTTTGATAAATTAGTCAATATTTTAATTGAAGGTCAAAACCTTTCTGGAAATTTATGTATTTCATATGTGGCTTTTATTTTGATGATATATTGTTGTACAAATTTTATCAATACCATAGTTTATCAGAAAACCATACTTGATGTTCAAAGTCATAGTTTCCCTAATTTTACAGAAATTATGATAAATGCCAAATAAATTGGGAAAATTATGAATTTCTGTAGATAGCCTTAAAATGTCATAGCACAACCCCAATAATAATCTTGTGTCATTTGGATGAGCATTGAGAGTCTTTCTCTTTTTATACATCATATAGTTCAAGTGGTCTGCGTATAGTGAAAATGCTGAATAAGGATAAACATGCAGGTTTTACATGTGGAATTAAGGAAGTTGGTGCACCCAGGCTGGTTGGATTTGGGAGGGTCACCAAAGGAAAGTAGGGGTAAGATGTCTGGTTGACTAGGAGGCAAGAATGTGTTTGGGATTGTCGAAAGATCGTCAACCACTTAGAGTGGAATAAAACACACTTAGGGTTATTAAGTGTAATGGTGAGAGGGGTATGCTTATGGGTAGTTATCAATAATAGTAAGTGACTTGGAAAGGGAGCTTTGGGGTTCAACCCACCCTAGCTCATAGTACCACTGTGAGCCTCTCACAGGGTAGTCCTCGGGAAGTCCATGGTTAACCCAAAGCTGAACTGGCTGGAAGATTGAATTCGTCGAGCTGGAGAGCAAGTTTGTCGAACTGAAGCATGACGTTCGTCGAACGCAGAGAGGAGTTCGTCGAACGCAGAATGAAGTTCGTCGAACACAGAAACTTGGAATTTTCCCTAAGTTCTAGCTACTCAGACACACTTAAACCTTGACCCTTAGACAATACAATGGGGTCAACTTGAGTCCTAGTCACAGATAGTGATCCTAGCCCAAATCAGTAATAGGGTTGTTCCAACAATCTCCCCCTATTTGGGTTAGGACACTATTTGACAAAATTTAAACAAACAAATAGCAAAACACAGAGCTTATATATCTGAATGAATTTTAAATCATTTCAGCAGATAGAAAATATATCACCCTGAGTTTAGAAATATTTACACTTTCAAATTCTTGTCTTTTGAAATCAGACATTGTAGTGAACTGAGAGAAATCCTTGCCTTCTGCTTTGGCTTTGTTTATCTGAGATGTAGCAATTACTGGGACTGAATCTGTCATATGAGAATCAATAGCTAGAGCTGCTTCTATATCACAAACTGGAGCTGCTATATCAAAAACCATAACTGAATCTGCATCTGCATGATCTGGAACTTCTTCATCAAGCATCTCCCCCTGCCTAGTTTCAGGGAGACCTGAAGCTAGGCCCCTAGAAGAAGGGACATGTGTAGAGGAGGTAGGGAAGGATGCAAGTTTGGAAGAGAGATTGCCATTGTACCTGCAAAATGTCTCTGGTAGAGGTGGTGTTCCTCTCCTCGTTTAATATGTTAGTTTCATCAAAAGATACATGCATGGAGTCTTCTATCTTAAGAGTTGATTTGTTATATACTCTATATGCTTTACTAGAAAGAGAGTATCCAAGGAATATACCTTCAACAACTTTTGCTTCAAATTCTGTAGATATTTCTTATCATTGTTATGCACATAGCATTTACAGCCAAAAATCTTAAAATAGTTAACCTTAGGTTTTTTATTCTTAAGTAATTCATAGGGTGTTTACTCTTAAGTTTATGTATCAGACTTCTGTTCAACAGATAATTTGTTGTGTTCACTGCCTCTGCCCAAAAAGAGAGTGGCAAGTGAGCATCAACAAGCAATGTAGTTGTTGATTCAATTAATGTTCTATTTTTCCTTTCAGCTACCCCATTTTGTTGAGGAGTTCTAGGAGCAGAGAAATATTGCCTGATCCCTTCTTTTCCACAGAATTCTCTCATCAGAAGAGATTCAAACTCAGTGCCATGATCACTTCTGGTCAATGCAACTAGAGTAGAGTACTCAATCTTGATGGACCTGAGAAAGTCTGTCAGAACACTAAAGGTGTCAGACTTGTTCCTAAGAAAGAACACCCAAGTGAATCTTGAGAAGTCATCTACAATAACTAAAGTGTAATGCTTCCCTCCTAAGCTCTATATTGCAGTGGGTCCAAAGAGATCCAAATGCAGTAAGTACAGAATCCTAGGTGAATCACTCTTGGATAAAATTTAAAACTACTCTTGGTTTGCTTTCCTAGTTAACAAGCCCTGTAGAGTCCTTACTTCTTGTATGAACTAGAAGGCAGTACTCTTACTAGACTGTCCTTGGATAGCTTAGAGATAGTTCTAAGGTTAATATGTCCTAGCCTTTTTTGCCATAATTCGTTTGTTTTACTTATTGAATTAAATAAACAAATGTCTGAATTGGCAGAGTCAAAATTGACTAAATAAATATTTCCATGTCTAATACCAGATAACACATTAATATTTTTATTATTGGTAATAAGACATAAGGAATGGTTGAAAGTTACCTGATAACCTTCATCACATAGCTAGCTTATGCTAATGAGGTTATGCTTGAGACCCTTAACATAAGCTACCTCTTTGAAGATAACTGCTCCAACTTTGATTTTTCCATATCCTTTGGTTTGTCCACAGTTAGAGTCTCCAAAAATCACTTTGGGTCCAAGCTTTGCCTTGTAATTGCTTAGATTGGCCTTGTTTCCTGTCATGTGCTTAGAGCACCCACTATCCAAATACCACAGTTCTTTTATTTTTGGATAGCCTTGTACCTGCACAACATAAAATAAACTAGTTGTTTTTGACCCAGACTACCTTAGGTCCTTTTGTCTTACCACAAAAATCAGAAATGTAATAAATCTCAGGTTGATCCTTATAACCTTGTGGATGATATCTCCTTGGAGGAATAATCCACTCAATAAAGGGATTTTTAGTATGTTTAGAATGAGAATTCTTCAGATATGCAGTATGTTTTTCGTTCGACGAACTTGGCTGAGTTCGTCGATCGCCGTTCGATGAATTGGAGTAATTTCATCGAGCGCCGTTCGAAGGATAGATGTACTGGAAGTCTGTGTTCAACTTTCGTCGATCTCCGTTCGATGAATTCTTGTGATTTCGTCGAGCGCCGTTTGACGAATTCTTTTGAATTCATTTATTCTTAACATCCTTGCTTGAAATATTCTTACCTACAACTATTGCCTCTTTGCTCTTGGCAGAGATGAACTTTACTGGTGTGGATAAAATGTTTTTCTTAAGGAGATGTGGCTCACTTGATGATGCACCCAAGCCTAGTCTACCATTGAGTCTGGCATTCACTGTGCTTGTGATGTCCATCAGTTTGATGCTTCTCCCATTGAGGGATCCTTCAAACTTTTTAGCCTCAGATAATTTGTTCTCAATGAGAGCAATGTGTTCTTTGGAGGCAGCTAATTCTTTCTTAAGATTGACATTATCTTCAGTCAGTCGATTCATTTCAACCAACTTATTTCTGAGGGAAATTATATTTAATTAAGTCTAAACAAAGAGTTTTGAATTCATCTTTGAACTCATTTGAATTAAAATCAAAGGTAGAGATTACCTGAGCACTATCATTGTCAGATTCCGATTCTTCATAATTGTTTCCTGAGGCATTGATAGCCATCATGCAGAAACTTCTTTCATCTGCATCATCTTCATCATCACTGGAGCTGGATGATGATGCATGATCTGAATCATTGCATGAGTCATAAATAGCCATCAAGCATTGATTCTTTTCATTTGCATCATTTTCATCTTCAGATGAGCTGGATGATAACTCTGACTCTGTGTCACTCCATGTTTCAGCAACAAAGCCTCTTCCCTTATGTTTGTGTTTGTGGGAGGATGACTTGTTGGAGTGACTCTTTTCTTCTTTCTCTTTTCTTTTGGTTCTCTGGACACTCAGGTAGAATGTGTCTAGGTTTCCTGCAGCCATAACAAATAATTTCTTTAGAGTTTGTTTTGTCTTACCTTAGTTTTTCTTTTGATCTGAGATCCTTCTTTCTGAAGTCCTTTCTAGCCATTTTGTAAAATCTCTTGGCTAGGAGGCTCATAAACTCCATTTCTCCTGGAGCATTGTCTTCCTCTTCTGTAGCTTGGAAAGCAATGCTTCTCTCCTTCTTGGAGGCTGGAAAGGAGGTAGATTGTTCAGCTTCTCTGGACTTGATAAGGTGCTCATAGGATTTTAGCTTGCCCAACAAGGTCTTTGTAGAGATCTCATTAAGGCTTCTGGCTTCCTTGATTGGCCATATCCTTGAGTCCCATGTGCTGGGGAAGCACATTAGGATCTTATCATTGACTTCAGTGATTGAGATCACTTTGTCCAGAGTCTTCAGCTCATTGATTATGAGGCTGAGTCTGTTGTACATGTCAGCAACTATTTCAGTTTCTCCCTTTTTGAAGTTTTCATATTGAGAGATGAGATGAGATCTTCTGTCTTTTCTCTCATCTGCAGAACCTTCAACCATGTTGTTGAGGGAGATCCAGATATCCCTGGCTGAGGTGCATTCCACAACCTTTTGGAAAATGTCATCAGACATTGTCTGTGCTAAGATATTCATTGCTTTGGCATATGCACTTCTTTGTTTCTTCTGGGCATCTGTCCACTCAGGAGGTGGAACAACATTATTGTTGGTTGCTGCTTCAGTACTTGTTGTTGTTGTAGGAGTAGGGGGTCCTGTCAAAATAACATTGAAAATATCCTCATCAATATAATTCATATATAATCTGATCCTTGCCTTCCATAATGCAAACTTATTAAGATTGCACATAGGAGGTCTTGTGCTTGACTATTCTTTGTTTTATGCCATGAGTTTTTAGAAAAAGAAAACTCTAGAAAAAGTTAAGATCTAATTGATCTTTTGATTCAGGTGTTAGCCTGTGTAATTAATCAACCTACCTTTGATACCAATTGAAAGTGAGGTTAGATCTTAGATTTACTCTAGAGGGGGGGGGGGGGGGGGGGTGAATAGAGTATTAAAAGTTTTTAACTTATTTTATAGCAGAATTAAAATACTGATATATATATGTGTATAACAGAGTGAGTATAAAAACAAAACAAGAAATCACACAGCACAGTACAGAAAGAAAAACACAATCACAGAATACACAAGGATCTATAGTAGTTCCCCAATCAAACTGGGTACATCTACTCTTCTACCACCCATGGTAGGAATCCACTAGGTTTTTGATTAGGTGCCCTATCACCAATGGGATTTTTGATCAGGTGCCCAAACACCACTGAGCTTTTGATCAGGTGCTCAAACCAATCACAGGTTTTTGATCAGGTGCCCTGCCACCAAAATGTTAACTTTTGAAGGGAGTTAGAACCCTATACAAGATGGGATAAAAAGGGTAAACAAAAAGGTTTATGAAATTCTTCTCTGTCAATAAGCTGAGAGAAGACTAGTGGATTGTTGTGTTGTAAAGCTCCCCCGTCTGATAGAAATTCTTGACAGTTGAAGGATGGAGCTTTCTCTTGAATGTAGAATATCCTCCTTGATAGCAGATGAATCTGAGAGGTAATGTTTCTTAGATTGTTGTTGCTCTTTGAAGATCAAGAACTAGCAGCTGAAAACTGAGAGAATGATTGTTGATGTTCTCAGAGAATGAGAATGCTGCTGTTGAGGATAAACTCTGTAATTCTTTTTGACATTTTTGAAGTTCACTCTCGACTGATACTTCTATATTCTTTCTCTGGTACTACTCTTCTTCTGTCTTTCTTTTTTTCCTTAGACAATATATGACTGATTTGAAATTCAAATCTTCTGGATAAGGAATATAATATTCTAAAAAAATATTTCTTGGAACTGCAATCCGATTCAACAATAATAATTAATTCCTTTTCCTTTTCCATGAAAGTATCCTTTTCCAATATATGTCAACGACTACTTTCTCGAAAGAAGAGAATGAAAAGGAATAATAAAAGGAAAGGTGAAATCTTGACTTATCTGATAAGTGAATAAGTCCAAATAATTGAATAGATCCATTGCTGAATAGTCGATTTGAGTTCAGAGAAAATAGATAACTGATCTATCAGAAAATGTCAAGCTGGAGAAGAAATTCGTCGAGCAGAAAACTGAGTTCGTCGAACTAAAAGTTGAGTTCGTCGAACTAAATCTGGACTTTGTCGAACTGAATTAATTCGTCGAACACAAAGCTGAGTTCGTCGATCTCAAACTAGAGTTCGTCAAACTGAGAGATAATCTGATAAACTGTTTGGAGAACTGAATTCGTCAAGCTAAGAAGCAGTTTTGTCGAACTGAGCATCTTATTACTTATACGTCAAACACAGAGCTGAGTTCGTCGATCTCAAACTGGAGTTCATTGAACTGAGAGAAAATCTGCTGAACTGGCTGGAAGATTGAATTCGTTGAGCTGGAGAGCAAGTTCGTCGAACTGAAGCGTGACGTTTGTCGAACGCAGAGAGGAGTTCATCGAACACAGAATGAAGTTCGTCGAACACAGAAACTTGGAATTTTTCCTAATTTCTAGCTACTCAGATACACTTAAACCTTGACCCTTAAACTATACAATGGGGTAAACTTGAGTCCTAGTCACAGATAGTGATCCTAGCCCAAATCAGTAATAGGGTTGTTACAACAGGCTCGGTGGTGGTAGTTGTAGATGGGTTTGTCCTGCGAGCAGGTGGCTCGGAAGGTTGTGGCAACAGGAGGGTTAGCCCGAAGAGCTTATGCTCGGAGATAGATGGTAATCATAATTGCATGTGCATAAATGTGGTGGGTCTTTAGTATGGATGGTCGTTCGCACCAACGTTGATGCTTTGACTCGGCAAGTGTAGTTTGCACTTAGCCAAGAAAGTCTGGTGGGCTAGCCAGCAAGAGTACGCAGACGCTCCGCAGTTGTGTTCTTCACATTGAGGCGTACGATCGGTCTAGGTAGGTAGTGTGGATACCAACCTAAAGGTGGGTGAGGCCCAACCCGCCACTTCCGTCTGCCAATACGGGAGTATCCTGGGAGTTTTGCTAGCTCTAAAGAGGGAAAACTAAAGGTCTGTGCGCATAGAGTCGAAGTGTGTGAGTTGCACTTGTGTGAACATAGCTTTAAACTGCATAACTCTGCATGTCATGGCATAAGCATTGCATTCCAACCCCTACCCCTATCGTATAAATCGGTATGAGGCCTTTTATATGATAGGCCCTGCTAAACAACTCCTTGGTCTATAGGTTTGTATGGACATTACTATAAATCAATGGTTACTTTTCTTTTGTATATTTGTCTTTACTTACTATTCTTTACATGCTCCTTACCATGCTTTACTAACTGCTCTATATATATACACTTGTATAGTAATGGATACTCTTGCAGCTAAGACATGTCATCTGCTTTATTTTATACCCCTTGCTATCCTTCGCTTCATCCTCCCGCACGGTGCCTAAGAGCCATTAGGGGATGGGTGGTGGGAAACGAGGCTTAGTATTTTTGACTAACGGTGGGTGGACATATCATTTTAGGGGACTAAGGAGACGCAGCACCACCAATAGCCGGTGTAGGTGGAGGTGGGCCAATCTAGCATAGGAGCACCAGCCTCTGGATCCGTGAGTGTTTACTAGTAGATTTTCTTCCGCGAGTGACCTTGTAGTGAGGACATGATGTACTGGGCATGAGCCCTTCTTACTATTACTCTGTTATGTCAGTTATTATCTTGTGGACTATTATTATGATCTATATATAGCATGTGATATGGACTTGAGCTTCTATATGTTCAAATATACTTTTCTTCTTCTGTGATCGATATGGCCGGCGGGATCGACGTTTTGAGCGGCAACCTTCCGAGTGTTGGTGTCACTGTAAGGCGACGGTTCTGGTCCTAAGACCCGGTTTTGTAGCAAATAAAAATGGGGTCCTGCACGGGTGGTGCTGGATTGGGCTGCCATCGGAGGTGGCGTGAGGGTGGCGGGATTTTTCTTCGGCGAGGCATGGTGTGGGCAGGGGGGAGGTTGGCTGGGAGAGGTGATCCAAGCAAAAGGGTGGGGCTACCTTTATATGGAGGGAGGGGCCTCCCTTCCTTCTCCCCGACGTTTGACTAAGGGGGTGTGAGGAGGAGATTTTTCTCCTCCTCCAGCTGTCTTGGACAGCTGGCCACCTCATGAGGGAGTGGTGGAACACCCTCTTAGGTGCCTAAATGAAACCCTAACCCACCCAAGGTCTAGCTTGGGGGTGGGTTTGGATTTTCTTTTGGAAGGAGGGGGAGAATCCCTAGCTTTGTGGGCTTACATCAAGGCCTCATTGGTGTCTATATGGGGTATGAGAGGTGGGGCCCAAGTGACTTGGGGTGTTGGTCAATGTTGGAGTATTAAATCAACATGGGTGTGCGCACGCTTTTTGGTGTGTCAAAAAGCTTGATTTGATAATAGTTTGACTTTCTGACATCGAAATTGGTTAAAATGAACTTTGTTGGTCTTGTTTTGACTTTAGGAGTCCAATGAAACTGACTGTGATCGATTCCGAGTTTGTTCATTTAATATTTTAAAAAGTGCGTCGTGGCGGGCTACGAAACCTAAAATGGTCATAATTCTCATATGACCTCTGATTGCAATGAAACAAGTCTTGTTGCACTCGTATTGACTATACGTGCCTAACACAACTGATGGAAGTCGATTCAGAGTACATATGATCACTATATTAAAACAGCATCGTCGTGACGCGCTCTGATACTCAAAATGGTTGTTTTCTCTAAACGACCTTGGATTGGAATAGAACGAGTTCCGTTGCACTCGAATTGATTATACGAGTCTAACGCAACTGACGGAAGTCAATTCGTAGTACGTATGGTCAATATACCAAAACGACATCGTCGTGCGCGCTACTATACTCAAAATGGTCATTTTCTCTAAACGACCTCAGATTGGAATGAAATGAGTTCTGTTGCACTCATTTTGATTATACGAGTCTAACGCAACTGATGGAAGTCAATTCAGAGTATGTATGGTCACTATGCCAAAACAGCGTCGTCGTGACGCGCTACGATACTCAAAATGGTCGTTTTCTCTAAACGACCTCGGATTGGAATAGAACGAGTTCCATTGCACTTGTATTGATTATACGAAGCTATAGGAACCGACAGAACCCAAATGGGGTTCCCTAGCACAATATCCTAAAATCGGGTTATTTCCTAGCTTTTACGTTTTGGGGTGGGAGATTGGGTTACTTTTGTTGGGTCTACTAAGGTCTAATGACCCAATAAAAGTCAGGATGTTACAATCCAATAAAAATAAGAGGATTTTCATCCTCAAAAATTGCTTAAGGTAGGGGAGGCTGTAGATGTGATATACCTGAGAGAAGAGTGTCAGGTATCTTTCTCGAACGAGAGTTTCCGGTTCCCATGTAAACTCGTTGCGTACGTGTTTGACCATATAATTTTGACCATCGTGATGGTTTTTTTCGCTGGTCCTTGACTTTGGAGTCTATAATCTTCACTGGCTCGAGCTGAATGGATCTGTCGGATTGTATCAGTGTTGGTGGCGTTGGAAGATGTTGATTCGGTTGTCGAAGAACACATCTCAATGATGAAACGTGAAAAATGTTAGTAAAGGTTTCCCAATTCAGCGGGTAAAGCTAATCGGTATGCAACAGGGCCAATTTGTTCTATGATCTGATATGGGCCCAAATAACGAAGATCCAACTTTTTCTGTTTCTTTATCCAGGAGATTCCGTGCATAGGTTTGACATTTGGAATACCATATCTCCTACGTTAAATTCTACCAGTTGATGGCGCGCATCATAATATTTTGCTTGGCGGCTCTGCGCTTCCAACATTCGATCTCAGATTAACCTTATTGTTGCTGTGGTGTCATATATGTACGTAACCCCCAAAACTTCTGGGTTCTCATCTTGTGCCCAGGACAGCGGGGTTCGACAATGTCTTCCATACAGAGCCTCGTACAGTGCCATCTTGATACATGTCTGGAAGCTGTTATCATATGAAAAATCAACAAGGGGTAGCACCTGTTCCCAAGGTTCGTTGTGTTCTACTATGCACAGTCAAAGGAGGTCCTCCATCGTCCGATTTGTTCTTTCTTTTTGCCCATCCTTCTGGCGGTGGAATGCGGTGTTGAAGGCTAATTTTGTCCCCAGATAAGCTTCCACCCTCCTCCATTCCTTCAAAGTGAAGCGTCCATCGTGGTCAGATACGATGGACTTGGGTACTCCATAGAATCGGACTACCTATTCAATAAAAAGCTTAGCTAGAGCATCGACACAGTCACTTTGTCTATTTGGGATTAAACGAGCCACCTTTGTAAGGAGATCCACCATGAGTCATATGGAGTCGTTTCCCGCACGAGATCGGGGTAAGCCATGGATGAAATCCATAGAGATGTCCTCAAACTTCCATTTGGAATGGGCAGGGGTTTCAGTAAACCTCATGGGCTGCGGTATTCCACCTTGACCATCTGACAGGTTTGGCAGTGTGCCACATAATAGGTGACGTCCCTTTTCATACCCATCCAATATAGCGTCCTTCGTAAATATGTATACATTTTTACCACACCTGGGTGAATAGAATATCTCGATTGGTGTGCTTCACGAAGTATCTCTTCTCGAATCCCTCGGTGGAGGGGATGAATACTCGGTGCTTGTACTGTAGAATACCATCATGTAGGTTGTAGTCATCTTGAATGTCGTCTTGCAGGGTTTGGATGATTGGAGCCGCTTCTGGGTCGACCTTTTGAGCCTCTCGTATTCTGTCCTGAATATCACACTATATCTCCATCCAATATAACTGGGTTTGGTAGTCCATAGGATCCCTATGAGTGATAAGGGTGATGCCTAAGTCTGCCAAGGATTGGATCAACTCTTCTGGTATCAGCTCTAGCTAGCTCTTGACTATTTGGTGTTGACGACTCAAGGCATCCACGACTTTGTTGGCCTTGCCGGGGTGGTATTGGAGGGCGAAGTCATAGTCACACAAGAATTCTAACCACTCGTGTTGTCGAAGGTTCAACTCTTTCTGAGTTAAAATGTACTTGAGGCTTTTGTGGTCGGAGAAGATCTCGCATCTCACTCCGTACATGTATTGTCTCCAGATTTGTAGCGCGAAAACCCCATCACCCAATTCCAAGTCATGGATTGCATAGTTAAGCTCGTGAGGCTTCAACTGCCGTGATGCGTATGCGACTACCTTGCCATGCTACATTAGTACGTCTCCTTACCCCTTCAGAGATGCGTCAGTGTAGATCTGAAATCCATCGGTTGTTGAGGGGAGTGTAAGAATCCGAGCAGAGGTTAAGCAATTTTTTAATTCGATGAAAGCTGCATCGCATTTGGGCATCCAACGGAACACATCATCCTTTTTGGTGAGGGTAGTGAGGTGTAAGGCGATTCTTAAAAAACCTTATACGAACTTACGATTGTATCCGGCGAGACAAAGGAAGCTTCTGATATCTGTCGCTGACTTAAGTGGCAGCCAATTCCGTACCGCCTGTACTTTGGCCTGATCCACTGCCACCCCATTCTTATTGATTGTGTGTCCTAAGAACTCGACTTCCTCCATCCAAAACTCACACTTACTGAACTTTATAAAGAGTGAATGGTCTCGTAGTTTGAGTAGTATCATTTGAAGATGCCTGGAATGATCTGCCTTGCTCCTTGAGTAAATGAGAATAGCGTTTATGAAGACGATTACGAAGTGGTTCAAAAATGGTTCAAATACTTTATTCATTAATGCCATGAAGGCGGACGGGGCATTGGTCTGCCCAAAAGGCATTACCATAAACTCGTAAAGTTGGTAGCGGGAGCTAAAGGATGTTTTGGGGATGTCCTTCTCTCGTACCCAAAGCTATTAGTACCCAGACCTTAGATCCATTTTGGAAAAAATGGACGCACCTTGCAACTCATCGAATAGTTCATCTATCCTTGGTAGAGGATATGTATTTCGAATAGTAAGCTTATTTAGTTCCCTATAATCGATGCACAAATGCAGGGATCCGTCATTTTTCTTGACGAATAACATAGGGGCTCCCCAGGGTGAGTGCTTGGAAGGACAAAACCTGCATCGATTAGTTCTTAAAGTTGTATCTTGAGCTCAGCCAGTTCCTTTGGGGCCATTCAGTAAGGTGCTCGTGACACCGGTCGAGCATCATGTATAAGCTCGATGTGTAAGTCTACTTCCCGCTGTAGGGGCAATCCTGGGAGAGTTTTGGGAAAAACATCTGGAAAGTCTCGGACTACGGACACCTTGGCGAGTACTTGAGTTTTGTCCTTCATTTCGAAGTAAATAAGGTACAT
Organism: Dactylorhiza incarnata; assembly: GCA_033032865.1. Classification (NCBI taxonomy): domain Eukaryota; kingdom Viridiplantae; phylum Streptophyta; class Magnoliopsida; order Asparagales; family Orchidaceae; genus Dactylorhiza; species Dactylorhiza incarnata. Next base: position 1,063,264 of record JAWHQI010000160.1, on the reverse strand, counting down.
TTCATCTTTTTTTGGATCTATTTGACAGTTTGCATGGATGTCAGAATGATGCGAGTGACGGATGGTATGATAGACTGTCTATTTGGGTTCTGGAGGTTGATTTCTCAGGCCGAACAATTTATTTGGTCCTTGTGCTTGGCCAGCCAGTCCATACCTAGGATGATGTCGAACCCGATTATTGCTAGAATAGTTGCGAAGATTTCGAACTCCATGTTGGAACACGGTCTTCCGCATCTCCTAGGTTTGAGAATAACAAATCCTATATGTGTATTTAATCTTGTGTGATCTAAGTGTGCAGGATAACATGTCAAAATGACTCAAGGTTTACATATGGTGGTTGCCCCCGAAATTGAGCCATCAACTCCAAACTGATCACTAGCGCAGGCGATAGTGGATAGCGCCGGCGCTAGCTCGATGCACAGAAGGCATGGTGGAATTGTTGCCTCGGATTGAAGATCTTGCCGCGCAAAGAGTTTCCTAACCAGGGATAGCGCTGGCGGTAGTGGATAGCGCCGGCGGTAGCGGAGCACACAGAAGGAATAGAGCAAGGGGTTGCCGCGGATGGGAGATTCTGCCGCGCAAAACGTTGCCTAATCCGGGCTAGCGCCGGCGGTAGCGCTAGCGCCGGCGGTAGCGCGTGGGCTATATAATGGACCCCTCACCTCTCGTTTCAGACAGAGATCAGGAAGAGAGAGGCAGTGCTACAATTCCAGAGGCTATCTTGGCCGAAACTTGAGGTCCCAGCGAAGCTCTGCAAATTTCTGAAGGAGGATTCCATCACGCCAAATCCAAACGAAGTCCGCTTCAACAAATGCCGATTCTACAGCGGATCTTCGCCTCCATCTTCAGAAGTTCATCTTGAGGGAGTTTTTATATTATTGTCTTTTCATTTCTTATCTTTCTTGTAACCCGTTAGTGAAATCGCCTCGTGTTGGCGACTAGGTCTGGGGTAGGACTTAGGGCTGAAAATCGCCTCGTGTTGGCGACTAGATCTAGGCTAGGTCTAGGGGGTGCTCGAGGCCACATCCGGGGAAGGATTGGCTAGAGCGGCTTGAGGCCGTATCTGGGGAGAGATCGGCTAAAGCCAACCGGTTCGTGGGGATACGAGTCGGTATAGAAAACGAAAAAGGATTTTTATTATTCGCCTCCGATCTCTAGCGCCATTGAGATCAAGTTTTGTAAAACATTATTTGATATTAATAAAGCATGTCTCTTCGTTATTATTTTACTTGATTTCTCATTGTTTCAAATATTGCAATATTCCAAAGTATTTTTAAATAAAATCTAAAGTTTTTGAAAACCCTTATTCACCCCCCCCCCTCTAAGGGCGCCGACCGATCCAACAAGTGGTATCAGAGGCAGGTTTTATTCCAATCGGCTTAACAACCGGGAATAATGGCGTCTCATGATCTCGCTTCTACTAGTGGGGTAAATTTTTATGAAGAAGAAAAATCTCATAAACCACCTTTGTTTGAAGGAACAAATTATAAAGGATGGAAAATTTTAATGGAAAAATTTATTAAAACTTTTGACATCGAAGTATGGAACTTAGCAATTATAAGACGTGCGGATGAATCGAATAAAAAGGAACGTCAGCTAAATGCCAAAGCCAAACACTATTTATTTTGTGCACTATCTAATGAAATTTTCAAATTTGTGTATTGCTTTTCTAGTGCTTATAAAGTATGGAAATTTCTTGAAGAAATGTATGATCTTCCTCTCGCAGGTATGGAACAAACACAGGAGGAAAAGAACGTACAAGCATCCATTATTCAAGAAGATTTCTCTCGGAGCGAAGCCAAGGAGAATATTGAAATAGAAAAGGAGAACAATACACCAAGAGAAAAAGAAGAAGAAATCTTACTTTTGGAAGAGGAGTGCTAAGAAGAAGACAATGGAACAATATGTTCAAATCCTCCCTCAACCAAAAGCGCTGTAAGAAAGTCAAAATCTTCTTCTTGTGTGATAACTTCCATTTCTAGTTTCAACATACTTAAAACTGCTAAACGTAAGATCAAGAAATTGAAAATCACTATTAAAAATTTACATTTAGAAATTAAGAGATTAAAAGCTAATGTTAATTTAAAATCATATTGTGATGTGATTTCACCATCTTGTTCTTTACTTGAAAACACAAAACCTTGTTTAGATTGTGATATTATTAAGGAAAGACTTAAGGAACTTGAAAAAGAAATTAGTTGTATAAAAGAAGAAAATGAAAAATTATGTTTAGAAAATTAATCTTTAATAAATGATTGTGCTAAGTGTAAGGACTACGAAATAGAAATTAAAGAGATGGATGAAACATTTGATGAATATAGGAATAAATATGAAAAACATATTGAATCAATTGTTACAACTCTTAAAAATAGCACAATCAATTATAATAAAGCTAGACATAATTTAAAAACTAAGAATGATGAATTAAATGCCAAAATTATCTTGCTTAAGGAAATCTTAAAGAAAAATTCTCAATATCAAACAAACTCTAATTGCAAGTTAAATATGATATCTCAAAATATGAATGAACCAAACAATGGGAATAAAGAACATCAAAAGATTGTAAATGAAATTCCAAAACTCTATCATCTTCATCATTTACAATATCAATCTTCTCCCAATGAAAAATTAAACGTTCACAAATTTCCTATGAAAAATATCTTCAATAATCATTACAATCATAATCATCAATATAAAGATTATCATAATGGAAATTTAACATATAAGAATAACATTAAACCAAAGTATGAATGGAGACCCATTCTTAAGAATAACGCACTAATGTCAAAAGAAAGGGTCCACTCATCACTATCTCCCCAAAAGCAAACACGATTTATTTGGGTACCCAAAGGAACCGTCACACCCGGTCCTCTTTGGATACCTAAATCTCTTATTCATTAGTATCCCATCATTTGCATGAAGTAGAAATCAATTAAAATGAAATATCATTTCCCTACTTCATGATGTGCTTAAACTTTCTTTTTGTTTATTTTCTTTTGTTTTTTTTAAACCATCATGATATGATCACTTTATATATCTTGTGATATGACTTTCATAAATTAAACCATAATTCATAAATGAATCAAATTGAATCAAATTGAATAAAAGTCATATCATTTTTAGGTGATCTACTTATCCTTTATTATTTTTGTCCTGCTAAATCCATTTCCTAATAGTCTTATAAAAATTGAAAAACTAAATTTGTCATATGGTATTATTAAGACTAAATGAAATAAGTGTCAAAATGGGTTTAAAAGGTGTATTTTTGGGGTATTAGGCTAAATTTATAAAATACGCAAGTTTTGCTTAGGTAGTTAATATATTTGCGTCATTTTCAATTACCCCAAGTATGTTTAATCATAATCATGTTTAAATCGAAATTGAAAAATTGCATGAATATTGTTTCACCTATTTATGATCATTCATATGTTGTGCAAAACTCAATAATTAAGGTTTAATAAATATGAAACTCTAATGAAGATGAAACTCATGTACTAATTTTAAACTTTCGCAACTTTTTGAGATTTCTTCTCTTTTCATCACTTCATTAGACATGCCTTACATTGCAAAAACATAATTAAGAAAAATCGGAAGCAAAAACAAAGAAAATCTAGGCCATATGATTAAAATAAACACTCTCTGTGAGCTAACGCAGGCGCTAGGACCTAACGCCGGCGCTAGCTCGAGTCTCCGATTTTCTGAAATTTTAAAATTCTGAAAAATGCTTAAAAATATATTAATCTATGTGTACTATTCATTTCTGCATTTTTGCTTCTATTATATTTTTGAAAAATCAATACAAAAGCCAAATTACAAAAATATTATATGTTTTGCCTTTGTGATTTGTCATCTGTTTTTCTTAAAGCAAAAATCAAACACAACAAAAAAAAAATTTTATTATAAAAAAATTGTTATTTTGTGAACTTAAATTTTTACTTATATCTTGCGAAAGGGTGATTTGGGCTATCATCCCATCATATCACCTAGTACCGGGCGAACCTCTCACAAGGTAGTCCTCGGGAAGTCCAAGATCAATTTTATAAGTTCAAACTTTAAATAAAGGTTATTTTTCAAAAATATCAAAAAATACTGTATGGACTTTATTGTAAAAATCAAGCATGATTTAACCTATTAGTTAGAACTTCTATAATGTTGCAATTTATCTTTTCAAACTACTTTGAACATTATTTTCATCATGCTTAGATATATCTATTAATATGTGCATAAATTATATTGAAAAAGTTGTGTAGAACTATGCGTAGCATGCCTCTAAGTATGAGAAATGTTTTATGTTTGATAATGATCTTTATTCACTCACCTGTTTTGGCATTGTCTACATTTGTGTTTAATCTAAGAATGCTTGTGTATGTTTTGTATTAGTACAAATAAATTAAAATTGCACAAGTATCTTACCTACACTCCTTCTTTTGCACTCTTAAAAATTAAGAAAAGTGGTTATATTTTTTCTTTCTCATAAAATCTATTGATTTGCAAAAACAAGTGTATTCGGAGAACTTTGTACAAAAACAAAATTATAAAATAAATGACAAAGATAACTCCACCAAGCACTACTTGAACCTCCTGATAAGCCTTAATAAGCATTGTGAGGTTGAGCACCTTGGAAAGAATAATAAAGTGTCTTGTGCAAATCAAATCTTTCTTTCAACAATAAGAAAAACCACTTTCTCTTAAGTACACCGGATCACTAATCTCACAATTCAAAATAAAATATGTGATCCCCTAAGCACTACTTTGCACCCTGATAAGTCTTAATGAGCATTGTGCGTGCAAAGCACCTTGGTAGTTGTACATTTTTTTTGTGCATTAAAGTGCGTGGAAGTAAAATTATTTGTGTTTTGTTGTGCTTCTACTTTACATATCTCTTGTATTTTTGATTAAAACAATTGTATACTCTCCTCAAAAATACACTTATGTGCACATCATTATCTTACGTAACACTTCTTCTCATGAGTATTGGATCACTAAATGCAAATTCTATACTACTCTTTGCTTATGAAATGCACTAGATAACCTAGCATGTTTTCTATAATGTTTGGTATGATTTGAAATTGTGAACTGAAATAACATTGTAGTAATCTCTTTGTGATAGTGTTATTTCATGCTTGGTTATTTTTGTCAAACATAAAAGATTTTCATTGAAACATGATTTACATAAACATCTTTTTTTTAAATTAAACTCATATATCTTTTTATGGATTATTCCTGATTACAATAAGATGTTTCATGTATTTCTACAAGTCTTCCACATCATCACCATATCAATTTTACCTTGCGCTTTCATGCTTATATCAAGTCTAAAATCTCAATTTTTCTTAAAAACAAGTAGTAGACTTGCTTGGTAAAATTTATATTAGTTATTCTAACACGCATATCATTTCTCTGATTTATCTCTATGAAAGCTTTCATGCTAAACACTCCTCCAACAAGTAAAATATCGCCGATAAAAACATCCTCTTTTTATTGAATTTCAACTCAATATTTCCTTCTCTAATTGCTATAAGGATGTTGTTTCTTTATTCCAAAATGCTTCAACTCTTATCTTTCTAAAGTTCATTTTGAAACTCAAAAACATCTCTTTTTTTTAACTTAAACTCTTATTTTGTATTATGATGTTTCTTTTTCGAAATCTTCCGCAATGCTCAAACTCTGATTCATTCATGAATTTCAATATAGCTAAGAGTATTTTATTCTCTAATAAAAATCCATATGCTATGAATATTTCCCATTAGATTTAAATGCTTTATGTTTCCAATAATTGTTATCCTTGACTTCATTTCTCACCATAGCGGGGGCGTAGGGGTGTAGACATTAGATAACCTTATCTCTAGTCATGTCTTGTCCTTAACCGGGGAGGGTTCCAGTGGGGCCTTGCGAGGCACTGGGGGGAAAGAGTGCTAGGTTAAGTTGTGTCTAGTGTTTGCATATGGGACTAACACCCCAACCTACGGCATGTGTGCAGCTCCTCATGCCCATCCGTCACTTAGTACGGGGCTAGGGTGTAGACGTATTGTCTGGGTAGATGGATTATTTGGAAATCATAATTTTTTGCTTAAACTCTGATATATCAAAGGGGGAGAACTACAAACAAAAGGGATAAAATATAGTCATAACTCTGATCATTTTCAATGAAAGACAAGTCTAAAACTCCTTATCATTTACTTAAAAAGCTCGATCATGACTTCTCTTTTATTAACACACTTTTAGTGCTGTGTTTCCCTACCCACTTTTGCTAATAACAAAGGGGGAGAACTAATATGATAAAATGCAAAAGTGCGAGAACTAACATGATAAATATAATCCGCTATCAAAATAAAAACCCAACATGATTGATTAAGTTGATAGCATACATATTAGGGGATCATTCACATAAGGGGGAGCATGTATTTAGGGGGAGCAATTCTAAATGCTAAAATCAATAATCATCCTAAAGTCATCACTCTCACACACACACAAGTATAGTCTCATCATGCTTATTTTATTAATGCTTTGTTTTATCATTAATGGATTTGTTATTATCAAAAGGGGGAGTTTGTTGGAACACGGTCTTCCGCATCTCCTAGGTTTGAGAATAACAAATCCTATGTGTGTATTTAATCTTGTGTGATCTAAGCGTGCAGGATAACATGTCAAAATGACTCAAGGTTTACATATGGTGGTTGCCCCCGAAATTGAGCCATCAACTCCAAACTGATCACTAGCGCAGGCGATAGTGGATAGCGCCGACGCTAGCTCGATGCACAGAAGGCATGGTGGAATTGTTGCCTCGGATTGAAGATCTTGCCGCGCAAAGAGTTTCCTAACCAGGGATAGCGCTGGCGGTAGTGGATAGCGCCGGCGGTAGCGGAGCACACAGAAGGAATAGAGCAAGGGGTTGCCGCGGATGGGAGATTCTGCCGCGCAAAACGTTGCCTAATCCGGGCTAGCGCCGACGGTAGCGCTAGCGCCGGCGGTAGCGCGTGGGCTATATAATGGACCCCTCACCTCTCGTTTCAGACAGAGATCAGGAAGAGAGAGGCAGTGCTACAATTCCAGAGGCTATCTTGGCCGAAACTTGAGGTCCCAGCGAAGCTCTGCAAATTTCTGAAGGAGGATTCCATCACGCCAAATCCAAACGAAGTCCGCTTCAACAAATGCCGATTCTACAGCGGATCTTCGCCTCCATCTTCAGAAGTTCATCTTGAGGGAGTTTTTATATTATTGTCTTTTCATTTCTTATCTTTCTTGTAACCCGTTAGTGAAATCGCCTCGTGTTGGCGACTAGGTCTGGGGTAGGACTTAGGGCTAAAAATCGCCTCGTGTTGGCGACTAGATCTAGGCTAGGTCTAGGGGGTGCTCGAGGCCACATCCGGGGAAGGATTGGCTAGAGCGGCTTGAGGCCGTATCTGGGGAGAGATCGGCTAAAGCCAACCGGTTCGTGGGGATACGAGTCGGTATAGAAAATGAAAAAGGATTTTTATTATTCGCCTCCGATCTCTAGCGCCATTGAGATCAAGTTTTGTAAAATATTATTTGATATTAATAAAGCATGTCTCTTCGTTATTATTTTACTTGATTTCTCATTGTTTCAAATATTGCAATATTCCAAAGTATTTTTAAATAAAATCTAAAGTTTTTGAAAACCCTTATTCACCCCCCCCCTCTAAGGGCGCCGACCGATCCAACACTCCATGTCTCCCATCATATCCTGAAATGAGCACTTTTCTGTGGATGTCATATCTGACCCGTCCGGGAGTAAGATTCATATTGACATTCTGGACGATCGTACAATGTTCTCCTTGGTTGCGATGAAATCCCAGGAGATGGAGGAATGTGTGGCTCCGGTATCGAATAATGTTTTAGCGGGGTGGCCTTCTACCAAAAGTAAACTTAGTAACATATATATATCCTACGATCACAGGGCTTTAAAGATATACAGATAGAATATATATATGTCAAAACAAAATGCTATATCACTTGTCTCCTACTAGATAACATCATCAAGATATATCATCACTGATGCCGAAAATATATACATATGACTACGTCCGGTGTAGGTCCATGCTGAAGGTCTAGTGCATACATCTCAAGTGGTGCTGCTCTGGCCTGCCTGGGCTGGTCCCTCCTGCGTGCAGGTCATCCTCGCCCTCTATCCGCTGCTCCTTGTACTGCTCCTAAGCCTGACCTTCTTATAGCCTGGGGGCAGAAATCTCTAATATGCCCGGGCTGCTGGCAAATGAAGCAATTCTCTACAAAGGGAACATCTTATCGTGCGGCTGGTGTAGGCTGGGGTGGTGGAGATGGTCGGGGTGCTGGGGGTAGAGGTGCATGTTGAGGCTGACATGCCTGCTTGCAGGGCTGGTGGCGATGATGCTGCCTACTATATTGGTCCTATTGTCGAGGGGAAATCCCTCTCTCTCATCCCCGGGCCCGGGGGACCTCCACCTGTCCTCTCCGCTGATGGGCCACCATCCGCTGGTTCATCTCTAACGTGGCAGCATGCATAACAATCGCGTGGAAGGTCGACTATGAAATCATGATCAGGGCCGGTCGTAGGTCACCGCGCAGTCCTCAGTAGAACCTGGCGGCTTAATCTCTATCTGTGGTTGCCAATGTCCCCGCAAAACAAACTAAGTGAATGAACTCGCTCTGGTATTCTGGCACGGTCCTCTCTCCATGTCGGATGTTAAGGAATCACTCATGGAGTGCGACTCGATCGGCGTAGGAAATGAAGTGCTCCAGGAAGGCATCGGGAAATTCTCCCCAGAGAATCGTACTAAGTGGCCGCCCTCTGAATGCGGAGCGGCTAGCTGCCCTCCACCAATATCGAGCATTGCCTTCTAGTAACGTAACCACTTGGGAAACTTCGACAATGTCAGGGCACATCATGCCGACTAGTAGTTCCTCAACCCTTTACACCCACTCCTCCGCCTGCATAGCGGATTTGGTGCCTCAGAATTTAGGAGGCCTTAGCCCCTGGAAGGTTGTCAGAAGGTCCGTGGGCACGGTAAGTTACTGGGGTGGCTGTAAGATGGCAGTCTAGAAGGTGGCCAGCAGTGCTGTCAACGTCCGCCCCAGGTTGGTCTCGGTGAATGGGACTGCAACTGGAGCAACTGGGTCTGGTGATGGATTAGTAGGGTGGTACTGGTCCCTAGAGGATGATCTCCTGTTACTGTACTTGCAAAAGTAAGGGAATTTGGCAAAAGACTGACTGAAATAGAAGCAAAGTGTGTGTGGGTGTGCTACTGTGCAGTCTAGAATCCTTAAATTTCTATCCTAAGGGTTCACCAAGCTTCCGCTGCGTGGTTCGTTGTGAACCAGGAAACAAAACATGGGAAGAAAGGATCCGAAGGCGGCCCCTTGTGGATGGATCATGATAGCTTTGATCCATGTGTAAGACCCTCCCCCCCGCCCCCCCCCCCCCGAACTGAACCTAGGTTGGGAGAGGAGGGTCTTACTGCCCAAGATGACCACTCAATGCTTCCCGGGTGGAAACGGACCACCCTCTCAAGCATTGGGTGGTCATCTTATCAGGCGAGAGAATCAACACATCACATCAGATCGGAGTGCGGATGCAATCATAAGGAAAACTAACAAGTCATAGTATATACATAAGCAAAAGGCCATAGCCAACTGTATACATGGGTGGCCCTGTGGGCTAAGGATAACTACTATAACTCCTACATTCCAAACATAGTCCTATACCCTAGGAATCACATCACGGGAGATGGGAGGTGAGGTCGGTGTATCTGATCAGGCAATCTCAAAAGTCGGTATGATGTCATGTGGTATGGGGGCTTTGTGCTGTCCCATCTCCTGTGAATGGTTAGATAAAAAACCGTTAGTCACAAAGATAAGTGGAAAACACATCTCCTCCCCGGATCCGAATCCTGGGGACGAGCTTAATCAGCCAAACAATAAATAGATATCCGAACCAAAAGGGGTTAGCGACATGTAAATAACCGGAAGCCATAATAATATCATCAGTTGTTTAAAAGAATAGCTCAGCTAATTAATAGCAGTAATAACACTAGAAACCGTAATTTGCAAACACGTTGCAGGTGTTCAAAACCTGTTTACACAACCCTGTGCCGACGCAGTTTGGACCGCTTCTCTTCCAGCAGGGTAGCGAACCCCGCGGGCCTCACCGATGTGGTCGTCGGTGACAGTGGCCAGTCCTGCCACTTCTGGGTGTGGTCATACCGTGCTACAAATGCCCTACTATACAACCCAGTGTACTCCTTAGATGTGAGCGATATTCGACAATTATGAAATTTAGGCTGACCAGTGGAGGTAAATCAACGGGTTTAGAATGGTGATCACCCGCGGTACACATCTCCCTATCGTGATAAACTGTCAACTCTTCCGCACCGGTACGAATGGTCTGCTGGCGTGACTGACCTGCCACTTTTACCATAAGTATTTCACAAAAAGTTAATTAAATAGAAAGGATGCATTTTGGGTCAGCCACGACCTTCTTAAATCGACCGGCTACTCAACTTTTGGCCGAGAGGCACAACGAGCATGAGGGCATATTATTTGGAACAAACCCTGGAGGAGATACTCAACTCGCGGTTATCCCAAACTAATGCTCTACTAAAAAGAATTGGCCGCTCGTTAGAGCAGGACTCGGGCTAGAACAGTAGATATGATTAATTACCGCAATTGAGTGCGGTAAAAAGTGCTACAAAATAAGTTGCAGAAATGAAATGCTGAACTGTAAAAGCACTAAACGCAAGAACATAAGTAAAGAGCTGAGACTGGAGTAGTACTAAAAGAAAGTGAAGTAAAGAGCTGAAATAACTAGACCAGTATAAGACTAGAGTAGTACTAAAAGAGAGTGAAGTAAGGTGCTGAAATAACTGGACCAGTACGAAACTGGAGCAAAAGAAATTGCAATAGAATAAAAGGGTTAGTAGTCCTTCACTCCATATTTAGGAGGCTCTGGTTCCATCTCCGTTCTTAGGAGGGAAGTTCTATTCTATCTCCGTTCATAGGAGTTTCTTCCAAATTCTGCCCTTTTTTGCTGTCTGACCATAGGTTTTAATTGCGCCTTTTAAACATGACTTAAGCGGATTTGAAGAACGTTATTATGAGTTACTTAACTTCTCTAAAAAGAGGAGCCTCCCAATGTTCGAGAATTATTCTAAACGCAGCTTGATGATTTGCAAAAACCCCAACATTGCTTCGAGCTTGAGTTTTCATTTTTATTCATTGGGTTATTATGTATTCGTAATATCATCCAACGATTATAATGCGATTGTGTGATACGATATTTTCTCCCAACATTTGGAAAATTTGATAATTTAAAACTCGACCGTTTTACTCCGAAGGTTTGCTGATTACACAATTTTCCTCCAAATGACCCCATATTTTGATAGTACACTCAAGATAATCAATTAAGAGCATATAAATTTTCCCAAATTTTCCAATCTTTTTAGGGGGCTTACTTTATCCAAACAAGTTTTATTTAGGCCTTTAAATATACCAATTCAATTTATAAAAATCTCAACAATTGATAGTACCCCCAAGCGGCCCTATTATGAGTATATAATTTTTTTTCAAGATCTTCTAAGAGGTTTAAGAAATTTGTTTTGTCCAAACAAATCTTGTTTAGGACTTTAATAATAGCAAATAACTTTAGAAAAATCCCAAAAAATTATGGGAGATAACCCTCATGACAGGGAACATTTTTTATATTCAAATAATTTTTCCTAGATGCCTATATTTTCCTTAGAAAAATCAGCAACCTATTTGTGAAGGGTGGTCTGCGGTTAGAGGCTCTGAAGGATGACAGGGCGCTAGGGCACGAGTGTCTTTCGGTCCCCACATCAGATCTGGAGCTGATCTACTGTGGGGGGCGTGTATACTAAGGCAGCGGCGAGATTAAGGAATCCTAGGCCGTCCGATCTCATCGTGGAGATCAGACGTCCCCTGCTTTTCATTGGCGATACAGGAGGTGGCAGCCACTACCACTGTCGGGCAGCGTCCGATAGATGCTGGCGTCGCCCCTGTCGACTCGCTGGGGTCTGCGGCCATTTGGCGATGGTCCGGCGGCCTGCTTCCGGGGGCCACTGCTGGAAAACTGCAACCCGAGGGCGGGTGGCACGACCTTCACCATTATTGTTGGTGCCGCGCCGCCCCTCCCTTACTGATGTCCATGCCCACTGCACTCGACCATCTCGTCGGGGGTCAGGCTTGCCTCGGCGGTGGTACGACGATCTGTCGCCTCCGCCAGAAATGCTTAACAGAGGGGATAATAACAATCGAGGATCTTGCGAGTGCTGCCAGAGATGCATTCTCTGGCGGCACCGCTGCCTTCCATCGCTAAGGAGGGGTCCCCTGGTGGGATACCAACCTCCCATCGCCACCACTGGCGCTGGGTGCGGTGTTCTTCGCGTGGACACCAACTGAGCCTAGGGTTGGCTTGGGTGGTGTTGGCGGCGCTCCGGCGGCCGAGGATCACATGCAATACGTCGGGTGGGGGGGGGTGAGGAAGGAGGATAAAAGAGCTTCCACTTAACGAGGGAGGGTTAGGGTGGTGCTGGGTTGGGCTGCCATGGGAGGTGGCAGAGGTGGCGTGAGGGTGGTAGGATTTGTCTCCGGTGAAGCAGGGTGTGGGCAGGGGGAGGTTGGCTGGGAGAGGTGTTCCAAGCAGAGGGGTGGGGCTACCTTTATAGGGAAGGAGGGGGCTCCCTTCCTTCTCCCCGATGTGGGACTAAGGGGGGTGGGAGGAGGAGATTTTTCTCCTCCTCCAGCTGTCTTGGACAACTGGCAACCTCATGAGGGGGTGGTGGCACACCCTCCTAGGTGCCTAAATGAAACCCTAACCCACCTAAGGTTTAGCTTGGGGTGGGTTTGGATTTTCTTTTGGAAGGAGGGGGGGAGAGAATCCCTAGCTTTGTGGGCTTGCATCAAGGCCCCATTGAGGTCTATGTGGGGTATGAGAGGTGGGGCCCAAGTGACTTGGGGTGTTGGTTTGTGTGAGCCTCTCCTCAAAATTTCCAAAACTTGTGATTTTAAGGAAGTTTGACCAAAGTCAACTCTAGGGTGGGTCCCCCATGTGGGCTAAGGTAATAGTGGGTCCATGTCGTCGGGTGATTGGTCAATGTTGGAGTATTAAATCAACATAGGTGCGTACATGCTTTTCTGTGTGTCAAAAAGCTTGATTTGAACATAGTTTGATTTTCCAACGTCGAAATTGGTTATAACGAACTTTGTTAGTCTTGTTTTGACTTTAGGAGGCCAATGAAATTGACCGTGATCGATTCTGAGTTTGTTCGTTTAATATTTTAAAAAGTGCGTCGTGGCGGGCTACGAAACCTAAAACGGTCATATTTCTCATATAACCTCTGATTGCAATGAAACAAGTCTTGTTTCACTCGTATTGACTGTACGAGTCTAAGGCATCTGACGAAAGTTGATTCGGAGTACGTATGATCACTATACCAAAACGGCATCGCCGTGACGCGTTACGATACTCAAAATGGTCATTTTCTCTAAACCACCTCAGATTGGAATGGAACGAGTTCCATTGCACTTGTATTGATTGTACGAGTCTAACGCAACTGACGGAAGTCAATTCAGAGTATGTATGGTCAATACACCAAAATGATGTCGTCATGACGCGCTACGATACTTAAAATGGTCTTTTCTCTAAATGACCTCAGATTGGAATGGATTGAGTTCCATTGCACTCGTATTGATTATATGAGTCTAATGCAACTGACGCAAGTCAATTCGGAGTATGTATGGTCACTATACCAAAATGGCGTCGTCGTGATGCGCCACGATACTCAAAATGATCATTTCCTCTAAACGACCTCAGATTGGAATGGAACGAGTTCCATTGCACTCGCATTGATTATACGAAGCTATATGAACTAGCAGAACCCAAATCAGGGTTCCCTATCTCAATATCCTAAAATCGGGTTATTTCCTATCTTTTACGTTTTGGGGTGGGAGATTGAGTTACTTTTATTGGGTCTACTAGAGTCTAGTGACCTAATAAAAGTTGGGATCTTACAGTTTCAACCATTCCTCAACTGGCTGGTTTGGAGACCACTAGGAGGATGCCCTCAGGTTCTGGGAAGAGGGTTCGCCCAGGGCGTGGGACCATTCCAAGGAAGAGGGGGGCACTTTCAAGGGGGCCAGGGATGGTTCAAACCCCCCCGGATGGTAGCTGGGCCCAAGACCTTTCCAGCCCCCACTTCAGCACGCCATGGCGATAGGCCGAGGAGGAAGAAGTGGAAGAAGGAATTGCCCAGGAAGGGCAGAGAGGGGGAGGGTGGCGTTGCCATACTATGACTTCCACTAGGAGGAAGGTTATGCAACGACTACCTGCCCCAAGTTCTTGGAGATGAGAGGAGGAAGGAGAGCCTCGACGGAGCAACAATAACTTCAGGACACCGGAAGAGTAGCAGAAGGGGATGAGGTAGAGGACCAGTGCGAGGACCAGGTCGATGTGGGAACCCGCGGAGGGATCGAGGTGATCTACAGGGGGGGGGGGTAGGGATCGAGGCCACCCGAAAGTGGAGCCTCAATGCCTTCTGTTGTTTATGGGGTGTCTACTTAATCACCTAGAGGGGAGGGTGAATAGGTTTTTCTTTTTTATTAAATCCCCCTTTAGGTTTTTCTTCTTTCTGGTTAATAGATTTAAGAAGTAAAGAACAAACCACAGAAAGCACACAGCGATCTATAGAGGTTCCTCAAGACTGGGTGTCTTGAGTAGTCCTCTCTTCCTCTGCGCCTACCCAGCAGTGTGCTGGACTCGGCAAACTCCGCCAAAAGCTTCAGGCCCTCAAGCCTTACAACACAGAGCCGCAAGTCCCAACAGCCTAGGCCCTCAAGCCCCTACTGCCCCCGAGCCCGCAAGCTCGACACTCAGGACCTCAAGCCCTACCACACGGACCCGCAAGTCCAAACATCATAGGCCTGCAAGCCCCTACTGCCCCCGAGCCCGCAAGCTCGACAAGACGCACCCATAAGTGCACTGCCCTAGCCCTCAAGCCTCACAGCTCTCCAGCCCTCAAGCTAGACAAAGTCAGACCCGCAAGTCCACTTCCTTGGCCCTCAAGCCTCACAACTCTCCAGCCCTCAAGCTAGACAAATTGGCCCGCAAGCCTTACAAGAAAATACAGTAAAGAAAACTGATTCTTCTGCCTGATGTTGATCGGCAACTTAGCCTGATGGAGATCGGCTTCTTGAGTTGAAGAGGATGCTTCAGATCTGATCTTTACAGCACGACTCCTTCTTCACCCCCTTCTCTTAGCCTGATGAGAAACGGCTTCTTATCAGTCGATGACGATGACTGAATCTTCAGAGAACACTTGATTATTGTTCTCTCCTATTTCTTCTTCTTCTCCGCAGAAAGATTGTTCAAGTGTAGCGGCAGGATACTTTTTCGCTCTTCTTTTCGAGCGCATTCCTACGACACCCATCATTCATTTTTATAGTACAGAGGAATCGCACAATGATCATATGCAATGTCCTTTTCTGTCAGATGCCTATCTCATTGGAGCACGCGCTGATGGCTCCATTCCTTAGGTGCACGCATTGATTGGACAATCAGGCGACGACATTAACTGCTGATATTATGTCAGCAAGATTTGAATTATGGCTTGAAGATATCTGCATCAATACGATGACCAGCTGTCTCTGACTTTGTCGTCCCGATCTTCCTTCTGCCACTGATGGAGGTATCTCGACGATACAAGATATCCTGGCGATTCTGTATATATGACGATCTTCTTTTTCTGACAGTGTCGTCGTGAGCTTCCTTCTTGCGGCATGTCGTCGTGATCATATGTTCTCTCGACGACATGAGTTCCACACGATGATGTCCCGAGTCTTCTCTGCGTTCGACGAACAGCATTTTGCGATCTACGAACTTGTCGTCCTTCGTTCGACGATCGCCATTCTTCGATCGACGATCTCGCCATGTCTCAGTGGTCGACGAGATAGGTACTTTGCTTCTCTGCTCTGCCCGTCATTACGACGACAAGCACGCAGTGCGACGATGTCGCCTGTTCTTCTCGATGATATGGTACTTGGTAAAATGACTAAAGTACATGACATATTGTCGATTCCTGCAAGCACGAACTAGATGGTATGTCAAATATAAAGTGAAGTATTCTTGACTTGTTGACTTCTTTAAATCAGGAATCATGTGAGCAGGATTCCCAACACCTTCTATCTCTGGAGTGTTTCCTCAACCTCCAAGACCCCGCCCCTGGAGCTGAAGATCACCTTCACCAACAAGGATATACCCGAGCATGAAGATCGGTTCTGCGATGCGCTAGTGATCCAAACAATGATCGAAAACTTCACAGACTCCAGAATCCTCATGGATAATGGGATTTTCGTCAACGTGATCTTCAAGAAAGTCTTTGATGAGATGAAGGTAGAGGCGAAGAGGGTACATGCCTCAGATGGACCTCTCTTTGGATTTGCCGAGGAAAGGAAGGAAATGTAGGGAGGAGTCGAGATCCTCATGACTCTGGGGGGAACATCCAAGAACTGTCGGTTCGTCATTGTTGACGCTTCGAGTAGCTATAATGTCATATTCAGTCGACCCCTCATCAACGCATTCCGGTGTGTGCCCTTGATACATAAAAATTTAAAGGGTTAATATTATATACGGAATATGCAAGCTTACCAATCATTCATAGCATAGGTTTTAAAAATATCAAGGTGGTATAAATCCACGGGTCTGTCGAGTACTTTTACTTCGGGAAAACAAACTATTATTCTATCGAATAAATCTTTAGGAGAAATTTTATAAATAAAACTAAAATAAAGAAAAGAAAACTAACTTGAAGAAAAACGCACTTCGAATGAAATTAGAAAAGATAAATTCTAATCTGATCCTTGACCGTGGAGATTCCCAAATTATGAACGCACCTCTCTTGAGGGTACACTCACCTGAGTTTAGGATGATTAACCGAACTCTCATTCTAAAATCGAAACCCCTAAAGCTCGCTTTACAAGGTGAATCCCACTATAGAATTTGACTCCTATTCATAAGATTTATGTCATCCTCTCTCGAGGGTTGCGTGCAACTCTTTTTATTCCCGAGCGATCGATTCGTACGCACGAGCCTCTCGGCTAATTAGAATACGAAAACAACAATCGAAATTCATAACCGATATATGAACTCGATACCATATTATTCAAGAATAAATCGAAAGAGGAAGAGAAAGATAATGAAGAGAAAGATAATTTCATCCAAAACTAGCAATTTTCAAGATCAAAATATTAATTTAATGACATTAAAATAAAAAGGTGAAGTGAATAAAAAAGAGACAATTTATAAAAGAAAATTTAAATTATCATTAAAAGAAAAAGTGGATTACATAAAAATTGAAAGCATTACATGAAATAAAATCTAAGACCACATTGCATAAATTGAAAGTATATGGAATTTAAATCTAAGCTAGAAAATAATCAAGAAAATACAAGAAAGAAGAAAAGCATTTCTAAGCATTTCTGCCCTAAAAGGGGGCATAGGAAAGGAGTTTTGACCCTAGAGGGGAGGAAAAAGGATGTCCTTGGGATCAGGAGGTGCTGCCTTTAAATAGGCAAAAGTTGAGGTTACACGCCCTCGATCACGACGTGACCAAGGGCGTGTGCGGGGCGTGTTTGACGCAGCTGCGGAGAGGGCGCCTTCTAAAGTTATTGCAGCGTTACATGCATGGTGATTTAATTTGGGTTTTTCTTTGGTTTGCACAACCTTTATATGACGAGATTAGAATTAGGCGGGTGTTTTCGAGGAATTTTGCAAGTACTCCTTCTTTGAGAAACTAACTGTTATCCTATCGAAAGATAGAAGTAACGATCTTTTCTTCTTTTGAAGTATTGACGATTACGCCCCGACTACGACACCGAATTCGATTGACTTTTAAAATAGAAAAGGAGAGTTTTACATTAAATGGGTTTGAAAAGCTTTTGTTTAATTTTAATCCATATTAATCATTTGCTAAAGGCAAGTATACCTTATTGCGTGTAGTACAAGATATTTTGATTTAGAAAATATCGAGGTCGTATATTTCCGTAGATCTTGTTGATTACTTCTACTTGTAAGGAACGAACTATTATTTTATCAGAGTAATATTTTGAGATGGTTTATAAGAAACGATAATATGCGTATAACTAGAGTTTTAAACGATTGTAAAGATAGCGCCCGATGTCGAATTACTTTGAGACGAAAATAGTCTTTTTTTAAAGTAAAAGATATGACGTTTTAAAATATTAAAATTGCTTGGCCGTGGAGGTTCCATAAGTATGAATGTTCCTCTCTCGAGGGTACGCCCACCTGAGATTAAGAATATTCGACCGAACTCTCATTCTTTAATCGAATCTCCTTAATACCCGCTTTATGTTGTGAACCCCTCTATTGGGTTTTTATTCCCAATTTGGGAGACATACCTCATCCTCTCTCGAGGGTAGAGCGCACTTCTCTTTACCCGTGAGCGATCAATCCATACGCACGAGCCTCTCGACTAACTAGAGTATGAAAATGGAAATGAGAACCATACATCGACTATATGGCCTCACTCGACGTTTTTCTCGGATAAACCTTAAGCTCGTTAATTAATTTTTAGAAAAGAAATGTTTTAATTTTTAGAAAACCATTTATTTGTCCCAATGCTCTTCGACATCGTGCACTAAAGAAAATTAGCCACTCATCGAAATATGTATGACATTAATAAGCCGAAAAGACATGTTAATAATTTAAGCGGTAAAGAAAAACTAAAAGATTTATAAAAGTGCAGAAATAGTATCCGTCCCAACCATCTTAATCAAGCGCTAAAAAGTACTTAGCCTCTCATCCAGGATGGGGGTGGTAATAAGACTTGAAATAAAGCTAAGTTACAAAAAAAGAAAATACTATCTCATACACACAAGCACTCTACTTGTAATAAAAAGACTAAATCGAAAGAAAGCGTTAAAAGAAATCGATAAATAAAGCGTTAAAGAAAACGATAAACTATTTTATGAAAGCTTTTAAATCTAACTTATGAAAGCGATAAATCTAAATTATGAAAGTAATAAAATTAATCTCATACACATACGCACTCTACTTGTAATAAAAAGACTAAATTAAAAGAAAGTAAAATCTATTCTCATACACACACACACACACACTAACATAAAGTTAAAATGAAGATCCAAATGAGAAAAACAACATTTTATTTCCAAAATAAACATTACAACTAGGCTATGAAAGTGAAAATTATAATAAGAAATCAAACTTAAAAGCATAAAGGAACTAACATACACTTAAAACAATTCAAAAAATACTAAAACACTCTCAAAATCAGGATGGAATTGCTTCAATCGAGCCCCTCTATTTATAGGAAAAAATTTATTTTTACACGCCCTCGGTCACGGGCGTGATTTGAGGTGTCACGGTCGTGACCTTGTGTGGCACAAATCTGGTTCTACTAGGTCGTGATGGCTGGCGTGTATGCTGGCTTCTGGAAGGAGTTGATGGGTCACGCCCTTGGTCACGGGCGTGACTTTGGAAAATCGACGGGAGCAGGTGCCGATCGATGGGAGCAGGTGCCGATCGACGGGACGGGATGCCGATCGACGGGATGTGGTACACGGGCATGACTTGAAGTGTCACGGGCATGATCTTGTAAATCGATGGGACAACATGCCGATCGACGGGACGAAAGATCGATCGAGCTGGAAATTGACATTTTAAGATTACACGCCCCTGGTCACGAGCGTGACTTAAGGTCACGGGCGTGACTCAAGGTCACGGGCGTGACTCAAGGTTACAGGCGTGACTCAAGGTCTACCCCCATACTTAAGCTTTTGCTATTCCAGAGCAAAAGTAAGAGAGATCCATACGGGATTAACATAAGTTCTAATTTTTGGCTATCGTTTTATTTAATCATAAGAGACTGAAAAATAAAAATTCGGAGTAATAAGAGTTAAGTACTAAATTATGCAAATGATTTAAGTAGAAAAAAATGTCTTAGCAAAAAGTCTTCTTAATTAACCAAATAGCAAGCAAAATTATAATCATTAGTAAATGAGATAAGATCGAAATTATAAGAACCTTTGTTTAAAGAAACATGAAGGAAAAATACAAGTTATTAATTATGCTCTCAAATGATTTTTTGAATTAAAACTAGATACAATAAATTGGCTAAGGGAAAGGGGGTAAAAAGCTTTGGCAAAAAGAAGAGTTTTTGAATTAGGGTTGATGGTTTTTATTCTTCCACCCCTTCTTTTTAGTTTTCTTTGGTGCCCCCGTGGTTTACGAGGGAAAACTAATTCTTTTGTTTTTATTAACCCAATGCTTATGTTTACGAAACGAAATCTTATTCCCATTGACATAAGATCATTTAAATTTTTATCGGGTGTCTATGTTTACGGAATGAATTCTTATTCCCATTGACATAAGATCTTTTTCTTCTTTTATTTTTTATTTGCCATGCTAAATTGATGTATACAAGGGGTTTTCAAGAGAAATTCTAGAATAATAAAAAAAAGGTTTGAGAGCAACCTTAGTAATTTGAATATTCCTAAATTCCTAAAGACATAAAGTAGGGATAATTATAGTCTAAAGTTGATTTGCCAACATAATATACATGCCTCTATTTTAGCTAGTAGAAGTAGTGCTTGAAAACAAAGTCTCTATTTAAATTAAAAATACAAGATATTCATTGAAACTTAACCTCGAACGTTTAAATCTATCGATCTTAGATAAACAAACATATAGTAAAACTAGCGATTATGAAAAACCACAAATAGATATTCTCGAAACTAAATGCTTTTAAGAATAGAAGTAAAGTAGGGGTTTTTTATTTGTTTTTTTTTGAGAAAAACAACATTTTTTTGTTTTGTTTTTGGGTTTATCTAAGTTTGGTATTATAAATTTTTTTGTAAATTTGTTGGTTTTGCAAATGTTTTTTTGAATTTTTCTAAGTTTATATTTATGTTTTTTTTGTTGTTTTTTTCTCAAGTTTATATTTACAGGAAGTATGAAAGATAAAATGCAGAAATAATTACAAAATATATGCTTTTTTAAATATTTTTTGATATTTTTTTTGTTTTTAATGAAAAATGGTAAAACACCCTCATACTTACAACTCAACATTGTCCCCAATGTTGTAAGTTAAGTATGAAGAAGGGAAAATGAAAGTGCAGTATGTACAAACAAAAGGAGGGAGCAAAAAGACTTCTCTGAACTAAAGCTGGCGGGGCCAAAAGAAACCCTGCAAAAATATTTAAAAAGCTTAATAAAATATTAGATAAGTATGGCGTGCCTCCCACAAGCGCTTTGTTTACCATCACATAGCCTGACTAATCTGGCGTGGTGAGATTATAAATTGGGGAGGTGTAAGTATTCGATAGTATCGCCCACTAACACACCCGCAATGTAAAGTTTAAACGATGCCCATTGACTTTAAATTTGTCTTTTTTGGAGTGAGAAATAAGAATGGTCCCATACGGCCAAACCTCTTTGACTTCAAAGGGTCTGGACCATCAGGATTTTAGCTTATCCGGAAAAAAACGAAGGCGTGAATTATAAAGAAGGACAAGATCGTCCGGTGCAAAAGATTTGGGAAATTTTATTTTTCGATCATGGTAGAACTTAGAACGCTCCTTATAAAATTTATTACTCTCATAAGCGTTCGCACGCCATTCATCGAGTTCATTTAGTTGGAATTTCCTACTTTCGGAGGCTAAGTTCGAATCGAGATTTAAAAATTTTAAAGCCCAAAATGCATGGTGCTCTAACTCTACCGGTAAATGACACGCTTTACTGTAGACTAATCGATATGACGTACAACCTATGGCGGTCTTGTATGCCATACGATACGCCCACAACGCGTTGTTGAGTTTTAACGACCAATCTTTCCTATTTGATGAAAAAATTTCTCCAAAATGCGTTTAATCTAGCGATTCACTACCTTTACTTGGCTGTTTGTTTGGGGGTGATAGGCGGTGGAGAGCTTGTGCATGACACCATATTTAGATAAATTTTTTGAAAACTGGGCATTGCAGAAGTGCGTACCCCTATATCTTACTATCGCGCGAGGTGTGTCGAAGCGAGAAAATGGTTTTTTGAGAAAATGGATGACGACTCTTGCATCGTTGGTGGGCAGAGCTTGCGCTTCCTCCCACCTAGATACGTAGTCGACCGCCACTAAAATATAATGATTATTAAAAGAAGAAGGTATGAGGCCTACAAAATCAATGCCCCACAAATCGAAGCTTTCATACTCGAGAAAAGGTTTCGGGGCATCTCGTCACGATGAGAGATGTTACCCGACCGCTGGCAGCTATCACATTTTCTCACAAAATTATGAGCATCTTTAAAGAGAGTGGGCCAATAAAAGCCCGCCTCTAATGCTTTCCGCGTGGTCCAGTTGGCTTGAAATTGGCCCCCGGCCGGTCCCTCATGGCAGTGTTGCAAAATTTGCGCACCCTCCTCACTTGAAACACATCTCCGAACTGCTTGGTCGCGCAGACGCGAAAGTGAATGGAGTCCTCCCAAAAGTAGTTTTCCAGATCAGAAAAGAATTTCTTCTTTTGCTGAGTCGAAATTTTTTTTGGAAGGACCCGTGCGACTAGATAGTTCGTGTAATCTGCGAACCAAGGGGTGGAAGAAGTTTTTATATTATTTAAAGTTAAGAGGCGCTCCTTAAGAAATCTATCGTCTATTTTAGGATGAGCGCTTGTTCGACGGGGTGTTCTAAATGCGAGAGGTGGTCGACTGCCAAATTTTCAGCCCCCTTCTTATCTCGGATCTCTAAGTCAAATTCCTATAAAAGGAGGATCCATTGAAGTAAGCGGGGCTTGACATCAACTTTGGCCAAAAGATATTTAAGGGCGGAGTGGTCGGTAAAAGCAATTACTTTTGAAAGCATTACGTAAAGCCTAAAGTTATCGAAGGCAAAGACGACGACAAGAAGTTCCTTTTTCATTGTTGTGTAGTTAGCTTGTGCGGCTGTGAGCATGCGAGAAGCATAATAGATTGGATGAAAATATTTATTAATGCGTTGGCCTAGTACGGCTCCTACTGCAATATCGCTCGCATCGACATTATCTCAAATGGAAGGGATCAATCTGGCGATGTTATGATGTGCATGTTGTGCTATGCATTCTAAGAAAAGCCTTAATGCATGTTATGAGCGGTGTACGCATGAAATATTATGCACCCCATAATACATAATATCGCATGCAACAAAAATAAAATAAAAATCGAGCTAATGGACATCCATGGGACTGGTGTTATGCATCCCGTACTACATAACGTTCACATGTTGTCACCTATGAGGATCCATATACAAACACATATTATGCATCCCAAACTACATAATATGCCCTGTATACTTCTTATCATGCTATATGTGTAGTGTTCATGCTTCAGCCAAGATGTACGAATGATACTTCAGTGTGTGTATGCAATGAGACAAGATGATTAACACCTGATCAGAAAAAGTTGTTCGACCAAATAGTCAAACAAACCTAGCTCTGATACCACCTGTCACAACCCGCATTTTTTTTCGTACTAAATAAAATGCCAGAGTAAGAGAAAATACACGTCATGATGCCACGTCATGCAGGGGACAACTGTATACGCTCAGGCAGCTCTACCTTCACACTTTTCTTTAGAAAGCCATGAACTTTATGTTTAAAACTTTATTTAACTTTAAAGTTTTCAAACATAGTGTCCCTCGGTTTAATGGACCAACTAGTCCATAAATAAGAAAGTATAGATTTACGCAGCAGAAAATACATAATTTACTTTACTTTACCCTATGTGAGCATGATGAACTAACCAACATTCTGATGATATGCACTTCTAGATTTAGTATAAAAACAAAAAGTTTCTTTTACGGGCTTCAAAATAGAGTGATAATAGTTTAAAAAGAGATGTCATGTAGAAAGAATTATGCAGTTTTGTATATAGAATAACTACCATGCATCCTAACATAAAACCTTTCCAGAGAGCAATTGCATAAATAACAAACAACGGTAGTAACATAAAAATAGCAAGATAAGGTCTAACACAAAAGGAAGACCAGGATATGGGCATCTACATACTGACACGAACCCAAAACCTTAACAAGTTCTGAAAGGAAACAAAAATCTACCTCTCAAGCGAGAGTAAAGGTAACAACCACTGCAAGTCTGAAAGTAACTGGACTCGGTCAGCTAAACCTGCTACTGATCCGAACCTGAGGCATTCAAAAGAAAAGAATGCCTCAGCACAAAGGCATAAAAGGACATCATAATCAAAGAGTAAGAAATATTAGCAAAAGAGGGTTACTAACCCACCAGGAATAGCTGTGAACATCAACAAATCTCATAAAGAAATATTAGCATCCAATAAGTAAGGAAAGACTGGCACAAAGTGCGGTCAAAATTGCATTCCAACAACATCCAATAAGAAAAGGTATCGAGTTGCCCAAGAAACGAATCACTATCCCACCAAAAAAAATAGTACTGAGATGGAGGCATTCTTTCCAAACAACCATCAGACCAAAACCTCCAAGGAACAAAATCACTGTGGCGGTGATTACAACCCACACAACCAACAATCTACACGTCCATGGAAAGGAAAACATGCACTGGTGGTGTCCACTTCGTCCACCCACAATCCAAAAATAACCAACTGGAATAGAGGTTCACAAAATCCTGACCAAAACAGACACCACAGAAAAACCCAAAAATAATTCTGAGGGAAACCCACCTTCACAACAAATTCGTCGAGGACCCTCGATGAATTTCACAATCATTCGACGAAATACTTGAACACTCAGTGAAATACGAAGACTGATCGACAAATTCTCTATCACTCGACGAATTCTCTTTCACTCGATGAATCGACGAATTCTCTATCACTCGACGAATCTACTCATTACTCGACGAATTCGGCGAATCGACTTAACTATTTCACGGAAGTCTAAATCTACTTCGACGAAAGCCTAGAACTATTCGATGAATTTGACTTAACGAAAACAACAAATTATAACTACTTAACAAATTGATTTGGAACATGCTTCAAGTTACTTGGATACAGAAAATTTTTACAGAAAATAAATTGCAATTCTTCTTGTCTAAATCAGATAGTAAAGAAAAAGTGGGTAAAGAAGAGACAATAGCATGGCAAGGGGGAAGAGTACTCCACCACTTGCCTCAAACATTTTGACGAAAATGGCCTCCAATGCGCTCCACGTCGCAGATCGCCGCTAGAAACCCCCGAGGAAGAATATCTGAAACTTTTGGAATGAAAAAGAAGATTAGGGCTATGCCCGTCATCACTGAAAATCCACGAAACTAGGAATATTTACCCCACACGCGAAGAGCTCGGCGAGAGCTTTCCAGATCTATGCTACGACGATGATTTCGTGCACCGGAGCTCCGGTGGCGGCGATTTGAAGGCTCACAAAAAATAGCGCCTCCGTTTCCGGTTCGCAAAAAGATCAGGAAGAAGAGGAATAGGGTTTTCAGGGAGGAAGGAGGCTATAAGTATATATATACTAATAAGAATAATAATATTAATAGTTAGTGTAACTATCAACGAGAGAGGGAGGAGGGTAGGTCGGTTCGCTGAGAGGACGGGAGGATACTCCACGAATAGGCTAAAGCTCGTCGAGACAAATATATATACTCCACGAATAAGCTAAGGAAGCACTCATGGAATTCATGCAAAAAAGAATAATAATAATAATAATAATAATAATAATAACAATAATAATAATAATAATAATATAATAACTATTATATTAATACGACGCCGAAAAAACACAGGCCAAAACCGACGAAAATCACACCGAAGTCGAACACCGATGCTACGAATCCAACGGCGAAGTCGGAATCAAAATCTGACGTTCCGTTCTCGAGATATAAATTTCCGAAGTTTACGGCGATCAATAAATATACAAATCTTGGAAAATTCACCGATGCTTTAATATTGATCGGAACGCCATGAAACTTTGAGAACCCTTCTAAAATTAAATAATCTAATTTCCTAACATAAAATTTCCCAATTCCAGGTCATTTCAAAATTTGGCCGACTTGACCGAACGGACGCGAAAATGCACATACAACGGTGCACCGCTAACTCCGCACTAACATAACGCCCTTACGTCATTATGACGACATCAATATATTTCCAAATAATAGCCGAAAATTCAGGGGCGTTATAGCCACTCCCCCAAAAAAGAAGTTTCGTCTTAAAACTTTGACAAATAATTCGAATACAACAGATAGAAGCGAGTTACTAAAGGCTATGAATAAAAACACTCACCAAAGAGATCTAGGAGAAAAAGTGAGGATGAGATGTCCTCATAACAGATTCCAGTTCCCAAGTCACGCTCTCAACGTCTTGGTTTTGCCAAAGGACCTTGATCATAGGATTCATCTTCTTCCGCAACACTCGATCCTGAGTCTCTAGAATACGGACTTTTCAACATAAGACAGATTAGGTTGCAATTGGGGCACCGAGTCAAGGACTTGACGATCACTACGCACACACTTTCTCAACTGGCTCACGTGAAACACATCATGAACACCTGGGAAAGAAGCAGGAAAATCCAGCCTATAAGCTGACACTCCGATGCGCTCAACAATCTGGAAAGGTCCCACATACCGGGGATCCAACTTGTGGTTCCTTCCAAATATCTTAACACATGGCATCGGAAAAACTTTCAAGAACACCATGTCCCCAACTACGAACTCTAGATCAACCCTTCTCTGATTAGCATACTTCTCATAACGCTCCTGAGCAACGTGAAGCTTCTCGCGGATATGAGTCACGACAACATTCATCTCTTCCAAAGCTTCTGGACTTAACAATGAACTCTCACCAACCTCGGCCCAAAACAAGGGAGTTCGACAACGCCTCCCATACAAAGCCTGAAAGGGGGCCATCTGCAAACTCTCCTGATAACTGTTATTATAAGCAAATTCCATCAGTCCAAGATGCTTATCCCAAGCTCCACCATGATCCAAAATATAACATCTGATCATATCTTCCAAAATATGGTTCACCCTTTCTGTCTGACCATTGGTCTGAGGGTGGTAAGCGGTAGAGTATCTAAGGTTGGTGCCCAAAGCTCCATGCAAACTCTGCCAGAAATGAGACATATACCTAGAATCTCGATCTGACACAATACTCACGGGCACACCATGCAGTCTGATGACCTCATCAAAATAAAGCTCTGCTATTTTCCCCATGAAATAACCAATCTTAAAAGGCACAAAGTGAGCATAATTTGTCAATTTGTCAACTATAACCCACACAGAATCTTATCCTCTAGGAGATCTCGGCAAACCGGTAATGAAGTCCATTGAAATACTCTCCCACTTCTAGCTTGGAATATCGAAAGGGTTCAACTTGTTGGACATGTGTGTCACATCCCTTTGTTTGAGAATAACAAATCCCATATTGTAATTGATCTTATTTGTCGTGTGTTTATAGTGTGCAGGAACTATAAGTGCAATACTCCACAGGTAGAAAGCAGCATGGAACCACATTTTTGAACTGAAGCACTACCGTCAGTGCTAGTGGATACCGCAGGCGTTAGCGCTACCGCAGGCGCTAGCGCTACCGCCTGGCGCTAGCTCCAGCTCGTGCCACAACGCCACGCCACGATAGTTTCATAACTGCCTCTACATGACCTCTACCCCAGGTGCTAGTAGCTACTGCCTGGCGCTATCTCCAGATTGTGAACAACGCCACGCCGCGATGGTTTCGTAACCGTCTCTACACGAACGCTACCGCAGGCATTAAGAGCTAGCGCAGGCGCTATCGCCAAGCTCTATAAATTGAAGCTTTCTACCTCGTTTTGATAAAAACATCCCAGAGAGAATTCCAGTGCCAAAATTCCATAGCTGTTACTCTGCCGAAAAGTCTTCTTTTACTCAAAGCTAAAGAAGATTTCTGGAGAAGGAAGCCATCACGCTACATCTGAAGAACGATCACTTCAACCATGCTTATGCTACAACGATCCTTCATCATCAACTCCAGAAAATCTCATAGAGGGAGTTTTTATTTATATTATTTCTTTATTGTGAATCTTTATAGGTAAATCGCCTTGTGTTGGCGACTAGGTCCTTGCGCGGCTTAGGGGGAATTCGCCGCGTGTGTTGGCGACTAGGTCTAGGTGATTAGATCTAGGGGGTGCTCAAGGCCATATCCGGGGAAGGATTGGCTAGAGTGCCTTGAGGCCATATCCGGGGAAGGATAGGCTAAATCCAATCGGTTTGTGGGGATACGAGTCGGTATAGAAAAGGAAAAGTTATTTACATTTGTACGCCTCCGATTTCTAGCAATATTGAAATCAAATTTATGTAAACACTTTTTTATATAATACAATCATGTCTCTATTTGTGTTCACTTGATTTCTTTCATTTGGCTAAAATTCTAAAATTGCAAATTACATTATTTTCTTCTTTTACTTATGTTATTTTGCTCTCGTTAACTTTAAAAAAATTTAGTAAATTTCTTAACTTTATAAAAAGAATTTTTATTCCCTTATTCACCCCCATCTAAGGGCGCCTATCGATCTAACAAGTGGTATCAGAGCAAGGTTATTCCAAATTGGTTTAAAAACCAGGAATAATGGCGTTTATGATCACGCTTTTTCCGAGGGTCAGGGAATTAGTAGACCTCCAATATTTACTGGGTCAGATTATAAATATTGGAAAAATAGAATGCGATGTTTTCTTATGACCATAGATATTGAGGTATGAAATATGGTAGAAGAGGAATACTCTCCTCCTACAATTGTAGTTGGAGAGTTAACATTAGAAAAACCAAAAGATAAATGGGATGATAGGGATAAACTTAAATGCAAAAATAACGCCAAGACCATGAATGCCTTATTTTGTGCGTTAGATAGAAATGAATTTAATAGAATTTCTGCATGTACTACTGCATGTTAAAGATTCAAAACTTTTCCAACTGGAGTCAGAATATGACAAGTTTTGGATGGATGAAAGGGAAGATATTGATGCAATGTACACACGCTTCACTAAGATCGTCAATGCCTCCAAAGCTCTTGGAAAGACCTTCTCCAACGACGACTAGGTCCGAAAGATTCTTCGTTCTCTTCCTCCAAAATTCAATCCGAAGGTGACGGCTATTGATGCGCAAATCTTAGCACACCGCTAAAGGCGGTAGTAAGACTGTGGCACGAAACGTCAGTGTACCGATCGTTCAAGTAATATAAAATGAGGAGTAATCCCCGAGTATCGAATCTCTCAAGGAACACAGTAAGGTGGAGTTAACGTTCGAGGAAGGACTTGAGATTGAAGTCCTTTACGTTGGATGGATGCGGAATGGGGGATTTGGTTTGTGGAAAATAAAGAGAAAATATTACACTACTCCTATGCAATGCCGCTATGCAATGCTTCGCTTGGCGGGATGGAGACTAGGCAGGCCTTGAGCGCACTGCTTCACAAGGGCGGATGGACGAGTAGGCAAACAGAGTGAGGGTCGTAAGCACCTCTTCAACAATCACGCCACTAGCAATTGCTAGTGTGGCGACGAACGTGATGGCGGAATGGAGGATGGAATGGGGCGCACCTCAAGCAACATAAACCACAAAGCATTTCACATAAACATGAAATATATATAAATACAAACTAGTTTAAGTGCTCTACTTCATCAAAATACAAAGATCTACACATATACACTTCAATAAGAGAAGAACAAGGCAAGAAATCGGCCGAATCCGAAGGCTCGTTGGAGATTCACGGTTGGAATCGCTGGGTTGTCAGTCCGTGTCCAAGCTCGGTCAGCAACTGCGTCCGGGGTAGAGAGAGCTGTCACTACTCTCCAATGGACCCGTCTTCTTCATCTCACGATCCGGTGGAGGTTGCAAACTTCCTCTTGCTTGAAGGAAATGGTGGCTAGATCTCCCTTGAAGCTCTAGGATGAAGGAGGAGGCCAAAGGGACAAAACCCTGGTGGAGATGGCGAAATCGGCGCAGCTGTACAAGGCGTACGGAACTCTCTCTGGTTTTAGGTCGAATATGCAGCTTTTATAGGAAAATGTTAGAAATTTGGTCACGCACGGTCGAACGCACGACCGTGCGATACTTAAGCTCAGCAGGCGTGCATGAGAAGAAGGCTAGCGCCCGTGCGTTTTGCTCACGCACGACCCACACCGCCCGTGCGTTCAAACGCACGGGTAAATTCCGACGCTCTGAAATCATCAAGACACAGGTCGACTGTGCGTTTTACTCTCGCACGGGCGAATCTGCCCGTGCGTCAAAACGCACGAGTAAACTCCGATGCTCCATTTTCTGCCCAGACACAAATGCACGACCGCCACCGACCGTGCGTCAAGGAAACGCACGACCGTGCGATATGCACAGAAATTACTTTGGGGAGAACGAGACGATCAGGTCACCTGCATACAAGAGACACAAGCTGGGAAAGTACTACCAGCAGCATAGAGATAAAGAGGATACAATGGGGAGCACGCAGTGCTTACCCCCAACAACAAAGTGCGCAATTGCACACAAAAACAAGCATACTATGTACTACAATAAAAAGCATGAAAAAGGGAAATATGAACAAAACTGAAGCATAAAAGCAAGAAAAGTAGCCTAAATGAGTCCGAATATATATATATATATATATATATATATATATATATATATATAATAGGGACTCATCACACCCCCAGACTTACCTGTTTGCGCGTCCCGAGCGAACAATTCCTATGCAAGCGGGAATATGAAATAGCTAACTAAAAATTACAAAATGGAATACCATGCGAAGTCGTATGCTCATGTTCGTATAAGAAAACTAGAGAAGATTTCTAAGTACACACCGAGTTTATGAATTTTAAAAACATAAATAATTGTTACTTTTACTCAAAATGAGAATTACGGTGAATCATCCAGTCACGCATATGGAGAAAGTAAACTGAACACTGAGGTGAGCATTGCCAAAGATCAGGGTGCCGGAAAAAAATCCACCGAAATCCATCGGTGTCGGTGACCATAGGCTTGCCTGGTCACATTCTCTCCACGACGCTAGATTGGCTCAAGGCGTGAGTCAATAGGACTTTCAGGTTTTGAATGGGGCTTGGGTTACGGTGAGGTAAACAAAGGTAAGCCTGGAGGCTAAGCACACCTAACCCAACATGAGCTTTAAGTAAAGATACCCGCACAGCTATAAGCATACAAGTGCATCACACCCCCAGACTTGGACTTTTGCAACATAGGTGTGTGCACTCCCTACTCCCAATCATAAATTTATACAAAGACTTTTCATTAAAATCCTTTTTCTTTTTTTTTTCTTTTTCTTTTCTTTTTCTTCTTCATTCTTCATTTATTTTCTTTCTTTTTTTTCAGCATATTTTCTAATTAACATAACCACAACTTCACATAATAAGCAACACAGTCACACCCCCAACATGAAAATAATAATCAAATTTAAGCTCGGTTTTGGTTGTGCAACTAGGATGGGCTTTTAGGCTTTGGTGAAAAATATGTGGAGCTGAATCAAATGAAGGGGTAGGCACAAAATGAGCTAGCAAGGAATAAATGATAGGAATGGTACACAAAGCTCAACCTGGCCAAAATGATGGCCTACGTCATTCTCACGCACTCAAACTATCTTATGTCAATACTTCGAGAATCGCATGGGGCAAGTTCTAGCCACCGAGAAAGATTCTCCTTTCTCCCGACTCGAGCAATACGAATCTAGCAAATGTCTACACACATCCCTACGCTACCGTTTGATTCACACCGAATTCATCATTTGAGTATAGTAAACAATATTTATACTAATAAAATGCATAAAGCTAATAGTATAAGGAGAAATCTAATCTACATGAATTACTATACTTGCATGAGTACTTGACTAGAAACACCAGAGCCAACATTTTATTCCACTACATAATTTAAAAGCTAGCACAAACATTTTCTCATATGCACAAAGGGATGAGTTATACCCGTGACGCGCTAAAGGTAAAGTACACGCTCAAGTGGGTGCTAAGTGTGCAGACAAAATGAACAAAAATGATTCTTAGATAAAGAAGCTTCTAGCATGCTAAATAACTGTGCACGTGAGTGGGTACACAAGCAGGTCTCCCCCAAACTTAAACTATGTATTAAGATATTCTAAAACAAAGTTTTAGGGGACGAGGGTACCCAATGCTCAGCAAGTAAGCATTACGGAAGCCTGTAGTGAAGCTCTACGAAGAATCACGACCACCGCCTTCACAAATAGAAAATACCTGCAAATGGTGGTCTCCACACACGAAAACTAAAATAGCACAAAATAAGCTAGTTTTTGCAGGGGATAAATTAAAAGACAAGAAAAATTAAGATAACTACTGGGGTTATTGTCCTCCCAGCACGACTTATTTGGCTTTTATACAGTTCTAGCTAATGGGCCTATGAAAAAAAAAGTGAACAGGCAGCTGTTCTAATATGCGTGTCGGTAGCGGGTACCGATACGGTGATAAAACAGTTATTCCCCTACCTAAATAACGATACCTGCTGAACACAGGTAGCGGGAATAGGAAGTAAGAAGAGGAGGAGGCCTGGTCCTCACTCATCTCACCACAAAATAAATCCTTGCCTAGCAAGGTGTCATCTCCAGGAAGGTAGCAGGAGAAAGAGATCAATGGTGGAGCTTCCTCATTGGAGGAGGGATCAACCTTCTCGCACATGAGGATGCAATCATCATTGACCTGAGCTGGAAGCTCCAAGTCCTCCTGATGTACCTGTGGAGACTCAACCTGTACAGGCTCAGATATAGCAGAAGGGGGGTCAAGAAATAAAAGAGAAGAAGAACATAAATAAAAATCAGGCGGGGGAGTGGTCCCGGACTTACTCCCATCAGGTTGGGAAAGTAAAATAATGTTGGCATTGTCATCAATGCCACAAGATTCGGCGGGATCGACAGTGGCCATGTAACACCTCCCCTGCAATGATCATATAACATGGGTCCGGCCGGGACCCCACTACATATAACCGCCACAGCTTCAGTATTAAAAGATGATATTGACTACCCATTCTCAAAACTCAGACAACACAGCGGAAACAAACAGAAAACACAGAGATTGTCCATACTACATAGGAGTCCAACTGGCCTTAAGGCCATACAAAACCACAGTCCAAATCACCAAACATTCAACACAAAAGAACGTCCCAACAAAAGGGGAACAGATAATAGTTTTACCTAAACTACCTCGGCATGCAAGACAGGTTACAACAAAATGTAATAATAGAAGTGCATGAAGACAAGGTAAACACTTCATGAGGCTTTAGGCCTTTTTGGCCGGCGCGCTGGGTCCAGCATGCGATTCTTGCCCTGCAACCAAATCACAAAGAGCGGTAAACGAGGGTCAGCTATGGCTGACCACAAACGGTGTAACAACATCCCTCCTCCCGGCCGTCCTAGCGGACCCCGGGGAACTACTTCACCCTGCAAGTCAGCACTTCGTATGCAAATGTACATAAACGGAAAACAACATAAAAACAGGTATGAGTGTCACATACAACATCCACGTTTCTATGTTGAGCAGATAATAAAAAGGGGCCTATCAGTGCAGAATGAATGCAAACCCGGGTTTCACCCAAGGCACCCTAAAGCGTATGAATCTATCACATCATCATACATCATCATCACATCACAAACACAAGGGTACTTATCGTTTCCCCGCAAGGGCATCATAACCCAAGGCCAAGAGCTCTCGCTGAGACCCACCTCGCCTGGCTCACCACGCCATCGGGCTTGTCTAACAGCTCACACGCTCGGGCCGTCAACAACACACTAAGACCGATACTAAGAATTCTGGCTAACCAAAATGTCCCAAGGCCCTGGACTTACTCTCGGGACAACGTCCACCGATTGCCTCGCCTGGCGACCGTCAACGGACTCATCCGTAGCACAGACATTCTCGTCAGTCAACAATCGAAGGGACTAATCTTGCCGGAACACTCTCCACACGTGAATCTCAGTCTTCACGGGATAGCCAGCCGACCACAAAGACCAATCGCGCCTTCGCACAACACTAGGCATCACAAGCCCCATATTCCACACATTATTTCTCCCCCCTAATCCCAATGTTCGTTACCACACGAAGCTACAAGGGCATCACAACGACGAGTTCGCCATAATCGGATTTCTAACAAAACCCCTAAAATGCGCGTTAATCAACATCACCGAAACGGACCAACGACCACAAATCCGGCTTCACCCACAATGCCTAATCCGCTAAAGGAGCGGATCTCTAGTGCAAATCATGTCGGGGACGGACTCAATCAACCCGATGGTTCCTTTTGAACCAAGGCGACCCGGATCCCTCTCACTCGATGGATCCGGTGCCAAAATGCATAAAATAAAGGAATGCCAAGCACGCATCCTAAAGACCGGGAGGAGAAATGTCGTTACCTTTTGAGATCTCCTCCTAGCCATGAGAAGCTTGCAAACCAACGGTGGAGAAGAAGCGCCTTGACGCCCTCTACGCGTTGCCGGTCTCGGATCGGCGATCGGAGCTCCGAAGCTCCAACAATGGCGGATCTCCCCTCTTCTTCCTCCTTGCCCCCTTCTCCTTTCTCCAACCTAAGAGAGAGAAAAGGCTTGAAAATATGAGGGATTAACCCCTCATCCAAGCCCTAAAGCCCCCCAGCGAAACATCTCAGTCGCTGGATCAAATCCCGAAATATTTGATCGGTCGGATCGTCATCCCCGCACGATTTCGCAGAACAGAAATAAACAGGGCGCACGATCACAGGCGCACGATCACTGATCGTGCGCGAAGAGGAGAATGGTCGTGCGATAAGCCGAGACACAACTCCTATTCCTTGCGAGATATGCACGATCACTGGCGCACGATCACTGGTCGTGCGCGAAGAGGACAATGGTCGCGCGCGAAGAACTGTTGTGGAATTTTTCAGCCTATCCCGAGCGCAGCACTACCACCCCGCCTACCTCGCTGAACTACGATTTTTGGGGTGTTACAGGCCAAGCTAAGGATTTGGACTTCCTCCACCAGTGCTGAGGAAAGCTCCTCTTCACCTAGAAGGTTGTCCTCCTCCATAGGAGTAGGCACACTTAGATCGCCAGCCTCATCCTGCGACACATCCTCAACAATATCGTCAGAAACGAGTATAGTAGTATGCACAATTGGGGGAGGTGTAGTGCTTGGATAAAAGTCAAGCACTGGTTCCTCACAAAGAATCAAATCTATGCTAGACAATGGATGTACAAGGGGGATGGGCTCGGTCATGTCAGTGCCCAGATCAGCCGCACATCTGGTGACCGTGTCCACATCATACCCTTCATAAGATGAAGGTAATATGGCCACATAACCAGATGTTGAAGGTGTGCTGCAAGAAGTAGGAGTCGGGACGATCCGGATATCCGGCTCGTCATCCTCGTCCAATTGGCGAAGATAATCAGCACAATCCTTCAAAGCATGATCTGTGCTCTAACAAAACAAGCACTGCCTTACAGGCTTCTTTGGCACAGCAGGTGCTGAAGCTGAAAAGAAGATTGACGGTAAAGGCGTGGCAGAATAGCCATAAGACTTCCGCGCACCTTATGGATTACCAGACGAAGTCGGTGCTCCATATGCTGGGCTGGGAGTGCTAGGGCTACTATCTCCCTTGGGACATCTATCACTAGCATGAGAGATATCTCCACAAAAACGGCAACGAATATTAAATGATGACCACATGGTGTGAAGATAAAATGATTCAAACAGAAAACACTATTGTGCAAAATACTACACCTAACAATAAATTACTAAGCAACCTAATAAAAATAGGAAAATAAAATAAGAGGAACTAAAATAAAATAAAAGATGCAATTTACAAATGAAAAGGGCTTAATTCTCAGATTCTCCCTCTCCAGAAAACTCACACGACTGTGTTCCCCGACAACGGCGCCAAAAACTTGATGCGCAAATCTTAGCACACCGCTAAAGACGGTAGTAAGACTGCGGCACGAAACGGCAGTGTACCGATCATTCAAGTAATATAAAACGAGGAGTAATCCCCGAGTATCGAATCTCTTAAGGAACACAGTAAGGTGGAGTTAACGTTCGAGGAAGGACTTGAGATTGAAGTCCTTTACGTTGGATGGATGCGGAATGGGGGATTTGGTTTGTGGAAAATAAAGAGAAAATTTTACACTACTCCTATGCAATGCCGCTATGCAATGCTTCGCTTGGCGGGATGGAGACTAGGCATGCCTTGAGCGCACTGCTTCGCAAGGGCGGATGGACGAGTAGGCAAACAGAGTGAGGGTCGTAAGCACCTCTTCGACAAGCACGCCACTAACAATTGCTAGTGCGGCGACGAACGTGATGGCGGGATGGAGGATGGAATGGGGCGCACCTCAAGCAACATAAACCACAAAGCATTTCACATAGACATGAAATATATATAAATACAAACTAGTTTAAGTGCTCTACTTCATCAAAATACAAAGATCTACACATATACACTTCAATAAGAGAAGAACAAGGCAAGAAATCGACCGAATCCGAAGGCTCGTTGGAGATTCACGGTTGGAATCGCTGGGTTGTCAGTCCACGTCCAAGCTCGGTCAGCAACTACGTCCGGGGTAGAGAGAGCTGTCACTACTCTCCAATGGACCCGTCTTCTTCGTCTCACGATCCGGTGGAGGTTGCAAACTTCCTCTTGCTTGAAGGAAATGGTGGCTATATCTCCCTTGAAGCTCTAGGATGAAGGAGGAGGCCAAAGGGACGAAACCCTGGTGGAGATGGTGAAATCGGCGCTGCTGTACAATGCGTACGGAACTCTCTCTGGTTTTAGGTTGAATCTGCAGCTTTTATAGGAAAATGTTAGAAATTTGGTCACGCACGGTCGAATGCACGACCGTGCGTGGACCGTGCGATACTTAAGCTCAGCAGGCGTGCAGGAGAAGAAGGCCAGCGCCCGTGCATTTTGCTCACGCACGACCCACACTGCTCGTGCGTTCAAACGCACGGGTAAATTCCGACGCTCTGAAATCATCAAGACACAGGTCGACCGTGCGTTTTACTCTCGCACGGACGAATCTGCCCGTGCGTCAAAACGCACGAGTAAACTCCGACGCTCCGTTTTCTGCCCAGACACAAACGCACGACCGCCACCGACCGTGCGTCAAGGAAACGCACGACCGTGCGATATGCACAGAAATTACTTTGGGGAGAACGGGATGATCAGGTCACCTGCATACAAGAGACACAAGATGGGAAAGTACTACCAGCAGCACAGAGATAAAGAGGATACAATGGGGAGCACGCAATGCTTACCCCCAACAACAAAGTGCGTAATTGCACACAAAAACAGGCATACTATGTACTACAATAAAAAGCATGAAAAAGGGAAATATGAACAAGACTGAAGCATAAAAGCAAGAAAACTAGCCTAAATGAGTCCGAAAATATATATATATTAGGGACTCATCATCTATCTCAGAGTTGCACAATCTTAGAATGCTCCAGGTTGAGAGCCTCATTGGGAATCTCAAAACCCATGAGGTAGAACTCAAGATCCAATATGATGAATACAACAAAGAGCCAAAGAAGAAGGCGTTGGCACTAAAATCAAAGAAGGAGTGCCAAGAGGATGAGGATGAAGATGAAGAAAGTCTCTTGGTAAAGAACTTCCGAATGTTCATGAGAAATCCGGAAAGGAGAAACACCTTCCGGAAATATTTCCAAAAGGAAGGAGGATGGAAAGGGTCATCTTCAAAGAAGGAGAAGGAGAGCGACGATGAGGAAGAAAGACCTCCTCCAAAATATTATCATTGCAGGAAGA
Source organism: Dactylorhiza incarnata (assembly GCA_033032865.1). Classification (NCBI taxonomy): domain Eukaryota; kingdom Viridiplantae; phylum Streptophyta; class Magnoliopsida; order Asparagales; family Orchidaceae; genus Dactylorhiza; species Dactylorhiza incarnata. The sequence goes on along the minus strand of JAWHQI010000160.1, from coordinate 1,025,492 downwards.
CCAGACATATTTGGAGCCAGTGCCCAAACTTTTTGAAGGAGAAAAAGGAAAAGCGGCACAAAGGGAAGGAAAATTGGAAGGTGCTAAAAGCTAAAACATGGGATGACTCCTCCTCCTACGAAGAATCAAGCGGGTCTTCATCAAACGAAAATGAGGAAGCAAACATGTGCCTCATGGGACATGGAAACAACAATGACGATACCAGTGTTCTTAGCAACACTGAGGTAACTCCTCCCACTTATGATGAACTTTTTAATGAATTTCTTGAAACTTGCAAAGCTTTTGATAAAAATATGAAAGATAATATTTCATTGAATCGTGAAAATGAATCTCTAATTAAAGAAAATCAAAAGCTTTCCAAAAAATTAATTGTTTTAGAAAAAAGAAAGGTTTATTGCCAAGAGTGTGATCACTCCATTATAATGGCAAAATATATTAAAGATTCTCTTTTTAAAGCCCTCTCCCATGCCAAAACTCTTACAAAAGAGAAGGGGGAATTAGAAAGGAAATTAGAATCCTCTCTTTTGCAAATTAAAAATAATAAAAAAAGTTTTGAAAATAGGTGTGTCATTCTTGTGAAAGAAAATTCATCACTTAAAGCACAAGTTCATGATCTCACCATGACCATTAAAAAATTTGGAATAGGCTAAAAATCACTAGATATGATTCTAGGGAACCAGTGCTACGACTCTAGAAAATTTGTGCTCGGATATCGAGGTGAGAGCTACCACCCGGCGCTAGCCACTAACGCCGGAGCTAACACCTCATACAAAAATCCAGCATTTTCTTTTACAAAATCTTTTTCTTCTGTAAATCTAATTCCTTCCAGCAAGAATAACACAAAATTCCAGAAGAGGGTCTCAACCCCATTTATTTAGTGTGCAAACTGTTATAGGTTAGGTCGCACATCTAGTTCTTATAGGAAAGTAAAATAAAATACTTTAAAGTAAATCTGGGTACCTAAGGCTTCCACTTATTCTATGTGTGGTACTGCTTGGGTATCCGGATCTTTACTCTCATCTACTTTCTAGATGTGCAGTAAGGCCAAGGAAAATGAAGACATGTGGAACTTGGATTCTGGATGCTCCAAGCACATGACGGGCAATAAAACAAAGTTTCTTAGCCTAGAAAAGAAGAAGGGAGGGATCATGACATTTGGCGATAACCGAAAAGGAAGGATCATGGGAAGTGGTACAGTTGGTAACGAATCCTTTACGATATCTAATATTCTTTAAGTAAAAGGGCTAAAACACAATCTAATTTCTATTAGCCAATTATGCGATAAAGGATTAGATGTTGTATTTGAATCTTTCACTAATTTATGCAAAATATCCAATCCTACTACAAAAGATATTTTACTAACTGCACTATGAATATATAATGTTTATATAGTTTCTTTTCACGATCTTTCTAAATCATCTATAAAATGTTTTATCACTAAAAATGATGAATTAGAACTTTGTCATAGACGGTTAGGACATGGTAGCACAAAGCTTATTATAAAACTTGCCAAAAGTGATTTAATTAGAGGATTGCCTAGGTTAAATGGAACTTTACCTTCACTTTGTTCATCATGTCGAAAAGGTAAATTAACTAGATCCTCTTTCAAAAGTAAAAAAATTATTTCTACTACAAGACTCTTGCAATTAATTCATATGAATCTTTTTGGTCCCGTTAGCACCGCAAGTCTTGGTGGTAGATTATATACATATGTTTTAATAGATGATTTTCAAGATATTGTTGGACATTATTTCTCTCATCCAAATCCGATGCATTTTGCGAATTTACAAAATTATGTACTCGCATTCAAAATGAAAGTGATTTAAAAAATTAAATGCATTTGCTCGGATCATAGAGGAGAATTTGAAAATGAAAAGTTTACATCCTTTTGTGATATGTTAGGCATTAAACATGAGTTCTCCGCACCATGCACACCACAACAAAATGGTGTTGTAGAAAGAAGGAATAGGACACTTCAAGAACTAGCACGCACTATACTAAGTGAATATAAATTGCTTAAGTCCTTTTGGGCCGAAGCCGTAAATACATCATGTTATGTTATGAATTGAATCATGCTTCGCCCATCTCTTAATCACACACCATATGAACTTTATTTTCAAAAAAAGCCTAACATATATTATTTCAAAGTGTTTAGTTGTAAATGTTTTATTTTAAATACTAAAGATAACATGGGAAAGTTTGATGAAAAATGTGATGAAGAAACTTTTCTTGGGTATTCTTCAACTAGTAAAGCCTATAGAATTTTTAATAAAAGAACTAGTAAAGTTGAAGAGTCAATTAATGTAAAATTTGATGAGCTTGTTCCTTGTATAGAAAGACTTTCCGCAGGCAAAGAGGATGATCTCTTACCACCTTTGGAGCATGGTGACGAGGAACCTTCCAAAGAAGAGGAAGAGGAGGCCAAAGAAGATGATTATGTACCTCCAAGCGCCTTGAAATTTACAAAGGATCATCCATAGGAGCTAATAATTGGTGAACCATCTATTGGGGTAAGAACTCGCTCTTCTCTTCACGAATCTTATTCAAATAATTGTTTTGTTTCCGAAATTGAACCAAAAACCATTTCAACCGCTATAAATGATGAATTTTGGTTTTTGGCTATGAATGAAGAGTTAGAACAATTTGAGCGACATAATGTTTGGAAATTAGTAGAAAGATCATCTAATCACCCGGTTGTAGGTGTAAAATGGATTTTTAAAAATAAATTAGATGGTGAGTCTAAAATCACTAGAAATAAAGCACGCTTAGTAGCACAAGGATATTCATAAATCGAGGGGATAGATTTTGAAGAAACATTTGCACCCGTTACTAGATTGGAATCTATACGAATTTTTCTAGCATTTGCAAGATTTAAAGAATAAAACTATTTCAAATGGATGTAAAAAGTGCATTTCTAAACGGGTTTGTAAAAGAAGAAGTTTATGTTGAACAACCCCCCGGTTTTATTAGTGAAAAATTTCCCAATCATGTTTATAAACTAGAAAAAATGCTTTTTGGTTTAAAACAAGCGCCCCATGCATGGTATGAAAGACTTACATCATTTTTATTAAAGCACAGTTATATTATGGGAAGGGCCGATAATACTCTCTTCATTAAGCACAATAATGATGATATGATTATTTTGCAAATATATGTTGATGATATAATATTTGGATCTACTAATGAAGAGTTGTGTAATGAAGTTATTTTAGAGATGAAAAATGAATTTGAAATGAGTCTAGTAGGAGAACTTTCTTATTTTCATGGTTTTCAAATATCACAAAGAATTGATGGTATTTTTATATGTCAAACTAAATATGTCTTTGATATGCTTAAACGCTTTGAATTTGAAAACCTTAAACATGCTTCTACACCAATGAGTGCATCACTAAAATTAGGAAAAGATGAATCGGGAATTTCAATTGATCAAACTATATATAGAGGAATGATAGGATCTCTACTTTATCTAAGTGCAACTAGACCCGATATTATGTTTGTCGTATGCTTATGTGCTCGATTTCAAGCCAATCCAGAAGAATCTCATTTAAAAGTGATAAAACGAATTTTTAGATATCTAATTGGGTCATCTAGATTAGGATTATGGTACCCACATAATAATTCACTTACACTTCACGGCTATTCCGTTTCAGACTACGCCGGATGCTCACTTGATAGAAAAAGCACTAACGGTACTTGCCATTTTCTAGGACCTTCATTAGTTGCACAGTCTAGTAGGAAATAAAATACGGTTGCACTTTCCACCATGGAGGCCGAATACATTGCACTAGGGATTTGTTGTGCACAAGCACTATGGATGAGCCAAACTCTAGAGGACTTTGGTTTTTATCTAAAACATATTGAATTGAAATGTGACAACAAAAGTGCCATTGATCTTACAAATAATCTAGTACACCATTCTAGATCCAAACATATAGATGTACATCATCATTTCATAAGGGATCACATTAAAAAGGAAAATGTTAGAATAAGTTTCATTGGCCGGACTCTCAACTTACTGATATATTCACTAAACCTCTTCCCGATGCAAGGATTTAAATGTTAAGGTTGGAATTAGGATTCTTAGACATCTTAGGATGAGTTATATGAAAAATACTAAAGTTTTATGCAATATGAGCAATCAAGACATCTCCAAAAATTACAAAATTTATGCATAAGACTACTATTAAGACTCTTAATAAATATCAAAAAACAAAATTTTAAAATTATCAAAGTTTCTCTCACTGTTTGCCGCGCTAGCACTAGCGCCGGCGCAAGCATGGGTGTTCGAATTTTCTATTTTTTAAAATTTCTAAAAATCTATACAAATATGTTAGTTTATATTTTCTACTTAGTTTTGTATTTCAGACATTTGTTATTTTTGATTTATTAATATCATGGAAAATCAACTACAAAATTTCAAAATTCAAAAATATGTTTTTCTTTTTCTTTTTTTCTTCCATTAAAAAATTCAAAACAACAAAAAAATGGTATGATCTTTATTGCTAATATCAAGCATGTATGAACTCTATTATTTAGAATTATTTACAATGTTAAAATTTATTTCTTCAAATTACTATGAACATTGTTTTGTATATCATGCTTTGATATATCTAATTAAGTGCTTCCATTATATTGAAACATATGTGTAGAACAAAGCTTAGTATGCCTCTAAGTATGAGTAAATGTTTTGTGATTGATAATGATACCTTTCACTCACTTATTTTGGTAATATACATGTGTGTTTAAATCTAAAAATGCTTGCTTGTGTATTGTGGTTGTATAATGAATTAAAACTTGCATCAGTTTATTACCTACACTACATTTGAATTGCACTTAAGAAATTAAGAAAAGTAGTTGAGTTTAAAAAATTTATGTTGGGTTTGCAAAACAAGTGTATTCGTGGAATGTTGTCTCACAAAAGTGAACAAAAAATATAGACAAATATAACTCCACCAAGTACTACTTGGAAAGAATAGTAAAGCGTCTTATGCAAACCTTAGTTCTTACACCACATTTTTAAAAAAAATATATGTGCATTAAAGTGTGTGAAAGTTAATATACTTGTGTTTTATTGTGCACTTTACTCTACATATGTTTTGTATTTTGTGATTTAAATAACTTGTGAACATTGCTCAAAATACTCTAATATGCACATCATTATCTTTCATAACACTTCTTCGCATGAGTATTGGATTCTAATGCTTTATCCATACTACTCTTTTTTATAAGAAATGCACTAGATAACCTAACATGATCTCTACAATGTTTGGTATCTCTTAAACATGAAATTAAGTAACATTGTAGTAAAATCTCTCTTTGATATGTTCATTTCATGCTTGGTAACTTTATATAAAACTTTGAGATTTCAAAAAGGTTAAAACTTCTTTACATTTTGAACTTAAACTCATATTTATACCAATGTTTTTCATGCTTACAAAAAGATGTTTCTTATAATCTTCCGCTTGCTTAAAACTCTTACTTAGTTATTTGAAATCTCTTACATACTGTGCTTACACTCTTTATCATTACATATTTAATAAAAGCTCGATCATGATTTATAATTTCTAAAGAATGCCTCCTTACTTCCCTTTCCCCACCTTCTTTTGATAATACCAAAAGGGGGAGATTAATTAAAGAAATCTAGAGAAGAAATCTAAAGAAGAAATCTAGAAGATTAAGGGGAGACTAATTCATGTCATTTAGGGTGAGTTTAATATAAATTGCATTTATGTAGATGGAGCATTAAGATAGGGGGAGTATGCACTATTATGTCGCTTATCATATACTATAAACACCATTATTGATTTCTTGCTAAGAGGATTTGTTATTATCAAAAGGTGGAGATTGTTGGACATGTGTGTCACATCCTTTTGTTTGAGAATAACAAATCTAATATTGTATTTGATCTTGCTTGTTGTGTGTTTATAGTGTGAGGAACTATAGGTGCAATACTCCACAGGTAGAAAGCAGCATGGAACCACATTTTTGAACTGAAGCACTACCGTCAGCGCTAGTGGATACCGCAGGCGTCAGCTCTACTGCAGGCGCTAGCGCTACCGCATGCATTAGGAGCTACCGCAAGCATTAGCACTACCGCAGGCGCTAGTTGCTACCTCCTGGCCATATTTCCAGATCGTGAACAACGCCACGCCGCGACGGTTTCATAACCGTCTCTACACGAACGCTACTGCAGGCGTTAGGAGCTAGCACAGGCGCTATCGCCAAGCTCTATAAATTGAAGCTTTCTCTCTCGTTTTGATAAAAACATCCCAGAGAGAATTCTAGTGCCAAAATTCCATAGCTGTTACTTTGCCGAAAAGTCTTCTCTCACTTAAAGCTAAAGAAGATTTCTGGAGAAGGAAGCCATCACGCTGTATCTGAAGAACGATCGCTTCAACCTTGCTTATGATACATCGGCCCTTCATCATCAACTCCAGAAAATCTCTTAGAGGGAGTTTTTATTTGTATTATTTCTTTATGGTGAATCTTTATAGGTAAATCACCTTGTGTTGGCGACTAGGTCCTTGCGCGGCTTAGGGGGAATTCGCTGCGTGTGTTGGTGACTAGGTCTAGGTGATTAGATCTAGGGTGTGCTCAAGGCCATATCCGGGGAAGGATTGGCTAGAGCAGCTTGAGGCCATATCCGGGGAAGGATAGACTAAAGCCAACCGGTTCGTGGGGATGCGAGTCAGTATAGAATAGGAAAAGTTATTTTCATGTGTACGCCTCCTATTTATAGCGATATTGAAATCAAATTTATGTAAACACTTTTTATATAATACAATCATGTCTCTATTTGTGTTTACTTGATTTCTTTCATTTGGCTAAAATTCTAAAATTGCAAACTACATTATTTTCTTCTTTTACTTAAATTGTTATTTTGCTCTCATTAACTTTAAAAGAATTTAGTAAATTTCTTAACTTTATAAAAAGAATTTTTATTCCCTTATTCACCCCCTCTAAGGGCGCCTATCGATCCAACACAACTTACCTCCAGGCCTTTTATAATCTGCCTTAACACACTGACACGTAAAACATTCAGAAACATACTTAGCTATATCATTCTTCATACCTGACCACCATACAATCTGCTTCAGGTCTTTATACATTTTTGTGGAACCAGGATGATTGGAAACACTAGAATCATGCGCTTCACTACAGATATTTGCTTGAATATCCTCAAACTCGGGAATACAATACCTACCCCGATACTTCAAGGTATTCTTATCATCAATTGAAAAATCTGGTAATTCATCTTTTTCAGTTCTATTTCAGAGATGCTACAAATCAGGATCTTTCTTCTGATGCAGTCTTGTAAGGGTAATCCAAGAAGGCTCTTTAGCTTCTACACTGGAAGGTGCAGTACTACTACCGACTGAGATATCCATTAACATAAACTCCTCCACCAAGGACTGCATAGAAAGGTTGAAGACATGCGCGGTCTTTCTACTCAGGGCATCGACCACCACATTAGCCTTACCCGGATGATACAGAATGTCATCTTCATAATCCGCAACATACTCCAACCATCTGTGCTGACACAAATTCAATTATTTATGAGTAAAGAAATACTTCAAACTCTTATGGTCCGTGAAAATCTTGCATGACACTCCATATAACAGATGTCTCCAAAGATTTAAAGCATAAATCACTGCCGCAAACTCTAAGTCATGCGCAGGGTAATTCCTTTCATGAACTTGTAGTTGTCTTGATCCATACGTGATCACTTTTCCTTCTTGCATCAGAACACAACCAAGACCAACATGAGATGCGTCCGCATAAACTACATACTATACTCCCTCAGTCGGCAAAGTCAGAACAGGAGCACTGCACAAACGCTTCTTTAATTCCTTGAAAGCTTCTTCACAGGAATCACTCCAAACAAAAGCTGCATTCTTTTGGGTAAGCTTAGTCAGAGGCGCCGACAGCACCAAAAATCCTTGCACAAATCTTCTATAGTAACCTGCCAACCCTAAAAAACTCCTTATCTCCTCAGGCATTGTAGACGTCTTCCAATCCAAAATGGCAGAAATCTTTGTTGGGTCTACCAAAATTCCATCTTTGTTCACCACATGACCTATGAGAGACACTTGCAAAAGCCAGAATTCACACTTACTCAATTTCGCATACAACTTGTGCTCTCTTAGAGCAGATAATACTAAGCGCAAATGCAAAGAATGCTCCTCAGTACTCCTTGAATACACCAACACATCATCGATGAAAACTACCACGAAATGTTCGAAAAAGTCTTTGAACACACGGTTCATCATATCCATAAATACAGAGGGTGCATTTGTCAAACCAAATGACATCACCAGAAATTCAAAATGACCATAACGGGAACAAAAGGCAGTCCGAGGGACGTCTGACTCATGGATCCTCAACTGATTGTAACCTGAATGAAGATTGATCTTTGAAAACACCAAACTAACATGCAACTGATCAAACAAATCATCGATTCACGACAATGGATATCTGTTCTTTATGGTTACCTTATTCAACTCCCTATAGTCTATGCACAACCTCATAGAACCATCCTTCTTTTTCACAAACAAAACTGGAGCACCCCAGGGCGAAGAACTCGGCCTAATAAATCCACACTACAACAAATCATCTAATTGGGTACGCAACTCTTCCAGCTCATGCGGGGCCATACAGTATGGTGCCTTAGCAATAGGACGAGTACCAGTCTCAAGATCAATAACAAACTCCAAATCTCTCTCAGGCAGAAGACCAGGAAGACTAACAATGGAAAAATCAGGAAACTCTCGCACCACAGGAACATCCTCGATACATGGCAAACCACTAACAGTTTCTAAAATAGAAACAAGGTAAGCAAAATAGTCGGAATCTAAAAGTTTCCGAGCACATACCGCAGAAATAATCGGGGAATCCTGGTGCGGAAAGCCATACGTACTCATGGGTTGACCGTTGTCCATCTTGAAGTCCAAACGTTTAACCTTGCATTTGATAACCGCATCATATATGGACAACCAGTCCATGCCCAAAATCACATCGAAGTTTTCCAGGTCTAGCACTTTTAAATCAGCAAATGCTAAGAAATCACCTAAGAGGGTAGGACAATTCTGGATACCCTGGTTCGACACCACGGAGTCGCCAAAATGAAACTTAACACAAAATGCATCGCCAGACTGATCGAGGGTCAGATGGTGATGCTCTACAAAGGTCCTAGCCACGAATGAGTGGGTAGCACCAGAATCGAACAGAACGTGCGCCCAATGGTTCTTTACCTTAAATTCTCCTATGAAAATCGGATACATAACTATCCAAACGAAAATAAAAAAACTAGCGATAAGAGCTGAGGGTTAGATTAGGGCCTAACCTGAAATAACTTGGGTGGAAATCTGCGCTTCTTCCTAGTCATCACATTCAACTTGCCATTCCCTTTATCCTGATGCTGCGGCTGCGGCATCGGCAACGACTTAAGTGGAACTGACTGCAGATAGGCTGGAAATGCGGGCATTTAGTCTTAACGGGCCTCTTCTGTCCGCACTAAAACACACCTTATCTTTAGACCAGCAATGAGCAACATCATGCCCCTTTCGCTTACAGAAGATACATGTCAGATTTCCTCTGAGAGTGCTCTGAATTGTCGACACATGCTGCTACTTCTTAGCTCCCAACCTTTTGAAACATTTCTCGAACGGATGGCCAGAGCGACCACAGAAGCTACAAACTTCACTACTTCTTTTCTTTGGAGCAGGGCTAGATACCTTGGGGCTTTCCCCCTCTTCGACCTTTCTCTTATCCTTTCTCATCAATGCACCCTATTCTTGGCGTTGTCGATGGCCTCGAATTTTCGCGCGGCTTCTACCACTTCAGCATAGCTTTCAGATCTGTATGCACTATCCAACTGCTGAACGTCACAATAAAGTCCTCCGAGAAATCACTTCACTCTTCCTGCCACAGAAGCCACAAAATCCGGAGCAAACCTGCTCAACTTTCTGAATTCAATCTCATACTCACTAACCGTGAGTTGCCTCTGCTTCAGGTGCAGAAAATCATTCATCAGACGGTCTTGCTCGTCCGACGGCAGGAACTTCTTCAGCAACATCGCCTTAAACGACTCCCACAAACATCCGTCTATGAGGCTCTCTCTCTCCCTGATCCACCAGCTCTTAGCAAGTCCTTTTAGCTGGTAAGCGACAACCATCACACTTTGGCCCGCAGAAATTCCTGAGTACGCAAACATCTCCTCAATGGCAACTAACAGTCATCCAATGCCATGAAATTGGCTCTTCCGTCATACATAGGAGGTCCTAATCACTCGAAATGCGATATAAAGTTCATTTCTAGTGGCAGCAGAACTGGAGAAACCAAAGGAGCGGGAGGAACATGTACAGTCTTACCCACTATAGGGTCCTACACCACAAGCTGCTGCCCAGTGGCGGTGTAACACCCTGCCAGTACGAATAGTATAACAGTAGGTCCGGCTGGGACCCCACGCCATACAAACCACACTAGCTAGGAGTTAAGAGGTGATAAACAGAAAGAACTAAACAGAGTATACTAAACACTAGCGGAAGCATAAAGATTTAACATTTCATTTAGAACTGTCCACTATCATAGGAACGAAACCATAAAATAGAGTTACGTCCTTAAGGCCTTACATTCACCAATGTACAAAACTCAGAACATACTTCGGCACGCAGGCCGGCAATACATGAGAAAGCAGAAAAGGGAGGCTGGCCTTCAAGGGCCAACTCAGCAAAAGGGCCACCGCCCGCTATTTCCCACTAGGCTCACCTGCACCTGCATAAGAACATTCCACCAAGTGGTGGCAAACAAAGTAACGGTCAGCACAGCTGACCAAATTATAACGACCCCACCCCTTTCCCGGGGTGGCGGAGTTTCTACCCTGCAAGCAAGCCATACTAGCACAAGTACTAAAATAAAGAAAGTGCAACTACACAAGGTGAGGTTTCAAGCACATTCAATCTTCTAGGTTGAGCATCAAAAAGGAGGGAACCTAGGTATGCACATGATGTTGGTTGGGTTCACCCGAAGGTTCCCCACAACTGCCTAAACAACCGCATGAGGCTAACAACATCAATTCCACAAACACTCCACCGTAAGGGCCATCGCCTTAGGTGGGAAAAGAGCTTTTGGTCGGTCTAGGTAAATCACCTTCCACGACCTCTCCCATGATCACACGGCTTACATGAGGTAGGGACCTCTTACCGATCTGCATGGAAACGGGTTCGGTTTAGCTTTGCCCGTGCTCTAATCGTCGCGATCTATCGCACGACGCGGGTACGGCTTCACCTCGGCCCGTAAGGGTTTAACACTTTCAAGTGCTACACAATTTATAAGCTACGTACCTAACCCCTTCGCAAGGATCTAGGCTTCACAAATACTCAACAAGGGAGGTGTAAAACGCTCCGCATCAATTTCGTGGTGAAGGTTTGCCTTCATCCAATCTCAAAGCATGTGGCTTTCGTTAGGATCTTCACAAGACGCCTACACTTTAATCCCGCAATACTAAAGATGATTTCACGGAGTCATTCTCCGGCACGCATTCTAGGCTTAACCTAAATGCAACGTTGCAAATCAAGCATCACCGATTTGGGCTCACGGCCACGAATAGGCTTCACACAACATGCCTAAATCCGCACGACTACCGAATTTCTAAATGCAATATGCCAGGGACGGACTCAATCGACCCGGAGTTCCGAAGAACTTGAGGAAAATCCTACACTTCACCCATTTGGTGAAAGGGATTCCTCATGCAAGCATAGAGAAATGAAAGAGAGGACAAATGACAAGTCCAAAAATCGGGAGGAAGAATCGTTACCCTAGGAGCGTTCTTCTTCGCCATGGATCCGAGATTCTAGACGGAGGGAAACGACCGCACCGGGCTGCACTCTCTAGATCTGGAAACAGCTCGCGAAACGGAGCTCCGGAGCTCCGTCAATGGCGGGATCTCTCCTTCTTCTTCCTTGCCTCCTTCTTCTTCCTCTAGGTTTGGAGAGAGAAAGGCTATGAAATAATGAGGATTAAACCCCTCTCATAAGCCCTAATAACCTCCAGCATCTAATCCTAGCCGTTAGATCGGATTCCAAGAGATTTGGACGGACCGATCTCCTTCTCCGCTCAAATTCGCGGGGCAGAATTAACAGGGCGCACGATCACAGGCGCACGATCACTGGTCGTGCGCGAAGAGGAGAATGGTCGTGCGATAACCCGAGACAGAACTCCGATTCCTTGCGAGTTACGCACGATCATTGGCGCACGATCACTGGTCGTGCGCGAAGAGGACAATGGTCGTGCGCAGAGAACTGTTGTGGAATTTTTAGCCTATCCCGAGCGCAACACTACCACTCCGCCTACCTCGCTGAACTACGATTTTTGGGGTGTTACAACTCCACCCCCCTTAAAAGAATTTCGTCCCAAAATTTTGAAAACAGTAATAGCAGGAATTACAGTTAAAAAATTACCTGAGAGAAATAGCTCGGGGTACTCCGCAAGCATCGCTTGCTCTCTCTCCCAAGATAGCTCCTCTCGGCCGCAATTATCCCACCGGACTTTTACCATCCGAATGGACTTGTTCCGCAACTGCTTTACCTCGGTATCATCGATGCGTAAGGGCTTGACTTTCGTCGACAACCCACTATCAACCGGCACTTTGCCGACTGCAACGATATGAGTAGGCTCTTGCACTGCCTTCCTCAGAACTGAAATGTGAAACACGTCGTGCAGACCGATCAGCTCTGCAGATAGTGCAAGCCGGTAAGCCGCATCACCAACACGTTCCACAATCTCAAACGGTCCTAAGTACCTTGGACTGAGCTTTTTCAAGCGTCGGATCCTTGATACCCCTTTGAACGGTTTGATCTTCAAGTAAACCCGGTCACCGATGACGAACTCTAGGTTCCTATGCTTGGCGTTGTAATATTTTGCTTGCCTATCCTGGGCAATCAATAGCCTTTCACGTATAGATCGGATCGTCGAAGTTGCTTCTTCAACGTCCTTTCGCTTTAATAGCTTAGTATCGCCCGTTTCCGCCCAAGACAACGGAGTACGACACTTCTTACCATAGAGGGCCTCGAAGGGAGCCATCTGTATACTGGCTTGGTAGCTATTATTGTAGGTGAACTCGATCATATAGAGATGATCTTCCCACTTCTTTCCAAAGTCTAGAGCGCACATTCGGAGCATATCCTCCATAGTCCTGTTGGTCCTCTCGGTCTGCCCATCCGTTTGCGGGTGGAAGGCCGTGCTAAACTTCAATTTAGTGCCCAACAGTTCATGGATAAGCCTCCAATCTTTCGATGTGAAACGCCCGTCACGATCGCTGACGATGCTACGAGGGACACCGTGCAGCCGCACAATACTATCAACATAGAGCTTCGCTAGCTTTTCTACAGAATCATCCTTCCGGTTCGGAATAAAGTGCGATACTTTTGTCAATCGGTCCACGATCACCCAGATGGCGTCGTTTCCCTGTTGTGATCTCGGCAATCCGTGCACGAAATCCATCGAGATATCATCAAACTTCCACTCCGGAATCGGCAAGGACTTCAAAAATCCACCGGGACGCTGACATTCCGCCTTCACCAACGCGCAAGTATTACACTTGGCCATGTAGAGGGCAATGCCTCTCTTCATACCCGGCCACCAGAAAAGTTTCTTCATGTCCATGTACATTTTCGTGCTCCCCGGGTGGATAGAGTACTTGGTATGATGAGCCTCGTACATCAACTCCGCCCGTAGAGTGCCAATGTTTGGGACGCACAATCTGCCCTCTTTCCACATAAGGCCATCTTCGAAGGAGAATTTAGCGTTTAACCCATCAACGGTTTCCGCTTTATAGCGTTTCATGCTCTCATCCAGCTCCAATGCCTGTCAAACTCGGTCGGCAAGGTCGTATTGAACCTCCGTCCAGTTCAAGCATGCCGAAGTAGACGCTCTCCTATCAACGCAAATGATCTCCATTTCTTCCAGCTCACGGATTAGACGCTCATCGTGCATCAAAATCCAATTTGCTTGAGCTGGAGCCCGACGACTCAACGCGTCCGCAACTACATTTCACTTTCCAGGAGTATATTTGATGTCGAAGGTGTAGTCCCCAAGGAACTCCAACCACCTCCTTTGACGCATATTCAACTCCCTTTGATCCAGCAAGTACTTGAGGCTCTTGTGGTCGGTAAAGATGTCGATCTTCACGCCATACAAATAATGCCTCCAAAGCTTAAGAGCAAATACCACGGCCGCTAGCTCCAAATCATGGACCGGGTAATTCCTCTCATGAACCTTCAACTGCCGGGAGCCGTAGGCAATTACCTTACCGAACTGCACTAGGACACAACCCAAACCACTCCCCGAGGCGTCGCTATAAATTTCGTAGCCTTCCGTACCACATGGCGAACATAGAATGGGCGCCGTGGTCAGACGGCTCTTCAGCTCTTCAAAAGCTCGTGCGCACTCGGGCGACCAAACGAACTTATGATCTTTCCTAGTCAGTTTAGTGAGAGGAAGTGCAATCCTCGAGAAGTTTTCCACAAAGCGCCTATAATAGCCGGCAAGTCCTAAGAAACTTCTGACTTCCGCTACGTTTTTCAACAAAGGCCAGGCTCGGATCGCTTCTATCTTCGACGGATCGACCGCAATTCCATCACCACTAACGACGTGACCAAGGAATGCTACTGACGGTAGCCAAAACTCGCACTTGGAGAACTTGGCATATAGCTGACTCCTCCTCAAGGTGCTCAGAACTGCGTGCAGATGCCCTACATGCTCCTCTTCCGATTGAGAGTATACCAAAATGTCGTCGATGAAGACGATCACAAATTGATCCAAATACTCACGGAACGTCCTGTTCATTAAGTCCATGAATACCGACGGTGCATTAGACAGACCGAACGGCATCACCGTGAACTCATAGTGCCCAAAGCGGGTACTAAACGCTGTCTTTGGAATGTCACATTCCCTTATCCGCAGTTGGTAATAGCCGGACCTTAGGTCCAATTTGGAGTAAACCGTCGACCCAACCAGTTGGTCGAATAAATCATCGATTCTTGGAATCGGATATCGGTTCTTCTCGGTCAACTTGTTTAGTTCTCGATAATCAATACATAGACGCAAGCTCCCGTCCTTCTTTTTCACAAAGAGGACCGGTGCACTCCAAGGCGATGAACTTGGACGTACGTAGCCTTGCTCTAGCAGCTCTTGCAATTGAACCTTCAGCTCTGCCAATTCCTTTGGCGCTATCCGGTACGGTGAGCGGGCCACAGGTTTGGCACCTGGCACCAACTCGATACAGAAATCAATCTCCCGATGAGGCGGAGCCCCAGGGAGTTCGCTAGGAAATACATCGGCGTACTCCGCTACGACTGGGACATCACATAACCTGGGCTTTGGCTCCGAAGTCTCCAACAAGGTGAAGAACAACTCGGCGCCTTTTCTCATCGCCTTAACCACTTGGAGAGCAGACATCCGCGTCTTGCTCGCTCCTCGCATACCGGCAAACGTGGTTTTTCCATCGGTGTTCCTTCCCGGAGTGATCTCCTTAGAATTGCAATCTATGCATGCACACTGCTCCGAGAGCCAGTCCATGCCGAAGATCACATCGAATTCAGCTAACGGTAATAACGATGCTTCCAAATCGAAATCCTGATTTCCGATCCGCACCTTCACACGGCTCTTCCTATCCGCAGACATGCGAGATCCATTGGGTAGCACTACTTCCAATCTATCCTCTACGAAGGTAGATGGCACTCCGATTCGCACCACAAAGTTCTCAGACAGAAAAGAGTGCGATGCACCCGTATCAAATAGAGCTCTCGCCGGATAGTTAAAAATTAGGACAAAGCCTAATTGCACACGAATAAGACATACAGTTGCACAACAGTATATTCACCAATAGCTATGTAAAAGCTAACTTTTAATTCATACCTGTGACAACATCAGCTTGTCGTATGGATTCTTGCTGGCCAAGCGAATAGACTCTCGGCTGAGTCGGAATAATGTGTTGGGAAGCCGAAGACTCCGCAGCTTTACCCTTTTCCGCAGCACGAGCATTGTCCAATGCTCGATTCTCTGCCTTCGGGGGACCACTTTGACACACTGCGGCCTTGTGTCCCACCTTCCCGCAGGTGAAACACGTGATAGGACTCCGGACAGTCGTTGCTCCCGAAACATTTGAGCGGGATTGCTCTGCCGGTTTGAACTTCCTTTTGTTCTTTCTGAACTCAGGCTTGGACTGAGAGGCCGGCACATGAAACTCAGGTTTCTTTGCCACGGCTTTTGCTTGTACCCTTTTCATGTCCAACTCTAGGGATCTGGCAGTTTGGACCATCACATGGAAACCTAACGTCATTGGGCCTGCAAGGAGCAGCCTCAACTCGTCCCGAAGACCTTCATAGAACTTGTTCGTCTTTGTCTCTTCATCTTCCATCATAGGCCCCGCATAACGACCCAGTTTAGTGAACTCGTGCAAGTACTCATCCACTGAGCTATCGCCTTGAGTTAACTTCAGAAACTGGTTCTGCAACGCAATGCGTTGGGCAGAAGGAATATACCTTTGAAGAAATGACTTTGAGAACTCCGCTATCGTGATCTCGGTAATCTCCTTGCCTCCAAACTTGTGCACTTCCTGTTCGGCCCACCAACGCTTTGCCTCTCCGTTAAGGAGGAAGGTGGCTAAAGTGACCATCATAGCTTCTTCTGTTGCTGTCGCCTTTAAAGTTTTCCTAATCGTTGACAGCCAGTCCTCCGCCTCCGTTGGGGATCCGGTCCCCGAGAAAGTTGGAGGATGGAAGCTTAGAAAGTGTTGCAGTTGCTGATCACGTGCTTGTGCAACGGCTACACGCGCTACAGGACGCTCCACCCTTTGCACCACCGCAGGTTCCACTGCAGCCACTGGCACAGGGGTCTCAACCCTCGGTTCCACCGCAGGTTCCGCTGCAGGTTCGATCACCGGGGCCGCATCAGTAATAGGCGTAGCAGGTTATGCAAGCCTTTGCGGTTGAGCATTGATCATCGCGAAGACAGCTTCTGCGATTAACCTGATCATCTCAGCAGGAGGAGTGGTCGCTGGCACTTCAGCCGACCCACTACTTTCAGCAGTGTTACGGGGTTGAGACGGCCCCGCACCACTTCTAGTCGCCTATAATCATGTAAGACACAATTTAGTGACTGAAAACATAGCAAACAACAATCATGGAACGCTCAGGTTCCGCAAACAAGTATGTTTTTCCATTCCTAAGTGGACATTCTTATTAGTTTTTGCCGTTTTAGGTGAATGCACATCCCGTGCACACCACCCCTTAAAAGGAATTCGTCCTGAATTCGCTAAACTACGGATCGAAACCTCCCTCTGATACCAAATTGTAACACCCCGCCAGTACGAATAGTATAACAGTAGGTCCGGCCGGGACCCCACGCCATACAAACCACACTAGCTAGGAGTTAAAAGGTGATAAACAAAAAGAACTACAACAGAGTATACTAAACACTAGCGGAAGCATAAAGATTTAACATTTCATTTAGAACCGTCCACTATCATAGGAACGAAACCATAAAATAGAGTTACGGCCTTAAGGCCTTACATTCACCAATGTACAAAACTCAGAACATACTTCGGCACGCAGGCCGGCAATACATGAGAAAGCAGAAAAGGGAGGCTGGCCTTCAAGGGCCAACTCAGCAAAAGGGCCACCGCCCGCTATTTCCCACTAGGCTCACCTGCACCTGCATAAGAACATTCCACCAAGCGGTGGCAAACAAAGTAACGGTCAGCACAACTGACCAAATTATAACGACCCCACCCCTTTCCCGGGGTGGCGGAGTTTCTACCCTGCAAGCAAGCCATACTAGCACAAGTACTAAAATAAAGAAAGTGCAACTACACAAGGTGAGGTTTCAAGCACATTCAATCTTCTAGGTTGAGCATCAAAAAGGAGGGAACCTAGGTATGCACATGATGTTGGTTGGGTTCACCCAAAGGTTCCCCACAACCGCCTAAAAAACCGTATGAGGCTAACAACATCAATTCCACAAACACTCCACCGTAAGGGCCATCGCCTTAGGTGGGAAAAGAGCTTTTGGTCGATCTAGGTAAATCACCTTCCACGACCTCTCCCATGATCACACGGCTTACATGAGGTAGGGACCTCTTACCGATCTGCATGGAAACGGGTTCAGTTTAGCTTTGCCCGTGCTCTAATCGTCGCGATCTATCGCACGACGCGGGTACGGCTTCACCTCGGCCCGTAAGGGTTTAGCACTTTCAAGTGCTACACAATTTATAAGCTACGCACCTAACCCCTTCGCAAGGATCTAGGCTTCACAAATACTCAACAAGCGAGGTGTAAAACGCTCCGCATCAATTTCGTGGTGAAGGTTTGCCTTCATCCAATCTCAAAGCATGGGGCTTTCGTTAGGATCTTCACAAGACGCCTACACTTTAATCCCGCAATACTAAAGATGATTTTACGGAGTCATTCTCCGGCACGCATTCTAGGCTTAACCTAAATGCAACGTTGCAAATCAAGCATCACCGATTCGGGCTCACCGCCACGAATAGGCTTCACACAATATGCCTAAATCCGCACGACTACCGGATTTCTAAATGCAATATGCCAGGGACGGACTCAATCGACCCGGAGTTCCGAAGAACTTGAGGAAAATCCTACACTTCACCCATTTGGTGAAAGGGATTCCTCATGCAAGCATAGAGAAATGAAAGAGAGGACAAATGACAAGTCCAAAAATCGGGAGGAAGAATCGTTACCCTAGGAGCGTTCTTCTTCGCCATAGATCCGAGATTCTAGACGGAGGGAAACGACCGCACCGGGCTGCACTCTCCAGATCTGGAAACGGCTAGCGAAACGGAGCTCCGGAGCTCCGTCAATGGCGGGATCTCTCCTTCTTCTTCCTTGCCTCCTTCTTCTTCCTCTAGGTTTGGAGAGAGAAAGGCTATGAAATAATGAGGATTAAACCCCTCTCATAAGCCCTAATAACCTCCAGCATCTAATCCTAGCCGTTAGATCGGATTCCAAGAGATTTGGACGGACCGATCTCCTTCTCCGCTCAAATTCGCGGGGCAGAATTAACAGGGCGCACGATCACAAGCGCACGATCACTGGTCGTGCGCGAAGAGGAGAATGGTCGTACAATAACTCGAGATAGAACTCCGATTCCTTGCGAGTTACGCATGATCATTGGCGCACGATCACTGGTCGTGCGCGAAGAGGCTAATGGTCGTGCGCAGAGAACTGTTGTGGAATTTTTAGCCTATCCCGAGCGCAACACTACCACTCCGCCTACCTCGTTGAACTATGACTTTTGGGGTGTTACAGGCGGTAGTCAACAATGTCTGAATCTATGATTGCATCGCAACTAACTGCCTTGACAGAGCTTCATTACTCTGTCGCGGACTCTCAATCACAGCTTCACTCTGTGCACCTGAAGACTCACCCTCTGATTAGGGAGTCAACCTCGTCACAATACACCTCGGCGGTATATCTATAAATACGAACAAACGGCTCATCAAAATCCTAGCTTGGAACTAGAACTACTCAACTCAGCTCGAACCAAACAGGAAAAGACACTTGCTCTAGCTACTACCTTACACTGGGATTTTATAAAAATGAGGTTATGCTTTAACTTAGGATGAGATACTATCATCCTTTGACTCTTGTGCATATCACATGAATGCATGAATGCTTAAATCTTCTTTTCAAATCATGTGTGTATGAGTGTCATCATATAAATCTTTAGCTTGGAACGGGTACTTTATGCGATGTTATGATGTGCATGTTGTGCCATGCATTCTAAGAAAAGCCTTAATGCATGTTATGAGCGGCGTACGCATGAAATATTATGCACCCATAATATATAATATCACATGCAACGAAAAAATAAAAATCGAGCTAATGGACATCCATGGGACTGGTGTTATGCATCCCATAATACATAGTGGTCACATGTTGTCACTTATGAGGATCCATATACAAACACATATTATGCATCCCATACTACATAATATGCCCTGTATACTTCTTATCATGCTATATATGTAGTGTTCATGCTTTAGCCAAGACGTACAGATGACACTTCAGTGTGTGTATGCAATGAGACAAGATGATTAACACCTGATTAGAAAAAGTCATTCGACCAAATTGTCAAACAAACCTAGATCTGATACCAACTACGACGACCCACATTTTTCTCCGTACTAAATAATATGTCAGAGTAAGAGAAAATACACATCATGATGCCACGTCATGCAGGGGACAACTGCAGATGCTCATGCAGCTCTACCTTCACACTTTTCTTTAGAAAGCCATGAACTTTATGTTTAAAACTAAATTTAAGTTTAAAGTTTTCAAACACCGTGTCCCTCAGTTTAATGGATCAATTAGTCCAAAAATAAGAAAGTATAGATTTACGCAGCGGAAAATACATAATTTACTTTACTTTACCCTATATGAGCATGATGAACTAACCAACATTCTGATGATATGCACTTCTAGATTTAGTATAAGTACAAAAAGTTTCTTTTATGGGCTTCAAAATAAAGTGATAATAGTTTAAAAAGAGATGTCATGTAGAAAGAATTATGCAGTTTTGTATATAGAATAACTACCATGCATCCTAACATAAAACCTTCCCAGAGAGCAATTGCATAAATATCAAACAATGGTAGTAGCATAAAAATAGCAAGATAAGGTCTAACACAAAAGGAAGACCAGGATATGGGCGTTAACATACTGACATGAACCCATAACCTTAACAAGTTATGAAAGGAAACAACAATCTACCTCTCAAGCGAGAGTAAAGGAAACAACATGGAAGTGCATAGTTAACCACACTAGAATTCTCTAGAGGGGGGGGGGGGTGAATAGAGATTTAAATGTACCTTATGCAAAGTTAACAAATATATATATATATATATATATGTGTAATAATCACAGAGTTAAGCTTCCCACACACCAACAAGAATTAAGCAAAATAGCAAAAAGAAAATCACAGCACAACACAAAGAAATATAGTGGTTCCCCAAACTTTGGGTAGTCCACTCTTCTACCCCCTTGGTAGGAATTCACTATCTTGCACTGAGTCTTTTGATAAGGAGACTCTTAGAACTAGCCTGAGTCTTTTGATAAGGAGACTCTTAGAACCAGCACAACTGAATTTTTTGAAGAGAGATTCTAAAAACTCTTTTACACAATTTGAAAATGAAATAAGAGTAAGAAGAAGAAGTAGAAGAAGTAATTGAAACAAGAAAGAATCTTCTTCCTAGCAAGAAGATTAGAAGCACAAGAAATAGTGAATGAAATCTCTCTTCTATAGTGAGAAGGATATTGTAGGCCTTTTTCTTTATCAATGAGAGCTTTCAGAAATTGCAACAGTATGGCTTCAGAAGAAGGAGAAGAAGAGGGCTTGTTGTTTGCTGCAGCACAGTTTTACTTCTCTCAGATTTTCTCACTTTTCACTTGGGAGCTTTTCCTCTTTTTCAAATGGATGGAGTGGATCACTTCTCATTTTCTTCTCCGCCGACTTCCCTCTTATTTATAGATCTGTTTATTCAAAGAATACTATAGGAGAATAATCAATTAGCAGACAGAGAAATAGTAAGAGAGAAAAGATTCCATAATCAATATTTCTGTAGAAGGAAAGAGATCATTCTGATTTCAAATAATATCCATAATAAACTTAATCAATTTAGCCAAGAATCATTTAGAAGGAAAGACTGATTCAAAACGGCTAGAAAAGAATAATATTATTCCATAAAATTCAGATCTACAGATAGAAGGAAAGAAATCTGGCGTGTTTTGAATTTGACATAGAAATCGACGTACGTCGATTACTATTCGACGTAAGCATCGATTTCAGACTGGCTGGACGTCGAGAGGAGAATATGGAAGGTGCGTCGACTAAGGTACGTCGACTTCACTAGATACGTCGACTAGAAATCAGAGTTACGTCGACATAGGTTACGTTGAATTCTGTTTGGAGTTACTTTGACTCATTCTGAAAGGAACGTCGACTACACTTCGATGTTGCGTCGAATACTATTCGACGCATATTTACTTAGACTAATTTTTCATTCTTAGAATTTATATTCTACTCATTTTTAGGGGTTAAGATAAATCATTTCCCCAACACAACCACTGCAAGTCTGAAAAGGAAAAGGTATCGAGTTGCCCAAGAAATGAATCACTATCCCAACAAAAAAATAGTACTGAGGTGGAGGCATTCTTTCCAACCAACCATCAGACCAAAACCTCCAAGGAACAAAAGCACTGTGGCGGTGGTTACAGCCCACACAACCAACAGTCTACACATCCATGGAAAGGAAAACATGCACTGGTGGTGTCCACTTCGTCCATCCACAGTCCAAAAATAACCAACTAGGAATAGAGGTTCACAAAATCCTGACCAAAACAAACACCACAGAAAAACCCAGAAATAATTCCGAGGGAAACCCACCATCACAACAAATTCGTCGAGGACCCTCGCCGAATTTCACAATCATTCAACAAAATACTTAGAACACTCGGCGAAATACGAAGACTGATCGACGAATTCTCTATCACTCGACGAATTCTTTATCACTCAACGAATCGACGAATTCTCTATCACTCGACGAATCTACTCATTACTCGACGAATTCGCCGAATCGACTTAACTATTTCACGGAAGTCTAAATCTACTTCGACGAAAGCCTAGAACTCTTCGGCGAATTTGACTTAACGAAAACAACAAATTATAACTACTTAACGAATTGATTTGGAACATGCTTCAAGTTACTTGGATACATGAAATTTTGGCAGAAAATAAATTGCAATTCTTCTTGTCTAAATCAGATAGTAAAGAAAAAGTGGGTAAAGAAGAGATAATAACATGGCAATTACTTAACGAATTGATCGTTAATGTTAATATTGGCCACGGATTTGGTGGCCGAAGTTAGTATTAGCCACGTATTATTTTCTGTCGTGGCTATTATTTGTAGTATTAGCCACGACTTATGATTTATCGTGGCTAATACTTTAGTATTAGCCACGATTTATTTATTCCTGGCTAAAACATAGTTATTAGCCACGATTTTTTTTGCGTGGCTAATGTACTAGTATTAGCCACGACTTTTGCTCCGTGGCTAATATAAGTGTAGCTAATACTCAACTTTCTTGTAGTGCAAGGGGGAAGAGTCCACCACTTGCCTCAAACCTTTTGAAGAAAACGACCTCCAACGTGCTCCACGTCGCAGATCGGCTGCTAGAAAACCCTGAGGAAGAATCTCTGAAACTTTTGGAACGAAAAGAAAGATTAGGGCTATGCCCTTCATCAACAAAAATCCACGAAACTAGGAATATTTACCGCACACGCGAAGAGCTTGGCGAGAGCTTTCCAGATCTATGCTCCAGTGAAGATTTCGTGCATCAGAGCTCTGGTAGCAGCGATCCGAAGGCTCACGGAAAACAGCGCCTCCGCTTCCAGTTCGCAAAAAGATTGGGAAGAAGAGGAATAGGGTTTTCAGGGAGGAAGGAGGCTATAAGAATATATATACTAATAAGAATAATAATAATTATAATTATATTAATAGTTACTGTAACTATCAACAAGAGAGGGAGGGTCGGTCGGTTCGCCGAGAGGACAGGAGGATACTCCATGAATAGGCTAAAGCTCGTCGAGACAAATATATAAACTCCACGAATAAGCTAAGGAAGCACTCTCGAATTCATGTAAAAAAAGAAGAAGAAAAAATAATAAAAAAAATAATAATATAATAACTATTATATTAATACGACGCTGAAAAAACACACGCCGAAACTGACGAAAATCACACCAAAGGCGAACACCGACGCTACAAATCCAACAACATAGTCGGAATCAAAATCCGACGCTCCGTTCTCGAGATATAAATTTCCGAAGTTTACGACGAACGATAAATATACAAATCTTTGAAAATTCACCGATGCTCTTATATTGCTCGGAACGCCATGAAACTTTGACAACCTTTCTAAAATTAAATAATCTAATTTCCTAACGTAAAATTTTCCAATTCCGTGTCATTTCAAAATTTGGCCGACTTGACCGAACGGACGTGAAAATGCGCATACGACGGCGCATCGCTAACTCCGCACTAACGTAACGCCCTTACGTCATTATGACGTCATCAATATATTTCCAAATAATAGCCCAAAATTAACGTGCGTTACATCCATCCCATTGGATGAAATCTTACGGCCGAGAACTAAACCCTCTCGGACCATGAAGTTGTATTTCTCCCAGTTTAAAACTAAGTTCGTCTCTTCTCACCGTTGGAGAACTCTATCTAAATTTTTCAAGCAGTTTTTAAAAGAGTTTCCGAAAATGGAGAAGTAATATATAAGGACTTCCATTATATCTTCTACGAGCTCGCCGAATATCGCCAGCATATGAAAGTGCATAGTGTGCCTCTGGGAATCCTCTAGAGGGGTTGGGGGGGGGGGGGGGGTGGGGGGGGGGGGGTGAATAGAAAATAAACTAAGGAATTACGCTCAACAAAATCTCAGGCAGAATAATAATACTGCAATAATTAAATAGCTGAATAAAAGGAATTGGGACAGCACAGAAAAGCACAACACAAACACCAAAAATTTTATAGATGTTCCCCAAAATATGGGTACTCCCCTCTTCTACCACCTGGTAGGGATGCACCAACTGTGCCTGAGTCTTTTGGTAAGGAGACTCTTAGAACCACTGATCTTTTGATAAGGAGATCTTGAACCAACCAGATCTTTTGATAAGGAGATCTTGAACCACCAGATCTTTTGATACCGAGATCTTGAACCACTAAATCCTTTGGAAGAGGGATTCTTAAAACTCTTTTACAGGTGAGAATGAGAAGGAGAAAGAAGAAGGGGGAGGAGGAAGAATTCTGTTCTCAGAATTCTTAGAAAGCCCTGTCTCAAGAAACAACTTCTATTTTCTTCTACTTGATCTGCTAGTGATAAACTCCTGCTTATAATTGTGATGGTTTGCAGGAGCTATGATTGTCAGATCTTTTCTCTCCTTTCTGATCAAACTTTGGCTGCTATATGATTGTGATGATGAGCAGCCTCCAGTTGTTTTGCAGTAAGAGATAGAGAGCAGTTGTTCTTTCTTCTCTGTGTATTTCTCAGTTAGGGTTCCTTAGGAGGAAGAAGAAGAGATAATTGTGGAAAAACAGTTAGCCGATAGTGATAATTGCTCTGTCTTTCTCTTTCTTATCTTCCCTTTTATTGTCCTTCTTCAATTTTGAATTTTATTTCCACTTCTGGTAGTCCTAAAAAGGTATTCACTACTCGACAATTTCCCTTTCCTTCCTTCTTTAATTCTTGACCCGTCCACCAACTATTAGCATATTTCCAAGAAAGCTTTTCTGTCCTATTTTAATTCTTCATTCTATTTGAGGCAATTAAGGAGCCGTTGGAGAATGGTCTTCAATGTTGTGGGAAATAAGAGAAGGTCCAAAAATGACAGCTGAAAAGATTTCATTTTCAGACTGTATTCGACGTAGCATCGAGTTCTCTTCCTCTCTTATCGACGCACCATCGAGTCCTTGTAAGAGCAACTTCGAATTCATCCTTGTTCTGATTGATCTGAGTTAGTCGACATTGCGTCGATATCTTATCGACGTGATTGTCGAGTTGAGGATATGGCTCTGAACTTCATTACCTGCGTCGAGATGAAGTCGACGTTGCATCGACTTTAGATGGCTTCAACAGATACTTCCTTCTGCGTTGAGTTGAAGCAGAAGTTGCGTCGACTTCTCAAGGTACTTCTATAGGTCCATGGTCTCTACGTCGATATCTATTCGACGTAACGTCAACTTGAATTACTTCGACAGAAGGGTTGAACCACTTGGACTTCTAGTCAGAGTAGCTTCGACATTAACTCGATGTTGCATCGATTTCTATTCGACGGAAATGTTAACTTTGTCAAAATTGTGCTTCTCTTGATATGGTCTTGACACCCTAGGTTTAGTGTCACATCCTAAGACATCTAATGACCAGATTACCCTCACTATACAATGGGTAATTCAACTTAAGTGATAAAATCACTTTTTGTATAATTTGTTAAGTTAAATCAAAGGAGTTTTCCCAACATTATACATCTTTGGAATGTAGCTGGCGCGTTGTAGAGGCCAAACGACATCCTTCGATATGCGAAGGTGCCAAAAGGGCAAGTAAAAGTTGTTTTCTCCCGTTCTTTGGGGAAATAGGGATTTGGAAAAACCCCGAGAGACCATCGAGAAAATAATAAAAAGGATGACCTGAAAGACGCTCCAGGATTTGATCGATGAACGGTAGTTGGAAGTGGTATTTTCGTGTGGCATCCTTTAATTTTGATAGTCAATGCACACTCTCTAACCCGTAACAGTAGGAGTTGGGATTAATTCGTTATTCTGGTTTGCCATGACCATTATACTGCCCTTTTTAGGGACGACTTGTACGGGGCTTACCCACGTACTGTCGGATATAGGACGACTTGTACGGAGAGTCGAGTTGAAGTCGACGTGGCTTTGAAATATAATCATCAATGATGATGTCAACGTAAGCGTCGATAAGAATTCGACGTTATGTCGAGTGCTATTCACATGATCCTTCCCAAGGTGCTCTCGAAGCTGACGTCGAGTAGAAGTCGACGGTACTTTGATTTGAATTCGACGCAGCTCTGAGTAATCAGCTATGATTTTCTTTAAAATCCTTGCTGTTTTCCCAGCAATAATTTTCTATAGAAAATAGGTCTTTATACATAATAGGTGCTACCTATAATGCTCCATCAAGCATACCTAGTGCATTGATGAAGAACTTATGCTTATTTTCATCAAGAGGCTTAGTAAAGATGTCAACCCTTTGAATGTCAGTAGATATGTATTGAAGGTTGATCTTACCCTTCTCTACATTGTCTCTGAGAAAGTGGTGCCTTATCTCTATGTGCTTAGTTCTACTGTGAAGAACATGATTGGAAGCAATGGAATTGCACTAGAGCTATCACAATAGATTGTGGAATTGTCAAGGGAAAAGTTGTAATCCAACAACTGGTTTTGCATCCACAAAATTTGTGAATAATAACTTCCTGCAGCTATATACTCAGCTTCAGCTGTAGAGGTGGAGACTGTGGTTTGCTTCTTGCTAAACCATAAAATCAGTCTAGCACCCAGAAACTGGCATGTTCTTGAAGTGCTTTTTCTATACAGCCTGCATCCAGCATAGTCTGCATATGAATAACCAACCAATTCAAATCCAGATTCAGCTGTATACCGTAAACGAAGCTCAGGAGTACCTTTCAGATATCTAAGAATTCTTTTGATAGAACTCTTGTGGGATTCCTTGGGGTCAACCTGAAATCTTTCACAGATACAGGTAGTAAATATAATATCAGGTCTGCTAGCTGTTAGGTAGAGAAGAGAGCCAATGGTTGCTCTGTAAGTCTTTTGATCAAAGGACTTACCATTTTCATCTCTATCCAAAACAACATTGGTAGCCATGGGGGTTTTCATGACAGAGGCATTTTCCATTCCAAATCTCTTGATGAGTTCTCTGGTATATTTGGATTGGGATATGAAAATGCCATCTGCATTTTGTCTTACTTGAAGACCAAGAAAATAGGATAATTCCCCCATGCTACTCATTTCAAATCTAGACTGCATTAGGTAGGCAAACCTTTTGCAGAGAGATTGATCAGTATATCTAAATATGATGTCATCTACATATATTTGTACAAGTAGTAGCTGATTTTTATGTGCTCTTGTGAAAAGGGTTTTATCCACGTTTCCTCTTTCAAATTTGTGTTCCATGATAAAAGTGGACAAGGTCTCATACCAAGTTCTTTGAGCTTGCTTGAGACCATATAGTGCTTTATCTAGTCTATATACAAAAGAGGGAAAAGTTGGATTGACAAAACCTGGTGGCTGCTCCACATTCACCTCTTCTTGTAGTTTTCCATTGAGAAATGCACTCTTGACATCCATCTGATATACTTTGATCTTCATGTGTGCAACATTTGCCAGGAACATTCTGATTGCCTCCAGCCTTGCCACAGGAGCAAATGTTTGGTTAAAGTCAATTCCTTCCTCTTGTCTGTACCCTTGGGCCACCAGTCTATCCATATTCCTGATTATGACTCCTGTTGAGTCCATTTTATTTTTGAACACCCACTTGGTGCCAATAACTGGGTAATTCTTTGGTCTTTCAACCAATGTCTAGACCCCGTTCCTTTCAAACTGTGTTAGTTCCTCTTGCATAACAGATATCTAGTGAGGGTCACTGTCTGCTTCTTCAAACTTTATTGGGTTCATATTGTGATAGGAAACATTGCAGCATTGTCTCACTTGTTAGTTATTTTCTTGTCTTTACTCCTGTTGTCAAGTCTCCTATCACTTGAGTTAGAGGATGATCTTTTTGAGTCATCTTGGATCTTGTTGGGTGCTCTAGGAGATTCTCTTCTTCCTGAGCTACCACTTGCTCATTGACAGTGCGAGCTTCATCCTCATTTAATTGAATGATGTCTGTGGCTGGTAACTCAGGGGCTGCAATTTCCTCTTCATCTGCTGCACAATCTTCACCTGAGTAAGTGTCAATCTCCTGTTGTCCTTTTTCCCGACATCCAGGTGAATGGTCTACCAAGCTCATCCTCTCAACCTGTTCTGCCAACTGTTCTTCTTCCTGCAGAATAGGACTGGTGGAAGTTTCCTTCCCCTTGTTAAACATGTTAGTTTCATCAAAGACCACATGCACAGACTCCTCAATTTTGATAGAGATTTTATTGTAGCACCTATAGGCCTTGCTTGATGATGAATATCCCATCATCAGCCTTCTTGTCAAATTTGGCAGGATGACTCTTCCCATTGTTGAGGATTAAATTGGTACACCCAAAGATTCTAAAGTAAGTCACTATGGGTGCCTTTCCCTTCAATAACTCATAGGGTGTCTTTAATTTAGTCTTGTGAATGGAATTTCTGTTCAGAACATAGTTTATTGTATTCAATGCCTCAGCCCAAAAGGACTTTGGCAAGTTGGATTTAGCTAATAATGTCCTACTAGATTAAATTAGGGTTCTATTTTTCCTTTCAGCCACCCCATTTTGTTGGAGAGTTCTAGGAGCTGAAAAACATTGTCTGATCCCTTCATCCTCACAAAATCTACACATTAACTAATTTTCAAATTCAGTGACATGATCACTTCTGATTACAGTAATCTGGGGGTTAAATTCAGATTGAATCCGTCTAATGAATCTTGAGAGGATCTTGAAAGTGTCTGACTTTGCTTTCAGAAAGAACACCCAGCTGAATCTGGAAAAATCATCCACTATGACTAGTGTGTAAGACTTACCTGCTAAGCTTTGACTGGAGATGGGACCAAATAGGTCCAAGTGTAACAGGAAAAGGATTCTAGGGGAATCATTCTTACCAATTGGTTTGAATGATGCTTTGATCTGCTTTCCTAGCTGGCAGGCTCTACAAGGATGGTCCTTATTGAATTTACCAGTTGGTAAACCCCTAACTAGGTTAAGCTTGGAGAGTTTGGCAATGGTCTTAAAGTTAAGGTGGATAAGTCTCCTATGCCACAGCTCACTATTTTCTAATTGGGAATTGAATAAGCAGATCTCAGACTTTGTGTACTCAAAGTCTACAACATAGACCTTACCCTTTCTGAGACCAGTCAATACAATTTGATCAGTCTTAGAACTGACTATATGACAGTAAGATTTGGTGAATATAACTTTGTATTCACCATCACATAACTGGCTAATGCTAATCAGATTATGTTGAAGTCCTTCAACATAAGCAACTTTAGAAAAGGAGATTTCTCTAATCTTGAGCAAACCATATCCTTTGGTTTGACCAGAGTGGGAGTTCCCAAAAATTACCTTGGGCCCTTCCCGGGCCTTGAAATTCTCCAGCAATTCTTTTGCTCCAGTCATATGCATGGAGCAGCCACTGTCCAGATACCACTGCTGGTTTTTGGTAGAACAGTCTTCCATCTGCACATTGAATTAAACATTAGTATAGACCCTCTTCTGCTGGGGTCTCTTTCTTCTATCATCATATGGAAACATGAAAGATTGAGATGGTCTTCCATTATTCCCCCTTAGGTGAAGAAGTGCTGCATAATCATGCTAGCAATGTTTGGCAATATGTCCTAGTTTAGAGCAGCAAAAACATATAGGAATAGAAGTAGAAAGAGGTTTTGATGTTTGATAATTTTGTGCAGAAAATATGCATCGAGAAGAATTCGACGCATTTTTAGAGTTGCGTCGAATGGAATTCGACATACCTGCATAGTCCCATCGATAGTCATTCGCAGCATGGTATTGGTTGCATTGAGTGTAATTCGACGCACTTACATAGTTGCTTCGAAATGATGTTGACGCACATGCTGGATTCCGTCGAGTTATATTTGACGCATTCTTAAAATTGCGTCGAGTTCTATTCGACGTATGATTCTTGCCATTAAGATTTTCAATCGATTTTTCTAAGGGATGTTTGCCCAAGATCCCTGGTTGATCACTCATGTTTAGCTTATTAAATATGGTGAGTTTATTAGGGTTATTATTATTATGATCTTTACATGATTCTAAACAATTACTAGGTCTAGATCTAAATGATGCTACAGGTTTTCCCAAGACTGATTGCTAGGGATGTGGGTGCTGGTGAATGGTTGTGATTCATGAACAAGATGATCAAATCTCTTGGAGAGATTTTGTGATATTTCTTTGATCTTTTGACTCCTTCCATTTAGGGAGTCCTCAAAGGCCTTTGTCTTTGAGAGTTCTTTATTTAGGTCTGAATTTTCTATCTCTAATAAGTATATTTCTTTTTTCCTTTCTAAATAATTCACCTCTTAGATCATAATTGACTGAATATAAAGAGTCTTTCTTAAGGACTTCTAGTTCTGATTTAACTATTTCAAGTTCCTTTTGATTGTTAATGTAATCTTGGCAAAATTCCTTGAAGCATTCTTTAAAATCTTCTGAAGAAAAGTCAAAGTCTTTAAAGATGCTTACCTCAGTTTTGTCCGTGGACTTCTCCAGAGCCATTAAGTAGGCTTCTTCAGGTCCACCATTTTCATCATCATCAGATGAGGAGTAGCTTGATTCAGAGTCTGAATCACTCTAGGTCTCAGCTATGAAACCTTTCCCTCCTTTCTTATCCATTCTCAGGAAGGATTTCTTCTTATGTTCCTTCCTCTGCTTGTTTTTCATGTTCTTTTCTTGCTCAGGACATTCAGTAGAAATGTGTCCTGGCTTTCTGCAGGAAAAACAAATAATCTCCTGTTTGGTAGGAGTTTTATCATACCTTGGCTTGCTTGAGGACCTCTCTCTCCTTCTGGAATCTTCTGTCCTGACCCACTTTTTGAATCTCTTAGACAAGAGATTAAACATTTCTTCTTCAGTGGTGGAGGACTCTGTTTCTGCAGTCTTTAATGCAAGGGTCCTTTCTTTAGAAGTTTGTGTCCTTTCTTGGGCTTCTGACTCAGCCCTGCTTTTCAGTAGAAGCTCATAGGACTTGAGCTTTCCCAGGAGAGCATCAGTTGATATCTCTCTGAGGCATCTAGAATCTTTGATGGCCTAGATTCTAGAGTCCCATGTGCTTAGGAAGCACATGAGGAGCTTGTCATTAATTTCTGTCAGAGAGATTTCCTTGTCAAGCCCTCTCAGCTCATTTATGATGAGTCTGAATCTATCACATGTCTGTTATGCTTTCATCAGTCTTTTTCATGAAATTCTAATATTGGGATATGAGAAGAGCCTTTTTGTCTTTTCTCTCATCAGAGCTTCCTTCTACTAGTCTGAAGAGAGATTCCCAGATCTCTTTTGCAGAGTTGCAATCAACAACTTTTTGGAATATATCATCAGACATAGTTGAGACCAGTATGTTCATGGCCTTGGCATCACATGCCTTAACCTTCTTCTCATCATCAGTCAATTCTTCTCTGGGGACTGAGGTTTGTATGACCTTTCCACTAATATCTTTCCTTATTAGGACTGGGGGACCTGTGAGGATGACATTGAAAATCTCCTCATCAATAGAATTCATATAAAGTTTTATTCTGGCCTTCAAGAGTGTAAACTTGTTCAGATTACACACTGGAGGTCTTGTAGAAGCATAATCCTTAGAACTAATTTTCTTTTTAAAATATTATTTGTAATAAAGAAATAAGAGTAGGAGGTCTTTTTGATCAATGTGTTAACCCTTTAATGATCAACCTCCCTTTGATACCAATTGAAAGTGCACAGTGTGCCTCTGAGAATCCTCTAGAGGGGGGGGGGGGGGGGGGTGAATAGAGATTTAAAATATTTCAATCATAATTGTGTAAGCAATTAAATAAACTAAGAAATTATGCTCAATAAAATCTCATGCAGAATAATAATAATGCAATAAATAAATAGCCGAATAAAAGGAATTGGGACAGCACAGGAAAACACAACATAAACACCAGAAATTTTATAGAGGTTGCCCAAAATGTGGGTACTCCCTTCTTCTACCACCTGGTAGGGATGCACCAACTATGCCTGAGTCTTTTGGTAAGGAGACTCTTAGAACCACTGATCTTTTGATAAGGTGATCATGAACCACCAGATCTTTTGATAAGGAGATCTTGAACCAACCAGATCTTTTGATAAGGAGATCTTGAACCACCAGATCTTTTGATAAGAAGATCTTGAACCACTAAATCCTTTGGAAGAGGGATTCTTAAAACTCTTTTATAGGTGAGAATGAGAAGGAGAAAGAAGAAGGTGGAGGAGGAAGAATTCTGTTCTCAGAATTCTTATGAAGCCCTATCTCAAGAAACAACTTCAATTTTCTTCTTGAAAGTGCACAGTTAACCTCACTAGAATTCTCTAGAGGGGGGGGGGGGGGGGGGGTGAATAGAGATTTAAAAATATTTTGTGCAAAGTTAACAAATATATATATGTGTAATATCCACAGATTAAAGCTTCCCACACACCAACAAGAATTAAGCAAATAAAGAAAGAAATAGTAAGAAGAAAAATCACAGCACAATACAAAGAAATATAGTGGTTCCCCAAACTTTGGGTAGTCCACTCTTCTACCCCCTCGATAGGAATTCACTATCTTGCACTGAGTCTTTTGTTAAGGAGACTCTTAGAACCAGCCTGAGTCTTTTGATAAGGAGACTCTTAGAACCACTACAACTGAATTTTTTTAAGAGAGATTCTAAAAACTCTTTTACACTATTGAAATTGAAATACGAATAAAAAGAAGAAGTAGAAGAAAAACAATTGAAGCAAGAAAGAATCTTCTTCCTAGCAAGAGGATTAGAAGCACAAGTATAGTGAATGAAATCTCTCTTCTATAATGAGAAGGAGATTGAAAGCCCTTTTCTCTTTCAGTGAGAGATTTCAGCTGTATGGCTTCAGAAGGAGGAGAATAAGAAGGCTTTTTCTTTGCTGCAACACTCTTTCACTTTTCTCAGCTTTCTCACTTTTCACTTGGGAGCTTTTCCTTTTTTTTCAAATGGATGGAGTGGATCACTTGTTGTTTTCTTTGCAGACCTCCTTGTGTTTTTATAGCTCTGTTTATTCAAAAATATTGCTATAGGAGAATAATCAATTAACAGACAGAGAAATAGTAAGAGAGAAAAGTTTCCATAATCATTATATCTGTAGAAGGAAAGAGATCATTCTATTTTCAAATAATGTCCATAATAATCTTAATCAAATTAGCCAAGAATCATTTAGAAGTAAAGACTGATTCAGAACGGCTAGAAAAGAATAATATAATTCCATAAAATTCAGATCTACAGAAAGAAGGAAAGAGATCTGGCGTGTTTTTGAATCTGTCACAGAAATCGACATGCGTCGATTATTATTCGACGTAAGCGTCGATTTCAGCCTGGCTAGATGTCGAGAAGAAAATATGGAAGGTGCGTCGACTGAGGTGCGTCGACTTTACTAGGTGCGTCGACTAGAAATCAGAGTTACGTCGACTTTGGTTACGTCGAATTCTGTTTAGAGTTACTTCAACTCAGTATGAGAGATGAGTCGACTACACTTCGACATTGCGTCGATTACTATTCGACGCATATTTTGTTTAAACTAATTTTTCACTCTGAGAACTCATTTTCTACTCATTTCTAGGGGTTAAGATAAATCATTTTCCCAACAATCTCCCCCTATTTGTCTTAACCCTATTCAGAGAGAAATTTTACCTTTTGTCTAAGGAATACCTTGATATATTAAAGAAGTTTGTCAAGCATTCATCAGAAAAGAAAGACATCATATAAATAAGTAAGTATCTTTCACAAGGTTTAAATTAAGAACTTCTTGTTATACATGAAATTAACAAAGGCAGAGTAGAGTTTCTTAGATAATTGTTCAACAGCTTCAAAAATGTAGGGCCTGGCTCTATCTGGATGCTCCTGAACATTTCTGATAATTGTGTGCAGTTTTGCCAAGATCTTTTCAGCATCAGGGAGAGTGTCATTTATGGAATAACCCTTGCTAATGATAATTGCTGCCTTTTCATCAATCATTTCTATTGTAATGCCTTGAGGTTTATCTCTCTTTTGTGTAGGTTTGGGTTCAGATGGTCCCTTGTTGTCAACCTTGGGCCCATATTTCCTTTTCTTTTCTGGTTCCTGTTTCTCAGGGATCTCAGACATCTTTTCTTTCCCTTTCCAGGGTGAATCATGCCATTTGTCTAATCCTTCTGGTTTTTTAGGCTTCTTATAGGGAATGTAAACATCTTCTGAGCACCCTACACCCCTCTTGTGCTTTTGTACTTTATCTAGAATAATCCCTGCCTGAGGATTTTTCTTTTGGTATGCTTCAACATCAGACAACTTCTTTGGAATTTTGATGGATGGTTCAGCAAGAATCTGTTCTTTGGTCATTCCCTTCTTGATCTTTTCTATCCAAGCATTTCTCTTATCCACTGTTTCTTTCATAGCTGCTTCAAATTCATACAGGTCTCTTTCTCATATTTCATTATTCCTCTTTTCCATTTCAGGGTCATTGTACTCCTTTACAGTACTGTCAGGAGAGATATTAGAAATCTTTTCAAACCTCTTTATCTCCTCACAAGCTTTTCTGTATTTCTTTTCCTTTGCATATTCTTTCCTTTCTTCTTTGGAATATTTTTGCCAGTGAGGGATGACCTCTCTTTTTCTTTTCATTTGTCCTCTTGGACTTTGCCTAGGTAAGATTTGAGTAGGTGCTTTAAGCTGCTTAGTAGAAGTAAGTTTTGTTGATGGTGGAGATAAAGGTAGTAGAGGAGGTGGAGTTTTCTCTTTAGGAAGATAAGGTGGAGAAGGAACTTTTGCAGGAGGAGGAGTTTGTTCTGCAACAGGAGGTAGAATGTCCTCAGGTAGGGTAGTCTCTGCTGAAGAATGTTTTTCTCCTTCAATTTCTTCTAGAGGAACATCCTCAAGTAGAGGTGTCCTAAGTTTGATGTGACTAGCAGAGAAGCCAGGAGAGTGATACTGATATTCTTCCACACAGAGGGGTGCATCAATCCAGACTTGCCCTTTCCAGTCATCAGAAGTATCTGCTTCTTCCTCCATCTGGACTTCTGTATTTTTTGCTACAGCAATCTCCCCCTGAACATATGAGGCATCTGCTTTGAATGCTGAATCCACAACATGGTCTCCTTCTGTATGGTTGGATGAGGATATACCAAAGGGGTTTTTCTCATTGAAGGTGTAATCAGAGTGAGTGGAGAAGATTTGTGCCTATAGTAAGAAATGGAGTTTAGGGTTTAGAGATTGGAGAAGAATTAACCCTGAGCTTAAGAGTAATAGAGAAGAATATGAAGCTTAAGAGTAATAGAGAACCTGATTGGAGGGGTTTCTGGAGCAACTCTCCCCCTGGTTTATATCCCGCAGAAAGGATATAAACCCTTTTGGCGACAGATTTTGTTCTTGAAGAAGAATATGAAGCTCAGGAAGAGATGCAAAGATGTCGGCCAGTTTGGCTTCACAAGTGGTTAGCATGGAGGCACACTCGTTGGAAAAAATGATCAGTCGTGACTGAAATTCATTCACAAGTTTTTCCAGGGCATCATTCATCGCTTTGATGATGGCAGATTGAGCAGGAGTCGGCGCCATTGATGCAGAGAGAAAGATAGAAGATGAAGTTTTTGGCGGTTTAGGAGAGTAGGAGTTATGAAATAAAAGGTATTATTTAAAGAAGGTAAGACGTCGAAAAGGAAATAGAAATCGAGGTATATTAGGTAATCCAATTGTCAAAAGAAGAAGGAAAGATTTGTTTCTAGTTTTATCATGGATTTGTTTCTAGTTTTATCATGAAGTCGACGGTCCATCGAGAAAGGATTGACGTATCTTTGCCTGTAAGGAATCAATGCCAGCGTTGAGGTCTTCTCAACGGTGCGTCGATAGGTAATCGACATATTTTCAAGTGCTTTCTTAATTTTGTTGACCTCTTTTAGATTTTCCCAACAATGATGTTTATAGGCTTCCATCAAGCATTCCTAAGGTGTTGATGAAGTAAGTATGCTTAGTTTCATCCAAGGGTTTGGTAAAAATGTCTGCTCTTTGACTGTCTATAGGAATATATTCTAAGGTTATCCTTCCTTTTTCTACATTGTCTCTAAGAAAGTGATGTCTGATTTCTATATGTTGGGTTCTACTATGAAGAACTGGGTTGGATGCTATGGATATAGCACTAGAACTATCACAATAGATTTTAGAGTTATTGACTTCTAATTTATAGTCAAGAAGCTGATTTTGCATCCATAGGATTTGTGAACAACAGCTTCCAGCAGCTTTATATTCAGCTTCAGCTTTTGTGGTTGAGACTGAAGTTTGTTTCTTACTGAACCATGATATCAGTCTGTCACCTAGGAATTGGCAAGTGCCAGATGTGTTTTTTCTATCAATCCTACAACCAGTATAGTCAGCATCTGAGAAACCTGTCAATTCAAAGTTGGTTTCTGCTGGGTACCATAGACCTAGTTCAGGTGTTCCCTTTAGGTATCTAAGAATCCTTTGTACAGAGGAGAGATGGGATTCCTGTGGATCAACCTGAAATCGAGCACATATGTAGGTGGCAAACATAATGTCAGGTCTGCTAGCTGTTAGATAGAGAAGGGATCCTATGATTGCCCTATATGTCTTTTGATCTACTGATTTTTCCTTATCATCCTTTTCTATAATGGCATTAGTTGCCATAGGTGTTTTTATGGTAGAAGTTGATTCCATGCCAAACTTTTTTATTAATTCTTTAGTGTATTTAGATTGTGAGATAAAGATCCCCTCACTGCTTTGTTTTACTTGTAGCCCTAAGAAATAAGAGAGTTCTCCCATACTACTCATTTCAAATTTAGATTGCATTAGATTAGCAAATCTTTTACAGAGTTTGGGATGAGTTGAGCCAAAGATGATGTCATCTACATATTTGAACAAGAAGGAGTTGATTCTTGTGGGTTCTAGTAAAAAGTGTTTTATCTACTTTTCCTCTTTCAAAAGAGTTTTCTATAAGAAAGTTGGAGAGAGTGTCATACCAAGCTCTAGGTGCTTGCTTAAGGCCATAAAGTGCTTTGTTAAGTCTATAAACACAGTCAGGAGAGGAGGGATGGATAAAACCTGGCGGTTGCTCTACATACACCTCTTCTTGAAGGTCACCATTCAGAAAAGCACTCTTGACATCCATCTGGTAGACTTTCATCTTCATGAAAGCTGCATAGGCAAGAAAAAGTCTGATTGCTTCCAATCTGCCTACTGGAGCAAAGGTTTGGTTGTAGTCTATTCCTTCTTCTTGTCTGTACCCTTGTGCTACAAGTCTTGCCTTGTTCTTGATGATTACTCTAGTGGAATCTAGTTTGTTTCTGTATACCCACTTTGTACCAATAATTGGGTAGTTTCTTGGTCTCTCAACTAAGTTCCATACCTTGTTTCTCTCAAATTGGCTTAGTTCTTCTTGCATAGCTATAATCCAGTGAGGATCATAATTTGCTTCTTCAAACTTCTTTGGTTCAACTTGTGATAAGAAGCATTGGAGCATCATTCCACTAGAGACTTGGTGTCTTGTTCTTACTCCAGTATTGTGGTCTCCAATTACTTGGGATTGTGGATGATTTTTCATATTATTCCTGTCCTGCTTGGATTTGTCAGAGGCTCTTCTTCCTCATTAATGATAGGATCATTTCCCACCTGTTCTTCTTGAATCATGTTCTCTTGTGGGAGTTGGTTTTGATTGCTCTTTTCTCAATCTTCTTCATGTTCCTGTTCAGATTCCTCACTTGGTTCCTGCAGCTGGTTTTCTCTCCCAGTGTCTGTGTTCTATGGAGCCAGTTGTTCAAGCTGAGTCTCTATGCAGCTGTTTTCCTGTGGAAAAGGACTGGTGGAAGTTTTCTCCCCCTTAAAAAGCATGTTAGTTTCATCAAATATAATATGCATGGATTCTTCAATTTTGAGAGTTCTCCTGTTATAGCACCTATAAGCTTTAC
The DNA here is from genome assembly GCA_033032865.1 of Dactylorhiza incarnata. Taxonomy (NCBI): domain Eukaryota; kingdom Viridiplantae; phylum Streptophyta; class Magnoliopsida; order Asparagales; family Orchidaceae; genus Dactylorhiza; species Dactylorhiza incarnata. The sequence goes on along the minus strand of JAWHQI010000160.1, from coordinate 987,064 downwards.
TAGATGATGAGTACCCCAGAAATATCCCATCATCAGACTTCTTGTCAAACTTGACAAGATGATCTTTCCCATTATTTAGTATAAAGCAAGTACATCCAAAAGTCTTAAAGTATCTAACAGTGGGCGTTTTTCCCTTCATAAGCTCATATGGAGTTTTTAGCTTAGTTTTGTGTATGAGGCTTCTATTCAGAACATAGTTTGTAGTGTTGACTGCTTCAGCCCAGAAGGTTTTTGGTAATCCTGATTGTGCAAGTAAGGTCCTTCCTGATTCAATTAAGGTTCTATTCTTTCATTCAGCAACTCCATTTTGTTGAGGAGTTCTAGGTGCTGAGAAGCTTTGTTTGATACATTCATCCTCACAGAAACTACAAATTAACTGATTTTCAAATTCAGTCACATGATCACTTCTGATAATGGAAACATGAGTATTGAATTCAGATTGGATCTGTCTTATGAATCTTGAGAGAATCTTGTGTGTTTTAGACTTAGCCCTTAGAAAGAATACCCAGCTATATCTAGAATAGTCATCCACAATGACTAGGGTATAAGACTTTCCACCTAAGATCTGAGTGGATATAGGTCCAAAGAGATCCATGTGCAGTAAGTAGAGAATCCTAGGGGAGTCATCTTTACCAATTGGTTTGAAGGATGATTTGGTCTGTTTTCCTAGTTGGCAAGGTCTACATGGAGAATCCTTAGAGTACCTACCCTTTGGTAGGCCTCTGACTAGGTTATTCTTTGCTAATTCACTAATGGTTTTATAGTTTAAATTACCCAGCCTCCTATGCCATAATTCACTTTTATCAATAATGTTGTTGAACAAACAAATCTCTGTGTGTGTGGAGCTAAAGTCTACTATATATACTTTCCCTTTTCTTATTCCATTGAGTATAATGGCACCAGTCATGACATCAATAACATGGCAAACTAGTTTGGTAAATTTTACCTCATACTTACCACTGTCACATATCAGACTTATACTTATCAGATTGTGTTTTAGTCCTTTGACTACTGCCACATTCTTAAAGGTTGCTTTCCCTTCTTTGAAATCTCCAAAGCCCCTGGTTTGCCCACAGCTAGAGTCTTCAAAAGTCACTGGTGGTCCAAGTCTATCCTCAAAGTTGGTTAATAGATTTTTGTACCCTGTCATGTGCATGGAGCATCCACTATCCAAGTACCACACCAGCCTGAAGATGTGATACACCTGCACATAAGATTTAAACATTAGTTTGGACCCTGCTAAGCTGGGGTCCCTTCCTTCCAACAGTAAAAGGTTCAATGAAAGAATAAGTGGGTCTTTCAGAGTACCCTTTATTCTTTAGAAGTGTTGGCTTATCATACCAACAGTCTTTGGTAATATTGCAGAAATAGTATTCATAATAAAAGGAAATGGATTGAGAAGACTTTTTGGAAAAAGAGAGATTCCTGTCAGATTGGTTGCGTCGATAGGAATTCGACGTATGTTTATAGTTGCGTCGAGTAGAAGTTGACGCACTTTGGTGTATGCGTTGATTAGAAATCGATGCATCATTTAAGTTGCGTCAAGTAGAACTCGACGTACGTTTATTTCTTTTCTGAGGATATTTACCTAGGATTCCTTCATATATAGTACAATTTTTTTTATTAAAAACAGTAGTTGTTTTTGGATTTTCTTGTGAATTTTCTCCTATCAGATGATTCTTCCTATTGAAGTGGATAGGATGTCTCCAGACAGATTTGCTGGATGATTGAGGTCTAGGTTCTAAATCAGAATTAAACTCTAGTTGTCTAAATCTATCAGTGAGATTTTCTGAGATATTCTTGAGCTTTTGACTTCTGCCATTTAGGGAATCTTCAAAGGCTTTTGCCTTTGCTAGCTCATTTCTTAGTGTTTGATTTTCAGTATTGATTTTATTTAGTTGCTCCTCTAATCTAGAGAGTTCTTGACTGGGCTCATAGTTTTTATATTGTGTATCCATTTGTTTGAGATTGTTCAATTCATTTCTTAGTTCTTTTATTTCTTTCTCAGATTTGACTTGATCTAAACAAAATTCTTTGAAACTATTTTTGAAATCAGTAGAGGAAAAATCTACATCATCAAATGTATTTACCAGAGATTTATCTTCAGGATTCTCAGTAGCCATCAAACAGGTCTCCTCTTGCTTAGCCTCTTCTTGATCATTTTCAAATGAGGTACTTTCTTCAGATTCTGAATCACTCCAAGATTGAGCAATGAATCCTTTCTCTTTCTTCTTTTTCTTTAGATCTGTTCTTTTCAGATCTTTCTTATTACTGATCTCTTTAGGGCATTCAGGTGCAATGTGTCCAGGTTTCCTGCAAGAGTAACATATAATCTCTTTAGTAGGAGTTTTGTCATACCTGGTTTTTGAGTCTCTCCTTCTGGATCCTTCTGTTTTGATCCACTTCTTGAACCTTTTGGCCAGTAGACTAATCAGCTCCTCATCACTTGTAGAGGGTTCACCTGCAGTAGCTTTTAAGGCAATACTCTTTTCCTTTAAGGGTGGAGGACTCTTTTCTTTCTCTTCTTTCTCAGCTCTTATTTTCAACAACTATTCATAGGATCTTAATTTACCCAACAGGACATCTGTTGAGATTTCTTTTTGGCTTCTGTAGTCTCTAATTGGCCAGATTCTTGAGTCCCAAGAGTTAGGGAAGCAAGTCAGCAATTTGTCATTTATCTCAGTGAGGGATATGACCTTCTCAAGTGTTCTTAACTCATTTATTATGAGGCTGAATCTGGCATACATGTCAGCAACACTTTCACTACCTTTCTTCTGGAAGTTTTCATATTGAGAGATGAGTAATGCCTTTTTATCCTTTCTCTCATCAGCACTCCCTCTACCATTTTAGTGAGAGCTTCCCATATTTCCTTAGCTGACCCACATTCAGCAATCTTTTGGAAGATTTCATCTGAGAGGGTTGAGACTAAGATATTCATAGCCTTGGCATCACATGCTTGGGCTTTCTTTTCTTCATCTGTCCATTCAGCCCTTGGAGCAAGTGTTTGGGTGACCTCTCCACTTGAGTCCTTCTTGAATGGCTTGGGAGGACCTGTCATAATAACATCAAATAGTTCTCCATCAATAGAGTTTAAATAAATTCTAATTCTTGTTTTCCAAAGTGCAAACTTTTCAAGGTTACAAATTGGAGGTCTGGTGGAAGCATAATCTTTGATTTGTGCCATAAAAACTTTTTATAAATTTATATATATATGAGGTAGGATCTTTTTGATCAAGGAGTTACCCCTTTTTGATCAACCTCGCTTTGATAGCAATTGAAAGTGCACAGTTAACCTCACTAGAATTCTCTAGAGGGGGGGGGGGGGGGTGAATAGAGATTTAAAAATATTTTGTGCAAAGTTAACAAATATATATATATATATATGTGTAATATCCACAGATTAAAGCTTCCCACACACCAACAAGAATTAAGCAAATAAAGAAAGAAATAGTAAGAAGAAAATCACAGCACAACACAACAAAATATAGTGGTTCCCCAAACTTTGGGTAGTCCACTCTTCTACCCCCTTGGTAGGAATTCACTATCTTGCACAAAGTCTTTTGTTAAGGAGACTCTTAGAACCAGCCTGAGTCTTTTGATAAGGAGAATCTTAGAACCACTACAACTGAATTTTTTGAAGAGAGATTCTAAAAACTCTTTTACACTATTGAAATTGAAATAAGAATAAAAAGAAGAAGTAGAAGAAAAACAATTGAAGCAAGAAAGAATCTTCTTCCTAGCAAGAAGATTAGAAGCACAAGTATAGTGAATGAAATCTCTCTTCTATAATGAGAAGGAGATTGAAAGCCCTTTTCTATTTCAGTGAGAGCTTTCAGCTGTATGGCTTCAGAAGGAGGAGAATAAGAAGGCTTTTTCTTTGCTGCAACACTCTTTCACTTTTCTCAGCTTTCTCACTTTTCACTTGGGAGCTTTTCCTATTTTTCAAATGGATGGAGTGGATCACTTGTTGTTTTCTTTGCCGACCTCCTTGTGTATTTATAGCTCTGTTTATTCAAAAATATTGCTATAGGAGAATAATCAATTAACAGACAGAGAAATAGCAAGAGAGAAAAGTTTCCACAATCATTATATCTGTAGAAGGAAAGAGATCATTCTATTTTCAAATAATGTCCATAATAATCTTAATCAAATTAGCCAAGAATCATTTAGAAGGAAAAACTGATTCAGAACGGCTAGAAAAGAATAATATAATTCCATAAAATTTAGATCTATAGAAAGAAGGAAAGAGATCTGGCGTGTTTTTGAATCTGCCACAGAAATCGACGTGCGTCGATTATTATTCGACGTAAGCGTCGATTTCAGCCTGGCTAGACGTCGAGAAGAAAATATGGAAGGTGCGTCTACTGAGGTGCGTCGACTAGAAATCAGAGTTACATCAACTTTGGTTACGTCGAATTCTGTTTAGAGTTACTTTGACTCAGTATGAGAGATGCGTCGACTACACTTCGACGTTGCGTCGATTACTATTCGACGCATATTTTGCTTAAACTAATTTTTCACTCTGAGAACTCATTTTCTACTCATTTCTAGGGGTTAAGATAAATTATTTTCCCAACACTTCTACTTGATCTGCTAGTGATAAACTTCTGCTTATGATTGTGATGGCTTGTAGGAGCTATGATTGTCAGATCTTTTCTCTCCTTTCTGATCAAACTTTGGCTGCTATATGATTGTGATGATGAGCAGCCTTCAGTTGTTCTGCAGTAAGAGATGGAGAGCAGTTGTTCTTTCTTATCTGTGTATTTCTCTGTTAAGGTTCCTTAGAAGGAAGAAGAAGAGAGAACCCTAATGGAAAAATAGTTAGCCGATAGTGATAATTGCTCTGTCTTTCTCTTTCTTATCTTCCCTTTTATTGTCCTTCTTCAATTTTGAATTTTATTTTCCCTTCTGGTAAGTCCTGAAAAGGTATTCACTACTGGACAATTTCTCTTTCCTTCCTTCTTTAATTTTCGACCCATCCACCAACTATTAGCATATTTCCAAGAAAGCTTTTCTGTCCTTGTTTAATTCTTCATTCTATTTGAGGCTATTAAGGAGCCGTTAGAGAACGGTCTTCAGTGTTGTGGGCCATGAGAGAAGGTCCAAAAATGACAGCTGAAAAGATTTCCTTTTCAGACTGTATTCGACGTAGCATCGAGTTCTCTTCCTCTCTTATCGACGCACCTTCGAGTCCGTGTAAGAGCAGCTTCGAATTCATCCTTGCTCTGATTGAACTCAGCTAGTCGATGTTGCGTCGATATCTTATCAACATGACCATCGAGTTGTGGACATAACTCTGAACTTCATTACCTGCGTCGAGATGAAGTCGATTTTGTGTCAACTTTAGATGGCTTCGACAGATACCTCCTCCTGCGTTGAGTTGAAGCTGCATCGACTTCTCAAGGTACTTAGACAGGTCCATGGTCTCTACATCGATATCTATTCGATGAAACGTCGACTTGAATTACTTCGACAGAAGGGTTAAACCACTTGGACTTTTAGTCAGAGTAGCGTCGACATTAACTCGATGTTGCATCGATTTCTATTCGACGCAAATGTTAACTTTGTCCAAATTGTGCTTCTCTTAATATGGTCTTGACACCCTAGGTTGAGTGTGACATCCTAAGACATCTAATGACCAGATTACCCTCACTATACAATGGGTAATTCAACCTAAGAGATAAAATCACTTTTTATATAATTAGTTAAGTTAAATCAAAGGAGTTTTTCCCAACAACATACATTTTTGGAATATAGCTGGCGCGTTGCAGAGGCCAAACGGTATCCTTCAATATGCGAAGGTGCCAAAAGGGCAAGTAAAAGTTGTTTTCTCCTGGTCTTCGGGGGAAATAGGGATTTGGAAAAACCCCGAGAGACCATCGAGAAAACAATAAAAAGGATGACCTGAAAGATGCTCTAGGATTTGATCAATGGACGGTAGTGGGAAGTGGTGTTTTCTTGTGGCATCGTTTAATTTTCGATAGTCTATGCACACACTCCAACCCGTAACAGTACGAGTTGGGATTAATTCATTATTCTGGTTTGCCACGACCGTTATACCGCCCTTTGTAGGGACGACTTGTATGGGGCTTACCCACTTACTATCAGATATAAGATAGATAATTCATGCATCAAGGAGCTTTATAATCTCAGTCTTAACGACATCCCGCATATTCGGTTTAAGGCGTCGTTGAGGCTGAATAGTTCTGCGGGGGTTATCTTCCAAAAAATTTTTATGGGTACAGAAGGAGGGGTTTATTCCCCTGATATCTGAAATCTGCCATGCAATTGCACGATGATGCTTGTTTAAAACCTCCACTAATTCAGAAGTTTCCGAATCACTTAGGGAAGAAGAAATAATGACAGGGAGTTTTAAGTCTTTTTCTAGAAAGACATATTTCAGATTATCGGGGAGTTGTTTTAATTCGAGGACTGGTGGTTCTTCAAATGATGGTTTAATTTTTAAGGCTTCTGAATTGAAGGGTTCGAATGGAGAATCTGTTGGCATGTCGTCGAGATAAGATAGATTCGCCAAATTTGTATTATCTAAAGCTAAGGAGAGAAATTCAGAAAGCGAAGAACATTCCTCTTCAAACATGGGTTCCAGGTTATAACCGTAATCATCGTTCGACAGGGAGTTCCGCATCGAGGGATTAATATGTAATGTAACTTCATCGTCTCTGACCCGAAGGAGGAGGCGACCATTACTGACATTGATTAACTCGCGGGAGGTTGAGAGGAAAGGGAGACCGAGTATAATAGGTACCTCAGCGTCCTCCTCTATGTCCAGGATGACAAAGTCTACCGGAAAGATAAACTTGTCAACCTTGACCAGAACATCCTCCACTAACCCTATCAGGTACTTTACCGAGCGATCCGCGAGTTGGATGCTCATCTTTGTCGGGCTTGGGACGCCTAAATCGAGTTTTTTGAAAAAGGAGAAAGTCATCAAATTGATGCTAGCGCCCAAGTCCTCTAGAGCGTACTTTATTAACATATTGCCGAAGAGGCACAGGATGGAGAACCGTCCCGGGTCGTTTAATTTTGGCGGCAATTTGTTAAGGAGAACAGCCGAGCATTCCGCGTTAAGGGAAACACGCGAAACATCCTCGAGTCTCTTTTTATTAGAATGCAACTCTTTAAGATATTTCGCGTATTTCGGCATTTGGGAGAGTGCCTCGCAGAAAGGAATGTTTATGTGGATTTGTTTTAAAATTAGTAAAAAAATTTATATTGCTCGTCCTTCCGCTCGTTGTTTATTTTCGAAGGATAAGGAAGAGACAGGTTAAAAACGTTCGGCACAGTCGGAATTCTCGATGAAATATCTATCGAAGAAGAGGGTGTAGGGGTCGGTGTCGAAATAGGTACCTTAGGCTCAACCCATTTTGGGGAGGTTACCTCCTTGCCACTGCGAAGGTTTATGGCGTTGGCATTCTCTCTGGGGTTCGACTCCGTGTTCCCGGTAGAGCTCCATATGGCCACTCAGAGACCATCTTTGCAAGCTGTCCAACCTGATTTTCCAAGATTTTAATCGATCCAGTAATATTTCGGATATTTGACTCGGTGGAGGCGACGTATTTTTCAAAAACGTCTTCGAGCAGAGAAGGTTTTGGAGGAGGAGGCTGGAATCCGTGCGGAAATCCTTGTGGGAATCCTTGCGGATTCACAATTGGGGGCCTCTAAGCATTGTTAGGATTGCTCCTGGAGAAGTTGGGATGATTCCTCCCACCCGAATTGTAATTATTACTATACATATTATTATTAGGGTTGAAGGGGGGCCGAACGGGTTGCCTAAGTAATCGACAGTTTCTTCAACAAAAATATTATTATTATTTGGGGCCCAAGTGGGAGTGGAGGAGGAAGCATTCATCTCTGCCACTTGCTTACATAACCTTTCGACCCGAGAGACTAAGTGAGAAGTGGCATCCACTTCATATATCCCAGTTTGTTTGTTAGGGTGCGATCTAGGCGCATTCCATTGATAGGCGTTCATGGCCATTTCTTCGAACAGAGCTTGAGCGGCCTCCGAGGTTTTGTTGTTTAACGTTCCCCCTGCGGCTGCATCAATCATCTGTCGCGTTGAGAAATTTATGCTATTATAGAATGTCTGGACCTGCAGCCAGGACGACAGTGCATGATGAGGACACCTTCACAAGAACTCTTTAAAATGCTCCTAAGTCTCGTAGAGAGACTCATAATCAAATTGAATAAAAGAGGCGATATCTGTGCTTAACTTCGCGGTTTTAGACGAGGGGAAATATTTTGTTAGAAATTTTTCCATCAATTGGGCCCGCGTGGTTATGGATCCTCTAGGGAGAGAACTTAACCATGCCTTAGCCTTTGTCCGCAACGAAAATGGCAAATAGCGTCATCGGTAACGCCATTAATCTTAAAAGTATCGCGAATTTCCAAAAAAATTGAAAGATGTAAATTCGGATCCCCATCCGACAAATCCTCAAATTGGACTGACTGTTGTATCATTTGAATGATGCTAGATTTTATTTCAAAATTATTATTAGCCACTGTTGGGCGTGTAATACTCGATCCGGTATCCTCCAAATTCGGCCTGGCATAATATGCCATGGTCCGTGGCGGGGCCGCATCTGGAATTGGATCGGTCATAGCTTCAGTGTAAGTATCTCCGATAGACTCTTCGGGAAACTCGAGTAAGTTTTGATCACGAAATCTGAGGCGCTCACGAAGGGTGCGCTCGATTTCAGGGTTAAAAGGAATATTTGAATCGTCCGAAGAGTTTCCTCGGGTCATATACTATTAATAAAAAATATTTTTTTTTCTTTTGGTTTTAGCTTTTTCTATTTTTTTCTTTGTTTTTTTTGTAAATATATATATAATAAAATTAATAGTAATTCCTTTTTTTTCAAAATAACGACAATGTTCCCCGGCAACGGCGCCAAAAACTTGGTGATTTAATTTGGGTTTTTCTTTGGTTTGCACAACCTTTATATGACGAGATTAGAATTAGGCGGATGTTTTCGAGGAATTTCGCAAGTACTCCTACTTTGAGAAACTAACTGTTATCCTATCGAAAGATAGAAGTAACGGTCTTTTCTTCTTTTGAACTATTGGCGATTACTGTAACATCCCCCAAAATGCTAGGCCCCTAGAGAATTTTTGTCATGACAAGTCATGACAAAAATAGGATAAAGTGACATAGGGTACTAGGATGACAAGTTGAGTAGATGAAAAAAAACACATGGTGTGCACTAAGCCACCCTAGGCCACCCCAGGGTAAGGGAGAACTCAAAGGGGCTAAAGCACCCCATGCATCACTCTTAACCATGGAAATCCCCTAGGATGGGTTAATGTTCACAAGTTGGGCAAAGGGGCCCCATGAACCTAAGAGAAGGTGTAGAATTGCACATTGGGGTGCATTTAGCAAATCTTGGTTTCTTACCCTGAGAGAGGCCAAAAGGATTCAATAAACCAAATTAACCTTACCTTGACTTTATGACCATCCAAGAATAGTGAGTAGGTCACTAGGGACCCATGGGGTCACCCAATTTGGTCAAAATTGGCTAAAGTCAACTTTAGGCCAATCTAGGTCAAACCTCCATAAATAAGGACAATTGGACTCCAAATGATCAAATTGGACCCACCATCATATGGAAACCTCCCTAAGGGACCTAATGGACCCAAAAGCCCCATCACGAGGCCACCAATTTGGAGAAATTGGGCCAATTACTAAAAAGCCCCAAATTGATCTAAATGTGCTAAAACCCTAAATTGACCTTCAATTGGCCCACTGTGATCAAATTAATCACCCCTAGCACTCTTAGACAACTTAGGGAGTCTAATGGTTCCACATTGGACCCTTGGAGTAAGCCAATTTTGGGGAATTGGGCAAAATTACCAATTTGCCCAAATTACAACTTATGCCCTTTATGGTTCAATTGGCCCCCAATTGGCCAAATTGACCTAACACAACCCTCCCTAGACACTAAGGAGAGTAAATGAGACCTAAGTGAACAAAGGTGCATAAACAATTTTGGAAGGATAGGACAAAATCACCCATATGCCCAAATTGCCCCTATGGGCCATTTGGTGCAATTAAGCCCCATGTGACCCTTCCATGACCCAAATTCTTCTTGTAATGAGCCCATAGTGCATAAGAGAGCAATGTGGTTCAGACACATTGAAAAGTGGGAGCTTAGATCAAGCCCAAACCCAATTCCTCAATTTGGCCTATTTTTGATCAAGTGGACTTGAACCTAACCCAAGCCAATTAGACTTGACTCAACCCCACCTAATCAAGCCCACAAGGGGGCTGGTTTGCCTTGGACCCAATTGGGCCCAAGGGGAGGTCCAACAAGGTGGTGGCCGGCACCACCAAGGAGGAATTCAAAGAGAATTCAAGGAGGATGGCCATTTGGCCACCACCCCCTAATTCCTGGATTGCTCTCAGCATCCCCAAGAGATTGCCAACAAAATTGAGTGACATGGCAGCTGTTGAGAGGGGAGGGAGGTGAGAGCTCCACCAAGTGGCCGGCCACATTAATGGAAAAGCTCCAAACCCCTCAAATCAACTTGAAATCTCCCCTCCCCTGACAATAATTCGAACTCAGGATTAACTTCCTGATGAGCTGGAGGACTGCAGTTGGCTAGCTGGGGCGGTGGCAACATATGGGAGATCGTCAGGAATGGTAGCCAAAAAACGAAGCCCCCTCAGCCCTATCCACCCTTACCATTAGCTTCAGAATCGAGAGAGGAGAGAAAGCCCCCTGTTGACTAGACGAATTAAGCTCAGCCGCACCCAGTCGACCATGGACGCCAGAAATGGAAATCAGATCTTCCTCCGCCGTAATACCCGCTGTTGGAACACGGTCTTCCGCATCTCCTAGGTTTGAGAATAACAAATCCTATGTGTATTTGATCTTGTGTGTGTGTAAGTGTGCATGAAAACAAAGTCCATATGACTCAAGGATTACATAAGAAGGTTGCCCCCAAATTTGAGCCATCAAATCCAACACTCCCACTAGCGCCAGAGGTAGCACCTAGCTCCCTGCGCTAGCGATGATCTGCGTGTTAAAAAATTTGTTTGAATCGTTTAGGAGTAAGCAGGAGTTGCATCAACTGAGTTAAAGCCAAACAACCACAATGCCACACTTCAACACAAGAAACTTTATTGAAACACAATCTTCATTTACATTGCGAGGCATACATGGCGAGATAGGATTCATCAGAATCACGGAGATGAGAAGAACAAAACACACCAAAACAAATCTGGCGGCTAGACACGCTGAGACCGCACAGACCGCTCGACTCCAGAAGTCACCCAACTTGACCTAAGATCACACGAACAGAAACCGGACAGACTGCCAGCACTGCAAGACCGCACCTCAGACCGCACGAACTGGAGCTTATTGGAACGAAGAACTGAAGCTGTCGCCAGACCGCAACTCAGATCGCCTAACCGCTGAAGGTCGCCTGATCGCTGAGCTCGCTGCGAATAGTACAAGAACGAACATAAACCAGTTCGCAGACAGACCGCTGCCGAACTGTTCATTCGAGTCGCTGGGAATCACCAAGGAAGAAGACCGCAACCTGCTGATCGCAAACCTGCGAACACAAAAAAAAGTCAGCTCGCTTCCGAGACCGCCCGACCTCAAGGTGAGACCGCACGAATTAACCCAGGCTCAGCTCTTACAGTTCTCGTTAGAAATGATGGGCCCTGCACCTCTATTTATAGGCGGGTAGACGGATGTCGTCACCGCACAGGAGAGATACAATCACCACCCGTCAGATCGCCAGCGGTCATATAAGGCAGACCGCGAGATCAGACCTCTTGGACGATCATCTGACCAAGACGCAGATCAGCAGACAAGATCACGCATAGGTCGCGCGAATACGAGACCGCGCACAAGCCGCGCGGTCATAAGGGTACTCCTTCCTTAGACCACCAGGAGCAAACCAGGAACCATCTGGCCGACTTCAGACAAGTCGCCAGATCGCCAAGCACAAACCGCCCAGTCAGGCGGTCACACATAGGAACAGACCACCCGGTCTTCCAACAAGGAAGACAAGCCAACCAGCACACCAGCTCGGGAACAGACCGCAGCTACAAGGAACAAACCAGAATGACCAGCAGACCGCCAGAACAAACCGGCAGAGCCAGACCGGCAGATAACATACCCAAGCCGCGCGGTCTTAGCAGTCTCCCAAAATCAGACCGCCCAGTCTCCTCCACTTCACTTCAAAATTTCAACACTCCCCCTTGAAGTGGGAAGTGGAGACTAGCCAGAGTAAACTCCGCAACCGTGTAAACGGTCCCTTCGCCAGCGGCTTTGTGAAGATGTCTGCGACATTGTCCGCACTCCGAACATGCTCGACCATAAGAGATCCTCCCAACACCTTTTCACGAATGAAATGGTGCTCAATCTCTATATGTTTGGTCCTCGCGTGACAGACTGGATTGTTAACCAGTTTGAGAGCACTCTCATTGTGCCCGCGTAGCATAGTGGGACCTCGAACCTCCTTATGAACGTCCTCCACCAACCTCCTGAGCCAAACGGCTTCCTGAGCTGCCAAGGCAGAAGCCTTGTACTCCGCTTCTGTGGTGGATACGGACACCGAGTCCTGCTTTTTGCTGCACCAAAGATAGTTGTGGGGCCCGTCATAAAGACATAACCAGATGTTGATCTCCGATCATCTACGTCTCCCCCGTAGTCAGCATCCATGTATCCATGCAACTCCAAGCTTGACCCTCTCCTAAATAGGAGACCCAAATCAGAGGTCGACTTCACATATTTCAAAATCCCTTTTGCCGCCAGAAGATGAGGCTTCCGTGGCTCCGCCATGTACCGACTCACTTTGACAACTGCATAAGCAATATTAGACCTCGTGATGGTCAAGTAAATCAAGCTCCAAACCAGAGCTCAGAACACCAACGGATCAGAAAGAACTCTTCCTTCATCCTTCCGAAGTTTATGATGCTGTTCTAGAGGTATAGAGCTGCTCTTCCATTCTTCCATGCCAAATCATTTCACGATTTGCTCCGCATATCCTTCCTGAGAAATGAGCACTCCGCTCTCCCGCCTCTGGACCTCGAGTCCAAGGAAATGGTGAAGCTCCCCCAGATCCTTTATCTCGAACCTGATAGCAAGCTCAGCTCTCAGCCTCGCTACTGCCACCTTCGAGTTCTCGGTGACAATCATGTCATCCACATACAGCATCACAATAACCCGAAGCGCCCCCTCCTTCTTGACGAACAAGCTAGAATCAGAGTCTGAAGTAAAGAACCCGCAGAATAAGAGATACTCCGCGATCTTTCCATACCACGCCCGAGGTGCTTGCTTCAACCCATATAAGGCCTTCTTCAGTTTGCAGACGTAGTCCGGACGATCCTCCAAAATGAAACCCGGCGGCTGGATCATGAAGATATCCTTGTCAATCTCTCCGTATAAGAAAGCATTCTTAACATCAAGCTGCCGAATCTCCCATCCACAAGATGCCGCCAAAGCAATAACAAATCAGACCGAAGTCATATTTGCCACTGGACTAAACGTCTCATCATAATCTTCACCATACTACTGTGAGAACCCGCGAGCTACAAGACGAGCCTTGTATCGCTCGATCGCACCGTCAACTTTTTTCTTGAGTTTATAAACCCATTTGCATGTCACAGGGGTAATGCCCTTAGGCCTGGGCACTAGAGACCAAGTCTCATTCTTCTTGAGAGCATCCATCTCTTCTTGCATAGCAATATCCCACTGTTTCATGCCTTTGGCTTTCTCAAAGCTCGACGACTCCTTTTCATCCAAGGGACCAGCAAAGAAACATGAGACGAAGCTCATCATGTTTCCTCCTGTGTATCGATCTGGTGGCTTGATAGTCCTCTTCGACCTCCTAAGAGGTTGCACTTGACTAACCACCTCCTCAGCTGCTTCTTCTGTGCAAGCTCCTCTTCCAGACGAACTTGGAGCATCGCTCCCCCTGCTTCCAGAACCTGAAGCCTCCATCTCAGAGCTTGACACAGCTGGAGCTCCTGGTGAAACAGGCAACTCCACTTGAAGACTCCCTGCAGCTTTCCCTGCTTCATCAACCCTGCTCTCCGGTAGTTCAACTCCTGAACTCCCCTTGTAGGAAGTCACTTCATCGAACACCACATCCCGAGATACCACTGATCTCCGTGTCTCAGGATCCACGCACCTCCATCCTTTCTTCTGCTCATCATATCCAACAAAGACTAGCTTCCTTGCTTTCGCATCTAGCTTTGTCCGAAGAGCATCAAGAATATGCACATAGCAGGTTGACCCGAACACCCGAAGGTGAGCAACACTCGGTTTCTCCTTGAACATTAGTTCGTGAGGGGTCTTCATGTTGATAGGACTTAGAGGCATTCTGTTGATCACGTAAGCCGCACAAGACATTCTCTCCGCCCAAAAAGACTTTGGGATACTCTTGGCATGAAGCCAGCATTTGCAGGTTTCCGTCAGATGACAGATCTTCCTCTCCGCAACGCCATTCTATTGTGGAGTATGGGCACAAGTGAGCTCTCTCTGAACGCCGTGTTTCCTGCAAAAACTAGAGAACTCACCAGAGGTGAACTCCCCATCATTGTCAGTTCTCAATTTTTTCACCCGCAGGCCTAAACGACCTTCCACCAGCTCCTCGAACTCCACAAACTTCACAAAGGTTTCCGACTTCTCTTTCAGAAAATACACCCAGACATATCTGGTGTAATCATCAATCAACACCAACATATATCTATTGCCTCCAAGGCTTGGGGTGGCTGTCGGTCCCATCAAATCACCGTGGATGCATTCCAACGGCGCTTTGCATCTAGTTTGCGACTTATCAAATGGAAGTCGATGAGACTTACCAAACTGACATCCAGCACAAACATGACCGTCTCCAAACGAGGACAAGCTAGGCAAGCCATTGACAAGGCCCCTTACTTCCATAGCCTTCAATTTGTCCATGCCAACATGCCCCAACCTTTCATGCCAGATAGCCGCGCTGTCGTTGGTCTTCATCTTATCAACATAGGTACTTGTCAATAATACGAACAAGTCCTTCACCCTCTTTCCAACATGGATAACATCTCCCCTTATCTCCGGTTGAGTTTTAAGAAACTTCACTTCTGTTGGGCCAAACAGAACGTGATAACCGGCATCGACCGCATTGGTCACAGAGAAGAGATTCTTCCTCATACCAGGCACGTGATAAACACTCCTTAACGTGAGTGGACCCTTATCACTGCTCAGGGAGACAACACCTTCTTGTTCGACAGCATGAACAGAATTATCAGCCGTAATGATAGCATCGTTACCTGAGTAAGGCGCCAAAGAAGAGAACTTTGAATCATCCTCGGTGAGATGATGTCCACACCCTGAATCAACAATCCAATCCTCTTCGAAGTTGATGGCAGCCAAGGCCTTAACGGGCATCGCCGTCATATTAGCCGCAAAGGCTCGTCCCCATCCAGCTTCATTAGACTTTGGCTTCTCCTTCTCTGCTACATGTCCCGACTGAAGATTAACCCGACAATCTTTCTTGAAGTGGCCGGCCTTATTGCACCTGAAGCACCTTGGTTCATCTCCCTTCTTCTTCCCATCAGACTTAGGAGCATAACCCCTATCCTGATGACCTGAAGTAGAATGTCCATCATAACCCGGCTTCTTCTTCTCCCACTTCTTCTTCTTCTTCCCAGAGAACAACACATCACTATCTCTCCCAGAGATAGAAGTCCCCGCCATCTGTCTTGCCAAACTTTCTTGCGAAGCAAGTAAGTTCTCCAGCTCCAACAGAGATGGTTGATTTGCCCAACCTTGAACTGAAGTCACAAAGGCAAGATACTCCTTCCACAACCCGCGGATGATATGCCTCTTCAGTTTTGCCTCCGAGATGGGCTCATCAGGGTCCAATGCAGAAATCTCTGCTGTGAGGTTCTTCATCTTGAGAAAGAAGGTAGAAATAGAAAGATCGCCTTGAGAGACCTTCGCCAACTCATTTTCAAGAAACTGTAGACGAGCTACATTCTTCTTATTGAACAGCCCGTCCAAAGATGTCCAAATCTCAGCAGCAGATTTACATCCGATGATGTGATCAAACAACTCCGGTGAGATAGCCCTCTTGAGAGTGAACTCTGCCTTAGCATTTGTCCTCCTCCAAAGTATCAACTCTGCCATATTATCTCCTGCTAGAAGCACCTCTTGTGTGTCTTCTCCTCCAACTATCTCCCATAGATCCTCGCCAAGTAAATAATTCTCCATACACGACCTCCATTTCTTATAGTTTGTCGATGTAATGAGTTCAATACCAATCCCTCTTGCGAATCCGCCTTCCATGGCAATCTATGTGGTCTCTTCTTCACAAAGATGATGGCAACTCAAGTTGATCACTGCTTATCTACTCCAAGAACCTCCCTCTGATATCATTTTAAAAAATTTGTTTGAATCGTTTAGGAGTAAGCAGGAGTTGCATCAACTGAGTTAAAGCCAAACAACCACAATGCCACACATCAACACAAGAAACTTTATTGAAACACAATCTTCATTTACATTGCGAGGCATACATGGCGAGACATGATTCATCAGAATCACGGAGACGAGAAGAACAAAACACACCAAAACAAATCTGGCAGCTAGACACGCTGAGAACGCATAGACCGCTCGACTCCAGAAGTCGCCCAGCTTGACCTGAGATCGCTTGAACAGAAATCGGACAGACTGCCAGCACTGCAAGACCGCACCTCAGACCGCATGAACTGGAGTTTATTGGAACGAAGAACTGAAGCTGTCGCCAGACCGCAACTCAGATCGCCTAACCGCTAAAGGTCGCCTGATTGCTGAGCTCGCTGTGAACAGCACAAGAACGAACATAAACCAGTTCGCAGACAGACCGCTGCCGAACTGTTTATTCGAGTCGCTGGGAATCACCAAGGAAGTAGACCGCAACCTGTTGATCGCAAACCTGCGAACACAACAAACAGTCAGCTCGCTTCTGAGACTGCCCGACCTCAAGGTGAGACCGCACGAATTAACCCAGGCTCAGTTCTTACTGTTCTCGTTAGAAATGACGGGCCCTGCACCTCTATTTATAGGCGGGTAGACGGATGTCGTCACCGCACAGGAGAGATACAATCACCACCCATCAGATCGCCAACGGTCATATAAGGCAGACTGCGAGATCAGACCTCTTGGACGATCATCTGACCAAGACGCAGATCAGCAGACAAGATCGCGCATAGGTCGCGCGAACACGAGACTGTGCACAAGCTGCGCGGTCACAAGGGTACTCCTTCCTTAGACCACCAGGAGCAAACCAGGAACCATCTGGCCGACTTCAGACAAGTCGCCAGATTGCCAAGCACAAACCGCTCGGTCAGGCGGTCACACATAGGAACAGACCGCCCGGTCTTCCAACAAGGAAGATAAGCCAACCAGCACACCAGCTCGGGAACAGACCGCAGCTACAAAGAACAAACCGGAATGACCAGAAGACCGCCAGAACAAACCGGCAGAGCCAGACCGGCAGATAACATACCCAAGCCGCACGGTCTTAGCGGTCTCCCATAATCAGACCGCCCAGTCTCCTCCACTTCACTTCAAAATTTCAACACTGCGCAATTCTGGGAGCACATATAGAAGGAGATAGCGCCTGGCGGTAGCCGATAGCGCAGGCGGTAGCGCGGAGCACAGAAGGCAAGAGAGAAATGTTTCCTCGGATTGAAGATTATACCACGCAGAATATCTCCTAATATGGGATAGCGCTGGCTGTAGCACAAGCGCAGGCGCTAGCACTGAGGCTATAAATAGGACCCCTCTTCTCTCGTTTCAGAGAGATCAGAGAGAGAGATTGAGTGCTAGAATTCCAGAGGATGCCTTGGCCGAAAGATGATGTCCTACCAAAGTTCTGCAAACTTCTGAAAGAGAATCTATTCACGCCGGATCCAAACGAAGTCCGCTTCTACAATGCTTATTCTACAGTGGATCTTCGTCTCCAACTTCAGAAGTTCTTGTAAACGGTTAGAGAATTTGCCTCGTGTTGGCGACTAGGTCTGGGTAGGACTTAGGGCAGAAATTCACCTCGTGTTGGTGACTAGATCTAGGTTAGGTCTAGGGGGTGCTCGAGTCCATATATGGGGAAGGGTTGGCTAGAGCAGCTTGAGGGTGAATCCGGGAAGGATAAGCTAGGGCCACCGGTTCGTGGGGATGCGAGTCAGGATAGAAAACAAAAAGAGTTTATTATTATTCGCCACAGATTTCTAGCGTTATAGAAATCAAGTTTTGTAAAACCTTATTTCATATTAATAAAACATGTCTCTACTTTATTTCAATTGTTTTACTTGATTTCTCATCGTCTTAATAACGCATTACTTCAAAGCTTTTCAAAATATAATATAAATTTTAAAACCCTTATTCACCCCCTCTAAGGGCGCCTACCGATCCAACAATTGGTATCAGAGCTAGGTTATTCCAATAGGCTTAACAATCGGAAATAATGACGTCTCATGATCTCGCTTCTACTAGTGGGGCAAATTTTTATGAAGAAGAAAAATCACTAGCACCACCTTTATTTAAAGGGACAAATTATAAAGGGTGGAAAATTTTAATGGAAAGGTTTATTAAGACTTTTGATATCGAAGCATGGAATCTAGCAATAGTAAGACCAATGGATGAATCAAATAAAAAGAAATGTCATTTAAATGCAAAAGCCAAACACTATTTATTTTGTGGTCTATCAAATGAAGTTTTCAAATTAATATATTGTTTTTCTAGTGCATACAAAGTATGGAAATTTCTTGAAGAAATGTATGATCTTCCTCTCGCAGGTATAGAACAAACACAGGAGGAGAAGGACATACAAGCATCCACCATTATTCAAGAAGATCTTTCTCATAGCAAAACCATGGAGATCATGGAAATCAACTTAGAAAAAGAGAGCAATACACACGAGAAAAAGAAGATGAAAATTCATCTATGATGGAGGAAGGCCTAAAAGATGACAAAGGAACTTCATGCTCAAATCTCACAGTATCCAAAAGTACTGTAAGGAAATCAAACCATCGTATTGTTTGCAATTCTATTTCTACTTTACAATTGCTACAAATTACAAAGCGCAAAATTAAGAAATTAAAAAATGCGAATTTCAAATTGCGTTTAGAAAATAAAAATTTAAAAGCAAAAGTTAAATAGAATCAAAATTTGATTTATCTAGCTTTACTCATGTCACTTTAATTGAAAATAGAAAACCTTGTTTTGATTGTAATGATATTAAAGAAAAATTTAAGGAGCTTGAAAAAGAAATTATTTGTATAAAAGAACATAATGAAAAATTATCTTTAAAAAATTCATCTTTAAAAAGTGATTGTGCTACATGCAAAAGTTATAAAATTGAAATTGAAGAGATGGACGAAACATTTGAGGAATACAGAAATGAATATCAAAACCATATTGATTCAATTGTTTCTACTCTTAAAAATAGCACAATTGCTTATAATAAAGCTAGACATAATTTGAAACTTAAGAACAATGAATTAGAAACTAAAATTAACTTGCTTAAGAAAATCATAAAGAAAAATTCTCAATATCAATCAAACTTCAAAAGCAAGTTGAATATGATTTCTCAAAATATGAATAAACCAAACAATGGAATTAAAAAACTTCAAAAGATTGAAAATGAAATTCCAAAATACTATGATCATTATCACTTACAACATCAATCTTCTCCCAACATAAAATTAAATGTTCACAAATTTCCTATGAACAACACTTTTAATAATTATTACAATCATAATCATCAATATAAAGATTATCACAATGGAAATTTCATATATAAGAATAAAACTAAACCAAAGTTTGAATGGAGGTCCAAAATTAAAAATGAAACATTAACTTCACATGAAAGGACCCATTCATCACTAACTACCCACAAACCTACACATTATATTTGGGTACCCAAAGGAACCACCACACTTGGTCCCCTTTGGATACCTAAATCTCTTATTCATTAGGTATCACCAAATGCATGGAGTAGAATATTTTCAAAAATGAAATATACAAATTTTCTACTTCATGATGTGCTTTAATGTCTTCTCTATTTTTTCTTTTTGTTTTCTTTTTAAGCCATCATGTCATGGTCATCTAATATAATATTTGAAATTTTGACTTTGTCCCCTAAAGCCTAAATGAAGTGTGCAAATCAAAGTAAATCAAAAGTAAAAGTCAAGTATTTTTTTCATTTATAAATGACCAATCTATTACTATTAAAATCATTACCCATAAATATCATATAGTATTCATATAAATTGAACTATAAATTTTCTATAAGATATTTCAAATTAAATCCAGTTATTAGGCTATTAAGCTTTTTAGCCTTCACCAACAAGTGGTTTAGAGAAATAACATGATGTAGAAGAAAGTTCAAGATCTAAATAAAAGCTCAACTTTCAATATGGTTATCTTTGTTCACAGTAAAAAATTATATTGTGTTCACTCCTTGATGTCAAACATGATCTAAACCATCACTATTGTTCACCTATCAAAAATCACATATATATTCAAAATTCTTAATTAAAAGAAAATCACTAAAATGTATTGAAAGAATTTACCTTCATAATGAATATTGAATTCACAAGCACCACCATGATCTATTGATGTCCTTTGCTAAAATTCTCTAACATCATATATCATAAGTCATATCAAAAGTCTTCAAAAATCAATTATTTCTATCACAATTATGTGAATTATAATTGATATAATAATTGATGACAATTGATATTATAATTACATACCATGATTGGTGTATTATGTGTGATTTATGTCAAGTTTAGACCTTTGAATCATCTTGATATCAAATCAAATTAAATCATCACTTCATTCTTGGTCTCTAAGTTGAAACACAATCAAACCTTGATATAACATTAATCTCAAACTTATCATACTAGCATTGTCACCTAAAGAATATTTGTGTCTATGTTAGGCTTTATATGTTTACCAAGATATACATGCTGGGTATTCTCTTCTAGGGCTTATCCATGATATTCTTATGCATGCACCTTATTTTTAATCACTAAAATCATGCATATTTGATTTGTTCATTCATGTCTTCTCGTGCTTACATTTCCTATCATTTTCAAACTACATTATATTGATAAATATAAGCCTTAGAAAAATTAAAATGGAGATATAATAAAATATATTTCATGCAAAGTTTATTTGGTAAAGTCATATACAAAATCACTAATGTTTCATGCAATTTGCACTATCTAGACATCTCCTAAAACTCTGAAATTTCTGCATAAAATTATTATTAGGACACTTAATCAAGATCAACAATTAAAAATTTCAAAATCATCAAAAATCATGTACTATTTCCCGTGCTAGCGATAACGCCGGCGCTAGCGCACCTATTTATTTTTCTGTATTTTAAAATTTTTGAAAACTTCTTAAAAATATATTAATCTATGTGTACTATTTATTTTTGCACTTCTGCTTTTATTTCATTTTTGAAAAATCAAATACAAAAATACAAAACAAAAACAAGTATGAACAAGTATTTTTTTAACTTACATTTTCTATTTACATGTATCTTGCGAAAGGGAGATTTGGGCTATCATCCCATCACATCTCCTAGTACCGGGCGAACCCCTCACAGGGTAGACCTCGGGAAGTCCAAGATCAATTTTAAGAGTTCAAACTTTAAATCAAATTAAAAAAAAATATCAAAAATACTGTATGGACTTTATTGTGAAAATCAAGCATGATTTAATCCATTATTTAGAACTTTTATAATGTTGCAATTCATCGATTCAAACTACTTTGAACATTGTTTTTCTCATGCTTTGATATATCTACTCATATGTGCACCACTTATAATAAAAAAGTTGTGTAGAACCAAGCTTAGCAAGCCTCTAAGTATGAGTAAATGTTTTATGATTGATAATGATATTTATTCACTCACTTATTTTGGCAAAGTTTACATGTGTTTTTAATCCAAGAATGCTTGCTTGTGTATTGTAATTGTACAACGAATTAAATTTGCACAAGTATCTTACCTACACTACATTTATTTGCACTCTTAAAAATTAAGAAAAGTGGTTGTACTTTCAAAATTACATTGGTTTGCAAAACAAGTGTATTTGGAGAACTTTGTATAAAAAATAATCATGAAATAAATTGACAAAGATAACTCCACCAAGCACTACTTGAACCTCCTGATAAGTCTTAATAAGCATTGTGAGGTTGAGCACCTTGGAAAGAATAGTAAAGTGTCTTGTGCAAACCTTCATTTTTACACCACTTATTCTTAAGTACACCGGATCACAAAAATCAATATTGAAAAATAAAATATGTGATCCCCCAAACACTACTTTGCACCCTGATAAGTCTTAATGAGCATTGTGTGTGCAAAGCACCTTGGTAGTTGTACATTTTTCTTTGTGCTAAAAGTGTGTGGAAGTAAAATTATTTGTGTTTTATTGTGCACTTTACTTTACACATGTCTTGTATTTTTGATTAAATCATTTGTTTACTCTCTTCAAAATACACTTTTGTGCACATCATTATCTTCCATAACACTTCTTCTCATGAGTAATGGATCCTAATGCTAAAATTCTATAATACTCTTTCTATATAAATGCACTAGATAACCTAGCATGCTTTCTACAATGTTTGGTATGTTTTGAAATTATGAATTAAAATAACATTGTAGTAATCTCTTTTTGATAACATTATTTCATGCTTGGTTACTTTATTGTTAAACTTAAAGATTTTAATTGAACAATGATTTACAAAAACATCTTCTTTATGAAATTTAACTCATATATCTTTTTATGGATCATCATTGATTACAACAAGATGTTTCTTGTATTTCGATAAGTCTTCCGCATCATAACCATATAATTGTTTTACCTTGCACTTTCATGCTTATTTAAAGTCTTTTATTTTGTGTGCATCCTCACTTGAATCTTAACATTCCTTTCTTTCAACAAGTGGTAGACTTGCTTGGTAAACTTTATATTGGTTGTTTTAAACAAGAATATTTTTTTATGCTTAAAACTCTTATATTAAGGTGAAAACTAACATGATAATATTGATTACTTGGCAAATGTTATATTGTTCATCTTTAAGCAAAAAACTCTGATCTATCTCTATAAAAATTATTCTAAAACTCCTTATCACTTCCTTCTCTCTAAAAGCTCAATCATGCCTTTATCTTATTATCAAAAATTTTGTGTTTTGCTTCCTTACCCACTTTTGCTAATAACAAAAGGGGGAGAACTAACATGATAAATATAAATCGCTATCAAATGGGAAAAACTAACATGACTAATGATTAAGATGATATCATACATATTAGGGGAGCATTCACTTATGTGGAGCATGTATTTAGGGGGAGCAATTCTAAATGCTAAATTCGATAATTATCCTAAGTCATCACTCTCACACACACACAAGTAAGTTTCATCATGCTTATATATTAATGCTCTGATTTATCATTAATGGATTTGTTATTATCAAAATGGGGAGTTTGTTGGAACATGGTCTTCCACATCTCCTAGGTTTGAAAATAACCAATCCTATGTGTATTTGATCTTGTGTGTGTAAGTGTGCAGGAAAACAAAGTCCATATGACTCAAGGATTACATAAGAAGGTTGCCCCCAAATTTGAGCCATCAAATCCAACACTCCCACTAGCGCCGACGGTAGCACCTAGCGCCCAGCGCTAGCGATGATCTGCGCAATTCTGGGAGCACATGTAGAAGGAGATAGCGCCTGGCGGTAGCCGATAGCGCAGGCGTAGCATGGAGTACAAAAGGCAAGAGAGAAATGTTTCCTCGGATTGAAGATTCTGCTGAGCAGAATATGTCCTAATATGGGATAGCACCGGCGGTAGCACTAGCGCAGGCGCTAGCGCTAAGGCTATAAATAGGACCCCTCTTCTCTCGTTTTAGAGAGATCAGAGAGAGAGAGAGAGATTGAGTGCTAGAATTCCAGAGGCTACATTGGCCGAAAGATGATGTCCTACCAAAGTTCTGCAAACTTCTGAAGGAGAATCTATTCAAGCCAGATCCAAATGAAGTCCGCTTCTACAACGCTTATTCTACAACGGATCTTCATCTCCAACTTCAGAAGTTCTTTAAGAGGGAGTTTTTAATTATTTACATTTCATATTTCTTGTAAACGGTTAGAGAATTCGCCTCGTGTTGGCGACTAGGACTGGGTAGAACTTAGGGAGGAAATTCGCCTCGTGTTGGCGAATTGATCTAGGTTAGGTCTAGGTGGTGCTCGAGGCCATATCCGGGGAAGGGTTGGCTAGAGCGGCTTGAGGCCGAATCTGAGAAGGATAGGCTAGGGCCACCGGTTCGTGGGGATGCGAGTCGGGATAGAAAACAAAAAGAGTTTATTATTATTCGCCACAGATTTCTAGCATTATAGAAATCAACTTTTGTAAAACCTTATTTCATATTAATAAAACACGTCTCTACTTTATTTCAATTATTTTACTTGATTTCTCATCATCTTAATCATGCATTACTTCAAAGCTTTTCAAAATATAATATAAATTTTAAAACCTGATAGTGCATTATTTATAGTTATTTTTATATAATATTCTGGTAGAAATTAATTAGTTTTTATATACTTTTAGTTTAATTTATATCTAATTTACTTTATTTTGTGTTTTCAGGTAATCTGGGGCTGCTAATAACAAATTCAAGCCCACAGCCGTGTTCAGGGGAAATTCCAGAACAAATCTGCAAAAATCCTCAGTACACGCCCCAGGTCACGAGCGTGACCTGGGGGCGTGACCATGGTCACGGCCGTGCTCTGCCTTCATCTCCCGGAAGACATTGCCATGTTAGATTAAAGTTACATGCCTCCTGTCACGGGTGTGACATAGGGCGTGACCTTCAGGTCACGGGCGTGACTCGCCCGACAAGCATTCAATACAAGCAGTTTCCGCCGCCGAGTCGTTCCAACTTACACGCCCTTGGTCACGGGCGTGACCAAGGGGCGTGACCTCTGCCGCAACTGCCAGATTAACTCCAGATCACGTAGTCTCCCGCCGTTTCCTCACTCGGTCAAGACACGCCCTAGGTCACGGGCGTGACCTATGCCGTGACCCGTCGAGATGATCAATTTTGGCGGTTTCTCTCCCCTAATGTTCCCGGGATTTCATGACGCAGTTACACAGCTTACACGCCCTTGGTTACGAGCGTGACCAAGGGCGTGACTCACCAATTTTCTGCCTATAAAAGCCAGCTGCTGCCAAAGTGATGGGGATCCAGTCCTTGCTTCGATTGGGTCAATTTTAGAGTAGATTTTCTGCATTTCATTAGTGTAATTTTATTTATGCAATTTATTTTATGCTTTGCAATTCCAATTCATAGCTTAGATTTACTTTACTCACACTTGTACTTCACATTTCATAGTTATAAAAAGTTCTTTTTCTTCAATCATGAGTAACTAATTTTATAGCATTTGATCCGATGATTTCCTAAGCTTTTGTATTTCATAATCTTTTATTCATAGTTTGGATTTGGAAACTAAGATTTACCGTTGATTTGTAATTATTGGTTTCATATTTCTAGGGTATGATAATCAAGTTTGATTCATATTTTAGTGTATCGAGAGATCCATAAATACGGGTAGATCGCACATCGGTAAAAAGAGTTGTATGCATTCCTCGAGAGAGGGTGACACAAATCTTCCGGATTGGAATCAAATCCAATAGTGGGGCTCACCGCATAAAACAAGCTTAGGGGTGTCGACTGGCCGAGGGGTCTTAATCGATCAACCTAAGGTTAGGTGGTAGTTCTCTCGAGAGAGGCTCTACCATATTTTGGGAACCTCCACGGTCAGTTTTGCCTAAATCAATTTCTTATGAGTTCTAGATTTACGAAATATTTTACTTAAGAAGGATTCTCGATCAAATGTTTCCTTTCTTTTATTATTTCTTTTATAAAACCCTTTTAAATATTCTACCGATAAAATAAAATTAATTTGCGTGAGTAGAAGTAATCAACAGACCCGTGGATTACGACACTTGATATTTATTTGTTTAAAATATCCTATGCTATGAACGATAGGTGCTCTTGCCTATAGTTCGTAGAATTTGGAGAAAATTATTTATATCCTAAATTTTACGTATCACTTATTCACCCCCCTCTAAGGGCGCCTACCGATCTAACACCTGCCTCCAAGCTCGCTCTCAGGCAGATTCCTCTCCCTCTCCTCCAGTGCTAGTATCCCCCACTCTCCTCTTCAATCCTTCGCTTATAGAGGCTCAATCATTTTTTTGAAATTCTTGTTCCCAAGCCAAAAAATGAAAGGTGCCGGAGAGCTACTCCGGCCACCCCAGGCCAAACGACCACCACCAATCGATAACCCTATGTCGACTGGTGGTGGTGGCGGGAGCATTTTGCCAGAAACCCCCTGGAGCTGCCGGAATACGACCTGCAAGATGGCCCTGACGCGACGATCTCAGCCCTTGGCGCCTTGAGGAAGATGAAATCAGGAGCGTCGGTTATATTAATTTAATAAATAATATGTTAATTAGTTGGAATGAATTGCTGCATAGGCTTACAAAATTTTTAGAAAATTTTATGTTAACATTTGTGGAAAACTTTGAATACAAAAGTTGTATCCCTTTCTCCCAACTATCTACAATAAAATTTTTATAATATTTGGAGCAATATTGTTGCCTGTATGAATTTTCTCCTGATTTGTGATTAGGAGACTAATATAGGGCTGGAACCCTAAATTAAATCTGGAAAATCATAGGCTTTGAATTAGGGGTACTATCCAACATGAATGTTGTAACTAAGAACCCAAGGAGCTCATAGAATTGACTTTGCTCGATTTGGAGTTCTACAACTCAAAATTTAATTTTTCTAGTATAGACCATAAATACCCTTATTGCATGCAAGTTGCAGGAATTTGTAAATAAATACTGATTAAGTTTGTGGAGATGTCATCAACATGAAACATGTGTGTCTAGGCCCTAACCAACTCAGGAAATTTATTTTGGGCCACCTTGAGCTTTTAGTCCCTTGAATCTATTTTAGAATAATGGGTGTATTTTGGTAGCTTGGCTCTTAGAAAAATTGGTTAAATCATTACATACATCCAAGTGCTCTGAAATTTGGGGAATGATGAATTCATGCCCCCACTATGGTGCTGCCAAAAGCCTAGATTGGTTGGAGCACATGTTCCTTGGTTTTGCAGCAAAATATGACTTTTACCTAATGGCTAATTTAAGTGGTTTAAATGATCGAAACTACCCCAAATTTGGGGTGATGGAGTCCTTATAGCTTAGGTAGGCTATGGTTAAAATTTCATCTCATGTGCATGAGTGGATTTCTCTGAGCTTCAAATTGAAGTTTGGGACTTAAGAGTGAAATTGGGGTGCTAATAGTCATTTTGGACTTTTGAAGTTTTTGATGGAATTGAAGGTGGAAATCACCTTGCATGCATCTGAAACCTTGGGGTTTTTGTATTTCATGAGGATATACACTGTATATATGAGTTTCATAATTTTTGGAAATTATTTTCCTAAAGTTTTGAATTAAACAAAAATTGTCACACTTTTAAATAAATGAAATATCGTGAATCAAAACTTTAGGGATAAATCCAAAACTCTGGGAAATGGGTCTTTGACTTGAAAGACATATTTAGGAATTTTGTTGTAATTTTTGATCACATTTATTTCTCTGAATTTGATTTATTTGGTTAGGTCAAATTTATTCAAGTATGATATTTAGGTCTCATATGCATTTGGAAAAATTATAAAATTATTCTAGTAGATTCCCTTTGTGATCTTATAGCTCTGTAAAGTTTCCCAGAACTTTTAGAAGAGATTTTCCAGTAGATATCATTTTATTAAAGAAAACACCCCTTTTGTATTTAATTAAATTAATGGGGTAAATTAGTTTGGAAAATTCTAAATCTCTGGCTGTAGTGATATTTTCATGTTATGGATATCTGGTAATTAATTCAAAGCATGTTGAGGAATTTATACAGTAGTCACTTTACAAATCAAGTGAAAACACTTGTTTTTATTTTATTCTGAAAATAGGGTAATATAGTTCATAAAATATTGATTCTCTGGAAATTGTAGTTTTATGTTGAGTCACATCAGTAGAATAAATATCATGTTGTTGGGATGAAATTTAGGATAGATTCTTCACAAAATATGATATGTCTTCCCTAGGTATTTCAATTATTTATTGAGAAATTTAAATTTAGAAAATTGTGATTCTCTAGAAATTGTAGTTTTATGTTGAGTTACATCAGTAGAATAAATATCATGTTGTTGGGATGAAAATTTAGGATAGATCCTTTACAAAATATGATATGTCTTCCTTGGGTATTTCAATTATTTATTGAGAAATTTAAATATAGAAAATTGTGATTCTCTGGAAATTGTAGTTTTATGTTGAGTTACATCAGTAGAATAAATATCATGTTGTTGGGATAAAAATTTAGGATAGATCCTTCACAAAATATGATATGTCTTCCTTGGGTATTTCAATTGTTTATTGAGAAATTTAAATATAGAAAATTGTGATTCTCTGAAAATTGTAGTTTTATGTTGACTTACCTCAGTAAAATAAATATCATGTTGTTGGGATGAAAATTTAGGATAGATCCTTCACAAAATATGAAATGTCTTCCATGGGCATTTTATTTATTTATGGGGAGTTTTAATTGCGGGAAATTATGGAAACTAGGATTTGAGGTTTGTAGATCATTATGGTGCTGTAGAAATTTTATCAGATATATTCAACTTACTAATAGAGTACTCCCTTTGTAATTTAGATTAAGACAATTGGGTAATTAATCTTAAAGAGAAGCCAAAATCTAATAGAAATGTGTCAAAACTCTGGTCAACCCCTAATTTACTCATCACGAACCTATGGTAAAATTTGGAACTCATTTGGACATGATAGGACCGATATTACATTATAGGAACCAATCTTAGTTCAATCCCACTTTGGTCTGTGAATAGTAGAAATTGAAAACATAGATTTGGACCCCTCCCTTATGGTCACCACCCCTAGAGTTATTAACTCTAAGAGATTTGCATATGCCTAGTTAGGTTGGAGGATTAATCATCAAAGGCAGTCAACGGAAGTAAAGATGGGGGAGCGTTTAGTAAAACTACCAATTCAGGAATTTGAGAAGGACCTATTAGGGGAGGTGAAGAATAACTTAGCAGGAAGAGCAAGTTGTGATTGAGTGATAACACAAGGAAATAGTCGGTCACTAGGAATGACATGGTTCAGTGTTCAATAGAACACCGACACTTGTCTGCCCGAGTCAAATGGTAATCCACCCTAGGATTTTGGAGCAATTGGAGAGCAAATGGGCATACAAGAATGGGGAGCCACTAAATAAAATAAATATCCTGGAAAGGGGGATTTGGGCTTCAGTCACCATTGCGTTCCCTATTACTGTCGCGAGCCCTTCATAGGGTAGTCTACGGGAAGTCCAGGATTCACCCCAAGCTTCTAAGATCAACTAACAATAGACAAGAGTAGTAAAGTAGGAGAATTGGAAATATAATATCCCTCCCAAATGTGGGAAGGAATGAAACAAGGACTGTGATAGTCCTGCGAGCGGTAGGCTCGAGATATAAGGAAGGACCGGGATAGTCCTACGAGCGGTTGGCTCGATTTTTATAAATGTTGGTTTAGAATTACGAGCTGAAGGCTCGGTGGTAAGATATAATACATAATTGCATGTGCATAAGATGTGGTAGGTCTTCAGTTCTGGCTTAGTCATCATACCGACAGCAGTTCGTTGACTCGGCAGTGCTAGTGGTTTGATTAGGGGCCAGGTTGTTTTTACTACACGTCCGACGGGACGATTTCCCTAAACCCTGCCTAACCAAATTTAGTAGAGTACGCAGGAGCTCGTTAGTACCGGGTACCGGTATCACAACGTACGTTCAGGCCTAGGTCTAGTACTGTGACTTACCCACCTAGGTGAGGAAACGCCCGCTCCTCTGCCACTGTTTGACCATGACGGGAGGTGCCCGAGAGGTTAGCTACCTCCAAAAAGTTGGAACTAAAGGTCTGTACGTACAGAGTCGCGTGTGTGAGTTGCACCATTGCATTGCATTGCATATCATAGCATTCTTGCATAAAACAGAAACCTCATCGTATAAATTAGTATGGGATCTTTTATACGATGAGTTTACCTTAGTGTCAGATCCCTTAGCTTATGTGTTTTTGTGTGTGCATATAAGTTAAGGTTACATTTATAGCTGCTCTTTATTTATTATACCTGTTTCTTTTACTTATACTGTCTCTTATTTATTACTGCCACACTTACTCTTGCTAGTATAGATTTGTAAACCATTATTGTTAGTACTCTTATACCCTGCTAGTCTAGACCCTTGTCACCTGCTTGATTGATTACCCCTTGATGTCCTCCGCTTCCTCCTCCCGCTCGGTGCCTAGGAGTCATGGGTGGAGGCCGCGAGGAATATGCTGAGTCTTATAGACTGAAGGTCGGTGGACCTCATTATTATAGGAGAACCAGGACGGGCAGTACATCCCCCAGAGGGAGGAATGTGAGACGGTGACCAGACCTAGAGTCGAACTCTCCGCTGCTGCCGGGAGAGCACCGGTAAGCAAGACGCCTCATCTACCTACACTACACATCTACCCAGGACAGAGGGCAGAGTTATATGTTATTGAGGGCGTCGAGCCGTGTGGGTGTTTGGATTATTATATCTTTGGCAGGAGAGAGGTGAAAAAGAGATAGTTAGATCCGGCTTAGGCCCTAGTCATACTCTACTTTTATTTCTGCACTCTGATTAGTACTCTACTATTTATGATTATCTCATTTTGGACATGTACTCTTTATATTATGTGATTGTTGTGGACTTGTGCTTCTGGTTTATTCAATTTTATTGTGATTTTGGTTGGACCGGATAATGTTGAATAACCGGCAGGATCGGCGTATTGTGGCGGCGACCATTTAGTGAAATGGTGCCACCGCAAGACGACGGTTCTGGGCGGTAAGACCCGGTAGGAATGCAAAAAAAAGAGGGTCTTACAAACTGGTATAAGCTTACCCAATTTCGATCCACAATAAGGAAGTCCACAACCCAAGGGCAACACCACTCGACTTAGTTTGAGGACAAACTAGCAGTGGAAGCAATGGTGTGCCCATGGGAAAAATCACGTTAAATTGTCCATCAAAATGAGATGTTTAGGCCAACCTTTCTAATCAAACCCCTTTTCTTATGTAGCCTCCGGCGAACGTCCCCACCCGGGGGACGATTCCCCATGTGCAGAACATAATCCCCCTAGTACAAAATGAAGTCTCTCCCGTACAGGCTGCGGTTCCCCCTCCACCGGCTCTTACTCAATTCCAGTAAACGGAGCTGGGCCAGACCTTGGCCGCTATTCTACATGCCTTTTCTCAGCAACAGGCCTCGGTCCAGGCCCCCAACCTAGGGGAAAATTGGTTGAGCGTCTTTCGAGGCCTCTCCCCACCGTCTTACATGGGGTCTGAGTCGGTAGTGCAAACTGAGGAATGGGTAGATGCAATCCAGGAGATGCTGGCGGGGATCCGTTGCCCAGTGGATGTAGCAGTGTCCTTGGCTGTTTCTGCCTTGAAATCTCATGCCAAGAGATGGTGTAAGTCAGCCCTAGACACCACCTTTACAGGCTTGGAGTATGCCGACATCACATGGGATGAATTCAGGGAGGCACTGCTGGAGCACTTCGTGCCGCAAACTGCAAGAGACGATTTGGAGGAACATCTCCTGCACCTGAAGCAGGGAAACCTATCAGTATTAGAGTATCAACGGGAGTTCTCGCACCTAGCCCGCTTGGCCACCACCCATCAGCTGAACGACTCCGGATACGCCAAAAAATTCTTTAAGGGCCTCCGGGATGACTTAAGGCATGCCTTGCAGTACGTAGCAGATTCCGGATTGGCCCGGATCATCGAAGCAGCAAGGAGGCTGGAAGCAGACCAGCTGACGGTGAGAAGCCGAGGAAAAAGGCTAGCAGAAGATGTAAACGGGAACAGAGGTAGAGACCACCGACAATAGGGAGGATTTATTAGACATCAGAGAGGCAGAGGATGACCTCAGCCAGATCCCCGACAAGAGCAGAGGCCCCCGGTTGTGCTTGCACCTCAGCCA
Source organism: Dactylorhiza incarnata (assembly GCA_033032865.1). Taxonomy (NCBI): domain Eukaryota; kingdom Viridiplantae; phylum Streptophyta; class Magnoliopsida; order Asparagales; family Orchidaceae; genus Dactylorhiza; species Dactylorhiza incarnata. Next base: position 954,934 of record JAWHQI010000160.1, on the reverse strand, counting down.
TTGCGGATCTAGGAGCCCCAAAGACAGGCAGGTGGGGCACACCCTCCACCAGTGTGTTTCTGGTGTCACCAACCAGGTCATGTGCATGCCCATTGCCCTCAAAGATGGGGTAACCCCCACGTCCACTTCTACCAGCACCACCAGCACCACCAGCACCACCAGCACCACCAGCACCACCAGCACCACCAGCACCACCAGCACCACCAGCACCACCAGCACCACCAGAACCACCAACACATTAATTCATGGTCCGTGGCCGAGGCCGAGGACCTCACGATAGAGGTCGACAGCCGGGACAAATGTATGCACTGGATCTTGCTGAACCAAGGAATCCCGAAGACGTGATCACAGGTATCTCAATGTTTTCTTTTATGTTTACTTGAATACCATGCCAACTCCTACTTACGTTAACAATAAACCAAACCACAAAATCACTCAGGTATAGTACTAGTTTGCAAAAAGGCCACTTACACCCTATTCGATACGGGTGTTTCTCACTCGTTCGTATCAGCAGAATTCGTAGATGACCTGGACCAGCTGCAACATTTCGAAGGCATCGAAACGAAGGTGCGACTTGCAGACAGATCAGAAATACTAACTCGTGCCAAGTGCAATATGAATATAGATATTGGAGGAAGGATGTTCGAAGCACCAGCGACATTACTGAAGATGAAGGGATACGATCTAATCTTAGGCATGGACTGGCTATACTGGAACCATGCCAAGATTGATTGCCAGATGAAGAAAATTGTGCTGAAACACGAGGGCTCCGAGGTGGTGATCGAAGGTATTAGACCCATCTCCCGTCATTTAATTTCGTCGACTCAGGCCGTCAAGGCCCATTTACAAGGAGATGAAGTCTACATGATATGTTTTGAGATGAAAGAAGAGGGGAATTCCCTGACTAATATCCACGTAGTCCAAAATTTCCCCGACATATTCCCAGAAAAGCTACCCAGACTACCGCCGCACAGGGAGAAGAATTTCCAGATTCAACTAGTGCCAGGAGCCATGCCCGAATCTAGAGCACCATACCAAATGGCCCCGAAGGATTAGCAGAGTTCCACACCCAACTGCAAGAGTTGGTGGAGTCTGGGTTCGTCTGACCGAGCTCATCACCATGGGGAGCCCTAGTGCTCTTTGTGAAGTAGAAGGACGGGATCCTTCAATTGTGTATCGACTATCGGGAACTCAATAGGCTAACAGTGCGTAACACCTATCCTCTACCCCAGATTGATGAGTTGTTCGATCAACTAGAAGGGGCACACTGGTTCTCAAAATTAGATCTGAGGTCAGGGTACTACCAATTACGGATCCAAGAAGAAGACATCCTGAAGACGACCTTTAGCAGTCGGTATGGCCTCTATGAATTCACGGCCATGCCCTTTGGGCTCACGAATGCCCCCTCTGCATTCATGAGTCTAATGAACCACGTGTTCGAAGCCTACATGGATGTCTTCGTCATCGTTTTTATAGACGACATATTAATCTACTCAAGGACGAAGGAGGAACACGCTCGGCATCTGACGCTCGTGTTGGAAATGCTTCTAGAGCACAAGCTATATGCCAAATTTAGCAAGTGCCAGTTCTGGCTTAAGGAGGTAGCCTTCTTAGGGCATATCATCAGCGGGGCCGGATTGGCAGTAGATCCGGGGAAGATCCAGGCAGTGCGTGACTGGCCACAAATAAGAACAGCGCTGGATGTGAGGAGAATTTTTGATCTTGCCGGTTATTACCGGAAGTTCGTGGAAGGGTTCTCCCGTATTTCCCTTCCTCTCACGTCTCTAACCAAGAAGGATGCACCATTCGTGTGGACTCCGAAATGTGAAGCAGACTTCCAAGAACTGAAGAGCAGACTTATCTCCGCCCCGATCCTTGCCCTTCCATATGGGAAGGAAGGATTTCAAGTATATATGGATGCTTCCTACCAAGGAATGGGCGCGGTTCTGATGCAGAATGGGCATGTGATTGCGTACGCTTCACGACAACTAAAGAAGCATGAGCAGAACTATCCAGTACATGACTTAGAAATGGGAGCCGTAGTCTTTGCGCTAAAAATTTGGAGACACTACTTATATGGAGTCCACTGTGACATCTTCTCAGATCATAAGAACTTAAAGTACGTAGACACTCAGAAGGATCTAAATATCCAGCAAAGAAGATGGGTAGAGTTTCTGTGCGACTACCAATATACTATGCACTATCATCCCGGGAAGGCAAACACGGTGGCAAATGCTCTCAATAGGAGGGCTGGTACGTCCGATGAGAAACCCCAACTAATGGCCTTGGTACTGGTGCAGATGCTGGACAACATGCACATCACACTAGTGTCCAGGGAGGATCCAGAGGTCTACCAGGAGTACCTAGCCGCAATGAGCTTAGTTTGTGACATCCGGGATCGGATCAAGGCTGCACAGAGATGTGATGCGGAACTAGAGCCGGTCTTCATGGCCTTGGAATCAGACACTGTAGTGGATTATACATTGAAAGATGATGTAGTGCATTTTCGGGGCAGAACTTACATACGGGTAGGGGATAACATCTGGGAAAATGTTCTAACAGAAGCCCATCATAGCAGATATTCAGTACACCCCGCGATCACCAAAATGACTGCGGATGTAAAGAGAACAATGCATTGTCCAGGAATGAAGAGAGACATTGTTCGCTTCGTGACCCACTGTGAGCCGTGCCAATTAGTGAAGGCTAAGTGCAAAAGACCGGGGTTGCTGCAACAATTACCCGTACCAGAATGGAAGTTCGAGGACATCTCCATGGACTTCATACACGGGTTACCTCGCTCCCGCTCTGGGCAAGACTTTGTCTAGGTCATAGTGGATAGATTAACAAAGGTAACCAGGCTCATCCCCACCAAAAAGGGTGCCCCCGTCAGCACTCTAGTCCGGTTGTTTGTGGAGCAGTTTGTCAAATATCATTGAGTACCCAAATCGATCGTGTCAGATCGAGACAGTCAATTTACATCAAGGGAATGGAAGGCGGTTCAGGCATATCTGGGGTCTTGACTAAAATTCAGCAACGCATTCCACCCTCAGACAGACGGACAAACAGAACGAACCATCGGGACTATGGAGGATTTGCTGAGGCTATGTATATTGGATAGTGGGGAACCCTAGGAGAGGCTACTACCGCTCGTCGAATTCTCCTACAATAATAGCTAGCAATCCAGCATTGACATGGCTCCTTACGAAGCCTTATACGGTAGGAAGTGTAGAACCCCTCTATCTTGGGTTCAGGATGAAGATCCAAAGGCACTGGGGTCGGAATATATCGAAGACACGGACGCCCAAGTGCTACTGATTCGTGAATGAATGCTAGAAGCCCAGAGCCGACAGGCCAAATATTACAATGTGCGGCATCGTAAAGTAGAGTTCCAGGTGGGAGACCGAGTTTTTCTGAAGATATGTCCGACGCGTGACATCACACAGGTACGGAGGCTAAAGAAGCCTAGTCCTAAATATATGGGGCCCTATAGGATCCTGGAACGGATCGCCCCCTGGCTTACTGACTAGAGCTACCACCAGAATTGGCGAACCTACACGACGTCTTCCACTTCTCTTCACTCAGGAGGGCTTTACTTCGGCTAGAGCAACTGATTCCTGCTACTACGGGCCCGATAGCATCTGACCGGACAGTCCGATTGGAGCCAATCTGAATTGATGATACAGCGGTTCGGGTCTTGCGTCGAAAGAAGGTACCACTGGTAGAGGTCCTTTGGTCCAACCACGGACGGGAGGAGCATACGTGGGAACCATTGGACCTGATGCAACAATGCCACCCAGAACTTTTTGAATTAGGTAACACTAGATTGCTATGAATATTCTTGACTATTCAACTTGAGCTAAAACCCCGTACATCCGATCATAATTTCTGGGACGAAATTGTTTTCTTTTGTATTGGGATTTGTAACATCCCCAAACTGCTAGGCACCTAGAGAATATTTGTCATGACAATCATGACAAAAATAGGATAAAGTGACAAAGGGTACTAGGATGACAAGTTGAGTAGATGAAAAAAAAAACACATGGTGTGCACTAAGCCACTGTAGGCCTCCCTAGGGTAAGGGAGAACTCAAAGGGGCTAAAGTACCCCATGCATCACTCTTAACCATGGAAATCCCCAAGGATGGGTTATTGTAAACAAGTTGGGCAAAGGGGCCCCATGAACCTAAGGGAAGGTGTAGAATTGCACATTGGGGTGCATTTAGCAAATCTTGGTTTCTTAGACTGAGAGTGGCCAAAAGGCTTCAATAAACCAAATTAACCTTACCTTGACTCTATGAACATCCAAGAATAGTGAGTAGGTCACTAGGGACCCATGGGGTCAACCAATTTGGTCAAAATTGGCTAAAGTACACTTTAGGCCAATATAGGTCAAACCTCCTTAAATAAGGACAATTGGACTCCAAATGATCAAATTGGACCCACCATCATATGGCAACCTCCCTACGGGACCTAATGGACCCAAAATCCCCTTCACGAGGCCACTAATTTGGAGAAATTGGGCCAATTACTAAAAAGCCCCAAATTGATCTATATGTGCTAAAACCCTAAATTGACCTTCAATTGGCCCATTGTGATCAAATTGATCACCCCTAACACTGTTAGAAAACTTAGGGAGTCTAATGGTTCCACATTGGACCCTTGGAGTAAGCCAATTTTGGGGAATTGGGCAAAATTACCAATTGGCCCAGATTACAACTTATGCCCTTTATGGTTCAATTGGCCCCCAATTGGCCAAATTGACCTAACACAACCCTCCCTAGACACTAAGGAGAGTAAATGAGACCTAAGTGAACCAAGGTGCATAACTAATTTTGGAAGGATAGGACAAAATCACCCATATGCCCAAATTGCACCTATTGGGCATTTGGTGCAATTAAGCCACATGTGACCCTTCCATGACCCAAATTCTTCTTGGAATGATCCCATAGTGCCTAAGAGAGCAATGTGGTTTAACAACATTGAAAAGTGGGAGCTTGGATCAAGCCCAAACCCAATTCCTCAATTTGGCCTATTTTTGATCAAGTGGACTTGAACCTAACCCAAGCCAATTAGACTTGACTCAACCCCACCTAATCAAGCCCACAAGGGGGATGGTTTGCCTTGGACCCAATTGGGCCCAAAGGGAGGTCCAACAAGGTGGTGGCCGACCACCACTAAGGAGGAAGTCAAAGAGAATTCATGGAGGATGGCCACTTGGCCACCACCCTCTAATTCCTGGATTGCTCTCAGCATCCCCAAGAGATTGCCAGCAAAACTGAGTGGCATGGAAGATGCTGAGAGGGGGGGAGGAGAGAGCTCCACCAAGTGGCCGGCCACATTAATGGCAAAGCTCCAAACCCCTCAAATCAACTTGAAATCTCCCCTCCCCTGACAACAATTCAAACTCAGGATTAACTTCCCGATGAGCTGGAGGCCTACGGTTGGCTGGATGGGGGCGGTGGCAACATAGGGGAGATTGTCGGGAATGGCTGATGAGTCCCAGCTATATACACATTTTTGGACTCATCTGGGCCGATTTTCTAGTCTTTGCACTTCACTTTAGACATGTTTTCATTCCTATTTAATACTCCATGCTAAGTGCACTTCTAGGCCCGTTTTGATGCTATTTCTTGTTCATCGTCATTTCTAGTTTTCATGCAGTGTTAAGTGCCACCTTCAGTGGCTAGACTGGTGTTGTATGTTGGAACAGGAGTCGTGCAGGTGTTCCCGGTACCATTCTGCAAAGGAACACTGCGCACGATCACTGGCTCCAGCGCGCACGACCACTGGTCGTGCGCTATTGATCATGCACACTTAACGCCTATTTTATGAGTTCTGTTTGGGCTTATCGCACGACCATTTACGACAGTGCGCACGACCACTGGTCGTGCGCCACTGGTCGTGCGCCACTGGTCGTGCGCCACTGGTCGTGCGAACATGTATTTTATAAATTTCTTTCCTTTCAGGCTCCGCCCAGGCAGCGCGCACGATCGCAGAACTCCAGTGCGCACGACCACTGGTCGTGCGCCAATGACCGTGCGCAATATTCGTTGCAGCGCCTATATATACCCTGTTCGCAAATTAGGGCGGGATCGGGCTTCCGAGAGCGGGTTTTTCAGTCCGTACACCGCTGATTTCCATCCCTGGACGCCTCCACTTCATCTCCTACGCAAGGGGAAGTCCTCTCCAACCATTCCGAGCATTTCTCCATTGTCCGGGAGCATTCTCCACCATCCGCAAGCCCTCAAGCAGCTGTTCTCCACTCCAGTCCGGTGAGAAGAAGAGGAGTCCTGAGGTAGAAGACGACGGAACAATGTAGAGAGATCGTGACAGTTTCTCTACACCAAAAGCACAGTCCGCCCGAGTCCGGAGGTAGCTTGACAAACTACCATTCCGGCCGTGAACGGCCGCTAGTCTTCATCCATTGGTTATCTCTTTCCTCTCTCCTTCGTTGTAATCTTTGAATCTTTTAAGCTTGAATCTCATGATATTTGGTTTAAATGAAATGAACGTTTCTCCTTTTTTCATCATTACTTGCTTGTGAATCGTTTCGCCTCCACTCATCCACTCACTCACTCACGCACTCTAGGTGTTCGATCCGCGTTAGCAAGAGCTAACGGCGTTTGTGAGGAGGTGTTTGCGACCCTCACCTTCCCGCACTAGAGCACGCTCCATCCGCCTCACGAAGCACGGCATCGCGGCCGTTGCATCCATCTCGCCTTGCAAAGCAGTGCTTTCAACCCGCATTTCCTTCATTGTTGTTAAGAGTAGGAAAAACCCAACCAAAACCCACCTCTTTTTGTGTGTTTGTTCACGCTTGTGTAACAATAGTCACACAACGCGATTCATTCACCCAACCTGCATTCCTCAAGAGATCGACACTCGGGGATCATATTCCCAAACTTTATTACTTGCGCGACCGGTGCACTTTCCGAAATTATCGCATCAAGTTTTTGGCGCCGTTGCCGGGGAATGCAGACGTGATGAATTCGTCTGTGTGAAAAATCGTTGCACAAGGAACTTTTCTCCTTTATTAATTCTCTTTGTTTACCTCTGTTGTCTTTGCTTATTTTTGATACGCACATTTCGTTTCCTTCGTTCTTTCCATCGTGCGCTAATCTCTTGGATTTCAAGTATTCCTAGCATGACCTCCATTCAGGAATACATCTATCAAGGAAGTTTAAATGATCTAAAGTTTCAAGCACAAAGGAACGATCATGACTTCGGGATCTCCTCCGACATCATTGAGTATATGACTGGGAACTGCAAGTTCAGTGGGGATAAACATGAAGATGCGGTACAACACGTGCAGAACTTCTTAGAAATTTACTACACATGTATATTCAGTGGAGTTGAAAACGACCCGCAAAAGATCCTAGCATTTTCATTTTCCCTACATAATAAAGCCAAAAGCTGGTACTGGGATTTCCGGAAAAGAGAGGCGACCTCATGGAAGCAGCTCGAGGGGAGATTTTTGCATGAGTTTCAACACCGTACCCGAGTGTTGGACAAGTACAGGGAACTCATAAACTTCGGTCAGGGAAAGGAGGAGACACTAGTTGATGCTTGGGAGCATTTTCAATCCCTGCATCGGGGATGCTACCGTGAAGATCTATCAGAAGTCTTTCTAATTCAGATTTTCTATTTCGGCGTGTTGGACAAATTCCGTCTGTTATTCGATGTGGCAGACGGAGGGGCCCTGTTTAATAAATCGGGGAAGGACGCGTGGGAAGTGGTTGTGAACATTGTTCACACCAGCCAGCACTGGAGTCATGTCATTCTTTCCCCCAGAACTGCTGAAGTGAACGCAGTAACATTCCTCGGAGAAGCGGGTCACGTGCCGTCAGGGCAAACGGAGCCATTAGCAGCTTTGGTGGTCGGGATGCTGGATAAAATGAATGACCAATCTTCCGTAATTCAACAGCTTCACTCCACTATAGGGATTCTTACCAATGTTGTTTCTGGGCTTGCAAGTCAGCATCCGGAGTCTGTGAATACCATGCGATTGAGAAGCGGTAGAGGTGTTGACAATCCTCCTCGACAGGAACCACTTGTGAGGCCCACTGACAAGTGTAATTCAGACACGGCCGAGAAGCAGACTCAGATTCATGTTGAGCCAGACCTTGTGAGCGAGGAACAACCCTCGGGAAGTGTTGTTCACCCCCCCATTCCCCCACAGGTTGCGAAATGAGAAATCCGAGAAGCAGTTCCGCAAATTCCTGGAAATAATGAAAGGAGTGCAAGTGAGCATCCCTCTGATTGAAGCCATCTCTCAAATGCCGGGCTACTCCAAGTTCTTGAAAGACTTGATTTCGAAGCGGAGACTGTTGGAGGATCTCAAGACTATCGACCCCACTGAGGAGTGCTCCGCCATCATCTCCAATATGCCCACAAAGTGCAAAGATCCGGGCAGCTTCACTATTCCGTGCAGGATCGGTAATCACCGTTTCAGCCAGGCGCTCTGTGATTTGGGAGCATCAATCAACATGATGCCGCTCTCTATCTTTCGTGAACTAGGTGCAGGGACCTTGAAGCCAACACGGGTAATGCTACAGCTAGCTGATCGGTCGATCAAAAAACCGTCTGGAATTGTCGAGGACCTCACAATAGTAGTAAACGGCCTCGCATTTCCAGCCGATTTTGTCATCCTCGACATGAAGGTTGATACTTTGGTGCCCATTATCTTGGGGCGCCCTTTCTCGCTACAGCTCGTCTATCATTAATGTGGAGCAGGGGGAGCTCACGCTCAGATTGGGGGAGGAAGCTATATCCTTTAACGTCCACAACCCGTCGCAACTCTTCCAAATCACGGAATGCGAACCGACTGAGCTGCTTGAAGAATTCGATGACCAGATCGATGTGGATTTGGATGACTGCGAGATGTGTTGGCGGCGAGAGGACTTGGGCAACGACGGTGCTCATTCGAACCAGCCCGATAGTCCACATTCAATCGGAGGGCCATCCAGTGATTCTGATGATCCAAACATTTATCCGGCTCTCAAGCAACTACCGGATTCTCTAAAGTACGTTTTTCTTGGAGAAAATGCCATGCATCCAGTGATTATCTCCGCAGCTCTTTCCGCCGCCAACGAAACTGCATTAGTGGGTGTGCTGAGAAAGTACCATAAAGTCTTCGGACGCTCTCTTGCAGACATTAAGGGAATCAGCCCCACGGTCTGCATGCATAAGATCCTTCTTGAAGATCAGTACAAACCCTCAGCACAGCCCCAAAGGCGTTTGAACCCAAAAATGCAAGAGGTAGTGAAGGCAGAAGTGATAAAGCTCTTAGACGCTGGCATCATTTACCCAATCAGCGATAGCAAATGGGTCAGCCCAGTTCAGGTGGTACCGAAAAAGGGAGGGATCACCATTGTTGCCAATGAAAAGAATGAGTTGCTACCTACCCGAATGATCACCGGGTGGAGAGTCTGCATCGATTACCGCAAGCTAAATGATGCTACACGAATGGATCATTTCCCACTCCCCTTCATTGATCAGATGTTAGAAAAGTTAGCGGGGCAGGACTACTACTGTTTCTTGGATGGGTACTCAGGTTACAATCAAATCTTAATAGACCCGTCTGATCAAGACAAAACAACATTTACATGTCCCTCAGGTACCTTTGCATTTAAAAGAATGCCATTCGGACTGTGTAATGCCCCCGCAACCTTCCAACGCTGCATGCTCGCTATTTTTGCTGACATGGTGGGAGACTTCCTCGAAGTTTTCATGGATGACTTTACTCTCTTTGGCAGCAGCTTCGATTCTTGCCTCGCAAATTTGGCCAAGACTTTGAAACGGTGTGAGGACACCAATCTTGTCTTGAATTGGGAGAAATGCCATTTTATGGTGCGCGAAGGAATTGTGTTGGGGCATAAGGTTTCCTGCCAAGGGCTCGAGGTGGATCAAGCGAAGGTAAGTGTCATTAGAAACCTCCCTCCGCCTACGTCAGTGAAAGGTATCCGAAGTTTTCTTGGTCATGTGGGATTTTATCGAAGGTTTATTAAGGACTTTTCATCCATTTCAAAACCTTTATCTCGCTTACTCGTTAAGGATGTCCCCTTCCACTTCGACGATGCATGCATGCAGGCCTTTGAAACTTTACGGGGACAACTCATCTCGGCTCCAATTTTGGTGGCACCCGACTGGAATTTACCCTTTATCATCATGTGTGACACAAGTGATGTGGCCGTAGGTGCTGTACTCGGTCAAAAGAAAGATAAGACTTTTCACACCATTGCGTACGCCAGTCGAACTCTCAACAACGCGCCAAGCAAACTATACCACCACGGAGAAAGAAATGCTAGTCGTGGTCTTCGCCTTTGAAAAATTTCACTCATACTTGGTACTTTCCGAAGTAATCGTGTACACAGACCACGCTGCACTCAGGTATCTTTTCAGCAAAAAAGAATCCAAATCGCGTCTGATTCGTTGGATTTTACTGTTGTAGGAATACAATTTTGAAATCAAAGACAAGAAAGGGGTGGAGAACGTGATAGCTGATCATCTTTCGCGGTTGGAGTACGACATGACGGCCGACATCCCCAACAGCTTTATGGAGGAAATGAACGATTATTTCCCGGATGAAAAGTTATTCGCAATCACTACGCCTCATCCAACAGCCCCATGGTACGCTGATATTGCTAACTACTTGGCTTGTAAAACCCTTTCTCCGAATCTGTCCCCTCAGCAAAGACGGAAGCTTGCCTCTGATTCAAAATACTATTTTTGGGAAGACCCTCTCTTATTCCATACGTGCAGTGATGGAATTATCAGACGCTGTGTTCCTGAAGCCGAGTTTCAGTCTATACTGCAGCACTGCCATGACAGAGAAGCTGGCGGGCACTTCGGGGCAGTTCAAACAGCACGAAAAATCTTGCAATGCGGATTATTTTGGCCAACCCTCTTCAGGGACGCCCATGCTTATGTCACCAAGTGTGATGAATGCCAAAGGACCGGAAATATCTCCAGGCGTAATGAGATGCCCCTCAATAACATGCTGGTCTGCGAACCATTTGATGTCTGGGGGATAGACTTTATGGGTCCTTTCCCAATGTCTCATGGTAAGCATTATATCATTGTGGCAGTTGATTATGTCTCAAAATGGGTGGAGGCCAAGGCGGTTGCCACGAATGATGCCAGCACGGTGCTACATTTTATCCACAAGAATATCTTCTCCAGGTTTGGGACGCCGAGAACTATTATCAGCGACGGCGGTAGTCATTTTTGTAATAAGCAGTTTGTGCAGCTCATGAAAAAGTTTGGGGTCCATCATAAAATTTCCTTAGCGTACCACCCCCAAACATATGGACAAGTAGAAGTATCCAACCGTAAGCTCAAGCGAATAATCGAGAAATCAATACATTCAAATAGGAAGGAGTGGTCTAAAAAGGTCGACGACACATTATGGGCTTACCGGACCGCTTTCAAAACACCTATCGGCATGACTCCATTTCAATTAGTCTATGGCAAGGCATGCCACCTTCCTGTGGAGCTGGAGCATAAAGCATTATGGGCAACCAAACTGTTGAACATGGACATTGGAGCCGCGGCCAAGGCGCGTCGTTCACAACTCAACGAATTGGAAGAGCTCCGGCATTTCGCTTATGAAAATGCTCGCATCTACAAAGAGAAAACAAAAAAATGGCATGACCGACACATCATCCCTAAGGAGTTCAAAATTGGGGACCAAGTGCTGCTTTACAACTCCCGTCTCCGCCTCTTTCCAGGAAAGTTAAAATCGAGGTGGAGCGGTCCTTTCTCAGTGACCGACGTCACTCCCTTTGGTGCCATCGAAATATCAGGGGATAAGGGAGACAAATTTAAGGTCAATGGGCATCGACTGAAGTTATACGATGGCACAATTATAAACAAGGAGTGTCAGTTGGTGACATTGGGAGACGAGCGCCATAAAAGTGCTTACAGCTGATGTTCTGTATTTCTCTTATTTTGTGAAACTTGCTCTTTTGCACTCTTATTTAATTTCTGCACTCTTTAAACATTTATAATACAGGTATTTGGTCCAGCTTAAGGACATAAAACAAAAGCGCTGCTTTGAGACAACCCAGATTTCCTGATCTTATTTTTATCTAACATGTTTAGTCCAGTTTCTATATTTGTTTTTGCTGTTTTTAGTTTTGTGCTTGCAGGTGTGTTGTGTTCTTTGGTGCGGACGTTGCGGACTGCTCTTTATCCTAATCGCCAATCGTCTGGTATGCTCAATTCTGAGCATTGGGTAACACTTCTTCACCCCTTAGCTTCCAATTTCTGTGATGTAATGTTTAGACTAAGTCTGGGGGAGAATATGTTGTCATCCGCTATGCACGAGTTGCACTGCATACTAGAAGTTTGTTTATTATTTATCTTTATCATCATCATTGTTTTCATGCTTCCTACACCACTTCACCCACATGAGTGCACGCTTAACTATTTGTTTTGTTTCCGAATGAACTGTTTTGGTCAGGAATGTGAATTGGGGTGTTAGCTTAGGAATTACTATTTGGATTGCGATGTTGACTCGAGCAGTGTTCTAGTCGCATCCGCATGCTACAATAGAATTCGAGTAAAACTAGATTATCTCTATGCATTTAATTTATGATTAGCATTCCTGCGTAGTTTTAGATTTATTATACTCAAATGGTGAATGTGAATGAAATTGGTGATAACCCGGTGTTGTGTGTGTACGAGCACTAGTCGTGTGTTGCTCGAGTCGGGAGGAAGGTTTACCTTTCTCGTGGGCTAAGAACTTGCCCCAAGCGACTCTCGAAGCATGAGCGAGAGCGACTCATCGAGTTAAACGTGATGTAGGCCACCTTTTGGCTAGTTTGAGCCTTGTCATTCCATGACCTTTTCGCTCACCCTTGCAAGCCAAAATTGTGCCTACCACTCTTTTGTTCAGCTCCTCTTCATTCACCAAGGCCTGAAGCTTTGCCCACTTTCGCAACCAAATAGATGTTTATCTGCACTCATGTTCTTGATTTGGTGTGATTTTTGGAATCTTTGTGATGTGATGAAGAAATAAATTTTATTTCCTGATTATGAACCAACCGGAGGATAAGAAAAAAAAATGTTGTTGAAATGAAAATCTGAAAAAAATTTGTATTGAAAAGAAATCCTTCCGAGCTAAATAGAAAATCTATTGGTAATTGTGAAGTAGGCCGTGTGCACACCTAGTTTTCATGATAAGTCTGGGAGTGTGTCACACGAGCATTGCTTTTGGTTTTGTGTGGTGCAGCGTTCCGTTAGCTCAATTTGGTTGCGTAGCATTCATTTTTATCCTTGAATATCACGCCGCAACCTAAGCCCCAATATAATCCTAAAAGCCCTATTGATTTGACTTGTGAGTTTGCTAATGCCGTGGAGAGAGTGTGACCGGGCGAGCGTATGGTTCACGACGTTGATGGATTTCAGCGGAGATATTCCTAAACCCCGACCTTGTGCAACACCTGCCTTAGTGTCTTGTTACTTTCACACCGGGCATGATCGTTCGAATTCTTCATAATTCACCAACTGAGTATAACTAAATCTCTACTTATGCTCTAATACTTTCGTAAATTAGTTAGCATAGTTAAAATCTCTTTTTACTAAATTTCTATTTGCATGCTTTTGTTACTTCGCATTATACTCCTTTGTGTAATTTTCTTTGTTAACTACCATGTTCACACTCCGCCGAATTCGTTTGCTCGGGACGCGCAAACAGGTAAGTCTGGGGGTGTGATGAGTCCCAACTATATACACATTTTTGGACTCATCTGGGCTGATTTTCTAGTCTTTGCACTTCACTTTAGACATGTTTTCATTCCTATTTAATACTCCATGCTAAGTGCTTCTAGGCCCGTTTTGATGTTATTTCTTGTTCATCGTCGTTTCTAGTTTTCATGCAGTGTTAAGTGCCACCTTCAGTGGCTAGACTGGTGTTGTATGCTGGAACAGGAGTCGTGCAGGTGTTCCCGATACAATTCTGCAAAGGAACACTGCGCACGATCACTGGCTCTAGCGCGCACGACCACTGGTCGTCGCTATTGATCGTGCGCACTTAACGCCTATTTTATGAGTTCTGTTTGGGCTTATCGCACGACCATTTACGATAGTGCGCACGACCACTGGTCATGCGCCACTGGTCGTGCGAACATGTATTTTATAAATTTCTTTCCTTTCAGGCTCCGCCCAGGCAGCGCGCACGATCGCAGAACTCCAGTGCGCACGACCACTGGTCGTGCGCCAATGACCGTGCGCAGTATTCGTTGCAGCGCCTATATATACCCTGTTCGCGAATTAGGGCGGGATCGGGCTTCCGAGAGCGGGTTTTTCAGTCCGTACGCCGCCGATTTCCATCCCTGGACGCCTCCACTTCATCTCCTACGCAAGGGGAAGTCCTCTCCAACCATTCCGAGCATTTCTCCATTGTCCGAGAGCATTCTCCACCATCCGCAAGCCCTCAAGCAGCTGTTCTCCACTCCAGTCCGGTGAGAAGAAGAGGAGTCCTGAGGTAGAAGACGACGGAACAACGTAGAGAGATTGTGACAGTTTCTCTACACCGGAAGCACAGTACGCCCGAATCCGGAGGTAGCTTGACAAACTACCATTCCGGCCGTGAACGGCCGCTAGTCTTCATCCATTGGTTATCTCTTTCCTCTCTCCTTCGTTGTAATCTTTGAATCTTTTAAGCTTGAATCTCATGATATTTGGTTTAAATGAAATGAACGTTTCTCCTTTTTTCATCATTACTTGCTTGTGAATCGTTTCGCCTCCACTCATCCACTCACTAACTCACGCACTCTAGGTGTTCGATCCGCGTTAGCAAGAGCTAACGACGTTTGTGAGGAGGTGTTTGCGACCCTCACCTTCCCGCACTAGAGCACGCTCCATCCGCCTCACGAAGCACGGCATCGCGGCCGTTGCATCCATCTCGCCTTGCAAAGCGGTGCTTTCAACCCGCATTTCCTTCATTGTTGTTAAGAGTAGGAAAAACCCAACCAAAACCCACCTCTTTTTGTGTGTTTGTTCACGCTTGTGTAACAATAGTCACACAACGCGATTCGTTCACCCAACCTGCATTCCTCAAGAGACCGACACTCGGGGATCATATTCCCAAACTTTATTACTTGCGCGACAGGTGCACTTGCCGAAATTATCGCATCAATGGCAACCAACAAACAAAATCCCCTCAGCCCGGTCTAACCTTACCATTAGCTTCAGAATCGAGAGAGGAGAGAAAGCCCCCCTCTAACTGGACGAATTGATCTCAGCCGCACCCAGTCGACCATGGATGCCGGAAATTGAAATCAGATCTTTCTCCGCTGCAATACCCGCCGCCAAGCTTACTCTCAAGCAAGATTCCTCTCCCTCTCCTCCAGTGCTAGTATCCCCCACTATTCCTCTTCAATCCTTCGCTTATAGAGGCTCAATCATTTTTTTGAAATCTTGTGCCCAAGCTGAAAAACGAAAGGTGCCGGATAGCTACTCCGGCCACCCCAGGCCAAACGGCCACCACCAGTCGATAGCCCTATGTCGACTGGTGGTGGTGGAGGGTGTAAGACCCCCCTCCCGGAACACAAAACACGGCCGAGGGAAGTCTTATGCCCAGGACATCCGCCTTGCCGAAGCGCCAGCTCACGGGCTAGCCTCCTCCACAAGACGCCTATCCTGCCGGCTAACAAATATCATCAATGCCAACCCATCATATAAAATAAAACAAGAAGCCACCAGATATATATCCGCATAAGTACAGTCCAAATACACACCAAACGAGTGTATAATATCAGAGCAACAAAAGAAAAGGGCCTCAAGGGCTACAACAAAACTCGCTCACATCTGTCACTGACGGCTGCGATGGTATCGTGGTATCCTGCCCTGTCATCCCGGCTAGACTATCTGTCTCCAGCGTCGTGCGCTGCTGCACCAGGATGCGCTGCCGCTCCAGGGTGCGCTCCTAAAAAGGGGACATAGCAACCGTTAGTCATAAAGACTAAGTGGCTTCACATCCGCTCCCTCGACGACTCCAAGGCACCAGGCGGAAAGAAAGAAAAGGAGCTGCAATATTATCAATAATAAATAAGCAGGTGACAGGTAATAGTTGTTCATATGTGTCGGTTGTTTAAGTGCCCATGCACTTTCCATAGCACTATCCAATATGTTCGTAAGCATAAAAGTAGCAGTGGTTATATATATTTGCAAGTATAAGTAGCAACAGACATAAGCATAGTATTAGAGAACTGAATTGAACTTAACTTATAAGGATGCCCATACAAGCTTATAAGTCAAGGGTCTGCATATAAAGGTAACTCATCATATAAAGGTGCCCATACAAGTTTATATGATGAGGTTCCAATGCGGTGCAATGCAATGATTATGATATGAATGCGGTGCAATGATTATGATATGAATGACTGACTCATGCACAATTGCTATGTCGACATAGACATTTAGTTCCCACTTTTCGAGGGTAGCTAACCACTCAGGCGCCCCCCGTCGTGGCCAGACGGTGGCAGTGGCATGGGCTTCTCCACTACTAGGAGGGTATGAACACTACCGGTCCTAGGCCTATGTACGCCTCGACGCTCTTGTTCATAACGGAGTCCCTGCGTACTACCCGCATTCATGCAGGGTCTTCAAGATGCGGAGGGGATCTATTGGGTAGATGGACACCAAGACAATCCAACCCAACCGGTCTGAGTCTAACTGCCGCCTTCTGTCGGTGTCACAACTAGCGAGCCCGTAGACCCGCCACAACCTATCCTCCCACGAGGATCTATACCACCACGCGCAATTATGTTCAACTACGTAGTTTGAACACACCATGCGTGCTATCGAGCACCAAGGACTCGCTCCACGAGCCTTACCACCTTCCGCCTTGCGCGGCAATAATCGATGCTAATTAGCATCCAAGGCCCCCAACAACTGGGTCCTTTCATTTTCACCACCGGCTATAACTATAACTTGTGACCCGCACTAAGTTAACTGTGCCGCCCGTTCCGAGTTGATTACTCGTGTGCAGTGGTGTGCGTATAACATGGACATTATTAAACCAATTCATAGGACTATGGACTACTTGCGCACATGAGGGCATAACATATTATTTAACTATGGAATTTATTCAAGCCAAGCTACTGGACTTCCACCATCGATCGTAATTTAATTAACAATCCTATAACAGAGGATTATTTATCATCTCCCCCATATGGAGATTAGATCATTTCACCCCCCCCCCTTTTTTTTTAAAAATCCCTAAGTCATAACAGGGAACTAACATGTGTATATATAATTAAAATCATCACATTTATACATATATATGTATATATATAATTAAATTCCCATAACAGGGAACTAACATTTCAATCCCATAATCAGCAGCAACAGAACATATATATGTATATAATGAAATCCCAACTACAAGGAACTACTTCTCAAATCTAAATCAACAGCAACAGATCATATATATATATATATATAATTAAATTCCCATAACAGGGAACTAACATTTCAATCCCATAATCAGCAGCAACAGAACATATAAATATATATATATATATATATATATATATATATATATATATATATAATGAAATCCCAACTACAGGGAACTACTTCTCAAATCTAAATCAACAGCAACAGATCATATATATATATGTATAATGAAATCCCAATTATAGGGAACTATTCATTTTCATCCTAAATGGAATTTAGGGCAACCACCTTCTCTCCTCCCATGCTCCCTCATGAGGCCACCACATTTCACGGGATCAACATCCTTGCATTCGTATTGAAGCGGGGAGTTGAATGAGGGCATTTTCACGGCGATCGGCGCCCTACGGCGAAAAACCCTAACGCGGCCTCAACCTACGGAACTTCATTTCGCTCCCAAATCGACTCAATTGAGTTCGATATCTCGCCTAGGGGGTCTAAGATACTAGCACCAAGGGAGAGGGGTCGAAAGTCACCTGAATCTGGGCCGACGATCGCGGCGGTCGACTCCTCGGCGGCATGACGGCGGTTGGACGAGCTCAACACGTCTCCAAGCTTTCTCCCACGCGGTGGCGAAGCTTCTCCACAGATTTCTTATGGCCAAGCTCCTAGGGTGGGGAGGAGAAATGGAAAGAGAGAAGAGAAAAGGGAGGAAGAAGATGAAAATGAAAACCCTCGGGAGGAAAAAATCTCTGCCAGGAATTAAGAGTGAAAGGATTGTTATTGGATTTGATAATTAATAGCCTGGGAACCCCAACTCTGATGTCAAACCCTTATTGGACAAAATCCACTGCCTTCCCAAAGATAAAAATAAACAAACAGCACTCAAGTTTTTCTCGGGAAGGAGTTAAACTTTCCCGTTCGACGATCGTCGAACGGGAGCAGCTCCCCGTTCGTCGATCGTCGAATGGGAGCCTTCCCAGCTTAGCGCTCCCCGTTCGACATTCGTCGAACGGGAGCAGCTCCCCGTTCGTCGAACGATGAACGGGATGATTTCTAGCAGAGCGCTCCTCGTTCGACATTCGTCGGACGGGAGCAGCTCCCCGTTCGTCGAACGACGAACGTGATGATCTTCTTAGCTGAGCGCTCCCCGCTCGACATTCGTCGAACGGGAGCGCTCCCCGTTCGTCGATCGACGAACGAGAGCCATTTTTGCTGAACGCTCCCCGTTCGCCATTCGTCGAACGGGAGCGCTCCCCGTTCGTCGAGCGACGAACGGGAGCAGCTTGCGTTCGACGAATTCGACGAATTCGTCGAACGGAAGCTGCTAGCCGAGAATTCTCCAAAACAGAAGCTGCTAACCGAGAATTTTAATCAGCAACAGCAATATCTGCTCCTCCAGGATTGGGATGTTACAGAGGGAGCGTTTTGCTAGAAACCCCTGGAGCCACCGGAATACGACCGACAAGATGGCCCAGATGCGACGATCTCAGCCCTTGGCGCCTTGAGGAAGACAGAATCAGGAGCGTCGGTTATAATGATTTAATAAATAATATATTAATTAGTTGGAATGAATTGTTGCCTAGGCTTACAAAATTTATAGAAAATTGTGTTAACATTTATGGAAACCTTTGAATACAAAAGTTGTCACCCTTTCTCCCAACTATCTACAGTAAAGTTTTTGTAATATTTGGAGCAATATTGTTGCCTGTATGAATTTTCTCCTGATTTGTGATTAGGAGACTAATATAGGGCTGGAACCCTAAATTAAATCTGGAAAATCATAGGCTTTGAATCAAGGGTACTATCCAACATGAATGTTGTAACTAAGAACCCAAGGAGCTCATAGAATTGACTTTGCTCGATTTGGAGTTCTACAACTCAAAATATGATTTTTCTAGTATAAACCATAAATACCCTTATTGTATGCAATTTGCAGGAATTTGTAAATAAATACTGATTAAGTTTGTGGAGATGTCATCAACATGAAACATGTGTGTCTAGGCCCTAACCAACTCAGGAAATTTATTTTGGGCCACCTTGAGCTTTGTAGTCCCTTGAATCTATTTTAGAATAATGGGTGTATTTTGGTAGCTTGACTCTTAGAAAAATTGGTTAAATCATTACATACATCCAAGTGCTCTGAAATTTGGGGCATGATGAATTAATGCCCCCACTATGGTGCTGCCAAAAGCCTAGATTGGTTGGAGCACATGTTCCTTGGGTTTTTAGCAAAATATGACTTTTACCTAATGGCTAATTTAAGTGGTTTAAATGATCCAAACTACCCCAAATTTGGGGTGATGGACTCCTTATAGCTTAGGGAGGCTCTGAATAAAATTTCATCTCATGTGCATGAGTGGATTTCTCTGAGCTTCAAATTGAAGTTTGGGACTTAAGAGTGAAATTGGGGTGCTAATAGTCATTTTGCATTTGTGAAGTTTCTGATGGAATTGAAGGTGGAAATCACCTCGCATGCCTCTGAAACCTTGGGGTTTTTGTATGTCATGAGGATATACACTATATATATGAGTTTCATAATTTTTGGAAATTATTTTCTTAAAGTTTTGAATTAAATAAAAATTGTCACACTTTTAAATAAATGAAATAACTTGAATAAAAACTTTAAGGAAAAATCCAAAACTCTCAGAAATGGGTCTTTGACTTGAAAGGATATTTGGTAATTAATTCAAAGCATGTTGATGAATTTATACAGTATCACTTTACAAACCAAGTGAAAACCCTTGTTTTTATTTAATTATGAAAATAGGGTAATATAGTTCATAAAATATTGATTCTCTGGAAATTGTAGTTTTATGTTGAGTCACATCAGTAGAATAAATATCATGTTGTTGGGATGAAAATTTAGGATAGATCCTTCACAAAATATGATATGTCTTCCTTGGGTATTTCAATTTCTTATTGAGGAATTTAAATAATATAGAAAATTGTGATTCTCTGGAAATTGTAGTTTTATGTTGAGTTACATCATTAGAATAAATATCATGTTGTTGAGATGAAAATTTTGGATAGATCCTTCACAAAATATGATATGTCATCCTTGGGTATTTCAATTGTTTATTGAGAAATTTAAATATAAAAAAATGTGATTCTCCGGAAATTGTAGTTTTATGTTGAGTTACATCAGTAGAATAAATATCATGTTGTTGGGATGAAAATTTAGGATAGATCCTTCACAAAATATGATATGTCTTCCTTGTGTATTTCAATTGTTTATTGAGAAATTTAAATATAGAAAATTATGATTCTCTAGAAATTATAGTTTTATGTTGAGTTACATCAGTAGAATAAATATCATGTTGTTGGGATGAAAATTTAGGATAGATCCTTCACAAAATATGATATGTCTTCCTTGGGTATTTCAATTGTTTATTGAGAAATTTAAATATAAAAAAAATGTGATTCTCTGGAAATTGTAGTTTTATGTTGAGTTACATCAGTAGAATAAATATCATGTTGTTGGGATGTAAATTTAGGATAGATCCTTCACTAAATATGAAATGTCTTCCTTGGGCATTTTATTTATTTATGGGGAGATTTAATTGCGGGAAATTATGAAAACAAGGATTTGAGGTTTTTAGTTCATTATGGTGCTGTAGAAATTTTATCAGATAGATTCAACTTACTAATAGAGTACTCCCTTTGTAATTTAGGTTAAGACAATTGGGTAATTAATCTTAAAGAGAAGCCAAATCTAATAGAAATGTGTCAAAACTCTGGTCAACCCCTAATTTACTCATCACGAACCTGTGGTAAAATTTAAAACTCATTTGGACATGATAGGGCTGAGATTACATCATAGGAACCAAACTTAGTTCAATCCCACCTTGGTCTGCGAATAGTAGAAACTGAAAACATAGATTTGGACCCCTCCCTTTCACCACCCCTAGAGTTATTAACTCGAAGAGATTTGCATATGCCTTATTAGGTTGGAGGATTAATCACCAACGGCAGCCAACGGAAGTAAAGACAGTGGTGCGTTTAGTAAAACTATCAATTCAAGAATTTGAGAAGGACCTATTAGGGGAGGTGAAGAATGACTTAGCAGGAAGAGCAAGTTGTGATTGAGAGATACCACAAGGAAATAGTCGGTCACTAGGAATGACATGGTTCGGTGTTTAATAGAACATCGACACATGTCTGCCTGAGTCAAATGGTAATCCACCCTAGGATTTTAGAGCAATTGGAGAGCAAATGGGCATACAAGAATGGGGATCCACTAAATAAAATAAATATCCTGGAAAGGGAGATTTGGGCTTCGTCACCATTGCATTCCCTAGTACTGCCGCAAGCCCTTCACGTGGTAGTCCACGGGAAGTCCAGGATTCAGCCCAAGCTTCTAAGATCAACTAACAATAGACAAGAGTAGTTAAGTAGGAGAACTGGAAATATAATCTCCCTCCCAAATGTGGGAAGGAATGAAACAAGGACTGAGATAGTACTGCGAGTGGTAGGCTTGAGATATAAGGAAAGATCGGGATAGTCCTGCGAGCGGTTGGCTCGATTTTTATAAATGTTGGTTTAGAATTACGAGCTGAAGGCTCGGTGGTAAGATATAATACATAATTGCATGTGCATAAGATGTGGTGGGTCTTCGGTTCTGGCTTAGTCATCACACCGACAAAAGTTTGTTGACTCGGCAGTGCTAGTGGTTTGATTAGGGTCCAGGTTGTTTTTACTGCGCGTCCGACAGGGTGATTTCCCTAAACCCTGCCTGGCCAATTTCAGCAGAATACGCAGGAGCTCGTTATTACCGGGTACCGGTATCACAAAGTATATTAGGGCCAAGGTCTGGTAGTGTGACTTACCTACCTAGGTAAGGAGATGCCCGCTCCTCTGTCACCGTTTAACCACGACGGGAGGTGCCCGAGAGGTTAGATACCTCTGAAAAGTGGGAACTAAAGGTCTGTACGTACAAAGTCGTGTGTGAGTTGCACCATTGCATTGCATATCATAGCATTCCTGCATAAAACAGAGTCCTCATCATATAAATTAGTATGGGTTCTTGTATACGATGAGTTTACCTTAGTGCCAGATCCCTTAGCTTATGTGCTTTTGTGTGTGCATATAAGTTAAGGTTACATTTATAGCTGCTCTTTATTTATTATACCTATTTCTTTTACTTATACTGTCTCTTATTTATTACTGCCACACTTACTCTTGCTAGTATAGATTTGTAAACCATTATTGTTAGTAATTTTATACCCTGCTAGTCTAGACTCTTGTCACCTGATTGATTCATTACCCCTTGATGTCCCCCGCTTCCTCCTCCCGCTCGGTGCCTAGGAGTCGCGGGTGGAGGCGGCGAGGAATATGCTGAGTCTTATAGACTGACGGTCAGACTCTCCGCTGCTGCACGGAGAGCACCGGTAAGCAAGACGCCTCATCTACCTACACTACACATCTACCCAGGACAAAGGACAGAGTTATATGCTATTGAGGGCGTTGAGCCGTGTGGGTGTTTGGATTGTTATATCTTTGGCAGGAGAGAGGCAAAAAAGAGATAGTTAGATCGGGCTTAAGCCCTAGTTGTACTACTTTTTTTCCACACTCTGATTAGTACTCTACTATTTATGATTATCTCATTTTGTACATGTACTATTTATATTATGTGATTATTTTGGATTATTGCTTCTGGTTTATTCAATTTTATTGTAATTTTGGTTGGCCTGGATAATGTTGAATAGTCGACAGGATCGACGTATTATGGCGGCGACCATTTAGTGAAATGGTTCCACCGCAAGACAACGGTTCTGGGCGGTAAGACCCTGTAGGAATGCAAAAAAAGAGGGTCTTACAATTACGCCCCGGCTACGGCGCCGAATTCTATTGACTTTTAAAATAGAAAAGGAGAGTTTTGCATTAAATGGGTTTGAAAAGCTTTTGTTTAATTTTAATCCAAATTAATCATTTGATATAGGCAAGTATACCTTATCGTGTGTAGTACAAGATATTTTGGTTTAGAAAATATCGAGGTCGTATATTTCCGCGGATCTTGTTATTACTTCTACTTTTAAGGAACGAACTATTATTTTATCGGAGTAATATCTTAAGATGGTTTATAAGAAACGATAATTTGCGTATAACTAGAGTTCTAAACGTTGATAAAGATAGCGCCCCTTGTCGAATTACCTTGAGACAAAAATAGTCTTTTTATTAAAAAGTAAAATATATGACTTTTTAAAATATTAAAACGGCTTGGACGTGGAGGTTTCATAAGTATGAATGCCCCTCTCTCGAGGGTATGCCCACCTAAGATTAAGAATATTCGACCGAACTCTCATTCTTTAATCGAATCTCCTTAATAATTGCTTTATGAACCCCTCTATTGGGTTTTTATTCCCAAATTGGGAGACTTACCTCATCCTCTCTAGAGGGTAGAGCACACTTCTCTTTACCCGTGAGCGATCAATCCATACGCACGATACTCTCGGCTAACTAGAGTATGGAAATGGAAATGAGAACCATACATTGACTATATGGCCTCACTCGACGTTTTTCTCAGGTAAACCTTAAGCTCGTTAATTAATTTTTGTAAAAGAGATGTTTTAATTTTTAGAAAACCATTTATTTGTCCCAATGCTCTTCGACATCATGCACTAAAGGAAATTAGCCACTCATCGGAATGGGGATGACATTAATAAACCGAAAAGACATGTTAATAATTTAAGCGGTAAAGAAAAATTAAAAGACTTATAAAAGTGCAGAAATAATATCCGTCCCAACCATCTTAATCAAGCACTAAAAAGTACTTAGCCTCTTATCCGGGATAGTGGTGGTAATTATACTTGAAATAAATCTAAGTCTCATACACACACACACACACACTCTACTTGTAATAAAAAAGACTAAATCGAAAGAAAGCGTTAAAAGAAAGCGATAAATAAAGCGTTAAAGAAAACAATTAACTATTTTATGAAAGCTTTTAAATCTATGTTATGAAAGCGATAAATCTAACTTATGAAAGCAATAAAATTAATCTCATACACATACACACTCTACTTGTACTAAAAAGATTAAATTAAAAGAAAGTAAAATCTATTCTCAAACACACACACACACACACTAACATAAAGTTAAAATGAAGATCCAAATGAGAAAAACAACATTTTATTTACAAAATAAACATTACAACTAGGCTATAAAAGTGAAAATTACAAAAAGAAATCAAACTTAAAAGCATAAAGGAACTCACATACACTCAAAAAAATTCAAAAAACACTAAAACACTCTCAAAATCTGGATGGAATTGCTTCAGCCGATCCCCTCTATTTATAGGAAAAAAATTTATTTTTACATGCCCTTGGTCATGGGCGTGACTTCTGCGGGTGCTGGATGGATAGGCTTGACCGCCTTTTGGAAGATTTTGACCGGGAAAATGGATGTACATGGCCGTGACTTGAGGTGTCACGGGCGTGACCTTGGGTGGCACAAATCTGGTTCAACTGGGGCGTGACGACTAGCGTGTATGCTGGCTTCTGGAAGGAGTTGATGGGTCACACCCTTGGTCATGGGCGTGACTTTGGAAAATCGATGGGAGCAGGTGCCGATCAACGAGATGGGATGTCGATCGACGGGATGTGGTACATGAGCATGACTTGAAGTGCCACAAGTGTGATCTTGTAAATCGATGGGACAACATGCCGATCCACAGAACGGGAGACCGATCGAGTTGGAAATTGGCATTTTAAGATTACACACCCTTGGTCACGGGCATGACCCAGGGCGTGACTTAACAAAAAATTGCCAAAATGCTGAAAAACATAAAAAAGCTAAGTTAGTAAGGAAAATATTAAAACAAGCAAGTTATTCATTAATTTACATAAAATATTACAATATTACTTAGAATTATACTAAAAACTATACTACAAATATGTATATTTTATTACTCATCAATGCGCGTCACACCCTCGGTCACGTCCATGACCTAGAGCGTGTAATCTTTAAATTGCTGCTGACGGAAAATCTTTGGCAGGATGGAGGCGTGATCTGGCGACAAGAAATTATACGGGTGTGACATGAAATGTCATGGGCTTGTACATGGCTGAATTAGGGCGTGAATGCTAGATGAGCGGCGGGTTCCGTTGGAGGTTATACGGGCGTAACTTGCACCAACATGGGCGTGTACTGAGCGATTCATCTAGATGAGCTGCAATTTGTCTAGTCATGGCCATGTCACCTTACACGACCTAAGTCACGGGCATGACCGAGGGCGTGACTTGCATTTCTTCACATTTTTGGCTATGGAACAGGCAGTGAGTTGGAACGACTCTTTATGTTGACACGCCCTTGGTCACGGGCATGACTGAGGCATGTACTTGCAATTTTGATCAAAAGCTCTAGAAATCCTGAAAAACATAAAATAACCTTAAGTTAGTAGACAATTATTTAAATAAATGATTATTTAAGTAAAATAATCCATACTAAAGTTTTTGCTTTTCCAGAGCAAAAGTATGAGAAATATTCATAAGACATTAATAAGATTTCTAATTAAACTAAAAATTTATTAAATCAAAAGAAAGCCAGAAATAAAATTTAGGGATTTATAAGATAAGTCCTATGAAAATAATATGAAAAGAGAGAAATCTTTAGCTAAGAATTCTCAAATTATTTAACTATCATACAAAATTGTGTAATTTGCAAAAAAAATTAGATTAGAATTATAAGAACTCTAATTTTAAAGAAGCTTACAGAAAATTATAGACAACTACTTATGCTCTCCACATATTTTAATTTAAATCTAAAATCAATTATATTGGCTAAAGGGTTTGGGTAAGCAAGAAGATAGCTTTGTTTGGGGGTGATGAATTTTATCCTCTCACCCCACCTTTTATTTATTTGTATATTTTTAGGAAAATAATGAATTTTATTCTCTCATTTTCCATAACATATAATCTTTACATAATATTTTTCATACAAAGGGTGCATAGGTTTAGGAAATAATGAATTTTATCCTCTTATTTCCATGACATATGATCTTTTAATAAGTATTTTTTTTAGTAGGGGAAGGCTAAGGGTAATGGGCTAAAGGGATAAAAAGGCTAAACAATTTTTAGATTAAATTAATACATTTTGAGAGCAACTATAGTAAATTGAAATTTCCTAAGAATCTAAAAGCATGTGTATAAATAGTTAAAATTTAAATGTGGTAAGCACAACTACTACAAAATTGAAACTAAATAAAATAAATGAGAAAAAATGCTAAATAAATTACTCTAATCAAATTAAAATCACAAAATATTCCTTAAGACTAAATCACCTACAAATTAAATTTTACTAACCATGATAAAACAAATGATTAGCAAATTAAAAATAATAAAAATACTTATAAATAAACTCACAAATATTTGATTTTGGAAATGACAAAAACCAAAGTAAGGGCTTATTATATTATTTTTTTGATTTTTTCTAAATTTTGAAATATATATATATTTGGAAATTTTAAAATTTTCAAAAATTTACAAAAATTTTGAAATACACTCCATACTTAAAATTCAACATTGTCCCCAATGTTGAAAACTATGTACGAGGTAAAAAAAAATGAACATGAAAAAAATGAACAAAGAGAGGAAGAAGAGCACGTCCCTGATTTTGAGATGGAGGAACCACCATGAATACCTACATAAAATTAAAATAACAAAACACAAAACAAACAAAACAAAAAAGAGAAAATATTTTATGTCATTTTATAAGTTATATATATATATAAGGAGTTGCGATTGGATGACACCCTAAAACTCCCTTTCCAAGAATTTAATTATAGCATATATTTTTTATTATTATAATTATTTTTTTAGGTAATGGGGGAAAAAGGAAAAAAGAAAGAAAAAGAAAGATAAAATTAATAGTGTTTCCCCTTTTCAAAATATAGATAAAACCTCCCAGGCAACGACGCCAAAAACTTGATACATAAAAATAAAAAGGGTTTAATATTATATACGGAATAGACAAGCGTACCTATCGTTCATAGCATAGGTTATGAAAATATCAAGGTCGTATAAATCTGAGGGTCTGTCGAGTACTTTTACTTCGGGAAAACAACTATTATTTTATCGAATAAATCTTTAGGAGAAATTTTATAAATACAACTAAAAAAAAAATGAAAACTAACGTGAAGAAAAGCGCACTTCGAATGAAATTACAAAAGATAAATTCTAATTCGATCCTTGACCGTGGAGATTCCCGAATTATGAACGCACTTTTCTTGATGGTACACTCACCTGAGTTTAGGTTAATCAACCGAACTCTCATTCTAAAATAGAAACCCCTAAAACTTGCTTTACGAGGTGAATCCCACTATAGGATTTGACTCCAATTCAGAATATTTGCGTCATCCTCTCTCGAGGGTTGCGTGCAACTCTTTTTATTCATGAGCGATCAAATCGTACGCATGAGCCTCTTGGCTAACTACAATACGAAAACAACAATCGAAATTCATAATCGATATATGAACTGGATACAATATTATTCAAGAATAAATCGAAGGAGGAAGGGAAAGATAATGAAGAGAAAGATAATTTCATCCAAAGCTCGCAATTTCCAGGATCTAAATATAAATTTAATGACATGAAAATAAAAGGGTGAAGTGAATAGAAAAGAGACAATTTATAAAAGTAAATTTAAATTATCATTAAAAGACAAAGTGGATTACATAAAAATAGAAAGCATTACATGAAATAAAATCTAAGACTACATTGCATAAATTGAAAGTACAAGGAATTTAAATCTAAGCTAAAAAATAAACAAGAAAATATAAGAAAGAAGAAAAGCATTTCTAAGCATTTCTGCCCCAAAAGGGGGCAGAGGAAAGGAGTTTCGACCCAAGAGGGCGGAAAAAGGATTTCCTTGGGATCTGGAGGAGCTGCCTTTAAATAGGCAAAAGTTGAGGTTTCATGCCCTCGGTCATGCCCGTAACCAAGGGCGTGTCAGGGTCATGTTCAAAGCAGATGCGGAGAGGGCACCTTCAACAGTTATTGCAACATTACATGTACGTCATGCCCACAGTCATGCCCTCGGTCACGCCTTTGGTCACGCCCGTGACCTAGGGCATGTAATCTTTGAAATGCTGTTGGCAATTCTATCTTCGGCGGGATGGAGGCATGATCCGGCGACAAGAAATTACACGGGCGTGTACATGAAATGTCACGGGCGTGTACATGGATGAATTAGAGTGTGTCGGCTGGATGAGCAGTGGGATTCGTTGGAGGTTACACGGGCGTGACAATTGAAAGTCACGGGCATGACTTGACCAACACATGCATGTCTGAGTGATTCATCTAGATGAGCTAGAATTTGTCTAGTCATGGCCATGTCACCTTACACAGCCTCGGTCATGGGCACTACCAAGGGCATGACTTATATTTCTTCATGTTTTTGTATTTGGAACACGACAGTGAGTTGGAATGACTCTTTATGTTGACATGCCCTTGGTCACAGTCGTGACTGAGGGCATGTACTTGCAAATTTGGTCAAAAGCTCCAAAAATCCTGAAAAACATAAAATAACCTTAAGTTAGTCGACAATTATTTAAATAAATGATTATTTAAGTAAAATAGACAAATTATTTACAAATTTATATTAATATTAAACTAAATACTATACTAAAAGTAGGTCAAAATACTACTTATCAGCCATCCTCCTACCATCAATGTATGAAGTATAACATCGGAAGGAGGGGGGTGGTCCAAATCCGAGTCAAGGGAGACCCAAAGGTGGCCAGATAGTGCTACCTCACGGTTGTCAACACAGTCACCTAAAAGGAGGAAGAAGAGGAGGTGGGCAAAGGAATGGAAGGACAAGCCAGGTTGGAGGCAACAAAAGAAATCAGGATGAAGGAATTCGTCACCGCGGATGGAAGGCCGGAGAAGGTGCATGTTAGTAGGGAGCTGAGGGAGGAGGAGCATGAGAAGATCATCGAGTGCATCCAGCAGAACATCAATATTTGTGCATGGAGCATTGCGGACATGCCAGGGATTGATGCGGACGTTGCGTGTCATGGCCTCAACCTCGACCCAAGTGTTCGTCCCATCCGCCAAAAGAAGGGAGTTGCGACAACTACTCTTGCCGGACCCATCTGAGAAGAAGTGGAGAAGCTGCTGAAGGCTGGTTTGTGTCAGAGATCCAGTATCCAGGCTGGGTTTCCAATGCTGTAATGGTGATGAAAGGATATGGGAGGTGGAGGATGTGTATCGATTCTTTATTATTGAATAATGCATGCCTCAAGGATTGTTACCCTTTGCCTCGAATCGATGCGCTGGTAGACTCAGTCGTCGGTTTCCCTGTGATGAGTTTCTTAGATGCTTTTTCAGGATACCATCAGATCTAAATGCACCCGCCGTATGTCAAGGATGTTTCCTTCATTATGGATGATGGGCGCTATTGCTATAAGATGATGCCCTTCGGGTTGAGAAATGCATGAGTCACGTACCAAAGAATGATGGATCGGGTGTTCAGGGAGCAAAAGGGTAGAAACTCAGAGGTCTATGTAGATGACCTACTGATGAAGAGTAGGGACATGGGGTCACACCTTTAGTACCTACTAGAGACCTTTGCCACCTTGAGGAAATTAAAAATGAGGCTTAACCCTCTGAAGTGTGTTTTTGGGGCAGGGAGGGGAAAGTTTCTAGGTCACCTCCTCACCCCTGTAGGGGTAGAGCCCAACCCTAATAAGGTGAGGGCGATCTTGGACTTAGAGTCCCCTAGGAATGCAAAGGAGGTCCAACGGCTTATGGGGAAGTTGTCCAGGTTAAGCAGGTTCCTCTCCCGGGTAGGGGAGAAGTGCTCACCCTTCTTTATGGTTTTATGAGGAAGTTAGAAGTTTTAAAGGACTTCGGAGTGGGAGGAAGCTTTGCAACAATTGAAGAAGCAGCTCACGCAGGCACCCCTACTCCAAGGGCCTAGGGTGGGAGAGGATTTGGCTCTTTACCTGGGAGTGGGAGCTGAGGCAGTAAGCCTAGTCCTAGTTCGAGAAGAGGGCAGGAAGCAGCTCCTCATCTACTACGTGAGCTGGGTCTTGAAGAAAGCAGAACTCAAATACCCTATCCTTGAGAGGTTGGCGTTCGCCCTGATCATCTCAGCCAGAAAGCTTTGGCCATATTTCTAGGCGCACTCAGTCAAAGTAGTGACCAACCATCCCCTCCGCAACATCATGGAAGGTGTTGGGAATATTGCCCCTCAATGTTCCCTATATTTGAAGATGCATCACATACAATGCTAAGTGCATATTATATTTTTGAAGTGTTGAAGTCGGGAGTGTACTGCCTTCAAGATGTTGAGGGTATCCCCTTTAGCAACACTTGGAGCGGCAATGATTTGAAGCATTTTTATTCTTAGTTGATAATAAAATTCATTTGATAAATCCTTTTGAATACGCATAGAACTCTACCCCTACCGGGGTGCCATAACCTGAAAAATTCCATGTTGTAAGGTAAAAGGAAATGATGATGAATAACCCCTGAGTAGATTCCGCCAACTGTGCTCTCACAAGCCGACGGGGCAGGTTGACCACTCAGGAGGCGGGAGGAAATGATGATGAAAAGACCCTTGAGTAGGTTTCGCCGACCGGGCTCTCACAAGTGGTGGGTCAGGTTGACCACTTAGGTGGCAGGAGGAAATGATGAACAACCCCTGATTAAGTTCTACTGACCGGGCCCTCACAAGCCGGCGGGGCAGGTTGACAACTCAAGAGGCGAGTAGAAATGATGATGAACAGAGCCCCTGAGTAGGTTAGGCTGACCGGTCTCTCACAAGTCGGCGGAGCAGGTTGACAATTCAGGAGGCAGGAGGAAATGATGCTGAAAAGACCCCTGAGTAGGTTCTGCCGACCGGGCTCTCACAAGCCGGCGGGGTAGGTTGACCACTCAGGAGACGGGTAGACATGATGATCAACAGAGCCCCTGAGTAGGTTCCGCCAACCGGGCTCTCACAAGCCCATGGGGTAGGTCGACCACTCAGGAGGCGAGACGAAATGATGATGAAAAGACCCCTAAGTAGGTTCCGCTGAACGGGCTCTCTCAAGCCGATGGGGCAAGTTGACCACTCAGGAGGTGGGACGAAATAATGATGAAAAGACCCCTGAGTAGGTTCCGCTAACTGAGATCTTACAAGCCAGCGGGGTAGGTTGACCACTCAGGAGGCATGAGGAAATGATGATGAACAACCACTGAGTTGGTTCCGCCGACCGGGCTCTCACAATCCGGCGGGGCAGGTTGACCACTCAGGAGGCGGGTAGAAATGATGACGAAAAAAGCCACTGAGCAGGTTATGCTGACCGGCCTCTCACAAGCCGGCGGGGCAGGTTAACCACTCAGGAGGCGGGAGGAAATGATGATGAGAAGACCCCTGAGTAGGTTCTGTCGATCGGGCTCTCACAAGCTGGCGGTGTAGGTTGACCACTTAGGAGGCGGGTAGAAACGATGATAAACAGAGCCCCTAATCAGTAGGTTCCGCCGACCGGGCTCTCACAAGCCGGCGGGCCAAGTTGACCACTCAGGAGGGGGAGGAAATGATGATGAAAAGACCCCTGAGTACATTCGGATGACCAGGCTCTCACAAGCCGGCGGGGCAGGTTGACCACTCAGGAGGCGGGTAGAAATGATGATGAACAGAGCCCTTGAGTAGGTTCTGTCGACTGGGCTCTCATAAGCCGATGGGTGAGGTTGACCGCTGAGGAGGCGAGTTGAAATAATTATGAAAGACCCATGAATAGGGTACGCCGACCGGGCTCTCACAAGCTGGTGGGGCAGGTTGATAACTCAGGCGACATGTTGAAAGGGTGCACTAAAAGTTCCCCGAAAATAACCCTGCAGACCAGGCTCTTAAAGGCCAATAGGGCAGGAAGGTCACCTAGGAAGATCCAACCTAATCAGGGTAAAAGGGGGGAACTGAGTGGGTCTCACCCCGACCATTCACACCCCTCCCCCCCCCCCCCCCCACACACACACACCCGCTCTCACACAGGTGGTAGCATGCACGCTGGTGGCGCGGCTCGTGACTAGGGTGCAGATCCAATGCCCTCACTGAATCTCAGATGGAGCTGACCCTCGCCCATGGCAAAGATAGGTGAGCAAACGGGGAACTCATAACCCAATAACTACTCATCTTAATGGGTTTCATTCTCTTTGGGAGTCTCCCCCTAAGAATGTGCATCTTGTTCAGCATTTAGAGCAGCCTCCTTAGCAATCATTGCAACCTCATCCAATAACTACTCATCTTCTAGGAGATTCCCCTGAGTTGATGGAAGCTCCCTGGGTTACTACAGGGATTTCTGTAGCTGTCTCCCCTGGATTGATGCAAGTTTTTCTAGAGGATTTGCAAGAGGATCCACTTGGACTGTTCCAGTTTGAAAAATAGTGAGCTTGTTTGGGTCATGAACCTCAGTAGTTGGGACACTTGGGGTAATCTCTCCTTGTGCACTCTTGTCCTTCTCCTGGACACTCACAATTCCTTGATTAAGCCTCTCCTCCTCCTGGATCTTCTCACCCTTCTTAACCTTACTTACCAGGGAAGTTAAGAACTATTTAGTTACCATGGAGGTGGAGATAGTTGATTTTAGTGCCAGGAGGGACTCTTGTGATTTTTGCAATTCGGACTCCATCTGGGAGTACTTCCTATTGAACTTCCTTGCTCGAGAGGCCATTAGATCAACAAATGTGCCAGTAGCTAATCCTACTGCTTTTGAAATCACTTGCTCAAAGTCAAAGCAAGGAGTAGGTGTGGTAGAGATAGGAGGTGTTCCTGTGAAATTCTCATGGTAGTCTGGAATATCTTGGTGGATAGGAGAGTGGGGTTGATACACTTCTGGAGAAATATAATATTGTGGTAGCAGAGTAGAAATGTTGTCTGTAGTTGTGATGGATGGTTGTTGATATGGTTGGAGAGGGATCTGAGGTGCAGGTTCTGGAACTATAAGAGATGGGATGGACTAGAGATTTTGGACAGAAGTATCATCTGGGATGATATCTTGTTGTGCTGCTACAGGGACCTATGCTGGATTATCATCCCTTGGGGGATCTGGTACATTTGTCTATGTGTCCTATGGAGTTGGAGAAGGAGGTGAAGAAACAGCTTGGCCAGTCTTTAGGATCTGCCTGGTCCACTTGAAAAAATTCCAATGTTCATTCTTTTTCCTGGAGGAATAGAAATTCCTTTTGACTTGCACACACTTGGATATTGATGAAACAAAACTTGGCTCATTATTCTCATGTAAGCATTCTCCTTATGGGAGTATTTATGGCTGATTAGTTTCAGAAGGCAGCTCCCCCAGTTGATCTTCTTGTTTAGAACCAAGACTCCCATTATCTGGAGCTGTTGTTTGGGGATGGCATCATGAGCTGAGATTTTGCATAGGAGCACCTTCCTTACTATATCAGCAAGGAATCTATATTCTTCTGCAAGATTAATCTTCTTCAGATTGATGGCCCTCTCTTTCCTGGATTGCATGATTTCTAAAGCCTTCTTTGTCTCTTCCCCTGTCAATTCATCAGACTCATCACCTGTTGGTAGATCAAAGGTGTGAGATAGCATTTCCTCGGTAATGTTAATATCAGTTCAGATATTTTCCCATTGAGGGATCCATCCTCTCCTATTTGAAGATTATCTTTAAACTCTGTCAGTTCAACATCAAGGATCTTGCACCTTGTGGAGATCAACTTTGTCAACCTGGCAGACTGAAACAAGCCAAGAATGACATTGAAATTATCAGAGGATGCATTGAAGGAGTCCACATCAACATCAAAACCTGAGTTGATCCTAGGAGGAGCCATTGACTCTGTGGTGAACAATTTGCAAAGGAGAAAAGAGAGAGAGAGGGAGAGAGAGACGAGAAAGAGATGCAAGAGAGCTGGAGAGAGGAAGAGCACGAGATCAAGAAAGAGAGAATTCGAAAGCGTAATGAATTCGACGCATATGTTGCTTAAAAGAAGACGATTCATCGCAAGTTAGGGTTTTATTCGAAGCACCGTCGACAGAGACTAATAGTCAGCGTGCCAAAATGTGTCGAAGCAACTTCTATAGGTGAAACTACGCACGCTTGTCATGTCGACGTTGCGTCAATTAGAACTTAACGCATCTTCGAATTTGACGAGCAACTATTAAATCGACGGATGCGTCGATATAAAGTCGACGTTGCATCGAATTCTATTCAAATTATCTATAGTAGATTGCTCTCGAAGCAGGTGTCGAGTAGAATTAGGCGGTATCTTTGTTAACCAAAATGACGTTGCCTTTGTTAGCTTTTCTTTTAATTTTTTATTTCCATTTCTTATCTCAATCAATTCTATTTCTTTATCCTCAATTTCATTCCTTAAATCATTATTTATTGAATATAATTCATCTTTCTTGAAGTTCTCAAATTCTTCTCTATTTGTTTCTAATTCTTTTTGTATTTTGAGGTAATCATTGCAAAATTTCTTTAAAGCAATCATTAAAGTCTTCTAAGTCAAAATCAAAATTTCAAACAGTGATACATGTTCTTCTTCATCATTTGAGGAGATCCCTAATGCCATAATGCAGACAGCTTCAACAGCTTCTTCATCACTTTCTGATGAAGAGGAGCTTAACTCTGCTTCAGAGTTACTCCAGGTTTCAGTAATGAAACCTTTACCTTTCTTCTTGTCTTTCCTCCTGAAAGACTTCTTCTTTTGCTCATCTTTGTTACTGCTCCTTTCCCTTTGTTCTTGTGGGCACTCAGGAGCAATATTCCCTGTCTTGTTAAATGAGAAGCAAATCACTTCCTTCTTTGGAGCCTTATCAAATCTAGGCTTTGAGCTCCTCTCTCTTCTTCTTGAGTCTTCTATCTTGACCCACTTTCTGAATCTCCTTGCTAAGAGACTGAACATCTTATCTTCAGAAGTGGAGGGCTCTCCTTCAGCAACCTTCAAAGCAAGGATCCTTTGCATGGGAGTTGAGGTTGTCTCCTTTGCCTCTATTTCAGCCCTGCTTTTTAGTAACATCTCATAAGATTTGAGCTTTCCTAGAAAAGCATCAGTAGAGATGTCTCTATGGCATCTGGACTCTCTGATGACCCAGATCCTTGAGTCCCATGAGCTTGGGAAGCACATTAGGATCTTATCATTGATCTCCATTAAGGATATCTCTTTGTCCAGAATCTTTAGCTCATTGATAATAATGTAGAATCTGTCATACATTTCAGCAACACTTTCCTCAGCTTTCTTTTGAAAGTTCTCATATTGGGATATGAGACTTCCTGTCCTTTCTTTCATCAGAGCTTCTTCCTACAATTCTGGAAAGGGATTCCCAGATCTCTTTTGCTGATTGGCAGTCAGCTACTTTCTAGAAAATTTCATCTGACATTGTGGAAACTAGAATATTCATTGCCTTGGCATCACATGCCTTCTGCTTCTTCTCAGCCTATGTCCACTCATTCCTTGGAACAGCTTCCAATGTTGAGGATCCACTGATAACTTGTCTAACTTGAGCTGGGGGACCTAAAATTATAACATCAAAGATGTCTTCATCAATAGAGTTTATGTAAACCTTTATTCTGGCCTTCCAGAGTGTAAACTTATTTAGGTTACACACTGGTGGTCTTGTTGATGCATAATCCTTAGAACTCATTTTCTTTAGAAAATAGTTTTAATTAATTTAAAATAAAGAAATGAGAGTGAGGAGATCTTTTGATCAAGGTGTTAACCTTTTAATGAACAACCTGTCTCTGATACCAATTGAAAGTGCATAGTGTGCCTCTGAGTATTCTCTAGAGGGGGGTGGGGGTAAATAAAGTTTTACATATTTTCTACCCTAAATGTACACACACACACAATAAAACTACTAAGTAGTATGCAATCAACACTACCAAAACAGAATAAAGTAAATGCAGGAAATATAAATACAGAAAATAGTAAAGAGGGATAACACAGAAAATTCAATCCAGAAGACACATGATTTTTAATGTGGTTTCCCAAAATGTGGGTAGTCCACTCTCCTACCTCCCTGGTAGGATTGCACTAACTATGTCTGAGTCTTTTGATAAGGAGACTCTCAGAACCACTGAGTTTTTTTGATAGGAGACTATTTGAACCACATAGTCTTTTGATAATGAGACTCTTAGAACCACTGAATCCTTTGAAAGATGGATTAATAAAACTCTTTTGTCGTTGGTGAATAAAGAAGAAGAAAGAGAAAGAATAGAATTCTGCTTTCAGAATTCTTCAGAAGCTATTTCTTTAAGCTGCTGCTTCTATTTATCACAGGATCTGTATATGATGAACCCTTACTTATTATTGTGATGATTGTAAGGGTTATTGGCTTGAACCTGATTCTTTGAGCACTTCTTGTAAACTTGATGTTGTGTGAAGAAGAAAGAGCAGCTGTGTTGTTTTTCCTGTGCAGAGAAATATGTTCTTTTCTATCTTAGGGTTGAAGGAGGAAAGAGAGAAAACCATATTCGACAGATAGAAAAATATGTGATCAATCCTTGTGTTTTTCTTCTCCTCTCAGCATACTTATTCTCCGTGATTGGAATTTGAATTTCTTTCTTCTTTTGGGTTGTCCTGAAAAGGAATTCCTATTGGACAGTTGATTTCCCTTTCTTCTTTTGTTCCCGACCCGTCCATCAGATTTGAATACATTCCAAGAATGTTTTTGCTGCATCCTAGAATACTCCATTCCATTCATGGCAATAAACGAGCCATTGGAGAACTATCTTCGGCTTTGTGGACCTTCTTAAAATGTATTAAAAGGACAGTAGAAAAGCTTCTATTTTAGACTGTATTCAATGATGCGTCGACTTCATCATTCTTCATATCGACGCACTTCTGAGTTCTTATAGGAGTAGCTTCGAATTCCTTCTTAGCTCTGGCTGAACTCAGATGTCGACGTTGCGTCGATTAATTATCGACGTAACCGTCAAGTTGAAGACTTGGACTTAAACTATATCTTCTGTGTCGAATTGAAGTCGAAGTTGCGTCGACCTTTAAGATGGCCTCGACAAGCTATTCCTTCCGCGTTGAGTTTCTTTCGATTCGTCGAATTGACTTATACTTTGACAGGTTGATTGAGTTGCTTTGACTTTCAATCAGAGTTAAGTCGACAGCTAGTCGAAGTTGCGTCGATTTCTATCCAATGCAAGTTTTAACTCAACTAAATTTGTTCTTATCTTGACCTGATCTTGACACTTTAAGGTGAGTGTGACATCCTAAGACATCTAATGATCAATTTACCCTTTCTATATAATGTGGGTAATACAACCTAACTGATGAAATCACTTTAAGTAATTTGTTAGATAAATCACAAGGGTTTTTCTCAACATCGTTTATTGCCAAGAATGGAATGGAGTATTTCGGAGATACAACAAAGACATTCTTGGAAGTTATTCAAATCAGACTTGAAGGGTTGGGAACAAAAATAGAAGGAAACATTTATTGTCCAATGGATATTCCTTCTAAGGTGAGACCAAAAGAAGAAAGAAATTCAAACACTAATGGTCAGAGAATAAATATGCTAAGAAAGAAAGATAACAAAGGATTTTAGTGATTCTTCTCCCTCTCCTTCTTCATCATCCAAAAGCTTTCCCTCTAAACAAGAAAAAGAGAACAAGAACATCTCTGTACAGATATATAAGGTTGCGACTTCTTCTTCTTAATCTCACAGCAACAAACAAACATGAGTACAGAGATTGACAGGATCACAAGATACTAACCCTTGCATTCTTCTCAATCATAAGCAAGGGTTCATCATATACAGATCCTGAAGAATACCAAAATATAACATCTAGTGTGATAGCTGCTATAGGATTCATACAGCAGAATCCCAGTCTTCTTTTTCTCTCTTCTTTCCTCTGTTCTTATTCCGTAACTGTAAAAGAGTACTAAGAATCCCTCTCCAAAGGATTCAGTTGGTTCTAAGAGTCTTCTTATCAAAAGACTAAGTAGTTCTAAGAGTCTCCTTATCAAAAGGCTAAGTGGTTCTAAGAGTATCCTTATTAAAAGACTCAGTGGTTCTGAGAGTCTCCTTTTCAAAAGACTCAGTGCTGGTTCTGAGAGTCTCCTTATCAAAAGACTCAGGCACATTTAGTGCAATCCTACCAAGGTGGTAGAAGAGTGGACTACCCACATTTTGGGGAACCACTATAAAAATATTGTGTCTTCTGTGTTGCTTTTCTGTGCTGTCCCAGTTTACTATTTTCTGTTTTATATTTTCTGTGCCTACTTTATTTTGTTTTGGTGTTCATGACTGCACATTGCTTAATAGTTTTATTGTGTGTGCATAATTAGGGTAAAAGGTTTTAAAACTTTATTCACCCCCCTCTAGAGAATACTCAGAGGCACACTGTGCACTTTCAAATATGTACGTGAGAAAGGGCTGCTTGAAGAGAGAGAAGAAGGGGCTGCATGGATTGGAAGAGAGAGAAACAAATGCTTGGAGAAATTAATTAAAATGTGAACCGGCTACAATAATGAAGAGGAGTTGAAAACTGAATGGCTACATTGAAGAGAGAGAATGGCAACATTAATTTAATTTAAATAGATTGCATTGATGATAATAATAATAATAATAATAATAATAATAAGGTTAAACGGAGGTGAGGAAACCGAATGTTTGTAATTATAATAATAAGTTATATTAAAATATTCGGTTACATGTTAGTGGAATAATGATAGTGCATGCATGAAATGATAATAAAATTGGTTAGATATGGGAAATGAAACCGGTTTTACATAATAATAATAGGAGAAGTTAATATTGCATGCATGATGATAAATAATAATATTTGCATGGGATTATAAAAATATGGCCGGGCGGCGTCTTCAAATAATAAAACTGGTCGTGTGCATGGATTGCATGGATTTAATAGAAGGTGGTGACTTGTATGCAAATAATAATATATACGTGACGGTCTTGACTTTGCAAAGATGCGCGTATGTGTGTATTTGGATCAAAACTTCACAACGGGCTTTTTATTTTGGACGTGCAAAAATCACCCCTAGGCCTGCAAAATAACAATAAAAATAATATTAGCGTAATTTGTAATAAAAAGTATTTAAAAAGCAAATTGACATATTAATAGGTGAAAATAAATATTTTTATATATGAAAACTAATATTTTTACGTTAATAATTTAAGCTAAATTATGCGTTATCACTCGCGCTCCGCTGGCGGCAAAGCCGCAGTGGCTTGGGCGAGCTGCTCCTTGAGGGCCTTCACTTCGGCCTCCAACTCGCCGTTTCGGATCGCCATTTGGGCCGCGGCCTCCACATCCTATGTTAAGAGAAATGAGAATATGAAAAGAAAAAAAAGAGGGGGGAAGTGAGTAGGGTGATGAGATCTACCTTTTCCTTCGGAGCCTGTCCTAGGAGCTTCTCGACGACCTCAAGTAGCGTATCTAGGTCCCCAACTTTCTCCTTTGTGAGCTCTCGAGCGGCCTCGGCTTTATAGAACCTCTTCATGAAGGAGAGGGCGCGGCGAGATGCCATATGCGAGAGCTCAGTAGCGCGCAGTTGGGCTCGCGAGCTCTCGTAGGCGAGCTCCCGCATGGAGGACTTCTCAAAGGCGTCGACCTCCTCTCTCCCATACATCCCATAGGCAATGGAGAAGGTGTGATCACCAGCCTTGCACCGCTCGACCCAGGAGGGAAGGCGAGTAGAAAGGGAGACCTTCTCCTCGAACATCTCCCAAGCGACCAGAGGGCCTCCCGCACTGTCCAAGGGCTTCTCCCCGAGGTCGAAAGGCGGGTGCAAGTCCGACATATCCACACCACTCGCCCCAGCGTCCGCATGGACCGCGGGATCCTGGCGGCTCGTTGGGGTCTTCTTGGACGCCAGCTATTTCTTCAGCTTCTTCCGCGAGTCGGAAGGGGGCGGGGAGTCGAGGTCAACCATTGCCCTCTTCCCCTTGCCGCTGCCAGACTTGGACTTGACCAAGTCGCCAGCGCAGGCTTTCGCAGCCGCTCTCGCCATGTCCAACGAAGAGGTCAGCTTCGCGCCGCCCGCATGAGGCGGGTTCACCGGAATTAGGCGCTCCCCTACAACGAAGAAGCATGTTAATATGCGGAGTGCGAGCAAAGAAGGGGCAATATAGAATACGCGATCAGAAGCATACCTTCACCCTGTAGTACCAGGGGGAGCAAGTTGAGGCACCGCTGCAGATAGGCGACCTCAAAGTTCTTCTCGAGGAAGAATTTGTAGAGCTCCACCGCATCTACCTCTACGTGAGGAGCACGATAAACCCCCTCGTCTCGCTGAATAGAAGCGTAAGGAATGTTGTCGAAGTTCCCCTTGATGATGAGCACTCGATCATTCTAGTGATGCACCTTGTTGGAGGTCTCGCAGACCTTGATCCGCGAGACGGTCAGAAAAGTGACCCCTTCCGAGGTCGCCCGGAAAGTAAATAGCTTGCGGAAGACAGTGAAGTTGAACTCTATCATCTCCTTGCGCATGTAACAGGCGAATACCATGAGCATGGTAATCGCATTTGTGTTCATCTACGCAGGCACCATCCTGATGTACTTCAGGAATAGCTTCACCTCAGGCCATAAGGGAATGTGAAGCCCGACCTCAAAATGAGATAGGGGGAATGCGAGCTCGCCCTTGCGGAAGGAATCAATCGCCTCACGGTCCCTCGGGTAGCAAGCCGAATACCCCTCTGGGAGGTAGGCAACCTTAAACGCGAGGCAGTCCTCTTCTGAAACCTTCCCCTCAGGGAAGAGGTGGTCAGCGAAATTCACCACGCAATTTCCCAGCCCGTCGATTGGATCAGAAGGCTTGGCCATTCTTTAAGAATATGGCGAGTGGAACGCGTGAGTCAAAGGGAAGATAAAGGCACAAATGCAATTAATGTGGTAGTTGAGTACCGAAATGAAAGGAGGGGGGGGGGGGGGGGGGGGGGGGGGGGGTTCAGGGAGTTTCGCGGCTAGCGGCGTGACTCACTCGCCCCATGCCCACTCGCCCTACCCTCATGCGAGTGTTGGTAAGCCTTACGATGGAGAGTATGAGTGAGCACTCTGATCTAGCGAATCCCATCATCTTGCAGCTATAAAAAGGAAAGAACAACGCAACGCGCGAGCAATGCCAGATGAAAAGAAAAAAGAAAGCATAGACCCCAGCGAGATGGGGTTAAGCATCCAAACATAACATTTACAGAAACACATCATCAGAGCAGAAAGAAATAGAAAG
This sequence comes from Dactylorhiza incarnata, assembly GCA_033032865.1. Classification (NCBI taxonomy): domain Eukaryota; kingdom Viridiplantae; phylum Streptophyta; class Magnoliopsida; order Asparagales; family Orchidaceae; genus Dactylorhiza; species Dactylorhiza incarnata. Next base: position 913,380 of record JAWHQI010000160.1, on the reverse strand, counting down.
ACATTCAAGGGCGAGCGGGTTGGAAGCGCGAGCGGCTTTACCTCTGGGGGCCTCGATCGCTCATTCGTCCCCTCGAGCCTTTCCTCACGAAGGCATGCTCACGAGCAGTGGAGATCTCTCGTTGTAGGGCAAAGGCGCAATCATCGAGCTACCTGAAATGTTCCTCCAGCAAGACCGAAACACTCTCTGATAGCCTCTGCACCTCTTCCACAAGCAGAATGTAGTCACCTTCAAGAGGCTCCATTTGCCGCTACAGGGGGAGGATGTGAGGTAAGGGATTGAAGTATGCCAAAGCCCTCTCCTCTAAGATCTCGCGGAGGATGTACACATGCTTCTACTAGATGCTCACCAGCTGATCTTTCATCTCGGCAGCGTTGGAGGGATCACCGAGGTACTCGCTGATAGAGGTTGGAGAAGGTGGTGTCGAGTACTGCATTCACTCATTAGAGTTGTCATCCCTCTGGGTATCGCCCAAAAGTTTTTAATCATTAGCGGCGAGTCGAGAGAAAGGAGCGATGATAATTACCTACCGAGCAAGTGTAACACCCTGCCAGTACGAATAATATAACAGTATGTCCGGTCGGGACCCCACGCCATACTAACCACACTAGCTAGGAGTTAAAAGGTGATAAACAGAAAGAAACTACAACAGAGTATACTAAACACTAGCGAAAGCATACAGATTTAACATTTCAATTAGAATTGTCCACTATCGTAGGAATGAAACCATGAAATAGAGTTATGGCCTTAAGGCCTTACATTTAACAAATATACTAAAACTCCAAAACATACATCGGCACGCAGGCCGGCAATACATGAGAAAGCTAAAAAGGGAGGCTGACCTTCAAGGGCCAACTCAGCAAAAGGGGCCACCGCCCACTATTTCCCGCTAGGCTCACCTGCACCTGCATAAGAACATTCCACCAAGCGGTGGCAAACAAAGTAACGGTCAGCACAGCTGACCAAATTATAACGACCCCACCCCTTTCCCGGGGTGGCGGAGATTCTACCCTGCAAGCAAGACATACTAGCACAAGTACTAAAATAAAGAAAGTGCAACTACACAAGGTGAGGTTTCAAGCACATTCAATCTTCTAGGTTGAGCATCAAAAAGGAGGGAACCTAGGTATGCACATGATGTTAGTTGGGTTCACCCGAAGGTTCCCCACAACCGCCTAAACAACCGCATGAGGCTAACAACATCAATTCCACAAACACTCCACCGTAAGGGCCATCGCCTTAGGTGGGAAAAAGAGCTTTTGGTCGGTCTAGGTAAAACACCTTCCACGACCTCTCTCATGATCACACGGCTTACATGAGGTAGGGACCTCTTGCCGATCTGCATGGAAACAGGTTCGGTTTAGCTTTGCCCGTGCTATAATCGTCGCGATCTATCACACGACGCGGGTACGGCTTCGCCTCGGCCCGTAAGGGTTTAGCACTTTCAAGTGCTACACAAATATAAGCTACGCACCTAATCCCTTCACAAGGATCTAGGCTTCACAAATACTCAAATAAGGGAGGTATAATACGCTCCGCATCAATTTCGTGGTGAAGGTTTGCCTTCATCCAATCTCAAAGCATGGGGCTTTCGTTAGGATCTTCACAAGACACCTACACTTAAATCCCGCACTACCATAGACAATTTCACGGAGTCATTCTCCGGTACGCATTCTAGGCTTAACCTAAATGCAACATCGCAATCCAAGCATCACCGATTCGGGCTCACGGCCACGAATAGGCTTCACACAAAATGCCTAAATCCACACGACTACCGGATTTTCTACATGCAATATGCCGGGGACGGACACAATCGACCCGGAGTTCCGAAGAACTTGAGGGAATCCTACACTTCACCCATTTGGTGAAAGGGATCCCTCATGCAAGCATAGAGAAATGAAGGAGAGGACAAAAGACAAGTCCAAACAATGGGAGAAGGAATCGTTACCCTAGGAGCGTTCTTTTTCGCCATGGATCCGAGATTCTAGACGGAGGGAAATGACCGCACCGGGCTGCACTCTCCAGATCTGGAAACGGCTCACGAAACGGAGCTCCGGAGCTCCGTCAATGGCGGAATCTCCCTTCTTCTTCCTTGCCTCCTTCTTCTTCCTCTAGGTTTGGAGAGAGAAAAGCCTTAAAAGAATGAGGGTTAATCTCCTCTCACAAGCCCTAAGACCCTCCAGCAACTAATCCTAGCCATTGGATCGAATTCCAAAGGATTTGGACGGCCGGATCGTCTCCTCCGCTCAAAATCGCGGAGCAGATAAACAGCGCGCACGATCACTGGTCGTGCGCGAAGAGGAGAATGGTCGTGCGATAAGCCGAGACAGCACTCCGATTCCTTGCGGGTTACGCACGATCATTGGCGCACGATCACTGGTCGTGCACGAAGAGGACAATGGTCGTGCGCATTGACCTGATGTGGAATTTTTAGCCTATCCCGAGCGCAGCACTACCACTCCGCCTACCTCGCTGAACAACGATCTTTGGGGTGTTACAACTCCACCCTCCTTAAAAGAATTTCGTCCCGAAATTTCGAAAACAGTAATAGCAGGAATTTACAGTTTTTAAAGAAAATTTACCTGAGAGAAATAGCTCGGGGTACTCCACAAGCATCGCTTGCTCTCTCTCCCAAGATAGCTCCTCTCGGCCGTAATTATCCCACTTGACTTTTACCATCTGAATGGACTTGTTCCGCAACTGCTTTACCTCGGTATCCTCGATGCGTAAGGGCTTGACTTTCGTCGACAACCCACTATCAACCGGCACTTTGCCAACCGCAACGATATGAGTAGGCTCTTGCACTGCCTTCCTCAGAATTGAAATGTGAAACACGTCGTGCAGACCGCTCAGCACTGCAGATAGTGCAAGCCGATAAGCCGCATCACCAATATGTTCCACAATCTCAAACGGTCCTAAGTACCTTGGACTGAGCTTTTTCAAGCGTCGGATCCTTGATACCCCTTTGAACGGTTTGATCTTCAAGTAAACCCGGTCACCGACGGCGAACTCCAGGTTCCTATGCTTGGCGTTGTAATATTTTGCTTGCCTATCCTGGGCAATCAATAGCCTTTCACGAATAGTTCGGATCGTCGAAGTTGCTTCCTCAACATCCTTTCGCTTTAATAGCTTAGTATCGCCCGTTTCCGCCCAAGACAACGGCGTACGACACTTCTTACCATAGAGGGCCTCGAAGGGAGCCATCTTTATACTGGCTTGGTAGCTATTATTGTAGGCGAATTCGATCATATAGAGATGATCTTCCCACTTCTTTCCAAAATCTAGAGCGCACATTCGGAGCATATCCTCCATAGTCCTGTTGGTCCTCTCGGTCTGTCCATCCGTTTGCGGGTGGAAGGCCGTGCTGAATTTCAATTTAGTGCCATACAGTTCATGGATAAGCCTCCAATCTTTCGATGTGAAATGCCCGTCACGATCGCTGACGATGCTACGAGGGACACCGTGCAGCCGCACAATACTATCGACATAGAGCTTCGCTAGCTTTTCTATAGAATCATCCTTCCGGTTCGGAATAAAATGCGATACTTTTGTCAGTCTGTCCACGATCACCCAGATGACGTCGTTTCCATGCTGCGATCTCGGCAATCCGTGCACGAAATCCATCGAAATATCGTCAAACTTCCATTCCGGAATCGGCAAGGACTTCAAAAATCCACCGGGACGCTGACATTCCACCTTCACCAACGCGCAAGTGTTACACTTGGCCACGTAGAGGGCAATGTCTTTCTTCATACCCGGCCACCAGAAAAGTTTCTTCATGTCCATGTACATTTTCGTGCTCCCCGGGTGGATAGAGTACTTGGTATAATGAGCCTCGTACATCAACTCCGCCCGTAGAGTACCAACGTTTGGGACGCACAATCTGCCATTCTTCCACATAAGGCCATCTTCGAAAGAGAAATCAGCGTTTAACCCGTCAACGGTTTCCGCTTTAAAGCGTTTCATGCTCTCATCCAGCTCCAATGCCTGTCGAACTCGGTCGGCAAGGTGGTATTGAACCTCCGTCCAGTTCAAGCATGCTGAAGTAGACGCTCTTCGATCAACGCAAATGATCTCCATTTCTTCCAGCTCACGGATTAGACGCTCATCGTGCATCAAAATCCAATTTGCTTGAGCGGGAGCCCGACGACTCAACGCGTCCGCAACTACATTTCCCTTTCCAGGAGTATATTTGATGTCGAAGGTGTAGTCCCCAAGGAACTCCAACCACCTCCTTTGACGCATATTCAACTCCCTTTGATCCAGCAAGTACTTGAGGCTCTTGTGGTCGGTAAAGATGTCGATCTTCACGCCATACAAATAATGCCTCCAAAGCTTAAGGGCAAATACCACGGCCGCTAGCTCCAAATCATGGACCGGGTAATTCCTCTCATGAACCTTCAACTGCCGGGAGCCGTAGGCAATTACCTTACCGTACTGCACTAGGACACAACCCAAACCACTCCCTGAGGCGTCGCTATAAATTTCGTAGCCTTCCGTACCACATGGCGAGCATAGAATTGGCATCGTGGTCAGACGGCTCTTCAGCTCTTCAAAAGCTCGTGCGCACTCGGGCGACCAAATGAACTTATGATCTTTCCTAGTCAATTTAGTGAGAGGAAGTGCAATTCTCGAGAAGTTTTCCACAAAGCGCCTATAATAGCCGGCAAGTCCTAAGAAACTTCGGACTTCCGCTACATTTTTCAACAAAGGCCAGGCTCGGATCGCTTCTATCTTCGACGGATCAACCGCAATTCCATCTCCACTAACGACGTGACCAAGGAATGCTACTGACGGTAGCCAAAACTCGCACTTGGAGAACTTGGCATATAGCTGACTCCTCCTCAAGGTGCTCAGAACGGCGTGCAGATGCCCTACATTCTCCTCTTCCGATTGAGAGTATACCAAAATGTCGTCGATAAAGACGATCACAAATTGATCCAAATACTCACGGAACGTCCTATTCATTAAGTCCATGAATACCGACGGTGCATTAGACAGACCGAACGACATCACCGTGAACTCATAGTGCCCAAAGCGGGTACTAAACGCTGTCTTTGGAATGTCACATTCCCTTATCCGCAGTTGGTAATAGCCGTACCTTAGGTCCAGTTTGGAGTATACCGTCGACCCAACCAGCTGGTCGAATAGATCATCGATTCTTGGAATCGGATATCGGTTCTTCTCGGTCAACTTGTTTAGCTCTCGATAATCGATACATAGACGCAAGCTCCCATCCTTCTTTTTCACAAAGAAGACCGGTGCACTCCAAGGCGATGAACTTGGGCGTACGTAGCCTTGCTCTAGCAGCTCTTGCAATTGGACCTTCAGCTCTGCCAATTCCTTCGGCGCTATCCGGTACGGTGAGCGGGCCACAGGTTTGGCACCTGGCACCAAATCGATACAGAAATCAATCTCCCGATGAGGCGGGTCCCCAGGGAGTTCGTTAGGAAACACGTCGGCGTACTCCGCTACAACTGGGACATCACATAACCTGGGCTTTTGCTTTGAAGTCTCCAACAAGGTGAAGAACAACTCGGCGCCTTTTCTCACTGCCTTAACCACTTGGAGAGCAGACATCAGCGTCTTGCTCGCTCCTCGCATACCGGCAAACGTGGTTTCTCCATCGGTGTTCCTTCCCAGAGTGATCTCCTTAGAATTGCAATCTATGCATGCACGCTGCTCCGAGAGCCAGTCCATGCCGAAGATCACATCGAATTCAGCTAACGGTAATAACGATGCTTCCAAATCGAAATCCTGATTTCCGATCTGCACCTTCACACGGCTCTTCCTATCCGCAGACATGCGAGATCCATTGGGTAGCACTACTTCTAATCTATCCTCTACGAAGGTAGATGTCACTCCGATTCGCACCACGAAGTCCTCAGACAGAAAAGAGTGCGATGCACCCGTATCAAATAGAGCTCTCGCCGGATACTTGAAAATTAGGACAAAGCCTAATTGCACACGAATAAAACATATAGTTGCACAACAGTATAATCACAAATAGCTATGCAAAAGCTAATTTTTAATTCATACCTATGACAACATCAGCTTGACGTATGGCTTCTTGCTGGCCAAGCGAGTAGACTCTCGGCTGAGTCGGAGTAATGTGCTGGGAAGCCGAAGACTCCGCAGCTTTACATTTTTCCGCAGCTCGAGCATAGTCCAATGCTCGATTTTCTGCCTTCCGGGTACCACTTCGACACACTGCGGCCTTGTTTCCCACCTTCCCGCAGGTGAAACACGTGATAGGACTCCGCACAGTCGTTGCTCCCGAAACATTTGAGCGGGTTTGCTCCGCCGGTTTGAACTTCCTTTTGTTCTTTCTGAACTCTGACTTGGACTGAGAGACCGGCACATGAAACTCAGGTTTCTTTGCCACAGCTTTTGCTTGTACCCTCTTCATGTCCAACTCTAGGGATCTGGCAGTTTGGACCATCACCTGGAAACCTAACGTCATAGGGCCTGCAAGGAGCAGCCTCAACTCGTCCCGAAGACCTTCATAGAACTTGTTCGTCTTTGTCTCTTCGTCTTCCATCATAGGCCCCGCATAACGACCCAGTTTAATGAACTCGTGCAAGTACTCATCCACTGAGCTGTCGCCTTGAGTTAACTTCAGAAACTAGTTCTGCAACGCAATGCGTTGGGCAGAAGGAATATACCTTTGAAGAAAAGACTTTGAGAACTCCGCTATCGTGATCTCGGTAATCTCCCTGCCTCCGAACTTGTGCACTTCCTGTTCATCCCACCAACGCTCTGCCTCTCCGTTAAGGAGGAAGGTGTCTAAAGTGACCATCATAACTTCTTCTGTTGCTGTCGCCCTTAGAATCTTCCTAACCGTTGACAGCCAATCCTCCGCCTCCGTTGGGGATCCGGTCCCCGAGAAAGTTGGAGGATGGAAGCTTAGAAAGTGTTGCAGCTGTTGATCACGCACTCGCGCAACAACTACATGCTCTACAGGACGCTCCACCCTTTGCACCACCGCAGGTTCCACTGCAGCCACTGGCATAGGGGTCTCAACCCTCGGTTCCACCGCAGGTTCCACTGCAGGTTCGATCACCGGGGCCGCATCTGTATTAGGCGTAGCAGGCTGTGCAAGCCTTTGCGGTTGAGCATTGATCATCGCGAAGACAGCTTCTGCGATTAACCTGATCATCTCAGCAGGAGGAGTGGTCGCTGGCACTTCAGCCGACCCACTACTTTCAGCAGTGTTACGGGGTTGAGACGGCCCCGCACCACTTCTAGTCGCCTATAATCGTGTAAGACACAATTTAGTGACTGAAAATATAGCAAACAACAATCATGGAACGCTCAGGTTCCGCAAACAAGTATGTTTTCCCATTCCTAAGTGGACATTCTTATTAGTTTTTGTCGTTTTAGGTGAATGCACATCCCGTGCACACCACCCCTTAAAAGGAATTCGTCCCGAATTCGCTAAACTACGGATCGACGCCTTAAGTCTGATACCAAATTATAACACTCTGCCAGTACGAGTAATATAACAGTAGGTCCGGCCGGGACCCCATGCCATACTAACCACACTAGCTAGGAGTTAAAAGGTGATAAACAGAAAGAAACTACAACAGAGTATACTAAACACTAGCGGAAGCATAAAGATTTAACATTTCAATTAGAATTGTCCACTATCGTAGGAATGAAACCATGAAATAGAGTTATGGCCTTAAGGCCTTACATTTAACAAATGTACTAAAAATCCAAAGCATACATCGGCACGCAGGCCGGCAATACATGAGAAAGCTAAAAAGGGAGGCTGGCCTTCAAGGGCCAACTCATCAAAAGGGGCCACCGCCCGCTATTTCCCGCTAGGCTCACCTGCACCTGCATAAGAACATTCCACCAAGCGGTGGCAAACAAAGTAACGGTCAGCACAGCTGACCAAATTATAACGACCCCACCCCTTTCCCGGGGTGTTGGAGATTCTACCCTGCAAGCAAGTCATACTAGCACAAGTACTAAAATAAAGAAAGTGCAACTACACAAGGTGAGGTTTCAAGCACATTCAATCTTCTAGGTTGAGCATCAAAAAGGAGGGAACCTAGGTATGCACATGATGTTAGTTGGGTTCACCCGAAGGTTCCCCACAACCGCCTAAACAACCGCATGAGGCTAACAACATCAATTCCACAAACACTCCACCGTAAGGGCCATCGCCTTAGGTGGGAAAAAGAGCTTTTGGTCGGTCTAGGTAAAACACCTTCCACGACCTCTCCCATGATCGCATGGCTTACATGAGGTAGGGACCTCTTGCCGATCTGCATGGAAACGGGTTCGGTTTAGCTTTGCCCGTGCTCTAATCGTCGCGATCTATCGCACGACGCGGGTACGGCTTCGCCTCGGCCCATAAGGGTTTAGCACTTTCAAGTGCTAAACAAATATAAGCTACGCACCTAATCCCTTCACAAGGATCTAGGCTTCACAAATACTCAAATAAGGGAGGTATAATACCCTCCGCATCAATTTCGTGGTGAAGGTTTGCCTTCATCCAATCTCAAAGCATGGGGCTTTCGTTAGGATCTTCACAAGACGCCTACACTTAAATCCCGCACTACCATAGACGATTTCACAGAGTCATTCTCCGGTACGCATTCTAGGCTTAACCTAAATGCAACGTCGCAATCCAAGCATCACCGATTCGGGCTCACGGCCACGAATAGGCTTCACACAAAATGCCTAAATCCGCACGACTACCGGATTTTCTACATGCAATATGCCGGGGTCGGACACAATCGACCCAGAGTTCCGAAGAACTTGAGGGAATCCTACACTTCACCCATTTGGTGAAAGGGATCCCTCATGCAAGCATAGAGAAATGAAGGAGAGGACAAAAGACAAGTCCAAACAATGGGAGAAGGAATTGTTACCCTAGGAGCGTTCTTTTTCGCCATGGATCCGAGATTCTAGACGGAGGGAAATGACCGCACCGGGCTGCACTCTCCAGATCTGGAAACAGCTCGCGAAACGGAGCTCCGGAGCTCTGTCAATGGCGGAATCTCCCTTCTTCTTCCTTGCCTCCTTCTTCTTCCTCTAGGTTTGGAGAGAGAAAAGCCTCAAAAGAATGAGGGTTAATCTCCTCTCACAAGCCCTAAGACCCTCCAACAACTAATCCTAGCCATTGGATCGAATTCCAAAGGATTTGGACGGCCGGATCGTCTCCTCCGCTCAAAATTGCGGAGCAGATAAACAGCGCGCACGATCACTGGTCGTGCGCGAAGAGGAGAATGGTCGTGCGATAAGCCGAGACAGCACTCCGATTCCTTGCGGGTTACGCACGATCATTGGCGCACGATCACTGGTCGTGCGCGAAGAGGACAATGGTCGTGCGCATTGACCTGATGTGGAATTTTTACCCTATCCCGAGCGCAGCACTACCACTCCGCCTACCTCGCTGAACTACGATCTTTGGGGTGTTACAGCAAGTCCCCGATTGATTTTCCCTCACGATGCGAGGCGGGATCGCGGTCCTAATTAGAGGGGAGCATGGCTTCCTACCGAAGGGGCAGGAGATGGGTAGCACCAGGGATTTCCCAGATCCCTCTCGCAGCGGAGTCTTGTCGGGATCCCACATCTCAAAGGGCTCACCGACATCGGCAGCAGTGCCCGCGGGAGATAGAGTTGTCTTGGTAAACTCCTCTGGTAGGTCTTGGGTCAGCAACTTTTGTCCCAGAGGAGAAGGCGTGAGGTCGATGAAATCAGGCACTGCAAAATTGGATGTGGTTAGTATACCTATAAAATGTGAGACGAGCGCAATATAGGGAAACATCCGCTTACCAACAACGGAGATGCCAGGGTTGACCTGACGACTCGCCTCCTCCTACTCGCCGGTATGCTGACCACTCGCGCCACCTTCCATGCCCGCATTAACCTACGAATTTTATGTTTCAGTAATAACAGACTCGCAAAGGCTTTCAAGAGGAAGCACGTTAAGGAAGAAGTTCACCAGTTCTGAGACACCGAGGCCCAAGCTGAACCCGGCCTGTGAGGGAAGCTCGACCATAGAAGATCCCCCTCCCATTGATACTCACCTCGCACTCTTGGTCCCTCGCTTCTCCACTCGCATTGGGGTGTCTCGCGAGGTGTTCCTGACAATAAGCCCCAGGAGACCGTCGGAGGTCGACACACTCTTCTTCTTGGAAGCAGCAAGACTAGCTAGGAGTTCTTGAGAGAGCGACATGGTGGTCAACCGATGTACTGCGAGAAATAAGGGGAGTAAGTTCGATGATAGGGGTGGTTCTTCCCTCCTGTTATATATAGCCCAGTGAGGGCCACCAAAATATTCTCCTCAAAATCAAGGGACTCGCCAAACGCATGGGGATGAACTATCTTTCCGAGATTGAGACACTCATAAAGAGCAGAGATTGTGTACACCTCCATGTTTGTTGAGTGGGGGCATCAATCCATCAAGTGATCTAGAGCAGATTTAGGTGTGGGCGAGTCGACCGGGCAAGTGGCGCTTCTAATGAGTCCAATATTTATAGTGTTCTATGGACTTATCTGGTCTAGTTTTTACTTGTGTGCACTACAATTTCATGCCATAATCACTTGTATTTCACTTGTATACACTTTCACACTATGTTCACTATTTATGCCCATTTTGGTGTGCATTTGCGCTCCATGTTGTTGGGGGTAAGCACATGGTGATCCCTAACCCTTTTTGTATTTGGATTGAGCTGGAGGGGCGTTCCCAGCTGTGTGATTACCGTTTGGATTGCCGTGCAGGTGGCTCGATCATCCATTTTGCCCAGATTTCATGTCTGCATGAATCACACGGTCGTGCGTTTCCTTAACGCATGATCGCTCTGACTGTGAGCGATCATCTGTAGCTCAAAATGGTGTTCTATCCCTGCTCGTGTGATTTATTCGCGCACGGGCAATTCTCCATCGCGTGAGTAAAATTGCACGAGCTCTCTAAAATTTGTATGATTCTTATTGCCCGTGCACTTGCATCATGCACGGTTGGATTCAACCGTGCGCGGAGGAAACACGCGAGCTCCTGTTGTGAGCCAGATTTCAAGCTCTCTGGATTTGCCTGTGCATTTTGTGTGCACAGTCGGTTCCGACCGTGCGTGAGTAAAATCGCACGGGCGCTTCTCGGTTGTCTTCCTGAGCCTCCTATAAGATTAATATCGCATGGTCCATGCATGGTAGTGCGTTCGACCATGCATGACAAATTTTTTGATTGTTTTGTATAAAAGCTGCAGATCTCGACCTATTCGGGAGTTCGCCCGATCCATATTCTTTCCCGCGCCAAGGGTCCCAGTTTCGTTGCTCCATCGCCGCCCACCTTAAGGAGGAACTCTGACCACCACATTCCTTGCAAATCCAAAGCCGAAGATGTTGGATCTTACGGCGCCCTTAGAGGGGGGTGAATAAGGGAATAAAAATCTTTGATAATTTTATACGATTTACTAAATTGTTTAAAGTAATATTAGAATAAAATAACAATTTAGCTAAATTAAGAGAATATCATAAAAAGCAAGTTTAGGAACAAGTACTTAAATTGTTTTAAGATGAAAGAGATTGAAATAAACAATTTAGATAAAGTAATTTGAATTGAAGACTTTGTAACCAATATTTAGAGATTATGCCAAATGATAGAAATCAAGTAAACACAAAATGAGACATGATTATAATATATTAAAAAGTGTTTACATAAATTTGATTTCTATATCGCTAGAAATCGGAGGCGTACAAAAGTAAATATCTTTTCCTTTTCTATACCGACTTGTATCCCCACAATCGGTTGGCTTTAGCTTATCCTTCCCTGGATAAGGCCTCAAGCCGCTCTTGCCAATCCTTCCCCAGATATGGCCTCGAGCCCCCCTAGATCTAATCACCTAGAACTAGTCGCCAACACAAGGCGAATTTCCCCCTAAGTCCTACCCAGACCTAGTCTCCAACACAAGGCGAATTAACTAAACGGTTACAAAGAAAGAGTGGAATGAAAAATAAAGATAATAATTAATAAAACTCCCTATATGAGATCTTCTAAAGTCGGAGATGAAGGATCACAGTAGTATAAGCGAGGTCGAAGCGATCGTCCTTCGGATGTAGCGTGACGTAGTCCTCCTCCAGAATTCTCCTTAAGCTTTTAGTGGGAGATTCATCTTCGGCAGCATAGCAACAATAGAATTGTGGCACAATCACTCTCTCTGGGATGGACTGGCTCAAAACGAGAGAGAGCCCATCATTTTCTACAACTTGGAGATAGCGCCTACGTTAGCTCCTAGCGCCTGCGGTAGCGTTCGTGTGGAGCGGTTGCGGAACCGTCGGCGGCGTGGCACTGTGCACGAATTTGAGATAGCGCCAGGCGATAGCGCTAGCGCTGGCGGTAGCGAAAACTGTCGGTGGCGTGGCAGAACGAACTTTTGTCGAACAGAATTCGTCGAACGAAATTTTCGTCGAACGAAGGTCGAAGTTTGTCGAACGGAAATTTTTGCCGAACAAAAATTTCGTCGAACAAAAATTTCGTCGAACGTAGCTCGACGTTCGTCGAACAGAACTTTTTGTCGAACGAAATTTTCGTCGAACGGAGCTCGAAGTTCGTCGAATAAGCTAACGCCCGGTGTTAGCGATAGCGCTGGCGTTAGTGCTACTCCTTTCAAAAATTTGATTCCATGCTTCCTTCTACCTGTGGAGTGTTGCACCTATAGTTCCTGCACACTATAAACACACTACAAGCAATATCAAATACAATATGGGATTTGTTATTCTCAAACAAAGGGATGTACACATGTCCAACAATCTTCCCCTTTTGATAATAACAAATCCACTTAGCAAGAAATCAATAATAGTGTTTATAGTATAGGATAAGCAGGATGATAGTGCAACTATAGTATATGATAAGCATGATAATGTGCATACTCCCCCTATCTTAATGCTCCCCCTACATAAATGTAATTTATGTTTTACTCCCCCCTAAATGATAGATTACATGAATTATTCTCCCCTTAATCTTCTATATTACTCCTATATAGATTTCTCCAATTAATCTCCCCCTTTTGGTATTATCAAAAGAAGGTGGGGTGAGAGTAGTAAGGAGGCATTTCTTATAAGTGATAAAGCATGATCCAGTTTTTTTTTAAAAATAGATAATGATAAAATTTTTAAGCATAGTATATAAGAGATTTCAAATAAAAGATAAGAGTTGTAAGCAAGCGGAAGATTATAAGAAACATCTTTTTGTAAGGATGAAAAGCAAAAGTGAAAATATGAGTTATAGTTCAAAATTGAAAGATGTTTTAACCTTTGAAATCTCAAAGTTTTTCATAAAGATACCAAGCATGAAATGAACATATCAAAAAGAGATTATATTACAATGTTACTTAATTTTAAGTTCAAGAAATACCAAAACATTGTAGAGATCATGCTAGGTTATCTAGTGCAATTCTTATATAAAGAGTATTATAGATAAAGCATTAGAATCCAATACTCATGAGAAGAAGTGTTATGAAAGATAATGATGTGCACATAAGTGTATTTTGGGCAATGTTAACAATTGATTTAAATCAACAAAATACAAGACATATGTAAAGTAAAGTGCACAATAAAACACAAGTAAATTACTTTCACACACTTTTAATGCACATATTTTTTAACAAAGTGGTGTAATAACTAAGGTTTGCACAAGACACTTTACTATTCTTTCCAAGGTGCTCAACCTCACAATGCTTATGAAGACTTATCAGGAGGTTCAAGTAGTGCTTGGTGGAGTTATATTTGTTTACATATATAATTTTTGTTCATATTTCTGAGACAACATTCTCCGAATACACTTGTTTTGCAAACCCCAAATTTTTAACTTAACCACCTTTCTAAATTTTATAAGTGCAATTCAAATGTAGTGTAGGCAATAAACTTATGCAAGTTTTAATTCATTGTACAAATACAATACACAAGCAAGCATTTTAGATTTAAACACACATGTTGATTGCCAAAATAAGTGAGTGAAATGTATCATTATCAATCATAAAACATTTACTCATACTTAGATGCATGCTAAGCTTGGTTCTACACATTTTTCAATACAAATGATGCACTTTAAATAGATATATCAAAGCATGATAAACAAAACAATGTTCATAGTAATTTCAAGGAATAAATTTTAACATTGTAAATAATTCTAAATAATAGAATTCATACATGCTTGTATTAGCAATAAAGATCATACCATTTTTTTTTAGTTTTGTAATTTTATCATTTTTTTAATAAGATAAAAACAGAAAAACACAAAAAACATATTTTTGAATTTTGAACTTTTGTAGTTGATTTTTCATAATAAGAACAAAATACAAATCTCAAGAACATATTTTTGAATTTTTGAATTTAGAATTTTTGTAGTTGATTTTCTTAAATATAAATCAAAACAAAAATAAATGTCACAAATTCAAAAAACAAATTAGTTAATATAAACAAACATATTTTTTATGATTTTTAGAAATTTTAAAATTCAGAAAAATCAAACACTCATGCTAGCGCCGACGCTAGTGATAGCGCGGCAAACAGTTATGATTTTTTGAGAATTTAAATTTTTTGATTTTTGATATTGATTAAGTGTCCTTAGAATAGTTCCAAGCTGAAATTTCAGAATTTTTGGAGATCTCTAGGTGGATCAAATTTGCATGAAACTTTCGCTTTTCAAATTCTTGTATTTTACAAAACCATTTAAACATGAAAATATAAACTATGAAGACACAAGAGGACAATTTTTTATTAAACAACCCAAAATATGCATGATTTAAGTGATAAGTAAATAAAATGATCATGCGAAGAGTAATATAAGTATGTCCTAAGATTAAAGACTACCCCGACTAAATGTCTACACCCTAGCCCCGTACTAAGTGACGGATGGGCATGAGGAGCTGCACACATGCCGTAGGTTGGGGTGTTAATCCCATATGCACACACTAGAGAACACTCAACCTAGCACTATTTCCCCCCAGTGCCTCGCAAGGCCCCACTGGAACCCTCCCCGGTTAAGGACAATACATGTCTTAGAGGTTAGGTCTCTAATGTATCCAATCCTACGCCCCCACTATTGTGAGATATGAAGTCATAGGTGAATAATCTTTGGACAACCTAAGCTTTTAAACTATGGGTTGATATATAAACTATGGGTTTTGTTTAATGTGATGAGTTATATAAAGCCGCATAGTTTTTCTACTTTTATGAGATAACTAGCACAATTACTAATATTCAATAAGTGACAATGCTAGTATGATGAGTTTTGGGTTTAATGTCACATCATAAAATTAATATTAATGTTGCATGTATTCCAAAATAGACTATCAAAGTATAGATCTAGAATAGAGTGATGATTAAGTTTGATTTAAACTTTCATTACAAAGTTGATTCTAGAGTCTACAAATATGAGAGATACAAGCAATCACTAGCATAGCAAATCAATACATCAAATAATGTAAGGAATACATTATTCATAATTTTTATCATAAGATTCATAATTCCTATTTTTGATTTGAGATATTTCTTGATAGAACATGAATTATGATTTATGATTAAAGAGAATTTTGCATAGAATATATGTTAGATCATCATGATGTATGAGAATTCTAATCCTTCTAGACTTATGATATAGTGATATAGTGATTTTCTTTTGAATAAGCATGTTTGATTTTTAAGCCTAGAAAATGATGATCATGCTATCATATCAAAGACAAAGATCACACATATATAGTTTTGAAATAAAATGCCATTCAATAATTGAATTTATTGATCTTTGGTATTGCATGATAATATATGATTCATGAAACAATATTCATAAATATTTTAATGATTAATCCATAAACTATGTGTTTGTTGGAATTTTAGTATTCTATATAATTTCAAATCACATAGTTATCATGAAATTTGAACAACATTGTAAGAGTTATACCTAGCATAAGTATATAAGCATAGACCAAGAAGTAATGCTAGGATTATGAGTTCGAATGCAATGTTATTACATAGGATTAATGGGGATTATGTTGCATATAATATGAGAAGTTTTCAAATTAATTTTCTTTAGGCCTAGAATGAAATGATTAAACTTTTGATTTGATCTTAATGATACAAGATGACTCTAAGGTCTAAATATAATGAGATACATGCAAATAATGGTGACACACATCACACACATAATAAGATATGAAACTATAATACCATTGCCATCATATATTTCATAATTCCTAAGG
Source organism: Dactylorhiza incarnata (assembly GCA_033032865.1). Lineage (NCBI taxonomy): Eukaryota > Viridiplantae > Streptophyta > Magnoliopsida > Asparagales > Orchidaceae > Dactylorhiza > Dactylorhiza incarnata. Next base: position 897,169 of record JAWHQI010000160.1, on the reverse strand, counting down.
TTGATGGAAATAGTTGAATTAAAATAATTCTTGATAGATCATGAATTATGAAATATGATAATAGTGAATTTTAGCATAGAATATCAATAGATCATGGTGGTGTGTGAATAGTTCATATTCATCCTTTTAAAGAGACAAACAAAATTGTTTTGATTATCTAAAAGTAGAAGACAATGATACTTAACACAGTAAAATAATTTTTCAGAAAATAATAAATAGAGAAATCAGAATTTTTAGGAAACTATGCTACCGCCAGCGTTAGTGATAACGCTTGGCGTTAGCAACAGAGTTACTATATTTGATTTACAACACATAGTTTTTGATATTATTTGATTCTGATTTTTCTCGATTATGATTTTCAATATAGGGGCTATTATATGCAGCAACAAAAAATAGACAAATATGCAATTAGTTGTGCATTTAATAATTTAGCCTAAGACCCCTAAAAGTCCATTTAAATCCAATTTTGAAAGTAATTTCATTAGTCTTGATAATATCATTTAGAAAATTTAGCATTCAATTTATAATGATAATATAAGACAATTATAGGCAATGGATTTAAAAAGGATAAAATATATAAAAAGGAAAGATATATCACTTAAAAAATTTATGACTTTATATTTAGTTTAATTCAATTTTGATTTGATAAACATTAGGCTTAAAATGTAAAAGTCATATTTCATAATATATCTAAGTGACCTTAGCGTGTTTGTTCAAAACAATAATAAAAAATAAACAAAAGAAAAGAGACAATAAGCATATCATGAAGTAGAGTATTGATATTTCATTTTTAATTGTTTCTACTTCATGCAAATGATAGGATACTAATGAATAAGAGATTTAGGTATCCAAAGGGGACCAAGTGGAATGGTTCCTTTGGGTACCCAAATACATCGTGGTGGCTTTTTAGGAGACAAGGATAAATGGGCCCTTTCAATTAAAGTTGATGTGTCATTTTTCTTTAAGGGTCTCCATTCATACCTTGGTTGTTTATCACTTAAATCCATATAATGATTATATGACATCTTTATATGATGATAGTTGTTTGAAAAATAATTCATTGTGGGTTTATGTTTATTCAAATTATTTTTCAAAATAGCTTGATGTTGATAATCATATTTATTATACGGATTTTTTGATAGTTTATAAGAGTGATTGTCTTTCTTTAGAAGTGATTGTTGAAAGAGTGGGTTACAATATGTTTTAAAAGATTGATTCTTATTTTGATGATTTTCATTTCCACTCTTTCTTATAGACATACTCTTATAATGTGATGGAAAATATTTTATAGTTTGATTTTCATGAAAAGGAGTTTTTAAATATGAGTCATGATTGAAAATATATTGAGACCTATAATAATGACTCTTAAGAATTTTGTGAGGATCATAATTCCTTTTGAAACTAAACTCCTTTTGAGTTGATGTGTAAAAATGATCCTTTTTAGAAATGATTTTGTAAGTTAATTTATCTTTATTATCCAAAATCATATGATGAATGACATTATTAGAAATTAGAACTTTTTCAACAAAAGATTTTAATTGTCTTAACTTACAAGTTAAAGCATCATCTTAAATTATCAATTTTTCATTATGCCTTTTTGAAACTAAGAGCCCTTTTTCAATTTCCTTGAATTTTTCTTTTAATAGATTGCAATCAAAACAAGGAGTAGGAATTTCAACTAAAGTGCAAGATGGAGAAGTCATATCATAATTAGATTCTACATTAACATAAGCTTTTAACCTTTTATTTTCTAAACGTAATTTATCATTTGTAATTTTCAATTTCTTAATTTTACGTTTAGCAACTTGTAGCATATGTAATGTGGAAATAGAATTAGTCACAAAGATAGAAGAATTTGATTTACTTACATTGTTATCGGGAGAGGCAAGATTTGAACATAAAGTTCCTTTTACATCTTTTTGGCACTCCTCTTCTAAAGACAACATTTCTTCTTTCTTCCACTTGATGTGCTCTCCATGGTTTCATCCTGAGAGATTCTTTCTTGATTGCTTGTGCCAATTTGAATGTTTTCCAAATGTTGTGCATGCTCCAAAACTATACACGGAAGATCAAACATTTCATCAAGAAATTTCCCAACTTTGTAAGCATTAGTAAAACAATAAATCAATTTGGAAATATCTTTTGATAAAGCACAAAATAAAGTATTCATAGCCTTCGCATTTAAATGACATTCCAATTTATTTGATTCATCCGCTGGTCTTATAATTGCTGTATTCCAAATTTTGATATCATATGAGTTAAAACAAGATTTCATTAAAATTTTCCACCCTTTATAATTTTTGCCTTCAAATAAAGGTGGTGCCAAAAATTTTTCATTTATAAGAAAGTTTCCCCCACTAGTAGAAGCGAGATCATGAGACGCCATTATTCCTGGTTTTTAAACCATTTGGAATAACCTCCCTCTGATACCACTTGTTGGATCTTACGGCGCCCTTAGAGGGGGGGGGGGGGGGGGGGGGTGAATAAGGGAATAAAAATCTTTGATAATTTTATACGATTTACTAAATTGTTTAAAGTAATATTAGAATGAAATAACAATTTAGCAAAATTAAGAGAATATCATAAAAAGCAAGTTTAGGAACAAGTACTTAAATTTTTTTAAGATGAAAGAGATTGAAATAAACAATTTAGATAAAGTAATTTGAATTGAAGACTTTGTAACCAATATTTAGAGATTATGCCAAATGATAGAAATCAAGTAAACACAAAATGAGACGTGATTATATTATATTAAAAAGTGTTTACATAAATTTGATTTCTATTTCGCTAGAAATTGGAGGCGTACAAAAGTAAATATCTTTTCCTTTTCTATACCGACTTGTGTCCCCACAAACCGGTTGGCTTTAGCCAATCCTTCCCTGGAAAAGGCCTCAAGCCGCTCTAGCCAATCCTTCCCCGGATATGTCCTCGAGCCCCCTAGATCTAATCACCTAGAACTAGTCGCCAACACAAGGCGAATTTCCCCCTAAGTCCTACCCAGACCTAGTCGCCAACACAAGCTGAATTAACTAAACAGTTACAAAGAAAGTGTGGAATGAAAATAAAGATAACAATTAATAAAACTCCCTATATGAGATCTTCTGAAGTCGGAGATGAAGGATCGTTGTAGTATAAGCGAGGTCGAAGCGATCGTCCTTTGGATGTAGCGTGACGTTGTCCTCCTCCAGAATTCTCCTTAAGCTTTTAGTGGGAGACTCATCTTCGGCAGCATAGCAATAATAGAATTGTAGCACAAGCACTCTCTCTGGGATGGACTGGCTCAAAACGAGAGAGAGCCCATCATTTTATACAACTTGGAGATAGCGCCTGCGTTAGCTCCTAGCGCCTGCGGTAGCGTTCGTGTGGAGAGGTTGCAGAACCGTCGGCGACGTGGCACTGTGCACAAATTTGAGATAGCGCCAGGTGGTAGCGCTAGCGCTTGCGGTAGCGAAAACTGTCGGTGGCGTGGCAGAATGAACTTTTGTCAAACGGAATTCGTCGAACGAAATTTTCGTCGAACGGAGGTCGAAGTTCGTCGAACGGAAATTTTTGTCGAATGAAATTTTCGTCGAACAAAAATTTAGTCGAACATAGCTCGACGTTCGTCGAACAGAACTTTTTGTCGAATGAAATTTTCATCGAACGCAGCTCGAAGTTCGTCGAACGAGCTAACGCACGGCGTTAGCGATAGCGCTGGCGTTAGTGCTGCTCCTTTCAAAAATTTGATTCCATGCTGCCTTCTACCTGTGGAGTATTGCACCTATAGTTCCTGCACACCATAAACACACTACAAGCAATACCAAATACAATATGGGATTTGTTATTCTCAAACAAAGGGATGTGACACACACATGTCCAACAGAAGAATCCACTTGGCCTCCTCCATCATATGTGTGCTTCCAAGCTCCGTTTCAAGAGATTTCTTGCTGCACATGTGAAGTTCTCTGACGAGGTCGTGGCCGAAGAAAATTGACGGAGAAGACGGTTACATTAGAAGAAGGTGACAGCTCTTCTGGACCCCAGATGATAGTTGGAGCCCGTGTTCAGACAAGGCTTGATACCCCTATATTCCAACCGTGAACCTCCGATGAGTCTCCGCCCCTTTGGTTGTAATCTTACCTCCTTCATAATGTAGCATTTTCTATCTTGATTCCTTGGTTGTATGACTATGATTGCTAAACCTTATTATTGTTATTTAGTTAATTTCATGTCTATGTGAAATTATCTTGTGGTTTATGTAAGTGAGGAGCGCCCCTATTCCATCTTCCATCCACCATTACCCTCCATTCCACTACGTGAGCCTACTCTTCCACTACGTGAGCCTACTCTTCCATTTCGCAAGCCTACTCTTTCATTCCGCTTGACTACTCTTCTACTCGCCAAGCGAAGCGGTGCTAACGGACTGTATAATCCACTTCGCTTCCGCCGGTGCGAACCATTCCATCCGCTTGCCTTCTCGCCCACCCGCCTAGTGAAGCAGTGCATAGCGGCATGCATAGTTTCCATCCGCCTTGTGAAACAGTGCATAGTATCCTGCATAGTAATTTAGTAATTTAGTTTTACTTTTTGTTTTCCACAAACCAAAACCAAACCTCCCGCAACCCATTCCCTCTCAAAGACTTCAATCGCAATTCCTTCCTCGAAAGTAAACTCCACCTTACTGTGTTCCTTCGAGATCGATACTTGGGGATCACTCCCATTTTATATTTCTTAAATGATCGGTACACTGTCGTTTCATGTTGCAGTCTCGCTCCCTCCGATAGCGGTGTGTAAGATTTGTGCATCAAGTTTTTGGCGCCGTTGCCGGGGAACTCAATCATGTGAGTTTTCGAGAGAGAGACGAGAGATAAAAGTCTTTTTCATTTGTTTATCGCGCTTGTTTTATTTTTTGGTGTTTCGTTCTTCTTCTTTGTCGTTTGTGTTATTTTTAATTTATAATAGCATCTTTTTAGTTTTATTTCTTTCTAACTTATTTTATAACTTTTAGATCAGGTTTTCTAAGTTTGTTTTAATTATCTGTGTAGTTCATCTTTGCAAAGAAAATTTTAGTTTTATATCCACATTCAATCTACAATGTATGTTGTGCCTCCTCGACAGACATTTTCTCGGTCTTATGTGCGTCTCCTTCGATGCCGACGAGTACTGCTAAGAAGTGTTTGTTTTGTCTTGGTACGGATCATGCCTTGAAGGATTACATCACTTTTCAAAGACAGATGGAGGAAGATGATGAACCGGATATCAGGATCGTGTCAACTCCCTATTCTGACAGCACTCCTTCAGCCTTTGATGATATATACTGAAAGTGCTCTAATATCAGTTGAAAGTAATCTCTGATATCAAAGGAAAGGGAGGTTAGATCTTAAAGTCACTCTAGAGGGGGTGAATAGAGTATTAAAAAGTTGTTCTCTTATTTTTATAGTGGAATTAAAATATTGATATATATATGTGTACTGAGTGAGTTATAAAAATAAATAAGAACACACAGCACAATACAAAAAATCACACAAACACAGAGGACACAAAGATTTTATAGTAGTTCCCCAATAAACCTGGGTACATCTACTCTTCTACCACCCTTGGTAGGATTCCACTAGGTTTTTGATCAGGTGCCCTATCACCAATGGATTTTTGATAAGGTGCCCAAACACCACTGAGCTTTTGATCAGGTGCTCAAACCAAACTACAGATTTTTGTTCAGGTGCCCTGCCACCAAGGGGTTAACTTTTGAAGGGAGTTATAACCATGTACAAGATGGGATAAAGAGGGTTATGATGTTCTTCTCTGTCAATAATCTTAGAGAAGACTAATGGAATGTGTTGATGTAAAGCTCCCCTTGTCTGATAGAAAATAATTGACAGTTGAGGATGGAGCTTTCTCTTGAATGTAGATCTTCCTTGATAGCTGATGAATCTGAGAGACAAAGGTTTCTCAGATTGTTTGTTGCTCTTGAAGATTTAAAACTTTGCAGCAGAAATCTGAGATAAGATCTGTGTTGTTGTTCTCAGAGATTGAGAGGTGCTGCTTGAGGAAGATGAAGATCTGTAAACTTTTTCTTTCTATATATCTTTTTCTTCTTCCTCTCGACTATATTCTTCTTCTCTATTGCTATCTTACTGTACTGTTGTTCTGTGTAATACTATTTCTTCCTATTTCTTTTTAGAATATATCTTTGATTTGAATTTCAAATCCTTTGAATAATGAATAGAATAATCAGGAGGATAATTTCTTGGAACTGTAATCAAGACTTTAATTCCTTTTGCTTTTCCAGTACGCCAAACAACTACTTTCTCGGGAAGATAATGGAAAGTAATAAAATAAAAGGAAGGATATAATCCTTGACTTATCTGGAATAATAGATTCGTTGCTGGAAGATGATCTGAGTTCAGAGAATAGAATAAAATTGATCCTTCTGAAATTAACAAGCTGAAGAGAAACTTTCGTCGACCTGAGAGAAGAAATCGTCGAACTGAATGTTGATTTCGTCGAACTGAACATCTGCTGCTGATTCGTCGAACGCAGACTGGAATTCGTCGAGCTCAAGTTGGAGTTCGTCGAACTGAAGGATAAGCTGCTAACTCTGGCTGGAAGAATTGAATTAGTCGAGCTGAGATGATATTTCGTCGACCGCTGAGACTTGGCAAATTCGTCGACCGCTGAAACTGGGCTAATTCGTCGACCGCTGAGACTGAGCAAATTCGTCTACCGCTGAGATTGAGCAAATTCATCAACCCTGAGGCCGGGCAAATTCGTCGACCGCTGAGACAGCCTCAATTCATCGAACGCTGAGATAGCCTCAATTTGTTGAATGCTGAGATAGCCTCAATTCATCGACCGCTGAGACTGGGCAGATTTGTCGACCTAGAGCAAGAAGTTCGTCGAACGCAGTATACATTTCGTCGAACGCAGAACCTTAACTTTTCCTTGAGTTCTAGCTAACTTAACAACCTAAAACCTTAACCCTTAGACTATACAATGAGGGTCAACAAAGTCCTAGTCAACAGATAGTGATCCTAGCCCAAATCAGTAATAGGGTTATTCCAACAATCTCCCCCTATTTGGGTTAGGACACTATTTGACAAAAACAAATTTATAAAATAAACAACAAAACAACAGAGCATATATATCTGACAGATTTTAAACATTTCAGCAGATATAAAATATGATACTCTGAGTTTTGAAATTTTACATTGAAAACATAAGTAATAAAAACAAATAATCAGAACCTTTTGCTTTCTGAATTCTGACATTGCCTTCAGCTTTCTGAATTTGATTATCTGAGTTGTATCTGCTATATCAAACAATATTTCTGAATCTGCATTTGCTTCTTTTGCTTTGCTTAGAAATCCTTGCCTTCAGCATTTTTCTTTGTTTATCTGAACTGAATCTTACTTTGCTACCAATCTGCATTTGAATATGTCATATCTGAATTTCTGAATCAAAACTGCTGTGAGCTTCTTCATCAAGAACTGATTTTTCTTTTTCATACAACATCTTCCCTTGAAACTTGAGCATCTTTCATAAAACATCTCCCCTATCATAAAGGAGCTTCTTCAAAACATCTCCCCCTATCAAAAGGAGCTTCTTCATGAAACTTCTCCCCCTGCCTAGTTTCAGGAAGGCCTGAAGCTTGGCCCCTAGAAGAAGGGACATTTGAAGAGGAGGAAGGGAAGGATGCAATCTAATTTCCAGAAATTTGTTCTGATAATGTTGTTGCATTCTTTGTCTTAAGGATGTGTACCCATTCCTTTATTTCTGCTACAGGGAGTTTGATTCTGACACCAATTGAAAGTCCTGGTTTTCTGATATTGAACTTGCAATTTCATTTGCATTCTCTATCTTGAGAGTGTAAACCCATTTTTTTATTTCTGTAACTGATAATAATCTTCCCAATTGAGAGTCTTCTGATATCAGTTGAGGTCTCTGATATCAAAAGAAAAATGAGTTTGATCCTGGTGGTCAATGACTTCTTAAGTTGTTATTCTTCAAACAATTGAAGAATATCTTGAAAGAAATGACTGCTTGAGATAGTGATCATGTACCTGCAAAAATGTCTCTGGTAGAGGTGGTGTTCCTCTCCTTATTTAATATATTAGTTGTTCTTGACCCAGACTACTTTGGGTCCTTTTGTTTTTCCACAAAAATCTGGAAAATAAGATATCTCAGGCTGATCCTTATAGCCTTGTAGATGATATTTCCTAGGAGGAATTATCCACTCAGTAAAAGGATTATTAGTATATTGAGAATAAGAATTCTTCAGATTTTCTGTATATTTTCTGTTCGATGAATTTGGGTGAATTCGTCGATCGTCGTTCAAAAAAATGGACGTGATTTCATCGAGCGTCGTTCGATAGATAGATATACTGGAATTCTGTGCTCAGCTTTCGTCGATCTCGGTTCGATGAAATGAATTGATTTCGTCGAGCTCCGTTCGACGAATTCTGTTGAATTCCTCTATTCTTAATATTCTTGCTTGAGATATTTTTATCTACTTCTATTACCTCTTTGTTCTTAGCAGAAATGAATTTTACTGGTGTAGATAAGATGTTTTTCTTAATAAGATGTGGCTCACTTGATGATGCACCCAAGCCTAGTTTGCCACTTAATCTGGCATTCACTGTGCTTGTGATGTCCATCAGTTTGATACTTCTCCCATTTAGGGATTCTTCAAAATTTCTTAGCTTCAGATAACTTGTTCTCAATGAGAACAATGTGTTCTTTTGAAGCAGCCAATTCTTTCTTAAGATTTGCATTTTCTTCACTTAGTTGGTTCATTTCAGCCAACATATTTCTGAGGGAAATTATTTCCTTCTCAGATTTAATTAAATCTAAACAAAGAGTTTTTAATTCATCTTTGAATTCATTTGAATTGAAATCAAAAGTAGATATTACCTGATCACTGTCAGCTTCAGATTCTGATTCTTCAGAGTTGTTTCCTGAGGCATTGATAGCCATACATGCAGAAGTTTCTTTCATTTGCATTATCTTCATCATCACTAGAGTTGGATGATGATGCATGATCTGAATCATTGCATGAGTCATAAATAGCCATCAAGCATTGATCCTTGTCTTTTGATTCATTTTCATCTTCAGATGAGCTGGATGAAGACTCTGACTCTTCTGCAGAACCTTCAACCATGTTGTTGAGGGACATCCAGATTTCCCTGGCTGAAGTGTATTCCACAACTTTTTGAAAAATGTCATCAGACAATGTCTGTGTCAATATATTCATTGCTTTGGCATCAACACTTCTCTGCTTCTTTTGAGCATCTGTCCATTCAGGAGGTGGGACAACATTATTTGTTGTTATTGTTTCAGCACTTGTTATTGCTGTAGGAGTAGGGGGTCCTGTCAAAATAACATTAAAAATATCCTCATCAATAGAATTCATATACAATTTGATCTTTGCCTTCCATAGTGCAAACTTATTTAGATTGCACATAGGAGGTTTTATGCTTGAGTATTCTTTGTTCTGTGCCATGAGTTTTTCTTAGAAAAATAAAACTTTAGAAAAACTTAAGATCTAATTGTTTTTTTTATTCAGGTGTTAGCCTGTAAAGAATCAACCTCCCTCTGATACCAATTGAAAGTGCTCTGATATCAGTTGAAAGTAATCTCTGATATCAAAGGAAAGGTAGGTTAGATCTTAAAGTCACTCTAGAGGGGGGTGAATAGAGTATTAAAAAGTTTTCTCTTATTTTTATAGCGAAATTAAAAAAGTGATATATATATATATATGTACTGAATGAGTTATAAAAACAAATAAGAACACACAACACAATACAGAAAATCACACAAACACAGAGGACACGAGAATTTTATAGTAGTTCCCCAATAAACCTGGGTACGTCTACTCTTCTACCACCCTTGGTAGGATTCCACTAGGTTTTTGATCAGGTGCCCTATCACCAATGGGTTTTTGATCAGGTGCCCAAACACCACTGAGCTTTTGATCAGGTACTCAAACCAAACTACAGGTTTTTGTTCAGGTGCCCTGCCACCAAGGAGTTAACTTTTGAAGGGAGTTATAACCATGTACAAGATGGGATAAAGAGGGTTATGAAGTTCTTCTCTGTCAATAATCTTAGAGAAGACTAGTGGAATGTGTTGATGTAAAGCTCCCCCTGTCTGATAGAAAATAGTTGACAGTTGAGGATGGAGCTTTCTCTTGAATGTAGATCTTCCTTGATAGCTGATGAATCTGAGTTGACAGTTTGAAAGTGAGGTTAGATCTTAAATTAACTCTAGAGGGGGGTGAATATAGTATTAAAACTCTTTCCCTTAGTTTTATTTGCAGAATTAAAAATACTGATATAAGTATATTTGTAGAGAGTGTTTTATAAAAACTAAATAAAAACAAATAATGAAATCAGCACAACAACAAAACACAGAAATTCACAGCACAGAAGACACAAGGAATTTTCTAGTAGTTCCCCAATAACCTGGGTACGTCTACTCTTCTACCACACTTGGTAGGATCTACTAGGAGGTTTGATCAGGTGCCCTCACACCAAGGTGATTTTGTTCAGGTGTCCACACACCACAGAGCTTTTGTTCAGGTGCTCAAAACCAACAGGATTTTTTGATCAGGTTTCTTGCCACCAAGGAGGTCAACTTTTGAAGGGAGTTTTAACCCTGTACAAGATGGGATAGAGAGGGGTTTAGATGTTCTTCTCTGTCAAGATGCTGAGAGAAGACTCTAGTGGATGTATGTTGAAAAGCTCCCTGTCTGATATTAAGTTGTTTTGACAGCAGATTGGCTGGAGCCTTTTCTTGAAGAAATAATCTTCCTGTAGCTGATAAATCAGAGAAAGAAGAATGCTTCTCAGATTGTTTGTTGCTCTTTTGAGATTTGTGCTAGCAGCTGATGACTGAGAGATGAAAGCAAATGTTCTCAGAAAATAAATGATGCTGTGAGGAAGAAGAAGATCTGTATAATCTTTTTCTGTTCTTCTTTCTTCTTGTAGCTTTTCTTCTTTGTTTTGATCTGATTCTTTGCAGCAAATGACTGAGATGAGGTGTTGAAGATGTTCTCAGTATGTAAGAGCTGCTGGAGGAGGAAGAAGAAGATCTGTGTGCTTTTGTTCTTCTATTTCTTCCTTTCTCTTTTTCTTTCTTTTCTTTTTCTCTGTATTTTCCTGTACAACAAAATTGTAAAAATGATCTGTATAGATGCTGTCGTGTAAAACTGAATATATAATCTGCTGTATATTAATCTACTATATCTTCTTCCTCATTTCTTTTGAATCTCTGACAGAATTAAATGCAAATCCCTTATCTTAAGGAATATAATATATCTGAGAAGATATTCTGGGAACAGTACAGCTGCAGCGCCGTTTGCCTTTTCCTTTTCCACGAAATGTCCTTTTCTGCTGGATGTCAACGACTATAATCTTGGAATAATAAAAGGAAATATATTTTCCTTACTTGATCTGATAGAAAGAGTCGTTGTTGTCGTCGATCTGAGTTCAGAGAATGAAATAGATATAATCTTTCTGAAACTTTCTGAACTTGAGTAAGAGTTCTTCGATCTGAATAAAATTCGTCGAACGCAGATTCATCGACCTCAAGATTTTCATTGAACACAGCATTTACTTCGTAGACCTCAATTGAATCTTGCTGGAATAATTAATTTTGTCGATCTGTAAGAACATTCATCGATCTGAATGTGTTCGTCGAATGCAGACTAGAGTTCATCGAACGGAAGTATTCGTCGACCGCTGAGCCTGGATAAATTCATCGACCGCTGAGCTTGAGTAAAAGTGTCGAGCGCTGAGCTTAGACAAATTCTTTGATCGCTGAGACGGGTTCGTCGAGCGCTGAGCCGGGCTGGATCATCGAGCGTAGAATGAACATCTTTCGTCGACCGCAGAGCGCCATTCGTCGAACGCAGATAACTGTTCGTCGAACGCAGAGAACATGACATTCGTTGAACGTGGAGTGCTTGTCATTCATCAAACGCAGAGAGCTTGTCGTTCGTCGAATGCAGAGAGCTTGCCGTTCGTCGAACGCAGCTAGTCGTTCATCGAACGCAGTGTGGAGTTTGTCGAATGCAGAATCTGAATGAAATATTTAGTTCTAACAGCCAAAACTATTGACCCATAAACTATACATTGGGGTCAAGTTTGTCCTTAGTCAACATATAGTGATCCTAGCCCAAATCAGAAATAGGGTTGTTCTAACAATCTCCCCCTATTTGGGTTCGGACACTATGTGACAAAAATTGAAAATAAACAAACAATAATACAGCAAAAATAACAGAGCATGAATATATCTGATATATTTTAAATATTTTATCAGATATAAAATAAATAGTACTCTGAGTTTTTGAAACATTATAATGAAAACAAAACTAATAGAAATACAATCAGCACCTTTGATTTCTCTGAATTCTGCTTTCTGAAATCTGAAATTTGATATTGTCTGAACTGTATTGTTCTGAATTCTGATCTATAACTGAACTGTATCTGCTATGTTAATCAGCTTTCTGAAATTGTCTTTAGCTGAGTTTGTCTGAATTCTGATTTTGTCTTTCTCTGACATCTGAATTCTGATTAGCTGAGTTGTAGCAATAACTGATACTGAATTTGATCTTGAACTGTATCTGAATTTTTTCTGAAACAGCAAACTGCTATGAGCTTTATCAAGCTTCTTCATACAGCAACTCCCCCTGAGAGTGTCTCCCCCTGAGACTGGAGGTTCTTCAGCTTTCTCTCCTTGCCTAGTTTGTAGAACAGCTTCCCCTGAGCAAAACACTGCATCAAATGGAGCTTATTCATAAAAACTTATCCCCCTGCCTAGTTTCAGGAAGGCTGAAGCTAGGCCCCTTGAAGAAGGGACATTTGATGGAGATAGGGAAGGATGCAAGATTTATTTTGATGTTGTTCCTGCACAATAAAATAGAGATCAAGTGCAAAGGGGAACTAGAAAGAGAAACAATTCTGTAGGCATTTACATAATAATAATAAAAACTTAGTTTGATATGATAAGGAATGAGGGGATAAATAGAAATTTAAAATTTTATCATATTGAATCTCCATCTATCATTCCCAACTGATTTATAAAGAAAATATGTTTCTTTTCATCCAAGGGCTTGGTGAAAATGTCAGCTCTTTGCAAATCAGTAGAGATGAATTGTAGGCAAATTTTGTTTTTATCCACATTATCCCTAAGGAAGTGGTGCCTAATTTCTATGTGTTTTGTCCTACTATGGAGAACTGGATTTTGTGCTATAGATATTGCACTAGTATTGTCACAAAATATAATTGAATTATTTAAGTTGACACCATAGTCTAGGAGCTGATTTTGTATCCACAATATTTGTGAGCAGCAACTGCCTGCAGCTATGTATTCAGCTTCAGTTGTTGATGTAGACACAGATGTTTGTTTCTTACAAAACCAAGACACAAGCCTATCACCAAGAAACTGGCAAGTTCCTGATGTGCTTTTCCTATCTACTCTACATCCAGCATAATCTGAATCTGAGAATCCAGTTAATTCAAATTTAGATGCTGTTGGATACCAAAGTCCTAGATTAGGGCAACCCTTTATATATCTCAAAATTCTTTTTAGTAAAATTATGTGAGATTCTTTGGGGTTAACGTGGAACCTAGCACAAATACAAGTAGCAAATATTATATCTGGCCAACTAGCTGTTAAATAAAGTAAAGAGCCAACAATTGCTCTGTATACTTTCTGATCAATAGGTTTCCCTGATTCATCAGTATCAACAACAACATTAGAGGGCATGGGTGTTTTCATGGTGGAAGAATCAGACATACCAAATCTTTTCACTAATTCCTTAGCATACTTAGATTGGGATATGAAGATTCCATTTGGGGTTTGCTTCACTTGAAGACCAAGGAAGTATGATAGTTCACCCATACTACTCATTTCAAATTTAGATTGCATTAGATTAGAAAATCTTTTGCATAAGTTTGAATCAGTAGAGACAAAGATAATATCATCTACATATATTTGAACTAGCAAAGCTTGATTTTTATGTATCCTGAAAAATAAAGTTTTATCTACTTTGCCTCTACAGAATTTATTCTCTAAAAGAAAACTAGCTAAGGTCTCATACCATGCTCTGGGAGCTTGTTTAAGACCATAGAGAGCTTTCTTAAGCTTAAATACAAAAGAAGAGTGAGATAGAGAGATGAAACATGGTGGTTGTTCCACATAGACTTCTTCTTTGATTTCTCCATTCAGGAATGCACTTTTTACATCCATTTGATAAACCTTGAATTTCTTGTATGCAGCAAATGCAAGGAAAATTCTGATTGCTTCTAACCGTGCAACTGGTGCAAAAGTTTGATCATAGTCTATTCCTTCTTCTTGTGAGTATCCTTGAGCTACTAGTCTAGCTTTGTTTCTCACAATGTTTCCATCTGCATCTAGCTTATTCCTGTAGACCCACTTAGTTCCAATAACTGGATAATTCTTTTGTCTAGGAACCAATTCCCAAACTTTGTTTGTCTCAAACTGATTGAGCTCCTCTTGCATAGCAATGATCCAGTTGGGATCTTGTTCTGCATCTTGTAAGGATTGAGGTTCAATCTGAGATAGAAAACAAGTGTGCATCATATTCTGATTTACTTGATGTCTTATTTGCACACCTGCTGAAATATCACCAATAATTTGAGATATTGGATGATCTCTAACTGTGATGTGATCAACAGTTGGAGTGGGTTCAGCAATGATTTCCACTTGTGGAATTTGTTCAGCGGTTATATCCTGTGGAGGATGATCTGTTGTAATCTGATTTGAACTGTCAGCAAAATCTTCTTCACTATCTTCAGCATCCTGTTGTACATGATTTAGAAATCCTTCTTTATGTAGAGCTAATTGATCTAGCTGCTCACATAGTGTAGGTACCTGCAGATTTTCTATGGTAGAAGAATTCTTCTCCTTGTAAAACATATTAGTTTCATCAAAAGAAACTTGCATAGATTCTTCTATTTTAAGAGAAGATTTGTTATAAATCCTATATGCCTTGCTGACTAAAGAATAGCCTAAGAAAATTCCTTCATCAGATTTTGGTTCAAATTTTCTAAGATATTTCTTATCATTATTGTGAACAAAACATTTACAGCCAAATGTTCTAAAATAGCTAACTTTAGGTTTCTTCCCTTTAAGTAATTCATAAGGAGTCTTACCCTTAAGTTTGTGTATCAAACTTCTATTTAGCACATAGTTTGTTGTGCTAACAGCCTCTGCCCAAAAGGATAGGGGCAAATTAGCATCTGCAAGCAATGTTCTTGCTGATTCAATTAGAGTTCTATTTTTCCTTTCAACTACCCCATTTTGTTGAGGAGTTCTAGGAGCTGAGAAGCAATGCCTGATACCTTCCTTCTCACAGAATTCTTGCATGAGAAGAGACTCAAACTCAGTGCCATGATCACTTCTGATCAATGCAACTACAGTAGAGTACTCAATCTTTATGCTCTTAAGAAAGTCTGTAAGAACTTTAAAGTTATCTAACTTTTCTCTCAAAAAGAACACCCAAGTGAATCTAGAGAAGTCATCTACAATAACTAGAGTGTAAGACCTCCCCCCCTAAACTCTTTGTTGCTATAGGTCCAAAAAAGTCCATATGTAGCAAATATAAGATTCTAGGTGAATCACTTTTAGATAATGATTTAAAACTATTTTTAGTTTGCTTGCCTAGTTGACATGCCCTACAAAGACCTTCTTTCTTGTATGAACCTAAGGGTAAACCTCTAACAAGATTGTCCTTAGATAATTTAGCAATGGTCCTAAGGTTTACATGTCCTAATCTTTTATGCCAAAGTTCACTAAGTTGCTTAATTTATTAAATAAACAAATTTCTGATAGATGAATTGAAATTTACTAAATATATATTACCCTGCCTAATACCTGATAAAACAATAACATTATCAGCAGATTTAATAAGGCATTTCAATTTATTAAAGGTTACCTGATACCCTTCCTCACATAATTGACTTATGTTGATGAGGTTGTGCTCCAGTCCTTTGACATAAGCTACCTCTTTGAAGGTGACTTCTCCAACCTTGACTTTTCCATAGCCTTTTGTTTGTCCACAATTGGAGTCTCCAAATATAACTTTTGGTCCAAGCTTTGCCTTGTAGTTGTTCAGGTTGGCCTTGTTTCCTGTCATATATTTTGAACAGCCACTGTCCAAATACCATTTTTCATTTATTCTTAGACAGTTGTGTACCTGCAAAAACAAGAAAAAATCTATTTGTTCTTGACCCAGATTACTTTGGGTCTTTTTATATTTCCACAAAAATTTGAAATAAAAGACATTTCAGGTTGGTCCTTGTAACCTTGTGGATGATATCTCCTTGGAGGTATTATCCATTCAGTGAAAGGATTCTTAGAATGTGAAGAATAAGAATTGTTCATATTTGCTGTATAGTTTCTGTTCGATGAACTGGGCTGAGTTTGTCTAGCCCCATTCATATAATGACTATATTGAAAATCTATCTTCAGAGTTCGTCGAGCTCCGTTCGACGAAGTGGTTACATTTCGTAGAGCTCCGTTCGACGAATTTTGTTGAATTATGCTATTCTCGACAGTCTTACTTGAAATGTTTTTATTTACTCCTACAACCTCTTTGCTCTTAGCAGAGATGAATTTTATAGGTGTAGATAATATGTTCTTCTTAATTAGAGGTGTCTCACTTGATTAAGCACCCAAGCCTAGTTTGCTATTAAGTCTAGCATTTATTGTGCTTGTAATGTCCATCAGTTTGATGCTTCTCCCATTGAGGGATTCTTCAAATTTCTTGGCCTCAGAAAGTTTATTCTCAATGAGAATAATTTGTTCTCTAGAGGCAGCCAAATCTTTCTTAAGATTTACATTTTCTTCACTTATTTGATTCATTTCAGCTAGCTTATGTCTGAGTGAGATTATTTCTTTCTCAGATTTAATTAAGTCTGAGCAAAGGACCTTGAATTCAGCTTTGAATTCAACTGAAGTAAAATCAAAGTTAGATATTACCTGATCTGCATCAATTTCTGCTTCTGATTCTGATTATTCTTCATCAGAATTGTTGGATGAGGCATTGATTGCCATCATGCAGAAGTTCTTCTCTTCTTCATTATCTTCATCATCACTGGATGAAGAAGCATCTGCTGACTCACTGCTTGAGTCATAAATTGCCATCAAACATTGGTCATTTTCTTTTGTTTCTTCTTCATTATCTGAAGAGCTGGATGACTGTTTTGATTCAGTTTCACTCCAGGATTCTGCTACAAATCATCTTCCCTTCTTTTTATGCTTGTGGGAGGAAAACTTGCTGGAGTGTCTTCTTTCTTCTTTTCCAGTTCTCTTCTCCTTCTTCTGATTTTCTGGACAATCTGGCAGAATATGCCCAGGTTTCCTGCAGCCATAACAAACAATATCCTTAGAATTTGACTTGTCATACCTTGGCTTTTCCCTTGATCTGGAGTCCTTCTTTCTGAAATCCTTCTTGGCCATTTTGTAGAACCTTTTGGCTAGAAGGTTCATGAACTCCTCATCTCTTGGAGCTTTTTCTTCTTCTTCAGCTGCTTTGAAGGCAATGTTCCTTTCTTTATTTATTGCTGGAGATGAAGTGGATTGTTCAGCTTCCCTGGATTTGATGAGCTGCTCTTAGGATTTGAGCTTGCCCAACAATGTTTCAGTAGAGATCTCATTGAGGCTTCTGGCTTCCTTGATAGGCCAGATCCTAGAATCCCATGTGCTGGGGAAGCACATTAATATCTTCTCATTGATCTCAGTGATAGATATCACTTTATCCAAGGTCTTCAGCTCATTTATTATGAGGCTGAGCCTATTGTACATATCAGCAACACTTTCAGATTCTCCCTTCTTGAAGTTCTCATATTGAGAAATGAGATGGGACCTTCTGTCCTTCCTTTCATCAGCAGATCCCTCAACCATATTGTTGAGAGAAATCCATATTTCTCTTGCTGAGGTGCATTCTACCACTCTTTGAAAAATGTCATCAGACATTGTTTGAGCCAGAATGTTCATGGCTTTTACATCAGCACTCCTTTGTTTTTTTTGTGCTTCTGTCCATTCAGGAGGTGGGACAGCATTGTTGGCAGTTGTGGTTTCAGCACTAGTTGTTGCTGTGGGAGCTGGAGGTCTTGTCAAAATTACATTGAAGGTTTCTTCATCAATAGAATTCATGTAAAGTCTAATCCTTGCTTTCCACAGTGCAAACTTACTGAGATTGCACATTGGAGGTCTTGTGCTAGAATACTCTTTGTTTTATGCCATGAGTTTTTAACAGAAAATAAATGAGATAAAAACTCTAAAGGAATTTAAGATCTAATTGATCTTTGTGACTCGGGTGTTAGCCTGTAAAGAATCAACAGCCCTCTGATACCAATTGAAAGTGAGTGTTTTAGTTCTTATATATTTTAAAAGATCTTGTTTATGGTTTTACTTTTAAAGTAAATGATATATATAAAATATATGGGTGCTGATTGAGAAATAACAAATAGTAAGAGTGCATATAAAAACACAGAACATAAAATAAGAAATAAAATGTTGGGTATTGTATCCACAATAGCCCTGATTTGAAGAAGTCCCCTTCAAACTAGGATGAATTGTAATTGTATTTGATTATGCACTTTAGCTATGTTGTGATAGGTCATTCCACTCTAGGTACAAACCGATGTCAGTTTTCAATGAGTCGTCAAACACAGGCTTGTGCAATGTAATCCCTCATTGTATAGACCAAAGTGTTGGCTCATGTGAAATCTCTCTATTGGGATGTACCTCATTTCCTAAGTGCAAGAGAAGGAGGACTGGAGCTGATGGTGGACTTTTCATAAAAAGGAATTTTTCCAAAGTAAAATTCGGTTATATCATTTAACCGAATTCGATTCGGTTGTTGCCATTCGGTTATATCATTTAACCGAATTCGATTCGGTTATTGCCATTCGGTTATACCATTTAACCGAATCGGTCTGCAGTAATTCTTCCGGTTCGTTTTTGAATGCGCGTTTCTTAGGGCTTCTCCTATGTACAGTACACGTGGAGTTAGATCCGTATTTCGCGCATATGACCGTTGTAGAAGACCGTATAAATACTCCTGATGTATTTCGGTTTAGCCCCAATCTAATCCAATCAATCTGAATCGAATCAAAAATCGCGAATCAAACAGAAAGAATCGCAAGTCTCGACCGATCTCTCTCGCGCTCAAGTTTCGTCTCCGTCAAAGCTGCGATTCGTGATTCGTCTTCTATAGATTCAAGCATCTCAGATCCAGTAAAGAATCGCTCAAGATTTCTTCGTTCTTCCTCTAAAAGTATTGAGATTCTTTGTCAAGAAGAAGAAATCTATTTCTCAAGACCTGAAGAAAAACTTCATCTGAAGTTTAAGAAGATTGTTTCAAATCTACGTTGTGTTGTAATAAACAATTTTATAAACGTTGTAGGAAGCTTGCTTCCGAGTGTTGTGTAGATCCTTGTTTAAGGATTGAGTTGTAGGAGTTGTTTTTTACTCCGAGTTGTAGGAGTGGTGCACTCCGAGTTGTAGGAGTTCTTACTCCGAGGTGTAAGATTATTTTAATCTGAGTTTGGTGAAGTAGCCGAATCTAGCCTCGAAGAGCTAGATAGGCGAGGTGGGAAAGAGGAGTACCCACATCGGGGAACCTCTATAAAATCCTTGTGTCTGTGCTGTGCTTTATTGTGTGCTTTTCTGTGTTATAATTCTTAATTCCGCGTAAAGACATAGAATCCACCTATTCACCCCCCTCTAGGTGATTTAGGCCGCAACTAGATACTTTCATAAAACAAACAAGGCACAACACATCCAGATGACACAAGAAATATAGTAGTTCCCCTCAACTGGGTTAATCTACTCTTCTACCCACTGGTAGGAATCCACTGGAGGTTGTTTATCAGGTGCCCTCACACCAAGGTATTTTTGTTCAGGTGTCCACACACCAATGGAGGTTTGACCAGGTGCCCAAATCACCTATAAGCTTTTGATCAGATGGTTATAAACCAAGATGCAGGTTTTTGCTAAGGTGGCCTGTCACCGGGAGTTAACTTTTGAAGGGAGTTATAACCCTTTACAAGATGGGAGAAATAAAGAAAACAAAAAGGTTTGTTGTTCTTCTCTTTGCTGAGAAGACACTTGAAGATCCTGATTGGTAGTTGAGTTGGATTTTGATGATGATGTTGAAGAGAGCTCCCCCTTTCTGATTTAGTTTAGATGACAGCCTTGTGGATGGAACTCCTTCTCTAGATTGTGATACTCTTCTTCTTCTTGCAGTTTTGATCCTAAGCAAGTAATATTGATTTGGTGTCTCAGGTTGTAGAAGATCATCAAGGAAGAGTTAGCAAAAATAGAACAAGATAGAGTAATAGTGTTGTTCTCTGTTTTTTGCCCCTGTTTTTCTTTTTCTCTTCTTCTTCTTCTTCTCTTTTTCCTGTACAGTAAATATTGATATATTCTGTCTATAATATCTGTCTTGAGAAAACAGTTGTATATTATCTGATATATATTAATCTGTTGTAATGAAGAGTTGACTCCTGCTGTCGTATGAAAGCTGTTGTCCTCTTTCCTGGGCTGTTTTGAATCCTTGCTGATGGAAGAGGAAAGAAATAATATTTCTTTTATTTCCCAGATCCTCGAGAACATAACTTGCCGTGTTTAGCTTGCTGCAACGGCTACAGCATTTATTGCTTTGCTGCCAACAGCTATAACATTTAATGCTTGCTCGGCTGTAAGGTTAAATCAGCAATATATATATATATATATAAATAATAAATAGAAATAATAAATATTGCTTTCATAAAGTCTGACAACATATTAGTCGAGCTGAGAATAAGAAATATAATACTGAAGATAATTCATCGAGCTGAGCTTTAATTTCGTCGAGTTCATCATTTGATTCGTCGACCTGATCATTTAATTCATTATTCCTGAACATCTGCTGAATATTCGTCGAACGCAGACTTGTGTTCGTCGAACGGAAGGATTCGTCGACCGCTGAGATGGGCTGGATCGTCGACAGCTAAATATTGAGCTGTTCGTCGAACGCAGACTTGAGTTCGTCGAATGCGGGATTTCGTCGACCGCTGAGACGAGTAAAAGCATCGACCGCTGAGCTTGAGTAAAAGCGTTGACCGCAGAGCTGGGATTTGTTCGTCGACCGATGAACCACTGAGACGGGATTGTCGAGCGCTGCTTGGATTTCGTCGAACACAGCTTTGAACCTTTTCGTCGACCGCAGAGCGTCGTTCGTCGAACGCAGATCGTCGTTCGTCGAACGCAAATCGCCGTTCGTCGAAACAGAGAACTTATGTAAATTTAATTCTTCTCTTATTTTCTGCCTATTAAATATATATATTTATATTTCTTAGTATATTATATATATATATATATTCTTTTCAGTCTTCTAACTTAATAGGATGTGATCTAAGTTATATAAGATATATTATGATATAAACTTGGACACTAAAGGTGGATCCTAACTCAAATCAAAACTAAGGTTCCAACAATCTCCCCCTATTTGAGTTGGGATCCTAATCCAAATTAAGACTAGGTTCTAACAATCTCCCCCTATTTGGTTTAGGATTCCTAAGCATAAAAAGTCTTTGAAGCTTTAGGGTCAGAGATTATTTATTTTTCTTTTAAAACTAAGCAATTTCTGATTTCCTAGATTTTGATTTAATAGGAATTTAATAAAATGAATTGCTAGCTGTTATTAGATTCTAAGAATTTTATAATAAAAAAGACATAGCATGATAGCTTCTTTCTATAGAATCCCCTTAATCAGAAGAGACTCACACTTAGTGCTTTGATCATTTCTGATCTATGCAATCTGAGTAGAATGCTCAACTTGATTTTGGAGAAAAATCTGTAAGAAAGTGAAGTTATCTGACTTGTTTTTAAGATAGAAAATTCAATGGAATCATTTAACTGCTGTTTAATTATAACTGTTTTAAAATAGGTAAAAACAAATGCTTTATAATTAGATATGTTGGTCTTTTTATTTCATTGAAATATAAATTTGAAAATTTATTTTGATGTTGCTGAATATAAAGTTTTCCTTTTTCTTTAAAAGTTTGTTTAAACTTATCAGCTTTAGTGAACCTATTTTTTAAACAAATGATTTGTTCTTCTGATGATTTTAAAATTTCTTGAAGTTTATTATATTCAGGAGTTGAAATATTTATTTTTGTTAACTCCTTTTTAATTTCCTTCTGAAATATTAAATATGTATATGTTATTTTAAAATCAGATTTGTGATTTTTAGATTTGTAATTTTTAGCAATTATTAAATCTGTACATAATGAGTTGAAAATAGATTTAAAATTTGATTTTATTAAATCTGTGCATGATGAAGTGAAACCAGATTTAAAAGTATCAGAGGTAAAAATAAAATTTGAAGATACCACTTTTACCTTTTCTGAATCAGATTCAGATTCAGATTTGTAGTTTGAGCCATATATTGCCATCATACAGAAATTTCTGGCCTGTTGTTCTTCTTTTTCTTCTTCTTCACTTAGAGCAGGTGTTGGTTCTGCATCAAACAAACAGTTAGTGGAAGAAGTAGGAATGGATTCATTTACCATCCTTGAGAGGGAGTTCCAAATGCCCTCTGCTGAAGTGCAATCAACCACTTTGAGAAGAAAGTTGGTTGACATTGATTTAGCCAATATGTTCATGGCCATGACATCAGCACTTTTCAGCATTTCTTGATCATCTGATGAAGAGATTGAAGATGGAATTCTTATCAAAATGGAATTGTAAATATTTTCATCTATTGCATTCAAATATAGCTTAATTCTAACTTGCCATAAATCAAATCTATCCAAATTACATATAGGTGGATCTGAAATAGAAAAATCTGATTGTGCCATTTAGAAAACCCTTTTTAAAAATAAAATAAGAACTAAGTGATCTTTGTGATTTCAGGTGTTAGCCTGTGTGAAAAATCAACTTCCTCTGATACCAATTGAAAGTGAGGTTAGATCTTAAATTAATTCTAGAGGGGGGTGAATAGAGTATTAAAACTTTTTCGCTTAGTTTTATTTGCGGAATTAAAAATACTGATATAAGTATATGTGTAGAGAGTGTTTTATAAAAACTAAATAAAAACAAATAATGAAATCAGCACAACAACAAAACACAGAAATTCACAGCACAGAAGACACAAGGAATTTTATAGTAGTTCCCCAATAACCTGGGTACGTCTACCCTTCTACCACACTTGGTAGGATCCACTAGGAGGTTTGATCAGGTGCCCTCACACCAAGGTGATTTTGTTCAGGTGTCCACACACCACAGAGCTTTTGTTCAGGTGCTCAAAACCAACAGGATTTTTTGATCAGGTGTCTTGCCACCAAGGAGGTCAACTTTTGAAGGGAGTTTTAACCCTGTACAAGATGGGATAGAGAGGGGTGTAGATGTTCTTCTCTGTCAAGATGCTGAGAGAAGACTCTAGTGGATGTATGTTGAAAAGCTCCCTGTCTGATATGAAGTTGTTTTGACAGTAGATTGGCTGGAGCCTTTTCTTGAAGAAATAATCTTTCTGTAGCTGATAAATCAGAGAAACAAGAATGCTTCTCAGATTGTTTGTTGCTCTTTGGAGATTTGTTCTTGCAGCTGATGACTGAGAGATGAAAACAAATGTTCTCAAAAAATAAATGTTGCTTTGAGGAAGAAGAAGATCTGTATAAGCTTTTTTTGTTCTTCTTTCTTCTTGTAGCTTTTCTTCTTTGTTTTGATCTGATTCTTTGCATCAAATGACTGAGAGGAGGTGTTGAAGATGTTCTCAGTATATAAGAGCTGCTGGAGGAGGAAGAAGAAGATTTGTGTGCTTTTGTTCTTCTATTTCTTCCTTTCTCTTTTTCTTTCTTTTCTTTTTCTCTGTATTTTCCTGTACAGCAAAACTGTAAAAATGATCTGTATAGATGCTGTCATGTAAAACTGAATATATGATCTACTGTATATTAATCTACTATATCTTCTTCCTCATTTCTCTTGAATCTCTGACAGAATTAAATGCAAATCCCTTATCTTAAGGAATATAATATATCTGAGAAGATATTCTGGGAACAGTACAGCTGCAGCGCCATTTGCCTTTTCCTTTTCCACAAAATGTCATTTTCTGCTGGATGTTAACGGTTATAATCTTGGAATAATAAAAGGAAATATATTTTCCTTACTTGATCTGATAGAAAGAGCGGTTGTTGTCGTCGATCTGAGTTCAGAGAATGAAATAGATATAATCTTTCTGAAACTTTCTGAACTTGAGTAAGAGTTCTTCGATCTGAATAAAATTCGTCGAACGCAGATTCGTCGACCTCAAGATTTTCATCGAACACAACATTTACTTCGTCTACCTCAATTGAATCTTGTTGGAATAATTAATTTTGTCGATCTGTGAGAACTTTCATCGATCTGAATGTGTTCGTCGAACGCAGACTGGAGTTCGTCGAAGAGAAGTATTTGTCGACCGCTGAGCCTAGATAAATTCGTCGACCGCTGAACTTGAGTAAAAGCGTCGAGCGCTGAGCCTGAGTAAAAGCGTCGAGCGCTGAGCTTAGACAAATTCTTCGACCTCTGAGATGGGTTCATCGAGCACTGAGCCGGGCTGGATCGTCTAGCGCGGAATGAACATCTTTCGTCGACCACAGAGTGCCATTCGTTGAACGCAGATAGCCGTTCGTCGAACGCAGAGAACATGTCATTCGTTGAACGCAGAGTGCTTGCCATTCGTCGAACGCAGAGAGCTTGCCGTTCGTCGAACGCAGAGAGCTTGCCGTTCGTCGAACGCAGAGAGCTTGCCGTTCGTCGAACGCAGCTAGTCGTTCGTCGAACGTAGTGTGGAGTTCATCGAACACAGAATCTGAATGAAATCTTTAGTTCTAACAGCCAAAACTCTTGACCCATAAACTATACATTGGGGTCAACTTTGTCCTTAGTCAACATATAGTGATCCTAGCCCAAATCAGAAATAGGGTTGTTCCAACAGAGTTATAACCCTGTACAAGATGGGATAAAGAGGGTTATGAAGTTCTTCTCTATCAATAATCTTAAAGAAGACTAGTGGAATGTGTTGATGTAAAGCTCCCCCTGTCTGATAGAAAATAGTTGACAGTTTAGGATGGAGCTTTCTCTTGAATGTAGATCTTCCTTGATAGCTGATGAATCTGAGAGACAGAGGTTTCTCAGATTGACTGTTGCTCTTGAAGATTTAAAACTTTGCAGCAGAAATCTGAGATAAGATCTGTGTTGTTGTTCTCAGAGATTGAGAGGCGCTGCTTGAGGAAGATGAAGATGTATAAACTTTTTCTTTCTGTATATCTTTTTCTTCTTCCTCTCGACTGTATTCTTCTTCTCTATTGCTATCTTACTGTACTGCTATTCTGTGTAATACTATTTCTTCCTTTTTCATTTTAGAATATATCTCTGATTTGAATTTCAAATCCTTTGAATAAGAAATAGAATAATCAGGAGGATAATTTCTTAGAACTGTAATCAAGACTTTAATTCCTTTTCCTTTTCCAGTACGCCAAACGACTACTTTCTCGGGAAGATAATGGAAAGTAATAAAATAAGAGGAAGGATATAATCCTATACTTATCTGGAATACTAGAGCCGTTGCTGGAAGATGATCTGAGTTCAGAGAATAGAATAAAATTGATCCTTATGAAATTAACAAGCTGAAGAGAAATTTTCGTCGACCTGAGAGAAGAAATCGTCGAACTGAATGTTGATTTCGTCGAACTGAACATCTGTTGCTGATTCATCGAACGCAGACTGGAATTCATCGAGCTCAAGTTGGAGTTTGTCAAACTGAAGGATAAGCTGCTAACTCTGGCTGGAAGAATTGAATTAGTCGAGCTGAGATGATATTTCGTCAACCGCTGAGACTTGGCATATTCGTCGACCGCTGAGACTGGGCAAATTCATCGACCGCTGAGACTAAGCCAATTCGTCGACCGCTGAGGCTGAGCCAATTCATCGACCGCTGAGACTGAGCAAATTTGTCGACCGCTAAGACTGAGCAAATTTGTCGACCGCTGAGACCGGGCAAATTCGTCGACCGCTGAGACAGCCTCAATTCGTCGAACACTGAGATAGCCTCAATTCGTCGAATGTTGAGATAGCCTCAATTCATCGACCGCTAAGACTGGGCAGATTAGTCGACCTGGAGCAATACATTCGTCGAACGTAGTATGCATTTCGTCGAACACAGAACCTTAACTTTTCCTTGAGCTCTAGCTAACTTAACAGCCTAAAACCTTGACCCTTAGACTATATAATGGGGGTCAACAAAGTCCTAGTCAACAGACAATGATCCTAGCCCAATCAGTAATAGGGTTGTTCCAACATATACGCACTACCACCTTGTCTATGGTGACTGTTGCGGTTATACCCATCAGAATTGCGGTTGATCCGTATGTTGATATTGTGGAGTTGATTCCTCATGTACATTCTTCGTCGATGTGTGATTCTCCTGTGGAAGATCTTGAGTCTACTTTATCTGAATTTGATACTAATTGTGTTCTTCCATCTTCTTTGCAAGAATTTTTTCACTTGTATTTACTGATCGTGTCAAAGAAATGTTGCAGGGTGACGTTCTGGACCTCCAAGCCGCACCAAAGTGGGATAACTGGGATGAGCTTTCTGATGAAGAGTTGTGCACCTCTTCATTGGTGAAGGAGATCTGCCGCACCACTGATGCCTTCGAGTTTTCAGATGCGCCCCGTTATGACTCTTACGACACTGATAGTGATCAAGCTTGGGAACCTGCCGGAAGTGAAACTAGGATCACTTCCATAATTACAGATTATTTATGTCTTTCTTATATTTTGTTTCCTGACCATCCTTCGTTGCTTGAACATGTGCAGGGGGATTCAACAGTGGTAAGTCTTTGGGAAGCTGAATCTGAAATGCCCTCCTCTGTTGATCTACCTCTACCTCCTCTTCTTGATATTTTTAATGCTAATTCTTTTCCATCCATGTAGGATTTGAGTATGTTGACCCATTTTTGGGTAATAATGAAAACCAATTCTGGTAGGGGAAATACAGTGCAATGATGGCGTTTCCCTTGAAGGATTGGTTGCAGAGAGGCAAAATATATTCTTATCCTGATCTAATGTCGGAAGAAAAGAAGAAGGCGAAAAAGAAAGAGATTTGGGGATGGAGGATAAATCCTTCTTTCTACCCCTTCTGTTGGGTCTGTGGACCCATTTCCTTCATTTCTAGTTACTATTTTAAATCAACTTATAGTTGATCATTTTGATGAGTTTGTAATAATAATTAGGATTTATTAACTTTTGCTTTTATACTTAGACAATCTTATAAAACTACATAATACATGTATTTAGTCCATCTTAAGGACAGTAAACAAAAGCGCTACTGGGAGACAACCCAGTTTTGATTGTTTTTATTTCTCTAATCCGCTAATAAGTTAGTATTTATATTTGCTTTTGCTTGGAGTTGTCTCCCCTGCAGGTTCATTTTCTGGATGGTGGATGCTGCGGCTTTGTCTTCGTTTACACGCCTCTTCTGGTATGCGCACATGCTGAGCATTGGGAACTCTCTTCCTCTAGCTTTATTTTAAATTTCATAGTCATATATTGTGTTGGATTGTTTAGTTTAAGTCTGGGGGAGAGCCATTTTCTGTGCCCACTCACGTGCACTATTGCATAGCATGCTAGAAGCTTTTATTTCAGTTATTTTGTTGCATTTTCACTGCACATCACAACACCCACATGAGCGTGTGCCTTAGCATGCCGCGAGCTATATTTATTTCTTGTGCGTGATTTGGAAAATTGCTGTGCTGGCTTAGGATTGTGAGGTAGAGTAAAATGTTGACTCTTGTAGTGCTATAGTCGAGTACTCGCGTATCGCGTAGAAATCCATGTAGAATTAATTTTTCTTTATGCTTGTATTTTTATATTTTTCTATTTGCATAAATATTGTTTATTCTACTCAAAATTGGTGAATCCGGTGTGAATCTGACGGTAGCATAGGGATGTGTGTAGACGATTACTAGGTTTGTATTGCTCGAGTCGGGAGGAAGGATTATCTTTCTTGGTGGCTAAGAACTTGCCCCAAGCGACTCTTGAAGCATTGATACAAGTTAGTTTAGTGCGTTAGCGTGATGTAGGCCATCATTTTGTCCAGGTTGAGCTTTTGTACCGTTCCTATCATTCTATCTTCGCTTGCTCCTTTATGCCTACCCCTTCCTCTTGATTCAGCTCCACCTTTATCTCACCAAAGCTTAAAAGCCGATCCTAGCCGCACACCCAAATCTGAGCTTTAGTCTTGTTTTATTTTCATTATTGGGGTGTTGATGTGGTGAATTAATTGTGGATATGTGGATGCGCTCCAATGAATAAATATGCTAAAAATAGTTGAAAAAATGAATGAAATGAGAAAATGATAAATGAATGAAAAGAAAAAGAAATTATTTTTGGAAAAAAAGAGTTATAATGAAAATATTTTTGTGTAAGTTTGTATTGGGAGTAGGCGGTGCACACACCCATGTTTTCAAGTTCAAGTCTGGGGGTGTGGTGCACTAGCACTTGTTATTGTGGGGCATGGTTAGTAGCTTTTTGTGCTAGCTCATTTGGGTTTAGGTGCTTTAAGCCCTCGTGTTTATCTTTGTATACCCTACTGTAACCCAAGCCCCATTTCTAACCTAAAGTCCTACCGATGTGTGTGTTGAACCAAACTAGTGTCGTGGAGAGAGTGCAAACTGGTAAGCTTATAGTCACCGACATTGATGGATTTCTTTGGAGGTTGTCCCGAGCACCGATATTTGGCAATGCTCGCCTTAGCGACCAGTTTACTTTCTTCCTACGCGTGACCAGATGATTCACTGTTGGGTTTTGTTGACCACAATAACCTTGATTTGAAGAAGTCCCCGTCAAACTAAGATGAATTGAGTTTGTATTTGATCATCCACTTTAGCTGTGATATTGCAGGTTATTACACTCTAAGTATAAACCAATGTCAGGTTTCAATGAGTCGTTAAACACAGGCCTATGCAATGTAATTTCTCATTGTGTAGACCAAAGTGTTGACTCATGTGAAATCTCTCTATTGGGATGTACTTCATATACTAAGTGTTGGAGATGAAGGTCAGGAGTTGGTGCTGCTTTCCATTAAAAAAGAATTTTGGTCTAAGTTAGAATTCGTCTATATATCTTAAGTAGATATCGAGTCAATCATCGATATTGTTTAAGTAGGTATAAACGAATTCGTCGATATCTTTTGAGGACCAAAATTTTCCTTAAGATCTTTCGTCTATTTAGAATAAACGAATTCGGCTAAATAGAATAGACGAATTCGGCATGTATATTTCATCTATATAGTTTCGACGAATTCGTCTATTCCCCTTAATCCATTCGTCGATTCCTTTCTAGCCATTTAGACGAATCAGATTTTGTTGTCTCAGTTTTATATCATTGATGGTCTGCCTTTTAGGGTTACCTCCATGTACAGTACACGTGGAAGCTTTTCCCAAAATCGCGCTTATAGCCATTGGAGAAGAATCCTATAAGTATCTAAGGGTTATTTCGAAAAACCCTAATCGTGAATACGAAATAAAATTGAGTAATTTTCGTCTGTCGGCTTTCTTGCTCTCGATCGATCTTCTGGTTGCCGACAAGAAACATTTCGCGATTCTTCTTCTCAAGTCAAAGTCGACAAGATCAACTGAATCAGTTTCTCTCAATCAACATCCTGATTCTTTCGATTCTCAAAGTTCAGATCTAGTTTTTCAAAGTCTCCAGATTTCTTCTTCCTCTACTCTCAACCGACTGAAGGACTTTCTCAAGGAAGAAGATATATGCCTTTCAGATCTGAAGAAAAGAACTCTCCCTAGAGTTTCTAAGTTAGATTGCTTGTCAATCTTAGTTGTATTGTAGAAACACCTTTACATATTCTTGTAGGAGGTTTGCCTCCGAGTTATTTTGTAGATCCTTGTTTAGGGATAGAGATGTAGGAAAAGTTTGTTCTCCGAGTTTCTGTAGGATTAGTTTGCTCCGAGTTGTAGGAGTTGAGACTCCGAGTTGTAAGATTTGGAAAAATCTGAGATTGGTGAAGTAGCTGAATCTAGCCTTGGAGTGCTAGATAGGCGAGGCGGGAAAGTGGACTACCCACATCGGGGAACCACCATAAAATCCTTGTGTTGTGCTGTGCTCGTTTTTCTGTGTGCTTTGTTGTTTAAA
This sequence comes from Dactylorhiza incarnata, assembly GCA_033032865.1. Classification (NCBI taxonomy): domain Eukaryota; kingdom Viridiplantae; phylum Streptophyta; class Magnoliopsida; order Asparagales; family Orchidaceae; genus Dactylorhiza; species Dactylorhiza incarnata. The sequence continues at coordinate 866,984 of JAWHQI010000160.1, read as the reverse complement.
TTTTAATTCCGCTTAAAGCCATAGAATCCACTATTCACACCCTCTAGGTGATTTAGGTTGCGACTAGATACTTTCAATTGTATCAGAGGAAGGTTGTTCTCTAAAGGTTAACACCTTGAACAAGATCTCTAAATCTAGTTGCAAGAGCCAATATGTCTGGAATGGAAAGAACCAAGGAATCCTCTGTGAAGTTGCCCGTCTGCACTAAGGAGAACTTTCCGATGTGGAAAGCAAGAGTAAGATTCTATTTGGAGGCTGCAGATCCAAGAATCTTTCAGATTGTTGAAGAAGGTCCCCATGTTCCGATGAAACCTTCGTCAATAAATTCAAATATTCAATTGCCAAGAAGATGCTGGAGTTGACCAAATATGAGATTGCTCTTGTTGCCCTGGACAAGAAGGCAAAGAACATCATTGCCGATGCAGTGGATGATTCGATGTTGCAAAACCTTATTCACTGCAAGTCTGGCAAAGAGATGTGGGATTCTCTAGTTGTTCTGATGGAAGGTATAGAAGAAGTGAGGGATGACCGAAGATCTTTGTTGAATCAAGAATATGAAGCATTTAAGCAAGATCCGAGAGGCTCCATTTCTGAAACTTATGAAAAATTCTTCAAGATAGTAAACGGTCTAAGAAACTATGACCGAGAATTTACTGTTGGTGAGCTAAATTATAAGTTCTTGAGATCCCTGACAAAAGAATGGGATACCAAGGCAATCGCAATCAGAGAATTTGGAAAGATGGCTACTATGGAGCCACAAATATTGTTCGGGAAGCTCTTATCACATGAGCTTAAGCTAAGCATAAGAAGAGCTGAAGAAGAAGGGAGCAGGACTTCAGGAAGAGAGAAGTCTGTTGCTCTCAAGGTAGAGAGTTTGAGAAAAAGCAAAGCTGTGTCACCTGCAAGAAGACCACCATCAGATGAAGATGAAGACTCTGAAGCCTTCCCTTCAAGTTTAGATATGTCTGATGGAGAATTCTCTCTCCTCTCGAAGCAATTCAAAATATTGCTAAATAAAAGAAGGCAAAGAAAGAATCAGTCTTCTTCCTCCGATCACCGAAGACACAGACGTGATGATGATCATTACAAGAAAAGCAACAAAAGTGACAGGTATCATTCTAAACCGAACAAACAGATTTCTTCTGACATTATTTGCTACTGTTGCAATAAGCCAGGGCATGTAATTGCGGAGTGCCCATACAAGAAGAAAGAAGGATCAAAGAAAGAAGAAAAGCGATCCTTCAAGGGCAAGAAGAAAACTGAGAAGAGCTTCATCGCCAAGAAGCCAAAGACTCTTAGCGACAGTGACTCAGATGAGTCAAGCTCGGATGAGGAAGCCTACTTCGGGCTGATGGCACAATCAGATGAAGACGTATACAACACCCCAAATGAGGGGGAGGTAAACGTTCATACTCCTCTTTTTGCATCTGAAACTGAATCCAATGCAAATGAAGGATACTCTTTAGAGGAGAATTCAGAGTTAATGACTTAGTATAAAGCCCTTTTGAAGGGATTTGACAAATGCCACAAGGTAGTCAGATTTCAGTCAAAACAGATTGAATCACTCAAGACGTTGGAATCTGAACTGAAAGAGGAAATCGAAAGATTGACTCCTTTCAAAGATGAAGTCCAACTTTTGGAGGATGAATAAAAAAGCTCCACTGAGTTATTAACCCTGAAGGAGAAACTTATAGATGAACTAGAAGAGAAGCTAGTGGTGGAAAGGAAACTAGTAGAAAGTTTCTCAAAACCAAATACTATTCTTCCAATCATCGATAAATTTTCTTCTCCTGCTAAGGGTAGTGGTCTTGGTCATGTGGCTGAGACAAGTAAGGATGCCAAGAGAAGAGCCGTTAAGGGCAAGGGCAAGGCTGATCAAAATCAACCCTCATTTAAAAAGGTAGTGTTTCCTATAAACACATATGATTTTGAATGCATGTACGGTCACTTTACGAGACCAACTCATGTTGAGTCAAGTAAGAGTAATCAGGGATGGAGCCGTCCCCGAAGCCTCGGAACGACTGCTTTCAAGGCACCTTACGAAGAAATAGTGTTCAAGGACTATGGTTAATTTGTATATGGATCAGCAGCTAAGAAATCACCAAAATTCAGGAATGCTGTGACAAAATCTCACGAGAAGGAGCCATGTGTTTGTTGCAACCACGAGGCTTCAACTTCTAAGAAAGTTACTCCTGTTAGACCTCCCGTTCAAAAAGTCAAGAAAGAGGGCAAAAGAAGATACAACAAGTTTGACTTTTGGTGTTGTGGCAAGGTTGGTCACTTTGCTATAGATTGTTGGTTTAATCCGTTAAATTTCAAGACTACACGGGTTAACAATGCAAGAATGACCCCTCGCAAGGTTAACATTCCTAGTGTTGGTCATCTAACGAGAAGCCAAGGACCCAAGTCTGTTTGGGTTCCTAAGGGCAATTGAATATTTACTACAGGTATGCCCAAAGGCCAACAAAACTCCTATATGGTACTTGGACAGTGGATGTTCACGGCATATGACCGGAACAAGGAGCCTTCTACAAGATTATACACCAATGAAAGATGGCCCAAAAGTTATCTTTGGCGGATCCGATCGGGGAATTACTAAAGGCTACAGTATGATTACAAATGGTATAGTCTCGTTCACAGACGTGGCTTATGTTAAAGGATTACAACATAATCTGATTAGCGTAAGTCAACTATGTGACAAAGGCTATATGGTAGAATTCTACAAGGACAAGTGCTTGATAAAGTCGTCTGATACGTCAAAAACAATTTTAACAGGCACTCGGAGTAGAAATATTTTCTGTTTAAATTTTCTATGTCTAGACTCTTCTACACCAGTGTGCTTTTTAGCAAAAGATAGTGCATCTCTTTGTGACCAATGGCACAAGAGACTAGCACATATAAATTTCAAAACTGTAAATATGTTATTTTCTCACAATTTAGTTCGTGATGCACCTAATGTTAAGTGCATTAAATAGAGACCTTGTCATGCATGCCAAATGGCCAAGCAGACTAGAGCTACCTTTAAGAGCATAATTGGCAAAGATTCTACCAGATGCTTATATATGCTCTATATGGATCTATTTGGTTCCATGCCAATCAAAAGTGTAGGAGGTAAAGCTTATACTTTGGTTATTGTTGATGACTACTCACGCTTTGCTTGGGTATTCTTTCTAAAACACAAGTCAGATATGTTTGATTCTTTCACAAATTTTGTCAGGCAAATATAGAATGAATTAAACTGCTCCGTAGTTAAAATCAGAAGTGACCACGTAACAGAATTCAAATCTGGAGCTATGACAGAGTTCTGTGAAAGCTTAGGTATCTTTCATGAGTTTTTATCTCCTCGTACTCCACACAAAAATGGAGTCGTCGAGAGAAAGAACAGAACACTCATTGAGGCTTGCGGGACAATGTTGAGTGACTCTTCACTACAAGAATATTTTTGGGTTGTAGGTATCAACACTGCTTGCCACGTGCAAAACAGAGCACTAATCAACAAAAATCATCATAAGACCCCTTATGAACTTCTGAAAGGCAGGAAGCCAACTCTATCTTATTTTAGGATCTTTGGCAGTAAATGCTTCATGCTTAATAACAGGAAGTATTACAAAACTAAATTTAGTGAAAAATGTTTTGAAGGTATTTTTGTAGGCTATAGTAGCCATAGTAAGGCATATAGGATTTTCAATAAGAAAACCCTGGTTGTAGAAGAAACTTACAATGTTATTTTTGATGAAACGAGCATGCTTCGAAGCAGCCCCATCTAGTGTATTTGTTGAAGTTGCAACTGCAAAATTCAAAGAACTCAACTTGGAAAAAGCACCAAATGAAGATGCTCTGAAGGCTAAGGAAGTACTTGTTCCAATTCCAGCTGAGGAAGAATCTCAAGAAGAATAAGAAGAAGAAGAGACCCCAGAAGTGGAAGTACCTTAATGTGGTATGGATGATGGAAGAAACCTGATGATTAGACACCAAAGAGATCATCCAGTTGATCAAATCATCGGTGAAACTAGTGTTGGAGTAAGAACAAGAAGAGGTACGACTAATCAAGTTTTGCACTTAAGCTTTCTGTCACAGATTGAGCCAAAGAAGTTTGATGAAGCAAAGAGTGATGCCTCATGGATCATTGCAATGCAAGAAGAGCTCAATCAGTTTAAGAGGTGCAAAGTTTGGAAGCTAGTACCAAGACCCAAAGGACAAAATGCCATAGGGACAAAATGGGTTTTCAGAAACAAGCTGGATGGAGATGGAGTAATCATCAAGAATAAGGCCAGACTTATTGCTCAAGGTTATAGACAAGAAGAAGGGATCGACTTCAATCAAACTTTTGCTCCAGTGGCAAGACTCGAAGCGATCAGGTTGTTTCTAGCGTATGCTTCTCACAAAGGATTCAAAGTCTACCAAATGTATGTGAAGTCAGCCTTCCTAAATGGTAATCTAAAGGAAGAAGTGTACGTAGAACAACCCCCAGGTTTTGTTGAGTCCTCTCTACCTAATCATGTTTATTACTTATGTAAAGCATTATATGGTCTCAAACAAGCTCCCCGAGCTTGGTATGAGATGCTTTCTAGCTTTCTTCTTGAGAACAAGTTCACAAGACGAAAGATAGATAAGACATTATTTCTTAGGGAAGTAAAAGGCAAGATTTTGCTAGTGCAAATCTATGTTGACGACATTATTTTTGGATCTACGGACGATAACCTTTGCAAAAAGTTCTCTAACTTAATGCAAGGGAAATTTGAAATGAGAGTATGGGTGAGCTGAAGTATTTCTTAGGACTTCAGGTGAAGCAATCTGAAGATGGAATTTTCATCTCTCAGATGAAGTTCACCAAAGAGTTAATTAAGAAATTCGGAATGGAGAATGCAACCTCTTTGAGGACTCCAATGGGTTCAGCTATGTCTCTGGACAAGGATGAGAAAGGGAAACCTTTTGATGAATCCAAGTACAGAAGTATAATTGAATCCCTGCTCTATCTCACTGTGAGTAGACCGGATATAATGTTTTCCACATGTGTGTGTGCTAGATTTTAGGTGAACTCTAAGGAATCTCATTATGCCGCTGCAAAGAGGATTTTGAGATATCTTAAAGGCACACCAAATCTTGGCTTATGGTACCCAAGAAGTAATGACTTTGAGCTAACAGGATTTTCAGATGCTGATTTTGCAGGTAGCAAGGATGATAGGAAAAGCACTTCCGGGACATGCCAATTCCTTGGAAAGAGGCTTGTCTCGTGGAGTAGCAAGAAACAGAATTGTGTAGCAATATCAATGGCTGAATCAGAGTACATGTCCGCAGGCAGTTGCTGTGCACAATTACTGTGGATAAGCAATCAGTTGGAAGACTATAACTTGAAGTTAAAGGATATTCCAATGTTCTGTGATTCGTCAAGCGCCATCGTAATTGCAAATAATCCAGTCTCTCTACACCCGGACAAAGCACATGGAGATACGTTATCACTTCATTCGGGAGCATGTGGAGAACAAGGACATAAAACTCAGCTATGTTCTTACGGATAAGCAAATTGTAGATATCTTCACGAAGCCGCTTGACGAGTCAAAGTTCAACTTTTTCAAGATAGAGCTTGGTATGCTAAACAAAGGTACTTGAAGACAAGCTCAGAAGCTAAGTGTTGATGCAAAAATTGCACCTCCTCAACTTATACTCAAACTCAGGGGAAAACTTGGGACCGTTGGTTACTACGGGCCTAAGTATGTCAGGTAGGGAGTGATGAAGAGATCCTGGCTACGAGACGTCACTACTTGAAAGAGATAAAGACTAGAGATTATAGGAAGCTCGAAGCAGACCGGGCAAAAGGGAAAGGAGCAAGCTGAAAACAAGACCGCCTGTTTCTGTAATTTGATCAAGACTCGATCCAAAAGTCCTGTTTGGGGAGCCCTACCCCCCTATTTATAGGCACGGAGGCTGCCCAAACGGGTAGCTCCTACAATAATGAGCTGCCCGGGATTTTTGATGAGTAAGCTGAAATGAGAAATTACTTGATTTGTTGTGGTCAGAAGGAGTTAAGAAGTTCAAACCATGCGATCTTGATGGGATGGTTGGTAACCAAGCTTATGACCTCACTGCCTTATGCAATATATTGGAACTGGACGGTCTCGGATTCAAGACCGCATGAGCTCCCTTAAAAGCTTAAATTGCGATCTTCCGGGCGAACATAATCCTCGCACATTTCCAAGTTTCGAGGTGCTTTGGAAATGTTACTTTCTGACCGCGGAGATCGCAAAAGCCTCGAATATTTTAATATTTCTTCTCGGGCTATAAATAGACCTGAAGTTTTCCATTCTCATCCATATTTGTCTTTCTGAGGTTAATTTTCCTTCTGAGCGGTCTTCATTCTGAGTTCGCAATAACTATATTGATAATGGGTTTGCTAAAGAGCATGACGGCTGAGAAAGGAGTTATCTCTGCTGTTGTCTCAAGAAAATCTTCATCAAACAAAGGTAAAGCGGTCAAATTACCTGTGAAGAATGCATCCATGACTGAAACTTTACGGTCAACAACCAAGGATATCATTGTAGGCGATATATCGGAGCAGGTTCCTCCATTATCCTCTTCCAGTTTTGTAGATATCATGGACTCGCCTTTGAAATCCAATGAGTTTGATATAACTAAAGTTCTGTCAAATGATTTCCCAAAAAAAAACCGAGGCTTCAATACAGACAGCTGGAGCGACCCTTGATGAGATCTCGGTCGGTCTCAAAAAGCAGGTATCTTTAGCTATCAAAATGAGATAGCAAATAAGAGACCAAGATTTTACGAACAAGAAACCTCCTGCCAAGACCCTCGTGGTCGAGCCTGCCGATGTTCGATTTCTTGTTGATCCTCTTGAGATCGCTCCGCTACAGGTAACCGTGATTTCAAGGCTTCTTTTTTAACATTTTGTGCTGATATTTCCTTCTCCTTTTTATCAGTCCCTTGAACCCTTTGAAACTGCGGTCTCTCTGTCTTTGCTTGATTCTGGGATGATGGGGACCATCCCTTCAGCCCCTCTCTTTTTCCCACCCCAGATGATGAAGAACCCTTCACCGAGCCTCATTTGGTAGGGGATGTTGCTGATGAAGACCCCCACATCCACTTGGTTGGGGATACTGATGATACTGTTGCTGGCATGATGATCTTGATGGAGGTCGTTGATCCCCGACATAGAGAGTTCGTGGATTGGGACAGTCGTTGCCGCAAGTTCGAAGACACGTCGTTTCTTCTCCTTCACCGCGACGTTCTACGCCAACGCCGCGACGTTATTCGCCATCGCCGCTACAACCTCCGTCCGCGACACAAGAACATTAATTAATAATTATAATAATTTAATTATAATTATTAATTAATTTTATCATGCTTTTAAAATAAGAATATTTTAATTAATAATTATCCTTATAATTATTAATTAAAATTGTCATGCTTTATTTTATTTTATTAGAACTTGTCATGTTTGTTTTATTGTTTTAATTTGGACTGCGTTTAACCGCTGTGATTGTAAAGCCTATATAAGGCTATGTTTTGGAGGATTTGGTTTAACAAGGAATAAAATAAGAAATTGAAAAGCCCTAATTCTCTCCTCTTGATTTTCCCTCTCCCTCGTCCTTGGTCGCCCCCTACCTTCTCCCCCTCTCCAAGTTCGGCCAGGCCGACCCCCCTCCTCTCCTCCTCCTTCTAGCCGTCGGCCGCCCCCTCCTCGTGGAAATCCGCCCACCCTTCTCCCTCTCTCTACCGTTTCTCCCTCTACATTCTTTGACGCATCAAGGCGGTCTTGGGCTTGTTCGTAGCGGCGGGATTTGAAGGCGACGGTGCACATCTTCAAGGACTCCCCTCCGGCGACCACCTCCGTGAATAACGTAGGACTTTCTACAACCCGGATCTACTATTCCGAGAGGGTAACGCTTTCTACCTCTTGAGCGATTCTTCAATAGTTATTTGTGGTGGATAGGAATTGTGATGAATTTTCCGACATTGATCTTTTCGCGATCCTTCTCATTTGTGATAGTTGAACGATCTTGAATTATTTTTACTCGACGAGGAGTGGCGATTCTCTTTTGCCTTTGTTGGGGAAGATCCTCCTATTTCCGGAGTTTTGTTTTTTTCAGAGGATCTTCTTGTGGTTGTCTTTGCATGATAGTTGTGAAGGATCCACCCGTAGGTGGCTGCGTTTGTTCATCCGATTAGGTGTTATTTAGAAATGATCTCGCGACCCAATCGATCGCGCAAGTGAGAGCGTCCCGAACATCCAAGCCTGCATCAATTTGTTATCAGAGCCAGGTTCGTGTCAATTTCTTAATTGTCGCATTCCTAAAGTTTTCTTAGAACGCCCGCACTCACATTCTACACACGTTTCTATGCCCAAAATTTAAAAATAAAATTTCTTCGGTCTGCGAATAGCGCCCTAAAATTTTTATTTTTCTGCGAAAAAAAATTTTTTTTGTAAATTCTCCATTATTTTCTCAGCAAGAAAATCAAAAAATATATTTTACTATCCTAGTTATTAGGCGGGAGAAAAATTATCTTACATAAATTTTTAACCTGTTTAGAAGTTCTGGTCTGCGTTTAGCGTCCTAAATCTGTTATTTTCCAGCAAAAAAAAATTTAATCTTAATTAATACCATCCTATTTTATTTCTTACCGTAGGACGCCGACATATAATTAATCTTGCACGATTCCTTTCCAAAACAACCAAATCATAATTAATCTTGCACGATTCCTTTCCAAAACAACCAAATCTTAATTAATCTTGCACGATTCCTTTCAAAAAACAATTCAAATTCAAAATTCGAAATTTTGAAATTAAAATTCAAAATTCAAATTTTTGAAATTCAAAATTCAAATTTTGAAATTCACAATTCAAATTCAAATTTTGAAATTCACAATTCAAATTCAAAATTCAAATTTTTGAAATTCAAAATTCAAATTCAAAATTCAAATTAAAAATTCAAATTTTTTAAATTCAAAATTCAAATTCAAAATTCAAAATTTTGAAATTTTAAATTCAAATTCAAAATTCAAATTTTTGAAATTCAAAATTCAAATTCAAAATTCAAATTTTTGAAATTCAAAATTCAAATTTCTGAAATTCAAAATTAAAATTCAAATTCAAATTCAAATTTCAAATTTCTGAAATTCAAATTCAATATTCAAATTTTTGAAATTCAAAATTCAAAAATTCAAAATTTTTAAATTTCAAAATTCAAATTCAAAATTCAAAATTCTAAAATTCAAAATTCAAAATTCAAAATTCAAACTTTTGAAATTCACATTCAAAATTCAAATTTTTCGATCCACTATTCCTCATGATGACTAGAGTGACCCCCCGAACTCTAACTAGAGGGTGGGACACCGTTGCAAGAGTGTTTAGGTTTGACCGTGACATAATAAGAAAATTTTCGAAAAATTTTAAGCACGGTGAGAAGTGGTGCAAACTAGTTGTCGACGACATTTGCCGCATGAATGTCGTTTCTGAAAATGCTATCACGAGGATGTGTTTGACCATTGAGCCGCACCCCCGTCCCTATCGGCTTGTGTGTTCTGACGAGAGCACTATTTTAGTGTCTATGCAATGTTTGGTGCCCCTCACCATCAAAGTCTATTCTGAGCGCGTTTGGTGTGATGTCCTTCTTATGAAGGATTGTCATGTATTGATAGGACGCCCATGGCTTTCTGACCATGTGGTCATCCACGATGACCATGACAACATGATAGAATTCCAGCATAATGGTCTGCTTATCACTCTTAGGTCCACTCCGCCTAAGAAGCCTTTGGTCCCACCTGGAGGTACTTGTATCCCTACTGAGTCGACACCGCCGTGCCTAGCCACGAAAGAGGAGTTTGACACTGTCAATCAAAATCAGCCCTTAGTTTGTGTTAGCCACTCTGAGGTAAACACACCGAGTTTGAGTATGGGGCCAGAGCCCGACCCTGTTAGTCTCAGCCTGCCCATAGACATTGTCCCAGTTGAGGCACCCTCGACTGACTTAGTGCCTGAAATTGATGCTGTTCTGATTAGCCAATCTCTACTTGATCCTGTTAGCCCTATGGAGCCTTCTGTTGGCCACCCCGAGGACATTCAGGAGGTTGAAGAAAATTCGGAAAGTGGGCTGAGTGAATCTGATGCTGATGGTGAGACGGTTGAGGAGATAGGGCGAGCCTTATCGACTCCTCACATTTTTGATGGTGGGATTAGGGCTCGTGTGTTTCCTGTGTCATTTAGTGGGGAGGACAAATGGTCCAATCCATTATCTGTGGGTAATAGTTGTGTGGGCACATTCTCTGCACTAGTGGACCCTAGGCTAGTGTTAGCGCCCCCGCTGAACCTTCACCCATTTAAGGTTGCTTGGGTTTCCCCTACTTCAGCCCCGATCTGGAAGTATGGCATGGAGCCCGTTACCGCCGCGGGGCGGGTTGAGTGGTTTCGTTGGGTTGTCTTTCCCATGCTAGCTGATCTTAATTGTTGGGATCGCCCTAGGATGAACATGAATTTAATTTCATATAATGAATTAGTAGGTGTTTCAAGAGATCTTAATCCACCCAAACATGATGAATTGGTTCCAGCCGATCCATCTGGGTCCATTAACTTTGTAGTCACCGCACCCATTGGAGAATCCCGCAATAAGGAAGACTCGGTTTTAGTAGATCATTCCCCTGGACAGTTGCCAATTAGCAACTTAGACGGCAATGTCAGTATTGTCTCCACTATTCGTCGAATAGTTATCGTTCTAGAAAGTTTTGCTTTACATTTGAGAGTTTTTGCTGAGAGGGGCCCAAACCCCATTTTCAATGACTCGAAATATTTTTCACTCTTTCTAGCTCCACTGCATCTAACTCCCCCTTCGTTCCCCTCCACAAAAATTTCTATTGGGTTGAGAGGTGAGTGGGGTAGCATGTTGTTCACTCTCATCGTGATCTCTGGAGGTAAGATGTCTTTTGATATTGTAGCACTTTCCCCTTCTTTTTCATATGCTATGATCAAGGTCCCCGGGGCCAACTTTTAGCTTGATAGGTTTCCACAGGTTGAGGACTCGTTTGGGCCATGCTGGGCCCTTTGCTGCTTCCTGCCCCCATGGCCGGATGGGCCACCTTCATGGCCTGCTCCCTCGGATGTACTCCTCCAGGTTGTTGCTCTGCCACGCCGGCTCCTTCGAGCCCACTCATCGGTGAAGAGTGTTTTTGAGTGGGGGAGGATTGATGGGGACCATCCCTTCAGCCCCTCTCTTTTGCCCACCCCAGATGATGAAGACCCCTTCACCGAGCCTCATTTGGTAGGGGATGTTGCTGATGAAGACCCCCACATCCACTTGGTTGGGGATACTGATGATACTGCTGCTGGCCTGATGATCTTGATGGAGGCCGTTGATCCCCGACATAGAGAGTTCGTGGATTAGGACGGTCGTTGCCCAAGTTCGAAGACACGCCGTTTCTTCGCCTTCGCCACGACGTTCTACGCCAATGCCGCGACATTCTTCACCATCGCCGCTACAACCTCCGTCCGCGACACAAGAACATTAATTAATAATTATAATAATTTAATTATAATTATTAATTAATTTTATCATGCTTTTAAAATAAGAATATTTTAATTAATAATTATCCTTATAATTATTAATTAAAATTGTCATGCTTTATTTTATTTTATTAGAACTTGTCATGTTTGTTTTATTGTTTTAATTTGGACTGCGTTTAACCGCTGTGATTGTAAAGCCTATATAAGGCTATGTTTTGGAGGATTTGTTTTAACAAGGAATGAAATAAGAAATTGAAAGCCCTAATTCTCTCCTCTTGATTTTCCCTCTTCCTCTTCCTTGGTCGCCCCCTACCTTCTCCCCCTCTCCAAGTTCGGCCAGGCCGACCCCCCTCCTCTCCTCCTCCTTCTAGCCGCCGGCCGCCCCCCCGCCCCCCCCCCCCCCCCCCCTCCTCGTGGAAATCCGCCCACCCTTCTCCCTCTCTCTACCGTTTCTCCCTCTACATTCTCTCACGCATCATGGCGGTCTTGGGCTTGTTCGTAGCGGCGGGATTTGAAGGCGACGGTGCACATCTTCAAGGACTCCCCTCCGGCGACCACCTCCGTGAATAACGTAGGACTTTCTACAACCCGAATCTACTATTCCGGGAAGGTAACGCTTTCTACCTCTTGAGTGATTCTTCAATAGTTATTTATGGTGGATAGGAATTGTGACGAATTTTCCGACATTGATCTTTTCGCGATTCTTCTCATTTGTGATAGTTGAACGATCTTGAATTATTTTTACTCGACGAGGAGTGGTGATTCTCTTTTGCCTTTGTTGGGGAAGATCCTCCTATTTCTGGAGTTTTGCTTTTTCGGAGGATCTTCTTGTGGTTGTCTTTGCGTGATAGTTGTGAAGGACCCACCCGTAGGTGGCTGTGTTTGTTCATCCGATTAGGTGTTATTTAGAAACGATCTCGCGACCCAATCGATCGCGCAAGTGAGAGCGTCCCGAACATCCAAGCCTACATCATGGGAACACCACTCCAGTTGCTCCTGTTATTGTTAAGACCGAGAGCCAACTTGATCGAGTTGATCTGGTGAGGCGGAGGATGGAGTAGATAGATAAACAATCTAAGGCTTCTCTTGATGCTGCGATACAACGACAAAGGGAAGCCAAGCAAAAGAAGAGAGAAGAAGAAGAGGAGAAGAAAAAGGAATTTGAGGGGAGAAAAGGATGCGATCCTACAGAGGAGCTTGATGCTTCTGGCAAGGAGAACGCGGGACTTGGTAACGAGACCGCCTTAGCTGAAGATGAGGTCGCATAAGATAATGATCAGGCTGCCGATTTAGAAGATGAAAAGAGTGCAGAAGAAGAAGAAGAAAGAAAGGAAGAGGAAAACGAGCTAAGGAAGTCTAGGGAGAAGAGAAAGGAAAAGAAGAGAAGAAGAATTTTCGGAATAGAACCTTAAGAAGGGAAAAAGAAGAAAAGGAGAAAGATCCTTAAGAGGGCTACTGCGATCTCAACTGAGATCGGAACAGTCCTAAATGCTCCCCAGGAAAGGAATGAAGAAGGAGAAATAATAGAAAGTGAAAAAGAAAATCGCAAAGGGGAAGAAAAAAAACATGAGAGGAAGAAGGGGGAAGAAGAAAATGCTGACTTGGCGAGGCAGGCTACAGGTCGTGCGGTTGCAATTACTGCGAACCGGTCTGGTAAGCTTTCCCTGACCGCTCCACCTGATATCTCCCTTCCAATCTATATTAGACCTCAATCTCCAGTTCGTCAATGCGGGATTGTTCTTATTGAGACCGATGATATTCTCCTTAGCTTCGAAGAACTGAAAAGACGAAGAACAGAAGGAGAAAAGTTACAGCAAAAATATTTTGAAAAGATTAACCTTGAGCGTCGAAGACCTCCAGATCGCCTGATTATGGCTGCTGCTCCTATGGTTTCTAAAGCCGCTCGGGATCACTTCTCTGAATGTTCTATGTCCATTTTCCCAAGTATGGACGTTATATTTATTTTCCTCATTTCATGATCGTCGTTGATCGATTTACCTTTTCTGATTTGCAGGAGAAGATGAGGAGGCTCAAAGATTGCTGGAAGAGACTGGGTTGGTCTCCCCTCAAATTGATCTGCCTCTACCTCCTATACTCGCGTCCCCACTTATGCAGGTGGTTCACATTTTCCAAACCCGTGAGAGGGAGCTTGAGAAGAGATTGCTGGAGAAGGACGAGGCGCTGCTGGCGGCCATATTACAGAAAGAGGAGGTTGTTAAAGAGGTTCGCGCGATCTCAGCTCAATATGATCAAAAGTTGATCGATCAACAGAGGTCGCTTGAACATCGAGAAAGAGATAGCAGGAAAAAAGTTGAAGAAGAAATGGTCGATCTTCGCAAGAGGCTCCGCGAGGCAAAAGAAGAGACAACTTTTTTCAAAGGTAAGGCCGACGCGTTGCATACCACTTTTTCCCAACTGAGGTCGGGACCTCTTGCTCCCTTGATTATAGGGGCATCAACTGCTCCTCTTGAAGATCGCGCTGACAAGAAAGAACTCATCAGCTGGGAAGAGTTGAAGCGGGATGCCGGCAATCTTCAGCGATAAGCAGTTGATGCTAACACCGGCATTTGTATGACACTCACTGCAGTCAACAAACTTCAAAATAGGGTTGCTTATCTTGGAAAAAAGAAAGATAATTTGAAATAACTTATAATAATTTCTGTGTATTTAGATGTTTTATTATCAGATCGCTCGATCTGATCTTTATATTATGCTTGATATATGATGGAGGCCATCCATTCCTCTCAGTCCTTCTCCATCTCCTTGTTGATGAAGACCCCCACATGGACCCACACTTTGTGGGGGATGAGGACGTTGCTGATGATGCGGAAGCTGTCTGCCACTTGGAGTTTGATGATTGTGATGGGCGCTGCCGCCAACTTGAGGATTCGGACATTGCCGCGACAACCACCGTCGACGTCGCACCGGCATCTCCACTTCTTGGGATACATACAAATATATGACTATAAATTATTTTCCAACTCTTGTGATAATATTTATTATTATATATTTTTATTTACGCATTTTTATTTTCAGCATTGCTTTTAATTTGGGACTTTGAATTTCAGCCTTTTGTTTTATTTTGATGGACTGCATTTAGCCATCTTAATTTTGGGTTGGATGAATGGTGGTGATGGAGTGGTGTAGCCTATAAAAGGCCTTGATGTTTTATTTTATGTTTAGTTTTGATGAATAAAATTTTGAGAACCCTAGCCCTCCTTTAATCTCTCCCTATCTCACTCTTGTGGCTGCCCCCTCCCTTTCCCTCTCTACAGGTTCGGTCAAGGAAGGCCGCCTCCTCCCCTCTTCTCGGCTCCTTCTCCCCTCCTCACTCCTTCTCTCAATGTCTCCCTACCAAGGCCGACTGTCTCTCTCACTCTCTTGAAGAATTTCGGCCAGCCCCCAAGGGTTTGTGGAAGGAGATCTCTTGGCCCGGATTTGGCTCAAAGGGCTTGATCGTGGTGGAAGTGGCGAAGGCGAACGTGCTCTACATCAAGTGACTCATCTCCGGTGGTCTCCGTGGACGAACAATCTTTAGGATTCCTACATCTCGGATCTACGATTCCGAGGGGGGTAACGAACTCTCAACTCGTGTGATTCTTTTCTTAGATAGTTCTGTGGTGGCTAGATCTGTGACGTGATCTTTGAATCGTTGATTTTCTCGCGGATTTTCTTTATTTTGGATTTGTATTTCGATCTTGGATGTCATTGTAATTCGACGAGGAGTGGCGATCCTCTTTTGTTCTTGTTGGGGTAGATTTTTCCGTTTCCGAAATCTTTACCTTTTCGGAGGATCTCTCTTTGGTAGACAACAACAACCGCTCGACCGGATCGTGTGGATCCTTTTAGCCGGGAGCGAAGTTGGCCCATAGCCTCCTTCCGTTCCCTCGCGGTGTGGCTTCCCGTGCGTGATAAATAACGTGAATAAAATCATTCCGCGAGTTGGCTGCATTTTTCACGCTTGTGTGAGATTAGGAAGCGTTGGGAGTGATCAAATCGATCGCGCACGAGTGAGTGAACCCGAACATCCTTTCCTACATCAATTTGAAATTCAAATTTCAAATTTTTGAAATTCAAAATTCAAATTATGAAATTCAAAATTCAAATTCAAAATTTAAGATTTTGAAATTCAAAATTCAAATTCAAAATTCAAATTTTTGAAATTCAAAATTCAAATTCAAAATTCAAATTTTTGAAATTCAAAATTCAAATTCAAATTTCAAAATTTTGAAATTCAAAATTCCAATTTTTGAAATTCACATTCAAAATTCAAATTTTTCGATCCACTATTCCTAGTGATGACTAAAGAGACCCCCTGAACTCTAACCACTATCCCTCGTGATGGAGTGCCACACCGCACTAATAAAAGTTATTATACTAAACCTCGAGCGTTAGATAAAGGGTGGGACACCGTTGCAAGACTGTTTAGGTTTGACTGTGACGTAACAAGAAAATTTTCAAAAAATTTTAAGCACTGTGAGAAGTGGTGCAAACTAGTTGTCGACAGCATTTGCCGCATGAATGTCGTTTCCAAAAATGCTATCACGAGGATGTGTTTGACCACCGAGCCGCACCCCCGTCCCTATCGTCTTGTGTGTTCTGACGAGAGCACTGTTTTAGTGTCTAGGCGATGTTTGGTGCCCCTCACCATCAAAGTCTATTCTGAGCGTGTTTAGTGTGATGTCCTTCCTATGAAGGATTGTCATGTATTGCTAGGACGTCCATGGCTTTCTAACCATGTGGTCATCCACGATGACCATGAAAACACGTTAGAATTCCAGCATGATGGTCAACTTATCATTCTGAAGGCCACCCCGCCTAAAAGGCCTACGATCCCCTCTAAGGACACTAGTAGCTCGACCGCGTCAACACGGCTTAGTTTAGTAACGAAAGAGGATATTGAGCCTGCAAACCCAAATCAGCCCATGGGCACAACTAGTCCTGAGGAACAGAAAACATTAAGTGTAATAGTTAAGACGGATGTTGTCCTGGTTAGTCAAAATCGGCCTATATACTATATTAGCCCCTCTGAAACGAACACTTTAAGCTTAATCAATAAAGCTAAGGCTGACCCTGTTAGTCCAAGTCTTCCTAAGGACCCTTCGATTCAATTTAGTGAGACCATCATTCCTATGGAGGACAAGACCTTAAATTTTATCAATAACTTGGTGATTGCTCCAAATTTTCCTAACCAACCCAAGCATGATAATATTACATTAGCCGACCCATTTTGGTCTTATCACGTTATGTGTAGCGCTCAAAAGAGAGCATCCCATCTTAAAATGGGAGATTTAGCTATGGTATGCCTCAACCCTGAACGGTAGCCTTCCGGCGCTTTAGAGGACATCATGAGTCCGAACGCTAAACCTTTTCGAATTTCACTGAATTTAGGAAAGAGTACTTTTCATATGAAGGTTTCTGCTGAGTGGGGTTTGCCCTCTATTTTTGATGTTTCAAATTTTACGTCATGCTTTCTACCACCACTTATACTGTATCCCCTTCCGTTACTATCTACTAATCATTCTATTGGGTTGAGAGGTGAGCAGGGTAGTAGATTGTTTTCTCCTAAGGTTATCACTGGAGGTATGTTGTCCGTTGATGTTTTAGCATATTTTCCTTCGTTATCTAATGTTGCTTTCAAGGTCACAAAGACCAACTCTGTGCTTGACAGGAATTCTGAGGTTGCAATCCTTCCAGTTCTCCACGATGCTGACTCATCGGTGATGAGTCATTTCAAGTGGGGGAGGATTGATGGAGGCCATCCATTCCTCTCAGTCCTTCTCCATCTCCCTGTTGATGAAGACCCCCACATGGACCCACACTTTGTGGGGGATGAGGACGTTGCTGATGATGCGGAAGTTGTCCGCCACTTGGAGTTTGATGATTGTGATGGGCGCTGCCGCCAACTTGAGGATTCGGACGTTGCCGCGAAAACCACCGTCGACGTCGCGCCGACATCTCCACTTCTTGGGATACATGCAAATATATGATTATAAATTATTTTCCAACTCTTGTGATAATATTTATAATTATATATTTTTATTTACGCATTTTTATTTTCAGCATTGCTTTTAATTTGGGACTTATAATTTCAGCCTTTTGTTTTATTTTGATGGACTGCATTTAGCCATCTTAATTTTGGGTTGGATGAATGGTGGTGATGGAGTGGTGTAGCCTATAAAAGGCCTTGATGTTTTATTTTATTTTTAGTTTTGATGAATAAAATTTTGAGAACCCTAGCCCTCCTTTAATCTCTCTCTCTCTCTTGTGGCCACCCCCCTCCCTTTCCCTCTCTACAGGTTCGGTCAAGGAAGGCCGCCTCCTCCCCTCCTCTTGGCTCCTTCTCCCCTCCTCACTCCTTCTCTCAATGTCTCCCTACCAAGGCCGACAGTCTCTCTCACTCTCTTGAAGAATTTCAGCAAGCCCCCAAGGGTTTGTGGAAGGAGATATCTTGGCCCGGATTTGGCTCAAAGGGCTTGATCGTGGTGGAAGTGGCGAAGGCGAACGTGCTCTACATCAAGTGACTCATCTCCGGTGGTCTCCGCGGACGAATAATATTTAGGATTCCTACATCTCAGATCTATGATTCCGAGGGGGTAACGAACTCTCAACTCGTGTGATTCTTTTCTTAGATAGTTATTGTTGGATCTTGTGGCGCCCTTAGAAGGGGGGGGTGAATAAGGGCCTTTTAAAAATTACGATTTTTTACTTAAGAATTTTAAAACAAATTTTACTTTTCTAAAAATTACTTATAAAAATTTCAAACCAATGTAATTTTTTGAATTAATTCAAACACAAATTTCTAAGTTAAAGATTAAACAACCATATTTGCAATTAAAGAAAAAGTCATAATTTTATAATCATGAAATTCACATACTTAAGATCAAGGCACAAATATGATAATAACCTTTTTACAATTTGTGTTTACCAATCCTTCTCCCAAGGATCGGAAGACTATCACTTATCTCTCCCTAGACCAAGCCCAAGCCTATCCTCTAGATCTTCCCAAGATCTAGACGTAGCACACAAGGCCACGATTTTCCACCAAGCCACGCAAGGACTTGGACGCTTCACACAAGGAAGCGATTTTCCCCTATGCCACGCAAGGACTTAGACGTCACGCACAAGGAGATGATTTCCCTACCAATACAAAATGAAATGTATATAAATGAAAATACAAAATGAAATAAGAACTCCCTAGAAATTCAGATCTCTGAAAGGAAGGTTGAAGCCTCGAGATGATCGTTGATGTAGAAGCGCGTCCGATCTCGTCTTCAATTTCAAACCTTCTCAGCACAAATGGGAGTTCTTGAGGTTCTGGAGCTCTTTGGTTCGTATGCACTCAGGAAGGAACTTAGAATCTTCAAAGCTCTTTAATGCACGAACAAAACGAGCCAATATATAGATTTACACTGTCGCCTGGGCGACATCACTGTCGAAATTTCCGACAGCGCTAAACTGCCGCTCGTAGTGCTGTCGTGCGGGCAGTTACTGTAACTTCCGAACTGTCGCCTGGGCGACATCGCTGTCGGATTTCCGACAGCGCAAAACTGCCGCTCGTAGTGCTGTCGTGCGGGCAGTTGCTGTAACTTCCGAGCTGTCGCATGTTTTCATTCGTCGGAATTCGTCGGGAGTTCTCGAGAACATTCGACGAATTGACTTAGCCGCACATTTTCCTTCACAAGTCTGCCGTTTTGACTTCTGTCTGCGTTCGTCGATATTCGTCGGGAGTTCATGAGAACATTCGACGAATAGACTTAGCCGCAGAAATTTCTTCTTTAAACTAGAAATTTGGCTTCTGTCTGGATTCGTCGAGATTGATCAGAACTTCACGAGACATCTCGAGAACATTCGACGAATTGACTTAGCAAAAATTTCTTCTCTTCTGAAAACCTGCTCCACTCCTCAAACTTGAAAACCTTCAGTTATGAGTATATGAAGTATACCCCAATAGAGAGATTACACATGGACCAACACTGTGTTCTACATAATGAGGGATTACATTATCTAGAACTGTGTTTGGTGATCCATTGCAACCTGACTTTGGTGTGCACTTAGCATTAAGACCTGTCATAACATATCCAACACCCATGAACGAGGACTTGTCTCCTCATTGAACCTGTACAACCTGGACACTATAAACACACAAAAGACTAGATCAAATACAACACGGTATTTGTTATTCTCAAACCAAGAGATGCGGAACATAGGCTCCAACAATCTCCCCTTTTGATAATAGAAATACCCGTATGAGAAATTAGTGAGATTAAGACAATTTGTGTTTATAGATAAGTGCGGTAATAAGATATGCATGAATAACATATTAAGAGTGTGATAGAATTGAAAGCGATAATGCCTACTCTTTCTATATCATGTCCTCCCCCTACATTAGTGTCTCTTATTAACTACTCCCCTTAAATATCTATTTTACTAGATTTCTCAATTTCTTCTCCCCCTTTGTTATTAACAAAAGTGGGTAGGGATGAGTGTATATCTTTTAAGATAGATAAGGAACCATTTATTGAAGGATTTTCATGATCGAGCATATGATAGTGTATGCACCTCCTATATGATTACTCCCCCTACAAATATACCCATTTTTTTGAGTTTAATATCATTATAATGCACTCCCCCTAAATATTAGATTTATGCAATTTAATCTCCCCTTTTGGTAGAATCAAAAGAGGGTTTAGGAGTGAGTATGTATAATAAGGAGTAATATATTTTATGTCGAGAAGAAAAATAGGATGCAATCAAAAGCTTGTTAAAATTTACTACAATGTAATAAAATTTGCATTTCAAGTAAACATAATCATTGTAGCGGTCATGCTTTGTTATCTAGTTCATTTACTTAAGTTTGTAGAGATTTGAGTAGATGAGCATTAGGATCCAATTCTCATGAGTAGAAGTTTTATGAAAGATAATGATGTGTACAAAGTAGTGTTTTGATAAAGTATACAAGTGAATCAATCAAAAACACATGACATATATAATGAAATAACACAACATTAAAATACACAAATAATATTACTTCCACACTATTTCAATGCACATGAATAAATAGTACAACTACCAAGGTGCTATGCACACACAATGCTTATTAAGACTTATCAGGGTGCAAAGTAGTGCTTGGGGGATCACTTTTATACATTTTAGCTTTATTTTCAATTTTTTGTGATCCGGTGTACTAAAGAGAAGTGGTATATAAATTGTTTGCTACAAGACACTTTACAATTCTTAGCCAAGGTGCTCAACCTCACAATGCTCATTAAGACTTATCAGGAGGGTGAGTAGTGCTTGGTGGAGTTTTCCTTGTCATTTATTATGTGCTTTTTAGTTTAGTGACTAAGGACTCTGAATTCACTTGTTTTGCAAACATAGCATTTTAAACCACATTTCTCTAAAGAATAAGTGCATGAAGACAAAGAATTGTAATAACCAATTCAATGTTGTGTAGGTAATCTATTTAGGCATTTTAATTATTTATGTTATTACACTACACAATCATGTAAGAATAAGATTGTAAACACATATAGGTTATCAAAAATAAGTGAGTGAATGAATCATTATCAAACATAATACATTACTCATACTTAGAGGCATGTTAAACATTTCTATACATGTTTATCTACAATCAATTTCATTGCACATAACAAGATAATTTTCAAGGCATGACAAATACAAAACAATGTTTTTAAGAAACTTGAAAGTTAAATTAAACATTGTTTAATCTTTAATTGATATAATTAATCATCCATCCTTGACAATGGCAATGAATAACAATCAGTTTTTTTTTATAAATTTTTGAATTTTTTTTGTATATGCACAAAACAATAAACACACATAAAGAAAAACATATTTTTGTTCTTTGAAATTGTTTTGTAATTTTGTATTTGTTTTTTTATATATATATATTCTCAGGAAATCATAGAAGTCTTTAATAGCCCTTTCAGTAAATGATATTCTATGCCAGAGAAATAAACAAAAATAATGTATGAGAAAATACATATATATATTTTTTAAAAGAAATAAAATTTTGTTTTAAAAGGAATAAAAAGATAGAAAACTTTTTACAAACACACAAAATATTAAAATAATACCAGAAATAATTCAAAACAAAAAAAAATATTTTGGAGCAAAGGAGCTAACGCCAGGCATTAACTTCTTAACGCCCAAACAGAACTGCATTTCTTGATGTTTTGAAAAATATTTTTCTCAATTCATTTGTATTATAAAGAGACCAAAATTGAAGATATTTTTAATATTATAGGTCATAAGTAGTGATATAATCATTGTGAAATGTCTAGGATTCCCAATTCTAGCCGAAGCATAGAAAAATGGGAATCCGGTAACGGTTTAGTTGTGAATCCGTTCCTATGAAGTTGATTTTTACATTTCCCTTCTTAATATGATCCCTTATAAAATGATGTCGGACATCTATATGCTTAGATCTAGAGTGTAATACGGGATTATTAGTTAAGTCTATAGCACTTTTATTATCACACATTAATTCTACACTACTTTGTTGCATGCCAAAGTCTTCTAATGTTTGTGACATCCAAAGAGCTTGGGCACAACAACTACCTAGTGCAATATATTCGGCCTCGGTAGTAGAGAGGGCAACAGAATTCTGTTTCCTACTCGACCATGAAATAAGTGAAGGGCCGATAAAATGACAAGTGCCACTAGTGCTTTTCCTATCTAAAGAACATCCCGCATAATCTGAATCCGAAAAGCCATGTAAAATAAAGGAATCATTATGAGGATACCATAATCCTAATTTAGATGTTCCTAAAAGATATCGAAAGATGCGTTTCACCGCTTTTAAATGTGACTCTTTAGGATTAGCCTGAAATCTAGCACATAAACAAACGGCAAAAATAATGTTAGGCCTAGATGCGGTTAAATATAATAAGGATCCTATCATACTTCTATAAAGGGTTTGGTCAATTAAAACTCCACTTTCATCTTTTCCTAATTCTAGTGAAGCATTCATAGGAGTGTTTGCATGCTTAAGATTTTCAAATCCAAATCTTTTTAACATATCATGAATATATTTGGATTGACATATAAAAATACCATCATGTTTTTGTATAATTTGAAAACCAAGAAAATATGAAAGTTCTCCTACCATGCTCATTTCAAATTCATTTTTCATAATTTGAACTACTTTGTTACACAATTCTTCATTTGTGGCTCCAAAAATAATATCATCAACATAAATTTGCAAAATTACTAAATCATGATCAATTTGCTTAATGAAGAGTGTAGAATCGGCACTTCCAATTTTATAATCGTGCTTTAACAAATATTGAGTTAATCGAACATACCAAGCACGAGGTGCTTGTTTTAATCCATAAAGCGCTTTATCTAATTTATAATCATAATTTGGATATTTCTCATTTACAAAGCCAGGGGGTTGTTCTATATAAACCTCTTCTTTTATATACCCATTTAAAAATGCGGTTTTGACATCCATTTGATATAATTTAAATCGTTTAAAACAAGCAAATGCAAGAAATATCCTAACCGCTTCTAATCTTGCTACGGGTGCAAGAGTTTCATCAAAATCTACCCCTTCAATTTGTGCATAACCTTATGCAACTAATCTGGCTTTATTTCTAACAATTCTAGATTCATTATCCAATTTATTTTTGAAAATCCACTTAACTCCAACTACAGGACAATTTTTGGGTCGTTCTACAAGATTCCAAACCTTATTACGTTCAAATTGATTAAGTTCTTCATTCATAGCTAAAAACCAAAATTCATCATTTAAAGCGGTGGAAACATTTTTTGGTTCTATTTTAGAGACAAAGCAAAGGTTTGAAAATAAAACATGTAACGATGAATGAGTACTAACCCCTTTTTGCGGATCTCCAATGATAAGCTCCTTTGGATGATCCTTTGAAAATCTCAATTCACTTGGAGGCATATATTCTTCTCTTTCTTCTTCTTCTCTATCTTCTTCTTCTCTTTCTTCTTCTCTTTCTTCTTCTTTTTCTTCTTCATTTTCTCCAAGTTCTTCATCATCATTCTCCACCGAAGGAAGGGGTTCATCTTCTTTTCCTGTAATTTTCTTTTCTACACATGAAACAAACTCATCAAACCTAACATGAATAGATTCTTCAACTATTTTGTTCTTTTATTAAAAATCCTATAAGCTTTACTAGTTGAAGAATAGCCAATAAAAATACCTTCATCACATTTTTCATCAAATTTTCCTAAGGAATCTTTAGAAATCAAAATAAAACATTTACAACCAAAAACTTTGAAATAAGAAACATTTGGTTTTTTATTAAAAATTAATTCATAAGGAGTTAATTTTAAAATAGGGCGAAGCATTACTCTATTAATTACATAACATGCCGTACTAACCGCTTCAGCCCAAAAAGATTTTGGTAATTTAAATTCAGATAGCATCGTACTGGCTAACTCTTGAAGAGTTCTATTTTTCCTCTCCTCTACACCATTTTGTTGTGGTGTGCGTGGAGCGGAAAATTCATGTTTAATTCCTAACTCCGTACAAAAAGAAATAAACTTTTCATTTTCAAATTCTCCTCCATGATCCGATCATATGCGTTTAATTTTTAACTCAAATTCATTTTGAATACGCAAACATAATTTTGAAAATTCTGAAAATGCATCGGATTTGGAGGTTAGAAATAAAGTCCAACAAAAACGAGAATAATCATCAATCAATACAAATGTGTATTTTCTACCTCCTAAGCTAGAAATTCCAATTGGTCCAAATAAATCCATATGTATTAATTGAAGTGGCCTAGTGGTAGAAATAATATTTTTACTTTTGAAAGATGATTTTGAAAATTTTCCCTTTTGGCAAGGCACACATAATGAAGAAGATAAATTTCCATTTAACAATGGTAAACCTTTAATTAATTTATCTTTTGAAGGTTTTGTAATTAACTTGGCACTAGTATGTCCAAGTCGCCTATGCCATAATTCTAATTCATCATTTTTTGATAAAAAACATTTTAAAGTAGAATTTGAAAAATTAAGAAATTTAATCATATATACATTATGACATCTAGGTGCGGTAAAAACAATTTCTTTTGTTTTAGAATTAATAATTTTGCATAAATTTGTAGAAGATTCAAATAAAACATCTAACCCCTTATCACGTAATTGACTAATAGAAATCAAATTATGCTTTAATCCTTCTACAAATAAAACATTTGAAATTGAAAAATTTTTGTTACCCACAACTCCGATGCCGATGATTTTTCCTTTTCCATCATCTCCGAATGTAACAACTCCTCCTTTCTTCATCTCCAGGTTAAGGAACTTCTCTTTATTGCCCGTCATGTGCTTTGAACAGCCCGAGTCCAAGTACCACACGTCTTCTTTGTCCTTAGCCTGCCAACACACCTAGAAAGAAGAGGTGAGTAAAGATCTGGTTACCCAAGTGGTTCCACCCATAGTATAGGTGGAAGCCTTAGGCACCCAGATTTGTTTAATTTTACTTTTTCCTTTCCTCCAGCAAGAGTCCGTAGTGTGACCAAATCTATTGCATTTGGCACATGTAATGTATTGAGAAGAGTATAACTTTTCTGGACTTTTACTGGATGAGGATGCAGTATTAGACAATTTACTAACTTCAGAATTTTTAAAAACAGAATTTCTGGACTTTTCGCTGTCGCCGGCGACAGTGGTTGTCGCCGGGCGATAGCTTCCTGACGTGTATCCGAGTCCAAACCTTCCAGATCCATGGCATTGGTATCCTAAGATCATATCCAGTGATCTTCGGCGCATTCCAAATTTTTTCATGGCTAGCGTTAAGTCATGAATCTGGTTTCTCATTTCTGTATTCTCGGATACTAGATTTACACATCTACGTTCAAAAGATTTCTTTCCCTCATGGACTTTGGAAATTGAAGATTTCAGATCTTTCTCTAAAATCTCATTCTTTTTTGTAAGAATTTTTATTGTCGAATGAGATTTGGAAAGAGATTCTTCAAGTTCTTTAATTCTTCCCAAAAAGTGATCACACTCTTGGCAAAAAATTTCTCTTTTTCCAATAGTCTTAATTTCATTTAACAATTTTTTGTTTTCTTTAAGCAAAATTTCATTTTCAGATTTAAGAAGATCATTATCTTTTAAACTCTTTTCAAAAAATTTGCAAGTCTTTAAAAATTCAGAAAATAATTCATCGTAGGTTGGAGGAGTTACCTCAGTGTCACTTTGGACACTGCATTCGTCATCAGATATGACGCTCTTTCCCATTAAGCACATGTTGGCCTCCTCTTCTTTACTTAAGCTTGAACTGCTTGCATCCTCAGAAGTAGTATCATCCCATGTTTCCGCCTTCAGCACCTTCTTCGTCCCTTTGTGCTTCTTTTCTTTAAGTTCTTTTAAGTACTTTGGACACTTGCTTCGGATGTGTCCTAACTTCTTGCAGTGATAGCACTCCGGTGGTGGTCTCTCTTCCTCCTCATCGTCTTCCTTTCCTTTTTTCTTTCTAAACGTCTCCTTCTTAAAATACTTCTTAAATGAATTCCTCCTCTCTAGATTTTTCATAAATTTTCTAAACTTTCTAACAAATAAACTTTCCTCATCTTCTTCTTCCTCCTCAGAATCACTACTTTCCTCCTTCTTAGATCTTAGAGCCAATCCCTTCTTCTTTGGCTCCATATACTCTTGTTGTTGAATTTTTAATTCAACTTCATGAGTTTTCAAGTTCCCAATCAGGCTTTCAATATTAAGAGCTTTAAGATCATGAGATTCAGAAATAGCCCTCACTTTGGGATTGAATTTAGGGGGGAGAGATCTAAGAAGTTTTCTTACCAAATCACCATTTGAGAAATTTTTTCCTAAAACTTTTGAGTCATTTACTATCTTAGTGAATCTTGTGTACATGGTATCCACATCCTCATCTACCTCCATCCTAAACTTTTTGAACTCTGACTCTAGTTGAAATAGCTTTGAATCTTTTACCTGCGAAGCATCTTCATGATTGATTTCTAAAAGATTCCAAATTTCAAATGCAGTATCACAAGCACAAACTCTATTAAATTTAGTGCGATCTAGTGCGCAAAATAAGGCATTCATGGCTTTTGCGTTGTTCTTACATTTTAATTTATCATTGTCATCCCACTTGTCTTTGGGTTTGACCATAGTTACATCTCCTACAACAAATGTTGGGGAAGTATAACTCGTCTCGACCATATTCCAAACTTCCATGTCGAGAGCTATTAGAAAACGCCGCATTCGGGTTTTCCAATAGTTATAGTCTGTGCCTGTAAAAAGTGGTGGCCTACTAATTCCTCGCCCCTCAACGAACGCGTGATCGTTGTGCGCCATTACTCCCGGTGGTAAAACCGTTTTGGAGTAACCTTCCTCTGATACCACGTGTTGGATCTTGTGGCGCCCTTAGAGGGGGGGGGGGGGGTGAATAAGGGCCTTTTAAAAATTACGAAAGAATTTTAAAACAAATTTTACTTTTCTAAAAATTACTTATAAAAATTTCAAACCATTGTAATTTATTGAATTAAATCAAACACAAATTTCTAAGTTAAAGATTAAACAACCATATTTGCAATTAAAGAAAAAGTCATAATTTTATAATCATGAAATTCACATACAAATAATATGATCTTAACAATGCTTAAGATCAAGGCACAAATATGATAATAACCCTTTTACAAATTGTGTTTACCAATCCTTCTCCCAAGGATCGGAAGGCTATCACTTGTCTCTCCCTAGACCAAGCCCAAGCCTATCCTCTAGATCTTCCCAAGATCTAGACGTAGCACACAAGGCCACGATTTCCCACCAAGCCACGCAAAGACTTGGACGCTCCACACAAGGAAGCGATTTTCCCCTAAGCCACGCAAGGACTTAGACGTCACGCACAAGGAGACGATTTCCCTACCAATACAAAATGAAATGTATATAAATGAAAATACAAAATGAAATAAGAACTCCCTAGAAATTCAGGTCTCTGAAAGGAAGGTTGAAGCCTCGAGATGATCGTTGATGTAGAAGCGCGTCCGATCTCGTCTTCAATTTCAAACCTTCTCAGCACAAATAGGAGTTCTTGAGGTTCTGGAGCTCTCTGGTTCGTATGCACTCAGGAAGGAACTTAGAATCTTCAAAGCTCTTTAATGCACGAACAAAACGAGCCAATATATAGATTTGCACTATCGCCTGAGCGACATCACTGTCGGAATTTTCGACAGCGCTAAACTGTCGCTCGTAGTGCTGTCGTGCGGGCAGTTACTGTAACTTCCGAGCTGTCGCCTGGGCGACATCGCTGTCGGATTTCCGACAGCGCAAAACTGCCGCTCGTAGTGCTGTCGTGCGAGCAGTTGCTGTAACTTCCGAGCTGTCGCCCGTTTTCATTCGTCAGAATTCGTCGGTAGTTCTCGAGAACATTCGACGAATTGACTTAGCCGCACATTTTCCTTCACAAGTCTGCCTTTTTGACTTCTGTCTGCGTTCGTCGATATTCGTCGGGAGTTCATGAGAACATTCGACGAATAGACTTAGTCGCAAAAATTTCTTCTTTAAACTAGAAATTTGGCTTCTGTCTGGATTCGTCGAGATTCATCAGAACTTCACGAGACATCTCGAGAACATTCGACGAATTGACTTAGCAAAAATTTCTTCTCTTCTGAAAACCTGCTTCACTCCTCAAACTTGAAAACCTTCAGTTATGAGTATATGAAGTATACCCCAATAGAGAGATTACACATGGACCAACACTGTGTTCTACATAATGAGGGATTACATTTTCTAGAACTGTGTTTGGTGATCCATTGCAACCTGACTTTAGTGTGCACTTAGCATTAGGACCTGTCATAACATATCCAACACCCATGAACGAGGACTTGTCTCCTCATTGAACCTGTACAACCTGGACACTATAAACACACAAAATACTAGATCAAATACAACACGGTATTTGTTATTCTTAAACCAAGAGATGCGGAACATAGGCTCCAACAGTTATGTGGTGGCTAGATCTGTGACCTGATCTTTGAATCGTTGATTTTCTCGCGGATTTTCTTTATTTTGGATTTGTATTTCGATCTTGGATGTCATTGTAATTCGACGAGGAGTGGTGATCCTCTTTTGTTCTTGTTGGGGGAGATTTTTCCGTTTCCGAAATCTTTACCTTTTCGGAGGATCTCTCTTTGGTAGACAACAACAATCGCTCGACCGAATCGTGTGGATCCTTTTAGCCGGGAGCGAAGTTGGCCCATAGCCTCCTTCCGTTCCCTCGCGGTGTGGCTGCCCGTGCGTGATAAATAACGTGAATAAAATCATTCCACGAGTTGGCTGCATTTTTCACGCTTGTGTGAGATTAGGAAGCGTTGGGAGTAATCAAATCGATCGCGCACAAGTGAGTGAACCCAAACACCCTTTCCTACATCAATATAACTGCGATCTCTAGTTTTAAACTCTTATTTATGTTCGTGTTGGAATAACCTTATTACTGATTTGGGCTAGGATCACTATCTGTTGACTAGGACTAAGTTGACCCCAATGTATAGTCTAAGGGTTAAGGTTTTAGGCTGTCTGAGTTAGCTAGAACTTAGGAAAAACTCTAAGTTTCTGCATTCGACGAACTCCATTCTGCGTTCGACGAAATCAGTTCTGCGTTCGACGAACGTCAAGCTCCAGTCTGCGTTCGATGAACTCCATCCTGGGTTCGACGAACGTTGTGCTTCAGTTCGACGAACTTCATTCGCAGCTCGATGAACTCAGTTCTCCAGCCAGTCCAGCAGTCTCTCTTTCAGTTCGACGAACTCCAGTTTGAGATCGACGAACTCAGCTCTGTGTTCGACGAATAAGTAACAAGAAGTTCAGTTCGACGAAATTGTTTCTCAGCTCGACGAATTCAGTCCTCAGCCAGTTCAGCAGATTATCTCTCAGTTCGACGAACTCCAGCTTGAGATCGATGAACTTCAGATTGTGTTCGACGAATTAATTCAGTTTAACGAACTCCATATTCAGTTCGACGAACTCAACTTTCAGTTCGACGAACTCAGTTCTCAGATCGACGAATTTTCTCCTCATCTTAAAATTTCTGATGGATCAGTGGTCTAATTTCTCTGAACTCAGATCGACTAATCAGCAATGGATCTATTCATTTATTTGGACTTATTCATCTATTAGATAAGTCAAGTATTTCATCTCTTCTTTTATTATTCCTTTCCATTCTCTTCTCTCGAGAAAGTAGCTGTTGACATATATTGGAAAATGACACTTTCATGGAAAAGGAAAAAAGAAATTAATGTTTAATTGCTGAATCATATTGCAGTTCCAAGTATAATCTTTTCAGAATATTTTATTCCTAAATTAGAAGATTAGAATTTCAAATCAGCCAGATATTCTCTAAGGAAAAAGTATGAAGCAGATACACAACATTACAGCAAGAAGATAGAGAGAATAGTTAAGTTACAGTCGAGAGGAAAAATACAGAAAGTCAAAAAGCTTTACAGAGTTCATCTTCTACAGCAACATGCTCATTCTCTGAGAACAACAACATAAATCATTCTCTCAGTTTTCAGCTGCAAGTTTCTAATCTGTAAAGAGAAACAACAATCTGAGAAACTCAGTCTCTCAGATTCATCAGCTATCAAGGAAGATATTCTCATTCAAGAGAAATCTCCATCCTTCAACTGTCAAGAATTTCTAACAGACAGGGGGAGCTTTACAACAACAAATCCACTAGTCTTCTCCCAGCTTGTTGACAGAGAAGAACTTCATAAACCCTCTTTATCCCATCTTGTACAGGGTTCTTACTCCCTTCAAAAGTTAACCCTTTGGTGGCAGGGCACCTGATCAAAAACCTGTGGTTGGTTGTAGGGCACCTGATCAAAAACCTGTGGTTGGTGTTTGGGCACCTGATCAAAAACCCATTGGTGATAAGGCACCTGATCAAAAACATGTGGTTGGTGTTTGGGCACATGATCAAAAACCCATTGGTGATAGGGCACCTGATCAAAAACCTAATGGATTCCTACCAAGGGTGGTAGAAGAGTAGATGTACCTAAGTTGATTGGGGAACTACTATAAATCCTTGTGTCTTCTGTGTTTGTGTTTATTTTCTGTACTGTGTTGTGCTGTGATTTGTACTTTGCTTTTACACTCACTCTGTTATACACATATATATTAGTATTTTAATTCCGCTATAAAAATAAGTTAAAAACTTTTAATACTCTATTCACCCCCCCTAGAGTAAATCTAAGATCTAACCTCACTTTCAATTGATATCAGAGGACTTTCAATTGGTATCAGAGGTTGGTTGATTGTTTACAGGCTAACACCTGAATCAAAAGATCAATTAGATTTTAATTTCCTCTAGAGTTTTCTTTTGCTAAAAACTTATGGCACAGAACAAAGAATACTCAAGCACAAGACCTCCTATGTGCAATCTAAATAAGTTTGCATTATGGAAGGCAAGGATCATATTATATATGAATTCTATTGATGAGGATATCTTTAATGTTATTTTGACAGGAACTCCTACTCCTACAGCAACAACAAGCGCTGAAGCAGCAACAAACAATAATGATGTTCCACCTCCTGTGTGGACAGATACTAAAAAAGAAACAAAGAAGTGCAGATGCCAAAGCAATGAACATATTGTCACAGACAATGTCTGATGACATTTTCCAAAAGGTTGTGGAATGCACCTCAGCCAGGGATATCTGGATCTCCCTCAACAACATGGTTTAAGGTTCTGCAGAAGAGTCAGAGTCATCATCCAGCTCATTTGAAGATGAAAATGATCCAAATGAAAAGGATCAATGCTTGATGGTTGTTTATGACTCATGCAGTGAGTCAGAACATGCATCATCATCCAACTCTAGTGATGATGAGATGAAAGAAGTTTCTGCATGATGGCTATCAATGCATCAACAAAAAATTCTGAAGAATCAGAATCTGACAATGACAGTGATCAGGTAATATCTAACTTTGATTTTAATTCAAATGATTTTAAAAATGAATTTAAAACACTTTATCTAGATTTAATTAAATCTGAGAAGGAGATAATCTCTCTCAAAAATAAGTTGGTTGAAATGAATCAACTGACTGAAGATAATGCCAATCTTAAGAAAGAACAGGCTGCTTCAAAAGAAAATATTGTTTTCATTGAGAACAAGTTATCTGAGGCTAAGAAATTTCAAGAATCCCTAAATGGGAGAAGTATCAAACTGATGGACATCACAAGCACAGTGAATGCCAGACTAAATGGCAAACTGGGCTTGGGTGCATCATCAAGTGAGCCACATCTTTTTAAGAAAAACATTTTATCTACTCCAGTAAAATTCATTTCTGCCAAGAGCAAAGAGGCAGTAGTAGTTGGTAAGAATATTTCAAGCAAGGATGTTAAGAATAAAGGAATTCAACAGAATTCGTCGAATGGAGCTCGACGAAATCACATAATTTCGTCGAACGGAGATCGACGAAAGCTGAACATAGAATTTCAGTATAACTATCCATCGAACGACGCTCGACAAAACCACTTCAATTCGTCGAACGGCGATTGACGAACTCACCAAAATTCGTCGAACGGAAAATATACTGAATTTCAAAAGAATTCTCATTCTAAACATACTAAAAAACCTTTCACTGAGTGGATAATTCCTCCAAGGAGATATCATCCACAAGGCTATAAGGATCAGCCTAAGATATCTTACATTTCTGAATTTTGTGGAAAGACAAAAGGACCCAAGGTAGTCTGGGTCAAAAACAACTAGTTTATTTTCTGTTGTGCAGGTACAAGGCTATCCAAACATAAAAGAACAATGGTATTTTGATAGTGGGTGCTCAAAGCATATGACAGGAAATAAGGCCAACCTAAGCAACTACAAGGCAAAGCTTGGACCCAAAGTGATTTTTGGAGACTCCAACTGTGGACAAACCAAAGGCTGTGGAAAAGTCAAAGTTAGAGCAGTTACATTCAAAGAGGTAGCATATGTCAAGGGGCTCAAGCATAACCTCATTAGCATAAGTCAGCTATGTGATGAAGGTTATCAGGTAACTTTTAATCAATCATTGTGTCATATTACCAATAATAAAAACATTAATGTGTTATCTGGTATTAGACATGGAAATATTTATTTAGTCAATTTTGACTCTGCCAATTCAGACATTTGTTTATTTAATTCAATAAGTAAAATAAATGAATTATGGCATAAAATGCTAGGACATATTAATCTTAGAACTATCTCTAAGCTCTCCAAGGGCAGTCTAGTAAGAGGACTGCCTTCTGGTTCATACAAGAAGGAAGGACTCTGCAGGGCTTGTCAACTAGGAAAGCAAACCAAGAGTAGTTTTAAATCTTTATCCAAGAGTGATTCACCAAGGATTTTGTACTTACTACATTTGGATCTCTTTGGACCCACTACAATACAGAGTCTAGGAGGAAAGAATTACACTTTAGTTATTGTAGATGACTTCTCAAGATTCATTTGGGTGTTCTTTCTTAGGAACAAGTCTGACACCTTCAATGTTCTGACAGACTTTCTCAGGTCCATCAAGATTGAGTACTCTACTCTAGTTGCATTGATCAGAAGTGATCATGGCATTGAGTTTGAATCTCTTCTGATGAGAGAATTTTGTGGAAAAGAAGGGATCAGACAATGTTTCTCTGCTCCTAGAACTGATCAACAAAATGGGGTAGCTGAAAGGAAAAATAGAACACCAATTGAATCAACAACTACATTGTTTACTGATGCTCACTTGCCACTCTCTTTTTGGGCAGAGGCAGTGAACACGGCAAATTATGTGTTGAACAGAATTTAGGTACATAAACTTAAGGATAAAACACCCTATGAATTACTTAAGAATAAAAAGCCTAAGGTTAAATATTTTTAAGATTTTTGGCTGTAAATGCTATGTGCATAACAATGATAAGAAGTATCTAAGGAAATTTGAAGCAAAAGCTGATGAAGGTATATTCCTTGGTTATTCTCTTTCTAGTAAAGCATATAGAGTTTATAACAAATCAACTCTTAAGATAGAAGAGTCCATGCATGTATCTTTTGATGAAACTAATGTTGGAACAACCCTATTACTGATTTGGGCTAGGATCACTATTTGTTGACTAGGATCAAGTTGACCCCAATGTATAGTCTATGGGTCAAGAGTTTAGGCTGTTAGAACTTAAGAAAAGACAAGTTTTTTTGCGTTCGACGAACTCCATACTGCGTTCGACGAACTTTATCCTGCGTTCGACGAACGGCACGCTCCTATGTTCGACGAACTTGGCAAGGCACTGCGTTGAACGAAATGCTCTCTGGGTTCGACGAACGGCTTATATTCTGCGCTCGACGAACAACTTGCTTCGATCTCTTAATCTCAGCGTCTCAACGGCTCAGCGGTCGACAAAATTATCCAGTCTCAGCGGTCGACGAAATTATTCAGTCTTGGTGGTCGACGAATTTGCTCAGTTCAGCGGTCGACGAATTTGCTAACTCATTCTGCATTCGACGAACTCCTCTCAGCGTTCGACGAGCTCAGCTCTGCGTTCGAAGAATAAGTATCAGATGTTCATATCGACGAAAGTTCTTCTCAGCTCAACTAATTCAATTCTTCCAGCCAGATTCTGTTGAGATCGACGAACTCAACATTGTGTTCGACGAAATTTGTTGAGATCGACGAACTCAACATTGTGTTCGACAAAATTTGTTGAGATCGGCGAAAAATCTCTTCAGCAGATTTATTTCAGAAGATCAGTTATATTATTCTCTTCAGTTCGACGAACTTCATTCTCAGTTCGACGAACTCAGCTCTGCGTTCGACGAATATCTTCAAGTCGACGAACTCAGCTCTGAGATCGACAAATCCAATTCTATTCGACGAACTTGTTTCTCAGATCGATGATTTTTCTACACAGCAGATTTATTTCAGACAGATCAGTTATAATTTCTCAGATCTCAGATCGTCTATCATAAAAATATTTTGATCAACATTCAGCAAGTTAAGTAAGAGATTTATTCCTTCCTTATTATATTCCTTTCCGAGAAAATAGTCGTTGGCTTATATTGGAGAAAGATATCATAATAAAAAGGAAAAGGAATTAAAGGCTTGCTTGCAGTTCCAAGGAAATATTAAATGCAAATTATTTTATTCCTTATTCTGTTGATTTGAATTTCAAATCAGAGACATTGTAAAAAAAGGAAGAAGATATACAGTATCAGATCAGACATTTACAGAATAACTATACAGGAAAGAGGAAGAAGAAGGACATACAGTTAAGAGGAAGAAGAAAGAAAAATACAGAAAAAGCTTTTCAGTCTTCATCTTCTTCAAGCAGCAATTTCATTCACTGAGAACATCAACACCTTCTCTCAGTATTTCTGCTGCAAGATAGAATCTTCAAAGAGCAACAATAATCTGAGGAACTTATTCTCTCAGATTCATCAACTATAAGAAGATCAATACATTCAAGAGAAAGCTCCATCCATCTACTGTCAAACATTTTTAATCATACAAAGGAGCTTTACAACATCATTCCACTAGAGTCTTCTCTCAGATTATTGACAGAGAAGAACATCTAAACCCCTTTCTATCTCATCTTGTACAGGGTTATAACTCCCTTCAAAAGTTAACCCATTGGTGACAGGACACTTGAATAAAAACCTGTGGTTTGGTTAAAGCACCTGATCAGAAACTCACTTGGTGTGTGGACACCTGATCAAAAACTCCTTGGTGATAGGGCACCTGATCAAAAACCTAGTGGAATCCTACCAAGTGTGGTAGAAGAGTAGACGTACCCAGGTTTATTGGGGAACTACTATAAAAATCGTTGTGTCCTCTGTGTTGTGATTATTTTCTGTGTTGTGCTGTGTGATTTATTTTTATTTTATTTTATAACTCACTCGGTAATACACATATAAGTAACACTATTTTAATTGCGCTATAAAATTAAGTGAAAAGTCTTAATACTCTATTCACCCACCCCCCCCCCCCCTCTAGAGTAAATCAAAGATATAACCTCACTTTCAATTGGTATCAAAGCATATCAATTGACTTTCAATTGGTATCAGAGGTTGGTTGATTGTATACAGGCTAACACCTGAATCAAAAGATCAATTAGATCTTAAATTTATTTTAGAGTTTTCTTTTTCTTACAAACTCATGACACAAAACAAAGAATATTCAAGCACAAGACCTCCTATGTGCAATCTAAATAAGTTTGCACTATGGAAGGCAAGGATTAGATTATAAATGAATTCTATTGACGAAGAAATTTTTAATGTTATTTTGACAGGACCTCCAGCTCCTACAGCAGCAACAAGTGCTGAAGCCACAACTAAAAACAATGTTGTTCCACCTCCTGAGTGGACAGATGTACAGAAGAAGCAGAGAAGTGATGATGCCAAAGCTATGAACATATTGGCACAAACAATGTCAGATGACATTTTCCAAAGAGCTGTGGAATGCACTTCTGCAAGGGAAATCTGGATCTCACTCAACAATATGGTTGAAGGATCAGCAGATGAAAGAAAGGACAGAAGATCTCACCTTATCTCTCAATATGAGAACTTCAAGAAGGGAGAAAATGAAAGTGTAGCTGATATGTACAATAGGCTCAGCCTCATAATCAATGAGCTGAAAACCTTGGACAAAGTGATCTCTATCACTGAGATAAATGATAAGATCCTAATGTGCTTCCCCAACACATGGGACTCTAGGATCTGGCCAATCAAGGAAGCCAGAAGCCTTAATGAGATCTCTACTGAGAGCTTGTTAGGCAAACTCAAATCCTATGAGCAGCTTATCAAATCCAGAGAAGCTGAACGATCCACTTCATCTCCAGCATCCAAGAAGGAGAAAAGCATAGCTTTCCAAGCTACTGAAGAAGAAGAAAAAGCTCCAGGAGATATGGAGTTCATGAGCTTACTAGCCAAAAGATTCTATAAGATGCTAGAAAAGACTTCAGAAAGAAGGATTCCAGATCAATAGAAAAGCCAAGGTATGACAAATCAAGTTCTAAAGAAATAATTTGTTTTGGCTGCAGCAAACCAGGACACATTCTGCCAGAGTGTCTAGAGAATCAGAAGAAGGAAAAGAGAAAAGACAAAAAAGACAAGAGGCACTCCAGCAAGTCTTCCTCCCACAAACACAAGCATAAGGGAAGAGGATTTGTAGCTGAATCATGGAGTGAAACTGAATCAGAGTCTTCATCAAGTTCATCTGAAGATGAAGAAGAATCAAAAGAAAAGGACCAATGCTTGATGGTTGTCTATGACTCAAGCAGTGAGTCAGAAAAAGCATCTCCATCCAGCTCCAGTGATGATGAGGATGATGAAGAAGAAAAGAACTTCCGCATGATGACTATCAATGCCTCAGGAAGTAATTCAGAAGAATCAGAATCAGAAGCTGACAATGACAGTGATCAGGTAATATCTAATTTTGATTTCAATTCAATTGAATTCAAAGATGAATTCAAAGTTCTTTGCCTAGACTTAATTAAATCTGAGAAGGAAATAATCTCTCTCAGAAATAAGTTGGCTGAAATGAACCAACTTAGTGAAGAAAATGCTATTCTTAAGAAAGATTTGGCTGCCTCCAGAGACCATATAATTCTCATTGAGAACAAATTATCTGAGGCTAAGAAATTTGAAGAATCTCTCAATGGGAAAGTATCAAACTGATGGACATCACAAGAACAGTGAATGTCAGGATCAATGGCAAACTGGGCTTGGGTGCATCATCAAGTGAGCCACCTCTTATTAAGAAGAACATACTTTCTGCACCAATAAAATTCATTTCTGCTAAGAGCAAAGAGGTTGTAGATGTAAATAAAAACATTTCAAGCAAGGTTGTTAAGAATAAAGGAATTCAGCAGAATTTGTCGAACGGAGCTCGACGAAATGAATTCACTTCTTCGAACGGAGATCGACGAACTCTAAAGATAGATTTTCAGTATAGTTATTATTTGAACGGCGCTCGACGAAAGCACATTCATTCGTCGAACGACGATCGACGAACTCAGCCCAGTTCGTCGAACGGAAAATATACAGAAAATCTACAAAAATTTTATTCTTCACATACTTTCAATTTTTTCGCTGAATGGATAATTCCTCCAAGGAAATATAATCCACAAGGTGATGAGTCCCATTTATATACACATTTTTGGACTCATCTGGGCCGTATTTCTAGTCGATGCACTACACCTTAGGCATGTTTTTTATTATATTTGTTATTCCTTGCTAGGTGCACTCTTAGGCCCGTTTCGGTGTGCATTTGCGCTCCTTCCTCCCGTCCAGTCTGTCGGCGGCAACGTCCAGGAAGTGCTCTCAATAGCTCCGGCAGCTCCCATCAATTCCGAACATATCCATAAAGAGTATTCCCGTGGCGGTAATCGGTCTTCTCCCCAAAGTGAAACCAGCTCTTGTTGCTTCGGACTTCAACAAGGCCGCCTGAGTCGGTAGAAACCTCACACCAATCCTTGAAAATCTCGAGCGAAAAGCACGCACTATGCTCCCGAAAAAACACCCCCGTCCCCATAATGTTTGCCATCCCGGCAGGGATAAACTGGGTAATCGGAACACCGCAAAACCGGAGTATCTCAACAACTTCCTCCGAGGGAGGAAGGTGAAACCCAGATTTCAAACAACTCTCAGAAAGGGTCAAGAAACCAGTTGGCGGATTTTGAGCGCGCTCCTCCACCCGTGGAATCTTCACTTCGACGTCAGAAGGCAAGCCAAACCGCTTCCGCCATATATCAATCTGCGCAACGTCAAGAGTGGAGCGCAGGCGCATCGGCCTCGACTGGCCACCCCGTTTCGAAGCCTGAAAGCAACAAAAATAATATATAAAAAATGAGAAAGGTGCATATCAAGTAACTGATCGCGCGCATATCAAGCCGCGCACACAACTGATCGCGTGCATATCAAGCCGCGCACACATCAGGCCATGCGCACAGCAAGCCGCGCACGCGCGACAGCCCGTGCGCACAGCAAGCCGCGTGCGCACGGCAGCCCACGCACTCGGCGAACCCACGCGCGGCACCTCGCGCGCACAGCAAGACCTCGGGCGGTAGCCCGCGCGCGCACGGCAGCCCGCGCCCCGGCCGGGCGCGCAACCACCGCGCGCAAGGTTTGCCCGGCGCGGACCGCGCGGCCCCCTCACCAGCGACCTGCTCCCGCGACCGGCAGCACCCGCGCGCGGACAGCGCACGCCCGCCAGCGGCTTGCTCCCACGGCCGGCACCGCCCACGCGCTGGCATGCACGCGGCCTCCGGTCGTTTGCTCCCTCGGTCGGAACCACCCCCGCGGGCACACTCCTCCGCTCTCTCTCTCTTTGTTCCTACAAAACGAAAAAATATCTCACCTCCGCCATGATCCAACGCACCGCGCAATGAAACGAAATTGCCACGAACAAGATCGAAACCTTCGCACTCCTCCGCACGAAAGCTTGGACTCCGAAGGTTTGGGGGGCTTATGATGCGCACTCATACAAGACTCCCATTTATTTATATGCATAGAAAGAGGCGGTTACTCGCCAAAGCCACTAGCATGATGAGGAGAGAATGGGGAAGTGGGCAAGCCCACTTCCTTCGTAACCAACCGCTCTTGCCGGACCGCAACGCCTACAACCGCGCATACAACCGCGCAATAACGCTATCTCACGGCACTATCGCACGGTAATACGTGTGCGGTAGCGCGCAGGCACCCCCCCCCCCCCCCCCCCCGGGGGCGCCGCCTAACCGCACCCCTAGCGGGGTGCGGCCAAGCCGCACCCCCCTTGAGGGGTGCGGCCAAGCCGCACCCCCCTTGAGGGGTGCGGCCAAGCCGCACCCCCTTGTGGGGTGCAGCCAAGCCGCACCCTCTGGTGAGGTGCATCCGAGCCGCACCTCCTCGTGGGGTGCGGCCAACCGCGCCCCTGAGGTTGCGGTCGATTCACCTTCATGTAGAGGGATTCGGGGGCGTCCGCCCTCTCCAAGCTCGATGTGCGCCCTTTGGGCCCCGGATTCCGCTCATAGCGCTTCTGCGCTCGTAACATGCTCAGAACGCCTCTAAGCGCGTTCGGAGCACTTCCGTGTTCGTTGCACGCTCAGAACGCTTCTGCGCGCGCTTGCGCGCCCAGAACACTTTCGCATTTCTGACATGCTCACATTTTTTCTTTCTAATACGCTTACATTTTGTCTTTCTAGCATGCTCACATTTTGTCTTTCTAGCTTCTCAGATTTCAGGAACAACCCGTCGCCTTTTTTGCCTCCAGCAAAACTGCCCAAACTGCCCAAACTGCCCAAACTGCCTGAACTGCCCGAGGGGCGAGATGGTCATTTACGAAAAATGGCGATCCGTGTGCTCCGAACCGGAAAATATGATTCATCCGCCGGGTGGTTACGGTGGTTACAACGGTGAAATTACCGGGCTACCCCCGGCCAAAGCTATAAAAGGAGCCTCAGGGCTTCATTTCAAAGGACTTTGCCTTCTACACCCGAGAGAGCTCCTTGAAGACTTTCACGGAATTATCCTTCGGCGCTTGAAGATCTCCTTCGTGGACTTGAAGATTCCCCTCATCCCGAAAGGCGACTCAGCATTCTCACTTTCGTTCCCCGGAGCATTCTCACTTTTGTTCCCCACAGTCCTTAGAAGGAAAAAAGACTTAGTTTTCTGAGAGGTGGCCTGTCACCCTCGGTACTCCCTCTCTCTCTCTCTCTCTATTATTGTAACGAGCGGCGGCCTGTTGCGCTCGACTTCTAAGTACCTAATTGTAAGCTCTGAGAAGATAGTGGAATTTGGTCGGCACAGCTCCGGCCGCGTGGTTTTTTACCCTTTTCGGGTTTTCCACGTTAAAAAGTCGCAGTGTACTTAACAAATCTCTAATTGACTGTTTGCGCGCTCAGTTCGCTTCCGAGCTAAGATGATTCAATTCGACCTGTCTACCAGAGCACCCGAGCGACCCGCAATATATATATATATATTTATATATATATATATATATATATATATATATATATATATATTTATATATATATATATATATATATAAATATATACACACGAATGAAAGAACCGCCTGCCGCCACCTTTGCATGGAGCTCCGGCCACCACCCTGCAGCGATTGAGCCACCATGAAGCTGCTCCGGCCACCTCCATGCAACCCCAGCAACTCTACCTAGCTGGAGCAGCCCGCCGGCCACGATCCTCCAGCTCTCTCGTGCACCTTCGCCACCTCAGCTCGCGGCCACTTCCGCCTCCTCCCTGTGCGCCTCCTCCTCCATGCACCGCCAGCACCTCCAGCGATCCAGCCCGGGCTCCCCTTTAATGCAACTGTTACACTATGGCAGCCAAGTCCTCCACGTCAGCAATCCAAGGCCTCCTCTTCAATGTTGTTGTTTCACCTCCGACTTGCTCCATTGAAACGCCTCCAAAGATGTCGCCTCCCACTTCGCCTCCAAAGATGCCGCCTTCAAGTTCAGAGCAGCCTATAAATGCTTACCTCGGGAAGGAGAATGAGATAGATTATTTTTGGGAAAAGAGTTTTAGAATATTGGTTTTTGTCAGAATTCCGGGAGAAAAGGAGGTTTTGGTTTAATTTGTTCATTTTCTGTCTCTTGTAACCTCGTGTTGTTATTTTTTGTATTTTTTACGTTTTTATTTCATGTAACCTCTATTTCTACTAGAAATAAAATATTATTTTGATTATTTTTATTTCAATTTTTGTCACAATCTGTCTATCGTCACTTTCTTCTTATTTCATCATGTCGTATAATAATGATTCTCCCATCTACACGAGTAACTAGTTTCCATATATAGTGCTCGATCGAGATGATCCGAGGATGAGTTAATATTGTTATAACTTCTGAAATTGTTTTTTTCTAAATGTTGAACGCTTACGATTTACCTTTGATCTAAAAAAATATTATGAGGCTATATTATCAATATATAGTCTTCATATTGTTTTCGTTCTTTAGTTAGTCGAGAGGCTCGTAAGACGAATCGATCGCTCATTGGTAAAAGAAGTAGAACGCAACCCTCGAGAGAGGACGGCGCAACTCTTCCGGATTGGAGTAAAATTCAATAGTGAGGTTCACAACCTAAGGCAAGTCTTAGGCGATGCGATTTGAGAATGAAAGTTCGGTCGATACACCTAAGCTTAGTTGAACCTAAACCTCTTGAAAGAGGGGTGTTCAAGCTTTGGGAACCTCCACGGTCAAACCTCTTCAACAAGAGAATTGCATTCCATTCTCATTTTAATATTCTCTATTTCCGAGGTGATTCAAGATCGGGTGCTAGCTTTTAAACCATCAAATTAATTATATTATCCCTTCTAGTTTTTACTATTCGCAACCCAACTCCAAATTTCTATTTGATAAGATAATAATGATTTTTCAAAGTAGAATTACTCGACCTCCCCGAGTCTAATACGACATTGGTTTCTTTGAACCTATTCTACACACGACACGGTACACTTGCCGTTTTCGTTTGCAGACATAGTTTTACGCATCAGTCCTCTCGCTCAAAAAGTGTATTGAAATGAACTTCATGTTTTGCAACATGGACCACACATTTTTCGAGCGAGAAGGCGTCGAGCTTGGTTGGGTGTCTGATCGTCATCGCATGATGCATGTTGGATAAGAAGAGCAGTGAGAATATTGTAGTTCGGGGCACGCCCCCCTGTGCACTATCACTCATAGAAGAAAAAAGGTGACCATGAGGAACTTGATGTACTTAGGATTCGTTCTTTTTGAGTCCTAAGAATTGATTTACGTCGCTAAAAACATTATTATTATTATTATTATTATTATTATTATTATTATTATTATTATTATTATTATTATTATTATTATATATGAATATATTAATGTTATTTTCAAATTATAAAGTCAAAAAGGAACCATAACAGCTATATTTTTTGTTATATATAAATATTATTCTAATTTAACAAAATAATTAAATAAAATACAAAAAAATAGCAACAAAATTTGATTTTCTTGCTAATTTAAGAAAGAAAAAATACCTTGATAAAAAATCTTTGTAAATTAAGAAGCAATAAAACCCTTGCTAAAATTTAGCTAGAATCATATTAGCTATGATTTTTTTTTGTTTCTAAATTACTTGCTAATTAAAATTAGCAGGGAATTTAATTAATTAGCAAGAAATTTTGCTCATTGCTAATCAATATTTTTCTTGTAGTGATAGTGCTCGATCAAGATGATCCGAGGATGAGTTAATATTGTTATAACTTATGAAATTATTTTTCTCTAAATGTTGAACGCTTACGGTTTATCTTTGATCTAAAAAATTATTATGAGGCTATATCATAAATATATAGTCTTTATATTGTTTTCGTTCTTTAATTAGCTGAGAGGCTCGGAAGACGAATCGATAGTTCATTGGTAAAAAGGAGTAGAACGCAGCCCTCGAGAGAGGACGACGTAACTCTTCCGGATTGGAGTAAAATTCAATAGCGAGGTTCACAACCTAAGTCAAGTCTTAGGCGATGCGATTTGAGAACGAAAATTCGGTCGATACACCTAAGCTTAGTTGAACCTAAACCTCGAAAGAGGGTTCATGCTTTGGGAACCTCCACGGTCAAAGCCTCTTCAACAAGAGAATTGCATTCCATTCTCATTTTAATATTCTCTATTTTCGAGGTGATTCAAGATCGGGTGCTAGCTTTTAAACCATCAAATTAATTATATTAACCTTTCTAGTTTTTACTATTCGCAACTCAAATCCAAATTTCTATTTGATAAGATAATACCGATTTTTCAAAGTAGAATTACTCGACCTCCCCGAGTCTAATACGACCTTGGTTTCTTTGAACCTATTCTACACACGACAAGGTACACTTGTCATTGTCATTTGTAGAAATAGTTTTGCGCAGCAGTCCTCTCGCTCAAAAAGTGTATTGAAATGAACTTCGTGTTTTGCAACATGGACCACACATTTTTCGAGCGAGAAGGCGTCGAGCTTGGTTGGGTGTCTGATCATCAACTCACGATGCATGTTGGATAAGAAGAGCGATGAGAATATTGTAGTGTAAGGCACGCCCCCCTTGCACTATCACTCATAGAAGAAAAAAAGTGACCACGAGGAACTTGATGTACTTAGGATTCGTTCCTTTTTGAGTCCTAAGAATTGATTTACGTCCCTAAAAACATTATTATTATTATTATATGTGAATATATTAATGTTATTTTTCAAATTATAAAGTCTTAGATTTAGTATAGTTTGAAATTTCGACATATAATAGTATTATAAAATATGATCGGAGGAACTTGATATACTTAGGATGTGTTCCCTCTTTGGTCCTAAGAATTGATTTACTTTGCTATAAATATTTTTTTATATATGAATTGTACAACATGTATTCGACGAGGGGGCCTAGGACTAATTATAAGTCCCATGACTTCAGAAGATTGACCATTAACCAAAGGAAGGGCCTCATTAAAACACGTGGAGCTCAACAGAAGCTTTGTAAGTCAGTGCATCAGCTCGCTGGTGAGCTCCTCTCAGTCTCGCCAGCAGGCCCGCCTAGAAATCATCAGCTCGTTGGCAAACTCCCCTCAGTCTCTCCAGCGAGCCCACCCAGAGATCATCAACTTGTCGATGAGCTTATTCATAGAGAGCTAGAGAGCTCGCTCAACAGTCACCAGCTTGTGCGCGAGCTCTTTTCCTAGATGACCTGCAGTTCAGTGAACTCGCCCTCGCTCTCAGCAAGCCTGACTTCGGTGACCTCGCCTAAGGTGACTTTCTTCAGCTCGCCAGCCTCAGATGTTCTCCAGAGTAAGTTCATCCGGGAATCAGGTATCCCATATCCAACATATAGGCGGGGAGTGGCTATTTGTATACCATACCCCCCTTTGGATTGCCCAAATAGGACCACAGGGCACAGGTAGAAGTCTTATTGATACCCTCCTCCCAAGGTTCCCCTAGTCTTCAGAGCTCTCATCTCTTATGTCTAGCTCAACTTTGGCTTTAGGAGGGAAGTTCTTATAAACTTTCAGGTGTGTGGATGGACCTCCTCACTGCAAGTTGCAGCATATGGATTTTTTTTATTTCAACACTTTGGTGCTATGAGCGAGGATCGTGATTGACGGAGGAAATCTCTAATGTGAGATCTAATGAAGAACAATGACATGCGGGAATGATAGATCATCAACCCACAAGGTATGATTGAGTTCATCAAACGAGCTGACCTCGCGGAGTTCAAGTAGGGCATGATAAAGATGTTGCGAGCTCTTTTCTCGCCAGGTGTTGAGCTCACAATAGCATCGGCGCCAGTCGTCACCTTGGAAGAGGATGTCGAGACGTCTAGGCGACATGGGAAGGGGGTCTCCACCCATTAGGAGAAGGGGAGACCTCAGTTTGAGTGAGCCCAGTAGGTGACCCCACGATCTCTTTGCTTCTGCAAGGATGATTCAGCTCGGTCGGTACCACATTGGCAGACCGGGTCGGCAAGCTTGGTT
Source organism: Dactylorhiza incarnata (assembly GCA_033032865.1). Classification (NCBI taxonomy): domain Eukaryota; kingdom Viridiplantae; phylum Streptophyta; class Magnoliopsida; order Asparagales; family Orchidaceae; genus Dactylorhiza; species Dactylorhiza incarnata. The sequence continues at coordinate 822,066 of JAWHQI010000160.1, read as the reverse complement.
TTGCGAGGAAATTTGGAGCGTGCCTATTTTCGAGGGGTTTCATGAGCCTGTTCTTGGTTACTACACCAGGGAAAATGATCCCTCTACCACCTGCACTAGTTCGAGGATGTTGTTTCCATCTGTAGCATAATGGATGCCTTCAAGTTCATGTTTTTTGCAATCACCTTCAAGGGGAAGGATCAGAACTGGTTTTATCATCTATCGGCGAGCTCTGTATACTGCTTCAAGGATTTGCGTCACAGATTTATGTTTCATTTTGCATCGTCGAAGAAGAGGAAGAAGGGGTCAACAACATTATTTCTTCTCAAGTAGAGAGCACAGGAGACGATGGGGAGTAACATTGATCGCTTCCAAGAGGAGGTCCTGGGTATCTAGGAGGTGGATAGCAACACTCTGCAGCTAGCCCTTAGTGTGGCTTGTAGGATGGACCATTCAAGATGGATGTGGGCCAAGATACCCCCATTTCCTTTGAGGATCTCGTCAACTATGTCGGATGGTTCATCGAAGTGGAATCCACCAATAAGAACTTTTTGGCTTCGCTAACATGACTGATGATGGTGAATGAGTTGAGAAACTCATGAGGAGGTAGGAGGCAGTAAGAAGCCTGTCATCAGGGCGGGGAGTTCAGAAGCCCAAAATCTATTCTGAAGCCTAGGGAACATGAGAGGTGGTTGTAGGACACGAAGAATAGACCGCTTTGGAGGCCAGTAGGAATGGGATCCTGTCCATTCAGACCCAATCAACATCATTCTCTCGAGAAGCAGGTGCCGACAAGGCACTAATAGATCAGGAGGCCCAACAGGTCTCCCCCTCGGGAAGCAATGTCGATAGTTTGTCCATATTGCCAACAATGGAGGAGAGTTCCGAATTAGTGGCAACAAAGGAGGAATGCAACACTTTACCGTGACTTCCATCAGGTGGAGTGGTATGCCACTTTCGCATGACCAAAGTTTCTGGAAGCGAGGAGAGCAGCAGGAAGAGCCCAGGGAATAGGGAGAGAATATCAGCAGTAGGAGGAAACTGTCGGGGTGTACTTACCCCGTCCCCTATAAGGGGATACAAGGAGTGAATCGATATTGGGACTCAAGGAGGCATCAACTCCATTAATGGAGGAGTGGGCGTAGAGGCTTCCTGCAAGGCAAGCCATCCCAATATCTACAAGAAGAGTGTCACTTCGATGTATCAAAGCCCTCCCCTGGTCAGGGAAATCACATTCTCGACGGAGGATATTTCGGAGAACAAGGATCCTTCCATGATGTCATCATCGACTAGACAGTGATTAAGAACTTCACCATTTCACGAATCCTAGTAGACAATGGAAGTTCAATCAATGTCATCTTCAAGAAGGAAACCGACACAATGGCGTTGGAGGCCAAGAGGGTGATGGCCTCAGATGGCTCATTATTCTGTTTCTCCGTAGAAAGAAAGGACGTGGAAGGAGAAGTAGAGCGATTGGTGACCCTCGGGGGCACCTCCAAAAACTGCTGGTTTGTAATTATCGACGCTCTGAGCAGTTACAATACATTCTACGGGAGGCCGCTCTTCAATGCTTTCCAGTCTATACCCTCCTCATCCCATCAGTGATTGAAGTACAATCTGGGATGAGTACAAATCTAGACCACGATTGATCCTAAGGTAGCCAGGGAGTGCTATTTGAAAGCCATCAACGCTATAGACTGGAAGCAAGATGCGAAAGAGGTCTAGAGGGTGCTGGAAGGGATGACACACCTAAAAGTTGAGGAGTAAGTAGAAGAGGTAGTAGTTGTAACTATGGGCGAGAGGCTCGAGAGTGTTAGAGTCAGCAGAGATTTGAAGAAGGAGGACAAAGAAGAGCTTGTAGCGTGCCTTCAGGAAAACATCGGCGTATTCGCATAGAGCATTGCTGACATGTTGGGCATCGATGTAGATATAGCTTTTCATTGCCTGTATCTTGACCCCGAGGTCCTTCTGATCAGGCAGAAGAAGAGCTCGGTGGCACTACCCTAGTCGATCCCATATGGGTGGAAGTTCAAAAGCTGATAGACACAGGTTTTATGTCTGATATACAGTATCCAGGTCGAGTTTCCAATGTTATAATGGTGAAAAAATCAAGAGGGAAGTGGCGCATGTGTATCGATTTCTTCCTTTTGAATAAAGCATGCCCAAAGATTGTATCATTTGCCTTGTATCGACACACAGGTTGATTTAACCATTGGTTTTCCTGTGATGAGTTTTCTTGATGCATTTTCAGGATATCACTAGATATGGATGCATCCCCCCGATGTCAAGAATGTCTCCTTCATAACCAATGACGAGTGTTACTATTACAAGATAATGCCACTTCGTTTGAAAAATACGGGGATGACCTACTAGAGGATGATGTCATGATGCACAACAAGGGTACCAGCGCAAGTAACAAAGTTGTGAGTTTACACTTGGGGATTACCACATCACAAGGAGCAACGGAGAGGTAGTATCCATCAACATCGAAGCCATTAGCAAGTCTAGCTGAATTTATCAAAATGTTGTGGCTCTGTAAGCAACTAATTAGCTATGAAATTCTCTAAAATGAACCGTTCATTTTACAAATCCATTAACAATTCCAAAATCCAAAACAAGATTCGGCGACATTAAAACTTCTACACTTGTAGTGACTATCGACAACAACAAAAAAGACAAGATAAATCGAAAGGTTATATCGCTAATGAAGAAGGAAGAACAAGAGACTACTCTCTGATTTCTCAAGGGAAGTGTGGATGGTTCTCCTCCTTCCAATGGTATGTCGTGGACACATCCGAGGTCTGAGAGTTGCTGTCAACGACCTTTTATCCCCGTCTTCACTTGATATATCTTCCAAAACTTGCTTCGAGCTCTAGAACCATGATGTAACTTGACCTTGGTTGAGAAATCACCACAATAATGCATGAAATCACTTGCAATTACTGGAGGAGTGCTAGAAATCCAAAAAGGAGATGATCCGGGGCTTGAAGGAGGCTTGTGGCATGTAATTCGGTGAACTGGATGAATTTTGGCGGTCTGGGCGTCTCCCATCCTTCCGGTCCGGAGCAACATGCCCTAAATGCGTTTAAATAGAAGTTTAAAAAAAGACATGTCGCATGATTTTCCATGCTCTCAAGGCATATTTAGGTGAACTCTCGCACGAGTAGTTCCATTAATCCAAGTATTGCCAACTCAGATTCTGTTTGAACATTTTATTGGTCAAGCGCGTCAGCTCCGACTCAGTCTCTCCCATGGTTACAACTACGCTCTGGTTCGAACACCATGGTGTAGGTTCGATTCATTCACTGCCCGTTGTTCAAGTCATCCTGGTCGCAAACAGGACACAGGTATAACTTCACCTCACCCTGATCTCATATAACCACCTTCATTTTACACACCTAATCCACTTGAGAGGATATAGGCTTCACGATCACTATCGTCATAGGGGGTCCAAGTGCACTCCACTATGGATTTGTGGAGAAGGTTTTTATTCTACCACCAAAACAATGAGGTTTTTGCTAAGTGCTTCATGATCTACCTTAGTCCAACCCTTCGCAACACGATAACGAATTTATCGGAGTTTTCTCTGGCACACAAATCAAGCATCACCAATCTGGACCAACAGTTCAGATGAGCTTCACACAACATGCCTAAATCCACAAACCAATCAGATTTCTATATGCAATATATGTCGGGGATGGACACAATTGAAACATTGGAGGTCAAGCCTTCCGCTAAGCAGTAGAGGAGATGCTTCCATATGCAAAAAACATCAACATAAAATAGGCCAAGCATGTCCTAAGATTGGAGAGAAGGATCGTTACCCTTGACGATCATTTTGGCGCCATGAGGTAGAAATTTAGCCGGATGGAAATGACCGCAACGGACTGACCTTCGTGGATCTAAAATCGGCTTTCGATTCCGAGCTTTGGAGCTCCAACAATGGCAATCTCAAGCTCTCCTTCTACTCCAAGTCTAATCGAAAGCTCTCAAATGATAAGATAAGGAGGAAGACTTGTTGTCAGCTCTTTAGTATGAAAGGACGTATTGATCTAAAACATTTGATCATTTTTCATAAAGGATTGAAAGGATACGATGCAGATTTTGTGAATCTATTTCCGTCACCAATATCCCGGTGATACCACTTCCACGTCGCGGTATCCCTGTGATATTATCCATCACAATATAACAAATCGGTTGGATGACCTACCGATGGTGGTAACACTATCGCGTGATGCTAGCCATCTAGGTGACTGTGTATCATCTTGATGTCTAGACAATCGTCTTGACCTTTAACCGATCGCCTTGACCATCTAGCCGATCATCTTGAAGGTCCACTACTGCCAGCGGTAACATCATACCGCCAGTATTGCCCTGACATCTAGATGACACGACAAGCTTCTAATCGATCGACTTGAACTCAGGTTCATCGTCTTGAAGGTTACCGCCATCAGTATCATTCTACCATGCAGTGTTAGCGTCTAGCCGATCAGCTAGACATCTAGTCGACACGAGACCCGTCTCGATTACACGAGAATATTCAAGTTGATTGCTATCGCTAGCGGTAATACCTACCGCTCGGAGCTAGATCTCTATTGCATATTTTCTTGCTTCTCTTAGCATTAGAAAAACTTGGGTGTTACAACTCCCCATAAAGAAATTTCATCCCGAAATTCTAAAACTAAGAAATCAACAAAAAATTCAAAACATGTTAATTGTACCTCAACGGAATAGTTCAAGGAACTCCTCAAGCATGTTCTGCTCGAGCTCCCAAGAAAGCTCCTTACGTCCACAATTATCCCAATGAACCTTGACCATTCTGATCACTTTGTTCCGCAACTGTCGAACTTCAGTGTCTTCAATGCGAATGAGCTTGACTTTCTTGTCTATCCTGAGCAATTAACAATCACTCCATGATCGTTCGAATCATCGAATTTGCATCATCAACGTATTTTCACTTGAACAACTTCATGTCACCCGTTTCCGCCCAAGCCAAGGGAGTTCGACACTTTCTACCATATATGGCCTCGAAGGGCGTCATCTGAATACTCGCTTGGTAGCTGTTGTTGTAGGAAAACTCGATCATATAGAGATAGTCTTCCCACCTCTTTCTGAAATCTAAGGTGCACATTCAGAGTATATCCTTCATGGTTCTATTTGTCCTTTCGGTCTACCAATCCATTTGCGGATGAAAGGTCGTGCTAAACTTCAACTTGGTACCTAATAGTTGGTGAATTAAGCTCCAATCATTCAATGCAAAATTCCCATCTCGGTCGCATACGATGCTACGAGGAACGCCATGGAATCGTACAATGTTGTCGACATACAGTTTTGCCAATTTTTCCATATAATCAACTTTTCGGTTCAGAATAAAGTGAGAAACTTTAGTCAAATGGTCTACAATAACCCAAATGGCATCATTCCCATGCCGCGATCTCGACAATCCATGCACGAAATCCATTGATATATCTTCGAACTTCCATTCTGGAATCGACAAAGATTTTAGAAATCCACCAGGTTTTTAACATTTGGCCTTCACAAGTGTGCAAATGTGACACTTCGCTACGTAGAGGGCTATGTATTTCTTCAAACCCGACCACTAAAAAAGCTTCTTCATGTCCAGATACATCTTTGTGCTCCCCTGGTGGATTGAGTAATTGGTAAAGTGAGCCTCGTACGTCAAATCCTCCCATAATTTCCCGAAATTTGGGATGCACAATTGACTGACTTTCCACAAAAGACCCTCGTCAAAGGAGAAATCAGCATTTACCCTATCCATAGTCTCTGTCATAAATGCTTCATGCTTTCATCAAGCTCCAAGGACCGACGGATCCGATCCGCAAGGTCGCACTGCACCTCAGTCCAGTTCAAGCATGCATTAGCAATTGTCCTCTTATCGACACAAGTAGTCGAGAAGGTGATGGCGCGACCCCGCCACCACTTTCTGATGACGACCCGGTTGCCGAAGCGCAACACTACAAGGACTTGAGGCGCCGTGAAGATGCTAACGGAAACCGGAGCTACAACCTCCGCCCGCGGCGTACCACACCCGCTTGAAGACTTCTATTTATTTTATATCGTTTATTTCATATTTGCGGATATATAATTATTTCATGTCTTGGAAATAATTTTATATTCATTTTTGCTCTTGCTTATTTTCATTTCCTAATTTTGAACAATGGTGTGCGTTTCGCCGTTTTGATGGTGGATTAGTTAGCCATCATGATTTGATGTATTTTGTAAACTCCTATTTAAAGGAGGCTTGATGAGAGTAAAGGAGACATTGAAGAACAAAAAAACCAAACCCTATTTCCCCTTGGAAATTTCGGCCACAAGGAGAAGCCTCCTTGCCGCCGCCCCCCCCCCCCCCCCCCCCTCTTGGTGTGACTCCAAGGCCGCCCCCTACATCCTCTTCGGTGCGACTCCGGCGAGACTTTCGCGGTGCGACTCCAAGGAAGAAAGGGTGCTACTCCATTCGGTGCGACGCCGGTGGAACCGTGGAAGAGAGATTCTCCCACATCTATCTTGAGTGCATGCATGTTCTTGGTTGGGTAACCCCTCCCCTTTCTAGTGATTCTTCTGCGCTTTATTTTGTGGAGGTTTTGTTGAATCGTTTTATCCGCGATCTTAATTTTCTCGCTTGCAAAATCTGAAATATAAGTGTTGTTATTGAACCTCTTGTTGTTCGGATCGGGAAGATCCGTTGCGGGAGCGAAACTTGGCCTAGCCTTGGTTTGCTCTCCAAGATTGGCGCACTTGGCGTTAACAAGGGAGTTAATCTCAACTAAAGATTTATCGCTGCTTGAATGTTCACCGCCGCTCCAAGAAAATTTCCGCTGCAGTTTGAAACGAATCGATTGATGAAATAGATGCTTGTGTAGGTGCGGTGAGTTGTGTGCTTGTTGGAGAGGTAGGTCTTAAGGACGTTGTATCGAGTCCGGCTTACGGTGAGTTGTGTGCTTGTTGGAGAGGTAAGTCCTAAGGACGTTGTATCGAGTCCCGCATAATTTTATCCATCGGATTTGGGAGCCAACAGACCCCTTTTCGTTCGCTTTTGGTTGGAGCCCTCCTACGTTATTTTAATTTCTGTGATGAATGTTTTTCCGTTAGCGTAACGTCCACGTGTCTCATTCATCCCTACATCAAATTGGTATCAAAGCCGTTCGTTTCAACTCCCACATTGCAAACATCCTCGCTGCGTTTCTTGTTGGTCGTTCGGATCATTAGAAAATATGAAAATTTTCGGATTGGTCTGCGTTTAGTAAAACCTCAGAATTTTAAAACTTGTCAAAAAAGTCTGAAAATTTTTCTGTAGCTTCCTGCAAGTATTTCCAGCAACATTAAAACAGAAAATTTTTCGATTCGTCCACGTTAGGTTGGCCTGAAAATTGGGAACGTAGTAATTCTATCCAGTTGGTCTGCGAATAGCGGGCTAAAATTGTCATTTTTCTGCGAAATTCAGAAAAAAAAAATTTTAACGATCTACATATTATGCACATCAGGAATCTATAAAAATATCCTATGTTCACTCTAGTTACAGCCCTAGGAAAAATCATCTTTCCAAAGCTTTCCTGAACCTGAATGCGCACTAGGCTAGGAACGGAGTACACGACACCGTCTACGTCTAGGATGGCTGCGAATCAGCATGATGATCCCAACACCGAGTCTATAGAAGGGTTGCGTAATGATATGATTGAACTTAGGGCCATGTTAGCCCAAATCCTGCTGAACCAAGGAGGAGCACCACCACCTCCACCACCCGTTAATGTTGGGCAGCCCGACTTTCACGACCAGGTCCATGAGCCGGATTCTGATGGAGACCATCCCCGAGTGCCCCCTCGAGATCACCGTCCCGAGCGTGGTTTCGATATCACTAGAGCCATTAAGATTGATGCCCCCACCTACGATGGCATGGGAGACCCCCAGGTCTTCCTTAGCTGGGTAGTTGATATGGAATGTTACTACCAGTGGCACAATCTCACGGATCTCCAAAAGGTCCAAGTCGCCTGCATGAAGTTGACAGATCGTGCGAAAACCTTTTGGCTGAATGAGGAAAGGAGGTTGGGAGCCGGACAGGGAGTCCCACCTATCGGATGGGCGGTGATGAAAAATTTGCTCACCGACCAATACGTCCCCGCTTACCACCGAACGCAGATGTTCGATGAACTAGCCACCCTGCGGCAAGGTTCAAAGTCGGTGGCCGAGTATATGGGAGAGTTGAAAGACCGTATGGTGCGTTGCGAGCTTAGGGAACTCCCAGAGGTCACATTATCCAGGTTTCGTAAGGGACTTCAACCCGAGATCCAGCGGAAGCTCTTGCGCTATGGGCACACAGATCTGAACACGACTTTCAATGCCGCCCTAGACATTGAAAAGCACTTAGCCGTCAAGGCTCACTCCCGTTATTCCCACACGAGGAATAAGACCACCGTTGGAGCGTCTTCTTCCACCTATCCGGACAAGGGAAGGTCTAGAACCACCGAGTCTAAGTCTGTCGTGATCACCGCTAGGAACACTAGGAACCCCATGAGTGAGCGTGTTCCCATTGGGAAAGTTAGCAAGGCCAATACCACATGTTATTCTTGCGGTGTTCAAGGCCACTATGCCTTTGAATGCCCAACTAAGACTAAGGCCGTTGCCCTCTTAGACATGGCCGCCGATTCTACTAACTATGTGTATGAGGCCGCCGAGGAGAGCGACCCCGAAGGGGTCCCAAGCGATTTGGAAGACGATCCCCCCTCATGGTGATGCGTTGTATTCTGACCACTCCACATCCGCTAGATGATTGGAGGAGGACGAGTATCTTCTCTCTGATCTTTAAGAGTGGTGAAAAGTTGTGCAAGCTCATTATAGATAGCGGTAGCTGTGTGAATGTTATTTCTGAGAACGTTGTTAAACGTATGAATCTGACCACGGAACCACACCCCACACCCTACCAGGTAGCTTGGATTAGCAAGGTTACCGTCCCGGTTAGCAAGCATTGCCTGGTCCCTCTTACCTTTAAATCTTACACGGATGAGGTCTGGTGTGACGTCCTCCCAATGGACGCGTGCCACATGTTATTAGGCCGCCCTTGGCTTTATGACCGTGACGTCACACATTTCGGTCGAGCCAATACTTATGAATTCAAATTCAACGGTAAGACCATCACATTGGGACCGACCGTTCTGAAGGAGCCGGTAGCTTTGGCTAAGGACACTACCGTCCCGGCCGAGAGGAAGGCTTTGAGCCTAGTTGGTAGGAGAGAGTTTGAGAGAGATCCTTTTCTTGAGGGAGTTATGTACGCATTAGTTCTTATGGGTGCGAAGGAAGAGACGGAAGCGTTGAATGAGTTGCCTAGGGCGTTACGAGCACTTTTGGACGAGTATAAGGACGTGTACCCAGAAGAGTTGACTTCTGTGTTACCTCCATTGAGGAACATACAGCATGCGATAGATCTCATTATGGGTTCGTCCTTGCCGAACCAACCCCACTATAGGCTTCATCCCGCGGCCCACAAAGAGCTACAGACTCAGATCGAGGATATGGTGAAGAAAGGATTCATCAGGACTAGCATGAGTCCTTGTGCGGTGCCAGCCCTTCTTTCCCCCAAGAAGGATGGTACGTGGCAGATGTGTTTTCATAGTCGCGCTATCAACAAGATCACCATCAAGTATCGATTTCCTATACCGCGCTTAGATGACCGTCTAGATGTCTTGTCTGGCGCCACCATATTTTCTAAGTTAGATTTACGAAGCGGCTATCACCAGATAAGGATCCGCGAGGGAGATGAGTGGAAGACGGCGTTTAAATCTAAGGACGGGTTATACGAGTGGCTTGTGATGCCCTTCGGGCTATCCAATGCCCCCAACACATTCTCCCGGATGATGACGCATGTCTTTCAGCCATTCATGGGGAAGTTTGTGGTAGTCTACTTCGATGACATCTTGGTTTACAGCACTACTACCACCGAGCACGTCTCCCACATGAGAGTGGTTCTTTCCACCCTACGGAAGGAAACTTTATTTCTGAATCTCAAGAAATGCACTTTCCATGTTGTGGAAGTGGAGTTTTTAGGCTACATCATTGGAACGGAGGGCATTAGAGTTGACCCTAGCAAGGTTATAGTGATTAAGGACTGGCCCGAGCCGACCACGATACGTGAGGTGAGGAGCTTCCATGGGTTGGCAACTTTCTACCGCCGTTTCATCAAAGACTTTAGCAGCATCATGGCCCCCATTAGTGACTGCATGAAAAAAGGTGAGTTTACTTGGACGAAGTCCGCCACCTTCGCTTTCCAACGCATCAAGGAGCTTATGACTGAGGCACCCGTCTTACGTCTACCTGACTTCTCAAAAGTATTTGAGCTTACTTGTGACGCTTCGGGCGTGGGAATAGGAGGTGTCTTGAGTCAGGAAGGGCATCCTGTGAGTTTCTTTAGTGAAAAGTTGGCGGGCGCTAAATTGAATTATTCCAACTATGATAGGGAATTTTATGCGGTCATTAGATGCTTGCACCACTGGCGGCATTATCTCCTCTCTAAGGAGTTTGTGATCCTCTCCGATCACGAAGCATTACGATTTATCAATGGCCAACATAAAATCAGCCCGCGTCACGCCAAGTGGGTATCCTTCCTACAGGGTTACACTTTTAATCTCAAACACCTTAAGGGAGCGGACAATCGGGTTGCGGACGCTCTTAGTCGCCTAGCCCTTTTAGTCACCACTATGGAGGTTAACGTTGTCGGGTTCGAGCGAATCAAAGATGAGTACGCTACGTGCCCGGATTTTCAGGATTCATACCTATCTGCCCAGGACAGTTCCCCCACCACTATTACTGCGTTCGTTATCAAGGATGGTTACCTATTTAGGTATGGGAAATTATGTATTCCGCAGTCATCTCTATGTCTCCATATCATCTGGGAACTGCATAGTGGCGGGTTGAGTGGCCATTTCGGTAGAGATAAGACTATCACCCTGGTTGAGGAAAAGTTTTATTGGCCAAATTTGAAGGCCATGGTAGGACGGGTAGTGAGTAGTTAACGTACTTGCCAAGTTTCCAAGGGCACCAAAACCAACGTCGGGTTATATACTCCGCCCATACCATCCGTACCTTGGGAGGACGTGAGCATGGACTTTGTCTTATGCCTACCCACCACTTTTCGTCGTCACGATTCCATCTTCGTAGTTGTGGATAGGTTTTCCAAAATGGCATATTTTATACCATGCACTAGAACCAACGACGCCTCTCATATTGCAAAGCTATATTTTAAGGAAGTCGTTAGTCACCGGGGAGTGCCGAAGACAATTGTCTCGGATAGGGATGTTAAGTATACGAGTTACTTCTGGAAGACACTTTGGATCCTAATGGGTACCAAACTATTGTTTTCCTCCGCCTATCATCCTCAAACCGATGGGCAAACTGAGGTGGTTAACCGGAGCCTAGGGAACCTTCTTAGATGCCTCGTGAGTGATCATAAAGGCATATGGGATCTTCTTCTTCCCCACGCTCAGTTAGCCTACAACAATTCCAAAAATTGGTCCACCGGTCTGTCACCAAATGAGATTGTCCACGGGTACAAGGCCCCTGTGCCTCTTGATTTGGTTCCCTTGCCCCCAACATACAAGGCAAGTCAATTTGCACAATCCTTCGCCCAACATATTCACGACCTTCATGCACGTATACGAGCTACCTTGACTGCTCAGTACGATTCTTATCAGGCGCACGCCAATATACATCGGAGAGTGTCACACTTCAAGGTTGGCGATTTGGTTTTAGTACGATTAGTTCCCGAGCGTTTGCCATCTGGCACCGTTAAAAAGTTAGCACCTAAGCGCGCTGGCCCTTTTCGGATCATCAAGAAAATAGGTGACAACGCTTTTGTTTTGGATTTGCCTGCCGAATGGGGAATCTCCCCTATTTTTAACGTCTCAGATTTAACGATGTTCGTATCGCCTCCACATGAGTTGAATTCTTTGACGTCTTCTCCTTCCACCAAATCTTCTAATGGGTTGGGGAGTGTTAGTACGGATGACCTCTCTCTGTCGGTCCCCACAGGTATTTCACCGGATGGTAAGTCGCATACTTTTATTCCTACTGCTGATATGTTCCCCAGGTTTCCGAAGACTTTTCTCACTCTGGACATGATACTTGCTGCGGAGCCACTTACTACCTCGGAGGGTGCTACTTACCGATTCCTCATCCGTTGGCGTGATCGCCCTCCTTCAGACGATTCATGGGTCCTCGCGACGGAGCTTCAACGACTGGATGCCGATCTTCTCCGCCGCTACCTCTCGGACCACGCATCGGAAATGCTTGATTTTGAGTGGGGGAGGATTGATGGCGCGACCCCGCCACCACTTTCTGATGACGACCCGGTTGTCGAAGCGCAACACTACAAGGACTTGAGGCGCCGTGAAGATGCTAACGGAAACCGGAGCTACAACCTCCGCCCGCGGCGCACCAAACCCGCTTGAAGACTTCTATTTATTTTATATCGTTTATTTCATATTGGCGGATATAGAATTATTTCATGTCTTGGAAATAATTTTATATTCATTTTTGCTCTTGCTTATTTTCATTTCCTAATTTTGAACAATGGTGTGCGTTTAGCCGTTTTGATGGTGGATTAGTTAGCCATCATGATTTGATGTATTTTGTAAACTCCTATTTAAAGGAGGCTTGATGAGAGTAAAGGAGACATTGAAGAACAAAAAAACCAAACCCTATTTCCCCTTGGAAATTTCGGCCACAAGGAGAAGCCTCCTTGCCGTCGCCCCCCCCCCCCCCCCCCCCCCCCCCCCCCCCCCCCCCCCCCCGCCCCCTCTTGGTGTGACTCCAAGGCCGCCCCCCTCCATCCTCTTCGGTGCGACTCCAAGGAAGAAAGGGTGCTACTCCATTCGGTGCGACGCCGGTGGAACCATGGAGAGAGAGATTCTCCCACATCTATCTTGAGTGCATGCATGTTCTTGGTTGGGTAACCCCTCCCCTTTCTAGTGATTCTTCTACGCTTTATTTTGTGGATGTTTTGTCGAATCGTTTTATCCGTGATCTTAATTTTCTCGCTTGCAATATCTGAAATATAAGTGTTGTTATTGAACCTCTTGTTGTCCGAATCGGGAAGATCCATTGCGGGAGCGAAACTTGGCCTAGCCTTGGTTTGCTCTCCAAGATTGGCGCACTTGGCGTTAACAAGGGAGTTAATCTCAACTAAAGCTTTATCGCCGCTTGAATGTTCACCGCCGCTCCAAGAAAATTGCCGCTGCAGTTTGAAACGAATCGATTGATGGAATAGATGCTTGTGTAGGTGCGGTGAGTTGTGTGCTTGTTGGAGAGGTAGGTCTTAAGGACGTTGTATCGAGTCCGGCTTACGGTGAGTTGTGTGCTTGTTAGAGAGGTAAGTCCTAAGGACGTTGTATCGAGTCCCGCATAATTTTATCCATCGGATTTGGGAGCCAACCGACCCCTTTTCGTTCGCTTTTGGTCGGAGCCCTCCTACGTTATTTTAATTTCTGTGATGAATGTTTTTCCGTTAGCGTAACGTCCACGTGTCTCATTCATCCCTACATCAGAAGGACTCCATGTCACTGATTATATGCTCATCATACATCAGAATTCAGTTTTCTTGCACAGAATCCCTCCGACTTAACGCATCCACGACAATATTTCCCTTCCTGGGAGTCTAATGAATATCGAAGGTGTAGCCCCCAAGGAACTTCATCCACCTCCTCTATCGCATTTTCAGCTCCTTTTGATTTAACAAATACTTTAGGCTCCTATGGTACGTAATGTAATATCCCCCAAACCACTAGACCCCTAGAGTGGTTTTTTCATGACTAGGTAATGACAAAACCTTAGGAAGCTTGAACAGACCACTTGGCCATAGCTAGGAAGAAGGAAACCACAGTGGTCTACAAATAGCAATTTCCATTTAACAAGCATAGGGTTGGACTTAAGGGCCTCACCTTGACCCTTTGACCCCACCATGGCACACCTAACCCTTTGGAGGGTCCCATAGAGCATTTAGGACCCATTGGGGTCAATCATAGAGGCCAAATTGACCAAAGTCAACCCTAGCCTCAAATAAGTCAAACCACCATATTTAGGGTCAATTAGGGTTCAATTGGACCAATTGACTTTCCCCAAGTTCCATTGGTCACTAAGGGAGTCCAATGGGTCAACATTGACCCATTGGGCCTAGTTAATTTCACCAATTTAACCAAAGTCAACACTTGGTCAATATTGCCCAACTTGGGTTAATTAAGCCGAAAGCTCAATCCCTTTGGGCTAAGCCCAATTTCAATGGCCCAAATGATTAGTCACCACTGAAATTACATGAAATGCCATCCAATTTCTGGAGGGGGTGACTAGGAGAGAGAAATTGGGAGTTTCCCACAATTTGAAGAGAGAGAAAGTGAATTCATGGCATTCAAGGCAAATTGACCCCCATTCATCTCCCAACACCCTCCATTCATCTCCCCATTGAATTCTAAGATGTTTTACAACCTTTCCCATGCCATCCGGTGGAGGATTAAAGAGGTTTCAAGTGAAACCGAAATGGCCATTAATGGCACTCCACCTTTAAGCCTTTCCCTCCTCAAATTGACCCTTCCATCACCTTCAGAAGGGGGATATCAGTTGAAATCGAGTCCTAGATCGTTGCATTTGGTGGAGAATCAAGATAAAGGTAAGGAGCACAACTTGAAGGGGGTGGCCATGGAAAATCCAGGAAACAACCACCCTCGAGCCCGGTTAAAGGTTTGGTTCTTCTCCTCTCTCTCTGTGGATAGATCCCATCAGGTTGCCTGCAAGGATTTGGGCCAATTGGTCCCCAATCGGGTAGGCCAAGATCTCTATTTTTGGAGCTTTAATCCCGCCTCCATACCCCTGTTCCGGCCACCTCCGGCCGGCCAACCACCGCAAATCGCCGGCCACCACCTCAACGAAGGTGGTGGTGGCATTGGCCGGCCGGGGCGGCGCTTAGGTGGTCGGGAAAACAAGGATGAAGGAGCTCCAAGTGCGGTTAATCCTGGTCATCGGCCAGAGGAAGAAGACAAACAAATGTCTTCCGTTCTGCTTCAAGATCTGTGCAAGATCTTCATATTAAATGATTATGTTATATCGTTATTTCATTTATTCGTCGATCTGAGTAGAAGAAGTTCGTCGAACGGATCCATTCGTCGAACACACCCTGGAGTTCGTCGAACGGATAGCTGAGTTCGTCGAACTGAACCCGGAGTTCGTCGAATGGAATTAATTCACCGAACTGATAGTTGAGTTCGATGAACTGAACCCGGAGTTCGTCGAACGGAATTAATTCACCGAACTGATAGTTGAGTTCGTCGAGATGACCCCGGAGTTCGTCGAACGGAATTAATTCACCGAACGAATTAATTCGTCGAACTGAATCTGGAGTTCGTCGAACAGAGAGGTAGTCTGCTGAACTGGCTGGAGAACTGATTTCGTCGAACTAAGGCACGTCGTTCGTCGAACGCAGAACAGATTTCGTCAAACGCACGCAGATCGAATTTCGTCGCACTGAAGCATGGCGTTCGTCGAACGCAGAACATTTTTCGTTGAATGAAGATCGGATTTCGTCGAGCGCACTGAAGCATGGCGTTCATCGAATGCAGAACAGATTTCGTCGAACGCAGGTCGGATTTCGTCGAACGCAGAGACTTGTTCCAACACATTTTGCCATACTTCTGCAGTACTTCATTTTAATTATTAAAAATACTAGAACCCCTCAAATGAAAAAGTAGTCAACAACAAAGTTGTAGCCCTTGGAGTCTACTTTATTTTAAAATTAATTTCACCCCAAAAGGAGTTATGTATCCCCATATAGGTCCATTTTGGTTGGACTGGTCCTTAGTGTAGCACAACCACCATTTCTTGAATAACTTTTGATTGGATTATGGGATTGACTTGAAAATTGAAACATAGGCTATTTACACCTACCCACACATCATACCCAAAGATGGGAATTTTAGGAGAACCTTTTTCTAAGGTTTTTGTGCTAATTTCATAAATCAAATATTAATTAATTAGTGGGTCAAATGACGTCCAATGCCCTCCAAATTTTGGTGAGTGCTCCTTGGGGTTATTGTATGATCTTGGTAAAAATGTCAGCCCAATTGGGACTGATTTGGTTGGGTAATTTGTCAACCCAAGTTAGGTCAAATTGGGTCAAAGTTAGGGCATGGTGTTTATCTTGGGGTATGGTGGTCAGAACTCAGCACCATCAGTTGAAACCTTGGCCACTGGTTTAGGATCACCTAAAACACCTTCATGAGTAAGATGGGGTGGTGTAGAGGTGGATATGCCCTAGAACCCTAGACTTACCCCTTGGGGTGCATATAGAGCTTTGTGAAGGACATGTGGTCAAAAGCTATAGAATGGCCATGGAACCTAGGAGATATGTTCATGGGGTGTGATTATGCTCTAGGGAATTTTGAGAGAAGTTTAGGAGTACATAATTCCCCTAAATTAGGTCATAAACCCTTTAGGGAAATTTCTTATAAGAGACATTTACATGCTCAAATGGTCTTGGATGATGATGAAACATTGGTAGTGCCTTTATAATCATATTATAGACCTCTGGTATTTTTGTGAAATTTATTAAATGATTTAACCAGTACTTCATTCACAAGACACTTATTTTACCTTAATTTTAAGAAATATAGATAAGGGTCCAAAACTCTCTGAAAAAATGTGCAACTTGGTGATAGGACATTTTAGAGCACTAGAAAGTTCTATAAATATTTATATAATTTTTGGAAGTTGTTATCAGTAGTCTACTTCACAACATGTGTAAATTAGGAATTATTTGGATTAATTATTTCAGTGAGGAAATGATTCCCATAAATTGTGAAACTCTGTAATTAAGCTTTTCTGGACATAATAGAGGTCTGGCAATTTTTCTATAATTTTGGCATAAGTATTCTTGGTAGTTCCTTCATAAATCTTCAAGTTTGGATAAAAGTTAAATATTAAAAATAGAGGACATTTCCTTACTGTAAAATTGTGATATTCATTATTTACTGTTATTTTGGCATGATAGATTTATCTTAATTTTATGGGAGCCATATCATAAGAATACCTTACACTTCATGCTCGTATTCATACTTGGCAAATATTGGAGAAATGATAATAAATGCAAATAATTAAGGAAAAATATGATTGATAAATATTTTGTATGTTTTTGCTGGAGCGCAATTCCAACGATAAACCGATAAGGCAAGTATACCTATCATTTTAAAGTATATGATCAAGTGTCGTATTAGACTCGGGGTTGTCGAGTACTTGTACTCACAAAGTAGAGTTGTTATTTTATCAAACGGAAATTTTCGATTTGGGAGGTGAAGAAAAGAAACGACTTTGGCTTAAAAGGAAATTTGATAATTAGAAAGCTAGCACTTGATCTAGAATCCCTTTGGATTAAAATAAACTTATTAAAAGATTAAACTGCAAACTTCTAAATTATTTACTTCGACCGTAGAGGTTCCCAAAATATGATAGAACCTCTCTCGAGAGAACTATCAACTAACCTTAGGTTGATCGATTAAGACCCCTCGGCCAGTCGAAACCCCTAAGCTTGCTTTAGGCGGTGAACCCCTCTACTGGATTTGATTCCAGTCCGGAAGAATTATATCACCCTCTCTCGAGGAATGCATGAAATTCTTTTTATCTTTGAGTGATCTCCTCGTTTGCATGGATCTCTCAATCACTAGCATACGAATCTTAGATCGAAAAAACATATTCGCGACATATGAATTCGAAGCAATTAGAATCAAAGATAAATCGAAGCGAAATAATATAGAGAGTTTGCTAATTTTTATAAGAACAAAGCAAGGTTTATTTTATTCCAAAGTTCATCATGATCAAGTGCTAATTGAAATTTAGCTACTCATCATGATGGAGGAAATACATATGATAAGGAAAAGACACATGATTTATAAAATAAAGAGTACTTAAATTGAAATAGCTTGAACGAGAACTACAACTTGACACAAAATTCAGAAATAACAACTAGAAATTACAATAAAACAGTGCAGGATTACAACAATTGGACTCCAAAATCCCCCCCCCCCTAAGCTTCTGGACAAGGTAGCAATTTATAATTGAAATTGTTGGGGAGACACGCCCCTAGGTCACGCCCGTCCTAGGGCGTGTAAGGTACGGAAATGCTGTCTTGAATAGCCCGGGAACGTTCTTGAGGAAAACTGCCAAAATTCATAAATATGTTGGTCACGCCCCTAGGTCACGCCCGTGAGCTTAGGGCGTGTCTTAGCTTGATCTGCAAACGGCGGGAAATGGCTTGAGCTGGAGTTAATTTGGCGGTTTAGAAGAGGCCACGCCCCTTAGTCACGGCCGTGACTTGGGGGCGTGTAATAATAATCCGACGTGACTTGAGCTGGCTTCTGCAATGGTTGTCACGCCCATGACTTCAGGTCACGCCCCATGGTCACGCCCGTGACCTTGGGGCGTGTAATATTAATCCGACGTGGCAGAGCTCCTGGTGCAGAAGGGGCCACGACCCGTGACAATGGTCACGCCCATTGGTCACGCCCGTGACCGGGGGGCGTGTACTTGACAATTTCACAGAACAGGCTCAATTTTACTCCTGATTAACACTGTTAGCCCAGAAATGCTATCAGCAGCCCAGATTTTCCTGAAAAGGTAAAATAAATAAATTAAGGAGAATATTCTAATAATTAAAACAAAAATTGATTGATTATTAAATTAAAAACTAACTAAAAACTATGATAAAAATAGAGTTATCAAATACCCCCATACTTATCCGTTTGCTAGTCCCGAGCAAACAACTTTTCATAGGAGTAGAAAAATTTAAATACTAGAAAAGAAATTTGAACTTGAGTAAAAATGCGAAGTCTTGCGCATAATCGTGTAGAAATCCTAGTAGAAAAACCTATTCAGCATAAAGATTAGCTTATAATTTTTCAAAAATGTGTTACAACATATTGTTTTTACTTTTAAATTGAAAATTCGGTAAATCCTAAAATGTTATTTAGGGAATGGGTAGCGTGCTTACTAAGATCAATATTACACAAAATCAAATTTCGGGATAGCCTCCAAAGAAATCCATCAATGACGATGGCCATAGGCTTGCCCTTTCACACTCTCGGCATGACACTAGTTTAACTCATCAGCATGAATCAATAGGGCTTAATTAGGTTGAAACGTAGGCTTAGGTTATTTTCGGTGAGGAAAGACAAAGATAAACATGACGGCTAGTCACACCCCAAACCTAAAGTGAGCTCGCACGCAATAATCTAAGCAGTCATAGCATTGTAATAGCATAGCCAATTTCTAATCTCTTTTTATTTTTTTTGTTCCTTTTCTCTTGCTTTCTTTTTGTTTCGTTTTTTTTTTCATTTGATTTTTTTTTTCATCATCATTTTTTATAAAAGACAAGAGAAAGTCCACAAAAAAAAATAAAGACAACAAACACTCACAAATTCTTTTCAAATAATTACTTTCGAGCACTGACTTGGGTGTGTGATTAGGTTGCTTTTTGGGCCTTGGTGAAAAGCTTGGTGGAGCTGAACAAAAAAAATTAATGTAAAAGGCTCAAAGTGGCTTAACAAAGATAGAACGTTAGGTGCGGGTGCAAAAGCTCAAACGGGCCAATAAAATGTCTATATCATATTCATGCTCATGAATTTAACTTATGCAAATGTCTTGAGAGTCGCTAGAGGCAAGTTCTAGACATCGAGAAAGAATACCCTTCCGTTCAAATTGGGTAATATTTCTCTAGTAAACTTTTACATACTCACTTAAATTATTTTTGGATTCTATCGGCTTAAAGTTAAAAGTAAAACAAAAATATTTTTACGCGGTTAGAAAAACATAAATCTAAGTTTATGCTGAATAGTTAATTCGACATGAGATCCTACTGACGCGTGCGCGTAACTAGAACACTGCACGAGTCAACATTTTTACTCCAAAATTCAAAACCTAATGAAGCATATAAAAATTTTCTACAACACTATGTAAAAGTAAATCTACTAAGGATTTTGCAAACAAGTAAATATAGAAATATTAAGATAACTATTTTTTTGTTTTTTTGTTTTTTTTGTTTTTTTTTGTTAAAAAATAAAAAAATTTGGGTGTTGCTTTGCAATAAAACCGGCGTGAAATACCCTCCCCCCATACTTAAAAGAAAACAGTGTCCCCAATGTTTTATATCAAAGAAAAAACAATCAAGTATGGAATGAAGAAACTTCCCTGAGTAGAGGCCAAATCCGCACCGAGTAGTCCTGATAAAACAAACACACATTTTTTTATATTTTTTTATAATTTTGTAAAGAAAACAAAAATACAAGAAAGCATAAAGATAGAGGTACATGAAAGCAGTAAAAATAAAAAGACAGATACAGCGACAAAAGATAAACCAAAAGAAACCTAATCCTCATCACTGTCATCCTTACTCGGAGGATAGTGAGTCCGCAGAACCCCAAACTCCCGCAAATGCGATCCATTGAAGAATCCTAACGCTGCTCAAGTGCGGTGAATCGACTATCAAAGTGTGTGAACCGCGCATCAAAATGGGTCTCCATCTGCTCCAGCTGAGTGCGGATAGACCCGAACTGACGATCCCAATAAGTCAAAGGACCAGGAGCTGGGGAAGAGTGCGGCGGCGGTGGGGGTGGAGAATGAGTAACACCAGGGAGATCAGCATCGTGATCAAATGCTCCGCCGCCAACCGCCGGTGGCACAGCCTCATATTCACCATCGCGTCGTCGCGCTAAGCCTAGGGCTTGGAGATTTTGAAATTGGATGGAAATCGGCGTCTGAACGGAGCGCATCTGTTGAAGAGCATCCCAGACCCCCAGCTGCTTGGCGAGATGGGTAATGAAGTGCCCGCCGTGGACAGCTCCCAACCTCGCATTTTCGGCCTGATGGCGAAAGAAGATAGCGAACAACTGGCCGAGGTTAAGAGGTACCCGATGGTGCATACTATATAGACATAGTAAGTCCCGCTTGGTAACCACACCATGGGTGTCGTCGCGGACGGTGAGAGTGAAGGTAAGGAGGTTGTGGAGAATACGAAAGGCGAGAGAGATGAGGTGGCTACCTTTGGATCTTTTGGGGGTGTAAGGAGAGATATCGTTGCTGATTTCCAACCAAATATGGAGAAGATTGAAGTCGGCGGGGAAATCAGCACAAAGAGCGGCGTAAGAGGGAGAAAGAGAAAATGCCTCGTCGCAATAACCCATAAGAACATTGAGTTTGCGGATTGAAAGTTGATGCGGAACACCGCCCATGCGAAAGGCGATGACGTCATCATTCCCAACCCACTGAAACTCAAAAGAGGCCAAGAACTCAACAGTGTGTTCGAAGTAAGCGGCCTCAGAAATGGAGAAAAGAGCATTCCATCCGGGGGTGGATAGAAAGTTTCTCACCAAATCCGCGGCACCGAAAGCTGCAAGGATGCCCCAGTCCAAGATACGGAAGACGCCAAAGGGTTTGGCGCCCAACCGGTTGCTTCGTTCTTGTTGGGTGGGGTTGTCAAAAAGAAGCATAGCTTCCGCTGCGGCGGGATCCGCGGGGTGCTCAGAGGAAGAAGCGGTGGAACGAGCGTTATGGCGAGGCATTGAGAGAAATTCGGCTCAAGGGAAGAAAGAAAAAGGAGAAGAGCAAAAAGAAGAGGTGGGATGGAAAAGGAGAAGAGGAAACCCTTTAAATAGGGAAAAAATGAGTCACGCCCCCCTGTCACGCCCGTGACTAGGGGGCGTGTAATAATAATGACAAAAAGGTGGATTCTCGTGAAGGGGGGCTGTCGGGAAGTGGAAAAGAGAAACACGCCCCAGGGTCACGCCCGTGACTCTGGGGCGTGTAGCTGGAAGGAATCCGATGCTACTATCCTGCGAAATGGGACCCACCATCGGTCACGCCCGTGTCCTTTGGGGCGTGTAACAGTAGGTCACGGGCGTGACTCAGAAGAATGCAGCCGAACCGAGACAGAAGAGTTCCGTCCCGGTCACGCCAGTGACAGTGGACTTGTCACGCCCGTGACAATGGCGGGAGACGGACCCGCCTCATTCACAAGAAAGGCCCATCATTCGAGGCAAACTTCCAGACAGGCCACGCCACCTAGACACGCCCGTGACCCGTAGGTCACGCCCGTGACTACAGGGCGTGTAAGAAAGATTTTTTTCAGTTTTTTTTTCTAATTTTTTTTCTATATATTTTTTGTATTTTTTTAATAAAACAAAACATAAAAACATGATAATAAAAACAGAAAATACCGACTTGCAGAGCGGAGTTTCATGTACGTGTGAGCGTTCGTTATTTCGCAAATCTCCCCCAAACCTGCAAAAACCTCAAAATAGAATAAAAATAATAACCTCATTTTTTTTGTTGTTTTTTTTTTCAGTTTTATATGTTTTTTTCTTTTGTTTGAAAAACAAAAATAAAAAGACTTAGAAAATTTTTTAAACGAAAGAAAAAAAATAAAATAGAATAAAAAAAACATGGGTTGCCTCCCAAGAGCGCTTTGGTTACGGTCGTTGAGCTCGACCATGATGGCACGCCGAATTAGGTGTTCGGAAGGAGAATTTCCTCCGGTGCTCATGAAAATTATCGCCGGTGAAAAATAATTTTAACCGGTGCCCATTTACTTTAAATTCACCTTTTTTGGGATGCATTATTGAAACGGTCATATATGGCCAAACCTCTTTGATGATAAAGGGGCTAGACCAACGGGACTTAAGTTTTCCCGGAAAAAGACGTAAGCGCGAGTTATAGAGGAGAACTTGTCTCCCGGTCGAAAAGTTTTAGGATTCCTAAGTTTCTTATCATGATAAAATTTAGTGCGCTCCTTGTATAATTTATTACTTTCATAGGCAAAGGAGCGCCACTCATCGAGCTCGTTAAGTTGGAACTTGCGGAGCTCGGAAGAAATATTGTTATCTAGATTAAGAAATTTAAGCGCCCAAAAGGCATGATGCTCAAGCTCGACCGGTAAATGACATGCTTTCCCATTGACCAATCGATACGGCGTACAATCGATAGCGGTCTTGTACGTGGTCCGATATGCCCATAAAGCATCATCGAGTTTATGCGGCCAATCTTTCCTATTGGTGGAAACCGTTTTTTTCTAAAATTCGTTTTAATTCACGGTTAACCACTTCTACTTGGCCACTTGATTGAGGGTGATAGGGGGTGGCCATCCTATGTGTAACACCATATTTAGATAAAACTTTAGTAAATTGGGTGTTACAAAAATGAGTTCCTCTATCACTAATTATCCCTCGCGGTGCTCCAAATCGTGAAAAGAGTTTTTTGAGAAATTGGGTTACGACTCAGGCATCATTGGTGGGAAGGGCTTGCGCTTCCGCCCACCTAGACACGTAATCGACCGCTACCAAAATATATCGATTTCCAAAGGAAACTGGTAGCGGCCCGACAAAATCGATCCCCCGTAAATCAAAAACCTCAATTTCTAAAATAGATTTTAAAGGCATTTCATCAAGATGGGAGATATTACCTGAGCGTTGGCATTGTTCACAACAACTTACATGTGCGTGGGCGTCTTTGAAGATGCTCGGCCAATAGAATCCCGCTTCAAGTACCTTCCGCGCCGTCCGATTTGCTTTATAATGCCCACCGGCGGCTCCCTCATGGCAATCCTTTAAAATTTGAGCGCCCTCCTCATGAGATACACACCTACGCACCACTTGGTCCGCACAAACTCGAAAAAGGAACGGATCCTCCCAAAAATAATTTTTCAAATCGGAAAAGAATTTCTTCTTTTCTTGATAGGAAAAATCTTTTGGGAGAAATCTTGGAACAAGGTAGTTTGAGAAATCGGCGAACCAATGGGTGGGGAGATCTATTACCTTATGAATAACGAGGAGGCGTTCCTCGGCGAAAGTATCATTAATTTCCTCCTCTATGAGCTCCTCCGAATTGGGATTCTCCAACCGAGAAAGATGATCCGCCGCCAAATTTTCCGCTCCCCTTTTGTCCCGGATCTCCAAATCAAATTCTTGTAAGAGTAAGATCCACCTAATCAACCTTGGCTTGGCATCAGTTTGTGTTAGCAAATAACGTAAAGCTGAGTGATCAGTAAAAACAATTACTTTAGATAAAGTAAGATAAGAGTGAAATTTATCAAAAGCGAAAATCACGGCTAAAAGCTCTTTCTCGGTTATTATGTAATTTTCTTGTGCGTCGGTAAGTGTCTTGCTCGCATAATAAATAGGATGAAAATTTTTATTGATGTGTTGTCCTAGGACTGCACCAACGGCAAAACTACTAGCGTCGCACATAATCTCAAAAGGAAGATCCCAATTGGGAGCTATCATAATGGGAGCATTTATTAATTTTTCTTTAATAATAGAAAAAGAATGCAAACAATTTTCATCAAAAATAAAAGGTGCATCTTTTTCTAATAAGTGAGTGAGGGGCTTGGTTATTTTAGAAAAGTCTTTTATACACCGGCGATAGAAACCAGCATGCCCAAGAAAACTCCGTACGACCTTAACATTTGAAGGGGGAGGTGATTTTTCTATAGTTTCAATTTTAGCTTTATCTACCTCTATACCCTTACTAGATATTTTATGGCCTAAAACTAAACTTTCCCGTACCATAAAATGACACTTCTCCCAATTTAACACTAAATTTGTGTCCTCACATCTTTGGAGAACGCGGGAAAGGTTAGTCAAACACAAATCAAATGAATATCCAAAAACGGAGAAATCATCCATAAAAACTTCCATAATATCCTCCACTAGTTCGTCAAAAATTGCTAGCATACACCTTTGGAATGTAGCCGGCGCATTGCATAACCCAAATGGCATCCTACGATAGGCAAAGGTGCCAAACAGACAAGTGAAGGTTGTTTTCTCTTGGTCCTCGGGCTCAATTGGGATTTGAAAATACTCCGAGAGACCGTCAAGAAAACAATAAAACGAGTGTCAGGATAGTCGTTCAAGGATTTGGTCGATGAACGGTAAAGGAAAATGATCCTTACGGGTCGATCATTTAATTTGCGATAATCAATACAAACCCGCCATCCGGTAACGATTCGAGTAGGGATTAATTCAATTTTATCGTTTGGCACTACCATTAATCCTCCTTTCTTTGGCACCACTTGGACCGGACTAACCCAAGGGCTATCCGAAATCGGATAGATGATGCCCGCATCTAATAATTTTATTATCTCTGCCTTAACCACCTCCTTCATATTAGGATTTAACCGGCGTTGAGGTTGAATATATTTACGTGAATTTTCTTCTAATGAAATTTTATGCGTACAAAAGGAGGGATTAAACCCTTTTAAATCCGTAATTTTCCACGCAATTGCGCGGCAATAAAGTTTTAAAACATTTAATAATTTTAATTTTTCTTCATCGGACAGAAATGTCGATACAATTACGGGAAGCTTAGAATCCTCCGCTAGAAATAAATATTCTAAATGATTAGGCAATTGTTTCAATTCTAGCATGGGAGGTTCTTCATAAGAAGTTTTTAATCGATCACTACCTAATTTTAAAATTTCAAAAATAGATGCGTGAGTGATCGAGCCGTCAATAATTTCATGAGAAATAAGATCAAGATTTTCAAAGTCTTCATCATAAAAAGATGATGGTGAAATATATTCAGAAAATAAAACGGAGTCTTCATCAGGTGAAGCCTCCATGAAAAAACAAGAGTCGTCATTTGAGAGCGTATTTTTCATAGAAGAATTAATAGTAAAGGTAACTTCTTCATCTCCGACTCTAAGGAGAAGTTTACCGTTACTAACAACAATTATGGCGCGCGAGGTGGCAAGGAATGGGCGACCGAGAATGAGTGGTACCTCGGTGTCCTCTTCTATGTCAAGGATGACAAAATCTACCGGGAAGATAAATTTATCAACCTTGACAAGCACATCCTCGATAATACCCATTGGGTATTTTATGGAATGATCCGCCAATTGGATGCTCATTCTCGTGGGATTAGGTTCTCCTAAACCCAATTTTTGGAAAAGAGAATAAGACATCAAATTTATAAAGGCGCCTAGATCGGCCAACGCATGTTTTACTAAGAAATCGCCAAATAAACATGGAATTGAGAAACTACCCGGATCGGTTAATTTCTTAGGCAATT
The DNA here is from genome assembly GCA_033032865.1 of Dactylorhiza incarnata. Lineage (NCBI taxonomy): Eukaryota > Viridiplantae > Streptophyta > Magnoliopsida > Asparagales > Orchidaceae > Dactylorhiza > Dactylorhiza incarnata. Next base: position 795,990 of record JAWHQI010000160.1, on the reverse strand, counting down.
TATTAAGTAAAACTGTCGAGCATTCCTCGTTCAATTGAACGGTAGAAATATCCTCAAGTTTCTTTTTATTAGATAAAAGATCCTTGAGGTATTTAGCATACTTCGGAAATTGCGCGATAGCTTCGCAAAACGGTAGATTAATTTGAATTTGTTTAAACATATCTAAAAATTTATCGTAATGATCGTCAATTCGATCTTTCTTTAATTTAGACGGATAGAGAAGTGGTGGTTGAAATTCCTTAATTTTATTTTGCGTTGGAACTTGAGGAGGAGGAGAAGATGGAGAAATTGTTACCTCTGGTTCAACCAATTTTGAAGGGGTAGTTACTTCCTTCCCGCTCCGTAGCGTGATAGCCTTTGCTTGCTCCTTTGGGTTGGGCTCCGTATTGCCTGGAAGTGCTCCCTGCTGATGATCGGAGAGCATCTTTGCGATTTGCCCAATTTGATTCTCCAAATTGCGAACAGATCCGGTAAGATTCCGGATATTTGCATCGTTATTTGCTGCATATTTGGTGAAAACTTCCTCAAGAGAGGGAGATTTTGGAGCTTGTGGTGGAGGAAAGCCGGGTGGGATTGTGTTGGGTGGTTGTGCCGCATTCCCTGGATTACTCCAAGAGAAATTGGAGTGATTCCTAAAACCCGGGTGATATGTGTTACCATAGTGAGTGTTTCCCGAATTAAAGGTTGGCCGATTCGGATTACCCATGTAATCCACATGCTCGGCAATGGTTGAGGGGGATCCCCAGGTAGGTGTAGAAGAGGAAGCAGTCATCTCTTCTATTTTTCTATTTAAAAGCTCAACCTGGACAGATAAATTTGAAACCGTATCAACTTCATATATCCCGGCCGGTTTATTTGGGCGCGACCGAGGTGTACTCTATTGATACGTATTCATGGCCATACTTTCTAAAAGCTCTTGCGCGCCTGCCGGTGTTTTGTTATTCAAGGGACCACCGGCGGCGGCGTCAATCATTTGACGCGTTTGGGAATTTAGGCCATTATAGAATGTCTAAATTTCAACCAATCGGGGATTGCATGATGGGGGCATTGGCGCAAATATTCCTTAAACCGCTCCCAAGTATCATAAAGTGTTTCCATTTCAACTTGGGAGAAAGAAATGATATCCTTACGCAATTGGGCCGATTTAGCGGGTGGAAAATATTTTGTAAGAAATTGTTCCGTCATTTCAGCCCATGTGGTGATAGATCCTCTTGGAAGAGAATTCATCCACTGCTTAGCCTTATTGCGCAAGGTGAAAGGAAAGAGCCGAAGCCTTATTGCGTCATCGGATACCCCGTTAATTTTGAAAATATCACATATTTCTAGAAAACTAAAAATATGCGCGTTGGGATCCTCATCTTGAAGCCCATCAAATTGTACATATTGTTGTACCATTTGAATGATGCTCGGCTTCAATTCAAAATTATTGTTCGCTATAGCAGGTCGAACAATACTAGAAGTGGTATCCTCCAGATTAGGCCAGGCATAATAGGACATAGTCCGTTGCGCGACCGCATCCGGATTTGGATCACCCATATTAGAAGAGGTAGAAAAGGAGGGAGAAGAAGAAGAAGAAGATGAAGAAGAAAGAGTATTCGGAAAGGAAGTGTAACCTACGGATTCCTCAATCGGATCTTGAGAATTTGGTCGTTGGAATCTTAAGCATCGCCGAATGGTTTGCTCGATTTCCGGATCCAATTCAAGAAGATCTGACGGATTTCTTCGGGTCATACACCAAAGAGAAAAAACGAAAGCATAAAAAAATTTATAATTAAAATTTGATAAAATAAAATTTCCCGGATTTCCCAAGGACTACCCAATGACGGTTTCGCAAGGTACTAGGTGGTCTTGTGGGATAAGAACCCAGCACGGCCCTTTCGCAAGAAATTTTAATCATAAAAATTTAAAGTAAAATTTTACGCAATAAAATAGAAATAAAATGATAAAATTAACAGAACTTTGCTTTCAAAATATCGACATAAAATACTCCCCGGCAACGGCGCCAAAAACTTGATAAATATATTGTATGCTTTTGCTGGAGCGCAATTCCAACAATAAACCGATAAGGCAAGTATACCTATCATTTTAAAGTATAGGATCAAGTGTCGTATTAGACTCGGGGTTGTCGAGTACTTATACTCACAAAGTAGAGCTGTTATTTTATCAAACGGAAATTTTCAATTTGGGAGGCGAAGAAAAGAAACGACTTTGGCTTAAAAAGAAATTTGATAATTAGAAAGCTAACACTTGACCTAGAATCCCTTTGGATTAAAATAAACTTATTAAAAGATTAAACTGCAAACTTCTAAATTATTTACTTCGACCGTGGAGGTTCCCAAAATATGATAGAACCTCTCTCGAGAGAACTATTAACTAACCTTAGGTTGATCGATTAAGACCCCTCGGCCAGTCGAAACCCCTAAGCTTGCTTTAGGCGGTGAACCTCTCTACTGGATTTGATTCCAGTCCGGAAGAATTATATCACCCTCTCTCGAGGAATGCATGAAATTCTTTACTGGATTTGATTCCAGTTCGGAAGAATTATATCACCCTCTCTCGAGGAATGCATGAAATTCTTTTTATGTTTGAGTGATCTCCTCGTTTGCATGGATCTCTCGATCACTAGCATACAAATCTTAGATCGAAAAAACATATTCGCGACATATGAATTCGAAGCAATTAGAATCAAAGATAAATCGAAGCGAAATAATATAGAGAGTTTGCTAATTTTTATAAGAACAAAGCAAGGTTTATTTTATTCCAAAGTTCATCATGATCAAGTACTAATTGAAATTTAGCTACTCATCATGATGGAGGAAATACATATGATAAGGAAAAGACACATGATTGATAAAATAAAGAGTACTTCAATTGAAATAGCTTGAACGAGAACTACAACTTGACACAAAATTCAAAAATAACACCTAGAAATTACAATAAAACAGTGCAGGATTACAGCAATTGGACTCCAAAATCCTCACCCCCCCCTAAGCTTCTAGACAAGGTAGCAATTTATAGTTGAAATTATTGGGGAGACACGCCCCTAGGTCACGCCCGTGACCTAGGGCGTGTAAGGTACGGAAACGCTGTCTTGAATACCCGGGAACGTTCGGGAGGAAAACCGCCAAAATTTATAAATCTGTTGGTCACGCCCCTAGGTCACGCCCGTGACCTTAGGGCGTGTATTAGCTTGATCTGCAAATGGCGGGAAATGGCTTGAGCTGGAGTTAATTTGGCGGTTTAGAAGAGGCCACGCCCCTTAGTCACGCCCGTGACTTGGGGGCGTGTAATAATAATCTGACGTGGCTTGAGCTGGCTTCTGCAATGGTTGTCACACCCATGACTTCAGGTCACGCCCCATGGTCACGCCCGTGACCTTGGGGCGTGTAATATTAATCCGACGTGGCAGAGCTCCTGGTGGAGAAGGGGCCACGGCCGGTGACAATGTTCACGCCCATTGGTCACGCCCGTGACCAGGGGGCGTGTACTTGACATTTTCTCAGAACAGGCTCAAGTTTACTCCTGATTAACACTGTTAGCCCAGAAATGCTATCAGCAGCCCAGATTTTCCTGAAAAGGTAAAATAAATAAATTAAGGAGAATATTCTAATAATTAAAACAAAAATTGATTGATTATTAAATTAAAAACTAACTAAAAACTATGATAAAAATAGAGTTATCAATGATTCTATGGATTTAGTTTTGAAACATCATGATAGACCTCCAGTAAATATTTTGAGTCAGTTGGATGAATATTTGGAGTACCTATACTCATAAGCTTCAAATAGTTAATTTGGTCTGCGTATAGTAAAAATGTGAAATTTGGATATTTAGGGGCCTACCAAGTGGAAGTGGCATGTAGTTGGTGTACATGGTCAGGTTGAAGAGATTGAAGGTCACCAAAAGGAGTTTATGAGATGAGAGTGTGCTTGGAGAGTTAAGGGTAAGGTGGTGTCCGGGACCGACGAAAGATCGTCTTTCCCCTTAGAAGGTCATAAAATACGTAGAGTAATTCAAGTGAAGCATTAAGAGGGTTAATCTTATGGGTAGATACCAACAACACTAAGTGTCTTGAGAAAGGGAACTTTAGGGTGTCATCCCATTATAGTTTCTAGTACGGTAGCGAGCCCCTTACAGGGTAATCCTCGGGAAGTCCAAGATTAACCATAAATTGTAGGAGTAATATGTTGTAAGAGATTAATTTAACAATACACACACCCACACCCCATTGTTACGGGTATATCAGTCGGTTTGGTCTTACGAGCGGTAGGCTCGGTGATTGTAGCAGCAGACTAGTTAGTCTAGTGAGCTTATGATTCAGTAATGTTGTTGGTGCGGACGGGTTGGTCCGGCGAGCCGGTGGCTCGGAAGGTTATAGTGACGGGCGGGTTAGCCTGGGGAATTTATGGCTCGTGATATAGTAGAACATGTTTGCATGTGCATGAAGGTGGTGGGTCTTTGGTATTGGACGGTCGTTCACACCAATGTCAATACGTTGACTCGGCAAGTGTGGAATTTGCACATAGCCATGAAAGTATGGTGGTCCAGCCAGTAAGAGTACGCAGATGCTCTGCGGTTTTGCATTGAGGCGTACGATAGGTCTAGGTTAGGTAGTGTGAATACCAACCTAGAGGTGGGCGAGGCCCAACCCACCGCTTCCGTTTGCCACTACGGAAGTATCCTGGGAGTCTTGCTAGCTCCAAAAAGGGGGGAACTAAAGGTCTGTACGCATAGAGTCGAAGTGTGTGAGTTGCACTTGTATGAACATAGCATAAACTGCATAACTCTGCATGTCATGGCATAAACATTGCATTTCAACCCCTACCCCTATCGTATAAGTCGGTTATGGGACTTCTTATACGATAGGCCTTGCTAAACGACCTCTTAGTCTATAGGTTTGTATGGGCATTCCTATAAATCAATGGTTACTTTTCTATTATATGTCTTTACTTACTGCACCTTACTTATTCTTTACCTGCTCTTACTATGCTCTTTACTGCTTCGATTATCTATATACATATGTGTAGTGGTAGAAACACTCCCAGTAGATTATGCCCTTGTCATCTGCTCTTTGTTATACCCCTTGTTGTCATCCGCTTCATCCTCCCACACGGTACCTAGGAGCCATTGGGGGTGGGGTGGGGAACATAAGGCTTAGTCTTTTTGACTAACGGTCGGTGGACCATATCATTTTAAGGGATCGAGGAGATGCAGCAGCACCAGAGGCCGGTGTAGATGGAGACGGGGCAGTCTAGCACAGGAGCACATGTTTCAGGATCAGTGAGTGATTAGTAGTTAGCTTCCGCAAGTGATCTTGTAGTGAGGACATGATGTACATGGCATGAGCCCTTTATTATTGTAAATTTGTTATTTCAGTTATACCATATGGATATTTATTATATATAACATGTGATTGTGGACTTGAACTTCTTTTTGTTCATTTATACTTTTCTTCTTCTGCGATCGAAATTGCCGGCAGGATCGGCGCTTTGTAGTGGCGACCTTCCCGTGTGATGGTGTCACCGCAAAGCGGTGGTTCTGGGCATAAGACCCGGGTTTTTGAAAAAATGGGGTCTTACACGTAAAGATGTCAATCTTCACGCTATGTAAGTAATGTCACCATAGCTTACGAGAGAATATCACGGCCGCCAACTCCAAGTCATTGACCGGCTAATTCCTCTCATGCACTTTCATTTGGTGAGAGCCATAAGCAATAACCTTTCCAAACTGAAGAAGAACGCAACCTAAGCCACTCCATGAGGCATCACTATAGACTTCATAGCCTTTCGTGCCATATGGCGGACACAAAATTAGCGTCGTGGTTAGACGACCCTGTTGGATCTTACGACGCCCTTAGAGGGAGGTGAATAAGGGAATAAATTTTTTTATAATTTTTAAGATAATTACTAAGTTATTTTTGATTAATAGGAAATAAGATGACAATTTAGTAATAACAATTTTGCAATAATGAAATTTTACGCCAATTGAGAGAAATCAAATAAACACAAATATAATCATGATTGAATTATATAAAAAAGGGTGTTTACAAAATTTGATTTCAATATCGCTAGAAATCGGAGGCGTACAAAAGTGAATTTCTTTTCCTTTTCTATACCGACTTGTATCCCCACAAACCGGTTGGCTTTAGCCTATCCTTCCCCGGATAAAGCCTCAAGCCGCTCTAGCCAACCCAAACTCGGATATGGCCTCGAGCACCCCCTAGATCTAATCCCCTAGACCTAGTCGCCAACTCACGTGGCGAATTCCACCAAAGCCGCGCAAGGACCTAGTCGCCAAAAACAAGGCGATTTCACTACAAGATACAAATAAAGAAGTGAAGTAAATAACAAGCAAACTCCCTCTTGAGATTTCTGGAGATGAGGATGAAGGATCGTTGAAGCACAAGCGAGGTCGAAGCGATCGTTCTTCGGATGCAGCGTGATGGCTTCCTTCTCCAGAATTTCTTCTTTGGCTTTCAGTGGGAGATGATGTTTCGGCAGAGTAGCAGCACGAGAGTTTGGGCACAAGTAATGTCTCTGGAAGTTCTAACCCAAAATGAGAGAGAACACATCGTTTTATAATTCTTGGAGCTAGCGCCTGCGGTAGCTGATAGCGCCTGCGGTAGCGGTCGTGTTGAGTGGTTGCGGAACCGTCGGCTGTGTGGCTCTGTGCACGAACTTGAGATAGCGCCTGCGGTAGCGATAGCGCTGGCGGTAGCGTTCATGTGGAGCGGTTGCAAAACTGTCGGCGGCGTGGCGATCTGCACGAGCTCAAGCTAGCGCCTGGCGGTAGCGCTAGCGCCTGCGTTAACCTCTAGCGCTGGCGGTAGTGCTCCATTCAAAAAGTTTAATTCTATGCTGCCTTCTACCTGTAGAGTATTGCACCTATATTTCCTGCACACTATAAACACACTACAAGCAATATCAAATACAATATGAGATTTGTTATTCTCAAACAAAGGGATGTGACACACATGTCCAACAATCTCCCCCTTTTGATAATAACAAATCCTCTAAGCAAGAAATCAACAATAGTGTTTATAGATAAGATAAGCAAGATAAAAGTGCAACTATAGTAAATGATATGCATGATAATGTGCATACTCCCCCTATCTTAATGCTCCCCTACATAAATGCAATTTATGTGTTACTCCCCTTATTTATCTATATTTCTCCTATATAGATTTCTTCAATTAATCCCCTTATTTATCTATATTTCTCCTATATAGATTTCTTCAATTAATCTCCCCCTTTTGGTATTATCAAAAGAAGGTGGGGTGAGGGTAGTAAGGAGGCATTTTAAAAATATAAAGCATGATCGAGCTTTTGTAATATAGACAAAGATAAAGAATTTAAGTATAGTTTTGAAAAGATTTCAAATAAATAGATAAGAGTTTTAGCATAGCTGAAGATTATAAGAAACATCTTTTTGTAAGCATGAAAAGCATAAGTAAAAATATGAGTTTTAGTTCAAGATTGAAAGATGTTTTAACCTTTTGAAATCTCAAAGTTTTTCATAAAGATACCAAGCATGAAATGAACATATCAAAGAGAGATGATACTACAATGTTACTTAATTGTAAATTCAAGAAATACCAAAAACATTGTAGAGATCATGCTAGGTTATCTAGTGCATTTCTTAGATAAAGAGTAGTATAGATAAAGCATTAGAATCCAATACTCATGAGAAGAAGTGTTATGAAAGATAATGATGTGCACATAAGTGTATTTTGGGCAATGTTAATAATGGATTTAAATCATCAAAATACAAGACAAATGTAAAGTAAAGTGCACAATAAAACACAAGTAAATTACTTTCACACATTTTTAATGCACATAATTTTTAACAAAGTGGTGTAATAACCAAAGTTTGCACAAGACACTTTACTATTCTTTCCAAGGTGCTCAACCTCACAATGCTTATGAAGACTTATCAGGAGGTTCAAGTAGTGCTTGGCGGAGTTATATTTGTCTACATATATAATTTTTTGTTCATATTTGTGAGACAACATTCTCCGAATACACTTGTTTTGCAAACCCAATTTTTAACTTAACCACTTTTCTAAATTTCATAAGTGTTATTCAAATGTAGTGTAGGCAATAAACTTATGCAAGTTTTAATTCATTGTACAAATATAATACTCAAGCAAGCATTTTTAGATTTAGACACACATGTTGATTACCAAAATAAGTGAGTGAAATGTATCATTATCAATCATAAAATATTTACTCATACTTAGAGGCATGCTAAGCTTGGTTCTACACATTTTTCAATACAATTGATACACTTTAAATAGATATATCAAAGCATGATAAGCAAAACAATGTTCATAGTAATTTGAAAAAAATATGTTTTGACATTGTAAATAATTCTAAATAGAATTCATACATGCTTGATATTGGCAATAAAGATCGTACAATTTTTTTTTGTTTTATCATTTTTAAATCAATTAAAAAAATAATAAATCACAAAAACATATTTTTGTCATTTTTAAATTTTGAATTTTTGTAGTTGATTTTTCATAATATGAATAAAACACAAATATCAAAAATCATATTTTTGTATTTTAGAATTTTGAATTTTTGTAGTTGATTTTTCATAATATGAATAAAACAGAAAACCATAAAATATTTTTTGTATTTTTGAATTTTGAACTTTTATAGTGGTTTTTTTTATATATTATGAATAAAACACAAATAACGAAGTCAGAAACACAACAAATAAGTAGTACATATGAACTATCATATTTTTATAGATTTTTAGAAATTTTAAAAATAAGAAAAATCAAACACTCACGCTAGCGCCGACGCTAGTGATAGTGCGGCAAACAGTACGTGATTTTTTGAGAATTTAAAATTTTTGACTTTTGATATTGATTAGGGGTCTTAAGTGTAGTCTTATGCAGAAATTGTATAATATCCAGAGATGTTTTAATTGCTCAAATTGCATAAAACATTAGCGTTTTACATGTTATTCATCCTAAGATGTCTAAGACTCCTAATTCCAATCTTAACATTTGAAACCTTGCATCGGGAAGAGGTTTAGTAAATATATCAGCAAGTTGAGAGTCCGTGCCAAAGAAACTAATCCTTACATTTTCCTTTTTAATGTGATCCCTTATGAAATGATGACGCACATCTATATGTTTGGATCTAGAGTGGTGTACCGGATTATTTGTGAGATCAATGGCACTTTTGTTGTCACATTTTAATTCAATAAGTTTTAGATGAAAACCAAAGTCCTCTAAAGTTTGGCTCATCCACAGAGCTTGTGCACAACAACTCCCTAAAGCAATGTATTCGGCCTCCGCGGTGGAGAGTGCAACCAAATTTTGTTTCCTACTAGACCATGCAACTAATGAGGGTCCTAGAAAATGACAAGTACCACTAGTGCTTTTTCTATCAAGTGAACAGCCGGCATAATCCGAATCGGAATAGCCATGCAATGTAAATGAATCATTATGTGGGTACCATAATCCTAATCTAGATGACCCAATGAGATATCTAAAAATTCGTTTTACCGCTTTTAAATGAGATTCTTTTGGATTGGCTTAAAATCGAGCACATAAGCATACAGCAAACATAATATCAGGTCTAGTTGCACTAAGATAAAGTAAGGATCCTATCATACCTCTATATAAAGTTTGATCTATAGGAGTTCCTGATTCATCTTTTCCTAATTTTAGTGACGCACTCATTGGTGTAGAAGCATTTTTAAGGTTTTCAAATCCAAAACGTTTAAGCATATCATGGACATATTTAGTTTGACATACAAAGATACCATCAATTCTTTGTGATATTTGAAAACCAAGGAAATAAGAAAGTTCTCCTGCAAGACTCATTTCAAATTCATTTTTCATCACTAAAATAACTTCTTTACACATCTCATTAGTAGATCCAAAAATAATATCATCAACATATATTTGTAAAATAATTATATCATCATTGTTGTGCTTAATGAAGAGAGTATTATCCGCACTTCCCATAATATAACTGTGCTTTAATAAAAATGATGTGAGTCTTTCATACCATGCACGGGGCTCTTATTTTAAACCATAAAGCGCCTTTTGTAGTTTATAAACATGATTTGGAAATTTTTCATTAATAAAACCCGGGGGTTGTTCAACATAAACTTCTTCTTTTACAAACCCGTTTAGAAACGCACTTTTCACATCCATTTGAAATAGTTTTATTCTTTTAAAGCTTGCAAATGCTAGAAAAATTCTTATAGACTCCAATCTAGCAACGGGTGCAAAAGATTCATCAAAATCTATCCCCTCGATTTGTGAATATCCTTGTGCTACTAAGCGTGATTTATTTCTAGATATTCTAGACTCACCATCTAATTTATTTTTGAAAATCCATTTTACGCCTACAACCGGGTGATTAGATGGTCTTTCTACTAATTTCCACACATTATGTCGCTCAAATTGTTCTAACTCTTCATTCATAGCCAAAAACCATAATTCATCGTTTAAAGCAGTAGAAACATTTTTTGGTTCTATTTCGGAAACAAAACAAACATTTGAATAAGATTCATGAAGAGAAGAGCGAGTTCTTACCCCGATGGATGGTTCACCAATTATAAGTTCTCGTGGATGATCCTTTGTGAATTTTAAGATGCTTGGAGGTACATATTCATCTTTCTTGGCCTCCTCTTCTTCTTCTTTGGAAGGTTCTTCATCACCATGCTCCAAAGGAGGTAATAGATCATCCTCTTTGCCTGCGGAAAGTCTTTCTATGAAAGGAACAAGCTCATCAAATTTCACATTAATTGACTGTTTAACTTTTGTAGTTCTTTTATTAAAAACTCTATAAGCTTTACTAGTTGAAGAGTATCCAAGAAATGTTCCTTCATCACATTTTTCATCAAACTTTCCCAAGCTATCTTTTGTATTTAAAATAAAGCATTTACAACCGAAAACTTTGAAGTAAGATACATTAGGCTTCTTTTGAAAATAAAGTTCATATGGTGTGAGATTTAAAGATGGGTGAAGCATGATTCTATTTATAACATAACATGATGTGTTTACGGCTTCGGCCCAAAAGGACTTAGGTAATTTATATTAACATAACATGGTGCGTGCTAGCTCTTGAAGTGTCCTATTCTTTCTCTCTACAACACCATTTTGTTGTGGTGTGCGTGGTGCGGAGAACTCATGTTTTATGCCTAACATATCACAATAAGATGTAAATTTTTCATTTTCAAATTATCCTCCATGATCCGAGCGAATGCATTAATTTTTAAATCACTTTCATTTTGAATACGAGTACATAATTTTGAAAATTCACAAAACGCTTCGGATTTGGATGATAGAAATATTGTCCAACAATATCTAGAAAAATCATCTATTAAAACATATGTATATAATCTACCACCAAGACTTGCGGTGCTAACGGGACCAAAAAGATCCATATGAATTAATTGCAAAGGTCTTGTAGTAGAAATAACATTTTTACTTTTGAAAGAGGATCTAGTAATTTTACCCTTTTGACATGGTGAACAAAGTGAAGGTAAATTTCCATTTAATCTAGACAATCCTCTAATTAAATCTCTTTTGGCAAGTTTTACAATAAGCTTTGTGCTAGCATGTCTTAGTCTTCTATGCCAAAATTCAAGTTCATCATTTTTGGTAATAAAACATTTTAAACATGATTTTGAAAGATCATGAAATGAAACTGTATAAACATTGTGTATTCTTGGTGCAGTTAGTAAAATATTGTTTGTAATAGGATTAGATATTTTGCATAGATTAGTAGAAGATTCAAATAAAACATCTAATCCTTTATCACATAATTGGCTAATTGAAATAAGATTATGTTTTAGCCCTTTTACATAAAGAACATTTGATATAGTGAAGGATTCGTTACCAACTGTACCAATTCCCATGATCCTTCCTTTTCCGTTGTCACCAAACGTCACGATCCCTCCCTTCTTCTTTTCTAGGCTAAGGAACTTAGCTTTATTGCCCGTCATGTGCTTGGAGCATCTTGAATCCAAGTACTACACGTCTTCATTGTCCTTAGCCTGTCTGCACATCTAGAAAGAAGATGAGAGTAAAGATCCGGATACCCAAGTAGAACCTCCCATAGAATAAGTGGAAGCCTTAGGTACCCAGATTTGCTTTAAAGTATTTTGTTTTATTTTCCTGCAAGAACTAGTTGTGTGACCCAACCTATGACAGTTTGCACACGAAATAAAGGGGGTTGAGACAATTTTCTAGAAAATTTTCTTGCTGGAATAAATTTGATTTATAGAAGGAAAGCATTTTGAAAAAGAAATTTCAGGTTTCTGGTATGAGGTGCTAGCACCGGCGTTAGTGGCTAGCGCCGGGCGGTAGCCCTCACCTCGATATCCGAGCCCAAACTTTCCAGAACCATGGCACTGGTTCCCTAAAATCATGTCCAGTGATTTTTGGCCTATTCCAAATTTTTTAATGGCCATGGTGAGATCATGAACTTGTGCTTTAAGTAAAGAATTTTCTTTCACAAGCATGACACACCTATTTTCAAAACCTTTTTTATTATTTTTTATTTGCAAAAGAGAGGCTTCTAATTTCCTTTCTAATTCCCCCTTCTCATTTGTAAGAGTTTTGGCATGAGAGAGGGCTTTAGAAAGTGACTCTTCTATATCTTTTGCCAATTTAGTAGAGTGATCACATTCTTGACAAGAAACCTTTCTCTTTTCTAAACCAATTACCTTTTTGGAAAGCTTTGATTTTCTTTAATAAGAGATTCATTTTCACGATTTAATAAAATACTATCTTTCATATTTTTATCAAAAGCTTTGCAAGTTTCAAGAAATTCATTAAACAATTCATCATAAGTGGGAAGAGTTACCTCAGTGTCACTAGGAACACTGGTGTTGTCGCCGTCGTTTCCACGTCCCATGAGGAACATGTTCGCTTCCTCATCTTTGCTTGATGAAGACCCACTTGATTCTTCGGAGGAGGAGGAGGAGGAGGAGTCATCCCATGTTCTAGCTTTTAGCACTTTCTTCTTCTCCTTCCCTTTGTGCCGTTTTTCTTTCTTCTCCTTCAAGAACTTTGGGCACTGGCTCCGAATGTGCCCCGTCTTCCTACAATGATTGCATTCCGGTGGAGGTCTCTCTTCTTTATTGTCGCTCTCTTTTTCCTTCTTTGAAGATGACCCTTTCCATCTTTCACCCTTTTGGAAATATTTTCGAAAGGTGTTTCTCCTTTCCGGATTGCGCATGAACTTTCGGAAGTTCTTCACCAAAAGACTTTCTTCATCTTCATCCTCATCCTCTTGACCATCTTTCTTTGATTTTAGTGTCAACGCCTTCTTCTTTGGCTCCTTGTTGTATTCATCAAATTGGATTTTGAGTTCCACCTCATGGGTTTTGAGATTCCCAATGAGGCTCTCAACTTAGAGCGTTCTTAAGTTGTGCGACTCCGAAATAGCCGTCACCTTCGGGTTGAATTTTGGAGGAAGAGAACGAAGGATCTTACGGACCAAGTCGCCATTTGAGAAAGTCTTTCCAAGAGCTTTTGAGGCATTGACGATCTTGGTGAAGCGCGTGTACATACCATCAACATCTTCGCTTTCATCCATTCGGAATTTTTCATATTCCGACTCCAGTTGAAAAAGCTTGGAATCTTTAACCTGCGATGTACCTTCATGAGTAACTTTCAAATGATTCCAAATTTCATAAGCAGTAGTACATGCAGAAATTCTATTAAATTCATTTCTATCTAACGCACAAAATAGAGCATTCATGACTTTTGCGTTATTTTTACATTTGAGTTTATCCCGATCATCCCATTTATCTTTGGGTTTTTCTAACATAACCTCTCCAACTACAAATGTAGGAGGAGTGTATTCTTCTTCTACCATGTTCCAAACCTCAATATCTATGGTCATTAGAAAACAACGCATCCTATTTTTCCAATAATTATAATCTAACCCAGTAAATAGTGGAGGTCTACTAATTCCCCGATTCTCGGAAAAAGCGAGATCATAAGACACCATTATTCCTAGTTTTTAAACCGTTTGGAATAACCTAGCTCTGATACCACTTGTTGGATCTTACGGCGCCCTTAGAGGGGGGTGAATAAGGGAATAAAATTCTTTTTATAATTTTTAAGATAATTACTAAGTTGTTTCCGATTAATAGGAAATAAGATGACAATTTAGTAATAACAATTTTGCAATAATGAAATTTTACGCCAATTGAGAGAAATCAAATAAACACAAATATAATCATGATTGCATTATATAAAAAAGGGTGTTTACAAAATTTGATTTCAATATCGCTAGAAATCGGAGGCGTACAAAAGTGAATTTCTTTTCCTTTTCTATACCGACTTGTATCCCCACAAACCGGTTGGCTTTAGTCTATCCTTCCCCGGATAAAGCCTCAAGCCGCTCTAGTCAACCCAAACTCGGATATGGCCTCGAGCACCCCCTAGATCTAATCCCCTAGACCTAGTCGCCAACTCACGCGGCGAATTCCCCCTAAGCCGCGCAAGGACCTAGTCGCCAAAAACAAGGCGATTTCACTACAAGATACAAATAAAGAAGTGAAGTAAATAACAAGCAAACTCCCTCTTGAGATTTCTGGAGATGAGGATGAAGGATCGTTGAAGCACAAGCGAGGTCGAAGCGATCGTTCTTCGGATGCAGCGTGATGGCTTCCTTCTCCAGAATTTCTTCTTTGGCTTTGAGTGGGAGATGATGTTTCGGCAGAGTAGCAGCACGAGAGTTTGGGCACAAGTAATGTCTCTGGAAGTTCTAACCCAAAACGAGAGAGAACACATCGTTTTATAATTCTTGGAGCTAGCGCCTGCGGTAGCTGATAGCACCTGCGGTAGCTGATAGCACCTGCGGTAGCGGTCGTGTTGAGCGGTTGCGGAACCGTCGGCTGCGTGGCTCTGTGCACGAACTTGAGATGGCGCCTGTGGTAGCGATAGCGCTGGCGGTAGCGTTCGTGTGGAGCGGTTGCGAAACTGTCGGCGGCGTGGCGATCTGCACGAGCTCAAGCTAGCGCCTGGCGTTAGAGCTAGCGCTGGTGTTAGAGCTAGCGCTGGCGGTAGCGCTAGCGCCTGCGTTAACCTCTAGCGCTAGCGGTAGTGCTCCATTCAGAAAGTTTGATTCTATGCTGCCTTCTACCTGTAGAGTATTGCACCTATATTTCCTGCACACTATAAACACACTACAAGCAATATCAAATACAATATGAGATTTGTTATTCTCAAACAAAGGGATGTGACACACATGTCCAACAGACCCTTTAATTCCTCAAAAGCTCTAGCTCACGCCGACAACCAAACGAACTTCTTCTCCTTCCTAGTCAATGTAGTGATAGGTGGTGTTGTCCTCGAAAAGTTCTCTACAAAGCGCCTATATTAGCCGACAAGTCCTAAGAAACTTTGGACTTCCTCCATATTAGTCAACACAGGCTACTCTCGTATAACAACTATCTTCATCGGATCCACTGCAATACCCTCTCCACTTACCACATGACCTAGGAATGCCACTAATGGTAGCCAAAACTCACATTTAGAGAACTTGACATACAATTGACTTCTCCTCAGGGTGCTCAACACTGCTCATAGATGATCTGCATGCTTTTCCTTTGACTGAGAGCACACCAGTATATCGTCGATGAAGACAATCATAAACTGGTCCAAATACTCTATGAACGTTCTGCTCATCAAGTCCATGAATATCGATGGCGCATTTGTTAGGCCGAATGACATCACCATGAACTCGTAGTGCCCATAATGGGTACCGAATGCCATTTTGGGGATATCACATTCCCTGATTCTCAACTGGTAGTAACCGAACTTCAAATCCAACTTCGAATACATAGTTGATCCAACTAGCTGATCAAACTTATTGTTGGGAATATTGACCATAAGATTCCTGATTTGAAGAAGCCCTCGGGATAACAAAAAACACATAATGTATTTGATGCTCTATTCTAGTTTTGATGTGACGGGTATAACAAAAGTGCATGGTTAATGTAGGGTTAGGCTTATAGTCTATCAAACCGTGTTTGGCCTATATAATCCCTCATGGAGCAAAACATATGTTGCCTTATAATCTAACGCTATATTAGACTTGTCACTATCAAGGAAAAGTCATTTGGAAAAGGTATGGAAATAAAGCTGCAAAGATAGCAAATAGGTTGGAATAAGCCTAAAATTGGCTAAGGCAAAATCGGCTAGATGATCTAGACGACAAGGGTTCTGTGTCGTCAAGACCACTGATGTATCGGCTAGACAATCTCGACGACAAAATTCTATATCGGCTAGACCATAGCTACATCAACCAGATATGATATATATCTTAATATTGGATAAGTCCAATGTCGTCTAGAAGGGTTGTATCATCTAGAGGAGCCGTATCATCTAGAAGAGTTTGTTGGAACAACCCTATTACAGATTTGGGCTAGGATCACTATGTTTTTACTAGGATCAAGTTGACCCCATTGTATAGTTTAAGGGTCAAGTCTTTAGGCTGTTAGATTAGCTAGAACTTAAGGAAAATTTAAGTTCCCAGCGTTCGACAAATGGCTATCGGCGTTCGACAGATGGCTGCCAGCGCTCGATAGGTTTCAGCCAGCGCTCGACAGATTTCAGCCAGCGCTCGACAGATCTCAGCCAGCGCTCGACAGATTTCAGCCAGCGCTCGACAGATCTCAGCCAGCGTTCGACAGTTTTCAGCCAGAGCTCGACAAATTCTTTATTTAAGCTCAGATCGACAAATACAAGTTCCAGATTATTTAATTCTTAAATATCAGTTATTTGTCAGTACTCTGAACACAGATCGACGACTCTAACGGATATATTCAATATATTTGGACGTATTCAAGTCAGTTAAGTAAGGATATTATATTCTTTGAATATATTCCTTTCTTTCCTTTATTCTAAGGCAAAGATAGTCGTTGACAATTAATGCAAAGGAGTATTTCACGGCTAAGGAATTAAAGGACCCGCCAAAGTCGTTTTGTTTTTGTTGTTTTTCCAAGAAAGAATTAAAGTCTGATTATTCTATTTCCAAAAAGAGAATATATCAAAGACAGACATTATTGTCTCAGAGATCGACAGAATTCAAATATATTCTTACATAATACAGAGAGAGAACATCAACAAGGATAGAGAAAGAAAAAGAAGAACACTCAGTCAAATATTCTCAGTCTTCTTCTTCCTCAAGCAGCAATCACCATTTCTCTGAGAACATCTTCTTCAAAGATCCATCTCTCAGATATCTGCTGAAAAGTTCAAGTCTTCTAAAAGAGCAACAAAGAATCTGAAGAATTATTTCTTCCAGATCAATCTACTACAGAAGATTTCTACTTCAAGAGAAAGCCTCTCCACCATCTGTCAAATACTTCAATCAGACAGGGGGAGCTTTACAACAGGTCCACTAGAGTCTTCTCTCAGCATCTTGACAGAGAAGAACACTATAACCTCATTCTCACCTCTCTTGTACAGGTTTAATGTTGGATCGTGTGACGCCCTTAGAGGGGGGGGGGGGGTGAATAAGGGTGTGTTTAAAAATATAAATTTTTACTTAATAATTTTTAAACAGATTTTTCTTTTCTAAAAAGTTACTTATAAATAATTTTAAACCAATGCAATTTTTGTATTAAACCAAACACAAATTTCTAAGATAAAGATTTAAGCAAACAAATTTGCAATTAGTGAAAAGAGCATAATTATATTTATCATGAAATTTGCATACAATAAAAAATGATCTTAACAATGCTTAAGATCAAGGCACAATTATGATAAAAAAAATACAATAATTTTGGTTTACCAATCCTTCTCCCAAGGATCGGAAGGCTATCACTTGTCTCTCCCAAGACCAAGCCCAAGCCTATCCACTAGATCTTCCCAAGATCTAGACGTAGCACACAAGGCCACGATTTCCCACCAAGCCACGCAAGGACTTGGATGCTCCACACAAGGAAGCGATTTTCCCTTAAGCCGCGCAAGGACTTAGACGCCGCACGCAAAACGACGATTTCTCTACCAATACAAAATGAAATGTGTGTAAATGAAAATACAATATGAAAAGAACAACTCCCTAGAAATTCAGATCTCTGAATGGATGGTTGAAGCCTCGAGATGATCGTTGATGTAGAAGCGCGCCCGATCTCGTCTTCAATCTTCAATCCTTCTTTGCACAAATGGGAGTTGAAGAGGTTCTGGAGCTCTCTGGTTCGTATGAACTCAGGAAGGGACTTGGAATTTTCAATTCATAGAATGCACGAACACAAGGAGTCAATTTATAGAAAATCACTGTCGCCTGGGCGACATCGACTGTCGGAATTTTCCGACAGCGCTAAACTGCCGCTGGAGTGCCGTCGTGCGGGCAGTTGCTGTAACCGCCGAGCTGTCGCCTGGGCGACATCGATGTCGGAATTCCGACAGCGCAAAACTGCCGGTCGTGGTGGTGTCATGGGCAGTTGTTGAAACCTCCGAGCTGTCGCCTGGATCCGTTGACATAGATAGTTGTCTCAGCGGTTTTCTTCTATTTGCAGCTCAGCTTGCCCAGACACCTTCTCAGCGGCTCCTGGCCTTGTCTCAGCGGTTCAGCTGAGACAGAGATCTCGTCTCAGCAGTTTTGACAGTAAACCAACTGATCATACATCACCCCTTGGTGTGCCCTAGTCCTGTATACTTATGAGATAGAAATATGGTTTATCAAATACAACTTGTACTTAGCATTGAGTGTGAGGCCTCTTCAAATCAAGGGAATTTTGAGGGTCATTTTCCCAACAATCTCCCCCTATTTGAAGAAGGCAGAACACCCTCAAATGCCAGAGTACATTACTCATAAATTCTTGATATGTGTTATTGCAATAATGAGTTCAACATATCATGCTTAGTGCATCAGTTATTTTAAAACAGATGGTTGTTATGAAAAGATTGTACCACAGAGTTTAATCAATCCATCAGTAAGATTTGATAAACATAACAATGCAACACATATTAAATTATTCATTGAAAACAGGGTAAGGTTCAGTTATACTCAAATTTAGCTATGATACAAGCTGATTACATTAACAATCCATCAATTGCAATCCAGATAGAATAGTAATTCAAAGCTCAGTTTGCATTCATATATTCATAAACTTTTTAGGCAAAGTATAATTAAGTTTGCATCCACACAGTCATAAGTCATTATAGTTCAATAACATTTATATACATAAACTGTTTCAATAATCATTCAAAGCTTTCTTTTCTTATAAGAAGAACATTCAGGAGAGTCAATAGCTGCTTCTTTCCCTTTCACTGAAGCATCATCCATGTCATCAGCAACAGTGTTATCTTGACCTGGAGGCTTTTTCTTTTCAGCATTGGCAGCCTTGATATCAGCAATTCTTTTCTTGTTCTCTTGCCTTTGGAAATACATATATGGTTTTAGAATGTATCTAGAGGGCATTTTCTTTGGATTTTCCTTTCTTACCAGATTTGCTTTAAAAAATTTATCCCTCTTAGTATTTCTCTCCAAATGCTTTATCCATTCTTCAGATGGATAGAGCTTGTCAATATCTTTACACACCTGACCATGGCTAATCCAGGCATTTAGTATGATGTCCTTGGAGTCATCACTCCATTGCTCATGGTCAGGTCATTATTCTGCACCTCCCTTTGCTTAGACATAAATTTCTCAGCCAGCATTACACTCTCCCTTTCCCTTCTCTTTTTCAAATTCTTATCTTGGGCAATTGCCTCTTGATGAGGGAAATCCCAGTCTTCTGCCCTATTGACATCTAGGATGGGAAGATTCAGAGCTATCCTTGTCCCTTGTAGAACTTTCAGGGTGAGGTCAGAATTTATGATAGCATTTGTGTCCTCCCCCTTTCTGGCTTCTTCATATATCTTTTGATGGAGGTCTTGCTTGGCTACAGTTATTGTGCCAGAGAGGGTTTGGAACACATTCTCTATGTCAGATTGAAGCACACCTGTTAACTTTCCTACTGCTTCATGCAAGTGGGAAGAGGTGGCTCTCTCAGCAATGGATTGGGAGATAATGCAATTTCTGCTTTCAGCTCTTCCTTGTACCTGTCAGCTTCTTTATTTAACTGCATGGCAGTGGAATAGACATACTCTTGGAGATGATTGGCTGATTTCTCTATCACTTCATCTGTTTGACTGACATAATTCTTGACATATTTCATGTCCCGTTCAGACAGCTGGAGGTGTCTGTCCATAGATCTTAGAATGGTATTCTGAGAAATTACAGATTTTTCAGCCAGATCAAACCATTTGGACATTTGTTTGTTGAGTATTTCAGTGTTTTCCTTTATTTCCTTGACCTCAGACATGACTTCAGCTTTCACATTCTTGATGGACTGATCCACATATTCCCTTACTGAGGTAACTGATTTATCTAGATTAGTTTGCATGGAGGTGAGATGAGACTGAAACAGTAGGTTTATGGCATTGAGAAGAGCCTCATTGGGTGAGGTGGAGGAAGAGGCTTGCTGAATGTTGATAACAGCAGCTGGGGCATCATCCTGCTCATCTTCAGTGTCAGCATCTTGATGATCACTCAGATTGACATCACCAGCATTATCATCCTCCTCCCCCTGAGAGAGAGCATCCTTTTCAGTTGAGTTCAGGAATGATGGGACAATTAGTTGGAGTTAGATTGAACTACTTAGAGGTTCTAAGGATAATAATGTAAGATTTACCTAGAACTTCATCTTTCTCTGTAGGAGGGGCATTCTGCACCTCCCCCTCAGATAAATCAACTTGAATGGATGAATCTAGGAATTCTAGAACAAGAATTATAGAGTTAGATTTTATGATTCTGAATGTTTAGGCTGGGTTTTTAGGGCTTACCAATAACCCGATCTTTATCAGCTGATGGCTCTTGTGGCTGCTCCCCCTCAGATGGGGCATCAGATGAACCTTGTGGAGGGAAAGACCAAAGGGCTGGTTCATTATCAGAATTAAGTCTAATTCTTTCTTCAAGATTGAAAATGAATCTGTCAATCTGACCTTGCACATCTTGAGTTGATCGCCTTCTGTCTTCATCAACATCATTGATGTTTGAGATGTCTAGGGAGGCTTGATCTTGTTGTTGATCCCCCTCAGATGGAGCAGACATCAGTTCTTGAGTATCTGGGGTCCACATTATTTAAATGTCAGATTTGACTAACTGTGGTGATTAGCTATAATCAATTACATAAATGTGTTGTGAAGAATTTGAGGTATTAGTTACCAGAAGTTATGACTTTGTCCAGCTGTTGTGGGTGGACAGAGTCAGCTGGCAGATCAGCTTGTGTGGCCTCCTTGTCAAGAATGTTGTGTGAACCAATGTTAGCACCAACATCTTCATCTCTATCTGAATGATCAGACTCAGAACTGGACATGATCAGCCTTGTTTTCTTAGAAGATGAGGGGGTTGTCTTCCCTTTTCCTTTAGTTTCAGAGGGCTGACTCATAGGCAATACCCTGGTGAATCTTTCTAAAGTCTTGATGTCCATTCTCTTGAGATAGTGAAGATTTGCTCCTTTGGATGTGTTGAACTTGTCAGGGTGGGTTTGAAGGAGGTACAAGGAGAGAATTCTTCCCATATTGGGTGCCTGAAGGCATTCCTTTATTGTTTGAAAGATGACCTCTCCCCAAGAGGTTTTCTTTTTCAGAATTATTCTTGTCATGAGGTCAAACATGTACTGTGAGATTGTATCATGGGACCCTGGTTTGCAAAGAATGGCTTTTCCCACAATATCTGATAAAAGTTTTCCCTTTTGGTTGAAGAATTTCCACTTCAATGAGCCAATTTTGGCATCAATGTACTCAGTCCATTTTAGAGCCTTTTTCTTGTCTTTTTCAGAGATGTCATCCTCCTCACTTGGACTGAAGGATGGAAGATGTAATGTTTTTTGTAGTTTTGTTGGGGTTATCTTGATTCTATCTTCTCCAATCTTTGACTTGAGGGAGCATTTGGAGGTGGACAACTTGACATTACCAAACCATTCCAGAACATCAGTTCTGAGAATGACATAGGGTTCAAATAGTAGAAATTCCAGGCCTTGGTCTTCTAGGAGTTGAATCACTCCCTTAATTTCTTCTGG
Organism: Dactylorhiza incarnata; assembly: GCA_033032865.1. NCBI lineage: Eukaryota > Viridiplantae > Streptophyta > Magnoliopsida > Asparagales > Orchidaceae > Dactylorhiza > Dactylorhiza incarnata. Next base: position 773,928 of record JAWHQI010000160.1, on the reverse strand, counting down.
ATCATGGGCAAACTCATGCCTTACTATCTCATATCCCTCAAGAAGATCTTTAGAGCTTTTGGGAGCCATTGCAGTGGTGGAGGAATGCGCTGGGATGGAAGAGTGGGTGATTCGTCTCGGCGGCTAGAAGAGAAGGGTCGTGTGCTTTTCACTAATCAGATTTGCTATTTATATGGCTTAATACATAGGTAAAATTAAACATAGTAATTGGATTTGATTGCTCTTATAATTGTAAGTGTAAATGGGTCAACTGGGGTTGCACTTAGACAATTTATAATGAATCCAACCCATCTCAGTGGAACCGCTGGGACGGTGACCTATCCGCTGGGACAGCATGCTATCAGCCGCTGGGACAGATTTAGCCATCTCAGCGGTTCAGCTGAGACTTTTCCCAGCTGTCTCAGCGGCTCAGCTGAAACAGACTGTTCTGTTTAAGCTAATCTTACTACCTAATCATAATTGAGATATGATTTCTTGAAGGCATAATCATGTTACTAATAAGGTTGATGTGTTAACACTTTAAGTTATAACAAGTCAAGCAGTATATCATACATGATTGAAAGAATGAAGTGTTTTACACTATTCAACATTTAACATTCCTAGTTCAATTTTGAAAGCATTAAACTTGGCCTCATCCAATGGCTTAGTGAAGATATCAGCCACTTGATTGTTAGTGGGGACAAATTCAAGGCAGATATCTTGAGATTCTACATGTTCTCTTATAAAATAATATCTTATCTCAATATGCTTAGTCCTGCTGTAAGAGACAGGATTCTTAGCAATAGAGATAGCACTGGATGAGTCACAATAAAGAGGAGAGTTACTTACCTTGAGGTTATAGTCCTCTATCTGGTGTTGAATCCACAATAGTTGTGCACAACAACTCCCTGCAACAATGTATTCAGACTCAACAGTGGAAATAGCCACACTTGTCTGCTTTTTGCTGCTCCATGATATCAACCTTCTTCCTAGGAATTGACAAGTGCCACTTGTGCTTTTCCTGTCTTCTTTGCAGCCTGCAAAATCTGCATCTGAAAATCATGTTAGTTCAAAATCATTGTTCTTAGGGTACCAAAGGCCAAGATGTAGGCTGCCTTTAAGGTATCTCAAAATCCTCTTTGCAGCTGAGTAGTGAGATTCCTTAGGACATGTCTGGTACCTAGCACACACACATGTAGCATACACAATATCTGGTCTACTAGCAGTTAAATATAACAGGGAACCCCTCAAGAACTTGTTCTTGATGAGAAAGCTAGACAAAGTCTCATACCAAACCCTAGGGGCTTGCTTAAGACCATAAAGAGCTTTCCTAAGTAAGTAAACATGACTAGAGAGGGTAGGATGTACAAAACCTGATGGTTGCTCAACATATACCTCTTCCTTCAAGTCACCATTGAGGAAGGCTGATTTGACATCCATTTGATACACTTTGAACCCCTTGTGGGCAGCATAGGCAAGAAATAGCCTAATTGCTTCCAACCTTGTAATGGGGGCAAAGGTTTGATCAAAGTCTATCCCTTCTTCTTGTCTATACCCCTTGGCTACCAGCCTTGCCTTGTTCTTTATGATTGTGCCATTTTCATCTAACTTGTTCCTGTAAATCCATTTGGTACCTATGATATTGTGTCCTTGAGGTTTTGGCACCAATTTCCATACCTTGCACCTGTTGAATTGTAGAAGTTCTTCTTGCATAGCTTGAATCCAAAAAGTGTCTTGGTTGGCTTCTTCAAACTTCTTGGGCTCCATTTGTGATAGAAAGCTCAAGAATAGGGACTCATTATGATCCCTACTTCTTGTTAATACACCTTGATTCTGATCTCCAATTATTTGTTCTCTTGGATGATCCCTTAGATGTCTTATAGATGTAGGTAGTCTGTTCTCAGCTTGCTGTGTTGTTTCTGCTGGTTCAGCAGTGTCTTCATCAGCATGGACTTCTTCCTCTTTAGGGATGGCAGCATCAGAATAAGCTTTGTTGCTGCTGGGTGTGTCTTGTATAGACATCCTTTCCAAATCCTTTTCATTTCCTGCCAAGACAGAAGAACTAGACCACCCCTTATATATTAGGCTGGTCTCATCAAATACTACATGCATAGACTCCTCTATAGCATGAGTTTTCTTGTTATACACTCTATAAGCTCTACTATATGAGCTATAGCCAACAAGAACACCCACATTGCATTTCTCTATAAACTTTGTTAATTGAGATTTTCCATTGTTTAAATTGTAGCATTTGCAGCCAAAGATTCTAAAGTATGAAATTGTAGGTTGTTTGCCTTTCAGAATCTCGTAGGGAGTTATTCTATGAACCTTATTGATGGAAGCTCTATTGAGAACATGACATGCAGTATTGACTGCCTCAGCCCAAAAGTATTCTGGGAGAGAGGAGTCACTAAGCAGTGTTCTCCCAGCTTCTATCAAGGTCATATTCCTCCTCTTAGCCACACCATTTTTTGTGGAGTCCTTGGGGAGGAGAACTCTTGGGTGATACCATATTCTTGACAAAACCTTGTCATAGATTCAGATTGAAATTCTGTGTCATGGTCAGTTCTAGTCCTGACCACAGCACATTGCAAGTCATTATAAATTGCTTTGACATGAGTTATAAAGATATTTAAAGTATCAAACTTCTTATTAAGGAAGAATACCAATGTATATTTTGAGTGATCATCAACAATCACCAAAGTATACAACTTCCCACCTAGGCTCTGAATTGTCAAAGGACCAAACAAGCCCATATGCAAGAGATAAAGACATCTTTCAGTGTCTTTGGAGCCAATACTTTTAAAGGTGTCCCTTGTTTGCTTACCCATTTGGCAAGCATGACAGGGACCACTTTTAATACATTTTATATTAGGACAATTCCTAACAAGGTTTTTAGAGAATAGTCTATACATTGTCTTGTAGTTAATATAAGCAAGTCTCTTGTGCCATTGAACACAAAGGGACTCATTCTCATTAGCTACTAGACAAACAGATGTAAGAAAATTACTACGTATAAAGTCTAAGCAATAAACATTCTCACTCCTAGTGCCTGAGAGAATATTCTCTAAGTCTTTAGACTTTTTAATCAAGCATTTGTCATTGTGGAATTCAATGACATATCCTAGATCACATAGTTGACTTATGCTTACTAGGTTGTATTGCAACCCTTCAACATAAGTTACCCTTGTAATTGAGACTATGCCATTGGAGATCATACCATATCCTTTGGTGATTCCCTTTTCAGATCCCCCAAATATAACTTTGGGTCCATTCTTCACAGCCTTGTAGTCCTGTAGAAGATTTCTTGTTCCTGTCATGTGCTTTGAGCACCCACTGTCCAAGTACCAAATATGGTTGAGGCTGGTACTTGAACTATCCTGCAAGAATGAGTTTAGTTATCCTTAGGAGCCCAAATAGCTTTGGGTCCTAGGTCCTTGTTAGCATGATGAAATGACCTTACATTAGCTGCACCCTTTGGAGGAAGGCTCATCTTTGCATATGACACATTAGGATTGTGCCAACAGTCTATGGCAAAGTGTCTCACTTTACCACAACACCAACATTCATGAATGTTGTATCTCCTCTTCTAAACATTTCTTGAGGGGTGTGCAGCACTGTCCATATGTTCAGTAGGAGAGATAGCAACTTTTCTCTTGTTTCTTTCAGCAAGGATTTGGCTGAAAGCCAATCTGTGGATAGTCTTAGTAGTCTTTGTCTTGATGGCATCAACTTGCTTTGGATTTTGGGCAATGCAAGTTTTGATGGCATTAGACACTGAGCAATTAGACATGTCCACTGATTTGACAGCAGTCATGTTCTTGGCTGAATCAACCTTAGAAGGCCTCGCTTTCTTATTCTTGAATGAAGGGGCTGATGTACCAAATACAAATGGTCCAGGTTGGGCCATTTGAATTTCCTTATGGGGAGCCTTCATAGCACTCAATCTCATACCCTTTCTTCCACTATTGGAAGGAGTGTTTTCCTTCCTATAGGCACTCCCATTCTTCCAGTGACCATACATGCTTTCATGGTCATACCTGTTGGAAGGGAGTAATACCTTTTGAAAGGTGGTCTGAGGCTTAGCCTTACCCCTGCTCTTTTCTCCACTCCCTTCTCCTACTTACATTTTATTGAATCTTAGTCCTCTCCTATTGGATTGAGAAGAGAAGGAGTCAATAATAGGGAGCACAGATTTTGGCTTGGAGAATTGAGCCACTGGGCTTCTTTCTTTCACAAGCTTCTCCTCAAGATCTTTGATGACCTTGTTCTTCAGGGATATGGTGCTCAGATGGGTGATAGTTATCCCCTTTAGATGGCTAATTTCCATATACATCTGACTCATCTTGGTAGAAGATTCAGTGCATTTTAGTTTTTCCATCTTAAGGGAATCAATCTTTTGGGTTTGCCTCTTGGCTGGCTTTTTGCTTCTTTTCAGAGCTTCCAAGAGAGCATCATACTTGTCAATCAATTGATTGACATCTATCTCAGCTTCTGAATCACTTCCATCAATTGATGAAGGCCCTCCAGATTCTGGACCAATCTTATAATCAGAAGAGGATATGGAATGAATTAATACATGTTCCTTTTCAGAGATGTTCTGACTGTCCTCCTCATCAGTGATGGCCATGAGGCTTAGCTGAACATTGTCCTCTTCATCCTCCTATATATCACTGTCTGAGTGTGATAGAGGGGCCCTGACTCCAACCTTGGTAGCAGGATAATCTTCATCTTCTTCTGTTGCAAACAACCATATGTAGGTTTCTTTTTCATTCTCTGAGTCTGAAGTTGAGGATTCAGATTCACTCCAACTTCTTCCTTTCTTTGCTAGGAAGGATTTTTCACCCTTCCTATCCTTCTGGTGATGATGCTTCTTATCACCCTTCTCCTTTCTTTTGGCTAGACAGTCTGCTATGACATGTCTAGGTTTACTGCAGCAATAACAAATAATATTATTTGAAACATGTTTACTAGATTTGGAATCATACCTGTCACCCTTTGGGTGCTGTCTTTCAGATTTCCCGTGGTCTTTCTTGGAGTGTGATGAGGAGGAGGGCTTGTTCTTCCATTGCTTCCTCCTCCTCATCTTCTTGAACTACCTAGAGAAGGCAGCAAACTCTGCATCAGAGGAAGAGCTATCTGAGGTGCTGATTTTAGATGTTTCAGATTCAGCACTTCTCCTTGGAGGAGACACCATCATTCCCTTGCTTTTCTTGGAGCTGTCAGCTTTGAGAGCTACAGATTTCTCCCTTGCCTGAGCCCTTGTTGATGTGTCCTCTTCCTTTCTTACAGACAGCTGCATCTCATAAGAGAGCAGCTTTCCAAACAGTGTATGAGTGGGGGTCTCACCCAGCCTAGCCACTTCCCTGATAGCACAGATTTTTGTGTCCCAATCACTTGTTAGAGATCTAAGGAACTTATCATTCAACTCATAATCAGTGAACACTCTCTCATAGGTTCTCAACTCATTGACTATTCTGAAGAACCTCTCATAGCACATAGAGATGCTCTCCTGGCTGAGCTGCCTGAAGACTTCATACTCTTGGTTGAGGAGTGACTTTCTATCATCTCTCACTTTAGCTGTCCCTTCCATATATACTACTAATGTGTCCCACATTTCCTTGGCAGTTGTGCAGTGTACCAAGTTATGAAATGTAGAGTCATCAATAGCATTGACAATTATGTTTTGTGCCCTTTTATCCATAGTGAACAGTGCAAGTTCATCCTTGGTTAAATCATTGAATGTCTTGGGCACTCTTCTTGTTGGATCTATGGTGGAGGCAGTTTGAAAGGTGAAAGGCCCTTGCTTTACAGTTATGTAGATCCTTGGATCAGATGCTTCCATAAACAATCTAACCCTTTGCTTCCATATGCCAAAGTTTTCTTTGTTGCATATGGGCAACTTCATGGATCCCATCTCCTTCTACAATCCAGAGGAAGCCATTGGATTGATAAGACTATTCCTTTATAGGATCTGGTCAGACAGTTATGTCCTTCTTGACCAACCTCCCTCTGATACCACTTGATAGTTTATATAGGATGTAGTCTTAGACACCTAGAGGGGGGGGGGGGGGGGTGAATAAGTTTCTTTTATTTTAGGCTTAGTGTTTCTGAATTTAGGTTAGCAAATTATCATACATAACCTTGCTTTTCTCTTTCACAAAAGGACCAGTGCACTCCCAATGGATGAACTCGGACATACATAACCTTGCTCTAGTAGCTCTTGCAACTGAACTTCCAGTTTGTCCATCTCTTTTGGCGTTATTGTTGAATTTTGAAGTGTAAGTGGAGTCCGGGCGATCTGCTTCTGGAGACCGCAGAGTCCGCGCGGTCTGCGTGAGCTCAATTTTGGCGGTCTGCTATGGTTAGCCAAATTTGCCCAAGTATATTTTTGTTCTTGTAGAGACCAGGCGGTCTGATACTTGACTAAGTAGATACCGAGCGGTCTGCATGGGCTTGGTCTGGCAGAATCTCTTAGATGGTATGGTTTGCTCAAGTTGGTTATATTCCTATAGTAACCGCGCGGTCTTGTTCTGGTGGCCGCGCGCTCCAATAAGGAAGGTGACCGTATCCCTCTGGGGCGGTGACGACATCCACCTGCTTGCCTATAAATAGAGGTGTAGGGGCCATCATTCATAAGTGAGAAATGTAAGAACTAAAGTTTGGATTGATTGTGCCGGTCTCAGTTTTGAGGTTGCGCTGGTTGAAGTTTGTTGACCGGTTTGTCGTGTTCGCAGGTTAGCGGTCAGCGGTCTCCTGTCAGCAATCTTCTTATCTTTCCAGCTTTGAATAACCAGTTCGCCATCGGTCTCGTCTGGGTGATCTGTGTTTGTAGTTCTTGGACTGTTTGCAGCAAACTCTGTGATCAGGCGACCTTCAACGGTCAAGCGGTCTTGAGTTGCGGTCTGGCAACAGTGGGCAATTCTTTCTATTATGTTTGTGGGATACTTCTGTGTCTAGTGACCGTGCGGTCTGGCGATCAAGAAGTGCGGACAGGGTGTTTTCTCAGTAGTTCAATAAGAGCAGGTTGTGTGGTCTGAGGTTGGCGGTCTAACAGTTAGCAGGTCAGCGATCTGTTCTGTTCACGCGGTCTCAGGGTTGTCATGCAGTCTTGCTGTTCTCGAGCGGTCTGTGCGGTCTCAGTTTGTCTAGCCGCCAGATGCTTGTTTTGTTGCTTGTTCTTCTCATCTCAGTTTTCTTATAAATCATGTCTCGCCATGTATGTCTCGCTTTGTAAAGAGATAGTCAATAAAAGATTTTCTTGCCCTTCTATTGTCACTGGTTACTTAACTTGAAGTTAATTGAAGTCTTCTGCTGCATTGTCTTCGATCCTTCTGAAATTTTAACATGGTATCAGAGGGAGGTTCCAAGCAGTGATCAGCTGAAGTATCTTGTTTGAGTCTCTGAAGTAATTGTTAATCAGTGTAATAACAATGGAAGGAGGATACACAAGAGGTCTTGGTATTGAGCTCCTTACACAGACTAACTTTTAAAAATGGAAGTCTTGCATGGAGAGCTATCTTCTTGGCGATAATTTATGGGAGGTAGTCGGAGGAGATGCGAGACAAGAAATTATAGATGAGGAAGGAAATGCTGAGCAGGTGAAGGCTTGGAAGAGAACAAATGCAAAGGCAAAGTTCACTCTCAAGCGTGCTATCATTCCGGAGCTATTTGATCACATTATTGGATGTCGATCTGCTGCTGAGATTTGGACAGCCTTGGATGGATTGTTCAATAAAAAGAATGTAGCTCGGCTATAGTATCTTGAGAATGAGTTGGCGAAAGCAACTCAAGGAGCTTTGTCCATTTCATCTTTCTTCTTGAAAATGAAGAACCTATGTGCAGAGATATCAGCATTGGACCCAGAATAGCCTATTTTAGAAGCAAGGTTGAAGAGACACATAATTAATCCGCGGCTTGCGGAGGGAGTATGTGGCCTTTGTCACTTCTGTGCAGGGTTGGCCCAATCAACCATCTTTGCTAAAGCTGGAAAATTTGCTTGCTTCGCAAGAGAGCTTGTCAAAGTAGATGGCTGGGATATCTATCTCTGGGGGAGAAAGTGAGGTTCTCTATTCTGGCAAGAAGAAGAGTTGGGACAAGAAGAAGAAGTCATCTATTAGCGATGGAACTTCAACTTCATATCAGCAGGAGAGGAGCAATGCTCCTAAGCGAGATGGGAAGAAGAAGGAAGGGTCAAGGTGCTACAGGTGCAATCAGCTTGGTCATTTCAAAAGAGATTGCAGAGTCAATCTTCAGTCAGGGCATGCTGCAGGAAAATAAGAGGTAGGTTTCAATGCCGAAGATAGGTGGAATGATGGAGCTTTCATGACGGGCACTTGTGTTTGGGCTTTGGCTTCTATCAACTATCAAGATGATTGGATTGTGGACTCTGGGTGTGGTCATCACCTCACCAGAGACGAGTCGAAGTTCTCTTCTTTGCAGACATACTCAGGTAATGATGTTATCATTAATACTGATGATACTGTTCATACAGTTGAGAAGGAGGGAGTCGTTTCTTTGAACGGTGATAGAGGTCCACTCGCATTGAGAAGTGTCTATCATGTGCCGGGTATATAGAGCATTCCAGATCTTTTCTTCTCCTCAAGAATTCTTTGGTTAGCTCCTCCAGCTCTCCAAGGTGCCCAGCTTCAACCTTGGCTTGGGAGGGGAAGCGCTCAAAAGATCTTCTGGGTGTGTGGTGGGACCTCCACGCTGCTGCCAAGGGTCGTGCCTTTCGTTCTAAGTCTTCGATCAGGTTCTTCCGCGGGATCAGTAAGTGCTCGCTGCCCCCTAATCGGGGGTCTGAACTCCTCGTTGGACCAAAATACTGGTTCCAACATTTTTGGTGCGGTGAGCGTGGACAGCAGCGAGTGCAAGAAATTTCCGGGGAGGCAACATGGTCGAAGGGGGTGAGCAAGAGGGCGACTTCGGCAGTTTGCCACCCGCCGGTGACAACAGAGATGATAGCGGATCTTCGCAGGGAGATGCTCGAGACCATCAATCTCTCCTTCCCCGTGGCACGGGGCGAGTTCGCGACTCCAGCACCTCAGGTCGTCCAGCCTTCGGGGGTTGGCGAGAATTCCCCGGGGCAGAGAGCTGGCAAGGAAGTGGCCGACGAGGCACCAGGGCGAGATCTGGCAGGGAAAGAGCTATTTCCGAGTCCGGTGAGCGCTGCCCTGGCGAATGCTGTTTCGGCGAGCGATATGTCGTCGATTGCTGTTTTGGCGAGTGCAGGTCCGGTCAGGGAGCTCGTGGGGCGGGTCGAGCAGGTGAGAGTGACGACTGGAGGAAGTTCGTTCTGCGAGTTGGTGCTCTCGGCACCACTCCTAGAGGGGTTCAGAGAACCGGATATGATGTACTATACCGACAAGGATGACCCCGTCCCGTACATGCAGTGGTTCGAAGATATGGTCTCCCTCAGACCCCCTGTCAGACGCTTTCAATTACCGACTCTTTGCAACCATGTTGAGGCTCTCAAGAAGGCCATCAGAAACGACCTGCTTTTCCTTTAGGTCGGCGAGCTCTTTCTTCGTCTCTTGCAGCTCGCGCTTTAGATCCTCGTAGTTTCTCTCCGTCGTTAGGAAGCAGCGACCTGCCATTTGAGCGAGCTCCATCCTGTAAAGCTGAGCTCGTGCGCACTCATAAGCGAGCGCTCGGGAGGAGAGGGCGTGGAATTCCGCAGCGTCCTCCCGCCCATGGAGACCGAAGGACAGGGCGAAGACCTCTCCTCCAATGACCTCCCGCTCCACCCAGGAGGGAGTGAGGGTGGATATCGAGACCCGGTTGGCGTCTGAGTCCCACTCCAACACGGGCTCGCCGGCCGCGTCCTGATGCTTGGTGCCGAGGCAGAAGTTGTGGTGGCCGGGCGGGGCGGGTGTGATCGGCATGCGGGCGGTCTCCTCAGGGGCCTCCCCGACCCCCTGGTCGGCGAGAGAGTCCGCTGGGGTTTCAGCACCAGACGAGCTTTCAACGAGCCCCTTCCCCTTGGCGAGGGTCGGGAGTCGTTTCTTCTTTGGCGGCGGGGGATTGAGGGATGACCCACTCCTCGCGGGTGCGGGCCGCTTCTTGGAGACGGAGGAAGTGTTGGGGGCCTCGCGGCAAGCGGCGGCAGCGGCGAAAGCGAGTCCCAGGCCCGGGGTGATGGGTGCAGCCTTCGCATAGGGGGGGTGGAGCGGAAGATCTCGCTCCCCTGCGGATGATAAAAGGTGGGTTAGAAAAAGAAATATAAAACATCGATGGGAATATTGCGGGACAAGAAGCAAGCGTGAGCCAAACCTGCCCCGGGTGGCATGGGGAGTAGCGAGTCCACATCCCTTCAGAGGTAACTGACCTCGAAGGTGGTTGACATGTATTGGAAGAGCTCAGCCTCGTGGCCGCCGAGCTTGGGGGGACGGTAGGTGGGCTCATCCCGCTGGACGGGCGAGAAGGGGACGTTGCCAAAGGGCCCCTTGACGAACACAAACTTTTATGCCCAGTAATGACTTTTGTTCACCATCTCCTAAACTTTGGCATGCTGGCTCGCAAAGAAGGCCGTCCCATCCTTATTCGCGCGAAAGGAGAACAGCTTGCAGAATACCGGCAAGCTAAACTCAATGCGCTCTTCGCGCAGGTAGCACGCGAACCCCACCATGAACGCGATGGAGTTCAGGGTCATCTGGCTCGGGATGATGTCGTAGTATTTTAGTAGCTGGAGGATTCGCGGGAAGCAGTTAGAAAGAAATCCTAAGCTAATGCGAGAAAGGAATGCGAGGGGAAGGGTAGCGAGCAAATTACCTGGCTGATCTCCAACCACAAGGGAAGCCGCAGGCCGACGTCGAAGTGGGCCGCGAAGATGGCAAGCTCATCCGTGTGGAGGTCATTGATGGTCTCGGTCTTTGTCGAATGACGAGCAAAGAATTTCGGCGAGATGTAGTTGGCCACCACCGAATGGTACACGCTCTCGGTGAGCGAGCAGGTGAAGAAGGAATGGTCGCAGAACGTGAACGCGCACTTGGCCCGACCTTTCGTATCGTCGTCACCACCAATGGTTGTTAAGTCGGAAGCGAGTGCGAGAACAAAAAGGCGAGAGCTCGCGAGAATGAAAGAGGGTTGAGAGAGTTAAATGCGGTGGTTGACTATTGAAGACATGCCTATTTATAAGAAACTAAAGGCGGTGGGGAGGAATCGAGGCGTCAGGGGTGCGGGTAGCCGAATCCCGTCGTGATGCGCCTCGGTACTTGAACCCACCCACCACTAGAGAACTCACCGCGGTGCAGCAGGGACAGATCGTTGTTAGGTGAAGCGTGTAACGGTCTCCCCAGCATACAGCTCGCAAGGACGACCGCCGGCACCCCCAGCATCCAGCTCGAAAGGGTTCAGCCTAACCAAATGGTCTGCAGACCATGCACCCCAACCCCTCTCTGTCCCACCACAGGGCCCAGCAGGTTGTTGGAGGCCGCAGCCCCCCTTTTCATGAGAAATGATTCAGTTAAGCGGCAGCGCAGGGACTTCCCAGGAGGTCACCCATCCCAGAATTGCTCCAGCCCGAGCACGCTTAACTATGGAGTACTTTCACTTCTCATCACCAACTGAGCTGCAGCTCAATTGGTGATGAGAAGTGAAAGAACTCCATAGTTAAGCGTGCTCGGGCTGGAGTAGTTCTGGGATGGGTGACCTCCTGGGAAGTACCTGCGCTGTCGCTTAACTGAATCATTTCTCATGAAAAGGGGGGCTGCGGCCTCCAACAACCCGCTGGGCCCTGTGGTGGGACAGAGAGGGGTTGGGGTGCATGGGCTGCAGCCCATTTGGTTAGGCTGAACCCTTTCGAGCTGGATGCTGGGGGTGCCGGCGGTCGTCCTTGCGAGCTGTATGCTGGGGAGACCGTTACAAAGCGAGTCCCAGGCGAGCCGCGAGAGAGGGGTGTTGCATAAAAGGGGTTCGTGAATACGATAGGAAGCAACAATAAAGAGTGAGCAATAATGAAAGAAAAATCTCGCTATTATTCGGGAGGCATCAAAGTGATATCATTGTTTACAGGTTGCCGTAGAAAATAAAAGTAATAATGAATAAGGGGTTATTTGCGAGTTCTCCAGGCGAGCGCGAGGGAGATCAATAGCGGATCAACTTCCATCGACCTCGTCCTCGCACCCCCGAACTCGGCGGTATGCGTAGATAGTGATACGCACGGACCGCACGGAGCTCGCGCAGCAGCAGCCAGAATTGGTCCTCCGCCCGCGTGAGGTGCACTCTGGGAGAGGTGGCCTCGTGGCGGGCGTCAATTTGCAGCTCGGCGAGAACTCGGGCTAATTCATCCTCGATCGTGGCGAACCGCTCCTCGCAGGATGCTCTCTCCTCACGCGCTTGGTTGCGCAGCTCTTGCAGCATATACCCTTGCTTCTCGAGCACATCAACGACTCGCCGCTTCATCGCTTCAGGGTCCCGAGGATTGCCGAAGAATTCAGCGATCTTATCCGGCGAAGGCACGGGCGACATCTCTCCTCTCCAAACTCCAACTCGGCGGAGGACTCCTGGATTTCTGCGAAAAGATAATTAGCGAGCAGTATGAGAGGTATTCTGTTAATGTATAACTGACCAACCTGACAGGGCCGCGGCCTCTTTACCGGGTCGCTGGCGGGAGGAGCTCGTTTGCCCTTGGAAGGCCTCTGAATACTTCATCGTGACGGATTTCCCCAGGCCAGTAACGCGGGGGAGGTTGCTCGCAACCCGGATGTCAGTGGGAGGCAAGCTGTCGGGACTTTGATAGCCCAGAGGGTTGAACCCAAGGACGAGGAATGTCCGGTCCGGTGGGGGCTGCGTGCCCGGAGGAGGCTGTGAGCCCGACAGAGGTAGCGAATTAAGTGGGGGCTGCGAATCCGGAGGAGGCAGCGAATCCGGCGGGGGAGGAGAATCTGGAGGGGGCGACGAACCCAGCGTGGTGGCGCGCCTCCCGGGAGTCGCGAGGAGATTCTCTGTGAAGAACGAAAAACTCAGTAGGAGAATTCGCAGAGGGGACAATGTCGGAATCTTACCCGGTCGTGGCGAAGGCGATAGGTTGAGAACCTCCACGTGGGCGGCCGAAGAATTGTTTCCCCCGGGGGAAGGAAGGAGAGTACCTTCCAGGGTCTCGCTTGCTGGACCCCCGCCAGAGACGCGCTCTGAAGATTAAAAGGTTAGCACAAAAATGGGGGAGAAAAGGCATGCGAATCCGAGTACCTGTTCGGCGAGTGCGGGATCATGCAGCATGTCCCGGAGGGAGGACTGCGTCATCCCGAAGCATCGCCGCACCACTTCCACCCTCTTCAGAACAGGGGGAGGCGGAGCCTGCCGGGCGCACCAGGGGCGAGTCGTTTAGTGACAGATTTCCCCCTCGCGCGGGACGCTGCCAAGCGGGCTTGAGCTTCTTCCGAGAGAGGCATCTTCAGTAAAGGAGGCTGCGAGTAGCGAAGGGAAGGAAGGAAGGAAAGGGTCCCTCATCTCCCCGGAATGTTCGTATTTATAGTGCTGGGAAGGGGTGCCTACCAAAGATTCGTGCCAGCTTATCCTCGTCCGGCTAACACGAAGGGTTGGATGTCTCTTCACGAGCTTAGCATAATCTCACGAAGAGCGGGGATTGTGTACAACCCGGTGTTCACTGACTCACGGAGAAATTAATCACAGGCGGACTAGGGAGTGCTCGTCGACTCGCGGCGAGTACCCTGCCAGGGCTAGGCGAGGCGGACCAGGGATCTCGCTCGTGAGTAGCGAGCGGCGACAGCATGAGTGTGTTGAAGACCTCTCTGGGGTGCATTTAGCCAGGGTGAGTCAGAAGAGGTCTCGCAGCGTTAGTCTGGCGTGGCGAGTGGAGGTTCGCCCCCACTCGCAAGAGGAACTCTCGTGAGCCCAGCTCGCAAGGCGGCTAGCGAGTGGCGCCTTCATGGGCCACTCGCCCAGCAGGGGCTGCAGGTGAATTTACCCTGATACCCCTGGTGGGCTGCCAATATCCCTCCAGAATAGTGGAGTTTGGCTGTTATCAGACCAATTTGGGGTGCGTATAGTAAAACCAAAAGGCGGAATCCCGCTATTAGCAGACCAGTTCAAAAAGGCTATAAATAGACCCTTTTGGTCACCTTGGGAGAGCATTCCAGATCTTTGCTTCTCCTCAAGAATTCTTTGGTTAGCTCCTCCAGCTCTCCAAGGTGCCCGACTTCAGCCTTCGCTTGGGAGGGGAAGCGCTCAAAAGATCTTCCGGGTGTGTGGTGGGACCTCCACGCTGCTGCCAAGGGTCGTGCCTTTCGTTCTAAGTCTTCGGTCAGGTTCTTCTGCGGGATCAGTAAGTGCTCGCTGCCCCCTATTCGGGGGTCCAAACTCCTCGTTGGTCCAAAATACTGGTTCCAACAATGTACATACAACTAATGTTTTGGCCTTAAGGCCTTACAAGTTTTTCAACAGAAGTGTATATACTTTATATGGTTTACATACTTCGGCACACAGATCGATAATACATGAAAACTACAAAACACTTCGGCCTTCGAGGGCCAGCTTAGCTTTGGGCTTCTTGCCCGCTATTTCTTGCTCGGATCGCCGATACCTAAACTATCCACAAATAAGTGGTAAACGAGGGTCAGCTATGAGATGACCATAAATCATATAACGATCCCACTGTCCGGCCATTCTAGCCAACTCTAGGGCGGCGGTACTACACTCCTGCAAGCAAGCCGTACAAGCAGTATATATATATATATCAAATGAAAGTGCAACTACTCTAAACATAGTGGATTTTTAAGTACATTCAATTCATCTAGGTTGAGCTTCAAAGTAAGTGAACCTAGATATGCACATGATATTGGTTGGTCTACCTGAAGGTTCCTTCAACCGCCTAAGCATGATGTTAATAAACATTAATCACAAACGTTGGTACGCATGACCACACGTTTTCACGCTCTCAATGCATGTTTAGGTGAACTCTTACACGAGCAGTTCCACCAATCCAAGTATTGCAAACTCAGATTCTGTTTGAACAATTTACTGGTCAAGCGCCTCAGCTTCGACTCATTCTCTCCCATGGTTATAGCCATGCTCTGGAGCCGAACACTATGGTGCAAGTTTGATTTAGTCAATGCCCGTTGTTCCAGTCATCCTGGTCGCAAACATGATGCAGCTATAACTTCACCTAAGCCTGATCTCGTTTAACCACATTCATGCTACGCACCTAATCCACTCGAGAGGATATAGGCTTCACGATCACTATCATCATCGGAGGTCTAAGTTCACTCCACTACAGATTTGTGGAGAAGGTTTGCATTCTACCACCACAACAATGAGGTTTTTGCTAAGTGTTTCAAGAGCTCTTTTAGTCCAACCTTTCGCATTGAGATAATGCATTTATTAGAGTCTTCTCTGGCATGCAAATCAAGCATCACCAATCTGGACCAACAGCCGCAGATGGGATTCACACAGCATGCCTAAATCCGCAAACCAATCATATTTTTATATGCAATATATGTCGGGGATGAACATAATCGACACGGTGGAGGTCAAGCCTTCCACTAATCAGCAGAGGAGACACTTCCATATGCAAAAATAACAACATAAAATAGGGCAAGCACGTCCTAAGGCTGGAGAGAAAGATCGTTACCCTTGACGATTGTTTCGGTGCCATGAGGTAGAAATCTAGTTGGATGGAAAAGAGCGCAATGGACAGACCTCCGTGGGTCTGAAATCGGCTTTTGATTCCTAGCTACGGAGCTCCAACAATGGTAATCTCAAGCTCTCCTTCTTCCTCTTCCCTCCAAGTCTAATCAAAAGCTATCAAATAATAAGATAAGGAGGAAGACTTGTTGCCAACTCTTTAGTATGAAAGTACAGATTGATCTGGAACGTTTGATCAAATTTCATAAAGAATTGAATGACCACGATGCAGATTTTGCGATACTGTTTTTGTCACCTAACGCCCGACGATAGCACTAATGCGTTGCGGTATCCCTGTGATCTTATCCATCATAGCATAACAAATTGGTTGGAATACCTACCGCCGACGGTAGTACTACTGCGTGATGCTAGCCATCTAGGTGACTATGTATCGTCTTGATGTCTAGACGATCGCCTTGACCTCTAACTGATCGCATTGACCATCTAGTCGATCGTCTTAGAGGTCCACTACCACCAGCGGTAACATCTTACCTCTAGTATCGCCTTGACATCTAGAAGACATGGCAAACTTTCAGTCGATTGACATGAACATAGGTTTATTGGCTTGAAGCTACCGCCAGCGGTATCATTCTACCGTGGCGCGTTAGCGTCTAGTCGATCAGCTAGACATCTAGCCGACACGATCCCCATCTCGACGACACGAGAATCCTCAAGATGATTTCTACTACAAAGGTAGCACCTACCTCTCAATGCTAGCTCTATGCTATAGATTTTCTTGCTTTTCTTAGCATTAGGAAAACTGGGGTGTTACAATAAGGGTGATAAAAGAAAATAATATATAACAAAGAATCATGCAAATACACACAACGGAAAGTAAAAAAGCAGCCGAACTCATGCAAACATGAAAAAAAAAGAATAAAAAATGAAATTGAGTAAGAAAAGCAGGGGAAAACATGAGATGCCTCCCAAGAATGCTTTGTTTAACATCCTTGAGCTGGACTAAATACCTTTTTAAAGCCGTTTTACCATAAAATAGCAGTCTTAAAGCAAAAGAAGATAAGTCTAACATTCAAAGGCAGTTAAATAAGACCCACATAAAGGTAATTATCAAGATACAAATCAGTTATATGCCAACTTGCGATAGTCCCCAGATGAGGGCCGAGATAGGCCAAATTTGGGATTTGAGATGGGGGAAAACTAGTTTTTCCCGCATTGCCCGTGTCTTCCCTCCATCCATAGGGTGGACGAATTTCTCTCATCAGTTTTTCTCTCTTCTTCTCAACCAATGATGACTTCCACCGCCCCACTTTCTAAACATCCATGCACATTTTACTAGATAGAGACGTGGGCGTCACATCTTCTCCTGATGAAGGTAGAAGGTCAGCCCACCTAATAGTTTTATTAGATTTTGGTGAGTTGGTCTGGTTGCTCACTACCCGCAGAGGTAGGAAATCAACCCACTTCACCAGCTTCATCCTTTCAGATTGTTCCACATCATAACTATTGGATTTTGCAATTTGCACACTCCTCACCGATGATGGTGGAAGGGCATCCCACTCAACATTGTTCGTATATAAATTACTAAAAGTTCCCAAATCTCTAGGTTCCAAATCTGCACGGGTGGTCGAAAGCTTGACCACTTCAAGTTCTTTTTCTAGTCATTTTCTCTTCTACATGATCTTCGGCAACACCTTCTAGCTCAATCACTTTCCTCAGCACCTTCCTCTTCATGCTCGTCCATCAGGTCTTCCATCTCCGCGAGAGTGCCTTCAACCACGGGTGGCTCCAATGCATCAACTTTCTCAAGTATGGCATCATCTGGGTCAACATTAATAACTCTATCTAAATGCACACTAGAAAAATCATCAAAATAGATAAATGCGGGTCCGCACCGCATACCTCTGTGGGGAAAGAGGCCTACCCATTTGCCAGATGCAAAGTGGCGCCAAGCAGTTTCAAAGAGGGGAACCAAAAACAGGTGGAGATTTATTCTCCGATGGGACCATCAATTGAAAATCATCAATGATTTTCTTCCCCCCTAGAGTAATTTCCACTTCATTAGCAGATCCCTCAGTACAAACCGGATACCATTGGCCAAAACCAGTGACGTACAATTTTCTGCAATTGGCTCTATGCAAAATTTCTCTGCATCCTGAAGAGATAACAAGTTACAGGAGGAGCCCATGTCGCATAATACATGGGTATTTTTATTATTAATCTTAATATTCAAAAATATACCTTCGATGGTGATGATGATTCCTCGAAGGAGCAACGAGCCTGGAATTTTGGGTTAAATTTAGTATTACTAGGGAGCATTCCATGCGGTCACTCTGCCAACATATTTGCAATTTGGCCTAGTTTCTCTTCCATGCTTTGAATAATGGCCCGTTTATTCTGGATCGCAGCATTTGTCTTTTCCATGAACTTTTCCATCATTATCTCAATTTGATTCTTCTCATTTGACTGGTGTGGGAACTGATAGGAATTTGTATTTGACCCGATATGGCCTCCTTGATAATTCCCCTTCTTCAAGAGAATTTCGAATGATTCCTCCATCCGGGATTATACGGGTTAGATGGGTAATTGTTATGGGGCGGATTGCCCACATAATCGACCTCTTCTAAACTTTTAGGAGAGGCAGAGGAGGATCCCAAAACAGAATTACACTTATAGGAATGATGACTAAGTGTGTCGTAATAGTCACACGAGATAACATGAACTGCAACAGAAGGTGCATTGTTAGCACCCAAAAAACTCAGCTTGTCTAGCTTTTGATTCATCAAGCTCAGCTATGTCGCCTAGGTATTAATGTTATCCACCTCAAGGACTCCAACCACCTTCTTCTAAACATGTCGAGTACCACTGCACTACATGTTATTCAACTCCATCTATTTGATTACATAATACACTTCTTCTGATGTATTTCCCATTAGTGACCCTCCTATAGCAACATCAATAGTATCATGGATAGGAGGCTCCACACTGTGATATAAAATTTGCACCTACAGCCATTTCTCTATTCCATGTTGGGGGAATTTGTGCAGAAGCCCCTTGAAATGCTCACAATCTTTTGCTAGAGATTCCTGATCAAACATGTGGAATGTGGCAATCTCGTTTCTAGCCCTCTTAAGCCATTTTGTAGGGAAATATTTGCTCAAGAACTTCTTATGTAGGGCATCCCAAGAGGCAATGGAACCATGAGCTTGAGATAGTAGCCATTATTTTTCCTTATCTCTAAAGGAGAATGAGAATAAGCGCAACCTGGCGGCAACATTTGTGACACCATTGTAGCGGAAGGTGTCACAAATCTTCATAAAGTTGTCAATGTGGAGTTGCGGATCCTCAAGAGGGAGGCTGCCAAATTACACTATATTATGTATCATGTGAATTATGGCCAGCTTGATCTCAAAAGTTTAATTAGCAATAACAGGACAGAGAATAGGGGAGGCGCTTTCAACCATTGGGAGAGAATACTCTCACATTGTTCTTCGGCGGGGAGGTTGAATCCCCTCCTCTTCAACATTGACTCTACCATCATCTTGACGGTCCCCCATTTCTTCAGCAATACGTCTTAGCATTCACAAGGTTCTTTCAATTTCATGGTCGTAAGGGATGATTGCATGATCACCCCTTCGTATCAATAAAAGACAAGACCCTTGCACAAAGAACACCAAAAACCCTTCTCCAAGCACGTTATCTCAAACAACACTTAAGTGATAGAAAACAAAGAAAAGAAAGTGGCAAAATCTTGCCATGAACTCTTCGTCGAAGTACCTCCAAGGATTTTTTTCCGTGCTCCCCGGCAACGATGCCAAAAACTTGATGCATGACAAGGGTACCAGCCTCAAGTAATAAAGTTATGAGTTTACACTCTGAGATTGTTGTATCACAGGGAGCAACAGAAAGGTAGTATCCATCGACATCGAATTCATTATCAAGTCTAGCCAAATTTATTTAAAGATTGTAGTTTCGTTAGCAACTAATTAACTATGAACTTCTCCGAAACAAACCAACCATTCCACAAATCCATTCACAATTCCAAAATCCAAATCAAGATTCGATAACATCAAAATTCCTACACTTGTAGTGGCTATCAACAACAAATAAAATCCAAGCAAAATCGAAAAATTATACCGCTAAAGAAGCAGGAAGAACAAGATACTACTCCCTGATTTCATGATGGAAGTGTGGATTGGTCTTCCGCCTTCCAAAGGTACATCGTGGATGCATCGGGGTCCGAGAGGCACTGTCACCAAGCTTTTATCCCCATGCGGCCGGCGCCACACCTCCCATGGGGGTGCGTCCGGCGCCATGCCCCCCTTGGGGTGCGGCTGGCGTCGTGCCCCCCATGGAGATGCAGCCGGTGTCGCGCCCCCATGGGGATGCGGCCGGCGCCGCACCCCCCTTGGGGGTGTGGCCGGCGATGTGCCTCCCTACGGGAGATGCGACCGGCACCGTTCCCCTCTCGGGGGCGACTGGGATGTAGGTACCCTTCCTTTTCAGGAGAGCACGCGTTCCCATCTTGAGAGGCGCGGGCTTAAGCAGGCGCGTGCAATTGCATTTTTGGCCTTCCACCCGCTAAACAAGCTAAGCGCGCTCAGAACGCTCCCGTGTTCGTTGCGCGCTCAAAACGCCCTCGTGTTCGTTGCACGCTCAGAATGCTTCCGTGTTCGTTGTGCGCTCAGAACGCTTCCACTTCACGATGCGCGCGACAATTAACCTTTCCCAATTTCCTAGATTACAGGTCCAGTTCACTTCGCTCAATGCCGTCAACGAAGCTGCCCAAACTGCCCAAGTTGACCGAACTGCCCGGGGGGCAAGACGGGAATATTCAAAAAGTGGTGATCTGTGTGCTCCAAATCAACTAACGTGATTCGCTCGTCAGGTGATTATGGTGGTTACGACGACGAGATTACCAGGCTACCCCTGCCCAAGGCTATAAAAGGAGCTCGGGGCCTTCATTTCAAGATACCTTGCCTTCTACAGCGGAGAGAGCTCCTTTGAAGATTTACTTGGAGTTCTCTTTCGGCACTTGAAGATCTCCTTCGATCTTCTTCGAATCTTCGAAGATCTTATTCGAACTTTCGAAGGTCTCCTTCGTGCTTTGAAGATTTTCCTTAGCTTTGGAAGATAGCCTTTTAAGCGGGTTGAGAATCCATTAAGCTATGAAAGGCGACTCGAGAATCTCACTTTTGTTCCCAGAAAAATACTTAGACTCTCGAGAGGTGGCCTGTCACCCTCAAGGTTTTCTTTCTCTGCCATTGTAACGAGAAACGACCTGTCACGCTCGAGTTCTCAGCTTTCAATTGTAACGAGCCAGAAGCTAGTAGAATTTGGCCAGCACATTTTCGACCGCATGGTTTTTCACCCTTTTCGGGTTTTCCACGATAAAAAGTGTTCTTGTCATTTAATAACTCTCTCATTGACTATTTACGTGCTCGGCTCGCTCGTGAGCTGAGGTGGTTCAATTCGGCTGGTCTACCAGAGCGTCGAGTGACCCGCAACATAAATGATAAGAAATCTAAGTATCAAAAGTTCACAAGACCGTAAAAAACAATCATCGAAAATTAATCTAATGATCTAGAACTAAAATAACTACAGACTTTGAATCAAATGCTAGATTAACACGCCAAGGACACTTATAAACACATTTATTGAGCATGATAGTGAATTTAAAAATCAAAGCATATCAAGTAAGAAACCAAATGCAATGGATGATGCAGATGGCTATAAATCTAGAGCAATGTTATACGCAGACCTGTTTTGGCATTTTGTGGATGAGACTGAAGAGATTGCAATTTTGCTATGCTTCATTAAATACTATTTCTTATTATATTCCTATTTTGAGTGTTTGTATAAGAACAATGGACTGTTCATTATGTGGGACAATTTGTTTACTTTCATTATTTTGTTAGATTTTATTAAGTAAACATGATATAATGATTTTTTAAATTTTGGGCTGTCAATAGCTATATTAGCTATTGAGCTGCGAATAGTGCTTTATTGGGCTGCTATTATCTTTGGGCTACCAACAGTCAAACATGGGCTGCTTATATAAACTCTCTTTTTTTACTCCTTGGAGAAAGAGAGAGAGAGAGTGAGAGAGAGAGACGTGTGTGAGAGAAAAGGAGAGAGCACGTGGGAATCAAATGCTCCAATACTATTTATATTAATGCATAGCTTATATAACAAAATATGAATTTACACAAAAAAAATGCAATTTTGTTATGCTTCGTTAAATACTAGTTCTTATTATATTTCTATTTTGAGTGTTTGTATAAGAACAATGCACAGTTTATTATGTGGGACAATTTGTTTACTTTCATTATTTTGTTAGATTTTATTAAGTAAACATGATATAATGATTTTTTAAATTTTGGGCTGTCAATAGCTATATTAGCTATTGAGCTGCGAATAGCACTTTATCGAGCTGCTATTATCTTCGGGCTACCAGCAGCCAAATATGGGTTGCTTATATAAACTCTCTTTTTTTACTCCTTGGAGAAAGAGAGAGAGAGAGTGAGAGAGAGAGACGTATGTGAGAGAAAAGCAGAGCACGTGGGAATCAAATGCTCCAATACTATTTATATTAATGCATAGGCTCACGGCTATGCATAGCTTATATAACAAAATATGAATTTACACATAAAAAAATGCAGAGTTGTTTTAATATTTCTATTACAATTATTTCTGAGTTTCATAATATAAATATCTAATTATCTTTTCAAAAACTATAGAAAGTTCATATTTTTAATTTTATTGAAAAATGCATAGGCCCAAAATACCTTTTACTCTTTCAATTATTGCATGACAATTCTCAAGCAAAAATTTAGTGTGAAATTGCTGTACAAACAAATATGCTTACTTATGTTTGGAACTTTCAAGGCAGCATTTCTAATCCAAGCTTCAATTTGGGGTCAAAGCATTCCAGACTGCTAACAACTGGTACGAAGGTCTTGTCAATGTTTAGAGCCAGAACAACGTTCCCGTGTACCCGCTTTTTAAACAGAGGTAGGATTCGCATGCTGCGAGTATGAGAAAGAGATTTATCGATTTAAACACAGTTGATTGTAACAATAAACACAGTTGATTGTAACAATAAACACAGTTGATTCTAACGATAAACAATTATTCATCATATTTTTCTCTATTTGTTTTTGGACATTAGAATTACAGATCTATGGGTTGATTGATGAGGCCAGGATGCTACTTCTTGGCAGCCTTTACCTTATGTTGTTGCAATAAGTGTTAGTAAGAACATAGCTATTTCATTTATGATTATACAATTGCCATGGAAGGGAATGTATGAGATCTCAGAAGCATCTGACCCTTCATCATATGGGCTATAACTTGTAGAGATATGCTGAATCAATGGGAGGCCAGATTCAGCTTTCCACCATAGATCTCTGGGAGCTGGCTCTCATCGATATCTTCGAGCAATGTGGCCCTCAGGTTTTTATCTTCCACAAAGATAAACTGCACAGGCACAAGAAAAAATCACACTTGGTTGGAATTACCATCATTCAAAACAAAAAATACTGAGTTAAATTAGATGTAAGAAATGTTAGGGAGCAGGAACCAAAGGGAGTCGAAGATGAAGTATATACACTGACAACCAAACCTGCTGATGTGGAACGGCGGCGCGAACCCGTTGTAGAGCACGAGTTTTGGGCCCATACGGGGCCGATTGCCCATCTGCCATATTTAGCTTCTCCAGATCGACGATCTGACTCCGCGGATGCGTCCGGAATTTTCTCTATATGTTTTTTCATATATAACTTTTAGATTTTTCAGTCATTATTTAGTGTAATCGGGTACCTGACACTCTCGGCCAATCATAGTCATTGATGTCAGTCAAGGTGCCCTAATATCCTTTTATTATAAATAGGAGTAGGGGGTTGCCATCTTATTCATTACAAATTTTGGAGAAAGTATTCCCGGAATCCGGTGATCCCCACATGGTGATGATTCCGTGAGGCCCTAGGTGACAACTCTTAGGTGATTTCCTTCTCCCCAAAATATCGCCTATCCCTAACATTCATTTCCCCCTCCCAAAACCCGAACCGCACTCCCTCTTTGCTGTTCTCATGCCCAGCAGGAAAAAAATCCACTTTCCTTCCTGTTCTCATGCTCTGGAAGCAGATCCGATCTTCCCCTTTGCTGTTCTCACACCCAGCTGGAAGACCCCACCTTTTTCTTCCCGTTCTCACGCCCAGGAAGCAGATCCAAACCTCCCCTTTTTGCGGTTTTCATACCCAGCCAGCCCAGCAACTCCTATTTCTCCCCTCCAGGCCTCCTCCCACCTAAATCCCTTCACAACCACCCCTCCCCATCAACCGCCGACGCCTGGGTTGCTGACCTGATCCGACCCTCCTAACTGCCCAAATCTGCCCCTTCCAGCAGCCCCCGTCACAATTTTGACCCTCCACGCGGAAGAAAACCAAACTTTGTTTTGCTTAATAAAATAAATTGCATCGCTTAAATTATTTAAGTGTGATTTAATTATTTATTGTTTGTTTGTTCCCTCCGTCCCGTCCGGTTTGCATGCTACATACAGGAGAGTTACTTATTTGCACCTCACTTATGGTTGCTTGTTAGTCGCACACCCACGTGTTCCACGACGGTGTTTAAGTGTATTGCAAATTTGCAATCGTTGCATGAGTTTTCACATTGCATGTAGGGTTAGGACATCATTTGTACACCACTTATAGATTCGCCCTGCGTCAAATGATATCAGAGGGCGGTTGCGAGCACTCTTTTGATACGCAGTCATTGAGTATATAGGTTCCTCCATGGCTAGTTATCGCCATCATTCCTCTCATCTATTTGGGGATCTCGAGTCTATCCACACTCGATTCCATAGAGCCCCTTCTGAGAGATCCTCGCATTACTAAAATGATTATTCTCAGTTGCAGCACACCACTTCCAAAGATCTCGTTGACCCACCGACGCGATCCCATTATGCTAGAGACGATCACTATGATAATTACTGTCGTCCTTATCCATGCTCTCGAGCGGATCGTGTTGATCCTTCGACATGACTCAATTATCTTAGGGATGATTATTACGAAGATCATCATTTTGAGAGAGATCTATAGTGTAGGTTTCGTGTTGTTGCCCCTTCTTTTGACGGTTCATCGAGTCCCGAGTCTTTCAGTTACTGGCTCGTGGACATGAAAAATTATCTCGACTATTTCGAATTATTCGGTGAGCGTCACATAGAATTTGTGAAACTTAGACTTCTAGATCAGACGAGAGCATATTGGTCTAGCATTGAGAGGACCGATGAGTGAGATCGTCTTCACTGCATCACTAGTTGGGTGGAGATGAAGTGAATGTTGTGTCCGAGGTACTTGCCGACATCATATCGGAGTCGCCTGCTTGAGCAATTATTTTCCCTCCAGCAAGGATCTATGTCCGTCACTGAGTATAAATATCGTTTTGATGAGCTGATGGTGAGGAGTAAGGGTGTGCAAAAATACCCGAAGAATCGAAAACCGGACCGAAACCGAACCGAACCGAGCGGTTCGGGTCGGTTCCTAGTTTGGTCGGTTCGGGTATGGTTCCAAAAAAATAAGAACCGGTAGTTCGGTTCGGTTCTCGGTTCCGACCGTCGGGTACCCGAGAACCGACCCGAACCGAGAATATAGGCTTATTTATTAAATATATTTATTATTTTATAACTTGAGTTAGGCGAGTGTGTGTTCTTGTAAGTGGTAATTTTATAATCTTGCCATAATGTCATGGCTTTTCATAATATAATAAGATAAAACTCCATTTTATAATTCAGAATTCTGAATTTCCCGTGCCCACGCCCTAGGCTCTGTCATGAGAGAATGAACTAGAACCGCCGACGCTCCTTCCTTCCATCTCGACGGTTGGCGCCCCTTCCTCCCGCCTCGACGGTCGGCGCTCCTTCCTCCCGCCTCGACGACCGACGCTCCTTCCTCCCCGTCTCTCCCTGGAACTTAACTTCTATAAAAATGAGGTATATTTTACACTTATAATCTGAAAGTTTATGACTTCTTCAGCTTTCTCATTTTGTGCAGTAAACTAAGTATTTTAACTGCGTGTTAATTATTGTATACATGTCATACTAGTTTGGTTATTAAAATTATCTATATCCAACTTATTTAACGGTGACACACTTATTGCTTCGAACCGAGAACCGAACCGAAACCGAACCGAGAACCGAACCGAAACCGAACCGAACCGAACAGTTCGGTTCCGGTTCCATACTATAGGACCGTGGGTCGGTTCCGGTTCCAAAAATTTGGAACCGAACTGTTAGAAGAGGGAATAGAAAAGAGAAGTGCAATTTTATTCATCCCATATAGGGGCTATTTATAACATTACAAAGGACTCATAAACTCTAATACAAGATGTGGGACTAAACTCACTCACATATAAGGACTCTACTAAAGGATTAATACGCGTAACTCCAACACTCCCCCTCAAGCTGAAGGGGGACCCTTCAGCTTGGACATAACAAACTAACGGCAAAGGAGGTGGATGATGTGGGACAAAACATCAGATGAGCCACCGGGGGAAATACCAAACTGGGGAATCAAGTCGGGGACATAGTCACACACGACACTGACCCACACACGACGCAGGACCCACACACGACGCAGACTCACTGGAAACCGGTCAACCAACATCACCAACACACACAACATGCGACAGAGAACGAAAGATGTGGAGCAAATCATCAACCGGGCAACCGGGGATAATCCGCCGGGGATAATCTGTCCGGGATAATCCGCACAACAACGGTCCCACACGACACAGTCCCACGCGACACGGTCCCACACGGTACAACCCGCTGAGATTTAGAACAACCAACATCAGACGCGTCCCCAATACACGACCAATCGAAAGAAAACAAGGGGAGACGCAAACGACATACAACAAGCCTAGGGGCCGTGTGGAACGAAGGCAAAAGGTCGGGGAAGATCATCTGAGCCTCCTTCATCCCAAACACTCCCCCTCACGTGAACACCACGTGCATATAGGCATAACAAGACCACTAAGCAAATACAAACAAGGACAATTAAAGACACACAAAAAATGGCTAAAAACTAGCATGAAACTTCATTTGTGGCAAGAGATCATCCCCCGGAAGAGGCGGCAACTACTGGGATTGTCAGAAACCAAGGGCAGCAGCTGAAATTGATTGCAGCGGCTGAAGTAGATGATCGGCGGCCAGAATATTGACCCGGATAGACGACGGGAATAGCGGGATCCGGCTCAGACAGGAAACGCACCAGACTCAGCAGCCGGCGAGCGGAAAGAAAGGATAGGCTGGAGCAGACAGGCGTCGAAGTCGCAGACAGTGCAGCACACGGCGGAAGCAGGAGGGATCGGAGCCGGGAGAAGCTCCAGCGGCAGAGATGCACGGGATCTGGAGGCATGAATGACGAGAGCAGATCGGAGAAGATCTACAGGAGTCGAGAGAAGCACCAGCGACACCTTAGCAGTGAACGCAGGAGGACGGAGAAGAAGCAAAGGTGCAGTTCCAGGAAGCAGCATCGATGGAGAAACAACATCGTCGAAGAAGAAGCATCGTCGGAGGCGTCGAAGCAGTAGATCGACCCGTCGATGGAGCGAGAGAAGACGACGCAGGTCGACGCAGCAACGTTAACCCTACCAGCGCCGACAGAGGGAGCAGGAGCCGGAGCAGGAGCCACTCCTGTCGACGGGATCAGCAGTCGACTTCGTCGACAGGAGCGGGGGCGGCCATCTTGAACCCTAACAGCACGCCTTCGAGAACCAGGCTTGAGCAGAAAAAAGGAAAAATTCGGGCTGGGGGGGGGGGGCTAGGTTGCGGGATGAGCGGAAAAATTATTTTAGGCTTTCAGATCGAAAATGCTTTGATACCATGTTAGAAGAGGGAATAGAAAAGAGAAGTGCAATTTTATTCATCCCATATAGGGGTTATTTATAACATTACAAAGGACTCATAAACTCTAATACAAGATGTGGGACTAAACCCACTCACATATAAGGACTCTACTAAAGGATTAATACGCGTAACTCCAACACGAACATATATGGGTCGGTTCTTGGTTTTGGATAGAACCGAACCGAACCGATTCGAGTTGCACCCCTAGTGAGGAGAGACATCCGAGAGGAGCCAACTATGAACACTTCCTGATTTCGATCTGGACTTTGATCTGAGATACGTACTGAGTTAACCTTTCACTACTCAGAGTCCCTCAAGCAGACATAGCAACTCGCCTTTCATTATGAGCAGTCTTTGAGATCCGCTAGAGTTGTCTGTGTGGATTCGCATCTTGCCCTCCCTAGTATGAGTCCCTCCCATTCTGAGGATCCCACTTTGACTACTCTTACCCGGTCGGACACGATAGCAGCGTTACCTGAGTCTGATTTCTCTCACCCAGTGAAGTACTTAGTCTGACGAGTGGTTCATTTTTTGATTCTGACTTATTTCCGGTGACCTCGACTGAGTGTGAGTCTGAGCGGCATAGCGATTCTATAGTGATGTGTTCTTACCCTACTCCATACATTGATTTCGTTTTTGCTCCGACCATTGACTCACTCGTGTGTGCATGTTCACCAGAGCTTCCTCATATTGTCATGGCGAGTCATATCCCGAGTGAGGATCGAGAACCTAGTGTTGATCTCGCAGTGACCGCCTCACCCATTTTTGGGAACACTACCCCTTACGATGGTACTCATCTGGAGGATTATGACCCTGTTGACGGGTTCTTTGACTAGCCCCCTGTTGAGCCTCCTGATGAGCCATCACGCCCTTGTAAGGATGAGATTCAAATGAGCGACTCATGTATGAGCATCGAGTTATTGACATCTTTTCAATTATCGCCCCTAATCTTGCTCCAGAGAGTGGATCTTGAGTGTAACATTAAGTATGTAGGACTTTCCTTAAAACAATCGAGCATACTTACGATGATTCGATAGTCTACCATCAGACCACTCGCACTCTTGATGGGTTTTGGTGACACACCACCTGCTGACCCACCAGATGAGTTTTTTTTGTGAGGGTCACTCGCCACACTCTAGAGTCACATCCTATTATCGATGTATATGGTTTTCATTCAGGTGGTCGGCGCATTCGCGATGAATTTTCATACATACCTCCAGGTGAGCCCCCTAATGCATCACATTCCCTGAGAGACATTTCACACTTTGTGAGCTCGTATTTGAGTGTGGATGCCTCATGCAGACATTTGGAAACTCGTTGCAGACTTGAAGAGTTTTTCTACTCTCCATCGAAAGAGCCTCCTGATTAGCCGCCCCATTTTAGAGATATACAGGTCATTGTCAAACTTTCCCCTAGGGAGTGTATCGTATCTGTCGTGCATCATTTACTTCATTTGCGTCATTTGCATGAGTCTGCGGAGTCATATGTTCATTATTTGCTTGTGTTACATGAGTCGGACAAAGACAAAAAGATGACTATTTGGGGATTTGCTGCGCGTATTCGTAGTGGTGGAGAAATTTCTAGTCCGTTGACTTCTTTGTCGTCGCATTCTGAGGTTTCGAGGCGATCTCAAGTCTGATGGCTGCGAAGAAGGCGCACGGGCAGACAACAAAGCCCTCGAAATTGTTAAACTCCTTTCCATTTGGCGATCGATGATCGTAAGCTCCAGTCGGCGATCGACGATCGTAAGCTCCGGTCAGCGATCAGATATCGCTATAGGAAATCAGAAACCTTACACTCAGCGATCGGCGATCGCTAGTGGAAATCAGAAAAGGGAGGGGCGAAGGATATAGGGGAGCACAATCGTGCTCAACAAAGAGCACGGTCGTGCACCTTATGCAGAATTTGGTAACTTCTCACCAAACCTCCCAATTGCATAGAAATTCATTCCTTTTAGAAGAATACAAGTAATATCACATGATTATCAAGTAATTATGAGCAAATTACTAACCAAATGGAGTAAAAGGTATGCATAGATAACTATACAAAATGCATTCATCAAATACCCTCAAACTTAAATGTTTGTTTGTCCCCAAACAAACCAAACTCAGCACAAAGGAATACCTCAAATAGTAAACATGGCGTAATCATGGAGTAGAAAGGTTAATTCTCATACAATGAAAAAAATGAAAACTCTTTGAATGTATAAGAGCAAGTCAAACTAATAATGAGAATATTAATTCAAGGGAAGAGTGCATTGAGAAGGCTACATAATTAATAGATAAGATTCTAAACCAAATTACTTCAAAGAAGCTTGCAATGAAATCCATCATTAATAGTGTCAATAGATTTTCCCTTTTACACTCTCCACTACATAGATATTTTCATCATGCTTCGGATTAATAGGAGTTTAAATAAGATGAAACATTAGAATTTAGTTTAAGGTGAGGTATCGAAGATAAACATGAAAGACTAATCACACTTAAACAAGATATGTTGAGTCATATAAATATCTCACCATAAATGAGTAGATGAAGTGAACTCCCCCAAACATACTTTCAAGCATATAGAATTACATCACAAAATTAGAGAGCTCTACACCACATTCTACTTCTTTTCTCCAAACATTTTCATTTCATTTTTTTCTCATCATACCATATCAAATGAGATGATGAATTTTATCCTCCCATCTCAACAATTTCTCTTTTATCTCCACCTCAATTCACAATCAATAACTCTAATCATCATAATACATTTATATAAAACTCAACAATTTAAGTGTGATGAAAGGTAAGACTATGTGGCATTGGTGAAATTGAGAAAAGTACGGTGTAAGGCTCAAGATATTTAAGCAATGGTAAATTGTGAACGGTACGGTGTAATGGCTCAAACTAACCAATAAAAGGCCCATATCATGTCTCAAGCACAATGACAATCAATGCAAATGCTTCAAGAATTTATTGAGGCAAGTTCTAGCAACTAAGTTAAATAGTTCATTCATAATAAGGCTAGAATTCATCACTATTAACTATTAACACACTGCTATGCAATTCCAAGAATATCATAATCATATAGTAAGAAAATGAGAGAAATAAACATCTTAAACACTAAAAGATAAAATCATGCAATGAGATTTCAACAAGCTTAACTAAGTTTTCAGAGTAGATAATGAAAAAACTACCACTACACTATAATATAGAATGACTAGTTAAAGTAATTCATCCCAAGTGAGGAGTTTAAAGAGTGCTTACAAACAATACAAAAATCATAAAAAAAATTGGGTACTGAATTAAGCTTTCGTTATAAGGATGCATAAGAAATTAAAATCATGCAACGAGATTTCAACAAGCTTAACTAAGTTTTCAGAGTAGATAATGAAAAAACTACCACTACACTATACTATAGAATGACTAGTTAAAGTAATTCATCCCAAGTGAGGAGTTTAAAGAGTGCTTACAAACAATACAAAAATCATAAAAAAATGGGATACTGAATTAAGCTTTCGTTATAAGGATGCATAAGAAATTAAAAATATACCTATGATAACACCCAAATTCTACCCCTCCAAACTTAAATATAAAAATTAAAGTGCAGGAGGATGGAAGCGAACCCAATTCCATAATTGCATCCAAAGAATTATCTCAATGATTGTGCGTTCTAGGAATACAGGGATTAATTGTGCTCCACAAAATCCCCAAAAATCTAAAAAACAAAGGGCAGCCCGGTGCACAAAGCATCCCCGCGCAGAAGGGTCTAGGGAAGGGTACCACCACAAGGGTGAAATGCAGGCAAACCTTACCCTGCATTTTTGCAATAGGTTGCTTCCAGGATTCAAACCCGTGACCTCAAGGTCACATGGCGACACCTTAACCGGTGCGCCAAGACTCCCTTTCCTGAAAAATCTAAAAATAAGAAAAAAACAAACAAACACAACAAAGCACAAGTAATAAAAGTAGATAACGAACATAAACATAGGTAGAGACTAAGCTCGGGTTGCCTCCAAGAAATGTTTTGTTTGACCTTGAGCTGGACCAAATATCAGTATAAACAGTTAATATAATACATTGTTAGTGGTAATGTTAGAAGGATTGTTAGTCCTCCTTCAGCTGATCTCCTCCTTTTTCTTATTCTTCTGCTTCCCTTTAGAGGTTCTCTAAGTGATGAAGAATCGATTTCCCCCTCCCAGACAGTCTTTCAGATGGATCACGTGCCTTGATGAAGGGAAGGAAAAGACAACAACAAAGTGCTTGCCCTGCCAAGATGGCTCCCTAAAGTCGCGCAAGAACAGGTCTTTAATTTCGAATTTCTACAAGGGTTCACAAAAAGGGTTATGAGTAGCGAAAGGAACAAAGGGATACAGACAGGTAACAACCGAGGAGGATTCGATGGTTATGACCCCATTGTAATCCTCCAAAATTTGAATTATAGTGTCATCAATGAGGGGACAGGGCCTCGGAACATACATGTCATCATTGATGCACTCACTTTTATCATCAATTTCAGGAACTGCACAAAGAATTGAGATATCAAATACAATTGGCACTTGTGATACGTTAGCAACATCTACACTCATGAGAGTGTTCTCATCAATGCTTTCTGCTTCCGAATCACTTCCAAGCCTGCATTCCTGCCCAAACTTACTATCAATTATCTCATTGGGAAGCATAGTAGAGTCATCAAAAGAATCATTGGAGGAATGTAATTCACATGAAATTAAGTCAGAGATTCCTGAAAACAAATCTGGCTGCCCTTGTGGTAGGACCTTCCCCGGACCCTCACTGCACGGGGATGGATGCCTTTGTGCACCGGGCTGCCCATTTTTTATTCCTGATAGCAAATCCTTAGACACATCATTCATGAATGCTACATCCTCAATGGATCAGCAACTTCATCAACGGTACATTCCTCATTCTCCAACATTTTTCGGATCCTCTTCCGTGTCACATGGAGAGAGGAAAATTTTTTGGAAGCGCACGGGCTCCGGATCCAAATTTCCGTCTAGATAGGAGATCATTTCGATCTACTAGGAGATCACGCGCAAAAGAGGGGGAAGAGAGCGAATTAGGACACCGAAATGGTCTCCTAAAGAGATCGAAAAGGTCCCCTAGGGAGATCGAAACGGTCTCCTACCCCGACGGAAATTTGGATCAAGAGCCCGGTTCCAAAAATTCCGCCTTGGAGAGGGCTCCTTAAAGTGTGGAAGTTTCGGAACCGGGCTCCGGATCCAAATTTCCGTCCAGATAGGAGATCATTTCGATCTACCGAGGAGATCATTTTGATCTCCCGAGGAGACATTTCGATCTCCCGAGGAGATCATTTCGATCACCCGAGGGGGTCATTGGGATCTCCCGAGGGGATCATTTGGATCTCCCGAGGAGATCATTTCGATCTTCTACGAGACCATTTTGATCTCCTAGTTTGCTCCCTTCCACCTCTTTTGCGCGTGATCTCCTAGGAGGTCGAAATGATCTCCTACCCGGACGAAAATTTGGATCCAGAGCCCGATTCTAAAAATTTGCCCTAAAAGTAGTCATGATGGGTAGAGACTTCCTGTATATCCATATTCATGGATTCCATGGTGGGAAGATCTAGCTCCTCAATTGAACAATTTTCATTAAAATCATGGGGATCAAGTAGTAGAGTGTTCTAGAGAATTTAAAACAAAGCAAGCAGGGGTAGAAGGTATGGTAATAATGGGTGTAGCCGGCATAGTGGAGCAATCAAAAGTCTCCTTTTCTATGGATTCACTTGACGTATTACTCGATTTCCTGGCAAATAATTTTTTTACCTCTTCCTTTATACGCAGGGCTTCCACTTTGAGCCATTTCTTCAAGCCCTCGGTCCCTCAATTCAGATTCACGCTCGAAGTTATTGCCGCATTCCTCTAGGGATAACTTCGTTCTTGAATGTCGCACCATAACCAATGGGCTCTGTTGGTACTGTGCTGATGGTTGAATACATGTTTAATCACAATAAGGCTCTGTTTGGGACAGCTCTGGCGGATGGAAAAGCTATATTCCATCCGCCAGAGCTGTTTTTTAGTTGTTTGGGACAGCTCTTTATACACAGCTGATGAAGAATCAATTTTAATAAAGCGTTAGCTCTCGTAAAAGTGCGGTTCCCGTCATTTTTTCGATTTCGCATCCCGTCTTCCCCTCGCGGCGTCTTCCCTAGTCCTCTCACGTGAGCTCCACCACGCTGAGCGCCTTCTCCCTAAATGGCGACTTCGCATCCCATCCCCCGCCATCGACCCCGCCATTTCGCATCTCGTCCCCCACCGGAATCCCTCACGGCGCCAGCAAGTATCCAGGCGAGCCGTCGGAAACGAGAGCGTCTCCTCTCCGGCCTTTTCTCCAGCCGAATCTCATACTTCTCCGACGAGATCCCCTCTCCGGCGAGCAACCTCCAAGCGTTTCTCCTCCCTCCGACCAGCCACTGCCGAGCCTTCCACGTCCAGATCCGGTCGATTCCGAGCCCTCCTCTTCCAGATCCGATCAATTCCAAGCCCTAGCTTTCTGAGCCCAATTTTTATACCAAACAGTCTGCAGCTCTATCTGTAGAGCTTTTCTGAGAGCTCTTTCTAAGAGCTCTATTCCATCAGCAGCTTCTCCATCCGCCAGAGCTGTTCCAAACAGAGCCTAAGACAGTTGCCTGTAGTATGTTCCATAAGAACATGAGTTGTATCCAGCCTGCCCTACTAGCCCCGTAATGGTGAGATTTGAGGAAGATGAAAAAGAAATGTCAGATAAAATCTCTCTCATGCATTTTTTGAGGTATATAAATTGTTAATGAAGAAGGACGGATGACTTCATCATTAAGTAGGGTGACCAAGACATTTCCCGCAGTGAGTGCTTTAAATATCTGGGATTGATAGTTCAAAAATTGGAGGTGTAGATAAAGATATGATACATAGAATCCAAGAAGATTAGTTGAAGTGGAGAGGCGCGTCTGGGATCTTATGTGATCGTAAAGTACCATTAAAGCTTAAAGGCAAGTTTTACCATACTACAGTTCTGAGTGTTGGGCAGTGAATTATGTAGATGAGCAAAAAATAGGAGTTGTGGAGATGAGAATGC
This sequence comes from Dactylorhiza incarnata, assembly GCA_033032865.1. Taxonomy (NCBI): domain Eukaryota; kingdom Viridiplantae; phylum Streptophyta; class Magnoliopsida; order Asparagales; family Orchidaceae; genus Dactylorhiza; species Dactylorhiza incarnata. The sequence continues at coordinate 739,362 of JAWHQI010000160.1, read as the reverse complement.
TTAGGTGGATGTGTGGACACACGAGATTGGATAAAATTAGGAATGAATGTATCAGAGATAAGACGAGAGTGGCACCAATTGTAGAGAAGATGCGAGAAGCTCGATTAAGATGGTTCAGACACGTACAAAGGAGACCATTAGAGGCACCTGCTAGGTGTTGTGAGAGTTTAGCTACTATGCATGTTAAACAGAGGAGGGGTAGACCAAAAAAGACTTGGAAGGAAACTATAAAAAAATACATGATGTACTTAGGCATTAGTGAGATTATGACTAAAGATAGGGCGCAATGGCGACAAATGATCCATATAGCCGAGCCCACTATGGTGGGATAAAGGCTTAAATTGTTAGTGCAAGAGGATAATACACATGTGAATTTTTTCTAATATAATTGCATTGTCACTAAAGCTCTATCTGCATCAATGACACGAAGTTTGGGATACCCCGACACCACCAATGACCCCAACAACGACGCCAAAACTTCTCATCGGGTACAAGGAAATGAAATGCAAGGAAGAAGAGACTTCTCCTCGAGCATGAAGAAAAAAGTTACGGGTCATCAATCCGTCTTCTTTCCAATCCTTGGCCTCGTCCGGGGTGGCCAAATTTACCCATCGTCTCTTTATATGCCTTTTCCTCTACATTTCCTTCCTCCTCCTTGGCTCCTTGAGTCTTTGGAATCTCTGCTTGAAGCCTTTACACTCTGAAAACAGTTGGAGAGGAAAAAATTCCGAATCAGGCTCCCATCTGCCTCCAAGTGTAAGCTTTAAATAGGCAACATAATTAGATTGTGCACAGTCAAGCGCGAAAAATGAAACATTGGAGGGAAAATTAATTGGAAAGAGAGGGGGAAACGACGGGGTGTCAGAGAAAGGCACACAGTTGTGCGACTATAAGCACGCCACTCAGCCGGTCGAAATAGATATTTGCAACGCACTTGTGCGCAGGCGCACGGCCGTGTGTGAAGAAGGCGCATAGGCAGAAGACAGAACCATCAAAATTGTTAACCTTTTCCATTCGGCGATAGACAATCGTAAGCTCCAGTCGGCGATTAGTGATCGTAAGCTCTAGTCGGCGATCAGTGATCGTAAGCTCCAGTCGGCGATCAGTGATCGTAAGCTCCAGTCGGCGATCATTTATCGCTATAGGAAATAAAAAACCCTCCACTCCGCGATCGATGATCGTAAGCTCCGGCAGCGATTGTCGGTCGTAAGCTTCGGTCAGCGATCGACAATCACCAGTGAAAATTAGAAAAGGGAGGGGCAAAGGATATGGAGGCGCACGACTGTACTCAACAAAGAGTATGATCATGAACCTTATGCAAAATTTTGTAACTTTTCCCAACAACTCCCAATTGTATAAAAATTCATTCCTTTTGCTCTTAAAACACCTCTGTATTAGAAATAGCAGAATACAAGTAATATCACATGATTATCAGGTAATTATGGGTACAACAATAACCAGGTGAAGCAAAAGGTATGCATAAATAACTATACAAAATGCACTTAACAATGCACATCCGAGACTCCACCAGGGACATTTTACTTGGAGGCGAGGGACCCATACCACAAAGGGCTGGAGCAGTTACTGTAGGAGTTCAACAACAATGTTTGTACCATGCGTGCTTTCCCTACCTCATCGTCAGGACCATCACATTTGTCTCCTTCCGGGCATACACAATGATGGTCATCAATCCTTACAATTACCCCTTCCTCCAGAAGGATGAGATTGAGTGTCAGTGTAACGCTATGTTACATCAGGGGATCATCCATCACACCATATTTATGTTCTCCTCCCGAGTCCTCTTGGTGCATAAGAAAGATGACACTTGGCGGTTCTACGTGGACTACTGTGAACTGAATGCGAAGAAGATCAAGGGCAAATTTCCCATACCTGCGATAGTAGAAGAGCTACTGGACGATCTTCACGACGCCCGTTTCTTCTCCAAGATGGTTGTGTTTGAGATACTATCAGGTACACATGAAACTAGTCGATGTGGAGAAGACCGCTTTTCGGACCCATCATGGGCATTTTAGCTCCAGTGATGCCCTTGGGGCTCACAAATGCTCCATCTACCTTCAAGGCACTGATGAATAATGTATTCTAGAACCTTTTGATTCGATATGTGCTAGTATTTTTTGATGATATTTTGGTGTATAGCAAGATCAATAAGACACACCTCAAGTACCAACACGTCGTCCTTCAACTCATCCGACAACATCAGCTCTTTCTGAAGCAAGCCTAATGCTCCTTTAGGACAGATATGGTGGCGTAATTGAGACATGTAGTGCACAACACATGGGAATCTACTAACCCTGAGAAGATTTACAAGGTAATCGTTTGACCAGTTTCTTAGTCCCCATATGAGCTCCATGGATTCTTGGGCCTCACCGACTACTACATCATTTCATCTGTGGTTACAACAAGATTGCAGAGCCCCTGGACGCCTTACTGAAGAACACATTTGTCTCAGGAGAAGCGGACATGTAGGCCTTGAAGGCTCTAACACACTTTGATCACTGCCCTGGTACTTCACTTGTCTGACTTCATACAGTAGTATTAGGTTGACTATGACACTTCAGAACAAGGGAGCGGCGTGACACTAAAGAAAGGAGGGCACCCGATCGCTTATTTTAGTCAGAAAACAATCATACACCACCAGAAGCTTCTCGATTACAAGCATGAGCTTATAGGCCTAGCTAAAGTCATACAACATTGGAAACCTTACCTGTGGGGACAGACATTCTTGATTCAAACAGATCAATTCAGCTTGAAGTACCTCCTTGAGCGGCGCCTCAATACCGCACCTCAGTAGGCTGGGTTAGCAAACTCATGGGTTTTGATATCTGGGTTGAGTACAAGGAGAGCACCTAAAATGACGCCGCGGATGCCCAATCTAGATGGGGCCATCAGGAGGACACACTCCTCGTTATCTCTCAGCCCACCTCAAAGTTTCTCACTTAACTTCACCAGGAGATACATGGCTCACCTGCACTCTTGGGGCTCAGCCGCATTGGAGAAGGGTGGTTTCCACCCTGTTGGGCAACAAATGAAGATTTAATTTTGTACAAGGGACAACTATACTTGAAACCCACATCCCCCCTTCATTGTTGTTATATTCACTACTTTAAATATCTTTCGACGTGTCCGACAAGTCTGACGACATTTCATTTTTGAGGAGAAAACGACATTTTTTCTGGAAAAAGTAGATTGTCCATTTGTAAAATATATGTTAACATATCCGATTTTTTCCGGTATATCGGTTGATACAACTTTTGAACAAATCATCCACTATTTTATTTTATATAATGTTAGCAGACCAACATATCCCCGGATGCCCTACCGAAGAACTCATTTGTCTCAGGAGAAGCGCCCATGTAAGCCTTGAAGGCCCTAGCACACTTTGATCACTTGTCCGACTTCAGTCAATAGTATTAGGTTGAGCGTGACGCTTCGGGACAAGGGAGCGGCGTGACACTATAGAAGGGAGGGCACCCGATCGCTTATTTTAGTCGGAAAACAGTCATACACCACCATAAGCTTCACGATTACGAGCATGAGCTTATATGCCTAGCTAAAGTGATACAATATTGGAGACCTTGTGGGGGCAGACATTTTGGATTCAGACTGATCATTTCAGCTTGAAGTACCTCCTTGAGCAGTGCCTCAATACCACACCTTAGTAGGTTGGGTTAGCAAACTCATGGGTTTCGATTTCTGGGTTGAGTACAAGGAGAGCGCCTAAAACGGCGTCGCGGATGCCCAATCTAGGTGGGGCCTTCAGGAGGAGACACTCATTATCTCTCAGGCCACCTCAATGTTTCTTACTCAACTTCTTCAGGAGATACATGGCTCACCCGCGCTCTTGGGGCTCACGAGCCGCATTGGAGAAGGGCAGCTTCCACCCTGTTGGGTAACAAATTAAGACTTAATTCTGTACAAGGGACGACTATACTTGACACCCATATTCCCCTCTCATTGTTGTTTATTCACCACTTTAAATATCCTTCGACGTGTCTGGCATGTCTGCCGACATATCATTTTTTAGGAGAAAACGATATTTTTTCTGAAAAAAATAGATTATGTTCATTTGTAAAATATGTCTAACATATCCGATTTTTTTAGTATATCAGTCGACACAACTTTTGATCAAATCACCCACTATTTTATTTTATAATTTTTTCCTTCGAATAAAGGTGTTGCTAGTGATTTTTCATTTATATAAAAATTTTCCCTACTAATAGAAGCGAGATCATGATCGAGAGACGTCATTATTCCTGGTGGTGAAACCGTTTTGGAATAACCTCCCTCTAATACCACTTGTTGGATCGTGAGGCGCCCTTAGAAGGGGGGTGAATAAGGGTTTTAAAAACTTATGTTATATGTTAAAATATTAGAAAAGATAAGAGATTAATTTAAAGAAGAAATCAAGTAATATAAATGAGAGACATGATTTTATTAACTTGAGATATAAGATTACAAAACTTGATTTCTTATGACGCTAGAAATCATAGGCGATAAAGTAAAATCTCTTTTTTGTTTTCTATACCGACTCGTATCCCCACGAACCGGTTGGCTTTAGCCGATCTCTCCCCAGATACGGCCTCAAGACGCTCTAGCCTTCCTATCCCCAGAAAGGCCTCGAGCACCTCCTAGATCTACTCCCTAGACCTAGTCGCCAACACGAGGCGAATTCCTCCCTAAGTCCTACCCAGACCTAGTCGCCAACACGAGGCGAATTCACAAACCGATTATAACGATAAAATAAAAGGACAAATACAAAAGACAAATATAAAAACTCCCTATAAGGTAATCTGAAGGAGACGCCGAAGAATCGCTGAAGATTATTGAAGTCCAAGCGTGCGTTCTTCGCGTTGAGTTAGCGTGTTGATCCAAGCCTCCTTCGATTCCACCTTTTGAAATTGAGTGGGAGATGTGTTGGTCTGGAAATATGGCCCTCTCAGAGTTTCTGAAGTGCTGGAATAGGGCTCTAATCAATCAGTGGTTGGAGAAGACGAAATCATTCAATTTATAGAACTTGAGCTAACGCCGGCGTTAAGGCTAACGTCGGGCGTTGACCCAGTATAGTAATGTTTTGATGGCTCGGATCTTTAAAATAGGAAGGAGATTCTGCACTTTAGGAATTGTTTATTTTAGGCAATCCTAACGCTGGCGTTAAGGCTAACGCTAGCGTTAGATCAGATCATTCCTAAACTTCCCCCTGCAATCACGGCTGCTTCCACCTTGCCATAATCATCCCGGTGAGCTGCGCGTTAACGCCTAGCGTTAGGTTCTAACGCCTGGCGTTAGACCAATTTCCATACTTCAGCTTTGAGATGTTCCAGACCAATAATTCCACCTAGTAGTGTCATCACTGTGCAAGCCTGCATACTAAAAACACAATGACAAACAAGATCAAATACAAGTAGGGTTTGTTATTCTCAAATCAAAGGGATGCGGCAAAACCATGTTCCAACACCAAAGACTAGGCTCGTTGGCTTCCTTGAGTGGAGTACTGCTACAACACCTCCTACCACACTTCTCTACAGACCACCCCTTTTCACTATAGGCTTAAACCAATAATCCCAGGTGCCTTAACAAAAATTTCACATTGATTCTGAACTTAGTAAACTATTTAAATACATTTAAATGTGAAGATTTCACTCTAAAACATAAAGTGAAACAAAACCTTCATTTACAAAACATATCTTCTATTTACAAGCAACCAAAAAAGTCATGAAACATATTATTGCAAGATTTAGAAGTTTGTTTTCTTTGCTCGAACTGGTGACCTCCAAACCACATTCAAGTGAATTTAACCGCTGCTCCAAAGCAGTGTTTGCCAACCACCAACTATTATTGCATATCCTAATTGTCCCATAAGCTAATAAGACAAGAATTAATCTTATCTTCTAACAGTTAAGTTTACTGCTCTAATGAATACTAATGAAATGTTAGCACATGCAGGAATAGATTTACAGTTACGAAGTTTTAAAAGAGCAACTGGAAACTTACCTTATGCTTAGTATTGTTATCAATGAATGGGTATATAATCTTCCATGCTTTCATGAAAAGGAATGGCACGTGGATCAAGAACACCTTCCCAAGTCTTTCCGGGTAATAGCTCTGCCACAAGAAGCTTCAATTAAGGCCCCATTGAAATTGCTTGAAATTAGAAAACAGGTTTAAAAGATGACGAGTTCATTAAATTTCTTCATTTGATAGAATGTGGTTAGAATCGGAGTGTGCTCAGTCCTTGCCCCTTGATTGCTGCTAGTACGTGGTGCCCCATCATGAACCTGTAACACCGTATTATTCTAAAATGTTTCAAGTGTCAAAATCCAAATTAGTATCCAATCTTAACCCTTTTTGTCCATCTAATCCTAAAACATTACCTTTATGCGCTAAACTATTACGTAGCTGGGGAAGATGAGTTTGATTGCCCTAGCAGGGCTGCCGGAATTGAAGAAAGAAGGGGAAGGGGAGGAGAAAAAAGACGAGAGAAAATAATCCCCGGGGTTCCAATTTCATATTACGTCCAAGATAGTCCTCACTCCTCATACAAGGCAAGGATGGTTTATATAAAACCCTCTGGGCCGAAACAACGGTTTGATGGAAAATACCTACACTGCCCCCAACATAAAGAAAATACATATAGTTCCAAATATAAGTGCGCACCCTAATTACCTTCCACTGATGTGTCCTCGACGTGCCTTTCGCGGCGCTGATAAAGTCACCACACCATGGGGCGTCCCTCCCCCTCATCGACATCAATAACAATGCCACTCTCTGAAAAATCCATCTTGTCCTTAAGGCAGAAGTCCAAAAACTGGGTACGAAATGCAGATCAGCCAACCTATGTGGCCTCCGATGGGGTGTGGCCCAGTCAATGCACCAAGACCTTATTGACAGATAAGCCATCTCAATTGAGAACACGTTTATCTATGACGAGTTGTGGAAGGAAGTCCAGTAGGGTGAGCACGAGAGCCGACGGTTGGAGAGTCGCTTCGACCAGATGGTATCCGATAAACGGTTTCAACTGAGAGACGTGAAACGCTGGGTGGATGCGGCTGTCGGGTGGGAGGCGGGCGCAATAAGCCGAGGTTCTGACCCGTGCGGTAATCTCAAATGGCCCATAGAACTTGGCTGCAATCTTCGAGTTAGTCCATTGTGTCATCGAAATTTGGAGGTGCAACCTGAGCTTGACGAACACGGTGTCTCCTTAAGCAAATTGCACATCCCTGCAGTGATGGTTGGCAAAAGCAACCATTCGATCCTGCGCACCCTGAAGATGATGGTGCAACTGGAGAAGTATGGAGTCATGATCACAAAGTAAATCAGATAGAGTCGCCACGGGGCATTCGCCTGGAAGATTGTGGGTGAGGGATAGTGTGGGTTTAGCATAGACTACCTTGAACGGAGTGGTGTCAACGTTAGTGTGAAAGGAGGTGTTTTAAGAGTATTTAGCCCAAGATGGCCAATCTGCTCAAGCCCGTGGATGATCGCACAAAAAACAACGAAGGTATGTCTCCAAGCAGTGATTCAACACCTCATACTGCATGTCCGTCTGGAAATGGTAAGTCGTACTCATACAAAGTTGGGTGCCCTGCATCTTGAACAGTGACTGCCAAAAGAAACTCAAGAATAGTGAGTCGTGATCAGACATAATGGAGAGAGGGAACCCATGCATGCGGACCACACAATCAATAAAAACTAATACTACAACTGCTTAGGTAAACAGGGGTCTGAGGGGAAGTAAGTGAGGGTATTTGGATATAGACGATCCACGACGAGTAATATGCAATCTAGCGACTTAGACTGAGGAAGCCAAGAAATGAATTCCATGAAAATGTCGTCCCAGATTCGAGTCGGAATGGGTAGTGGCTGGAGGAGGCCCCCAGGAAACGTGGCCTCATATTTGACACACTGAAATGATAAGCAGGACGCCACAAATGCCTTGACCCATTGGAACATGTCGGGCTAATAAAGAGATGTCGCGAGGAGGTGGTGGGTATGGAAGGTACCAATGTGGCCTCCCTCCGGAGCCGAGTGAAACTCCGCTAACAGGCGTAGGATGAGCTGAGATGATGCTAAGATAACCAAGCGGTTGCAATGATGGAGGCAATTCCCCAACAAACTATATGGTGGTTGGGCGGTGGCATCCGCACGTAACGCGGTTACAATCAGCTGGAGGAGCAGATCGGCGAAGACCTCGCAATGGAAAAGGGTCACGTCGTCGCAAACCGGTCGTGTGATAGTTGTCTGTTGTTGCTGAGAGAGTGAGTCAACCGCACCGTTGGAGGAACCGAAGCGGAATTCAATGTAGAAGTCATAGCCTAATAGTTTCACGAACCATACCTGCTACGCGGGTGTGTCTCTCTGCTGGTTTAGGAGGTAACAAAGGCTATGATGGTCCGTAAGAACCGTGAAACGGTGGCCCAGTAGGTAGAGACGACAATGATGAATGACGAGTACTAACGCCATAAGTTCTGACTCGTAGGCGGAGCGGGGGCGGATGGTGGCCACAAACATCTGGCTGAAGTAAGTTATGGGTCGCCCCGCTTGCATCAGTACGACACCAACACTGATGCCTGACGCGCCACACTCTATGACGAACGACTGGGAGAAGTCTGGTAGGGTCAAGACTGGAGCGGTGTTAAGGTCTTGCAAAGTTGTGGTAGCCTCTGTTGTCTACTGAAAAGTGTTGGTGTCCGACTTCTTCAACATGTTATAGAGGGACTTAGCAATTTTTCCATAATCCCCAATAAATCGTCGGTAATACCTAGTAAGGCCCCGAAAGCCTCAAATGTCGTAGAGGGAGCGGGGTGTGGGCCACTGAAGGACGGACATCATCTTGTCCAGGCCCAAAGCTACGCCCCGAGAGGAGACCGTGTACCCCAAGTAGATGATTTTGGGCTGACCGAAAGTGCACTTATTGGGGTTGATGAGGAAGTCAAGCTCATGGAGAGTGGTAAGTGTCGTCTGCAAAGGATGCAGGTGATCCTGCCAGGAGGAATTGTAGACTAAGATGTTATCAATGAAAATCAAAAGGTACTTCCACAAGGACGACATGAATAAATCATTCATGGTCGTCGTATGAAATGTGACTGACGCATTCATCAAGTCGAAGGGCACGACGATGAACTCATAGTGTCCGACGTGCGTGCAAAATGCCATCTTTGGAATATCCTCCTCCCGCACCTGAATCTGGTGATAGCCGGAGAGGAAGTCCATCTTGGAGAAGTAGGAGGCCCCTCATAACTCGTCCAATAGTTTTAGGATTGCCGGGATGCGATATCTGTTAGGAATGGTGACCTTGTTGAGCTCACGATAGTCCACGCAGAAACGCCAACTGCCATCTTTCTTGCGGACTAAGAGAACCGGGCTCGAGAAAGGACTAGCACTGTGGCGTATTAGGCCCTCAGCTAACACGTCACCCAATAGCTTCTCGATATGGTCCTTTTGGGCGTGGCCATATCAGTATGGCCGAACAGATACAAACGACAAGCCCTCCTGTAGAGCGATGCGGTGGTCCGTCGATCTAGGTGGCGGAAGGCGAGAAGTGTCGACAAAAATGCCCGAAAACATATCCAGAACAGTCTGCAAGGCCGGAGGTGTCGGTAGGCGGCGGGAGAGGGGTACATGCTCGACCATGTGCCATAAGTATGTGACGAAATCGACGTCGATCGTTTTCTGAATAGAATGTAAGGAAACGCTTGGGCGCAAGAGGGTAATGTCCCATCTTGAGTGAACCGCATTATCGTGTGGTCCGGATTTAACGGTGATGTGGCCCAAGGTGTGGAGCCAAGCCATTCCGAGAATAATATCAACCCTGCACAACTCAAAAGCGTAGAAGTCGGCACAGAGAGGCACGGGCCCACCGTGAGGACTAGCCCTGAGCAAAGACCACCGGTCATCGGTAGCGCCAAACGATCCACTAATCGTTGTGCGTTTAAGTTGTGGCTAGAACCACTATCAAAGATGATGATCACCAGGGTCCCCCGCAGTGACCCGAAAAGGCTCATCGTTTGGGGGTCAGGGATCCCTCCGACGACAAAGAGCGAAAGGTCAAGGCGGTGTACTGTCATGGACGGAGGGTCGACGTAATCAGCCTCAGCCTCCAAGGCCTCGAAGTTGGCGAGGGTAACCTCGACTTCCTACTGGCCAATGATGACAGACAATTCCTTCAAGGGGAAGTCATGGTTGGTGAGTAAGGCTGCTTGCAGCGAAAGCAAAGACCCTTTGTACGGAGATCATGGTATTCTTGATTGGACAACCGTGGATGCACGGGTGCCCTTGGAGGGTGCGACGAAGGTCTTGGGAGGCCAGAGGGGGCGGGGGCCTCCATCTGCGGTGGGCGGAATGTCTTTGCAGTCTGAGAGCTGGGGAGGAGGGGCTACTGGGAAGGACGGGCATATGTATGCGGTAGCAGGTAATGCATGAAGCTGAGGTAGTGGTCGGGAGGTAGACCCAACACATGCATGACTAAGGCAATAAGCTCGTCGATGTAGTCGTCGAGGGAACCCATTTGGTGGGCTACACAAAGACGCTTCTCCGCGGTTCCCGAGTAGCGTACATCATAACGACAGATAAGATCCGGCTGAAGGTGCGGCCATGAGAGAGTGAGCTTGGATTTTATACCAACGGACCCAGTGGAGGCCGACCCCTCCATGCCGATGAGATCCATGGCAACCTTGTGCGGCTCCGGAGTCTAATGAATGTCGAAGAACTATTCCGTACGGGCAATCCAACCGATGATAGATTTGGTTCCGTTGAAGGAGGGAATGTCGAAAAAATGGTGTGGTTGAACGAAGCCCTCCAATGGAGGAACGGGATCCCAAGGGGTATCCTGATGCATGTCGAGAACCGATGGGGACTCCGCGTCGAAGGCAGAGGATGTACCTGGGCGGCTAGCAAGGAGGGTATCAAATTTCGTATCCATCGGCTGCATTAGGGCCTAGGGGCTAACGATGGACGCCACATGAGCATCGAGGCAGCATGTCTACCCCGATTTCCGCGACACCCGCTATGACGGGAAAATCTAATGTCAAAAGACCAAAGCTTGTCGATCATATGTCAGAGCTTGCCGACCATAGACCGAAACTTGCCGAGGTTCTACTAGGACTCGATTAGCAGTTCAGTTCTTGCCAACCATGTTGCGGAACTCGCAGAACCTGTTTTTTGACCAATCTCTCCTTGTATTTTTTCTTCATTTTTTTTCTTATTTGTAAGTGGGCAGCCCCTCTTTTTGCAAGCTGCCATAAGTAGGCTCCTATCTCCTATAAATATGGCATGAACAATAACCAAAGGGGCATCACACAAAACCCCTAGTGCTCACGTACCTCAGAACTGTAGTCGTGAGTTCTACTCTAATAGTGTCAGAGAGACCTGTAATTTTGATGTAACCCGGATTTTAAATCAATCCAATCACGCACAGTGACATGCTCACAATGTGCGACATCTGGTCTCGCCGTACTTGGCGCCCATTCTATTAGCTGGACATTCGTGACTAGGAGCATCCTTCTACCCACAGTGCCACCCATCCGTCTTAATTTACAGGAGGAACAGGAACAGTAGGTCGTATCCTCAGTCGCAGAAGGCAGCAAAAACACGCGAGAAACTGTCGGCTGGTGCGAGTTTCGGCAGTCACAAAAATCGGTGTGAGCGGGATCCACGGAATATGCATATTCGACGGGCGGAATCTGGCAGTGTCGAACAAAAGATAAGCGCAAACATCTCGATGATCTGGTGTGGGATCGCTAGCGCGCAGGGGGCTTCGAAAGAGAGACAAGCGGAAGTGTCAGAGTGCAGGGGCTCGAGCGGGATACACTTGGGATTGCTGGAGCGTGCTCAAGCGGCGAAAACCGCGGCCGGAAGAAGGCAGGTCGGATCAAATCTTACGTAGTTGGGGAAGATGGGCTCGATTGCCCTAGCATGGCTGCCACAATTGGAGAAAGAATGGGAAGGGGAGAATATAAAAGAGACGAGAGAAAATAACCTCTCGGGTTCCAATTTCATATTACTTCCAAGATAGTCCTCATACCTCATACAAGGCAAGAAGGGTTCATATAACACCTTCTAGGCTAAAACAACGGGTTAACAGTAAAGACCTAAATTTCCCCCAACATAAAGAAAATACATACAGTTCCAAATAGATATGTGCGTTTGTTATGTTATTTATGTTATTTTTAATTAACCAGGGGTAGACTGGTCTTTTGGTAGTTGCTACTTTAGGGTTTTGTTTAAATGACCGGTTGAGCTGTGAACCGGGTATGCAAAAAAACTGTGTATGTGTTGTGTATGCTTGCGGCTGCTACGGGAAGCTTCCCCTACACCTCTTGCCGATCCCTTCAGGATTCATCCTTGGGATTGTTTATCTTAATCCAATCTGTGTGTTTGCTTCTAGCTTTGTGTGGTGTAGTTGTGTGTGTGGGCGTGATCTGTGCAGGAGGTGAGGTAGCGCCAGTGACTGTGGAAGAAGTCTTCTCAGCGGTTGAGGGAGAGGTGCCAGCGGTTGGGGTTGAGGCTTCTCAGCGGTTGGAGGAGCGGCGTGCCAGCGGTAGTCACAGTATCGTCGGACGGAAGGGAAGCGGCGTGCCCGCGGTAGTCACGGTATCGTCGGACGGAAGGGGATATCGCCGGCGCTGGGAAGGTTGCAGGTAAGGAACTGCATCAGGGTATCAGAGCTTCTTCGGCGTCAAGGGCATGCCGGTGTCGGATGCCACAAGATCCAAAGACATGCAGGTCGAAGTTGAGGGGCTCAAACACAGCCATGAAGAGCTAGCCAAATCAGTGCACGCCATGACGGAAGAAATGCGTTCTCTATTCGCTAATTGGCCGGGACGGCCGGTGGACGAGCTTCTTGGAGGAGACGGTATGGAGGCCAGGACCCCAGGCGTTAACAGGGAGAACCAGTCCGGGGAAAGCCGGGCGCAACACTTGGACTCACCGCCATCGCACATCACCACTCGGTACGCCCGTTTGGAATTTCCGTGTTTTTACGGAGAAGATTTGTAGTGGATCTATCGCTGCGATCAATTTTTTGAAATCGACGGCACGCCGGATAATATGAAGGTGAAGGTCGCAGCCGTGCACTTAGAAGGGAAAGCACTCTACTGGCATCAAGCTTATATGAAAGCACGCCTGACCTTGCAATGACCCAACTGAGAAGAGTATAGCCAAACTTTACAAGGTCGATTTGGATCGGTTCTAGCCAATGATCCCATGAGTGAATTAAAAAATCTGCGCCAAATGGGAAAGGTGGAAAGTTATCTTGATGTGTTTGATCTCCTCCTCCACCGAGTGTCGATTTCCGATGACCATGCCATCAGTTTATGTCTCGCCGGACTGCGCGACGACATACAATGCGGGGTTAGGATGTTCCGCCCAAAATCCTTGCAAGAGGCCTTCTCGTTAGCTCGCCTGCAGGAACAGCAACTCGCCTACACCAACAAACGAACCGCTGCAGTAGCGGAGGATCGTCGAGTCCGAATGGAGCGGACGGGTTTTACCACACGACCAACGTTTTCCCCAGCCGGGAATTATTCCAACAACGCCACGCGGACCAACCCGACAGGGGGGCGCAAGTTTACTTCAGCGGAGATGGATGAGAAGAGGCGGAAGGGGTTATGCTTTTGGTGTGACCAACCATACAACGCCGGTCATAAGTGTCCCAACCGGCGATAAGCTTATTCGTTGGAGGTGGCTGTCGAAGTAGTGGGGGATGTAGATTCCGAAGAAGAAAGGGGTGAACCCATAGAATTGGAAGAGGAAGGGGATGAGCAACAAACACCTCAAGTGTCCGTGAATGCATTAACGGGAATAACGCATTACCAAACCATGAGGGTGACGGCATCGCACCAAGGCCAACCTATCAGTGTGTTGATCGACTCGGGTAGCATGCATAATTTTCTGGAGGAGGGGGCTGCTAACCGATTACAATGCCAGTTAACGCCAATACCAGCTTTCACGGTGGCTGTGGCGAATGGGAAGACCATCACAAGCTCACACAAGGTGGTCGATTTCCAATGGAAGATGCAAGGTGCGGTCTTCACATCGGAGATGTTAGTCCTACCCCTGGGCGGATGTGACGTGGTGTTGGGCATTCAATGGCTGATTACGCTCGATCCGGTAAATTGGGACTTTGGTAATTTGCGGATGGAGTTTTCGGACCACGGCCGGACGATAGCATTGAGAGGAGCCAAAGGGGGTAATGGAACATGGAACAAGGAGAAACGCCTCCACAAATTATGGGCGAAAGACGGGCAACTCAATATGATGGCGTTGTGCAGCGTGCAAGCAAATCCCACAGAAACTATAACAGGAGAACAAGACAGCTTTCGGTCATGGCAGTTGCAAGGGGAGCTGTCCTCTAAAAGTGAGCTGCAGGAATTACAAAAGGTGCTGGAAAGTTTTGTTGATTTGTTCACTGAACCAAGCGGGCTGCCACCAAGACGGGAGCAGGAACATCGGATTATATTAAAAGATGGCGAGGCTAACAACAACTTACGACCATATCGGTACCCTCCACTGCAGAAATCTGAGATTGAAAAATTGATTGGGGAAATGATGGCGACCGGCGTGATTAGATACAGTTGTAGTAAAAAAGAATGACGGGTCGTGGCGATTATGCGTAGACTACCGGCAATTGAACCAAAATACCGTGAAGGACAAATTTTCCATACCGCTCATTGAGGAGCTGATTGACGAATTGCATGGTGTCGTTTATTTTTCAAAGTTGGATTTACGCACAGGGTACCATCAAGTCCGTATGGCCGAGGACATATACAAGACAGCATTCCGCACGCATCAAGGACATTACGAATTTCTCGTGATGCCCTTTGGGTTGACTAACGCGCCATCAACTTTTCAAAGCCTCATGAACCGTATCTTCCAAGGTCAACTCCGGAAATTTATCTTAATATTTTTTGATGATATCTTAATTTTCAGCCCTACTTGGAGAACTCATTTGGAACATCTCACCTTCACGTTTGAGACACTCCGACTCAGCCAATTAGTGCTTAAAAAGAGCAAGTGCGAGTTCGGGCTGCTACAAGTGCACTATTTGGGGCACGTCATATCCGGCCAAGGCGTAGCAACGGACCTGACAAAGATCCAAGCAATGCTTGATTGGCCCACCCCCACGACACTAAAGCGAGTCCGCGGATTTTTGGGACTCACGGGCTATTACCGGCGGTTTATCCAAGGGTATGGGTCATTGGCAAGGTCGCTCACGGATTTACTCAAGAGCCGCCACTTTGTGTGGCCAGCGGCAGCTGAGGAAGCTTTTCAAATGTTGAAAACAGCGGTTTCGCGTCCGCCGGTGCTACAACTTCCGGATTTCAACTTACCATTCGTGGTAGAAACGGATGCAGCGGAAACGGGAGTAGGAGCGGTGTTACTTCAAAAGGAAAGACCGGTGGCCTTCTTTAGCCGTGCATTGGGAACAAAGAACGCCGGGCTATCAACTTATGAGAAAGAGCTCCTGGCGATTGTGTTAGCGGTGCAGAAATGGAGACACTATTTAGTAGGGGGCTCGTTCGTGATACGGACGGATCATCAAAGCTTAAAGTTTATGTTGGAGCAGAAGTTGGCTACTCCCTCGCAACAACGCTACCTTTCGAAATTGATGGGGTACGACTTTAAGGTGCAATACAAGAAGGGGAAGGAGAACGTGTGCGCCGACGCGCTCTCGCGGATCCACGAGTCGCCGACCGCCGCATTACATACCATGGTGACCTTACAAGTTGGGCTGCTGCCGATGATACACAGTTCGTGGATGGAGGACCCTCACTTGAGACAAGTCATCACTGCCAAGGAAGAGAATCCAGGGGCATTTCCGAAGTACTCCTGGGAGCATGGCAAGTTGAGGAGAAGGGGGCGGCTGGTAGTGGGAAGCAATGCAATACTTAGGCGGAAGCTACTTCAGTGGTTTCATGACAGTACAATGGGAGGGCATTCGGGAATCACCGCCACTTATAAACGTATGAAAAGGCAACTATTGGAAAAATATGAAACCAGATATTTATGATTACATCCAACGTTGTGAGGTGTGCCAACAGTGCAAGCCCGACAACCAACAACCGATGGGGCTGTTGCAGCCTTTGCCGATTCCGGAGCGGGTTTGGCAAGAAATCTCGATGGACTTTATTGATGGTCTTCCCAAGAGTAACGGGAAATCTACAATCTTAGTAGTGGTGGACCGGTTGAGCAAACAAGCTCATTTTATAGCCTTGCAGCATCCGTACTCCGCGGAGACCGTCGCCCAAATATTCCTGGACTCAGTCGTTCGCCTGCACCGGTTGCCCGCTTTTATTGTGAGTGACCGGGACGCGGTGTTCCTCAGCAAATTTTGGCAAGAATTGTTTCGGGTTCTCCAAGTGCAGCTCAATATGTCCACCGCGTATCACCCCCAATCGGACGGGCAAACGGAGGTGGTGAACCGTTGCGTAGAGAATTATCTTCGATGCATGTGTTTTGAAAAGCCGCGGAGCTCGTCGAGTTGGCTGCCCCTCGCCGAGTGGTGGTACAACACATCATACCAAAGCGCCATACAACTAACACCTTACGAAGTGGTTTACGGACAGGAACCCACGGCATTCCCATCATACATAGAGGGTACGGCACAGGTGGAATCGGTAGACCGCTCCCTAGCCGCACGGGACCGGGTGATGCAATTGTTGAAGGGTAATTTGGCAAAGGCGCAAAATCGGATGAAGGAATTGGCGGATAGGAAACGGCGGGGGCATGTGTTTCAAATAGATGAGTGGGTTTGGGTGCGCTTACAACCCTACCGCCAAGCTAGTCTCCGAGAGCATCGTAATCACAAACTCTCCCCGAAATTCTTTGGACCGTTCCGGGTGATCGAAAGGGTGGGACCCGTGCCATACAAGTTGGAGCTTCCAGAGAACGCCAAGATTCACTCTACTTTTCATATCTCACACTTGAAGGCATATAAGGGCCCCCACGAGGGCATGATCCACCCGCTACCTGCAACCATCAATGAGGAGGGCTACGTGCCAGGGGAGCCCCTCATCGTTCTGGATAGGCGTATCATCAATCAAGGAGGGCGGCCAGCGACACAACTTCTCATTCAGTGGAGCAACGACACATCGGCAGAAGCGACGTGGGAGGATCTACGGGCAATACGGCAAAAGTGGCCCAAATTCGTTCCTTGAGGACAAGGAACTTCTGATGGAGGGAGTAAAGTTATGTTATTTATGTTATTTTTAATTAACCAGGGGTAGACTGGTCTTTTGGTAGTTGCTACTTTAGGGTTTCATTTAAATGACCGGTTGAGCTGTGAACAGGGTATGCAAAAAAACTGTGTATGTGTTGTGTATGCTTGCGGCTGCTACGGGAAGCTTCCCCTGCACCTCTTGCCGATCCCTTCAGGATTCATCCTTGGGATTGTTTATCTTAATCCAATCTGTGTGTTTGCTTCTAGCTTTGTGTGGTGTAGTTGTGTGTGTGGGCGTGATCTGTGCAGGAGGTGAGGTAGCGCCAGTGACTGTGGAAGAAGTCTTCTCAGCGGTTGAGGGAGAGGTGCCAGCGGTTGGGGTCGAGACTTCTCAGCGGTTGGAGGAGCGGCGTGCCAGCGGTAGTCACGGTATCGTCGGACGGAAGGGAAGCGGCGTGCCCGCGGTAGTCACGGTATCGTCGGACGGAAGGGGATATCGCCGGCGCTGGGAAGGTTGCAGGTAAGGAACTGCATCAGCGTCCTAATAGCCTTCTTCCGTCGATGTGTCCTTGACATGCCTTTCGTGGCGTTGATAAACCTGCCACACCATGGGGCATCCCTCCCCCTCATAGACATCGTAACATAAACCAACTTCACTTTTGTGGATCGGTTGGTATACTTAATGATTCCGGTGCTTTTATTCTTCTAACCGGTTTTCTTTTCTTTAAAAACTCTAATTAATACTTGAAAACTGGCTTCTTTGTTCCATGATTTTTGTATCTGTGCATAACATCCTATTATGTTCTTGGCAATACATGATCCTGTGAGAAATGGGTCTACACAACATTACCCTCGAATTGCAAACATGATTTCCTCTGTTCAAATCCTGGATTCCAGCTCATAACAAATGCAGCTAAGAACAATTTGGAGCCGTGAAATTCCAGCGGTGCGGATCCAGAGAAATGCTGCAGCGGCTTTGCAGCCATTTAGCTGCACCGCGGTCGGGTGTCCCACCGACCACGTGCACGAAATGCATGAATTACCAATGGATTTCGACGTGCGCAATCAGCAAATTACCCATGGACTTTGATTGCATTCTGGAGTCCGCATAGTTGGGGAGGCCCTTCGACACTTGGTGAGAAATATCTAAATCTCCTTCTTGTTTCATATTTTAATGATCGAAACTGAAAAATACCTGCACAATTTCAAGGGCTGCAAGGT
The DNA here is from genome assembly GCA_033032865.1 of Dactylorhiza incarnata. NCBI lineage: Eukaryota > Viridiplantae > Streptophyta > Magnoliopsida > Asparagales > Orchidaceae > Dactylorhiza > Dactylorhiza incarnata. The sequence continues at coordinate 720,965 of JAWHQI010000160.1, read as the reverse complement.
ATCCGCGAATGTCGCAATTAGAATATCCCCATCCCTGAAAATCGGCAATGGCAATAAGCTTCTCCTGACCTCTGGGCATGCTTCAACCAATAACATTGTAAAGTAAAATAAAATGAGCTCAAACATGGTAGGGTTAAGACTGGTCTTCTTTTAATTATAAGAAATAGAACAAAGATTAACAAAAACTTTAAATCAAAGCTAAGAGAAGTTAAATACCTGGCACATAATTTGTCAAGATAATAAACAACAAGGCCTGCAGCACAAGAGAAACCTTTTACATAACTAAAAAGATTTCATGTGCATTAATTGCTTGTGAAGTAGCAGGAAAAAAATTTGCCCAAATACTTCAAAAAGGAATTCAGAAACTGTTCATGCCAACTGCATCCAAAAATTACTCACTCTTAAATTCTTCCATGTCCCTCTTTGAGGGATAATGCCTAGAAGGAAGAGAAATTACTACAGGATTCCCTTTCTTACTAAATCCCGGCATGATTAACTTTCTCTGAGATAATTCATTCCGAATTTGTGCTTCTGATATGAAACCATTAGGTACAGCTGTCCTCCTCCATTTGAGGAATTTCAAGAACATGTCGGAAGCCTTCTCGAGGTTCAGATCACGAGCTCGTAAGAATCTCCGAATCATGAAATCATCGACCTCCTTCATTAGAAAGAATAAAGAATGGAAATTTCAAAGAAAATTGTCAGAAATTCATGACATTGAACTAATGACTCACCCGCAGAAATAAAAGTGAGCACTATGAACGAAAGAAGCAACTGCCAAAAGTAAACCCAATAAAAAATAAGTTTTTTTCCCAAACCATACCGGTTAGGATCTATCCGTCCAGATGGAGGCGAAACCTGCTTACCCAGTTGAGAGACTGGGAGGATGAGATCGAGAAGACAACATATCATTGTGAGGTTTGATTTTCAAAGAGGGAGGAACAATAAGGGAGCTCGCCGGCTTTCCAGTTAACGAGTGAACTACATTGTTATATGTGAAGTCCACCTGCGGCAAGGAAAAATCCATTGCATCGTCGCTCAATCAGAAATATTCCAAATCATGTTACTGGCATTTTGTAGACCACTTGATGATGAGCTGTGCTGCTGAATTTAATCAAGGGCACAAACAAGTCCAACAGATTTGTCCAAAATGTGCTCAAGAATTTTGAATCTAAGTCAACATGATTCTTCAACGCCCCATGAAATTTCATAACTTCAACAAAGAATAGATTTGCCACAATTACGTGGCATGATTTGAGTCAATCTTCAAAAATATGTTGACCATGGCAAGTATTGAATCATCACACCTATGAATTCTTGGCAATCCAAGATAAAGTCCATAAATAGATCTTCCAAAATATTTGGAGGGACATATACAGAGAGAGAGAGTGTGTGTGTGTGTGCGCGTGCAATCCAATGTTGTGTCTTTCCCATTACAGTTTAATATATTACAACTATGCACGATCTCTCCCACATTTCGCCATAGTTACGACCGAGAGAAGAGTAGAGACTTTCTCAAGATCATGTTATGTCCCAGGTGTACCATCAACTTCCTCGTAGGACACCCAGATTACTTCTTCTCCTAAAGAAGTGCGAGAAATAATTAAATAAATAAGTCTCCCTTCTCCAGCATGAGAATAAAATAATTATTACACCAAAATCATTAAATATTACATGAGAGCTCACTTCTTTATATAGAGTAGAGGAAAATTTTACACTTAGAGATGTGGGACTAAATACAAGAAAGTAAAAATGTACAATGAGCCCCTTATTGAGCAATCTTGAGCTTTAACACCCCTCCTTAAACTGGAGCATATATATCGATCATTCGCAGTTTGACACGAATATCTGAAAAAGATGAAGAAATTGATTTGGTGAAGATGACCAACTTTTTATCTGAAGAAATAAACAGAGCGCATATGTACTTTTTGATTAACTTCCTTTCTAATAAAGTGACAATCAACTTCAATAGGTTTTATTCTTTCATGGAAAATACTAGTGCTGTAAATATGTAGATGACAGTTTTATCATCACAAAATATTAGTAAAGGATAGTCAGGGGAGCCTTGACGCACTGATTGAGGTGTTGTCGTGTGAATTTGAGGTCACGGGTTCGAGTCCTAGAAAAAGCCTCTTGCAAAAATGCAGGGTAAGGTTTGCCTACATTTCACCCTTGTGGTAGGGACCCTTCCACGGACCTAGAAGTGTTTTCAATCACCTTAACTCGCAAGCAATTTGAGTTATACTTTTGTATTCAACTTATGCACTTGATCTGAACATCACCGCTTCTTTCTTGTTTTTCCAAATGACCAGATTTCCTTCGACGTACGTGCAAAATCCATAAGTGGATTTTCGATCTCATTTATCATCTGCATAGTTTGCATTAAAATATGCTTTAATGCCTAAGTGATTCTTTAAAACAATAATCCTTTTCCCGGAGATACTTTGATGTATTCTAATATTTTTAAGACAGCTTCGAAATGACACTTTATAGGGGACTGCAAGAATTGACTGACCCTTCCAACAACATATGAGATGTCAGGTTTGGTTATGCTAAGATAAATAAGTTTACCGACGAGACGCCTGTACCGAGTATATCTTGTAGAAGATGGGATGTCTCATCCCAAATCCATCAGCGCCAATAGACATAGGATTTTGAGCAGCTTTCATGCCAAAAAGATCTGTTTCATTAAGTAGATTAAGAGCATACTTGCATTGGGAGGGAAATATGGAGTTATTGCGTTTTGCAATTTCAATTCCCAAGAAGTATAGGAGAACCCATATTTTTTGTAACAAAATATTTCCGAAGATATTTCTATGTTTTCTCTCTTCCAAATGATTCATCTCTGGGTAAGAAAAACATCGTCTACGTAGACAGCAAGAATAACTAGTCCATGATTAGTCTTTCGTATAAAAAGAGAGTGATCACATTGCTTCTGGAGAAACCAATGTTAGAGATAACCTGACTAAATTTGTCAAACCATGCTCGAGGGCTTTGTTTAAGACCATAAATGACCTTTTGAAGCTTACACACCTAAGACTCCCCTGAGCAACATAATCAGGAGGTTGTTTTTGTGTAAGTCGTCATAGAGAAAGACATTTTTGACATTAATCTGAGACATTTGCCAATTCCTGTTGACAACAATAAAGAAGAGCACCCAAAGTGTAATGATACGAGCAAACAAAGAATCCAAAGAAATCAACACCATATATTTTGATGTACCCCTTGGAAACCAGACGAGCCTTGTATCCACAGTGTCGTCCGGGAGAAACATGATGATAGAGACTGTCATAGGATACAACATTAGCTAACAACATCGCCTACAAATGGGATAGGGACAAGAGTCCAGGTACCCCGTGATGTCAAGACAGAGATTTTCTCATCCATAGCCGTTTTCTAGCAAGTTATACGAAGAGATTCATGATAGGTAGTTAAGTACAGTGGTGGTAGAAAGTGCCCAGACAAACATTTTGCATGAAGGACTGAGATTGTCATAGGATACAACATTAGTAAGAGGATGTTGTGTACTTCCCCTTACCCCCTTCCGCAGAGCAATATGAGCATTTAGACCTAAGTATGCTGAGGTGAGGGAACCTTTTGAAGAGGAGAGAGCTGAGTTGGGAGATGACAACGGGGACTATGGAGTAGAAGGAGAGACAACAGGTGGAAAAGTAGAGTGGCGATGATAATGATAAGGAAAAGGTGAAAGAGGAGGTATATGTACGGGAGTTGGTGTTGGTTGTGAGATATTTGATGGAGCATGAATGATAGGGAATGATGAAACCGAGGTGTGAGGAGGAGAGGTGGTACAGAGAGGAGGACGGATCCCGAAAGTGAGTGCCCCTCCGTCCTTGGAGAACTAAGAGGTAGACTCAAAGAAGGTGACATCAGCAAGACATATTGACATTTGGAGATAGGGTTGAAACATCGATATCCCTTCTGAGTTGGAGAGTACCCCACGAACATACATTTGGTGGCACGAGCGGAGAGTTTAACTCAACCAAATGCAGAAGTGTGGACGAAAGCAGTACAACCAAGCACACAAGGGGTGAGGGAAAATGTGTACTATTCGAATGGAGAAAAGAAAAAAAATGTCTTATCATGAAGAGGAGAAGGTAAACAGTCAATGAGAAAGCAAGAAATGAGAATCGCATTACCCCAATAAGATGGTGGAACATTCATCTGACACAGAAGTGTACGAGCAACATCGAGGAGATGTCGATTGTTCCTTTCTGCCGCTCCGTTCTGTTGGGACGTATGCACACAACTGACCTGATGATTATACCGTTGAAGGTGTAGAAAGATGAGAATTGTTGGCTCATGTATTCCTTCACATTATCGGTTCGAATAATTTTAAGAAGTAAACCAAACTGTGTGCAAATTTCATTATAAATTTAGAGAAAACAGAAAAAAGTTCAAAGCGTTCCTTCAAGAGATACACTCAAGTACATTAAGAGAAATCACAATAAAATTACAAAGTACTGATTTCATCCACACAAAAACTTGGTGGGACTAAGACCCCAGATATCTGAATGAACAAGGTCAAATTGACGAACAAAATTCTCAGATGATGTTTGTCATATTGGCAAGCCTCGCATTCTAAAGTAGGGTCTGGCTTTAAAGATGGAAGGAGCCGGTGAAGAAGACATAATAAAAGATGACTAAGACGATGCCAATGGAGTATAGAAGTAGAGACGATAGATACAGAGAAAGTGGGAAGATTGTCGAGGTAGTAGACACCATCGCGTTTAGTCTCAATCGCCCTCTTCGATTGAAGGGCCTAAAAATAACATGCAGTGGGAGAAAATAAAATAAAACATTGTAATTGTCGTGAAAGAGCACTAACAGATAACAAATTGCAATGAAAATTTAAGATGAATATAGTGTCGTCCAACTAGAGATGAGAGGTGGTAGTAACAAAATTCCACAGCATGGAATATGAGAGCCATAAGCCACAAATACCAGTGGTAACGTATTATACTTCTCGAGATGAGAAAAGGCAAGGGAGCCCTCAGTCATATGATTGGTGACACCAAAGTCGATAATTTTCCCTGTGTAGCAACATGTACGATTCCTGAAGAAGAAGTAACGCAGGCGGATTGCTTGGAAGCACTGATGAGAGCCTCAATATCTGTCAAAGAGAACCATTGGTTGAACTTTGGCGGCGCAGTGGACGTGGATGCAGACGGCACAAACGCAACAGTATTGACATGAGCCTGGGGATAGAGGCGAGGTTACTTCACAAATCATTTCACGACAAGATGACCAAGCCATCCATAATGCAGGCAAAGAGGGTGAGATCTCTCACGACCCCCAATGTAGCCCCCACGACCACGATGAGCTCCACGACCTATCGTATAAGCAAAATTGTCAGAGGGCAGAGGGGAGACAATAGGTGTTCGTTGCAGAAAGTTGGTAATATCAGAGATGTGAATGACTGTGGCAGGAATCTGGAAGATGGAGAAGATAGCAGACCACAAGGAGTTCCTGAAAATGTTTCTACTGAGTGACTAGGTCAGTAGAGAAGGGTTGATGCTGGAGAAGTTCTGTGCCAAGAGATTAAACTTCCTGATATGCAGCATCAAGTGACAGTGTTGATCAAGTGAAGAGATCAGAATAGAAAGTATAGATGTGAGAGATTTTTGCTTCTTTAGAGTAAAGAGCAGTAAGATGATCATACATTGCCTTCACAGTGTCATCATGACAGATGATGGGCAAATATGCATCAGAAAGACGGTTTGCAAGCCAGGAAGAACAAGAACATCACTGGTGTCCCAATCAACATAGGTGGGAGACGCGGGGTTAGGAGGGACGTCAGTGAGATGATGGTGTGTGCTTGAGATCGCAAAAGGAAAGTGAAAGAGACACTCCAAATTGAATAATTTGGGCCTGTTAATTTGGAACTGTCCCGAGATTTCCAGATGCACTGGAAATGATTGTGGGTGTAGGAGCAGGAGTGGGCGAAGGTGTTATCATAGATTAGCGAGAGGAGCTCGGCGAGAGGAGAAGAATTTGTTGGTCGAGAATTAGGTAGGAGAAGTCAGCGAGTAAGGTAAGGGTTTATGCGCAGGAAAGAGCTGGCTGGAAGTCGCGCAAGAAGTTCTCGCAGAGAAGTCACGCGCAAGAAGACGCAACTCTTGCAAGCTCGCAGGAGGGTTTCCAGGCCCGAACGATCCTCTATAAAAGAGCAGGGGGTTTGGCACATCAGTTCAGCGGGGAGTCTGTGAGTTCGCATGGTGAGGTCGTAGTCGCAGTTGCACTATGAGGTCGCAGCGTTGCGGGCTTGATGTTTGACGATCATCGAGCTCGATGACTGTGGAAGCAGGGGATCGACGAGCTCGATGTCTAAGGAGGCGCGATATCAGCAAGCTACAATTGCTCGTCGCTCGTAGGAAGTCACAAGACGTACGCATAAATCGTGTCTAGAGCAAGGGGGCCCACAGGAGGAGAAGTCGCGGGAGGAGCTAATCCACTCGCAGATCGCAGATGGTCACAGAGGATTAACGAAAATTGTTGAAGCCCGCAGAGGTCCTCTGTTCGGCAGAGGTGATCAATCCCCATAAAAGGAGTTGCAATTAGACACCTTCAGCAAGGGAGCAAATGGGGGCAATTACTGAACAAATTTGGTGAGCACGATGGACAAGGTCGGAGACACCTTTAGAATGTGGAGAATTTGCTAGCGCTCGTGTAAAGCCGGGATGAACACTCGAAATAGGATAGGTTCGGGCGTGTCCGAAATAATTTAAGCGTGGGAAAAATCTAAGAGAGGGAACAAAAAAATCGTCCTCGCTCTGATACTATATGAGAATAAAATAATTATCGTTCCAGAATCATTAAATATAATGTGAACTCCCCTTTATATAGAGTAGAGGATGATGAATTTACACTTGAGATGTGGGTCGAAACACAAGAAAGAAAAAATGTACAATGAGCCCCTTGATAAGCTTTAAATCTCGGGCTTTAGCATCCGGAAAGCCTTAATGAATGTGGTGGTCATCACTGATGGAGTTTCTTACAATTTTCAGTGAATTTCTCTTCTTCCTCGTAAAGTTCCTTCAGATGCTGCAACCCAATCACTTTTGGCTAAGCGAGATTGTTGTTTTGCTCTTCTATTAAGCGTGTCAGTGACCATGTTATAAGGGCCGACCTTGGACATGAGCTTGTCTGAGAACTATGTAAGAAGTTACAACATTTTGCATCTTTCATGTTGTTACTGACACACTTTTGACTATTCAAACTCTTTATTGGTCAGATAATACTATCAGTATTTAAGCACTCGGCGCTACTACATATAACTCCATGCCTTTCCTGTGTTACTGATGCACTATTAACTTCTTGTTGAAGAAGGTTATAGGTGGCCACTCCAATAATAATACGACGTCAATGTTGACTCCACTGACATCACAGTCTACTTAAATAGTTTGACGAGTTAAAAAGAGGTGAGTATGGGTGCCTTACATTTTCCCATTGATCTTACTAAAACTCGCCATAACTTCTTCGCTTCAGTAGAACTCCTTAAAGTACTTAATGATGTGTCATAATGGTAATGCAATTCTTGATGAATCGTTGATAGAAAGTGAAAAATCCATAAAAACTCTGCACTTATCTAACTATTGGCATCACAACGCCACACACTCACGAATTACGTGGACATTGTTGTCGTCCACTTAGATGCCAACTGCACGCACGATGAACCCAGTGAATAACTTTGTCGTCATGAAATTTCATTTTTTTAGGGCGATGAATAGGTGGTTCCACTTCAACATCACCACCTTCCTCAAACGTTCCAAGTGCTACTCAAGACCTCGGTATGTATTAGAATATCAATGTAAACGACAACAAACTCATTGATAAATGGTCGTAGTGTTTGGTTTATCATTCGCATGAAGGCATTCAATGCATTGGAAATTTTGAATGACGTGGCCGCTCATTCAAACAATACATCTCAGGTCTTAAACGTCATCTTCAATTTGATGCACGATCGGATCAAAATTTGGTGATAGTTGCTTTACAGTTTGATCATGCAGATCAAATCAGCTCCACACAACGAGCATGCTGATCATGTTTACACACATAATCTAGCTACCATTTTCCTTCAACATTAACAATGCTGGTAAAAAAACATGGGCCCATACTATCAGATATGTACCTTCTACATCAAATCAACACTCTCTCGTAGTATGCCATTCTCTTGTGGGCTTAAACAATAATGTGATGAGTTTTACAAGCTCACCTTGATAAGAGATCAAGACAATGTTATATTTCTAGTATACGAGGCAAAACTCACACAAACTCCTCTATGAGAATGTCACTGGGCTCGTTCAGAATAGTATGTTAGTATGTACCTAAGCAGGAATTATCTCTTCATCAATGAGGTTCTCGCTCCGAAACTCCCCTTCGCCACCACCACATGTACTTCTCGCGCCAACTTGATTTCCTTCTCAGCTTCCTTCGCGGAGTCCATCAACAAAAGAACAATTTTATTCTTCTAAGGTGAAATCAGGGTATCATTCATGGACGGAGTGAGACTAAGCTTCATCCCTTCCTTTGTTGCACAATATTTGTTTAGTTGCCCATCATGCTTGATGTCAACATCATATTAAGTTATTAGCATAGTCTCCCAAGTAGTATCTAATATATATCAAGGTCATCTGTCACATCGTAGTACCTTATCGTTGTGTGTTCTAATGGATAATATCAGTCAAAATCTCTCATATACTTCGACATTCAACACTTTTTGAACCCACCCAATGGAGTAAGAGGGTTGGGTGCACTTCTATCTCCAAATCAATGGACAGAATCATGTGTCAATTAAAGATGTTTCTATATATTATTTGTTGATCACAACTCCAAATCTTGTGCCCTTAGCGGTAGATCTCATCCTGAACAATCTATTCCTCTTATAGTCTCCATGATGATCACCACCGCTAAACCTACCCCGATCATAATGACTATGTTGGTCTGACATTATTACCAATGTAATATTCATCTTGATATGCCAAGAAAAAGACCGAACTCCTTCACGCTCAAACTAGAAGATACTAGTAGAGATCACAGCGGAAATCCCTGTATCGATTCTTGTCCATTATCTCAGAGGTCGCAAGCTAGGTTTGTTCGTGACGTTATTTCAGGATCTCAAATTAGTTTTCTCAAAGGTTCTTGAAGGTTTTCTGCTTGCTCTAATCGCTGAATGTGAGGTTTCAAGTAGACATTCCTACCGAAGACAATCATACAAAGTGTCGCATCACATTGATTTTTAAGACGATGGTTACCATGATTGGTATTGGTTCTCAAATGCTTCAAGTGCGTTGAAGCTCTGATGCGACAAGGAAATGCGTGATTGTTGAGAATGAACAATTCACCCATACACTAGGTTTCCGACCATATCCTCCCTACACCCATGTCAACCCCACGCCACCCCCCCCCCCCCCCCCCACCCCAACACATATGTACAATGTCAAGATATGATAGATTAGAGTTTTCAAAATATCATCCCATGTGAAGTGTCATTGCTTCCTATTTATATTACATTGTGGCCCATAATAGGAGCAAGTACTGAATGAAATAATAAATTAATATAAGTTCCCTAATGTGCAACATAAGTTTCAGGATCTCAAGGAGAGTACTTGACATAAGATCTCAATGGGAGTACTCGACAAGAGTACCTAGTAGGAGTACACAACAACGACAACAATTTATTGGCCACCGACAAAACTTACTAGCTAGCTGTGGAATCTCCTCATCTAGAACGCCAATGTAATAGAGTCAGAGTTATTTTTCCACTTAGTTGATATATTTTAATTAAACATTCTACTATGTAGGTTTAACCCCCCCCCCCCCCCCCCCACACACACACACACACACACACAACTAAGTAACATTTTAGGCACGTGATAATTTATGATTCTCAAATAGCTACTAAAGAAAAAGTAAGATATAATGTCATATGTTAGTATTTCTTTAAATGCAGCAATCATAAGGCAATGTAAGCCTTATCTGGTGAAATTACAATAATCAGCATAAATTTATTAGACATATGATGTAAGAAATATAGTTTTTTGCTAATGTCTTGGTAAGAGTAATATGCGGTTGATTGGATTTAGTTGCTCAGTATGCTTGCTAGTCATTATGCTACTGAGATTTTTGGGCACTGGTTTGGTAGGGCTTAATACCAAATCTTAATAATTTATGGGCATCAAGAGTTAAACAACAATGAAGATCTTCATAAATACGAATTCTCAACTGCTTTCAAATACTATGAGATCTAACTTGGAATTGAGTTAAATCAACAACCCTTCTTCAAAATCATGCTAAGAATTCTTTTTTGCATTGAGTGCTTCATTGGGATTCTACATGCTCTTCTCCAGATGTGTCCTCGGAGTAAACATATTCAACATTTCGCTCTTTAAAGCTTTTCAAGGTGAAGAAAGAGTTGTAACATCACAAGTGAAGTCAATATGTATCTATTCAGTAGCCTTATAAAGTAGTTCAATTATCATCTCATGTGGATTTTAAATCACTACTTTAAAAACCTACTCGGGGAGTCTATGCACAAACACTACCTTAAAAACGAAAGGATCGTGATCATATACCTCTACCATGTCTAAGAAATCTAGTTAACTAGAAGTACTTAAAGATTGAGAAGACAACCAATATGTTAAACTGATTAAAAAACCTATAAATTTGTTAATAATAGTCCCACACTGCCAATTCTCTCCTCTCTGATCCGTTTATATGGTTCAGCAACCCTCACCTGTTAAGCCGGTTTTTCAGGTGAGTTAGGCTAATTCTAACATGGTATCAGAGGGAGGTTCTGTCCGTCCGGTTCTGTCCGGTTTCCGTCCGGTTCTGTCCGGTCCGCCCATGAGCTATGAATCCTGGTTCCGTCCGGTCAGCCCATGCTATGGGCGAGGGGGGTGTTAATAATAGTCTCACACCGTCAATCCTCTCCTCTGATCTGTTTATATGGTTCAGCAACCCTCACCTGTTAAGCCGGTTTTTCAGGTGAGTTAGGCTAATTCTAATATGGTATCAGAGGGAGGTTCTGTCCGTCTTTTCGTCCGGTTCCGTCCGGTCCGCCCATGAGCTATGAATCCCGGTTCCGTCCGGTCAGCCCATGCTATGGGCGAGGGGGGATGTTAATAATAGTCCCACACTACCAATCCTCTCCTCTCTGATCCGTTTATATGGTTCAGCAACCCTCACCTGCTAAGCCGGTTTTCCAGTTGAGTTAGGCTAATTCTATCGTGGTATCAGAGGGAGGTTCTGTCCGTCTTTTCGTCCGGTTCCGTCCGGTCCGCCCATGAGCTATGAATCCCGGTTCCGTCCGGTCAGCCCATGCTATGGGCGAGGGGGATGTTAATAATAGTCTCACACTGCCAATCCTCTCCTCTCTGATCCGTTTATATGGTTTAGCAACCCTCACCTGCTAAGCCGGTTTTTCAGGTGAGTTAGGCTAATTCTAACAAAATTCATGCCTAAACTCTTAGCCGATATAAAATCCCTGACCAAGGAAGACAATCTTGCTGAAAATCCTCTTTTCATCTAGTTCTAGATGAAGAATCTGCTCCCCATGGCCCTGATTTCTTATTTCATATCTCCCTATTTGTAACTGAAATAAAAGAAAAAGGGGGGAAATCCGAAATTCCATCTTCTTGCATGCTCGAAACCATATTTCTTCAACAATTACAATCGAGCATCGATGAGAAGTAGGCTGATCGAATACTAAATAAGGGGAGAGAGAAAGGAACCTTTGCATCAGGGTCCTGAACTTCTACGAGAGATCTCATCTGTGCGACTATCTTCCACTCCGCGACATCGTTTAGCTCCATTTCCAGAACGCAGGCCTCTCTATCCCCCACCACTTCGCAACAAATGCGAATGATCCCCCGAAGTATATCAGTCACAGGAGGTGATCTATTTCCTCCCCATTAAAACATGCTATCAAAATTACGAATAAAAAGTAAAAACCCAGCAAAATCGGCTTATTACCGACCTTGACCCCGTTGAGGCCGTCTTTTCAGCGATTTTATTCTCTCCCTTCCGAAATTGCTGCTCGGGTGCCATATTGCGGCACGTGGTGCAAATATGACAATAGTCGGTATATGGGTTGTTTTTCAGCTAGGAGAATTTTTTGGGTACACAGAGCATTCTGCATGTGTGTATTTTTTTATCATACTATAGTTGTAAGGTTAAATACAAACATAATATGAATCGTATTTATAGTTAACACAATTATAAAATGGTTGAACAAAAAACACACACAAAACATATACATTTAAGGTGAAGTGTAAACATTGTTCGAAGCTGCTAACCGTTAGCGGAAATTCAACGCTCGCCCGACATATCAAATCATGTCTGGCTAAGCAAGCTCCGGAGGCCACTCAAGCGCAAATTTCTGCAGGCGGGCAAATCTGGACGTATGATCAGATGCGTCAACGAGAGTTTCAAATGAGGAACGTCATTAGACGTGGATTGCCACTCGGGCACTACGACAACGAGGAGGAAACTGAATACATACACGATGGGCTTCAGCCAAAATATCAACAGGTAAGTAGATCAACACGTAAGCGTGATGCATTTAAATCTTATATGCAATCGAAACAGGACTTAATAAATTATTTAGAAACTTAACACGGTAGAGTTAGTTTGACGACTGACGTTTGGAGTAGCAATATAAAAGCAGGAGCATCGTATATATGTATTATTTGGCATTGGATCGATTCTGATTCATGGAAGTTAAATAAATGTATTATATGATTTGAGTTTTTCGAATATCCACATACTGGTCAAGCTATTTATCACGTAATTACAAAATGTATTCGTGAATTTAAAATTAAAGATAAAATATTAAGTATTTCTTTCGATAACGCTAGCAATAATACGGTCGCAATCGATTATTTAAAACGTGATTTGAGACCAATATTAAGTGGGATATTTTTTCATACACGTATGTCACGTTTTAAATTTAATTGTGCATGATAGTTTATCGTATATGGAACCCTATATTAATAAAATTCGTATTTTGTTAAAATATATTTATACTTCTACAAAACGTAAATAAGATTTTAAAAAATTTGTAAATGCACAAGGGCATAAATTTTTAAAACCTGAATTTGATATGCATATAAGATGAAATTCAACATATAAAATGATAAAAAGAGCAGTGCGACAAAAAACACAACTAATGGAATTTTATAGTATGTCCGAAGTTCATGATTTTCATGATTCTGATTGGGATGTAATTGAAAATTATATGGAATTATTAGAAGTTTTTTATAGATCGACAACTATTTTATCTGGCGTTTATTATCCTACTAGTTCACTCGTTATCAAAAATTTTGTATTAATTACAGAAAAATTTAAAGCTTATAAAAAAATATGAAGGTTGACGTCCGTTAATTCAAATAATGGAAGAAAAAAATTTAAAATATTATAAAGAAATGTCAGCTATGTTTTCATGCGCCGCAGCTTTAAATCTTTTAATTGGCGTAGATGGCGTAGAAAATCTTATAGAAGAAATAAACAATAATTTAAACTTATCTGTAACCTGTCAATTTTTTGATAATATAAGTGTTTCAAAATTTAATACTGATTTTACAGAATTTTATAATTATTACGATCAGTCATATGGATCGCGGCCTAGAGAAGAAAGCACCCAACAAAAAACCAAAGATATTCTAAAAAACAAGATTTTAGAGTTAGCCGCCCGAAAAAAACAACGAACTTCTATTACTTTAAATGAATTAGGAATATATACGAAAACACAATTTTAAGATTTTATGAGTTCAAATGAGATAGAAAATTTTGATATTTTACAATGGTGGAAAAATAAAATTAATATATATCATGTTATGGCCTTTATAGCCAGAGATTTACTAACAATCCAAGCTAGTACTGTAGCTTCGGAGTCTGCATTTTCTTTGAGTGGCAGGATTCTGAATGACGTAGGAGCCGCCTGAGTGACGAGTCTTTGGAAATGTGCATATGCTACAAAGACCACTTGGATGCTATGAAGAGGAGGCAACATGTCGCATCGATCGAAGATAGCTCATCCGAAGTTGAAGATGAGCTAGGCGGCCTAAATTTGGGCACAGAAGATCAAGCATGAACGTCATTTCCGAGGGCTCAACTCTAAAGTGTCAAGACTAATATTGTATTATTGTAGACTTTTTAAAGATCAAATATTTGTATTCGTATATTTTGTATTTTCATAATCATAAAAATATCTGGACGTATTTAATTTTATTGTCACATATTTTTGTAGTTAATAATTTTATCAATAATAATTTTTTTTCATTATCATTTTGTGTGTGCATGTCTTCGGTTTGAACAAAAGGACCGGCAGTCTGGTCCGGGACCGATCTTTTTATTAAAAAATAAATAAATTTAAAAAATAAAAAATATAATTAGAATTATATAAATTAAATTAAAAGTTTTAGTGATTTAAAACTAATGAGTATTAGAAAATATAGATAATAATAATATTATTATTATACTAATATATTTATATGTATTTAAATATATTTTAATTTTTAATTTTTTGTTTTTTTAATTTAGGATTTTGCTCGCCGAGCTCGTCGAGCTCCTCCGAGCTCGCCGAGCTCCTCCGAGCTCGCCGAGCTCGTCGATCTAAATATGCCGGGCCAGACCCAGGCCCGGCCTGGGCCTGGCCCGGCCTGCAAGGCCTTGGTAGGCCTCCTCCTCAAGAGGAGGCCTGGGCCCGGCCTGGGCCTGGCAAAAACCAGGCCCAAGCCCGGGCTTTTTCCAAAAGGCTTGGGCCCGGCATGCACAGGCCCAGCCTGGGCCTGGTGGTCTTTTTGCTCAGGTCTGCTCATATGTATATATTTTGTGGGTGTTTTTTTTCAACCATTTTACAATTGTATTAACTATAAATACGGTCCATTTTACGACTGTATTTAACGTTACAACTGTAATATTGTAAGAAACTACACACCCGCAGCCGCAGGATGCTCTGTATACGCTCAACGCACAGAAAATTTTATCTATTTTTCTTGGGTTCGCGGTGATTTTCCTCATTTCCTTTTTTGATGTCTTGCCTCTAATCGAATGGTCGGCGACCACCTAAATTTCATGGCCTCGTCTTCTAATATTGAAAATATCAATCATTATCGTACGTAAGAATGCATTGGTGAGTCAACTGTCTTCGTCTTTTAGTTTTTTGTGTTGAATATTTTGTGTATATGTCCGCACGTGTTGTGACTGGCCCGTTAAGGGCTCATGGGTTTCGTGTCGTCCTAGGACATCGCTCTACCCTGGAGGTACTATAAATACCCATGTCAGATGTCTGATGAGGTATTGTAGAATACTTTGAGCGGAGCCGCCCTAACACTCTCAAAGTATCTGTGCGTTCCGCTAGGGTTTTTCGTCCGCTCCTTTTTCTCTCTCGTGTTGCAGCCGCTGGAAAGAGAAGAAATCCCGCCGCTCTCGTGAAATTCTTCTTGCCGATGCTCTCCCGTTCTCGTTCCTGGAGGCTGATCGGAGGAGGGAAAACCACTGGTTGGAGACAATAGATCATCGTTCTCTCTCCCGTCGTAGTTCTTTATATTTTCTGACGTTAGCGCCGTTGAAGGAAATAGACCAGAAGCCAGGCGACTTCTTGCTCTCGTTTTCGTCGCCGCTTGGAGAGAAATCTCGCCGATCGTGGAAGAGCTTGTTACCAACGATCGTCTGGGAGTAGAGACGATCGAGGATTACGCTGGTTAAGGCTTTCGTTCCCTGCGACGTTTATCGTCGTCGATCGAAGGAGGAAGCCCGCTCGATCCCTTGCAAGTTCGGAAAAATAAGACGAGTCCTTCCGACAAGATTAATACCACCGCTGCAAGCAAATCTTGGTTTCTCAAGATCGAGGAGAAGGAGGTCCTGTAGTTGTTCATCGTCGTTCGCCAGGGTTATCTCTGAAACCGTTCCTCTGCCCAGTCGACTCCTGGAATCTCTCTTTTTCACCAGATCTCTTCACTCTCTAGCACGAGAAGAAGGAACAAAGTTTGGATTTTTTGCGGCTTACAGATCTCGCCTGAATCTAAGCACTCTAACAGTGGATCTCATTCTTGAAGATAGAAATCTTTTTGGATCTTCTTCACTGGCAAGTTTTAGAACGACGTTGGAGTTCTGTAGATCCATTTTTGATTGAGGAAGGGGTTCATCTATGGAGTTTAGTTTCCCGGACCTAGTCTTCGGCGACTGTGCTCGGTCGGAGAGGAGGAGCAAACACACATATTTTTGGAGTCGATCTGAAGTGCCATGATCGACTTCGTCCGGATCAGGTGATATTTTTCTGGTTTATATTTTTCTGTTTAAAATGTCGAAACGCAACTCGTACGACATAGTGAAACTGCAGTCGTTCGATCCCACTGAGTTCCATGGTTGGAAACTCCACGTTCAACTCGGTATGAAAGAACGTGTGATTTTTTATACAGTGCTCAGTGACTTCGCAACGACCACTGAAGATGTAGACGAACTGCAGTGGAAGAAGGACGAGGACTTTTGCAGGGATTACCTTCTGAATTCCCTGAATCCCCGCCTCGCAATGACGTACAGTGGATTCAAAACTGCAAAGGAGATCTGAGACCGCTTGGACGCGCATTTCCAGAAGCAGGAAGGATTGTTGAAAACTCTCCTCGCTGAGAAGTTTTTTAATTTTAAATTGAATGCAAATTCGACAATCACTTCACAGTTGATCGAGCTGGAAAATATGTGGAATAAGTTGTATGATGAGAAATCAGAAATCTCTGATAATCTCTTTGCTGGTTTGATCATTAGCAAGTTGCCTCCTGAGTGTGCTACTTTCAAGACTGAGATGCACAGGCTGAAGGAGCAGATTGGGCTTGATGAACTCATGAGGTTCATAAATATTGAAGATCGGAATGTTGTCAGGAAAAACACGGAACAGGTTAGTCAATCTACTCAGATTGATAACTTAGTTTCACGTCCCGATAAACCTCTCAGGAAGCCGTCTGCATCAAAAGATGAACCCTCTTTACAACTCCAGGCCAAAAAGCCTTCTTTCAAAAAGAAGAAGGGCAAGTGCCACAATTTGTGGAAAGTGGGGTCATTGGGCCGCAGACTGCAAGGCTCTGAAGAAGATCAAGGAGAATGCGACTCAGAATAAGACGAACATGCTGGTGGACACTTCTGGTCCCCAATCTTTCTTAGCTATGATGGGGAGAGGTCGCAGCGGCTGTAACATCCCTCAAACAACTAGACCCCCAAGTTGGTTTTGTCATGACTAGGTCATGACAAAACCATAGGGAGATCCTAAGGCCTTGTGAACTTAGGAGAGAAGAAGAAAACCCAAGTGGTCTGCAAAGAGCAATTTTCAGATATCAAGCCTAGGATTGTGTTTAGGGGCCCCACCTTGAACCTTGACCCCACCATAGCATTCCTAACCCATTAGGGGTCCTCTTGGAGCACCAAGTACCCATTGGGGTCAAATTAAGAGGCCAATTAGACCAAAGTCAACTTTAACCCTGAATTGGTCAAACTAACTCAATTAGGGTCAATTAGCCTCCACCATGCCAAATTGACCTCACCCCTTCCCTAATAGGGCTACTAGGAACCTAGTGGACCAAAAAGCCCCATCATGAGACTTGCAATTTGACCAATTTACCCTTAAGCCTAATTTAGGTCAAATTACACCCAATATAACCTAATCTAGCCCAATCCATTTGGGCTAGGCCCAATTAAGAGATCCATCATCTAGTGGGCCTGCTGATTTCTGGATTTTTCCTCTTAATTTCTATAATTGCTGAGTAGGAGAGAGAGAGAAATTGAAGTTTTCCCCAAATCGGAGAGGGAGAAAGAGAGCATTCATGGAATTAAATGTTATTGATCCTTCAAATCCCTCACCAATTGATGTGCATTCATTCCCCCTTCAGTTACAATCGTTTTTCTGGAAAATTCTATGGCAGAGGGGCTGAATTAAGGGAATTTTGGTGGTAACCGAAATTGGAGGTAATGGCCATTAATGGCTTTTAGAAATAAAGCTATCCCAGCCCGATTTGAAACTCCCATTTCCTTCAGTGCTCAGAGAGGAAGAGATCCCCCATTTTCCAGTGAGTTTCGTGCAGAGAAATCCTAGATCGGCATGGCACCGAAAGCTCCAGCACCATCAATGGCGACTCGCCGGAATTCGCACAACCAAGCCCCCACTCAGGTTCGATCCTCTTCTCCTCCCCTGGTGCTAGATCTCTTCAAAATTAGGGGCTTGATCTATGCTCAAAAGGGCTCGGATTGTGCTTCTGAAAGGGTGCGATACGTACTCTTTTTCCTCCCTCTAAAACCAGATCCGACCACCTCCGGCCGGCCAACCACCCCTATCGCCGGCCACCACCTCAACGGAGGTGGTGGTGGCATTGGTCGGCCGGAAAGAGGCGTAGGTGGCCGGGAAATCGCCCCGCAAGGAAGCCCAGGATGGGCTGTCGTGCACCGTCCAAAGATTGGGGACGATGACGGAGAGCCGTCAGATCTGTTTATTAATGTTTATATTTATATCATTTATTTCGTCGAATGGATTTGAAGTTCATCGAACGGTTTGAAATTCGTCGAACGCGGTTATTTGTTATTTTCGTCGAACGCTGTTATTTGTTAATTAGTCGAGCACTGTTATATATTAACTTAGCCGAGCGCTGTTTTAATATTAATTAGTCGAACGGAATATAGTTCGTCGATCTGGATTAAATTAGTCGAGCGTTGTTAACTTAGTCGAACGCAGATATTTAAGAAATTAGTCAAACGTAGCTTTGTTCAGATTTCGTCTAGCGCAGAGTTGTTCTGTCTTCGTCGAGCGCAATTAATTTCATCGAACGCAGAGTCGTTCTGCTTTCGTCGAGCGCTATTTAAATGTCGTCGAACGAAATGTTTATATGATTTCTGTCACACCCTTTTTGCTGTAGTTTATTTTAATTGTTAAAAATACTAGATCACCTCTGATTAAAAAGTGTCCAACACCAAAGTTGTATCCCTTAGAGTCTACTTTAGTTTAAAATTTGTTTCAGCCCAAAAGGAGTACTGTAGCTCCCTGTAGAGACAAAATGGTGGGACTGGTCCCTAGGGTAGGGCAGTCACTCTTTCTTTGAAATCTTTTAAATGGTAGATGCTATGGCCTTGATATTTAAAACCTAGACTAGTCTCTTGCACCCACACAACATACTAAAAGATGGGATTTTTAGGAGAACCTTTTCTAAGGTTTTTGAAATAATTTCATAAATCATCTAATAATTAATTAGTGGGTTAAATGACCTCCAATGCCCTCCAAATTTTAGTGGGTGCTTTTTAGGGTTAAGTTATGTTCTAGGTAAAAGTCTCAGTCCAATTGGGACTGTTTTGGTTGAGTAATTGTAAACCCAAGTTAGGTCAAGTTGGGTCAAAGTTAGGGCATGATGCTTATCTTGGATTTTGTGGTCAAATCTCCTCACCATGAGATGGAACCATGTCCACTGGTTTAGGATCAACTAAAGTATCCCCATGAGTGGTTTGGGGTAATGTAGAGGTGATTAAGCCCTAGAACACTAGTTTTATTCCTAGGTGTGCAATTAGAACCTTGTGAAGGCCATGAGGTCAAAAGTCCCTGGATGGTTATGAAACTTGGTGGATAGGTTCATAGGGTGTAAATAGGCACTGGGTAATTTTATAAGAATTTTAGGAGCTAATATTCCCTTTGAATTAGGACATAAACCCTTTAGGGAAACTTCTTATAAGAAACATTTACATGCTTAAAAAGTCTTGGATGATGATGAAACTTTGGTGGTGCCCTTATAATCATGGTTTAGACCTCTGGTAATTTTTATGAATTTTATTAAATGATTTAATCAGCACTTCTTTCACAAGGCACCTGTTTTGATTTAGAATTAAGAAAAATATTTGAGGGTCCAAAGCTCATTGTTAAATTGTGCAAATTGGTTATAAGTCCTTTCAGAACATTAGGAAGATCTGTAAATTTTTATAGAATTTTTGAAGACTTAAATCAGTAAGCTACTTCACAGTTCATTTAATTTGAAGTTTTATTAATTAATTTATTTTAGTGAAAAAATGATTTCCTTAAATCT
Source organism: Dactylorhiza incarnata (assembly GCA_033032865.1). NCBI lineage: Eukaryota > Viridiplantae > Streptophyta > Magnoliopsida > Asparagales > Orchidaceae > Dactylorhiza > Dactylorhiza incarnata. The sequence goes on along the minus strand of JAWHQI010000160.1, from coordinate 700,899 downwards.
TTAAACTTAGTCAGTACCCTTTTCTGGTGAATACAAGAGTTTGGTAATTTTCCCATAATTTTAGTGTTGATTTTTTTTGTGGTTCCTTCATAAAACTACTATTTTGGATAGATGATAAATAATTAAATTAGAGGACAATTTCTTACTGTAAAAATATGATATGATGTTTCTGATGTTATTTATTCATCATAGATTTATCATAATTTTTGGAGAGCCATATCATAAGATTTACTTACACTCCATGTTCATTTTCATACTTGACAAATGTTTGGAGAAATTAAAATAAATATTAATTAATTAGAGAAAAATATGATTCTCCGGAATTAGTCTTATAACATCATGATAGACCTACAGTAAATAGCTCGGGTCAGTTGGATGAATATTTGGAGTATCTTAGTTGTGAGCTTCATATAATTAGTTTGGTCTGCGTATAGTAAAACTGTGAAACTTAGATTTTTAGTGACCTACAAGGTAAAAATGGTGTGTAGATGGTGCACATGGGTTGATCAGATAGTTAAAAGTCCACCCCAGGAAATGTATGTGAGGAAAGTGTACTTGGTGGGTTAAGAGTAAGGTTGTCCTGGGGATTGACGAAGATCGTCTTTCCCCTAGTGTGTCTTAAAGCACTTAGGTCTAACACAAGTGAAACGATAGAAGAGAATTATTAAGGGTAGATACCAATAACAGTAAGTGTCTTGAGAAAGGGAACTTTGGGGTGTCATCCCATTACAGTTCCTAGTACCGTAGCGAGCCCCTTACATGGTAACCCTCAGGAAGTCCAAGATTAACCATAAGTCGTAGGAGTATAGAAGATGCTCAAGACTAACAAATAACACATTCACTCACACTCCGTTGTCACGGGAGTTTGGTTGATTTGGTACCCCAGTTGTAGGCTCGGTGGTGGTTGGTGCGGATTGTTGATCCGGAGAGTTTGTGACTCAGTTTGGTTCTTGGTTGGGCAAGTTAAGCCCAGATGGTCTATGTTTGGAGTTTGTAGATAGATAGTAGAACATGTTGCATGTGCAAAAGGTGGTGGGTCCTTAGTGTCGACGGTCGTTGCACCGACGTTGATGCTCGGGCTCGACAAGTGTGGAATTTGCACTTAGCCATAAAAGTCTGGTGGTCCAGCCAGTAAGAGTACGCAGATGCTCCGCGGTTTTGCGTTGAAGCATACGATAGGTCAAGGTTAGGTAGTGCATATACCAACCTAGAGGTGGGCGAGGCCCAACACACTGCTTCCGTTTGCCACTACGGGAGTATCCTGGGAGTCTTGCTAGCTCCAAAAAGGGGGAACTAAAGGTCTGTGCGCATAGAGTCGTAGTGTGTGAGTTGCACTTGTGTGAACATAGCATAACTGCATACCTTGCATGTCATAGCATAAACATTGCATTTCAACCCTGCCCTTATCGTATAAGTCAGTTATGGGACTTCTTATACGATAGGCCTTGCTAAACGACCCCTTGGTCTATAGGTTTGTGTGGGCATTCCTATAAATCAATGGTTATTTTTCCTTTATATATGTCTTACTTACTGCACTTTATTTATTCTTTACCTGCTCTTACTATGCTTTATTACCTGCTTTGTTTATGCACTTATATACCTGAGTAGTGGTAGAACTCTTCCTGTAAAATATACCCTGTCATCTGCTTTTTGTTTATACCCCTTGATGTCCTCCGCTTCATCCTTCCCACTCGGTGCCTAGGAGTCACTTGGGGAGGGGTGGGGGATTGGCTTAGTCTTTTTGACTAACGGTCGGTGGACCTTATCATTTTAGGAGACCGCGGCGACGGAGCAGCACCAGAGGCCAGTGCAGATGGAGGTGGGGCAGTCTACCACGGGAGCACCGATGACAAGATCCGTGAGTGGCTATTAGTTCTAGTTATTTTGCTTCCGCAAGTGAATTTATAGTGAGGATTGATGTATCGGGCAGGAGCCCTTGTTATCTCTGTTTTTATTTCAGTTATGCTTATGTGGACATCTTTTCTGATGATTTACTTTTCTATGTGATGTGGACTTGTCTTCTTTTAATTTCTTGTTCTTTGCTTCTTTGTGATCGATTTGGCCGGCAGCATCGGCATTTTGTAGTGGCAACCTTCCCGAGCGAGGGTGTCACCGCAAAGCGGCGGTTCTGGGCCTAAGACCCGGGTGTTTAAAAATAAAAATAAAAAAAGGGGTCTTACAGCGGCAGTGACTCGTCTATGTTGTGGCTGGACTCTGGTGCTACCTGTCATGCAACTAATGATAAAGGTCTTCTTACTGAGGTGACTGTGGTCAAGGACACTGTGCAGAATTGCAATGGAGGAGAGACAGTAGTGTCTCATGCTGGGACTGCAAATCTGGTACTTTCGTCAGGTAAAATTCTAACTCTAAAGCATGTTAGAGTAGTTTCTTCTTTAACCAAAAATTTAATTTCTATGAGTTTGCTAGATAACGCTAGAATGTGCTTTACAACCCTAAATGGTAGAATAACATTAACTGTTAATTCACACTACTTCGATTGTGCGTATCTAATAAATGGAATGTATAGACTTAGCTTAAACAATGATAACATTAACCAAGTTAGTTCAAATTTAATTGATCATAAGTTGTTACACAATAGTCTTGGACATGTGAACTATAGGAAAATGCGTGATCTAGCTAAGAGTCACAACATCCCTTTAGACCACCTGTCTATTCGATTTGATAGATGTGAGGTGTGTGCACAAACCAAGATCACCAGAAAACCTTTTAAGTCGGTTTCTAGGAGCACACAACTTCTTGAGTTGATACATTCTGACCTCTGTGATTTCAGGAGTCATGTCACTAGAGGAGGAAAGAAGTATCTTATTATCTTCATAGATGATTATTCTAGATATTGTCATGTATACCTGTTGAAATCGAAAGATGAGGCATTCGAGACCTTTAAGATCTTCAAATCTAGAGTAGAAAATCAGTTGAATCTGAAAATTAAGAGATTTAGAAGTGATAGAGGAGGAGAATACACCGCAACTGGGTTCAGAGAATTTTGTGCCTCCGAGAGCATAATTCTTGAAACTACTGCTCCTTACTCACCTTAATCAAATGATATTGCTGAGCGTAAGAATATGACTTTAACAGAGATACTGAACTTTTTGTTACTTATAGCTGGTTTGCCTAACTCTTTCTGTGCAGAAGCAGTCTTAACTGCAAATCGCATTCTGAATAGGGTGCCTCACTCTAAGCTCACTTCTACACCTTATAAGATGTGGCACATCCACTCTTTTAGATTTGATACTCTTAAGACTTAGGGTTGTATTGCTTATGTAAGAATACAAGACCTAAAGAGACCTAAGGTGGGACCAAAGACTACAACCTGTGTATACTTAGGTAGTGTAGAGGACAATGCAGCTGATTGGTTTCTGGATCTATCCACTACCACAGTGATAGAGTCTAGATATGCTGTCTTCTTTGAAAACAAGTTTATCAAAGATCAAGTCTTTAATTTATCTGGGTCTACTGACTTGATTTCAGAATCTATGGTAGAACTTGAAGCTGGTCCTTTTGGCACTACTCCACAACCTTCTGAGCTTGAACATTTTCCTATTAGAGTATCTTCAAGAGAAAGAATCCCTAAGGACTTTGGTGAGAAATTTGTTACCTACCACTTAGAGGATGATCCATTCTCTTAATAGGAAGAAATGAGATCGAGAGATTCACTAATGTGGGCAGAAGACATAGATGATGTGTAAGACCCTCTTTTTTTGCATTCTTTCCCGGGTCTTACCGCCCAGAATTGCCGTCTTGCGGTGACACAATTAGACCCAATGGTCGCCGCCACAAGATGCCGATCCAGCCGGCTATTCATCATCATCCAGGCCAACTATAATCACAGTAATTGAAGTATTAAATGAAACAAGTCCACAAAATCACATTATATATTTATCATAATACAAGATTACAATGTCCACGATGAGAAAGAACAAAAAGAATAAGGGCTTACGCCCAGTACATCGATATCCTTGCCACAAAAGTCTCTCGTCTCTACGTCTATGCGGAAGCTATCGAACTTTGTCATTGCGCGTCTGTAGCTGCTGCTGAATCAACGGGTAGTGGCTGCTTTGCTTCATCTCGTCCTCCTGACCTGTCTCCTGAACGGGGTCCTGCTGTTCCGACACATCATCCCTAAAATGATGAGGTCCACCGACCATCAGTCTATAAGACTCAGCATATTCCTCACCGCCTCCACCCGCGACTCCTAGGCACTATGCGGGAGGAGGAAGCGGAGGACATCAAAGGGTAAATCAAAAGCAGGTGACAAGTGGCAAGACTAGCAGGGTATATAAAAGTAAAACACGTAAAACCCCTAACTATCAGTATATATGAGCAGGAAGTAAGACAGTAAGTAAGGCTATAGGTAAAGCAGTAAGAAAGTAAGGTAACAACTAGAGCAGCTATGAAAAACAACCTTAACTTATATGCGTACACACAAAACACATAAGCTAAGGGATCTGGCAAGAAGTCAACTCATCGTATAAAAGAGCTCATACTAATTTATACGATGAGGTCTCTGTTTTATGCAAGGATGCTATGCTATGATATGCAATGCAATTGTGCAACTTACGCACATGACTCTGTACGCACAGACCTTTTTGTAGTTCCCTCTATTCGAGTGTGTCAACTCAGGTACCCAGCTGAGGCGAACTGGGTAGTGGACCGGGCTGTCCACTTCTAGGCTTGTGTAACACCACCCAACCTAGACCTTACGTATGCCCCTGAAGAACACACCAGGGTATCCGCGTACTATCTGGTAAGCACCACCTCTATCTCATTTTTCGAGTCTCTGCTCAGGTACACCCCGTTGAGGCAAACAGAGGCAGTGGATCGGGTCCTCCACTCCTAGTCTAGTATGACACCTCCCGACCTAGACCTTTTGTACGCCCCTAAAGAACACACCAGGTATCCGCGTACTATCTGGTAAGCACCACCTCTATCCCATTTTTCGAGTCTCCGCTCAGGTACACCCCGTTGAGGCAAACAGGGGTAGTGGATCAGGTCCTCCACTCCTAGGCTAGTATGACACCTCCCGTCCTAGACCTTTTGTACGCCCCTGAAGAACACACCAGGGTATCCGCGTACTACTTGATACAACGATGCCTCTAATTAAAAATGCCTAGCCTACTACTTGCAGGACCTAACCCAAAGCAATATATAGTGAGCCTAACGCTCGCAGGACTAACTCAGTCCATATTCCTTTCAACCCGAGCCTACCGCTCGCAGGACTATCCCAGTCCTTCCTTATAACCCGAGCCTACCGCTCGCAGGACTATCCCAGTCCATATTCCTTTCAACCCGAGCCTACCGCTCGCAGGACTATCCCAGTCCTTCCTTATAACCCGAGCCTACCGCTCGCAGGACTATCCCAGTCCATATTCCTTTCAACCCGAGCCTACCGCTAGCAGGACTATCTCAGTCCTTCCTTATAACCCGAGCCTACCGCTCGCAGGACTATCCTAGTCCATATTCCTTTCAACCCGAGCCTACCGCTCGCAGAACTATACCAGTCCTTCCTTATAACCCGAGCCTACCGCTCACAGGACTATCCCAGTCCATATTCCTTTCAACCTGAGCCTATCGATCGCAGGACTATCCCAGTCCTTCCTTATAACCCGAGCCTACCGCTCGCAGGACTATCCCAGCTCATATTCCTTTCCCTCCCAAATTTGGGAGGGAGATTATATTTCCAGTTCTCCTATTTTACTACTCTTGTCTATTATTAGTTGATCTCAGAGGCTTGGGGTGAATTCTGGACTTCCTGTGGATTACCTGGTGAAGGGCTCGCAACGGTACTAGGGAACGCGATGGAAGTTCCCCTTTCCAGGATATTTACTCTTATTGGTTTCTACCCATTCTTATATGCCCATTTTCTCTCCAGTTGCTCTAAAATCCTAGGGTGGATTACCATTTGACTCGGGCAGACATGTGTCAATGTTCAATTGAACATCGAAACTCTACCTCTCCTAGTGGCCGACTATTTCTTGTGTTATCTCTCAATCACAACTTACACTTCCTGCTGAGTCATTCTTCACCTCCCCTAATAGGCCCTTGTCGAATTACAGAATTGATAGTTTTACTAAACACACCCCCGTCTTCACTTCCGTTGTCTGCCTTTGGTGATTAATCCTCCAACCTAAATGGGCATATGCAAATCTCTTAGAGTTAACAACTCTAGGGGTGGTGACCAAAAGGAAGGGGTCCGAATCTATGTTCTTAGTTTCTACTATTCGCAGACCAAGGTGAGATTGAACTAGGTTTGACTCTTAAGACGCAACCTTGGCCCTATCATGTCCTAATGAGTTCCAAGTTCTTACCATAGGTTCTCAATGAGTAATGATCTAACAACCTCAAATCCTACATTTCATACTCTTCCAGGGAATCCTTAATCATAGTTTCTATTCAAATAGATGGGGTGAAAGTAAAGTTTTACGCAACAAGTACCATCAACAAATCTCTATAAATTCTGATAAATTCACAATAGCATAATATTGGTCTAAAAACCTCAAACCCTAAGTTTCACATTTTTCCAGGGATTATTTAGCCATAATTTCTATTTAACATGAATGAGGTGCAAATAAGGATTTACACAATAAGTATCATCTACAGATCTCTATAAATTCTGATAAATTCACAATAGCATAATATTGGTCTAAAAACCTCAAACCCTAAGTTTCACATTTTTCCAGGGATTATTTGACCATGAATTCTATTTAACATGAATGGGGTGCAAATAAGGATTTACACAACAAGTATCATCTACAGATCTCTATAAATTCTGAGAAAATTTACAGGACTATAAGATCACCAAGGGAATCTACTAAAATAATTTCATAATTTTCCAATGGCATATGAGGCCTGAATTTCATACTTGAATAAATTTGACCTAACAAATTAAATCAAATTCAGAGAAATAAATGTGATAAAAAAAATCCAGCAAAATTCCTGAATGTGCCCTTCAATTCAATGACCCATTTCCCAGACTTTTGGATTTATTCCTAAGGTTTTGATTCAAGTTATTACATTTATTTAAAAGTGTGACAATTTTTGTTTAATTCAAAACTTTAGGAAAATAATTTCCAAAAGTAATGAAACTCATATCCATAGTGTATAACCCCATGACATACAAATACCCCAAGGTTTAAGAGGCATGCATGGAGGATTTCTCCATTAATTTCACAAATTAGGTCATTGGGTTAAAGGGGTTACTATTCATCATGACTAAAGATCTTGCATATGAGATATCTCAACATGCATGAGTCCAAGTGACCTCAAATTTTGTCCATGGACTATCCTTGATCTAATCTACCATCCACCAGAGATTTGAGAGGAGTTGACCTTGTATAACCCTAGATTTAGGTGTCACATGGAAAAGTAAATTTTTTCCAAAAACCATAGGACATTTTTGTCCTAAAAATTTGAAATTTCTATTGAACATGCCTCTATATGTATCTCAACCATGCCCAATATTTCAGGCCTTGGTGAGGTCCCAATCAATGGGAATTAACAAAAATGTGGCTGGTTCACTGTTTGGACCAATCCCACTAAATCCAACCTACAAGGGTCTACATATCTTCATTTGACCGGATTTTAATTTATATGTAAAGTAGACTCGAAGATCTACAAGTTTTGTCTCTGGACATTTTTCAATTTTTGGCCTCTAAGGGCCTCAATTTCAGCTTACAAAAATCTGTTACAAGGTGTGACATATATTTTAATATCATGGAATTAAATCATATATGGTCTGCGATTAAAACATTTCCCAAATCCAACGATCACGGGATCGTCTTCCCCGATGAGCCAACGGCTCAGATTCGCCGCGCCTGGGCCATTTTAAGGGCGGATTTCCGACCAACTGAGGCTGTCCCCGGCCAAACCCCCAAGCCATCACCTCCACCCAACCTAGGGCTACCGAATGGCGGTGAGAGCACAACCGGAGGTGGCCGGAGTAGGCCTGCGGATATTTTCGTTTTCGAGCTTGGAACAAAAAAATGAAATGGCGATTTCACCATTTCTTCATTGATTTTAAAAAGGGAAGAAAGGGGGAAGCTAGCACAGATGGAGAGGGGAAGGAACTTGCCTTTAATCGAGCCTGGGGAGGGGAATTTCTGCACTTGCCATCGCCGAATCCAAGATCCATTTCCTTGCTCGATCTTCCTCCTCATAGCTTGTCTCCCTCTGAAATCATGGGGATTCTCCTCCTTGGCGCATTCTGAAGCTAATGAGGGGTCTGAACAGGGTCGGGGGAGGCTATATCCAAGGTTGCCATTAGTGCCACCTCTTGGCCGGCGAATAAGCTCTAAATTGAGCTCCAACTGGCAGCTGGCCGGCCTGGAAACTGCTGGGAATTACTCCCTGGGTTCAGAGGGAGGCTTGGGAAGAGCATTATAGTGCCAAGTGGAGCACTCCCCATGAATTCATGGGTTTGTCTCTTTCCAAATTGGGGAAATCTCAAATTCACCCTTGCATGTCACCTTCTTCCAATTTCTGAGGGGCAAGCATAGTAATTGGCTCTTGGGCCTCAGAATGGGCCGCTATTGAGGGCCTTAGTCCATGGGGATTTAGTTTGATTTCATATAAGCCCATTTTAGGCATATTTGACCAAATATTGACTTTTGAGTTGACTTGGTCAAATAGGTGAGTGGGATGGTCCAATGTGTTGGTCTTGAGTCCCTTGACTCCACCCAATATTGATTCGGTCATGGTGGTGCCTCGATTGGGTCAATTTTGCCAATATGTGTGATTTTGATCAAAATTGGGGGAAAGTTGACTTTGGTCAAATTGGACCAATTAGACCAATAGATGGGGCTTTTGGGTCCATTGTGTCCCAACTAGGGTTTATAACACATTGGTGGGGTTAATTTGATCATTTGAATCCTAATTGACCCTTAATAGGATGGTTGACCTATTTCAAGCTAAAGTTGACTTTGGCCAATTTGATCAATTGGGTTTGACCCCAATGGGTCCTAAATGACCCAAGGGATTTCTTAAGGTATTTAGGAAGAGTTGGTGGGGTCAATTTGTCATTTTGAGGTCTAAATCAAGTCATAAGCCATGGAGTCAAATTTGGCTATTTGCACACCAATGTGATTTTCACTTATTCACCTTGGTTCTTAGGGCCATTTTGGTCTCTTAGAGGAATGTCATGACCTTGACATGACAAAATGCACCTCATGGGTCTAGTTGTTCTGGGGATGTTACAAATCCCAATAAACGAAGAAATAATTTCGTCCCTGAAATTAAGGTTGGGTCTACGGAAGTTAGAGTTCAGAATTGTTGGATCTGATGGCGCCCTTAGAGGGGGGTTGAATAAGGGGTTTACTGTTTTGAAAATAAACTGACAGAGTTTAATGAAACAGAAAACTTTTTAGCACTGTTGCTAACGCCTGGCGTTGACTAGTTAACGCCTGGCGTTTGCCCTCCAGAAAATATTTTGGCAGAAATAAACAAAGTGATTTTACTTGCACAATCTCAAATGAAATACAAATCCAGAAAAATAGACATACTGAAATGGAATTTTATATATCACAAAATGATTACAAAGATAATATTTCAATAACGCTTGAAATTGAGGCGACAAGTTGAAAATCTCTTTTTTGTTCCTTCACCGGTCCTTCTCCCAAGGACCGGTTGGCTATAACCTATCTATCCCCAGATAAGGCCTCTACCACCCCCTAGATCTACCCTTGACCTAGTCACCACGCACAAGGCGGCGAATTACCCCCTAAGCCGCACAAGGACCTAGTCGCCACACGCAAGACGGCGATTTCACTACGGTTACAAGTAAATGAAAAGATAAAGATAAAAATCAGAATAAAAGACTCCCTATATTGAAGAGCGCTGAAGGAGATGTTGAAGACATGCTTTGATCATCATCGGAGTTGAAGCGAGCGTCCTTCTTCAAATTTACCATTGCAAATCTCCTTCTCACTCTTGTTCCTCAATGGTGGTGTTGGAAGTTCTCTCTGAATTCGGGGATGAAATGCTCTCTCAAAAGATTGGAGTGAAGGCTTCCAGAAAAAGCTCATCTTGAACAACGAAATCAAGTCTTTAAATAGACACGGGAGCTAACGCCTGGCGTTAGCGTTAACGCCAGCGTTAAGCATCGTGTCTGGCAGTTGCTAAAGTCGTGCAAACCATCGGAAGCGTGACAGAACCAAATTTCATCAAACGAGACTGATTTCGTCGAACACGCCTTCGTCGAACGCACCCTTCGTCGAACAGAAAAACCGCAACCGTCAGGATCGTGCAAACCGCCAGGATCGTGACAGAACAAACTTTCGTCGAACGGAATTAATTTCGTCGAACGAAACTTCAAGTTCGTCGAACGCAGTTGTCGGGCGCAATGTCGTCGAGCGCAGGCTCAGTTCATCGAATGGAACTCCTCGTTCATCGAACGCAACTTGTCGAGCATAAGTTCGTCGAGCGCAGGAAATTTTGTCGAACGGAACTCCTCGTTCGTCGAACGCAGCTTATCGAGCACAAGTTCATCGAACGCAGCTTGTCGAGCACAAGTTCGTTGAGCATAGGAAATTTCGTCGAACGGAACTCCTCGTTCGTCGAACGCAGCTTGTCGAGCACAAGTTCGTCGAGCGCAAGAAATTTCGTCGAACGGAACTCCTCGTTCGTCAAACGCAGCTTCCTTCAAATTTTGTCGAGCGCCTTCAGAGTTCGTTGAACGCAGGTTCCATTCGTCGAACGCAGTTACCTTCTCATCGGTTTTCGTCTCAGCGGTTTTCTTCTCAGCAGTTGATAACTCTGGGCGTTAACTACTAACGCAGGGCGTTAGCTCTCTTTCCAGAGAATCCTCATCAAACAGCATCCTGTTCATAGGGTTATTTAACAATAGTACTTGCACACTTATAAACACAAGCAAGATAATACATAGTGTGATTTGTTATTCTCAAACTAAGAGATGTGGAACACAAGCTCCAATAATCTCCCCCTTTTGATAATAACAAATCCACTAATAAGAAATAAAAATAGGGTAGTGTTTATAGTATATGATAAGCGTGATAATCATGCATACTCCCCCTATGTGGATACTCCCCCTACATTAATGCATGTTATAATGTACTCCCCCTAAATAATAGATTTCTTCTAAGTTATTTCTTGAGGTTAGTCTCTTCTCCCCCTTTTGTTATAATCAAAAGGAGATATGGATGAGTAGTAGGAATTTGTTCTTTTGAGCACTCTGTAGAGATAATTGCAACTTTTTGAAAGTGAACACAGTGAAAGCAATATTTGAACATCGTTAAGAATTTGTAAGAACAAAACATAAAAAGCGTTGTAAATCAAATAAGTAGATGTTTTGAATTGAAATACACAAGTTGCAAAGACATTTGAAATTTTGAATATTTAAAGTTAGCAAGCAAGAATATATAATATCAATGGAAGATAGGTTTACAATGTAAAATAATTTGCATTTCAAGTAATCATGAACATTGTAAAGATCATGCTTTGCCATCTAGTGCATTTACTCATGATTGTAGAGAACAATGTAGGTAAGCTTTAAGTCCAATTCTCATGAGTGAAAGTATTATAATTGATAATGATGTGTACAATAAATATGTTTTGATAAAGCATACAAGTGTAGAAATCAAACCACATGAAACTATGTAATGTAAGAGCATAACTTGAATTGAACAAAAACAACTTTACTTTCACAAATTTCAATGCACTATAGAATTTTTATTTAATGAGAAGTGGTGAAAATTTTGTTTGCACAATACACTTTACAATTCTTTCCAAGGTGCTCAACCTCACAATGCTCATTAAGACTTATCAGGAGGTTCAAGTAGTGCTTGGTGGAGTTATCCTTGTCATTCATTTGTTGCTTTTTAGACTTAGTGACAAAGGACTCCGAAATCACTTGTTTAGCAAACATAGTTTATATTTTGTTTTGAATTTTATTTACCACATTTCTCTAAATACAAGTGCATGAAAATCAAAGAATTCAATGTTGTGTAGGTAAACTATTTATGAAATTCAAAATAAGTTCTTATGCTACACAACCATGTAAAAATAAGATTTAAAAACACATGTATATTAACCAAAAAGTGTAAGTGAGAAATCATTATCAAAGAAAAAAACTTTACTCATACTTAGAAGCATGTAAAAGCATTTCGACATATGTTATCTATTCTCAAACTCTTTGCACATTTGAAGATAATTAATCTTGAAGGCATGATTAAATCAAAACAATGTTTTTAATGAAACTTGAAGGTTTAAATTAAACATTGTAAATAATCTTGAACCAATATCTATATAATCATCCTTGAAATCAACATTTAAGCTTATAGTAATAATTTTTTTGTTTGTAAGTTTTGAAAGAAAACACCAAAATACCAACACAGTTGTAAAAACACAAAAAAAAATTCTGAGCATAGAAGCTAACGCCAGGCGTTAACTTCTTAACACCGAGACAGAACACCAATTCTTGACTTTTTGAAAAATATTTTTCATGATACATTTGTAATATAAATAGGCCTTCATACAGTTGAAATTTCAGACATTATGGAGTTGATATGATGGCCTTTTTAGCATGTTTTTGGTGGTTTCCCCATAGTTCTTAAATTTTTATTGATTTTTAAAATTTTTTTAAGAGAAAAAAATATTAAAGTACATAAAATAATTTGATAGCTTTTTATAAGGGTCAAAGTGACATTTCTAAGACACCTAATTCTAACCTAAGCATGTGAAAATGTGCATCGGGTAGAGGTTTGGTAAAAATGTCGGCAAGTTGTGATTCCGTCCCTTTAAAGCTAATTTTAACATGTTCCTTCTTAATATGATCTCTAATGAAATGATGTCGGACATCTATATGTTTAGATCTAGAATGATGTACGGGATTGTTTGTGGTATCTATAGCGCTCTTATTATCACACTTTAATTCAATGTTATTTAGATAAACACCAAAGTCTTCTAACGTTTGGGTCATCCATAATGCTTGTGCACAACAACTACCTAGTGCGATATATTCAGCCTCGGTGGTGGAGAGGGCAACAGAATTTTGTTTCCTACTCGACCATGATATAAGTGAAGGGCCTATAAAATGACACGTGCCACTAGTGCTTTTACGATCTAATGAACATCCCGCATAGTCTGAATCAGAAAAACCGTGTAGAATAAAACAATCATTATGAGGATACCATAAGCCTAATCTAGATGTTCTGATTAGATATCTAAAGATACTTTTAACCACTTTTAAATGTGATTCTTTTGGGTTAGCTTGAAATCTAGCACATAAACAAACGGAAAACATAATATCGGGTCTAGATGCGCTTAAATAAAGCAAAGAGCCTATCATTCCTCTATATAATGTTTGATCTATTGAAATACCAGCTTCATCTTTTCCTAACTTTAGTGATGCACTCATAGGAGTATTGGCTTGCTTTAGGTTTTCAAATCCAAATCTCTTAAGAATATCATGAACATATTTAGTTTGACAAATAAATATACCATCTTGTTTTTGTGAGATTTGAAATCCTAGAAAATAAGTGAGTTCTCCTACCAAGCTCATTTCAAATTCATTTTTCATCACTAAAATTACTTCATTACATAACTCTTCATTAGTGGCTCCAAAAATGATATCATCAACATAAATTTGCAATATAATTAAATCATTATCTACATGCTTAATGAAGAGTGTATTATCCGCACTTCCCATTTTATAATCGTGGTTTATCAAAAATAATATCAATCTATCATACCAAGCACGTGACGCTTGCTTTAATCCATAAAGCGCTTTTTCTAACTTATACACATGATTAGGAAATTATTCATTCACAAAACTGGGGGGTTGTTCTACATAAACTTCTTCTTTTATAATCCCATTTAGAAAGGCACTTTTAACATCCATTTGAAATAATTTAAATCTTTTAAAACTCGCAAATGCAAGAAAAATTCTAATTGATTCTAGGCGAGCAACGAGTGCAAAAGTTTCATCAAAATCTACTCTTTCGATTTGTGAATAATCTTGTGCAATAAGTCTTGCTTTATTCCTTGTTATCCTAGAGTCACCATCTAATTTATTTTTGAAAATTCATTTGACTCCTATAACCGGATGATTAGATGGCCTCTCTACTAAATTCCAAACCTTGTTACGTTCAAATTGATTTAATTCATCATTCATAGCTATAAACCAAAATTCATCATTTAAAGCGGTTGAAACATTTTTTGGTTCTATTTCGGATATAAAACAAAGGTTTGAAAAAGACTCATGTAAAGAAGAACGAGTACTTACCCCTTTTGATGGTTCTCCTATCACAAGCTCCTTTGGATGATCCTTAGTGAACTGCAACACGCTTGGAAGAACATATTCTATTATCTCATTTTCTTTCTCCTCTTGTTCTTCTTCTTTTTCTTCTTCTTTTTCTCCAAGTGATTCATCATCCTCATGCTCCAAAGGGGAAATAGGTTCGTCTTCATTTCCTGTATGATTAGAATCTACACAAGGAACAAACTCATCAAATCTTACATGTATAGACTCTTCAACTACTTTAGTTCTTTTATTATATATTATATAAGCCTTGCTAGTTGAAGAGTAACCAATGAAAATTCCCTCATCGCATTTTTCATCAAATTTTCCTAGTGTATCTTTAGTGTTTAACATGAATTATTTACAACCAAACACATGAAAATAAGATACATTAGGTTTTCTCTTAAAGTAAAGCTCATAAGGTGTCAATTTTAAAATAGGACGAAGCATGACACGATTAATGATATAACATGAAGTATTAACCACTTCGGCCCAAAATGATTTAGGCAACCCATATTCACAAAGCATAGTGCGTGCTAGCTCTTGAAGGGTTCTATTTTTTCTCTCCACTACACCATTTTGTTGTGGGGTGCGAGGAGCGGAAAATTCATGTTTAATTCCTAAATCATCACAAAAAGAAGAAAATCTATCATTTTCAAATTCTCCTCCATGATCCGAATGTATGCATTTAATCTTTAAATCAAGTTCATTTTGAATACGAATGCATAGTTTAGTAAATTCAAGGAATGTTTCAGATTTGGAAGATAGAAATAATGTCCAACAAAATCTAGAGAAATCATCAATTATTACAAACGTATATTTTCTACCTCATAGACTAGAAGTGCTAACCGGTCCAAATAAATCCGTATGAATTAATTGAAGAGGTCTAGTGGTAGAAATTACATTTTTTCTCTTAAAAGAATTTTTTGAAAATTTTTCTTTTTGGCAAGGCGTACAAAGAGAAGATAAATTTTCATTAAGCATAGGTAATCCCTTAATTAATTTATCTTTTGATAATTTTAAAATAAGCTTGGTGCTAGAGTGACCAAGGAGCCTATGCCAAAGTTCTAATTCTTCATTTTTAGAAATAAAACATTTTAAAGAAGAATTTGATAGATCATTAAAAGTAATCATATAAACATTATGCATCCTAGGTGCGGTGAGTACGACATCATTTGTTTTAGAATTTATAATTTTACAAAGATTTGTAGATGATTCAAATAATACATTTAAACCCTTATGACATAATTGACTAATTGAAATTAGATTATGTTTTAAACCATCTACATATAAAACATTTGAGATTGAGAAAGAATCGTTACCCACTGTACCGATGCCCATGATCCTTCCTTTACCGTTGTTACTAAATGTCACCATCCCTCTTTTCTTCATCTCAAGGCTAAGAAACTTTGCTTTGTTTCCCGTCATGTGTTTAGAGCATCCCGAATCCAATACCACACGTCCTTTTTGTCCTTAGCCTGCCAACATACCTAAAAAGGAGATGAGAGTAAAGATCCGGATACCCAAGAGGTTCCTCCCATAGAATAGGTGGAAACCTTAGGCACCCAGATTTGCTTTATAGCATTGCAACCCTCTTTCTTACAAGAGTTTGAGGTGTGTCCAAATAAATGACATTTGGCACATGCTATAAAAGGGGATGAGACCCTTTTTGAAGTTTTGGGTAAGCTCTTGCTAGAATATGAGGTAACATTTAAGTTTTTGAAATTATTATTACCAGAATTAATGTTTCTGGAATTGCATCTAACGCCGGCGTTAGGGGTTAACGCCTGGCGATAGCTTCCAGAGCTATATCCAAGGCCATATTTGGCACTTCCATGGCATTGGTTGGCCAAGATCATGTCCAGAGATCTTTGCCCAACTCCAAACTTCTTAATAGCCAAATTTGAATCATGAATACGAGCTTTGAGAGCGGTGTTTTCCGTTACCAACATAACACACCGATTCGCAAAACTCTTCTTCCCATCCTCTATTTGAGAAAGAGAGGTTTTTAAAGTTCTTTCCAAATCCCCCTTCTCCTTAGTAAGAAGTTCAATAGCGGAGTGGGATTCAGAAAGAGCTTCTTCAAGTTCTTTCACTCTTGCCAAAGAGTGATTGCACTCTTGGCAAGATACCTTTTCTTTCCCCAATTGTGTAGATAATTTTTTATTTCTTTTATCAAAAGTTTATTTTCAGAATTTAGAAGATCAATATCTTTTAAACTTTTATCAAAAAATTTGCATGTTTGTAAATATTCAATATATAAATCATCATAAGAAGTAGGAAGTGTTACCTCAGTGTCGCTTTAGACACTGCATTCATCTTCGGATATCTTGTTCCTCTTTCCCATTAGGCATATGTTTGCCTCTTCTTCATCACTAGTGGATGAGCCTCTTGAAACCTCGGAGGAGGAGTCATCCCATGTAGCCGCTTTTAGGACCTTCTTCTTCTCATTTCCCTTGTAACCTTTTTCTTTACGCTCTTTCAGATATTTTGGGCACTTGCTCCGAATATGTCCGGTCTTTCTACAGTGGTAGCACTCCGGTGGTGGTCGTTCATCATTGTCCTCGTCGCTACCTCTCTCTTTCTTTGATGAAGATCCCTTTTTGATGAAATATTTCCGGAAGGTGTTTCTCCTTTCCGGATTCTTCATGAACCTTTTGAACTTCTTCACAAAAAGGCTCTCCTCGTCCTCTTCATCATCATCTTCATTTGCCTCCTTCTTTGAATTTAAGGCCAAACTCTTCTTCTTTGGCTCCAAGTTGTACTCTTGTTATTGAATCTTGAGTTCAACCTCAAGGGTCTTGAGGTTCCCAATAAGGCTCTCAATTTGGATCTTTTCAAGTTGTGCGACTCAGAGATAGCCGTCACCTTTGGATTGAACTTTAGAGGGAGAGACCTTAGAATTTTTCTCACCAAGTCGCCGTTAGAGAACACCTTTCCAAGCACTTTTGAGTCATTGACGATTTTGGTGAACCTTGTGTACATAGAATCCACGTCTTCATCTGTCTCCATCCGGAATTTCTCATACTCGGATTCAAGTTGGAAGAGCTTTGAATCATTCACCTGCGAAGTGCCTTCATGACTAATTTCTAAAAGATTCCAATATCATAAGCTGTTTCGCAAGCACAAGTTCTATTAAATTTCGTTCTATCCAAAGCACAAAATAACGCATTCATTGCTTTAGCGTTATTCTTACATCTCAACTTATCATTGTCATCCCATCTATCTCTAGGTTTTTCCATAGTGACTTCTCCAACAAAAAATGTTGGTGGAGAATAACTTTGCTCTACCATACCCCAAACGTCATTATCTAAAGCAGTTAAAAAACAACGCATTCTAGTTTTCCAATAATTATAATCAGTTCCAGTAAATAGTGGAGGTCTACTTATCCCTTGACCCTCCAAAAAGGCATGATCGTGATGCGCCATTATTCCCGGTTGTGAGACCGTTTTGGAATAACCTACCTCTGATACCAAGTGTTGGATCTGATGGCGCCCTTAGGGGGGGGGGTGAATAAGGGGTTTACTGTTTTTAAAATAAACTGACAGATTTTAATGAAACAGAAAACTTTTTAGCACTATTGCTAATGCCTGGCGTTGTCTAGTTAACGCCTAGCGTTATCCCTCCAGAAAATATTTTGGCAGAAATAAACAAAGTGATTTTACTTGTACAATCTCAAATGAAATACAAATCCAGAAAAATAGATATACTGAAAAGGAATTTTATATATCACAAAATGATTACAAAGATAATATTTCAATAACACTTGAAATTGAGGCGACAAGTTGAAAATCTCTTTTTTGTTCCTTCACCGGTCCTTCTCCCAAGGACCGGTTGGCTATAACCTATCTATCCCCAGATAAGGACTCTAGCCACCCCCTAGATCTACCCTTGACCTAGTCGCCATGCACAAGGCGGCGAATTACCCCCTAAGCCGCACAAGGACCTAGTCGCCACACGCAAGACGGTGATTTCACTACGGTTACAAGTAAATGAAAAGATAAAGATAAAAATCAGAATAAAAGACTCCCTATATTGAAGAGCGCTGAAGGAGATGTTGAAGACATGCTTTGATCATCATCAGAGTTGAAGCGAGCATCCTTCTTCAAATTTACCGTTGCAAATCTCCTTCTCACTCTTGTTCCTCAATGGTGGTGTTGGGAGTTCTCTCTAAATTCGAGGATGAAATGCTCTCTCAAAAGATTGGAGTGAAGGCTTCCAGAAAAAGCTCATCTTGAACAACGAAATCAAGTCTTTAAATAGACACGGGAGCTAACGCCTGGCGTTAGCATTAGCGCCAACGTTAAGCATCGTGTTTGGCAGTTGCTGAAGTCGTGCAAACCATCAAAGCATGAAAGAACCAAATTTTGTCGAACGAGACTGATTTCGTCGAACACGCCTTCGTCGAATGCACCCTTCGTCGAACGGAAAAACAGCAATCGTCAGGATCGTGCAAACCGCCGAGATCATGACAGAACAAACTTTCGTCGAACAGAATCAATTTCGTCGAACGGAACTTCAAGTTCGTCGAACGTAGTTGTCGGGCGCAATGTCATCGAGCGCAGGCTCAGTTCGTCGAACGGAACTCCTCGTTCGTCGAACACAGCTGGTCGAGCACAAGTTCGTCGAGCGCAGGAAATTTCGTCGAACGGAACTCCTCGTTCATCGAATGCAGCTTGTCGAGCACAAGTTTGTCGAGCGCATGAAATTTCGTCGAACGGAACTCCTCGTTCGTCGAACGCAGCTTGTCGAGCACAAGTTCGTCGAGCACAGGAAATTTCGTCGAACAGAACTCCTCGTTCGTCGAACGCAACTTCCTTCAGATTTTGTCGAGCGCCTTCAGAGTTCGCCGAACGCAGGTTCCATTCGTCAAACGTTGTTACCTTCTCAGCGGTTTTCGTCTCAGCGGTTTTCTTCTCAGCAGTTGATAACGCTGGGCATTAACTACTAATGCGGGGTATTAGCTCTCTTTCCAGAGAATCCTCATCAAACAGTATCCTATTCATAGGATTATTTAACAATAGTACCTGCACACTTATAAACACAAGCAAGATCAATTACATAGCGTGATTTGTTATTCTCAAACTAAGAGATGTGGAACACAAGCTCCAACAAGAATATACCCGGAAGGTATGAGAGTTTCTGTGCAACATGACTCCCGACTAATATTGGAAACGGTTAGGCCTAGTTCACATCGCCTCATCTTCAGTTTTCTCCCAAGTGCACTTTTCGTTAATCTTACTACGTTCGTAATCACGATCTTCTTCCTGATGGTCCTCAAATATTCATCAGTTTGATGAAGATATACAAAGTGGAGGGAGGACATAAGTTGAAGTAAAGATGCATATTCACAAGGCGAGTGAGGAATCCATCGAGTCTTATAATCCATAATATGATGTCTTCGTAGGTATACAGTTCTCGATCCGGAGGGTATATCGTCAAGTTTACCGTCAATATTTTCGATACCAACCTCAATGACACTTTGGACCTAAGATCTCCTGTGGTTCACAACCATTGTACATGTGATGTATGTACCCTTATTTGTTAGGTGTTTGCAATTAGAATTTTGACTTGTCTTCCAAGATCATGATATGCTTATGGCTTGGGCAATATTGATTCTCTTAATTTTCATGGCATCGTCATTCTTTTAATATTGTATGTCAACGTTTAATCATGCTTCTAAGATCCAAAATGATATTTAGTAAATGTAAATATGTCCATGGTCGTTTACTAAACTAAAAGGATAATCTAGTAATAATCAAGCTTAGTTCTGGTACTTTAATTCATGTGGGTCATCAATTCCAAGGCTCACAAAATTCATGTATTGTAAATCCTTCAAGATTAATTCTTGAAGTGCACCTAATCACATTAATGTCCTGAAACCTCATTCCTGATTTTTATCCCAATCACGTGTTATCAATGGTCAAATCTATAGTTCTCATTTTGTTAAACGCAAACCAGTCTCAAATATTGCACGAGACCTATCACTTACGGATCAACTATCAATAAGATATGATGTAATCTCCCATTCATTCCAGGAGTCTTGTAAGTGGTGATTTACTGGTTTCAACTCTTCATATTGTCATATTCTTGGGCCTAATTCTTATTCCTTTTATATTTATGGCATCCACCAATTTGTGAACAAATTATCATTTATCATGTCCCAATAGGTTTAATAAAGATTCCAGAGACCAGTTAAGATCTGAAATAGTGTTCAATAGAAGTCCATAGTATTTCCTCCTTATAATAATTCCAGAAGATTAATTATTTGTGGCTAAGGGTGCAAACCCATTTAGGGAAGGAAGTATGATAACTAATCAATAGTTAACTATATAATAAATTTTCAGAAGTTTAATGGAGACCACAAGTCTATCTACTCATTTCTATAATATTCCAGGTTTTCATAATGATCTGGGGGAACTTGACCCTGGAATTCTCAATAATGCTTAATGTAACAAGGGTTCACCAACCCCAATTTCCTACGGAACTCAATCCTCATGGTCTTTGATTCCTTCAGAGATGAAAGATCTCTTGATAACGAGTGCATGTTTCAAATTTCGAGAGAATTGGCCAAGGAAATAATTATTATCCATAAAACTCTATGTGTGTAACAACATGAGTATTATCCTAAGCTACCTTGGTCTCACATGCGGGACCCACCAATAAGTAGGGGTCCAAATGGCCACAAATTTGTCCAGGGATCTTTCTTTCCGAGACCTACCATCCATACAAGATTTGAGTGGATTGATATTCATTAAGCCATAGGTCTACCACAATTGTATGTAATGAAATTATTTCCAAATGTATAGAACTTTATCTCCAAAATTCTGATTTTTGGACAGCATGTGTGTCGTACTAAATTTACATGTACGGTGTAAAATTTAAATCACTTGGGTAAGTTAGATGATAGGGCACACAGATTTGAGTCTAGGGTTCACTTTATATACCCTGCACCAAAGCAGGTGCCCAAAGAGTTGTATAGCAGGGGCTTTTATGTTTCTAAAATAACCCAAATTAATATTATAGCGGCCCAATAAATGAAGAAACAAGATTAGCCTCCCATAAATCTTGTGCTGAGTTTCTTATATCCGACAATTTGGACATTTCATGTGTGTACTTAATCCTTATGGATACATAGTCCTCGAGATGTGTGGATATTGTAAGGTTCTCTGCCCTCAAAATGCCATTTGTCGTAACTTTTCCAAGGGTCGTGTGCCTATTAAGTGGTCTTCTCTAAGTTGGAATTCTCATTCCACATTTGACATCCTTTCTTTGTGATGATTTTCCGAGGGTGGAAGTGTGGAGTATTAGCTTCTAAGCACATAAGTTAAGCCTTACGAGTCTCCTACTAATCCGATAGTACAATCACAAGCACCAAATCCACTTAAGATTGTCCTATATGTTTGTGTGAGGGGCGTTAATATCACTTAGGAAGTGACGTGGGTATATCGGGGAGTAAGCCCCGAACACTTACACACGCTTTCAACTCCTTCTTTTAGTCACTTTGGGGGTATCCTACTACTTGGTCAAAATATACTTGAGGTTGATGTCAGACTAGGATACCTTATGAGATGTCTTGCTAAGTCAAACCAATACGGTGTACTAGTCAGGTTGGCCTAATGTCATCGTTAAGTAGACACAGTTATATGATTTCCCGTATGGGCACACCACTGCTTCCGCTGCTAGTTTGTCCTCAAACTAAGTTCGAGGGGGGTGGCCCAGGGTTTGTGGACTTCTTTTACTTGGATCGAAAGTCGGCTAAGCTGATACCAGTTTGTAAGACCCTCTTTTTTTGCATTCTTTCCCGGGTCTTACCGCCCAGAATCGTCGTCTTGCGGCGACACCATTACACCCAATGGTCGCCGCCACAAGACGCCGATCCTACCGGCTATTCATAATCATCCAGGCCAACCATAATCACAGTAATTGAAGTATTAAATGAAACAAGTCAAGAAAATCACATTATATATTTATCATAATACAAGATTACAATGTCCACGATGAGAAAGAACTAAAAGAATAAGGGCCTACGTCCAGTACATCGATATCCTTGCTAAAAAGTCTCTCATCTCTACGTCTATGGGAAGCTATCGAACTTTTTCCTTGCGCATCTGTAGCTGCTGCTGAATCAATGGGTAGTGGCTGCTTTTCTTCATCCCATCCTCCTGACCTGTCTCCTGAACAGGGTCCTGCTGTTCTGACACATCATCCCTAAAATGATGAGGTCCACCGACCGTCAGTCTATAAGACTCAGCATATTCCTCGCCGTCTCCACCCGTGACTCCTAGGCACCGTGCGGGAGAAGGAAGTGGAGGACATCAAAGGGTAAATCAAAAGCAGGTGACAAGTGGCAAGACTAGCAGGGTATATAGAAGTAAAACACGTAAAACCCCTAACTATCAGTATATATGAGCAGGAAGTAAGACAGTAAGTAAGGCTATAAGTAAAGCAGTAAGAAAGTAAGGTAACAACTAGAGCAGCTATGAAAAATAACCTTAACTTATATGCGTACACACAAAACACATAAGCTAAGGGATCTGGCAAGAAGTCAACTCATCGTATAAAAGAGCTCATACTAATTTATACGATGAGGTCTCTGTTTTATGCAAGGATGCTATGCTATGATATGCAATGCAATTGTGCAACTCACGCACATGACACTATACGTACAGACCTTTTTGTAGTTCCCTCTATTCGAGTGTGTCAACTCAGGTACCCAGCTGAGGCGAACTGGGCAGTGGACCGGGCTGTCCACTTCCAGGCTTGTGTAACACCACCCAACCTAGACCTTACGTACGCCCCTGAAGAACACACCAGGGCATCCACGTACTATCTGGTAAGCACCACCTCTAGCCCATTTTTCGAGTCTCTGCTCAGGTACACCCCGTTGAGGCAAACAAGGGCAGTGGATCGGGTCCTCCACTCCTAGGCTAGTATGACACCTCCCGGCCTAGAACTTTTTTCTGATAAATTCACAATAGCATAGTATTGGTATAAAAACCTCAAACCCTAAGTTTCGCATTTTTCTAGGGATTATTTAGCCATAATTTCTATTTAACATGAATGAGGTGCAAATAAGGATTTACACAACAAGTATCATCTACAGATCTCTATAAATTCTGATAAATTCACAATATCATAGTATTGGTCTAAAAACCTCAAACCCTAAGTTTCACATTTTTCTAGGGATTATTTGACCATGAATTCTATTTAACATGCATGGGGTGCAAATAAGGATTTACACAACAAGTATCATCTACAGATCTCTATAAATTCTGAGAAAATTTACAAGACTATAAGATCACCAAGGGAATCTACTAAAATAATTTCATAATTTTCCAATGGCATATGAGGCCTGAATTTCATACTTGAATAAATTTGACCTAACAAATTAAATCAAATTCAGAGAAATAAATGTGATAAAAAAAATCCAGCAAAATTCCTGAATATGCCCTTCAAGTCAAAGACCCATTTCCCAGAGTTTTAGATTTATTCCTAAGGTTTTGATTCAAGTTATTTCATTTATTTAAAAGTGTGACAATTTTTGTTTAATTCAAAACTTTAGGAAAATAATTTCCAAAAGTAATGAAACATATATCCATAGTGTATAACCCCATGACATACAAATACCCCACGGTTTAAGAGGCATGTGTTGGGTATTGTTACCACAATAACCTTGATTTGAAGAAGTATCCCTTAAACTAAGATGAATTGATTTGTATTTGATGGTATCTCTAGTTATGTGTTTGCAGGTTCTAAATTGATAAGTGCAAACCAATGTCAAATTACTATGGATCATCAAATGCAGTCCTAGACAATGTAACTCTTCATTGTGTAAGACCAAGTGTTGATTCATGAGTAATTTCTCTATTAGGGTGTACTTTATATTCAAACACAAAGGAAGAGCTTAGAAGAGTTGCTGCTAAAATTTGGAAGAAAGAAAATTTTGCTTAAAAATTTTAGTTCGACGAATTGGGAAATTTCGTCGAGCTCAGTTCGGCTAACTGAAAGAATTCGTCGAGCACAAATTTTCGTCGAGCGCTGTTGGCTGAAGTTTTCGTCGAGCGCTGTTGGCTGAAGTTTTCGTCGAGCGCTGCTTATATATATTTCGTCGATCACGCTCGCCGATCTCCGTTCGACGAAAGGGAGGTTGTTCGTCGATCGCAATTTCGTTCGACGAAAATTTGACAGATTCTGAACTTTGGTCTGCGCTGTTTCAAAATTCAATTCGCTGGTTTCCTTATTGTATGCTTTCTATATAGGCTTCCTCCGCGTGAAGTTTTCATGGAATTTATCCCTTAAATCTTGCAGACACCCGTTAGAGATTTATTTTCATAGCCATGGAAAGAGATTTTCCTTAAATCTTGTTGTTAAAGAATTAATCTTTCCTAATTATTGCAGACAGCCGTTGGAGATTATATTTTTCCTTTATTTAATTATTACAGCCATTGACAGAATTATATTCCTTATTCATTCTTTATAGCCGTTGGAGAAAGATACAGATATATATATTCTGTTTATTTCCTGAATACAACTAATCGTGAATTGCAAATCAAAAAGAAGGATTTTCGAATTTCAGCCATCATCTTCTCTCACTCACTCAAAAGTTCAGATTTCTGGTGGCCGACAGTTTGGGTGCTCAATTCTTCATCAAGTCTCTCACAAGATTACTGCTCTTGGATTACATCATCTCTACTCCAAATCTTGTTGAGTAGATAAGTTCTCAGATCAAGAGTTTCAATAGAAAAAGTGTTTTCTTCTTCCTCACTTTCGTTCAGGATTTCTATACTCAAAGAAGAAGAAGAAGATCTATTTTATCAGATCTGAAGAAGGAAAAGGATTTCTTGGAAATTCTTAGATATTGGATTTGTTAGTCCAAGAATTTTTTAATACCCCCCCTTTATAATTTTGTAGGAGTTGTTTTGCTCCGAGTTTTTGTAGGAGTTGTTTTGCTCCGAGTTTTTGTAGGAGAGTTTGTTCTCCGAGATTGTAGGAGTTTGACTCCGAGTTGTAGGATTTTTTGATAATCCGAGATAGTGAAGTAGCCTAGTCCAGCCGATCGTGCTAGATAGGTGAGGTGCAAAGTGGACTACCCAAGTACGGGGAACCACTATAAATCCTTGTGCGTACTATGCTCTTTGGTTTTCTGTGTGCTTTTATTCATATATTTTTAATTCCGCAAAAAGCTATAGAAACCACCTATTCACCCCCCTCTAGGTGATTTAGGTCGCAACTAGATACTTTCAATTGGTATCAGAGCCAGGTTGTTCATTAAAAGGTTAACACCTTGAACAGATCTCTAAATCTAGATTGCAAGAGATAGTATGTGGAATGGATAAATCAAAGGATTCCGTCAAGTTGCCAGTCTGCACTAAAGAAAATTTTCCGATGTGGAAAGAAAGAGTAAAATTCTTCATGGAAGCTGCAGATCCAAGAATTTTTCAGATTGTGGAAGAAGGCCCTCATGTCCCCATTAAACCTTCTTCAATTAATTCTAATATTCAAATAGCCAAGAAAATGCTGGAATTGACCAAGGATGAGATTGCTCTCGTCTCTTTGGATAAAAAGGCCAAGAACATCATTGTCGGCGCAGTGGATGATTCTATATTGCAAAATCTGATACAATGCAAATCTGCAAAAGAAATGTGGGATTCCCTAGTGGTTCTCATGGAAGGTACATAAGAAGTGCGAGATGATCGACGATTTTTGCTGAATCAAGAGTATGAAGTATTTAAGCAAGATCCGAGTGACTCCATCTCAGACACTTATGAAAAGTTCTTCAAGATCGTAAACGGTCTTAGAAATTATGATCGGGAATTCACCGTCGGAGAATTGAATGACAAGTTCTTGAGATCCCTGATGAAAGAATGGGATACCAAGACAATTGCTATCCGGGAATTCGGAAAGTTGGCTACTATGGAGCCACAGATATTATTTGGAAAGCTCCTATCACATGAGCTTAAGCTCAGCATCAGGAAAGCTGAGGAAGAAGGCAACATGACATCCGGGAAGGAAAGATCGGTGGCTCTAAAGGCTGAAGGATCTAAGAAAAGCAAGGTCATAACACTAGTAAGAACTCCATCATCAGAAGAGGATAATGAATCTGTAACTAGCTCGTCAAACTCAGAAATATCCGATGGAGAGCTCTCTCTTCTCTCAAAGCATTTCAAGAGGATTCTAAATAAGAGAAGGCAGAAGAGAGTCCAATCCTCCACTTCTGATCACAGAAGATCAAGACGTGATGGTGAACATCACAAGGAAGATTATAATAATGATAGGTATAGATCTAAACCGAACAAACAGGCTTCTACTGACATTATTTGTTATTGTTGCAATAAGCCAGGACACGTAATAGCCGAGTGTCCACACAAAAAGAAGGAAGGATCAAAGAAGGAAGAAAAGAGATCTTTCAAAGGAAAGAAGAAAGAAAAGAGCTTCCTCGCTAAGAAGTCTAAAACTCTGAGCGACAGCGACTCAGAACAGTCAAGCTCAGATGAAGAAGCCTATTTTGGGCTAATGGCACAATCAGATGAGGAAGGAAGTGTCTCCTCATACAAGGGGAAGGTAAACTCTCACACTCCTCTTTCCGCTTCTGATAATGAGACTGCATCCATAGCAAATGAAGGTTATTCATCAGAGTAGGAATCAGAATTAATGACTCAGTACAAAGCCCTTTTGAAGGAATTCGACAAGTGCCGCAATGTCGTCAGATCCCAGTCAAAAGAGATTGCATCTCTTAAGATTTTGGAATCGGAACTGAAGAAGGAAATCGAAAGATTGACTCCCTTCAGAGAAGAATTTCAAAACTTGAAAGATGAACTAAATGGCTCCACTGAATTATTAATTCTGAAGGAGAAAATGTTAAATGAACTGGAAGATAAGTTAATGGTGGAAAGGAAGCTCGTAGAAAGCTTCTCGAAGCCAAAAACTATTCTTCCACTCATTGACAGATTCTCTGCTCTTGCGAAGGGTAGTGGCATTGGTCATGAGGCTGAAAGTAGTAAGGCTGCTGAGAAAAGAGCCATGAAAGGAAAGGGAAAGGCTGATCAAAGTCAACCTTCATTCAGGAAGGTAATTTTTCCTACAAACCCATTTGACTTTGAAGCATCCTTTGGTCACTTTGCTAGACCAACACATGTTGAATCTAGCAACAGATATCAAGGATGGACCAGACCCCGGAACTTTGATATGTATCCATTCAAAGCTCCTCATGAAGAAGTAATCCTCAAGGATCATGGTCCATTTGTTCATGGATCAGCTGCTAAGAAGACACCAAAAATCAAATCGTCTGCACCCAAATCTATTGAGCAGAAGTTGGAGCCATGTGTGTGTTGTAACCATGAGGCTCCTACTTCTAAGAAAGCTACTTACAAGAAAGCTGCTCTTGTCATACCTCCCATACAAAAAGTAAAACAGGAGACAAAGAGAAGGTACAATCGATTCGATTGTTGGTGTTGTGGCAAGGTTGGTCACTTTGCCATAGATTGCTGGTTTAATCCTAGAAATGCCAAGACTCCACGAGTTAGCAATGCAAGAATGACCCCTCGCAATGTTAACATCCCTAGTGGCAGTCGTCTAACAATATGCCAAGGACCCAAATTGGTTTGGGTTCCTAAGGGCAATTGATTGTTGATTGCAGGTATGTCCAAAGGCCAATTCAAATCCTATATGGTACTTGGACAGTGGATGTTCACGGCATATGACCGGAACAAGAAGCTTATTATAAGATTATACTCCAGTAGAAGATGGTCCAAAGGTTATCTTTGGCGGCTCTGATCGGGGAGTTACTAAAGGCTACGGTATAATTTCTAACGGTATAGTCTCTTTCACAGACGTGGCTTATGTTAAAGGATTACAACATAATCTCATTAGCATAAGTCAACTATGTGACAAAGGCTATATGGTAGAATTCTACAAGGACAAGTGTTTGATAAAGTCGTCTGATTTGTCAGAAACTATTTTAACAGGCACTCAGAGTAGAAATATTTTCTGCTTGAATTTTCTATGTTTAGACTCTTCTACACCAGTGTGCTTTTTAGCAAAAGATAGTGCATCTCTTTGTGACCAATGGCACAAGAGACTAGCACATATTAATTTCAAAACTATTAGTATGCTATTTTCTCACAATTTAGTTCGTGATGCTCCTGATGTTAAGTGCATTAAAGAGAGACCTTGTCATGCATGCCAAATGGGTAAGCAGACTCGGGCTACCTTTAAGAGCATCATTGGCAAAGATTCTACCAGATGTTTATATCTGCTCCATATGGACTTGTTTGGTCCTATGCCAGTCAGAATCTTAGGAGGCAAAGCTTATACTTTGGTAATAGTTGATGACTACTCACGTTTTGCTTGGGTATTCTTTCTGAAACACAAGTCAGACACCTTCGATTCTTTCACAGCATTCGTCAGGCAAATTCAGAATGAACTAGAATGTTCTGTGGTCAAAATTAAAAGTGACCATGACACAGAATTCAAGTTTGGGGCCATGACCAAATTTTGTGAAAGCCTAGGTATCTTTCATGAGTTTTCCTCTCCTCGTACTCCACAACAAAATGGAGTTGCCGAGAGAAAGAATAGAACACTCATAGAGGCCTGCAGAACAATGTTGAGTGATTCCTTATTACCGGAATACTTCTGGGCTGAAGGTATCAACACTGCTTGCCACGTGCAAAACAAAGCACTAATCAACAAGAACCATCGTAAGACACCTTATGAACTTCTGAAGGGCAAGAAACCAACCCTGTCTTATTTTAGAATTTTTGGCAGTAAGTGCTTCGTACTTAACAATGGGAAACATTATAAAACTAAATTTAGTGAAAAATGTTTTGAAGGTATTTTTGTAGTCTACAGTAGCCATAGTAAGACATATAAGATTTTCAATAAGAAAACTCTGGTCGTAGAAGAAACTTACAATGTTATTTTTGATGAGACGAGTATGCTTCACAACAGCTCCTCTAGTGTATTTGTTGAAGATGCAGGTTCAAAATTCAAAGAACTCAATTTGGAAGAAGCTACCAATGAAGATACTTCAAGGTCTACAAAAATAAAAATTCAAATTCCACATGAGGAAGAATCTCAAGAGGAAGAGCTCCAAGAAGTGGAAGAAGTGCCTCAAGCAGATGTACCAGTTGACAATGTACCTGGAAGAAACTGGGTGATCAAACATCAAAGGGATCATCCTATTGATCAAATCATTGGAGAACCTAATGATGGGATTAGAACCAGGAGAGGTACTGCTAATCAAATTTTGCATTTAAGTTTTCTTTCACAGATTGAGCCAAAGAAGTTCGAAGAAGCAAAGAACGATGCCTCATGGATTATTGCTATGCAAGAGGAGCTTAATCAGTTCAAGCGATGCAAAGTATGGAAACTAGTTCCTAAACCCAAAGGACAAAATGTCATTGGGACAAAATGGGTTTTTAGAAACAAGATAGACGAAGATGGAGTAATCATAAAGAACAAGGCCAGACTTGTTGCTCAAGGATATAGACAAGAAAAAGGGATTGACTTCGATCAAACTTTTGCTCCCGTGGCAAGACTCGAAGCAATTAGGTTGTTTCTAGCGTATGTTGCTCACAAAGGTTTCAAAGTCTATCAAATGGACGTGAAGTCAGCCTTCCTTAATGGTGATCTAAAGGAATAAGTATACGTAGAAGAACCCCCAGGTTTTGTTGACTCCTCTCTACCTGATCATGTATATTATTTACATAAAGCTTTATATGGTCTCAAACAAGCTCCCCGAGCTTGGTATGAGACGCTCTCTAGCTTTCTTCTTGAGAACAAGTTCACAAGAGGAAAGATAGATAAGACATTATTTCTTAGGGAAGTAAAAGGCAAGATTTTGCTAGTGCAAATCTATGTCGACGATATTATTTTTGGTTCTACGGATGATAACCTCTGCAAAAAGTTCTCTAACTTGATGCAAGGGAAATTTGAAATGAGTAGTATGGGAGAGATGAAGTATTTCTTAGGACTTCAGGTAAAGCAATCTGAAGATGGAATTTTCATCTGTCAGACAAAGTTTACCAAAGAGTTAATTAAGAAATTCGAAATGGAGAATGCAACCTCTATGAGGACTCCAATGGGATCTACTATGTCTCTAGACAAGGATGAGAAAGGGAAACCTTTTGATGAAACCAAGTATAGAAGCATAATTGGATCCTTGCTCTACCTCACTGCTAGTAGACCGGATATAAAGTTTTCAACATGTGTATGTGCTAGATTTCAGGTGAACACTAAGGAATCTCACTATGCCGCTGCAAAGAGGATTTTGAGATATCTTAAAGGCACACCGAATCTTGGCTTATGGTACCCAAGAAGTAATGACTTCGAGCTAACGGGTTTTTCAGATGCAGATTTTGCAGGTAGCAAGGACGATAGGAAAAGCACTTCCGGGACTTGTCAATTCCTAGGAAGAAGGCTAATTTCCTGGAGTAGCAAGAAACAGAATTGTGTAGCAATATCAACCGCTGAGTCGGAATACATCTCCGCAGGCAGTTGCTGTGCACAATTACTGTAGATAAAGAATCCACTGGAAGACTACAATCTGAAGTTAAAAGAAATTCCGATGTATTGTGATTCGTCAAGTGCTATTGCAATTGCTCACAATCCAGTATCTCACAGCAGAACAAAACACATTGAGATTCGTCATCACTTCATCCGGGTACATGTGGAGAACAAGGACATTAATCTCTGTTATGTCCCGACGGATAAGCAAACTGCAGATATTTTCACCAAGTCTCTGGACGAGTCAAAGTTCAACTTCTTCAAGATGGAACTTGGCATGCTAAACAAAGATTCTTGATCCGAAGGCAAAAAAATTAGGCTCTGAAAATTTTTCAAGAGAAAACATAGTCCATCTCTCGGGCAAGCTTAAAATTCGTCGACCTCAAATTTCGTCGATCTCAAATACTCAGATTTCGTCGATCTCAATTGTTCAATTTCGTCGATCTCGGCTGAATAAATTTCGTCGAACTCAGAATTCGTTGATCTCAGCTGAATATAATTTCGTCGATCGTATTTATTCAATTTCGTCGATCTCAATTACTCAGTTTCGTCGACCACATCATTATTCTTTGCCGAACATATTTTTGGCAGGCGAAATATTGCCAATCTGGAGGAAATTCTTTTCCAGCAAATTGGATCAGTAGATTTAGTATACACAGCTTTAATTCCGAAATCAATCAACTATCAGATCCGACAGTATTAGAATATAAGGATTTAATTCCTATTCATCCAGAAATTGGATCTGTCAGATTTATATATAAGGATTTAATTCCTATTCATCCAGAAATTGGATCCATCAGATTTATATCTAAGGATTTAATTCCTAATCTATAAGGTACGCGTCTCTCTCATTTTCTTTTATATAAAAAGGTTATAAGGGTTAGCTGCATCACAACATCTGCTCCTTCGCCGAATCCTAAATAAGTTCTGCCGATTTTTCTCCAAATCTCTATTCTCGATGCAAGTTCTTGCTGCTTCCTTCCATCAATCTCGACATGGCAAAGCAGATCAGTCACGAGTTTCTTGACGTAGGGGGAGAAATCAAGTGTGCAGATTTCGGTTCTGCTCCAGTTATTGGTGGTATTGAAGAAATTAAAGCTTCTGAATCATTTTATACAGAAGAAATTGCAAAATCTGAGGGGGAGCAAAGCAGAACAGTGGATTTAAATGAAGAAGAGAAACATGAATTCATCAAGGAGGTAAATTCTTCAAGACCAATTCCTGCAGCATTTTCTCCAAATGAATTGCTGCACTCTATTAAGGATCTGCTCAGGACTCAAGCAGATCACATAGAGTTTTCTCTCAAGCTTGTTCACAACAAAATTTCAGAAGTTGAAAAGGATATCAATAATGGTCTAGCAACTGTCAATCATAGTATGGGTGTTCTAAGAAGAGAACTAGATGAAAAATTTGACAAAGCTGTTGAGGCTGTGAATCTCTCTGCAAAAGGAATGTTCTCTCTGTATGAACAAGCTAATAAGGTAGAAAGAGGTCAAGATATGTTGCTGAGGTCACAAGAAGCAAATAATCAAATACTCCACTCTACTATCAAAAGCTTCTCTGAAGCAGTTATCCAAACCCTTCTTGAAGAAGTCAAAAAGGGGGAGGAAACTATGGCAGCCAAGCTGGTTGAATTAAATAGTTCGGTGGAGAGCAGATTTCAAGAAAGCAACATGTATCAATCTCAAAATGCTGGATAGCTTCATGATGTCTTCACAGGAAAGCAGTTTGTTCAAACTCAAGAAGTTTATCCTGAGCAAGTCTTTGAAAATCAGTCATCTCTTGTTCCTCCTATAAAGTCTGATCAGGTGGAGATTGAAAAATCCTCAAAGCATCCAAATGTGAAGCCTGTTCAAGAGGAAAGTGCAAACTCTTCAAAGATTCCAGATTTAAAGCCAAAGGCTGGAAAAAAAGAAAGGGAGCTAGCATAGCTATTAGAGAGCCAAGGTATGAAAGGAGAAATATTAATGAAAACTGGAGTCCAATTTCCAAGAGTATGATTCTGAACACATATAATCTGATAGAGATTTCAAATGAAGATCCTCAGAATTATTATTCTCAAGAAGAAATCAACAAGTTGAAAGCTTCAAAGCTGAAAAGGAAAATTCATTTTAATGAGCATGGCTACAACAACCCAGATGCTCCTCCTCCTCCTCCAAAGTATTACCCAGAGCCCAAGGCTTATTTTGTCAAGCAGTTGAAGAAGGCCAAGTTAGAGAAGGCCAAGTTAGATAAGGACAGGATGCCTTAAGGAATGTGTTGTGACTGCTGTTAACATTTTAAAATCTTTTTATATTTCTTATGAATAAAATTTTGCTATTCCTTTCTCTTTGATAATTATCTTTGCTTGTGGTTATTAGTTTTATGTGTGAAATTCATCTTAGTAGATAAGGTTCTGACTTCTTCAAATAGGGGGAGATTGTTGGGTATTGTTACCACAATAACCTTGATTTGAAGAAGTATCCCTTAAACTAAGATGAATTGATTTGTATTTGATGGTATCTCTAGTTATGTGTTTGCAGGTTCTAAATTGATAAGTGCAAACCAATGTCAAATTACTATGGATCATCAAATGTAGTCTTAGACAATGTAACTCTTCATTGTGTAAGACCAAGTGTTGATTCATGAGTAATTTCTCTATTGGGGTGTACTTTATATTCAAACACAAAGGAAGAGCTTAGAAGAGTTGCTGCTAAAATTTGGAAGAAAGAAAATTTTTCTTAAGAATTTTTAGTTCGACGAATTGGGAAATTTCGTCGAGCTCAGTTCGGCTAACTGAAAGAATTCGTTGAGCACAAATTTTTGTTGAGCGCTGTTGGCTGAAGTTTTCGTCGAGTGCTGTTGGCTGAAGTTTTCGTCGAGCGCTGCTTATATATATTTCGTTGATCACACTCGCCGATCTCCGTTCGACGAAAGGGAGGTTGTTCGTCGATCGCAATTTCGTTCGACGAAAATTTCACAGATTCTGAACTTTGGTCTGCGCTGTTTCGAAATTCAATTCGTTGGTTTCCTTATTGTCTGCTTTCCATATAGGCTTCCTCCGCGTGAAGTTTTCATGGAATTTATTCCTTAAATCTTGCAGACACTCGTTAGAGATTTATTTTCATAGCCATGGAAAGAGATTTTCCATAAATCTTGCTGTTAAAGAATTAATCTTTCCTAATTATTGCAGACAGCCGTTGGAGATTATATTTTCCCTTTATTTAATTATTACAGCCATTGACAGAATTATATTCCTTATTCATTCTTTATAGCTGTTGGAGAAAGATACAGATATATATATTATGTTTATTTCCTGAATACAACTAATCGTGAATTGCAAATCAAAAAGAAGGATTTTCGAATTTCAGCCATCATCTTCTCTCACTCACTCAAAAGTTCAGATTTCTGGTGGCCGACAGTTTGGGTGCTCAATTCTTCATCAAGTCTCTCACAAGATTACTGCTCTTGGATTACATCATCTCTACTCCAAATCTTGTTGAGTAGATAAGTTCTCAGATCAAGAGTTTCAATAGTAAAAGTTTTTTCTTCTTCCTCACTTTCGTTCAGGATTTCTATACTCAAAGAAGAAGAATAAGTTCTATTTTATCAGATCTGAAGAAGGAAAAGGATTTCTTGGAAATTCTTAGATATTGGATTTGTTAGTCCAAGAATTTTGTAATACCCCCCTTTATATTTTTGTAGGAGTTGTTTTGCTCCGAGTTTTTGTAGGAGTTGTTTTGCTCCGAGTTTTTGTAGGAGTTGTTTTACTCCGAGTTTTTGTAGGAGTTGTTTTGCTCCGAGTTTTTGTAGGAGTTGTTTTGCTCCGAGTTTTTGTAGGAGAGTTTGTTCTCCGAGATTGTAGGAGTTTGACTCCGAGTTGTAGGATTTTTTGATAATCCGAGATAGTGAAGTAGCCTAGTCTAGCCGGTCGTGCTAGATAGGTGAGGTGCAAAGTGGACTACCCAAGTACGGGGAACCACTATAAATCCTTGTGCGTACTGTGCTCTTTGGTTTTCTGTGTGCTTTTATTCATATATTTTTAATTTCGCAAAAATCTATAGAAACCACATATTCACCCCCCTCTAGGTGATTTAGGTCGCAACTAGATACTTTCAGCATGCATGGAGGATTTCTCCATTAATTTCACAAATTAGGTCATTGGGTTAAAGGGGTTACTATTCATCATGACTAAAGATCTTGCATGTGAGATATCTCAACATGCATGAGTCCGAGTGACCTCAAATTTTGTCCATAGACTATCCTTGATCTAATCTACCATCCACCAGAGATTTGAGTGTAGTTGACCTTGTATAACCCTAGATTTAGGTGTCACATGGAAAAGTAATTTTTTTTTCAAAACCATAGGACATTTTTGTCCTAAAAATCTAAAATTTCTACTGAACATGCCTCTATATGTATCTCAACCATGCCCAAAATTTCAGGCCTTGGTGAGGTCCCAATCAATGGGAATTAACAAAAATGTGGCTGGTTCATTATTTGGACCAGTCCCACTAAATCCGACCTACAAGGGTCTACAGGTCTTCATTTGACCTGATTTTAATTTCTATGTAAAGTAGATTCGAAGATCTACAAGTTTTGTCTCTGGACATTTTTCGATTTTTGGCCTCTAAGGGCCTCAATTTCAGCTTACAAAAATCTGTTACTACGTGTGACATATTTTAATATCATGGAATTAAATCATATATGGTCTGTGATTAAAACATTTCCCAAATCCAACGATCACGGGATCGTCTTCCCCGATGAGGCAACAACTCAGATTCGCCACGTCTGGGCCGTTTTGCGGGCGGATTTTCGGCCAACTGAGGCCGTCCCCGACCAAACCCCCGAGCCATCACCTCCACCCAACCTAGGTCTACCGAATGGCGGTGAGAGCACGGCCGGAGGTGGCTGGAGTAGGCCTGCGGCTATTTCCGTTTTCGAGCTTGGAACACAAAAAATGAAATGGCGATTTCACCATTTCTTCATTGATTTTAAAAAGGGAAGAAAGGGGGAAGCTAGCACAGATGGAGAGGGGAAGGAACTTGCCTTTAATCGAGCCTAGAGAGGGGAATTTCTGCACTTGCCATGGCTGAATCCAAGATCCATTTCCTTGCTCGATATTCCTCCTCATAGCTTGTCTCCCTCTGAGATTCATGGGGCTTCTCCTCCTTGGCACATTCTGAAGCTAATGGGGGGGGGGTCTGAACAGGGTCGGGGGAGGCTATATCCAAGGTTTCCATTAGTGCCACCTCTTGGCCGGCCAATAAGCTCTAAATTGAGCTCCACTTGGCAGCTGGCCAGCCCGGAAACTGCTGGGAATTACTCCTTGGGTTCAGAGGGAGGCTTGGGAAGGGCATTAGAGTGCCAAGTGGAGCTCTCCCCATGAATTCATGTGTACAACCCTCATTCTCCGAGGGTGGACCCTCTCCAAGCCACCTGGTCAAAAGGTCAAAGTCAAAGTCAAAAGGTCAACACAAAAGTCAGCAATCCGAGATACCAAGACAAAGTCGGCCAGCAGGAGTAGTAGACGAGTTCGTCGAACGCAGCCTTCCAGAGTTCGTCGAACATAGGAGCAGGAGAAAGCCTAGGCGAGTAGGGGCGCACTCGTGCGAGTAGCCCGGATACTCGCCAAAAGGTGGGCGACCATATGTGATACTCGCCCATTTGCCCGGGGAGATCGCCTCAATGTCGCTAGTCGCCGGGTAGGGGTTGGGCTATAAAAACCCCCTACCCCTTGGTTTTCCTATAAATAGGACCCCAGGGGTACTTGGATTGGCACCTGGACTTGAGCTCTTGAAACCCTGCTCTTGCATTCTGGAACCTGTCGCACTTGGCCACTACTCCCGGTACTAGCCAACTCGGTGCCTTCCTTGTACCCTGCTCGGCCATTTTTGGTCTTGGAGGGGAAGTCTCTTCGGAGCTTCTGGGTACGTGGTGGGACCTCCCTGCCGCAGCACCTGGGGTCCTGTTTTGTTTCTCTTCTAGCTTCCTCATAGTTGCCCTCCAAGCCAACTCTTCGAGCCGCTTGGCAAGTAGTCTTCGGCTGCATCAGTCCAAATCTTGAGGTCAGGATTTTCCTGGCGTCAACACTTTGGTGCGGTGAGCGTGGACAGTAGCCAGAGAAAGAAAGCTTAGTGGGAAGAAAAGATGGTTGTAGTAGGCGACCATGAGGAAGTTGTCTGCAACTCGGTCAGTGGTGGCGAGTTTGTGACGTTAGCAGTCTTCGAGGAATTCGCGCGGCGGATGGAAGAGTCCTTGCGAGTAGCTCTTCAACCTCGCACGGAAGGAACGGCGACCTCGCCTCATCGCCCGGTTCTGACCGAAGAAGGTGCTCACCCTCGGCGAGCAGGGAAGGAGCATGGAGAGGAGCTGGAGCGACCAAGGAGGTCGTAGTTCTACCCGCGAGTCTCGCAGGGAGCTGGCAGAATCCGATTCCGTGAGGAGGAGGAGCAGGCAAGGTACTTCGGTACTCGCCAGTTTAGCGAGTATGGGGGCGATACTCACCAAGAAGAGGGTCGTCGCCAATTTGGTGGGAGGAGCCCATTCTGGGAGGAGAACGTCGCCGCGCCAGTGCCAGAAGGATTCAGAGATCCCTCGATGAATTACTACTCGGCGAGAGACGACCCTATCCGACACCCCCATTGGTTTGAGGATGCAGTCCCCATCCGGACCATGTCGGATGTCTACGAGGATGCCTCGAATCGTGGCTTCCTGGCCAAGTCCACCCAGCTGACTAGAGAGGAAGAGGAGGAAGAAGAGATGATCCCCGTAAGAAGAAAGGAGGAGCCCCAAAGATTGGAGAGGAGGAAGCCGGAAGAGCGTAGGCCAGCAAAACGCAGAGGAGAGAAGCCAAGGAGACAGGAAGTGGGAAGACCCTTTGAAACTCCGGAACGGCTAAAGGAGGGAAGAAAATACTAGGTGCCGGAGGGGGGGAATCGTGGTAGTCAAGAAGGTCGTCAGGATGAAGGATGCATGGAGTTGATGGTTGTTGCCCGTCAGGGGAACAAACGTAATCAGAGGAATAGCCGTAGGAGGAATAGGGATCGGGTCAGCCAAGAATGTCAAGGGAGGATCAAGGCCGGGGAGGTAGGAGTGAGTTATGGAGAAGCGGAGCTCGGATCTTTCCGCAAAATGAATTTCCACCAGGCCTACCGCCAGAATGTCGCTCCAACCTCTCAAGTGCCACCCCCGCTAGAG
This sequence comes from Dactylorhiza incarnata, assembly GCA_033032865.1. NCBI lineage: Eukaryota > Viridiplantae > Streptophyta > Magnoliopsida > Asparagales > Orchidaceae > Dactylorhiza > Dactylorhiza incarnata. Next base: position 662,945 of record JAWHQI010000160.1, on the reverse strand, counting down.
GAGATCACTTTCTCGGAGGAGGTCATGTTAGGGAATGAGAATCCCTTCCGTGATGCCCGTGTGATTCAAGCGATCGTCGAAGACTCCACCGTCAACCGAATCCTGGTGTGCAACAGGGGTTCAGTCCGTGTCATCTTTACGTCGTTCTCATGAACACGTTTGATAACCTGGAGGTTGAGGTGAGCAGGATGATGATCTGGGACGGTTCCCTTTTTTGATTTCTTAGGTAAGCAAAAGGTGGACGCGGCAGGAAGATCAGCCGCCGCTGGGAAGCTTAATCCAATACGGGAAGAACCCTTCATCGTGAAGGGGAGCTGTTGGAAAACACCTGGAACGGCGACAACCTGAAAAGGTTTGGCTCATAAACGGGAGTATGTACACATCCCACCCCTGTAAATTTATTGTCCATAAATAAAACCATCACCTCCCTGAAACATGGGAAATGGTGAGTCTTTTGTCTCTTTCGGCTATAAGTTTTCAAGTAAAAGAAGAGAAGCAGGCAAAGCCGATCTCCGCATTAGGTTGGGAAACTGGCTTCCGACTTGATTCTCGTAAAAACCCAGAACGGGTGATGGGACAATGCCTCAGTTATACGTCCCCTTAAGTCCAAGCCTCTGCAATCGGTGGATGAGGATGGAAGATCTCGCATAGGGGAGTTGGACTCTTCGGCGAGTAGTGCCAGGATGATGTCCAGGACAGTCAGGTTCATTGCCTCCGGCTTCAAGAGGCCATCGGCCTTCAGACTGCTTAGAACCACCTTCCCGGTTACTCGCGCGATCTCCCGATGAATATATGACATATCGTCGCCAAGTATCCGAATCTGCTTGCCAACCCTGGAGGGGCCCGCCGACGAAGGCTGTTGCTCGGAAGGCTGAGTTTCCAGCTCGGCGATGCGAACTTGGGCGGCCTCCAAGGTTTGCCGAGTATCCTCCAGCTCCTTCTCCAGCTGGGACACCTTCTTCGCCATCTCCACCTCGGCGGCCTGTACAGGTAAAAAAGCAGCGGTTAAGCGAAAATCCATCGGCACAAAAGGAGACTATCTCAGAGATCAGAAATGCGACGTGCGAGTACCTCATGATCTTTCCACTTGGCGGCCTCCAGCCCCATGGTGATGAGCTTCTTGCTCTGGATCTTGATCACCTGCTCGTATTCAAGCAGTTTCCTCGCCGTCGCGTGACCGAGCTCGGCAGCTCGCAGGTAAGCTCGCGAGCTCTGATGGGCGAGATACTCGGCCGAAACGTCTTGCAGGGATTCGGCGTCCGCGCGACCATAGAGGGCGAACATCACGTCAAAAGCCTCGTCGGCATCCTCCCAATCCTCCGACCAGGCGGGGAGGTTGGTGCTCAAGGTTACTTCATGGGCCCGCTCAACCCAGGACACCAGAGGGCGACCATTGGCGTCCTCGCTGGCCACACCTTCGCCGAAGTTCGGATGGCTGCTGGGCTCGCCAGCCTCCGAAGGATTTGCCTTCGCCTTCAGGTCCCTCTTGGCGACCTCCTTCTTTCTCGCAGGCTCGGCGGATTTTGCCTTGGCCTTCCGCTTTTTAGAGGGCCCAACATCATCGCCGGCGACTTCCTGCTCATCGCTGCCTGGCGACAAATCAACCGGAGCAGAAGCCCCCGCCTTTGGCGCCAAGGGAAGAAGCTCGCTCGGTAAGGAGCGAGTAGCTGCATCAAGACATAAAGAGAAGAACATTAGACACCGACTGAAGACGAATTGGCGAGTATAACCAAATACTCGCTCAAAAGACTACCTTCTCCCGGGAACACTTCGGCGAGCTCATCTACTCGCCTCGTCCAGAGGACGACATCCAGGCGGCGACCTCGGAAGCTGTCGAGTAGCTTCTCCCGGCTCTCCTCCAAATAAGGGGGTATACTCCAAAGTCGCCCTTGATGACGACTAATCGTTCAGTCCAGCGATGGTTCTTGTTCACCGTGCCGACCAGCGTGCAGACATGACTGCACAAAAAGACGACGCCCTCGCCAGTGGCGCCGAAATGAAATACTCGCCGGAAGACGGAGAGATCAAAGGCGATCTTCTGTTCTCGCAAGAAGCAGAGAAAGCCCATGATCATCGCCACTCCATTTGGATTGATTTGGGCAGGGACTATCCCGTGATAGCGGAGTATCTGGCAGACCTCCGACCACAAGGGTAGTCGTAGGCTGACTTTTGAAATGGCGGATGGGGAAGATCAGCTCGGTCGCCGAGAAGGAGTTCAGGCGTTCATCCTCGCGAGGAAGCCTGGCGACATACCCCGGCGATAGGTACTTAGCAGAGAATTCCTTCAGATAGCTCGGCCGAGTAATCGGCTTCTTGAAAGAAGCTGCCTCGTCAGACATTCAGGAAGAAAGGGATTGAAGAAGCGAGTATCAAAGATGCGAGGAGAGGAACAATCGGCAGATACTCGCTGGAAAGAAAGGAAAGAACGCCAAAAGCATAATAAATACGTACCCACCCCCCTATTTATAGTACTCAACGAAACTTGGCTTTCCGCGTACGTCGCCGCGAGCACGAGTCAAGGGTGGCGGGTATCGAGGAAAGTCGCCAAAACCAAGGGTACACGTCAAATCACCAGTGTCAAATGAGCGAGTACCTGCATCAGATCACTAGGATGCTCGCCAAATCAACGCAACATTCAACAAATACTCGCAGGAAAGAAAGAAAAAACAAAAAAGTAAATCCAGACATCACAGCAAACAAGAAAGGTAGCAAGGGCGATATTCATACTCGCCAATTAATTTACTTGAAGAAATCAAATTATTCAGAATTACAAAGCATTCGCCAAAAGGCGACTAGCTACTACAAAGAGAAAAAAGATAGGATCCTAGGGGTTCGCCTGAGCATCAGGAAGTTGTGGTTGTCGCCCAACCCAACCCATGCCGCGAGCTCGCTTAAAATGCTCGAAGGCCACGGACATCGCATCCTCGCCTTATCGCAGCTACTCCTCGATTCTCGCCAGGCGACTGTCCGAACCCATGCTCGCACGAATCCCGACCAGCTCGTCCTGGTGCAGCTGCACTCGGTGATCCATCCTGCCAACCCGGCGCTCCAGATCGTTGACAGACTGAAGGCGAGCTTCCATAATGGCTAGGCGAGTATCGAACTCTTCCAACCGGGACATTCGCGCCTCTAACTCGGTCAAACGACGCTGAGGCTCGCTAGCCGTCAGGCGCTCGACCCGAGCCTCCACATCCGTCAAGCGACGATGCGGGTCGCTGATCGCTAGGCGCTCCAACTTTGCCTCCAGATCCAGAATGGCGCGAGTAGCCCTTTCCTGGTACTCGCGCGAAGGAAGCCCCACTCCGTCAATCAAAGCTCCCATGAGAGTCTGTGCGCAAGCTGCGAGGGCAACAAAGATAAAAGGAGCTTTAGTAAACGAGTACAGGGGAGGCATCTTCATGCAGAGCGAGTAGTTAAAGTTACCAGGTCTGCGAGTATCACTCCTCGAGCTGCGAGGAGGACTGCGAGATCGCTGAGGAGGGGGACTCCTTCCTCGATGAGGGGAAGAGCTGTGATGACCAGCACCTCGCCGATCGGATGGATTCCCGGCAGAGGGCTCCCTATCGCGAAGAGTTTCCCCCCGGCCGCGACCATCCATTGGTCGCCCTCCCCCCTTGGGGCGAAGAGCCCAGAAGAACCCCCAACCCCGCCTCGGCGCGAGGATTCCCCCAGATGGGTTGAAGAAACTGCAGAAGACAAATGGCGCTGATCGCCCTGTATATCGGCAGGAGGAGGGAACAAAGGAGGTGGCAGAAGCTTCTCAACGGGCAGCTGCGCGCAGCTCGCCAGCTCTGAAGGATTGGATGACGGTGGCAATGAAGGCGCGCTGCTCATCAAAGGAGCCCTATGCTCGCTCGACGGCCTCTTCTCCAGAAGGGAGCTATGAAGGATCCGAACCGCGCCGCCGCGGCGTGAACCCTCCCCAGTCCTGAGCAAGATCATAGGTGATGATCGCAGAGGAATAGCGGTCAAAGACTCCTCCTGAGCAACGGTGAACGGCAGACCTGCGAGATAGTGTTAAAATTTTTGAAAGACCGTTTAGGAGTAAGCAGGAGTTGTATCAACAAGAGTTATAGCCAAACAACCACAATGCCAAAACAGCAACACAAGAAATCTTTATTGAAACAGAACTGCTTTACAATGCGAGGTATACATGGCGAGACATGATTCATCAGAATCACGGAGACGAGAAGAACAAAACACACCAAAAAGGCAAAGCTGGCGGCTAGACAAGCTCAGACCGCACAAGCCGCACTACTCCAGAACTCGCCCGACTTGCCCTGAGATCGCACGAACAGAAACCGGACAGATTGCCAGCACTTCAAGACCGCACCTCAGACCGCACGAACTGGAGCTTATTGGAACAAAGAACTGAAGCTGTCGCCAGACCGCAACTCAGACCGCCTAACCGCTGAAGGTCGCCTGATCCCTGAGTCCGCTGCGAACAGCACACGAACACAATAACCCAGTTCGCTGACAGACCGCAGACGAACTGTTTATTCAAGCCACCGGAAATCACCAAGGAAGGAGACCGCATCCTGCTGACAGCAAACCTGCGAACACAACAAAGGTTAACTCGCATCCAAGTCGCGCGAACTCAAACTTGAGACCGCAAGAAACAATCCGGGCTCTGGTTCTTACAGTTCTTGTTAGGAATGACGGGCCATGCACCCCTATTTATAGGCGGGTGGACGGATGTCGTCACCGCACAAACCGGGATACAGTCACCACCCATCAGATTGCGAACGGTCTCAAAAGACAGACCGCGCGAACAGACTTCTTGGACGATCACCCGACCAAGAAGCATATCAGCAGACAAGATCGCGCACAAGCCGCGCGAACATGAGACCGCGCACAATCCGTGCGGTCTCAACAATGCTCCTTCCTTAGATCATCAGGAGCAAGCAAGAACCATCTGGCCGACTTCAGACAAGTCGCCAGATCGCCGAGATAGACCGCCCGGGTAGACTGTCATATAGGAACAACCCGCCCGGTCTTCCAATAAGGGAACCAGGCAAACCAGCAGATCTACTCGGGAACAACCCGCATCTACCAAGAGCAGACCGCCCAGAAGAAGACCGGAAACAACCCGCAACAGGTCGCCAACGACCAAACCCAAGAAGCAAGCTGGCAGATCTCACCAGATCGCCAGAACCAAACCGCCAGAGCACCAGCGCAGACCGCGCGGTCTCTATGGTCTCCAGCCTTCAGACCGGCCGGACTCCCTTCCACTTCACTTCAACAATTTCAACACTCCCCCTTGAAGTGGGAAGTGGAAACTAGCCCGAGCAACTCCCTTAACCGTGTAAACGGTCCCTTCGCCAGCGGCTTTGTGAAGATGTCTGCGACATTGTCCGCACTCCGAACATGCTCGACCATAAGAGATCCTCCAAACACCTTTTCACGAATGAAATGGTGCTCAATCTCTATATGTTTGGTCCTCGCGTGACAGACTGGATTGTTGACCAGCTTGAGAGCACTCTCATTGTCCCCGCGTAGCATAGTGGGACCTCGAACCTCCTGATGAATGTCCTCTACCAACCTCCTGAGCCAAACGGCTTCCTGAGCTGCCAAGGCCGAAGCCTTGTACTCCGCTTCTGTGGTAGATACAGACACCGAGTCTTGCTTCTTGCTGCACCAAGAAATAGCTGTGGGGCCTGTCATAAAGACATAACCAGACGTTGATCTCCGATCATCCACGTCTCCCCCATAATCAGCATCCATGAAACCATGCAACTCCAAGCTTGACCCTCTCCTATATAGGAGACCCAAATCAGAGGTCGACTTCACATACTTCAAGATGCCTTTTGCCGCCAGGAGATGAGGTTTCCGTGGTTCCGCCATATACCGACTCACTTTGCCAACTGCATAAGCAATATCAGGCCTCGTGATGGTCAAATAGATCAAGCTCCCAACCAGAGCTCGGAAAACCAACGGTTCAGATAGAACTCTTCCCTCATCCTTCCGAAGCTTATGATGTTGCTCCAAAGGTATAGAGCTGCTCTTCCCTTCCTCCATGTCGAATCACTGAACAATCCGCTCCGCATAGCCAGCTTGAGAAATGAGCACTCCGCTCTCCCGCCTCTGCACCTCGAGTCCAAGGAAATGGTGAAGCTCCCCCAGATCCTTCATCTCGAATCTGATAGCAAGCTCAGCCCTGAGTCTTGCAACAGCTTCCTTCGAGTTTCCGGTGACAATCATGTCATCCACATACAGCAGCACAATCACCCGAAGCACCCCCTCCTTCTTGATGAACAAGCTAGAATCAGAGTCTGAAGCAACGAATCCGCAGAATAAGAGATACTCTGCAATCTTCCCGTACCACGCCCGAGGCGCTTGCTTCAACCCATACAGGGCCTTCTTCAATTTACAAACGTAGTCCGGATACTCCTTCGAGATGAAGCCTTGCGGTTGGATCATGAAGATATCCTTGTCAATCTCGCCGTATAAGAAAGCATTCTTCACGTCGAGTTGCCAAATCTCCCAACCACACGAAGCCGCCAAGGCAATAACAAACCGAACCGAAGTCATCTTTGCCACTGGACTAAACGTCTCATCATAATCTTCTCCATACTGCTGTGAAAACCCGCGAGCTACAAGGCGAGCCTTGTATCTCTCGATACTGCCGTCAGCTTTCTTCTTCAGCTTGAAAACCCACTTGCAGGTGACAGGAGTGGTGCCCTTGGGCTTGGGCACAAGAGTCCAGGTCTCATTCTTCTCGAGAGCTGCCATTTCTTCTTGCATCGCAACGTCCCACTCCTTCACGCCTCTGGCCTTCTCAAAGCTCGACGGCTCCCTTTCATCCAAGGGACCAGCAAAGAAACATGAAACAAAGTTCACAATGTTTCCTCCTGTGTATCGATCTGGTGGTTGAATAGTCCTCTTCGACCTCCTAAGAGGTTGCCCCTGACTAACCACCTCCTCAGCTGTTTCTTCAGACCTAGCTCCTCTTCCAGGCGAATTTGGAGCATCGCTCCCCCTGCTTCCAGAACCTGAAGCTTCCGCCTCAGAGCTAGACACAGCTGGAGCTCCTGGTGAAACAGGCAACTCCACTTGAAGATTTCCGGCAGCTTTTCCTCCTTCATTAACCCTGCTCTCTGGTAGCTCAATTCCTGAACTCCCCTTGTAAGAAGTCACTTCATCGAACACCACATCCCGAGAAACAATTGACCTCCGTGTCTCAGGATCCATGCATCTCCATCCCTTCTTCCGCTCATCATACCCAACAAAGACTAGCTTCCTTGCTTTCGCATCTAGCTTTGTCCGAAGAGCATCAGGAATGTGCATATAGCAGGTTGATCCAAACACCCGAAGGTGTGCAACGCACGGCTTCTCCTTGAACATTAGTTCGTGAGGGGTCTTCATATTGATAGGACTCAGAGGCAATCTGTTGATGACATAAGCTGCACAAGACATTCCCTCCGCCCAGAAGGACTTTGGGATACTCTTGGCATGAAGCCAGCATTTGCAGGTTTCCGTCAGATGACGGATCTTCCTCTCCGCAACGCCATTCTGCTGTGGAGTATGGGCACAAGTGAGCTCTCTCCTGATGCCCTGCTTCCTGCAAAAACTTGAGAACTCACCAGAGGTGAACTCCCCACCATTGTCAGTTCTAAGTTTTTTAACCCGCATGCCAAGCCGGCCTTCAACCAGCTCCTTGAACTCCACAAATTTTGCAAAGGCTTCTGACTTCTCTTTCAAGAAATACACCCAAACATATCTGGTGTAGTCGTCAATCAACACCAACATATATCTGTTTCCTCCAAAGCTTGGGGTGGCAGTCGGTCCCATCAAATCACCGTGGATGCACTCCAACGGCACTTTGCACCTTGTTTGTGATTTGTCAAATGGAAGTCGATGAGACTTACCAAACTGACATCCTTCGCAGACATGACCATCTCCATAGGAAGACAAGCTAGGCAAGCCATTGACAAGGCCCCTTACCGCCATAGCCTTCAATTTGTCCATGCCTACATGCCCCAACCTTTCATGCCAGATGGCCGCGCCATCATTGGTCCTCATCTTATCAACATAGGTACTTGTCGATAAAACGAACAAGTCCTTCACCCGCTTGCCGACATGAATAACATCTCCCTTTATCTCCGATTGAGTTTTGAGAAACTTCACTTCTGTTGGGCCAAACAGAACGTGATAACCGGCATCGACCGCATTGGTCACAGAGAAGAGATTTTTCTTCATACCAGGCACGTGATAAACACTCCTCAACGTGAGTGGACCCTTATCACTGCTCAGAGAGACGACTCCTTCGTGCTCTACTGGATGAATAGAATTATCAGCCGTAATGATAGCATTGTTACCTGAGTAAGGCGCCAAAGAAGAGAACTTTGATCCATCCCCGGTGAGGTGATGCCCACACCCTGAATTAACAATCCAGTCCTCATCATAGTTGATGGAAGCCAAGGCCTTAACAGGCATCGCCGTTATATTGGATGCAAAGGCTCCTCACCATCCAACTTCACCAGACTTTGGCCTCTCCTTCTCCACTGCATGTCCCGGCTGAAGATTCACCCGGCAATCTTTCTTGAAGTGCCCGGTCTTATTGCATCTAAAGCACCTCGGTCCCTCTCCTTTCTTCTTTCCATCAGACTTAGGAGCATAGCCCCTATCTTGCTGACCTGAAGTGGAGGGTCCATCATGACCCGGCTTCTTCTTTTCCCATTTCTTCTTCTTCTTCCCAGAAAACATCACATCACTTTCTCCCCCGGAGATTGAAACCCCCGCCATCTGTCTTGCTAAACTTTCTTGCAAAGCAAGAAGGTTCTCCAGCTCCAACAACGACGGTTGATTTGCCCAACCCTGAACTGAAGTTACAAAAGCAAGATACTCCTTCCGCAACCCGCGGATGATATGCCTCTTCAGTTTTGCCTCAGAAATTGGCTCATCAGGATCCAATGCAGAAATCTCTGCCGTGAGATTCTTCATCTTGAGGAAGAAAGTAGAAACAAAAAGATCACCTTGAGAGGCATTCGCCAACTCATTTTCAAGATACTGTAGCCTTGCTACATTCTTCTTATTGAACAATCCATCCAAGGATGTCCAAATCTCAGCAGCAGATTTACATCCGATGATGTGATGAAACAGCTCCGGTGAGATAGCCCTCTTGAGAGTGAACTCAGCCTTAGCATTCGTCCTTCTCCAAAGTCTCACCTCTGCCATATTATCTCCTGCTGGAAACACCTCTTGGGTGTCTTCTCCTCCAACTACCTCCCATAGATCCTCGCCAAGCAAGTAACTCTCCATACACGACTTCCACTTTTTAAAGTTAGTCGATGTGAGGAGTTCAATACCAAGACCTCTTGCGTATCCACCTTCCATGGAAATCTATGTGGTCTCTTCTTCACAAAGACGATGGCAACTCTAGTTGATCACTGCTTATCCACTCCAGGAACCTACCTCTGATACCATGTTAAAATTTTTGAAAGACCGTTTAGGAGTAAGCAGGAGTTGTATCAACAAGAGTTATAGCCAAACAACCACAATGCCAAAACAGCAACACAAGAAATCTTTATTGAAACAGAACTGCTTTACAATGCGAGGTATACATGGCGAGACATGATTCATCTGAATCACGGAGACGAGAAGAACAAAACACACCAAAAAGGCAAAGCTGGCGGCTAGACAAGCTCAGACCGCACAAGCCGCACTACTCCAGAACTCGCCCGACTTGCCCTGAGATCGCACGAACAAAAACCGGACAGATTGCCAGCACTGCAAGACCGCACCTCAGACCGCACGAACTGGAGCTTATTGGAACAAAGAACTGAAGCTGTCGCCAGACCGCAACTCAGACCGCCTAACCGCTGAAGGTCGCCTGATCCCTGAGTCCGCTGCGAACAGCACAAGAACACAATAACCCAGTTCGCTGACAGACCGCAGACGAACTGTTTATTCAAGCCACCGGAAATCACCAAGGAAGGAGACCGCATCCTGCTGACAGCAAACCTGCGAACACAACAAAGGTTAACTCGCATCCAAGTCGCGCGAACTCAAACTTGAGACCGCAAGAAACAATCCGGGCTCTGGTTCTTACAGTTCTTGTTAGGAATGACGGGCCATGCACCCCTATTTATAGGCGGGTGGACGGATGTCGTCACCGCACAAACCGGGATACAGTCACCACCCATCAGATTGCGAACGGTCTCAAAAGACAGACCGCGCGAACAGACTTCTTGGACGATCACCCGACCAAGAAGCATATCAGCAGACAAGATCGCGCACAAGCCGTGCGAACATGAGACCGCGCACAATCCATGCGGTCTCAACAACGCTCCTTCCTTAGATCATCAGGAGCAAGCAAGAACCATCTGGCCGACTTCAGACAAGTCGCCAGATCGCCAAGATAGACCGCCCGGGTAGACTGTCATATAGGAACAACCCGCCCGGTCTTCCAATAAGGGAACCAGGCAAACCAGCAGATCTACTCGGGAACAACCCGCATCTACCAAGAGCAGACCGCCCAGAAGAAGACCGGAAACAACCCGCAACAGGTCGCCAACGACCAAACCCAAGAAGCAAGCTGGCAGATCTCACCAGATCGCCAGAACCAAACCGCCAGAGCACCAGCGCAGACCGCGCGGTCTCTGCGGTCTCCAGCCTTCAGACCGGCCGGACTCCCTTCCACTTCACTTCAACAATTTCAACAGATAGTACCAAGAGCATCAGAAACACGCCAGTAAAGGCAGGCGACTCAAACCAGAATAACGGCGAGTAAATAGCTCTCACTTTGTAAAGGAGGGAGTTCAGTTTGAACTTGGGCCGAGATTCCAACCGTACTTGCTTCCGGGGGAACATTCGACTCAGGAGTATTAGGAGCAGGCGAGCCGCCCGAGTGGCTGAGACCCAGGTCGGCGAGTACCTGCTGGGTCGGGCCGACCTGAGAATTAGCGACATTCTCAGGGGCGTCAGCATTCTTCTTCTTCTTGTTCTTCTTCTCCTTCTTCTTTTCAAGCCTCTTCCTCTTCCTGGAAGCGAGGAAGTCCTCAAGATTGGCGTCGCGAGTAGGCTTCCGCGACGGTGGCAGCAGACTAGCAAGCTCGGCCAAATCAGCAGCAGCTTCCTCGGCAATACTGCGCGACATCTTGAGCGAGATCAGAAAAGTTGTGCCCTCAGAGACCCCTCCCCCTCTATATATAGAGCCAGAGCGTCAACCAGCAGGATGCCAATTATCAATCAATACTCGCAAGAAGGCCTGATCGTCAAATGACGGTTGGATGTTTCTTTCCGAGCAACTACGTTACTCGCAAAGAGTGGGGATTGTGTACGACCCTCATTCTCCGAGGGTGGGCCCTCTCCAAGCCACGTGGTCAAAAGGTCAAAGTCAAAGTCAAAAGGTCAACACAAAAGTCAGCAATCCGAGATACCAAGACAAAGTCGGCCAGCAGGAGTAGTAGACGAGTTCGTCGAACGCAGCCTTCCAGAGTTTGTCGAGCATAGGAGAGGAGAAAGCCTAGGCGAGTAGGGGCGCACTCGTGCGAGTAGCCCGGATACTCACCAAAAGGTCGGCGACCATATGTGATACTCGCCCATTTGCCCGGGGAGATCGCCTCAATGTCGCTAGTCGCCGGGCAGGGGCTGGGCTATAAAAACCCCCTACCCCTTGGTTTTCCTATAAATAAGACCCCAGGGGTACTTGGATTGGCACCTTGAAACCCTGCTTTTGCATTCTGGAACCTGTCGCACTTGGCCGCTACTCCCGGTACTAGCCAAGTCGGTGCCTTCCTTGTACCCTGCTCGGCCATTTTTGGTCTTGGAGGGGAAGTCTCTTCGGAGCTTCTGGGTACGTGGTGGGATCTCCCTGCCGCAGCACCTGGGGTCCTATTTTATTGCTCTTCTAGATTCCTCATAGTTGCCCGCCAAGCCATCTCTTCGAGCCGCTTGGCAAGTAGTCTCCGGCTGCATCGGTCCGAATCTTGAGGTCAGGATTTTCCTGGCGTCAACATCATGGGTTTGTCTCTTTCCAAATTGGGGAAAATCTCAAATTCACCCTTGCATGTCACCTTCTTCCAATTTTTGAGGGGCAAGCATGGTAATTGGCTCTTGGGCCTCAGAATGGGCCTCTATTTAGGGCCTTAGTCCATGGGGATTTGGTTTGATTTCATATAAGCCCATTTTAGGCATATTTGACCAAATATTGACTTTTGAGTTGACTTGGTCAAATAGGTGAGTGGGATGGTCCAATGTGTTGGTATTGAGTCCCTTGACTCCACCCAATATTTATTGGGTCATGGTGGTGCCTCGATTGGGTCAATTTTGCCAATATGTGTGATTTTGACCAAAATTGGGGGAAAGTTGACTTTAGTCAAATTGGACCAATTAATGACCAATAGATGGGGCTTTTGGGTCCATTGTGTCCCAAGTAGGGTTTGTAATACATTGGTGGGGTTAATTTGATCTTTTGAATCCTAATTGACCCTTAATAGTGATGGTTGACCTATTTCAAGCTAATGTTGTCTTTGGCCAATTTGATCAATTGGGTTTGACCCCAATGGGTCCTAAATGACCGAAGGGATTCCCTAAGGTGTTTAGGAAGAGTTGGTGGGGTCAATTTGTCATTTTGAAGTCTAATATCAAGTCATAAGCCATGAAGTCAAATTAGGCTATTTGCACACCAAGGTGATTTTCACTTATTCACCTTGGTTCTTAGGGCCATTTTGGTTTCTTAGAGGAATGTCATGACCTTGACATGACAAAATGCACCTCAGGGGTCTAGTTGTTCTGGGGATGTTACATGATGAAATAGACTCGCTGCTACAGAACAACACTTGACATCTAGTAGACCTACCCAAATGTGCTAAAGTCCTTGGATGCAAGTGGGTACTGAAGAAGAAGATGAATAGTGATGGTTCAATAGCTAGATTCAAAGCACGTCTAGTAGCTACGGGCTATGAGCAACAAGGGGGAATAGACTATTTTTATGTTTATTCACCTGTGTGTCACCTATCTACTATAAGAATTCTTCTAGCGATAACATCTATCGAGAACTTCATAGTCCATCAGATGGATGTAAAGACAGCCTTCTTGAATGGAGAGCTAAATGAAGAAATCTATATGACACAACCTGAAGGTTATGTCCAGAAATATTTAAAGCATAAGATGTGCAAACTGGATAAATCAATCTACAGGCTTAAGCAAGCGCCTAAGATGTGGCACCTTAAATTTGGCAAAGTGGTAAAGAGTTATGGATTTAAATCAGCTATTCTGATAAATGCCTTTATCATCGTTCTGTGGTGAGTAAGACTGTCATCATATGTCTCTATGTGGATGATATGTTGATTTTGGGGTCGGATCTTTCTGCAGTGAATGATATAAAATCCACTCTGGTAAAAGAATTTGATATGATGGACCTTGGTTCTATAGATACCCTTCTAGGTATGAAAGACAGTAATGATAAATATGGTTTTACCCTTAGTCATGCTCATTACATTGAGCAACTACTCTCTACCTGGGGTTATAAAGATTGTAGGCCTGTAGAGACACAATTTGATCATAATGTCAAATTGAGTCCAAAGGTCGGGACCAGTGTTGATCAAGAAAATTATTCTAGAATAATCAGTAGTCTTATGTATGCCACAAGCTGTACGAGACCAGACATTGCCATTTCTGTTGGCACGCTGAGCCGTTTTACCAGTAATCCAAGCAAAGAGCACTGGGATGCCTTAGACAGGCTGATGAAATATCTGAAAGGAACCAAAGATCATGCTCTGTGCTATACTGGTCATCCTCCTACAGTGGATGGATTTTCTGATGCCTCCTGGTGTTTAGAAATCGGTAACAGTAAGTCCACCAGTGGATACATATTCACTTTGGGTGGAGCTGCTATAACCTGGAAATCCAAAAGACAGACTTGCATATAAGGGTGTGCGCAGTGCGGTTTGGTGCAGTTTTGGCCCAACCGCACTGCAAGGGCGCGGTTTTGGCCCGAGCAAAACCGCACCGCACCGAAATTACGCCCGAAATTACGCAGTGCGGTTTCGGTTTGGTGCGGTTTTTTGCAGTGCGGTTTTTTGTGGTGTGGTTGCGGTTTCGATGCAGTTTTCAGCACGCGATATGTATAAACACCAAAAAGATAATGTGAAGTGAAATATGATGTAAAATTTGGGAAAAAACATAGTTACATGAGTTATATTATCATAAAAAAATGTGTAATACATATATATATTTAAAATATAAATACTACAAAATCAACCACGAGCTAAAAATAGATCTTTAGATACTACAATTCTCATGATATGACTACTTTAGTTGCATAGAAAATGACACATCCAATGCAAATATAACAAATCTTAATGGTTTTAAGTCCTAGGTATGCACAACACCCATATAATTGTAATTTTATTTATCCTTCAAACTTTGAAATATTATGAGAATGCTAGTGAATACGCATTTATGGCCGATAAACCATTATGATACTATTTGCATTTAACAAAAAATTACAAATCAGCAAATTCATCAATAAATTGATTGAGAATAAATAAACTAAAGCAAGAAAGAACCTATATGCATTAATATAATTAGTTAATTACTATTATTAATTGATAATTTTTAAACTATACTTTTATTTAGATATATGTGATATGTCACATGTTCATGAAAATTGATATGTAATTAGTCGGTGCGGTGCAATTTTTACGGTTTTCAAGATCCAAAAACCACACCGCACCGAACTAAGCTCAGTTTGTAAAAGTTCAAAATTGCACTGCACCGAAACTATGCAGTGCGGTTTAAAAATTAGCGCGGTTTGTGCGGTACAGGCGGTTTTTGCAGTTTGCGGTTTTTATGCTCACCCCAACTTGCATAGCTTTGTCGTCTATGGAAGCAAAATTGTTTGCCTTTGCTTCAGCTGGTGAAGAGGCAGACTTGATCAGAAATTTAATTCTGGATGTTCCCTTATATAGATTACAAGTCAATTCTTTGAGCTTGTATTGTGATAATCAAGCAGCTGTCCAAGTCTTTAAAAATGTCATCTACAACACTAAGAAGAGACATGTACGACTGAGACATGCTCTATTGAATTATTTGAAGGAACAAGGAGTTATCACTTTGATTGATGTCCGATCGAGAGATAACTTAGCTGATCCACTAACTAAAGGAATGCCAAAAGATCGATTGATCAAAACAATGGGGGAAATAAGACTAAAAGCGATTTAGCTCAGCCTTAGTTTAATGTTTTGACGCTTTTCAGATTTTTCCTTTGTCATTTAGTAAGCGTTTTGTGTCTCGCTGATGTTCGTGGTTGCTGATCTTGAATTTGGTGAGTTGTTTCATTCCAATGTTTGATGTTTATAACTCAACCTTGATTCTTTTTCTTACCTGGGAAGAAAGTGTTATTCCAAATTTTGATAACACAATCTAACTTGGTTTGATTCTGCTTTTGTTAAATAGTATCATTCTAAATTATGATGATATCTGGTTTAACTTTAGGGGAACGGTGACCGTGACATTCCAAATTGGAACACAAATATAGCTGAGCTGACTAGAAGTCTATAACATCGACTCTTGTGAAACAGATAATGGATTCTGAACCTGGAACATAAAATACTCTGTGTACGTGTTCTCCTTGCTTAATCATGTAGTACTAAGTTCTTATAGTAGAACTAGATGCTTGTAATTTTCAAATGTTTGAATTCATTCTAACATGAAATTCTCTGTTTGAAATTTACAGGAGATGGTGCAGATAGAGGAGCATTTGCTGATTGAGATCCTGATAAGGATGACCTACTGTACATCTGAGGACGATGACAGTATCAAGTGTTATTTCCTTTATGTTCTTGGTTTCTTGTATCTCTGTTTAGAGTTGTTGTTTCCTATTTTCATGTTTTATTTTTGGACTATTATGCTTTGGTGACTAGTAGACACTTTGATGTGCTGGACTATGTGCTACAGTTTTATCCTTATAGTTTGTGATGCTGCCTTCTTATGCTTGCATACAATTCTTTTTTTAGTCTAATATTATTTTAACATGTTTGCGACACTAATGTGAATGATTCATGTACGTTTGCACATTGCACAAACCACTCATATCGTAGTCGGGTCTACGACGGACATAGGAGGAGATTGTTGAATATTTCGTGTATATGTCCACACGTGTCGTGATTGACCCGTTAAGGGCTCGTGGGGTTGCGTGTCATCCTAGGCCATCGCTCTACGCTGGAGGTACTATAAATACCCATGCCAGATGTCTGATGAGGTATTGTAGAATACTTTGAGCGGAGCCGCCTTAACATTTTGGCCATTACCGTTTTGTTTTATCATCTATAGTTTTGTTTTAGGATAAGGGTTTTTAATTCACCACTTAAAATAATTCAAATGTCAATGATGATCTCCAAAGAAAACAAAGGTGATCTTCACGTGGATCACCTTTGAGCTCCACATAGATTAATCTCCACATCACTTTTGATCGATCATATTCCTTTACATATGGAGATCAAAAGTACATAGATTGCTTTAATTCTTTACAGGAAGATGGATAAAATGAAAACCAACTCCATACCCTATATTTTAAGTTATAGATGCCACTTCTCCAATATTTTTGGCTGTGTGCAACACAATTAGAAAATCAGATGACCAAAGAGAGAAATAACTGCGGGGGGGGGGGGGGGGGGGGGCGCCGGGTTCTACTCTGGTATGAGGGGGGGAAAAGGGGGGATGAGGGGGGGGGGGGGGGGGAAGAGAAAGAAAAAGAGGGGGAGGAGAAAAAAGAGGGGGAAGAGAGGAAAGAGGAGAGAGGAAGAGAAAAGAGGGAAAGGAATAAAAAAATGGAGGGAGGGAGAACACGACCACAATTTGGATCTCCGAGGAGAAGCATTTGGATCTCCGCAGGGATCCAAATGGCTCTCCGCGGAGATCCAAATGGTTTTCCGCGGAGAACCTTTTAAGTCTCCGCAGAGAGCCTTTTGGATCTCCGCGGAGAACCTTTTACTCTCCGCGGAGAACCATCTGGATCTCTGCAGAGAACCTTCTGGATCTCCGCGGAGAACCTTATGGATTTCCGCAGAGAAGAATTTTAATCTGGCTCTCCGCAGAGATCCATATGGATTTCCGCGGAGAACCATTTGCTCTCCGCGCAAAACCTTTAGCGAGTAGCTGTCTTTTCAAGATATTTTGATTGACTGTGGCGTAAAACATGGTTAAATTTTTTGAACTTGTCTCTTAGATTTCATCAGATTGTGGAACGACTTTGAGTTATTCTCGATGACCCGCTCATCCCAGTTCAGGTTTGCGCTCCAGTCTTCTGCCCGATTGCTCCAAATATTTTATAGTAGTTAGCTTAATAAACTAACCGTGATTGCTCATTTCACATCTTTTGAAAGTTTTTGAACTATATATTTTCTTTTCCTTTTATAAATAAATACTTGAGAAAGAACAAAGAACTCAAATTTCACGAAATCACACAACACAAAAATACATGATTCACCTAAATTTAGAGCCGCAGCCACCAAAGACAGCAAAATGCTAAGCATGAAGAATAGAGCTGCATAAAAAGCAAAAGAATGTTGTTGTATTTTTAATATCGCCTATATACATTCACAGTTATTTTCATTTTAAGTTCATGACCATGAAAACCACAAATTTACTCTTAGAATAGACGCTTATGCATACTTTTATGTAAAAATTTATGTCAAACTCACGGATTATATTAGTTAGCAATACACCTTAGGGAAAATAGTTGCCAAATAAAAAAAATATAAAAAATACATGATAAACATGTCGTCATCGTTGTGAAAATAACCACCAGCTCGATTTATCTATACGACAATCATATCTCCGCCTCTTGCATATGTAGATTCGTGTGGGCACATACTATACCAAAGAGAACAAAATATTTCCCTTACCAATAAAAAATCCCCAAAATCCAGATTTACTGAAATGTGATTCTAGAGGCACCTATCATATATTCATATTTTAGAACTTCATTTGTACAGGAAAATGAACATCAAATGATCAAAGAGAAGTTGAGTAGCTACACCTACCAGATCATGAACAATGAATTGCC
Source organism: Dactylorhiza incarnata (assembly GCA_033032865.1). Lineage (NCBI taxonomy): Eukaryota > Viridiplantae > Streptophyta > Magnoliopsida > Asparagales > Orchidaceae > Dactylorhiza > Dactylorhiza incarnata. Next base: position 644,932 of record JAWHQI010000160.1, on the reverse strand, counting down.
AGATTTATGATGACTACAACTTCATCATTTCCATGACCAGAATCATGTTTAATTCTCATTGGATGTAAAATAACAAAAAATATCATCTCGGTTGGATTAGAGAAGCTCAACCAATCAAATTTTCCATTACAGAGATGAAAAAATTACAACAGTATATCTATCCTAAGTCCTGGTCACATTCATCATGAAAAACACACAATCACCATGGGATTTGACTAAAAAAAGAAATCAATAATAATTTAGCATAAATTTCTCCATAACAGAGATGACATCCTCATCGTTGAGCTAATGTACTCTTCAAATGACTCCTTATACTTTTCATATATCTATGGTGAGTAATCATGAGGCGGCTTTTGTGTGCACATAATATAGATGATTCTGATTAGCACAAAAAACACCAGTCAGAGAACATAGAAAAACAACATCAAATCAACGTATAATATATTAGAGGTTGACAAAAATTTAAAATCATATTAATGATATTTGGATGACTGGCAACCTAGATCATTCATATAAATAACTAGAAGGAACTTAGATAATATTTCAATCCTCAATGCATCCAACAGTGTTGCTACTCAATTATCTAGGAAAATTTGGTCTAACTCGACAATACAAAAAATACTTCATAAAATGTGCAAGAATTGGGTACAAAGAATTCATTTTACCAAGTATATGTCAAGGTAGACGCGCTTTGATAATTTGATAAAACTACCTTTGAGTTCTTGCAATGTAGCTTAGCCGAAATAGGAACTACAATGGAGAATAGACATTTTTGCTTGACACAAGGTCTTAATGCTAATATAGATAACCATGCTTGGTAATAACCACGTCCTCTATCTTAGATAGTTTTGCGTCCATACAGAGAGCTAATATAGATTACCATACTTAGTAAGTGAAGTAGATGTGTGATTGAGAAACCATGTCCTCTAACTTGCCATAATCTTCCTTATTCCAAATAATTGGATGTAGTCTTCAAAGATCTTCATGTTTATCAATGTTTATATAGTTGTACTCACTAGTAATTCTAGTTTAGCTAACATCTTCTGGGTAAATATTTTAGGCGTTGACATACCCTTTTTGCTATAAGGATTACCACGTTAATTATACTTTCTTGCTTAATTATGTTTTCTACTATAATTGAAGTTTACCCCTTATTGTATCTTCTCCATTTCAGTATTGTAAGGTGCTACACTCCAAATTGATGTAATGAAGACAATGTGCAAAGCGGTTACTAGTTATACTAGGGCGTGCACCATATTTCAACTTGATTATTCGATCTTTATATTGGAAATTTTCTAGACACATACAAATTAGCTAGCTAATATTGACCCCTCGTCTACACAGGCCCTCAAGAGTTCCCTCTCCATTTCCATCATCAGCATCTCGATGCAATAAACCATCATTGGCCCATGAATATATCTACATGATAGTCATATTCTTTTCAAATTTACATTACAGATTAAAAAAACCACAACGTAGTTCAATCAGTTGGTCAGGGTCATTCTCATATTAACTTAACCTAACTATCATATGTCCAATCTTTATCCAATCACATTTTTTTTACATTGAGTAAACATTATCCAAATTTGAAATAGTTTGGTCCACTCATAAATAGCTTGAACCCTCATCTACCACTCATAAATAGCTACATGTTAATGTCAACTACTTATGACAAATTCACATCTAAAAGTCTAATATGTTGGTGTTGCGGGATGCAAATAGACGTGCAACGTGGATCAAATAAGTAAATGAATACACAGTAGTTTTATATATTGTATTGCATAAGATGCCAACGGTCACATGACTGAGATAATTAGTATAAATACCTGTACTTATGTTGTAATAAGTATTATGATTAATAATAAAGTTCTCTTTCTTCTTTATCTCTATTCTCTCTCCCTGTCTCTCTCTCTCTCTTTCACTCTCTCCCCATGGTTGTCCCCTCCTCCGACAGCCTTCTCCTCCTCACACTCCTCCGGCGGATCTAGTAACGGCACGCGGCCCGTTACAGTTGGTGTGCTATTAATTATGCAAACAAAGTAGCATCAATTTTCTTATAATTATCATCACAATGAATCAATTACAGAGATAACATAGTCACATGCATAATGTAAGAGCTGCAAACATGCAACAATTCTGGTTTACAATTTATATCTGACAACCCATCTATGTCAGCTGGTAGCATATCTTAGTCCAAAAAAATGAGTAAAAGGCATCAAAAGTTTATAAATTTCTATCGTCTAAGAACTTCAATTCCAACGATTCGCATTAGTTAAGAACAATGGTATTGTTATAGATGAAGAACTGAAGAACTTTACTTCATAGAGAATTGAGAGTACCAAATATCATATGATGCTCACAGCCACTAAAAAGGAACAGATTCTATCTATGCATAGACATCTCCACAAAAATTAGGTTCAGTATCAATCCTTCAGATATTATTGACCATTTCATAAACAACTTTTGCAGCACATTACAACAAAATGATTCATGGACAATCAATTATTAGCATGCCTAATAAATTGATAAGGAATTCCTACATAGATCCACATCAAGTCCCAAGGTTTAGACTGACACCTTATTACTAGCTTAGTGATGCACGCCCTTGAAGAAGGCAAAATTAACCTTGAAGAAGGCAAAATTTGCTCCTGCAGAAGAAGACAAGGTAATATTAACCTTGAAGAAGACAATGAACCAGAGAGGGGGCTTCAGGCGAGGGCGTTTCTAGGGCGTGCCTGAAGAAGAAGAAGAACCAGAGAGGGGGCTTCAGGCGAGGGCGCCGACTGAGATGAGCGAGCAAGAGAGAACCTGCGGGAGAAATAGGGCGAGCGAGAGAGCGAGAGAGAGAGAGAGAGAGGTTGCGAGAGATAGAGAGAGAGGGATCGGGAATTAGGAAAGGCTGCAGGAGGAGTATACCTGATGGTGCTCTCTTCTCGGCAAGCTCGAAGGATGTCGATGGTGGTCGCGATCGAGGAAGAGGGGAGGAAGTGCTTTGGCGACGGGGATGGTGAACAACAGGAAGAGCAGAGGAATAAATCAGGAAGGAATGAGGTGGGGGAAGAAAAAGAATTGTTTTTAAAAGAATTGTTTTTAAATGATTTCAGTCCGATTCAGTGGACTAGAGTGAGGCCCGACCAGGGGGGGGGGGGGGTGTTTCAAATTTGTGACCTGTGATGTTCTCTAGCGGGAATGTATTCACTTAAGGTCGAGAGAGCTAACATTCTCTCATAGAGATTTTCATTGCAACTTTATTTGATACCGGTGTCATACATTCATTCATATTTAAAACTGCATATAGAAAAATTGAATGCATGGTTATCAACATTAGAAATACCATTGATAGAGATATTACATATGAGAGACTAGCTTGATGTTGGAGACCAAGTAAAATCTTCAAGTCACCCTTAGAGCTTAGCGCTGGAGATCAAGTAAGATCTTCAAGTCACCCTCGGAGCTTAGCGCTGGAAACTAAGTAAATTTTTCAAGTTTCCTTCGTAGCTTAGCGTTGGAAGATAAATAAAATCTTCAAGTCTCATTCGCAGTTTAGCATTGGAAGCTAAGTAAGATCTTCACGCTTTCGAAACTTAGCGTTGGAAGCTAAGTAAGAGCTTCAAGTAGTCTTCGAGAGATTTTTCCAACTCTGAAGGAGGTCTTCGAGCGCTCAAGGATAGGACTGAGCATAATAATCGAAATTCGATGATCGCTCGAATTTTTAGTCGAATCGAAATCGAAATAAAATGATTCGAATCATTTTGACTCGAATCAAAATGACTCGAAATTAATTTCGAGTCGATTTCGAGACGATCACGAGTCGTTCGATTTATAATTTGAGCCGACTCAAATTAAAATATTAAATAATTGTTAGGCAACTGTCTGGGCTTTGGGTTCGGCATGGGCCCATAGTAATGAGGATTTTCCTTTTTTGGGTGGCTAAATAGGCGGAATCGGCTTGTTGTGCAGCAGAATCATGAATGCAGGCCCCTTGATAAAGGAAATCATTTATGAAAATCAAAACTAATTTATTTGGTGTGCATCGGCTTTATTTTTTGTCCTTTTTCGAGATTGAGTGGTCTGAGGCTGGAGCTACAGTATTTGGAATTCGGAGCAGTTTTTATGCCAAATGGTTTTATAAAATAACTACCAGACATTTATTATTTCTGTTTTATTTTATTATTATTTTACTTTGTAAAAGTTTTGATCCGCAACCGGTTGCAAGTAATGAAGGAAAGTATTCAAAGCACTGGCTAATAAAATTTCTACTCTATATATTGATAAAATATATAATAAAATAATTAATTCCATCAAATTTCTACTATATATATTAATAAGATTTTGGGTTACCAAGAAGAATGGTATTACATTTTTCTCAATCACCGTTAAATTAAATTTAATAATAAAATAAATAATTTCGAGCCGACTCGAAATTGATTTGAGTTGGCTCGGAATCGAATCAATTTCGAGCTGAGCCAGCTCGACTCGAAATCAAAATCAATTTCGAGTCGATTTCGAGCTGATATCGAGTCGAAATTTTCGATTACAAGCCGAGTTGGAATCAATCGAAATCGACTCGATATCAGGAGATCTTCGAGCGTCGAAGGAGATCTTTGAATGGATCTTCAAACTTCGAAGGAGATCTTCGAGCGCCGAAGGAGATCCTCGAGCACTGAAGGAGATCTTCGAAAGAATTTTCAAGCTTCGAAGGAGATCTTCGAGCGCCTAAGGAGATCTTCGAGCACTGAAGAAGATCTTCGAAGAAATCTTCAAGCTTCGAAGGAGATCTTCGAGCGCTGAAGGGTCTTTAAAGGAATCTTCAAGCGCCCAAGAGAAACTCAGGGAGATCTTCGAAGGAAGACTCTGTGGCTCTCGTAGGCGTGAAAGGTCTGGTTCTCTCAAATGAGGGATCTGGGTCCCTTTTGTAGCTTCTGAGAGGGGCATTTTAGTAATTGTGCTGCTAGGTGGTGTGCCTACCTGCACACCCATGATAACATGTTTTATTATTCACACCCCCATGATGAGAGATTTTACTAACCGCACCCCCATGATGAGAGATTTTACTATGCGCACCCCATGATAGAGGATTTTATTATCCACAACTAATGATGAGAGATTTTATTATGTGCACCCCTACGATGGAGGATTTTACTATTCGCACCCAATGATGAAGGATTTTACAATGTGCCCCCATGATAGAGAATTTTACTATCCTCACCCAATGATGAGAGATTTTACTATCCACACCCAATAATGAGGGATTTTACTATGTGCATCCCATGATAAATGATTTTATTATCTGCATACAATGATGTGGGATTTTACAATGTGCACGCCCATGATGGAGTATTTTACTATCCGCACCCAATGATGCGAGATTTTACTATGCGCACCCTCATGATGGAGGATTTTACTATCTGCACCCAATGGTTGAGGATTTTACTATACACACCCCATGGTGGGGGATTTTACTATTTGTACCCATAGTGGGGATTTTACTATACATACCCTATGTTGGGGGATTTTAATATACACACCCTCATGTTGAGAGATTTTACTATCTGCACACCATGGTTGGGGAATTTTACTATTCACACCACATGGACGGGAGACGATGACGGAGGCCCCCACGCCATGGTGTGTGGGGGAGGCGCTCCCGCGCGCTGGTGCGCGTGGGATGGGAATTCCAGCCCGCTGGTGCGGGCGAAATGGAAACCTCCGCGCACTGGTGCGCATGGGAGGGAAACCCTCGCCCGCTGGTGTACGCGGGGGTGGGGGTGGGGGGGTGGGGGGCTGTTGCGCATAGGAGGGAGGCCCCCATGCGCTTGTGCGCGCGGGAGGGAGGCCCCCGCACAATAGTGCACACTGGAGGTAGGCCCCGACACGATGGTGCACTCGGGAGGGAGGCTCCCTCACGCTGGGGCGAGGGGGAGGGAGGACCCCGCACGCTGGTGCATGCGAGAGGGAGCCCCCGCACACTTGAGCATGTGGGAGGCGCCTCCGCGCACTGGTGCATGCAGGGGGTGTTCCCGCGCACTGGTGCGTGCGGGAGGGAAGCCTCCGCGTGCTGGTGCGCGCGGGAATGAGACACCCGCACATTGGTGCGCGTGGGGGAGATCCTGTATGGTGGTGCGCGCGGGATGAAAGCCCCCAAGTGCTGGTGTAAGATCTCTTTTCTCAAAACCCGTTCGGGTACATAAAAACTCGAACCTCTCCCGCATCGCACGGTTGAGGTAGATCTTCGCCCAGAATCGCTGCCTTGCGGTGTCACCAACACTCAGGTTGTCTAACCCCGCTCAGCACCGACTCTACCGGCTATACGATCATAAGTAAATATATGCCAAAAGTAAGTACAGAGGTAACGGCATGTCCACATGTCACAACATCATATAGATATATAATGAAACAGAAATGTCCAAAAAGAGACAGTACAAGCAAAAGGGGCTTAAGCCCGATACATATCCAAAATGAGTATTCTCACTCTCTCTACAACATGCGGAAACTACAAACTCTCAAAGCTGAAAGCTAACTGTCTAGTCATCAACCTGTGGCGTCGTGGTAGTGCGATGCATCCGTTGCTCAGGTCCTGCCATCTCGTCCAGCTGCGCGCGGGACAACTCCGTCTCCTCGTACTCCTGTTACGGCCACATCTGACCGTTAGTCATAAAGACTAAGTCGTTTTGTCCTCGCCTCCCTCCACGACTCCTAGGTACCGAGCGGGAGGAAGAAGCGGAGGACAACAAGGGGTAAACAAGGAAAGAGGTGACATGGCACTATTCTAGCAAGTAAAGGTAAAGCGGTAAAACTAGCTAGCAGTATAGTGCAAATAAATGACAGTAAAGTAGAGCATGAAGTAAACAGTAATAAAAAATATGCGGTGCAGTAAGTAAAATTAATCTACCATCACAAATTCGTACCTTAACTTATATGAACGCCCATGCGACATATAAGTTAAGATGTCCAAGTAACCCATCATATAAAAGAGCCCATGCTAATTTATATGATGGGGGTATGCTAATGTGTATGTTATGCTATGCTATGCTTATGATGATTTAGTGTGTTTATGCAATGTGACTCACCCACACGACTCTATGCGCACAGACCTTTATACTTCCCATTTTGTTAGAAAGGAAGCCAACCTTTCGGGTACCGACCATCGTGGCTCACAGTGGCAGTGGATCGGGCACTCCACATCCTAGGGGGGTATGCTCACTACCAAGCCTAGACCTCACGTATGCCTCAACGCTAAGAACACAATAGCGGAGCTCCTGCGTACTCTTGCTGGAATCCACCAGACTTTAAGGTCGGGGTGGGTTATTAGGGATTGTCCTCCAGACCGCGATACTCAAACTTACCGTCCCTCTAAACCTCACCCTCACCTGAGTCAACGTACTATCATCGGTGACACGACTAGCCTAGTATTGAAGACTCTCCACTAATTTATAAGTAACAGGTGACACCAAGTCCACCCGAGCCTCCGGCTTAGGGACTATCACACACGTTGCTCCAACACATCTCCTTCCCGAAGGAGATACACACTAGCTTGCTGACCTAATTAGGCTACTCTTGCCTACAATTAAGGCTTCGTTTGGGGCGGCATTTCGCCGCCCCGTTTGGGGCAAACGCCGCCGAAAGGCGGCAAAACAAATGCACCTCCGGCAGCGTTTGCAGCGTTTGGACCCTCGGAAAGGAGGAAAAGGAGCAGATCCGCTCCGTCTCCAACCCCCGCTACCCACCTCCGGTTCCAATCCCGCGGATCGACCCGCCGTCTCCGCTCGCCCCCGCTGTGCCAAATGAAGCCTAAGTTAGTATTATGTTTTGGGTGAATCTTGGACTTCCCGCGGTATACCCCGTAAAGGAGCCCCCAACGGTACTAAGGATTCAATGAGCTCAACCCCACCATCCTCTTTCTCAAGACAATTACTTTAGTTGGTGATTAAGATTTAGTTCACCCCTCATTATTTCATATAATTAAAGCGACTTAGCTCAACACCCATCCCACCCAATTGGGTTGGACGTACCTCCACACCTCATACACCAACCCTAACACAATCTCACTGTCAACCCTAGGCTTGACCCTCCTTGAATCATTGTGAGCTATAAATCAATTACTAAATGGACATAACTTCCAAACACTACTTAGGGGTCTGAATTGTCTAAAATTCAAAATTCTATTTTTACTAATCGCAGACCACTAAGTTGAACTAACCTCAAACCTCATAAGGGGATCCTTCTAAAAACTCTTCACCAGGGTCTGGTATAATTATACTAGGCTCCCACTGACCTTAATAAGGTATGTTCCAATTTCCATAATTTTCCATATTAATTTGGTATTTATTATTAATTAAAGAAGTTAAGGCCTTAAGTCAAATTACACATGATCTATCCTCAAAATGCTTCTACATGCTACCTTAAAATCATCAGTGAGGTAATATTCCATAACAAGGTGGTTTACTGTGTTTCATGACCCAAGGATGTCATGTGGCCTACTAAATCCTCATAGTTGTATAATTACCAAAATGCCACTATAATTAGGAAAAATAATATTTCACATCTGAAAATTCTATAAAAATAACCAAGAGTTCAAATTGGGGTCCAGAGTCCTCTGCCAAATATTTGTATCATTACCATATGACTTGACTAATTAAAATGATTTAATATTCAAGTGTAGTGATTACCAATTTCCACATGATGTACATGAAATACAAATCTACAGGCTTCCAAATAATTATATGGGCATTCATCAGCATAAAATGACAGATAACCAAGTTTCATAATTTTGCCCAATGATTTGACATTTTTCATAATTAAATTCCTCTAAGCTAGTAAGCACTTAAAAATTCCTCCACAAGGGATAATACTTTAATAAATCATACTAAAATTACCATAGCCTATTTTCATCCGAATTCATCCACTGTTAAAATTTCAAAGCCATATAAGGTCATCTGACCATGCATTTTATTTATTTAAGGAAATAGTGGCAATTTCATTTAATAAGAGAAAAATACATAAATGACTCTAAAAATTCCCATTAAATTATCTAAGCCATTGTATGCTCCTAAAAACATGTCTACCAAGTTCTGAGCCAGGGCAAGGACATTTGGTCCTATGTCCTTCACAAACCCTAAATTGCAACCCTAAGGGTTTACCCTTAGGGTTTTAGGACACACCACCCTAATGGCTCCAAATGCTCCATTAGGGGATGTCACATGCATTTATATATCATTACCTACATAATCATCATGATGGAAGGAGGCCAACCCACTCAACTCCTCAAAATAGCCTAAACCCTAATTTGACCCTTAAGGGCCCTCATTAGGGTTTCCCATTTTCCAAATCAAATCAACTCCAAATGGAGTGAAACTTTAGGCAGGCACTACTCATGTACTAAAGAGCATGCCACCAAAATTTGGAGTCATTTGGACTTCATATGCTCCAAAAATCAACATTATTTAAATATCTTAATTACCACAAAAACTATAGGTAAAAGTGCCCATCAAGTGCTGATATTTGGACAGAGGGTGCCCCTAGAATATACCTACCCATGGATAAAATCTCAGTTTCAAAGCTTGAGAGATCTAGGCTAGATAATTATTTTAGTGGGCTGTCCTAGTGTAGGACCAGTCCTAGTAAAACAGCTCTCCAGGGAGCTGTGGGTCACCAAATAACCTGAACTAAAGCCTTAATGAAAGCTAAGGTCAAGGCCTACAACTATCATGTTGAGCACTTTTGCTAATTCAGTCATTAAGGGCCCCTAATTAATTTTATAAGTGACTGGATAATAAAGGGCAGAAATTCCAAGAGAATGGATTAATTTATATAAAGAAAATTAGGCGCGCACGAATCTTAAAGCAGATCCTGCGGCCCGGGATCGTCTTCCTCCTCCAGCCAACGGCTGAGATCGAGCCGTGCTGGGTGAGATTGCGACCGGGATTGCCGGCGATCCAGCCACCACCACCGCCGACCAACACCACCGACACCTTCGTGGTGGTCGGGGCTACCATTTACCGGCAACTGGCGGCCGGAGGCGGCGGCTCCCGACGATCCCAAGCTTCCCGTTTAGAGCGGAAAAGCTCGATTTTAAGGAATGGATTCGGGCTCAATTGAGCCCGATCCTTCTTCGATTTGTTATAGAAAGCTAGCATGGGGGGAGAGGAGGAGAAATGAACTGTGATTGGGGCGTGGCGGCGGCTCCAGCAGCGGTTCACCATGGTTAAGCTTTGCTCCGGCAAGCCTGCTCCCGACTTCGATTCTCCGGCTATGGCCTTGCTCCAGGTGTCGTTCCCGACTGCTCTCTCCCTTCTGAAGCTGATGGTGTGGCCAGAATGAGGTGGGGAGGCTTCTATAGCTTGATTTGAATTCAAGATCTTCTCGGGTTGCTCCTTGCTGCCACCCTCCTGCACCCCTGCCACTGCTGGCCTTCTGGTCTCCTCCTGCTGCTTAGTAATCAATGGTGGAGTGCCCAACATTGATTGGAGATGGAGTGTTAGAGGGGGATTACTTTTCACCTTTATCTTTTGCTTTTTAATTACTTTTTATCCCCCTCTCATTTGGTTAATCAAACCCATGGTTTGGGCTCAGTCCAATGCTGATAAGGGGGTGTCCTAAGTCCATAAATAATTGGTTAATTGATGGGTGTTGGGTTCCATTCAAATTAGGCTTAGAATTCACCTTAAAGAGCTATGCTGACCATGGTTGACTTTGGTCAACAAGGTGAGTGGGTTGACCCCACATGGGGATCATGGGTCCCTTGACATCACCCAACATTGGTTGGTCCATGGTGGGGCCCCAATTGGTTCAATTTAATCAAAGGGTGTAGATTTGACCAAAATTAGGTAAAGTTTGACTTTGGTCAACTTCATGCAATTGGGTCCCACCCAAGTGCAATTTCCATCCTATTGGTCTCCCTTAGTGGTTAGGGCAACATATGTGAGGTCAATTTGGACAATTGAGAGTCAATTGACCTAGTTGAGGGGCTTAGGGCTAGGTTGGTTTTTGAGGTTTGGTGTGCACTTAGCCATTTCTACCCTAGCCTAAGGCCCTTGTGGCCACTCATCTCACCACTATGCCCTAACATTTCCAAAGGGTCTAGTAGGATTGGGGATGTTACAGCTGGTGTGTGCGGGAAGGAGGCCCCTGCACACTGGTATGTGCGAGAGGTGCTCTAGCGTGCCGGTGCATGCGGGAAGGATTCCCCCGCACACTGGTGCGCACTGGAGGCATTCCCGCGCTCCGGTGCATACGAGGGCCGCTCCCGCACGATCGTGTGTGCAGGGGGATGCTTCTATGCGATGGTGCGAACATGATTGAGATTCTTAGGAACTGGTCTATGTGGGGTTCTGCGCCCACATGAGGGAGTGTGTCGGGGGGCCTCTCCCGCATGCAAGGAGTTATGCCGTCCATTTAGGGTATAAAACGTACTCGGAATTGTACTATGATGGGCCCATTGAAACTGTGTCAACGAGCTGGTTGAGGTCACGACAAAAATTCTTTGGTTCGACCGAATTGTTTTCTGGGGAACCCCATCACACATAAACACTCAGCCTGATTGCAACAAATAAGAGGATAAATGATATGGAGAAAATAAACTGAAATATATAAAAAAATCCATATGAAAAGATGAAATTAAGTCTTAGATCTAATCCATAGAGAGCATGCACATAACAAAGACAGAAGTTGTATAGATGTTTCTCAATAAACCTTGGGAAGTCTTCTCTTCCTCAACTATGGGATATCAATATCTTTTCAAGGCCTCATTGACAGTCTTTTTGCTATGATTCTTGTATCCCTCTAGGAGGTGTAAGAACTCAGTGAGACTTTTTGCTAAGAGACCCATCAACCTTTACATATCTTTTTAAAGGAGATACTGTAATCTTGTGTTGAGGGTGAAAGAGAAGATGTTGAAAGAGTAAGAAGGGTGATTGTTGTGTGTTAAGAAAGGATATCACAGTTTACATGAGAGAAGATGAAGAGAGAGTGAAGAAGGGAGAGTTCTTGTTGCACTTTGAATTGCATTTTCCTTGTGATCTTCCTACTTATACAACTTCCTCATTCCTTTTATTCTGGTCGACTTTGTTCGGCAAACGCCGAGCCTCAGTTGGCGAACGATAAGTGCAAATTATTCCTTAGTTGAGTGCTGAGAATTTAAGCTCCGTCGGTGAATAAATTTAGCTCGGTCGGCAAACGACGGTCGACGAGCAATGACCTTTGATTGATCATTGACCACTACTACAGAGAATGATATATTTGAACTACCCAGATCAACTTACTTTCTTGATTATAGGGTGATCCAGCAAGAATTCCTAAGTCTGTGCTTCAGAAGTTGTGCCAGAGATTATGATGGGATGCACCCAAGTACAACAGAGTATCGATAGTAGAAAGTAAGTTTGTTTATTCTGTTAGTATTTTATGTACATCAAGTGGACGCGGCAAGAGCCGAAAAGCTGGTGGTTTGATAAACTTCCATTATCCAAACCAAGATAAAACTTTTAGATCCACCGAGGTAGCTGATGAGTCCCAAATATATACACATTTATGGACTCATCTGGGCCGATTTTCTAGTCTATGCACTTCACTTTAGACATGTTTTCACTCATATTTGATACTCCATGCTAAGTGCACCTCTAGGCCCGTTTTTGGTGTTATTTCATGTTCTTCTTCTGTAGTAGTTTTCATGCATTGTTAAGTGCCATTTTCAGTGGCTGGATTCGTGGTTGTGCTGGAACAGGAGTCGTGCAGGTGTTCCCGGTACAATTCTGTACAGGAACGCTGCGCACGATCACTGGTTCTATTGCGCATGACCACTGGCCGTGCGCCGCTGATCGTGTGCACTTAACCCTTTTTTTGAGTTCTATCTCGGACAGTGCGCACGACCACCTACGATAGTGCGCACGACCACCGGTCGTGCGCCACTGTTCGTGCGCACTTAACATCAATTTTATGAGTTCTGTTTCGACCAGTGCGCACGACCACCTACGATAGTGCGCACGACCATCGGTCGTGCGCCACTGGTCATGCGAACATGGTATTTTATAAATTTCTTACATTGTAGGCTCCGCCCAGGCAGGCGCACGATCACCAAATTCTAGTGCGCACGACCACTGGTCGTGCGCCACTGACCGTGCGCACTTTTTATTCCAGCGCCTATAAATTGACCTGCTCGCGAATTAGGTCGGGATCCCGCATTTTCTTCCGCCCAGCTCCGCCGTTTTCCGCCCTTTTTGCAGGGTTTCGCCTCCTTCTTCACCGCCCACCTTAGGGAGGACCTCCGGGCAAGCTTTCAATGCCAAATCGTCGCCGGAGCTTCCTCTCGGCCATCTCCTTCATCCAAGAGCTTCAAGAAGGGAGTCAACCTAGCCTTCTTCTTCAAGATCGGAGCAGCTTGTGTGATCATTCCACCGATTCGTGACACGAAGAAGATGGGTCCATTGGAGAGTAGTGACAGCTCTCTCTACCCTGGACGCAGTTGAGGACCGAGCTTGGACGCGGATTGACAACCCGGCGATTTCTTCCGTGAACCCTCAACAAGACTTCGGAGTCGGTCGATTTCGCACACTCACCTCCTCTTGCAGTTGATAGTTTAGTTGGATTTCTTATATGTTTGATGAAGTATACTTTTATTTGTTAACATTAGTATGAAATCATGTCTATGTGATTGAGTAATCTTGTTATATTCTCATTTGAGGTGTGCCCTGTGGTGTGGATTGTTTGTTGTGTTGTGCCGCCCTAACAATTGTTAGTGGTGTGCTTTGCGAAGAAGTGCTTGCGACCCTCATTCCGCCGTTCTCTCCACTCCATCCGCTAGCCTACTCTTCCATCCGCCTAGCGAAGCGTGGCATAGCGGCCCATGTAATCCACTCGCCCTACGAAGCAGCGCTCTCAAGGCCTGCATAGTTCGATTCCGCTTGTCTACTCATCCATCCGCCCTTGCGATGCAGCGCGCTCAAGGACTGCCTAGTCTCCATCCCGCCAAGCGAAGCATTGCATAGCGGCATTGCATAGGAGTAGTTGATAGCTTTTATTTTATTTCCACAATCCAAAACCCCCCGTTTCCGCATCCATCCGCTCGAGAGGACTTCAATCTCAAGTCCTTCCTCGATAATAAACTCCACCTTACTGTGTTCCTTTGAGATCGATACTTGGGGATTCATTCCCATTTTATATTACTTGAACGATCGGTACACTGCCATTTCATGCCGCAGTCTTACTACCGCCTATAGCGGTGTGCTAAGATTCGCGCATCAAGTTTTCGGCGCCGTTGCCGGGGAACACAGTCGTGTGAGTTTTCTGGAGATGGAAAACCTGAGAGAGAAGCCCTTCCATTTGTAACTGCATTTCTTTGTTTTATTTCTTTTTATTCCATTTTCCTGTTTTAATTAGGTTGCTTTAGTAATTTTTGTTAGGTGTGGTATTTCGCACAATAGTGTTTTTCTATTTGAATCATTTTATCTTCGCACTATGTGGACACATCTTAATATCCATTGCCGTTGGTGTGGAGCTACCTCCCACTCTAGTGATGAATGCCCTACGGAGAATGGTGGGCATAATTCTTCTCGCCCAGCATATAGAGCATCGACTTCGTCTGATACTCCATATGGTGTGCGTAAGTCTTATGGCTACTCTGCTGAGCCTTTACCATCTTACTTCTTTTCGGCTTCAGCACCCGCTGTGCCAAAGAAGCCCGCTAGGCAGTGCCAGTTTTTTCGGAGCACAGATCATGCCCTGAAGGATTGTACTGCTTTTCGTCGCCAATTGGATGAGGATGACGAGCCGGATATCCGGATCGTCCCGAATCCTAACTCTGGCGGCACACCTTCAACATCCGGTTTTGTGTCTTTGCCACCGTCACATCTTGAAGGGTATGGCGTTGACACAGTCACCAGATGTGTGGCTGATCTGGGCACCGACATTGCTGAGCCTATTCTCCCAGTGCATCCACCACCCCTAGTGGATTCGATTCTTTGTGAGGAATCGATGCTCGACTTTTATCCGAGCACTATTCCTCTCCCTGTTGTGCATACTACACTCGTCTCTGACGACATTGTTGATGATGTGTCGCAAGAGGAGGCTGGTGACTTTAGTGTCATGCCTGTTCCTATGGAGGAGGACAACCTTCCAGGTGAAGAGGAGTTTTCCTCAGCACCGGTGGAGGAAGTCCAAATCTTAGGCATGACCACTGTTGATCTCGCCGAACCTTGTAGCATTGATGACAATGCAAACATTATTTTACTTACCCAACCTGATGGGAGTGAGACCGAGACCACTCCCCCGATTTTTGATTATTTATGTTCTTCGTCTTGTTTATTTCTCGATCCCCCCTCTTCATCCGAGCCTGTGCAGGTTGAGTCTTCACAGGTACCCCAGGAGGATTTGGTGCATATTGCCCAAGTCAATGATGAGAGCATCCTCTTATGTGAGGAGGTTGATTCCCCCTCCGTAGAGGAAGCTCCACTCATTGCCTTTTCCTCCTGCCACCTCCCTGTTGACGATACCTTGCTAGGCAAGGATGTTTTTGGTGAGAATAGTGAGGAGGACTCCTCCTCCACTTCTTACTTTCTGCTTCCTCTACCTGTGAAGAGTAGGTATTTGTATTTAGGTAGGGGAGTGACTTTTCTATCACCGTATCGGTACCCTCTACCGACACGGATATTAGGCCAGTTACCTGTCCACTTCTCCTTCCATACGCCCATTAGCTAGAACCTTTAGTTTTTGAATAAGTCGTGCTGGGATGACAATAACCCCAGTAGTTATCTTACTTTCTCATGCATTTCATTTTATTCAATCCTGCTTAGTTAGCTGTAGTTTATTTTAGTTTATCTTTTTATTTTGTTTCTGCGGAGCTGACCCCTGCAGGTATCTTTTCTGGATGGCGGACGCTGCGACTCATTTTAGCTTACACGCCAATCTTCTGGTGTGCTCATTTCTGAGCACTGGGTACTCTCTTTCCCTAGCATTTTCTGATTTTCATGTCATATATTTTGTGGATTGTTTAGTTTAAGTCCGGGGGAGAGCAGTTTTTGTGCCCACTCACGTGCACTCTCGCATAGCATGCTAGAAGTACTTTTATTTTAGCTTATTGGAAATTGTTGTTCATTTTCATTGCACACCACAGCACCCACTTGAGCGCGCTTAGCCGTTGGCACGTCGCGAGTTGAATTTGTCTTTTTGTGTGATTTGGAAAATCATTGTGCTGGCTTAGGATTATGAGGCGGAGTAAATTGTTGACTCCTGTAGTGCTCCTAGTCGAGTGCTCATGTCTCGTTTAGAAATTCGTGTAGATTCAATTTCTTTTTATGCTTTTAGTTTATATTTTTTTTTCTATTAGCGTAAATATTGTTTACTACACTCAAAAATTGGTGAATCCGGTGTGAATCAAACGGTAGCATAGGGATGTGTGTAGACGTTCGTTAGCCTCGTATTGCCCGAGTCGGGAGAAAGGATTATCTTTCTCGGTGGCTAGAACTTGCCCCAAGCGATTCTTGAAGCATGGGTATACGGTTAGTCAATTGCGTGAATGTGATATAGGCCATCATTTTGACCCGGTTGAGCCTTTGTGCCCACTCCTATCGCTTTATCCTTGTCAGCCCAGTTGTGCCTACCCTTTCTTTGATTCAGCCCCACTGTTGTCTCACCAAAGCCTAAATGCCAATCCTAGTCGCACACCCAAATCTGAGCTTTAGCTGTTTATTATTTTCATGAGTTGGGTTGTTGATTTGGTGATATGTTTGTGAAGATGTGGATGTGTTTTATTGTTTAGCTGCTGAAAATGATAAGAAAAGAAAAGAAGAAAATGAGAGAAAGAAAAGAAGTGAAAAGAAAAGAAAAAGATATGAGCTTTAATGAAAAATCTGTGTAAAAATATATGTTTGGGAGTAGGCGGTGCACACACCCATGTTGTTAAGTCTAAGTCCGGGGGTGTGGTGCATCCGCGTGTTTTTTGGCTACTTGGATAGTGTTATGCATTTGCTCATTTGGGTTTTTGTGTTCTAAGCCTTCATGTTTATATTTGTTTACCTCACCTAAACCCAAGCCTCATCTAAAACCTTAAGTCCTATTGATTCACGCATTTGAGTCAAACCAGTGCCGTGGAGAGAGTGCGAATGGGCAAGCTTATGGTCACCGACATTGATGGATTTCAATGGAGTTGTCCCGAGCCCCGATCTTTGGCAATGCTCGCCTCAGCGTTCAGTTTACTTTCTTCCTATGTACGACCTTATGATTCACCGTGATTCACTTTTTGAGTAAATGTAATATATAAATACGCCCCTAGAAAAGTATAAACTAATATGTATAATTAGAAATTTTGTCTACTGTACTTCTACGCACATGAGCATGCGACTTCGCATGGTACTCCGCTTGATAATTTCTTCGCCAGCTTATGTTTTTCCTGTCCGCGAGAGATGGTTTGCTCGGGACGCGCAAACAGTTAAGTCTGGGGGTGTGATGAGTCCCAAATATATACACATTTATGGACTCATCTGGGCCGATTTTCTAGTCTATGCACTTCACTTTAGACATGTTTTCACTCATATTTGATACTCCATGCTAAGTGCACCTCTAGGCCCATTTTTGGTGTTATTTCATGTTCTTCTTCTGTAGTAGTTTTCATGCATTGTTAAGTGCCACTTTCAGTGGCTGGATTCGTGGTTGTGCTGGAACAGGAGTCGTGCAGGTGTTCCCGGTACAATTCTGTACAGGAACACTGCGCACGATCACTGGTTCTATTGCGCACGACCACTGGCCGTGCGCCGCTGATCGTGTGCACTTAACCCTTTTTTTTGAGTTCTGTCTCGGACAGTGCGCACGACCACCTACGATAGTGCGCACGACCACCGGTCGTGTGCCACTGTTCGTGCGCACTTAACATCAATTTTATGAGTTCTGTTTCGACCAGTGCGCACGACCACCTACGATAGTGCGCACGACCACCGGTCGTGCGCCACTGGTCGTGCGAATATGGTATTTTATAAATTTCTTACATTGCAGGCTCCACCCAGGCAGGCGCACGATCACCAAATTCTAGTGCGCACGACCACTGGTCGTGCGCCACTGACTGTGCGCACTGTTTATTCCAGCGCCTATAAATTAACCTGCTCGCGAATTAGGTCGGGATCCCGCATTTTCTTCCGCCCAGCTCCGCCGTTTTCCGCCCTTTTTGCAGGGTTTTGCCTCCTTCTTCACCGCCCACCTTAGGGAGGACCTCCGGGCAAGCTTTCAACGCCAAATCTTCGCCGGAGCTTCCTCTCGGCCATCTCCTTCATCTAAGAGCTTCAAGAAGGGAGTCAACCTAGCCTTCTTCTTCAAGATCGGAGCAGCTTGTGTGATCATTCCACCGGTTCGTGACACGAAGAAGACGGGTCCATTGGAGAGTAGTGACAGCTCTCTCTACCCCGGACGCAGTTGAGGACCGAGCTTGGACGCGGATTGACAACCCGACGATTCCTTCCGTGAACCCTCAACAAGACTTCGGAGTCGGTCGATTTCGCACACTCACCTCCTCTTGCAGTTGATAGTTTAGTTGGATTTCTTATATGTTTGATGAAGTATACTTTTATTTGTTAACATTAGTATGAAATCATGTCTATGTGATTGAGTAATCTTGTTATATTCTCATTTGAGGTGTGCCCTGTGGTGTGGATTGTTTGTTGTGTTCTGCCGCCCTAACAATTGTTAGTGGTGTGCTTTGCGAAGAGGTGCTTGCGACCCTCATTCCGCCATTCTCTCCACTCCATCCGCTAGCCTACTCTTCCATCCGCCTAGCGAAGCGTGGCATAGCGGCCCGTGTAATCCACTCGCCCTACGAAGCAGCGCGCTCAAGGCCTGCATAGTTCGATTCCGCTTGCCTACTCGTCCATCCGCCCTTGCGACGCAGCGCGCTCAAGGCCTGCCTAGTCTCCATCCCGCCAAGCGAAGCATTGCATAGTGGCATTGCATAGGAGTAGTTGATAGCTTTTATTTTATTTCCACAATCCAAAACCCCCCGTTTCCGCATCCATCCGCTCGAGAGGACTTCAATCTCAAGTCCTTCCTCGATAATAAACTCCACCTTACTGTGTTCCTTTGAGATCGATACTTGGGGATTCATTCCCATTTTATATTACTTGAACGATCGGTACACTGCCGTTTCGTGCCGCAGTCTTACTACCGCCTATAGCGGTGTGCTAAGATTCGCGCATCAGTAGCTTCTTTAAGTTTTGCAAAATGGTAGTAGTTGGTTTCATAGAGTTACTTATAGCATTTCCATTTATTTATATGTGCATGGTGCAGTAATTCTATTCGCATATTTTTTTTTTGTTTTAAAATCTTAGTTTTTCTTGATAATGTGTATTCAATGTACTTCAACTTTGATGCTGTTCATTTTATTTATTTTCTTAGTGATTTAGAGTCCCAAATAATGAATTGTTAGATGATGTTCAACTAATTTTGTTATGCAACTAACTGTCTAATAGTCTTATATATCTGATAGAGGACAAGAGAATAGAATATGAATTGATTAATGCATAAATATTTGTGAATATTATCAACAGATGATCTATCCAACTCCTTTGTACTCGATATGATGAGGCCATAATTTCCAAGGGCTGACTGTTTCTTTCCTGGAGTGAAATTTTTGGGAGAAACAATTGGAGTTGCAGTATCATATATTCAGTTTAGCAAATCCATAATTGACCATGCGAGAAGCCATGGATAATTTTCTTAACTCGCTCCTCTCATCGCCATCATGGTCAGATATGAATGAATCCGCAAGCCGATCCTGGGTTGGAAATAGTGCCTCTCAAACAGATAGCTCATTTAACGACTCCATGGAGTCATTTCAAGGCAATGCTAGAAACTCAGCCATGCCAATGATGTCGTCAGATCATATCACGGGGAATGTAACTTCAGTTTCAACTCTCTGGCCACCATATGCAGGCATTTCTTCTTTAAGTGGACAAGAGAAGGTTGAAAACTTCAGCTCTCAGGGCATCCAAAATGGTGTTGATTTACCGACGGAGGTAAGTACTTTGGAAATCCAGCATCTGTAGTTATGTTATACAAGTAGCTAGGTCTAGACTCTTACTATATGACATTCATATGATGACCTCTTTTTGTATAAACGTCGCATAATCAAAATTAACTTACTTCTTTTGCAAATGGAAATCAGATGAAGATTACTGGGACAAACTCACCGCCTCACTATCAGGTGCTTTGTAGTAATTTATATCACACCATCAATTTTCCAGTTGAATTCATTAATTTGAATATGATGTTGCAGGGTACAACTGAGGCCACTAGCATTCAAGTACCTTACTTTCATGGTGTGTCACCAATGTCGTTAACTAAAACTATGGGCATGCAGACTAATCCACAGGTGTTTATACATTGATACTGTGTCTGTCTGTGTCCGTGAAATAAATATTAAGAGTTGTGTTTGAATCCAACTCTTAAGGCATTCTGGTTTATTGATTAGATTGAATTTTGTTTTTATCAGTCATCTTTCTTAATATGTTTGTATGCTTGACATCTATGTTCTTTTGTTGCAGTTCAAAGGAAATTCTCTCAACCATCAATCTATGTTCTTAATTGCTCTCTTTTATTTGTAGGGTGCTCGAGCATTGACCGGCAAGTGACGAAACATTTTTGGACTAAATTTCTTCCACCGCCCATATGGTACATTTATATATGTTTTGTAAGACCCCAAATTTCATGTGCACACAAAATCAAAGTGTGTTGAAGTCATGGAGCTAGCGCCAGGCGCTATTGCTAGCGCCGGCGGTAGCGTCCCTAAGCGGTACCGACTTTGTCGCTAGTGCCAGCGCTAGCCACTAGCGCCGGCGGTAGCGGGAAATTCTTATATACCTCAAAATCCAACTCTTTAGCTCATTTTCTCTGAGAGCCTTTGCAGTTCTGAGGGCAGAGAGCTGTGAGCAGGGAAGGAGATCCGTTGGAGTTGAGTTTTCGTCGTGCTAGGAGGGATTTGTGAAGAAGCGTCTGCGTGCATGTGCCACCGTGGATTCCAGCCATTTTCCTCTCAGTTCTATGGCGCCAAAACGACCAACTAGGGTAACGATTCTCCTCCCTAGTCTTTGGACATGCGCGTCCTTTGATTTGCATGAATTTAGGAAGACTTCTACTAATTAGTAGATTGGATCTTCCGGTGGGATGAAGTTATTCCCCCACAAACTGCATATAGAGTCCGGAACGGTAGTACGGGCATAGGCATGCTGTGTGAAGCCCATCTGGACAAGTCGAGCCGGATTGGTGATGTTTTATTGCGTGTAAAGTGCCGGAGAAAAGTCCGTGTACCTGCTGTGGTTCGGGTCTTGTGTACTGCGTTGTACAACAAAAGGACCTGGAAGTGTTTCCCAGGCAGTACCCGAAGTTTCGTAGCAGAACTAAGTTCTGTTACTAGCGCCGGGCGCTAGCGGTAGCGCCGGCGGTAGCTCCAGGTGAGCTACTAGTGTTGTTATTTGGAGGTGTTTTCCCAGAGGTAGCAGAACTGACTTCTGTTACCAGTTCCGGGCAGAACTGGGTTCTGTTGCTAGTGCCTGGCGCTAGCGTTAGCGCCGACGGTAGCGCCCAGCACACAGATTGTGTGTTTCCGTGCTACCTAAAGTCCTGGGGACTGGATATGTAGCAGGAGAAGCCGTGGAATTTGCAAAGCCCAGCTTTAAGTGATGGGTATTAGGTGAAGCTTACCCGTATCGTGCATAGTTGAATCGCGGTATTTGAGCACGGGCCTAGCTGATCTGAACCCTCCCATAGTGGTGGTGAAGAGGTCGCCCCTCGGTGCACCGGGCTATGGAAGAGTGTCGTAACTTCGTATGTACGGACTAGCTCAAATTGCTTGTCTAAGTTGAAATAGGACTTAGCGTGAGGGCGTAACTCAGGGAGTATGCCAAAGTGTGCCTTGAGAGCACGAAGCGGGTGGCTTGGTATGCCTCCGTTGGTGTTGTTTGCGGATATATATATATATGCTGTTAACTCTTACTTGCAGGGAAGGAGCACCGCCGCCCCGAGTTTGGGGTGGGGTCGTTATAAATCTTGGTCAGCTAAAGCTGACCGGTTACTTGTTTTCCCACCACTTGGTGGGTTTGCTTATACAGGTCCCGGTGAGACTTGCGGGAGATAGCGGGCTGAAGCCCCTGCTGCTATGCTGTGCTGGCCCTTGAAGGCCATAGCTTTTGTTTACCTTTTTGTTCATGTGTGGCCGGCCTGCGTGCCGATGTCTGGAAGCCACCTTTATGATGTAATCAAACAATGTAAATAACTGTTTATGTATTTCATTCCTAGTAGACATGTGGACATGTTGTACACTGGTTTTAAATGAAAATATATATGCTTCCGTTATGCGACTCTGGTGCTGAGATAGTTATGTCTTTAACTGTTTAATGCTAATTTTAGTAACGCGCTCTTCTGTTCATTTCATATGGCGTGGGGTCCCGGCCGGACCTACTGTTATATGCTATGTAACAGGGAGGATGTTACAAATTGGTATCAGAGCCAGGTTTCGATCCTGGGACCTGTGGGTTATGGGCTACGGGTTTCGCTCCCTTTCCGTTTGAATTCGTGGTCGAATTCTTTTAAGGGGTGGTGAGCACGTGTGTGCGTCGCCTTTAACTCATGTAAATAACCAGTAATTGTCCACTTTAGGAATGAATTACATGTATATGTGTAGCATTCAGATGGAACTTCTGTGTTCCTTTGTTGATTCATGCCTTCTCCTAGTCGCTAATTGTGTTTTGTGCACATGTTTAGGCGGATGGGAGTGGAGCGGGGCCTTTTCGACCCCCTTATTCGATTGCAAGTAGTGCACCAACTCCGGTGCCGACACCTCCTTCGGCTGAAACTGTAAGGATGATCGCTGAGGCAGTATTTGCGATGTTCACGGCACAACCAGGAGGGCATGTCCCTGGACAGCCTCCTATTCCGGGAGCGGCTCCAGTGCAGGCTCCAACAGCCAAACCTGCGGTGGAAAGGCCAGTGCCGTTGAGGGAACGAAGAGCTCCAGATCAACAGCTGCAATACTTTTTGAGTTTCCACCCTCCCACGTTCACGGGGGCAGGAACCCCGATGCAAGCGGAGGATTGGCTGTCAAAGGTGCGCAAAACCTTGAAGGCCATAGATACTGAGGAAGAGCAAAAAGTTACATTGGCAACCTTCCTACTAGATGGGGAGGCGCAGCTGTGGTGGGACGAGATGGAGTTACATCAGCTAGCGGGAAGGCAGCTGACAGATATCTCCTTTGTTGAATTTTCGAGATTGTTCTTAGCGAGGTATCTCCCACCTGCTCAGCAAATTGAGATGGAGAACCAGTTCAACCGCCTGACTCAAGGTGATCGCATGATTGATGATTACCTGCATGAGTTTACACAGTTGGGGAGATACGCAGGAGCCAGGAGCGACCTTTGCCGATGAAGCCCGAAAGACCAATCGGTTCTATGAAGGTCTGCGAGAAGAGTTGCGGTTCCTTCTGTCGGGGGCAATGACACATGGTTTTATGACCCTGGTTAATACAACTCGTTCTTTAGAGAAAGATATGAAACAGTCCCAAAGAAGGAAGGAGCTAGCAGTAGTCAAGCCAGAGTTCAAAGTATCGAGCTCGGCAAAGTCGGGACGAGACAAATGGAAAAAAGGAACGCAACCGTCTGGGTCAGCTCAATCTTCAGCATCGGGAATGACTGGGCGAGGCCCACTCATCTGTTACAACTGCGGCAGACCGGGACACTATGCTCATGACTATCGTAGTGGGAAGAAGCTAGTTGCGGCCTATGCGACAGAGAAAGGGAAGGCGGCAGAGTCAACCGCATCCCACGCTGCTCCAGCCCAGCCTAGAGTATACAACCTTGGCCAACAGGAGGCCATCAAACAGAGCGATGTGGTGACAGGTATGCGATAGTATATAGCTTTTATTGCTTTTTATACTTCATACCTTATGCATTGCTTAAATGTACTAGGCTTTATCCTGATCTTTAACTATCCGGCGAGAGCACTATTTGACACAGGTGCTTCACATTCCTTTCTATCAGAGGCCTTCATATAGCAACTTGGAGTGCCTTCATCATTGAGACAGGAACGACTAAGTGTGTTGCTACCCAATGGGTGTTCTATGCGTGCGGATCGAGGTTGTGTGGTAAAGGTACGAATAGGGAGTCAAGTCTTTGATTTGGAAGCACTGATACTCCCGCTTTCGGAGTTCGATGTAATCTTTGGTATGGACTGGCTGTCAGCGCATCAGGCCTACATTGATTGCACGTCTAAGGAGGTCACACTGGGGCGGAATACCGCACGTGCGACTACGTTTGCTGGTTTGCGTGGATCGAGCAAGACACTGATGTCTGCTGTCCAAGTGGTCAAGGCGGTTCGGCAAGGCGCAGAGTTATGTGTTGTGCTAGTGGGGGCTGCAAAGCCTCAACCAAGTTTGAGTGATGTTCCTCTGATTTCAGAGTATCCAGATGTGTTTCCGAAAGATCTTAGAGCTGGTGTCAGGTGCCAAGCCTGTTTCACACTCTCCGTACCGAATTGCGCCAAAGGAGATGGCAGAATTGAAAGTTCAATTACAGGAGTTGCTAGAGTAGGGTTATATACGTCCAAGTACATCCCCTTGGGGTGCTCCGGTCCTTTTTGTGAAGAAGAAGGACGGAAGCCTGTGTCTATGCATTGACTACCGAGAATTGAACAAGCTGACCGAGAAGAACAAGTATCTGATTCCTCGAATCGATGACTTGTTTGATCAGCTAGTGGGGTCAACTGTGTATTCAAAGTTGGATCTCAAGTCCGGCTATTACCAGTTGCGAATTCGGGATTGTGATATCCCCAAGACAGCATTCAGTACCCGCTACGGACACTTTGAGTTTACAGTGATGCCATTTGGATTAATGAATGCGTCGTCAGTATTTATGGATCTGATGAATAGGACCTTTCGAGAGTACCTTGATCGGTTTGTCATTGTCTTCATTGACGATATCTTGGTGTACTCTCAGTCTGAAGAAGAGCACGCGATACATTTGCGCGAAATTTTGGAAACCCTGCGACGTAGTCAACTATATGCCAAGTTCTCTAAGTGCGAGTTCTGGCTAGCCTCAGTGGCGTTCCTTGGTCATGTTGTTAGTGGCGAGTGTATCGCAGTGGATCCGACAAAGATTGATGCAATCCAGAAGTGGCCCGTTTTGGCGACAGTAGCGGAAGTCAGGAGTTTCCTTGGACTTGCCGGCTACTATCGGCGCTTCGTGGAGAACTTTTTGCGGATCGCTCTACCTCTCACCACCTTGACGAGGAAGGATCATAAGTTCATTTGGTCACCGGAGTGTGCACGGGCTTTTGAGGAACTGAAAAGGAGTCTGACCACAACACCAATTCTTTGTTTACCATCTGGTGCAGAGGGTTACGAAATTTACAGTGATGCGTCAGGGAGCGGCTTAGGCTGCGTACTTCTTCAGCACGGTCAAGTGATAGCTTATGGCTCTCGACAGTTGAAAGTACATGAGTGGAACTATCCGGTCCACGATTTGGAGTTGGCGGCCGTGATCTTCGCTCTAAAGCTGTGGCGGCACTACTTATATGGTGTGAAGGTTGACATCTTTACAGACCATAAGAGCCTTAAGTATCTTCTAAATCAGAAGGAGCTCAATATGCGACAACGAAGGTGGATGGAGTTCCTGGGGGACTACACTTTTGACATACACTATACTCCCGGGAAGGGAAATGTAGTCGCAGATGCTTTGAGCCGAAGGGCTTATGCACGGGCCAACTGGATTCAGATGTATGATCCACGTCTGATCAGGGACTTGGAATCCTTGGAGATCTCCTGTGTGGAGAGGAGTTCTAGTGCGAGTGCGTGCTTGAACTGGACGGAGGTGCAGTATGACCTCGCAGATAGAATACGACAGGCCTTGGAGCTTGATTCGAGCATGCAACGCTATTTAGCAGAGTCTGGGGATGGGACTGCTGCAGAGTTTGTATTAGACGACGGTCTGATGTGGAAAGACGGTCGGTTGTGCATCCCAAACGTAGGTAAGTTACGGGAAGAATTGATGTACGAAGCACACTTTACAAAGTACTCTATTCACCCAGGGAGCACAAAAATGTACCAAGACATGAAGAAGCTGTTTTGGTGGCCAGGTCTGAAGAAAGACATCGCCTTATACGTGGCAAAATGCAAAACTTGCGCACTTGTGAAGGCGGAATGTCAGAAACCTGGAGGTTTCCTGAAGTCGTTGCCAGTACCGGAATGGAAATTTGACGATATTTCTATGGATTTCGTGCACGGTTTGCCAAGATCGCAGAGTGGGAATGATGCTCTTTGGGTGATTGTGGATCGCTTGACGAAGGTAGCCCACTTTATTCCAAACCGGCGGGATGATTCAGTAGAAAAGTTAGCAAAACTTTATGTGGATAGTATTGTACGATTGCACGGTGTGCCCCGTAGCATCGTTAGTGATCGAGATGGACGCTTTACTTCGAAAGATTGGAGGCTAATTCACCAGTTGTTAGGTACAAAGCTGAAGTTTAGCACTGCCTTCCACCCTCAGACGGATGGACAGACTGAACGTACAAACAGAACTCTGGAGGATATGCTCCGAATGTGCGTCCTGGATTTCGGCAAATAGTGGGAAGATCATCTCTACATGATCGAATTCGCTTATAATAACAGCTATCAGACAAGTATAAAGATGGCACCCTTCGAGGCCCTCTATGGTAGAGCTTGCCGCACTCCCTTAGCTTGGGCAGAGATAGGCGAGACAAAGCTGTTTAAGCGAAAAGAAGTCGAAGATGCAAATTTGGCTATACAAACAAACCGGGAGAGGTTGTTGATTGCTCAAGATAGGCAGGCAAAGTACTACAATGCCAAGCACAGAAACGTCGAGTTCGTCATGGGCGACTGGGTTTATCTGAAGATCAAACCTTTCAAGGGTGTGTCCCAGATTCGGCGCTTGAAAAAGCTGAGTCCAAGATACCTTGGACCGTTTGAGATACTGGAACGTGTTGGCGAAGCTGCCTATCGACTCGCTCTTTCGACAGAGTTGAGTGGTCTGCACGATGTGTTCTACATATCGATGTTAAGGAAAGCTGTACCAGATCCTAGCCAAGTGCTTGTATCTAGTCAGGTGCCGGTCGATGATGGGCTAAAGACGCTGGTCACGCCTATTTGCATCGAAGACACTGATGTCAAACAGTTGCGGAATAAATTGATCAAAATGGTCAAAGTCCGCTGGAACAACTGCGGCCGTGAGGAACTTACATGGGAGCACGAACAAATTATGCGTGAGGAGTTCCCCGAGCTGTTCCGTTGAGGTACAAGTCGTATTTTGTATCTTTTTGATTATTTGCACTGTTAGGATTTCGGGACGAAATTCTTTTAAGTGGGGAAGAATTGTAAGACCCCAAATTTCATGTGCACATAAAATCAAAGTGTGTTGAAGTCATGGAGCTAGCGCTAGGCGCTAGTGCTAGCACCAGTGGTAGCATCCCTAAGCAGTACCAACTTTGTCGCTAGCGCCAGCGCTAGCCACTAGCGCCAGCACTAGCCACTAGCGCCGGCGGTAGCGGGAAATTCTTATATACCTCAAAATCCGACTCTTCAACTCATTTTCTCTGAGAGCCTTTGCAGTTCTGAGGGCAGAGAGCTGGGAGCAGGGAAGGAGATCCGTTGGAGTTGAGTTTTCATCATGCTAGGAGGGATTTGTGAAGAAGCGTCTGCGTGCGTGTGCCACCGCGGATTCCAGCCATTTCCCTCTCAGTTCTATGGCGCCAAAATAACCAACTAGTGTAACGATTCTCCTCCCTAGTCTTTGGACATGCGCATCCTTTGATTTGCATGAATTTAGGAAGACTTCTACTAATTAGTAGATTGGATCTTCTGGTGGGATGAAGTTATTCCCACATAAATTGCATATAGAGTCCGGAACGGTAGTACGGGCATAGGCATGCTGTGTGAAGCCCATCTGGACAAGTCGAGCCAGATTGGTGATGTTTTATTGCGTGTAAAGTGCCGGAGAAAAGTCCGTGTACCTGCTGTGGTTCGGGTCTTGTGTACTGCGTTGTACAGCAAAAGGACCTGGAAGTGTTTCCCAGGCAGTACCCGAAGTTTCGTAACAGAACTAAGTTCTGTTACTAGCGCCGGGCGCTAGCGATAGCGCCGGCGGTAGCTCCAGGTGAGCTACTAGTGTTGTTATTTGGAGGTGTTTTCCCAAAGGTAACAGAACTGACTTCTGTTACCAGTGCCGGGTAGAACTGGGTTCTGTTGCTAGCGCCGGGCGCTAGCGTTAGCGCCGACGGTAGCTCCTAGCACACAGATTGTGTGTTTCCGTGCTACCTAAAGTCTTGGGGACTGGATATGTAGCAGGAGAAGCTGTGGAATTTGCAAAGCCCAGCTTTAAGTGATGGGTATTAGGTGAAGCTTACCCGTATCGTGCATATTTGAATCGCGGTATTTGAGCACGGGCCTAGCTGATCTGAACCCTCCCATAGTGGTGGTGAAGAGGTCACCCCTCGGTGCACCGGGCTATGGAAGAGTGCCATAACTTCGTGTGTACGGACTAGCTCAAATTGCTTGTCTAAGTTGAAATAGGACTTAGCGTGAGGGCGTAACTCAGGGAGTATGCCAAAGTGTGCCTTGAGAGCATGAAGCGGGTGGCTTGGTATGCCTCCGTTGGTGTTGTTTGCGGATATATATATATGCTGCTGACTCTTACTTGCAGGGAAGGAGCAACGCCGCCCGAGTTTGGGGTGAGGTCGTTATAAATCTTGGTCAGCTAAAGCTGACCCGTTACTTGTTTTCCCACCACTTGGTGGGTTTGCTTATACAGGTCCCGGTGAGACTAGCGGGAGATAGCGGGCTGAAGCCCCTGCTGCTGTGCTGTGCTGGCCCTTGAAGGCCATAACTTTTGTTTACCTTTTTGTTCATGTGTGGCCGGCCTGCGTGCCGATGTCTGGAAGACACCTTTATGATGTAATCAAACAATGTAAATAACTGTTTATGTATTTCATTCCTAGTAGAGATGTGTTCATGTTGTACACTGGTTTTAAATGAAAATATATATGATTCCGTTATGCGACACTGGTGCTGAGATAGTTATGTCTTTAACTGTTTAATGCTAATTTTAGTAACGCGCTCTTCTGTTCATTTCATATGGCGTGGGGTCCCGGCCGGACCTACTGTTATATGTTATGTAACAGGGAGGGTGTTACAAGTTTGAACTTATCATGAACCAAGGTGCAAGGCTCGAGATGATTTCCCTTCGACGCGGGTTATACAGACTACCAAAAGTAGGGCATACTTCACAATATGATAAACTAAATCAAATCCATAACAAGCTCCCTACCATCCCTGCCAACGATCATCCATGACATGTTTATTTCATAGAAAAACTTTTAGGATTTTAGATCATCAAACAAGTCATATTAATCTTGTTGACTGCACCGCCTAACACTTATTAATTTCCCAATGTCAAGTAATTACAACATTAAAGGGAATGTTCACCAAGAATTTTCAAACTCAGGGGTAGTTTATCATCATACCAGCAATGCATGCACAAAATTTCATTAACTTCCCAGTTATAATGTTATCACAACATAGCTGCATATCCCCGAAGTGTTAATTTACTACTCTCCTCGCTACTTATACACATAATCTTAGAACAATATAGAGGAAATTATCATCTTCAAAATGCTTTCCTTTCTTATTCCGCTAATAAAATTCCTATCAACCCAAACATGGCCTTAGCAGTCCGCCTTGCTTAAGGTGAATTAACTCTTCAAGGGTCTCCACTTCCAATGTCAAAAATTACAACGATTTTAAATCCTCAAGGAACCCAAGTCGGTACATAACTTGCCCAATAAATGAAGAGATAAGCCCCCGTATCTCTTCTCCTGAGTTTCTTCTACCACCAATATAACACATTCGTCCAAAAATGGGCCTTCTCTGGATCCAAATTCTTATCATATCTTCTTCATATGAAACCTTCTGCATAAATAGAAGTGAGAGGTATCTACATACAGTATAGAAGACATGCTTAGTGGTCTCTTACTAAGCTGATAATAGACTACATGCACCAATCTCATTGAGATTGGCATAATATTTTGGGTAAGGCGATAATATCACTCCATATCTGAGATAGAAATCTCAGGGTGTGAGTTTCTAGCATTTACACTCACGTTGAACTCTTCCCTTAGTCATTTGCGGTCACTTATTGCTTGGTCATATCATCCCTGAGATCGGTATAAGGTAAGGGTATGTCACGACATATC
Organism: Dactylorhiza incarnata; assembly: GCA_033032865.1. Classification (NCBI taxonomy): domain Eukaryota; kingdom Viridiplantae; phylum Streptophyta; class Magnoliopsida; order Asparagales; family Orchidaceae; genus Dactylorhiza; species Dactylorhiza incarnata. Next base: position 614,713 of record JAWHQI010000160.1, on the reverse strand, counting down.
CTGCTAAGTCGACCAAAGTGGTATCCTAGTTAGGTTGGCATAATCCTATGCCAAACCAACTCAAATTGTTGGAATGGGAATACCAATTACTGTCTCAGAATGAGCCAACATCTATACGTAAGAGTACGAGTTTGGCTTAGGTTGGCACTTCCTATAGGAAAAAGTGGGCATACTTAATGTGAAACACACATGGGCACACCACCGCTTCCGCTGCATCAGTTTGTCCTCAAACTGATTTAGCTAACAGGGTGGCCTAGTGGTTTAATGGACTTCTCTATCTCAGGATCGTTGCAAGCTGATACCATTTGTAAGACCCCCCTCCCGGAACACAAGACACGGCCGAGGGGAGTCCTATGCCCAGGACAGCGGCCTTGCGGAAGTTCCAGCAAAAGAGATAGCCTCCCCCACAAGACGCATATCCTGCCGGCCAAACCAACTGAACAGCGCCAACCCATCAATAATGTAAAAACAAGAAGCCATATATTCACAATTAAGCAACAATCTCCAAACAGCACAAAAAAGATAGAAAGCTATACAAGATCATGTATATCATAAGATTATAAACTTTCCCTAAGGCTACATTCTAACCACTTGCTCAAATCTGCCGCTGATGGTAGCCAAGGTATTGTAATCACCAGCACTGTCACCCTGGCCTGGCTGTCCTCCTGTGTAGTACACTGCTGCTCCTAAAAGTAGTGGTGTAATAACCATTAGTCATAAAGACTAAGTGGCTTCACATCCTCTCCTCCGGTGACTCCTAGGCACCGGGCGGAAGGGAATGAAGAAAAGCTGCAATATAGTCAGTAGTAGCAAAAACAGGTGACAAGGAAAGATGTAATTACAGCAGTGTATCAAATGTATAAGAAGTACATCTAACAGGTAATATGACAATGACAGAGTATAAGCAAGTAGTGAAACAACACAGAAGAAGCAGTTCATATAGTAAGTTCATATAGTACCTTAACTTATATGAATGCCCATACAAACTTATAAGTTAAGGTTTCCATGCTGGAACCCATCATATAAAAGAGGCCATACTAATTTATATGATGGACTCGATGCGGTGCAATGCTATGATTATGAATGATGAATGCAATGCAATGATTATGATATGATGACTCACCCATGCATAGTTGCTATGTCGACATAGACCTACAGTTCTCGCCTTTTGAGAGGTAGCTAACCACTCAGGCATCTTCCGTCATGGCCAGACGGAGACAGTGGAACGAGCTCCTCCACTACTAAGAGGGTATGAACACTACCAGTCCTAGGCCTCTGTACGCCTCGACGCTAAGAACACACAGCGGAGACCCTGCGTACTGCTCACATCAAGCTGAGCCTTCAAGGACACAGAAGGGGACTTGGGTAGGTGAGCACCAAGAGTCCAACCCAACCGATCTAGAGTCTAACTGCCGGCTTGTGTCGGTGTCACGACTAGCAAGCCCGTAGACCCGCCACAAGTAATCCTCCAACCCAGATCATTACACCACCATGTGTAAACCATGTATATTCATGAAATTCCCATGCACACCCATGCAATCAAGCACCCAGGGACTCACGGATGGAGCCTTCAAGGACACAGAAGGGGACTTGGGTAGGTGAGCACCAAGAGTCCAACCCAACCGGTCTAGAGTCTAACTGCCGGCTTCTGTTGGTGTCACGACTAGCAATCCCGTAGACCCGCCACAAGTAATCCTCCAACCCAGATCATTACACCACCATGTGTAAACCATGCATATTCATGTAATTCCCATGCACACCCATGCAATCAAGCACCCAGGGACTCACGGATGGAGCCTTCTTACCTTTCACATCATACCAGTTCAACCGACACTAATTAGCATCCAAGGCCCCCAGCAATCGGGTCCTTAACATTTCATCACAAGATATAACCCCATCTTATAATCCACACCAAACCATCAATGCTACTCATACCGAGTTGTCATGACTCTATGCAGTAGCGTGTGTATAACATGGAAATTACCATACTAGATCCTGTAGGACTACTTGTGCGTTTAACGTCACGTTTCCAAAATACTGGTCCAGATGAGCACCTTAACCTCTCTTTTCAGCATAATAATTTATAGCGGCACGTTTAATTATGGATTCATTCAAAAACCAAATCCACAGAAACTTCTACTATAAGTCATAATTAATGCCGGAATCATTACCACCAAATTTTGACCTCATTGTATTATGCAATACGTATTTACGGTGCTCTACATTTATATGACCATTAGAACTCATTGTATTATGCAATACATATTTACGGTGCTCTACATTTATAAGACCATTATAAACAATGCTAAACACTTAGATCTCACCCATAATCAATGTTATTTACCTTCACCATCAACCACACATGCCCTCTTACGATTCCACATATAACTAGCAATTAAAGGTACATTTAAGGAGACATCTCAACAGAAATAAATCTGAAATTATTATCACAGGTCCATACTAGCATGTACATGATTCATACAAAATTTCGGCCCAATCGGGCTTCACATTCAGCATTTATATCTTCTTTAAATTATCAAGCGAAACAACAATAGCTTTAATACTACTTATCCAAAAATTATGAAATTCAACAGGGATCTACATATTGTTATCACCTATGCCTCCACCAATTTTCATGAGCATCCAACCAATATTTTAAGAGAAATCCACAAAATACTGAGATCGGAAGTGTTATGACACCGTTTACTAAAACTGGATTTCTGGGCGCTACAGTTGTCCAAAAATTATGATCAACCCCATTTTGGAAAGCTAACATCAAGGGCTACAACATTCATGTTGAGTCCTACACCCAGATCCAAGTGGGTCCTATCTAAAATCTGCTCTGAAGTCAACTGCAGAAATCTGGACAGCAAGACAACACGCACTTATCACCTCCCAACTTTCTGGACAGTCCACTCGACTAGACTTGTAGGGAGCTACAGGTCACTTCAGAAAACTAGTAACCTATCGTCGGAAAGCTCTTTCTGAGGGCTATAACTTCCATGTTGAGCCCGAGGTCTAATTCCAGTGGGATCAAGCCTAAAAAATTAGCTCGAACCCAGCTGTGCACAATTTTACCCCATTAATAACCAAGTGAAATGATATAATTTGAACTTCTTTAGCAAGGGGCTATCATCACCTTTATCGAAATTATATAATTTGAACTTCATTAGCAAGGGGCTATCATCACATTTTCACACCATTATATAATTAACAACCCTATTTAACAAGGGGTTTTTAACAGGGAATTTACTCCTCATCTTTTCACCTAATAAATAAATTAACATCCTACTTAACAGGGAACTATTCATCATCTTCCAAAAAAAAACAAAGGGTTAGGTCATTACAACTTTTCCCAACCAATACTCCCTCCATAGACCATGGATTTCAACAAAATCAAATCCTATCTCTTCCTTTTGAAGAGAAGAAGTGATTGAAGGAACTTTCGCGGCAATCGGTGCCCTAATAAGAAAGATCCGGTTTGGTCTTTTCCTAGGAAAATCCATTAACCCACAAGCCAAGCTCTTTTGAGCTCAACACCTCTCCTAATTTCCTCTACGATCTAGCACCAAGGGAGAGGGGTCGGAAGTCACCTTATTTTCCAACCATGGTTCAAGCTCATCTTCATGGCAGCGGGATGGTGGTCGGCCAAGCTCCAAATCCTTCTCCAATCTTGCTCCTTCAAGAACCCTAAGTTAAAACCTTAAGGTGGGAGGAAGAAGATGAAGAGAAAAAGAAGGAGGAGAAGAAGAAGATGAATAGGGTAATCTGACCAGCAACCCTTTTACTTTAAGAGAGAAGAGAGTCGGTGTAATAAGTATTTAATGGCCAAACCCTTCTCCAGGAAATGCATTGAAACTCTAAGCTTGGTGTCAGCCCCCTATTGGACATCGACTCCACTACTGCCTAAAAAGATAAGCATTTAAGCTTTACAGGACAACAGCAGAAAAATTGCCCAGCAACACTTTCGTCGAACGACACAACTTTCGTCGAACGCTTCCCCTTCGACGATTGTCGAACGCTCAATATTTAGTCGATCGCCGATCAGCGCAATTTCATTGAACGGCTACACTTTCGTCGAACGCTGCCCTTCTGACTTTCGTCGAACGCTGGCCTTCCGACTTTCGTCGAACGCTGCCCCTTCGACTTTCGTCGAACGGAAGTAACAGAGACGATTTTGACTTAAAAGCGCAAAGAAAGCAGCTTACTCTGCTGCTGCTGCCCATCGACGGGATGGGAGGTCGATATTGTCTTGAAGTTTACCAAATTCTTCTAAGCTACCCTAACATCCTACCCGAGCTCAAACTCAGCTCCTGAACACAAGAATAAGCTCCAATTAGGGTAAGTAAATTAATCATCACTTGCTGACCGTGACTCAAACCTGATCACCTCGGGGTCCTAGGGCTTCTACCGAGTCTGAGTCAACCCCCGGTGACACAACACACTCATGAGGGGCCTAGCGCGCACTGGGATGTTACAAATCCAATAAACGAAGAAACAATTTTGTCCCCGAAATTTAAGTTGAGGTTATAGGGTTTAAGTTCAGATCACAAAAGTCATCTGGAGTACACTTTAAATCCCACTCACCACTAGTGAGGGTCACATCTCGTTCACATCACCTCACTTCCAATTTCTCCCGTGTGTACATCTGTTATATTTCATGACACATAATCCAAATTATGCATAGAGAAATCTTAAATGTCTCTCATCCTGATGCAAACACAAATATGGTGGTGATAAGACATAGTTGGGTTTATAGCCATACGGGCAGGTCGGAAACAACCGAAACCCATACTCCCTTGTTCCCTCACCTTAATAAACCAACTTTCATTGCACCTTTGATCTAAATCCCTTTAAGATCAGTGACCCCGATACACATGAGGTTACCACTCGTGCCTCCGGATAAAATTTATAATCCTCCTACAAGGGAGTCATGTGCTTTAGATTTGCAAAAATAAATTTATTCTTCCAATCCCAGGCATCGTTATCCGAATAACGTGTAGCACTTTCAACATCATCACTTCAGCGCACCCAAAATTTTAGCATTAAAGGAGGATGGCCTCGAAGTCAAATGGGTGATCCACCATAAAGTTCACAATGTCATATCCTTGGGTCAAACCTCAAATACCCAAACGGTTATTATATCCGCAAGATCGTCTCTCTTATGTGTTTAAGATGTAGAAGCAAGCCTTAACCTCATCTTCTAGTACCACCATCATTATCCATATAATTATCAACCGATTCCATCAATGTCATCTCGTCGAAGGAAATCATTCATACAACACACATCTTTTACACTTTGCACGACATCCACTTGTTATTAAGTTTCAACAACCGTTATGATCACGTTATAATAATTCATGTGCAAGGGCATTCATGCAAAAGACACCAACCAAGCCCAATATCAAGTTATGGCAAGATAATTACAATGGTCAAACTTCATGGGTGTTTACCGCTTGACTTCAAATCCACATAATAGTCAAGTCCTGCACTCACCCCACCGCACTTGCCATGACATTATGCCCTTTAAATGCACCAACTACTAAAAATGATGCTACTTCCTCAAGGGTTTAAGCTCAGAAAGCGTTTATGTTTCCAAAAAGTTTCCAAATTCCGCACGTGAACATCCGATGATGCTTATCATTTGGTTCTGGTGATATTATGAATCGTTATCGAGACTCAAAGTAAGGTGAATCATGACTCTACACCTCGCATGGGTGATAATCACATCGTTCCCTTCTAATAACACGTGACCTCGAGTCAAGTGTTACTTTTGTCTACTCCCGGTTCTACTTTGATTTGCACCAGATTCAAAAATTGGCGCCACTTTTATCCCGTGATTTAAATCATTTCATTTAAGGGCTCCTCAACCGTGAACATATACCTTATCCAACGGTTGGGTTTCGGTACAGAGCCTTTAGAAATCTACCTTGTCGAGGTAAAATGCTACACGTACTCTTACCTGTTCGTATAGAGACATATTCATATCTCACTAAATAAGTAAGTGCAACTTATCATCAATATCCCCTTCATGTGTTCAATTCACGGCGTGTCTCAACACCCTTGAAGCTATCACCCATATTAAGAGGTTATCACGAATCTAATCATCATTGTTCACGTACTCTTCAAATACACAAGATCTAAGGGAAAACGAAGTCGATACGTAAATAGTCCAATAAACGAAGGGACAAGCCCCCGTACGTTTTTGGACTAACTTTCTTCCACCGCCCATATGGTACATTTATATATGTTTGAACTTATCATGAACCAAGGTGCAAGGCTCGAGATGATTTCCCTTCGACACGGGTTATGCAGACTACCAAAAGTAGGGCATACTTCACAACATGATAAACTAAATCAAATCCATTCCAAGCGCCCTACCATCCCTGCCAACGATCATCCATGACATGTTTATTTCATAGAAAAACTTTTAGGATTTTAGATCATCAAACAAGTCATATTAATCTTGTTGATTGCACCGCCTAACACTTATTAATTTCCCAATGTCAAGTAATTGCAACATTAAAGGGAATGTTCACCAAGAATTTCCAAACTCAAGGGTAACTTCTCATCATACCAGCAATGCATGCACAAAATTTCATTAACTTCCCAGTTATAATGTTATCACAACATAGTTGCATATCCCCGAAGTGTTAATTTACTACTCTCCTCGCTACTTATCCACATAATCTTAGGACAATATAGAGGAAATTATCATCTTCAAAATGCTTTCCTTTCTTATTCCGCTAATAAAATTCCTATCAACCCAAACATGGACTTAGCAGTCCGACTTGCTTAAGGTGAATTAACTCTTCAAGTGTCTCCACTTCCAATGTCAAAAATTACAACGATTTTAAATCCTCAAGGAACCCAAGTCGGTACAGAACTAGCCCAATAAACTAAGAGATAAGCCCCTGTATCTCTTCGGCTGAGTTTCTTCTACCACCAATATAACACATTCGTCCAAAAATGGGCCTTCTCTGGATCCAAATTCTTATCATATCTTCTCCATATGAAACCTTCTGCATAAATAGAAGTGAGAGGTATCTACATACAGTATAGAAGGCATGCTTAGTGGTCTCTTACTAAGCTGATAATAGACTACATGCACCAATCTCATTGAGATTGGCATAATATTTTGGGTAAGGTGATAATATCACTCCATATCTGAGATAGAAATCTCAGGGTGTGAGTTTCTAGAATTTACACTCACGTTGAACTCTTCCCTTAGTCATTTGCGGTCACTTATTGCTTGGTCACATCATCCCTGAGATCGGTATAAGGTAAGGGTATGTCACGACATATCCTGCTAAGTCGACCAAAGTGGTATCCTAGTTAGGTTGGCATAATCCTATGCCAAACCAACTCTAATTGTTGGAATGGGAATACCAATTACTGTCTCGGAATGAGCCAGCATATATACGTAAGGGTACGAGTTTGGCTTAGGTTGACACTTCCTATAAGGAAAAAGTGGACATAATTAATGTGAAACACACATGGGCACACCACCGCTTCCGCTGCATCAGTTTGTCCTCAAACTGATTTAGCTAACAGGTTGGCCTAGTGGTTTAATGGACTTCTTTATCTCAGGATCGTTGCAAGCTGATACCATTTGTAAGACCCCCCTCCTAGAACACAAGACACGACCGAGGCTCCTATGCCCAGGACAGCCGCCTTGCGAAAGTGCCAGCACACGAGCTAGCCTCCCACATAAGACGCTTATCCTACCGGCCAAAACAACTAAACAGCGCCAACCCATCAATAATGTAAAAATAAGAAGCCATATATTCCCAATTAAGCAACAATGTCCAAACAACACAAAAAAGACAGAAAGCTACACAAGCTCCTGTATATCATCAGAGTATAAACTTGCCCTAAGGCTACATTCTAACCACTTGCTCAAATCTGCCGCTGATGGTAGCCAAGGTATCATAATCACCAGCACTATCACCCTGGCCTGGATGTCCTCCTGTGTAGTACGCTGATGCTCCTAAAAGTAGTGGTGTAACAACCGTTAGTCATAAAGACTAAGTGGCTTCACATCCTCTCCCCCGGTGACTCCTAGGCACCGGGCGGAAGGGAATGAAGAAAAGCTGCAATATAGTCAGTAGTAGCAAAAACAGGTGACAAGGAAAGATGTAATTACAGCAGTGTATCAAATGTATAAGAAGTACATCTAACAGGTAATATGACAATGGCAGAGTATAAGCAAGTAGTGAAACAACACAGAAGATGTAAGCAGTTCATATAGTACCTTAACTTATATGAATGCCCATACAAACTTATAAGTTAAGGTTTCCATGCTGGAACCCATCATATAAAAGAGCCCATACTAATTTATATGATGGACTCGATGCGGTGCAATGCTATGATTATGAATGATGAATGCAATGCAATGATTATGATATGATGACTCACCTATGCATAGTTGCTATGTCGACATAGACCTATAATTCTCTCTTTTTGAGAGGTAGCTAACCACTCAGGCATCTCCCATCGTGGCTAGACGGAGACAGTGGAACGAGCTCCTCCCTTACTAGGAGGGTATGAACACTACCAGTCCTAGGCCTCTTTACGCCTCGACGCTAAGAACACACAACGGAGACCCTGCATACTGCTCGCATCAAGCTGAGCCTTCAAGGACACAGAAGGGGACTTGGGTAGGTGAGCACCAAGAGTCTAAAACAACCGGTCTAGAGTCTAACTGCCGGCTTCTGTCGGTGTCATGACTAGCAAGCCCGTAGACCCGCCACAAGTAATCCTCCAACCCGGATCATTACACCGCCATGTGTAAACCATGCATATTCATGAAATTCCCATGCACACCCGTGCAATCAAGCACCCAGGGACTCACGGATGGAGCTTTCAAGGACACAGAAGGGGACTTGGGTAGGTGAGCACAAAGAGTCCAACCCAACCGGTCTAGAGCCTAACTACCGGGTTCATGTCGGTGTCACGACTAGCAAGCCCGTAGACCCTCCACAAGTAATCTTCCAACCTGGATCATTACACCACCATGTGTTAACCATGCATATTCATGTAATTCCCATGCACCCAGGGACTCACGGATGGAGCCTTCTTACCTTTCACATCATACCAGTTCAACCGACGCTAATTAGCATCCAAGGCCCCAACAACCGGGTCCTTAACATTTCATCACAAGATATAACCATATCTTATAATCCACACCAAACCATCAATGCTACTCATACCGAGTTGTCATGACTCTATGCAGTAGCGTGTGTATAACATGGAAATTACCATACTAGATCCTGTAGGACTACTTATGCGTTTAACGTCACGTTTCCAAAATCCTGGTCCAGATGAGCACCTTAACCTCTCTTTTCAGCATAATAATTTATAGCGGCACGTTTAATTATGGATTCATTCAAAAACCAAATCCACAGAAACTTCCACTATAAGTCATAATTAATGCCGGAATCATTACCACCAAATTTCGACCTCATTGTATTATGCAATACATATTTATGGTGCTCTACATTTATATGACCATTATAACTCATTGTATTATGCAATACATATTTACGGTGCTCTACATTTATATGACCATTATTAACAATGCTAAACACTTAGATCTCACCCATAATCAATGTTATTTAACTTCACCATCAACCACACATGCCCTTTTTACGATTCCACATATAACTAGCAATTAAAGGTTCATTTAAGGAGACATCTCAATAGAAATAAATCTGAAATTATTATCACAGGTCCATACTAGCATGTACATGATTCATACAAAATTTCGGCCCAATCGGGCTTCACATTCAGCATTTATATCTCCTTCAAATTATCAAGCGAAACAGCAATAACTTTAATACTACTTATCCAAAAATTATGAAATTCAACAGGGATCTACATATTGTTATCACCTATGCCTCCACCAATTTTCATGAGCATACAACCAATATATTAAGAGAAATCCACAAAATACTGAGATCGGAAGTGTTATGACACCGTTTACTAAAACTGGATTTCTGGGCGCTACAGATGTCCAAAAATTATGATCCACCCCATTTTCGAAAGCTAACATCAAGGGCTACAATATTAATGTTGAGTCCTAAACCCATATCCAAGTGGGTCCTATCTAAAATCTTCTCTGAAGTCAACTGCAGAAATCTGGACAGCAAAACATCATGCACTTATCACCTCCCAGCTTTCTGTACAGTCCACTCGACTGGACTTGTAGGGAGCTACAGGTCACTTCAGAAAATGAGTAACCTATCGTTGGAAAGCTCTTTCCGAGGGATACAACTTCCATGTTGAGCCCGAGGTCTAATTCCAGTGGGATCAAGCCTAAAAAATTGGCTAGAACCCAGCTGCGCACAATTTTACCCCATTAATAACCAAGTGAAATGATATAATTTGAACTTCTTTAGCAAGGGGCTATCATCACCTTTATCAAAATGATATAATTTGAACTTCTTTAGCAAGGGGCTATCATCACCTTTATCACACCATTGTATAATTAACAACCCTATTTAACAAGGGGTTTTTAACAGGGAATTTACTCCACATCTTTTCACCTAATAAATAAATTAACGTCCTAGTTAACAGGGAACTATTCATCATCTTCCAAAAAAAACAAAGGGTTAGGTCATTACAACTTCTCCCATCCAATACTCCCTCTATAGACCATGGATTTCAACAAAACCAAATCCTATCTCTTCCTTTTGAAGAGAAGAAGTGATTGAAGGAACTTTCGCGGCAATCGGTGCCCTAACAAGAAAGATCCGGTTTGGTCATTTCCTAGGAAACTCCATTAACTCATAAGCCAAGATCTTTTGAGCTCAACACCTCTCCTAATTTTCTCTACGATCTAGCACCAAGGGAGAGGGGTCGGAAGTCACCTTATTTTCCAGCCGTGGTTCAAGCTCATCTCATGGCAGCGGGGTGGTGGTTGGCCAAGCTCCAAATCCTTCTCCAAGCTTGCTCCTTCAAGAACCCAAAGTTAAAACCTTAAGGTGGGAGGAAGAAGATGAAGAGAAAAAGAAGGAGGAGAAGAAGAAGAAGATGAATAGGGTAATCTGACCAACAACCCTTTTACTTTTAGTGAGAAGAGAGTCGGTGTAATAAGTATTTAATGGCCAAACCCTTCTACAGGAAATGCATTGAAACTCTAAGCTTGGTGTTAGCCCCCTATTGGACATCGACTCCACTACTGCCTAAAAAGATAAGCATTTAAGCTTTACTGGACGACGACAGAAAAATTGCCCAGCAACACTTTCGTCGAATGGCACAACTTTCGTCGAACACTTCCCCTTCGGCGATCGTTGAACGCTCAATATTTAGTCGATCGCTGATTGGCGCAATTTCATCGAACGGCTACACTTTCGTCGAACGCTGCCCTTCCGACTTTTGTCGAACGCTTCCCCTTCAACTTTCGTCAAACGCTGCCCCTTCGACTTTCGTCGAATGGAAGTAACATATACGATTTTGACTTAAAAGCACAAAGAAAGCAGCTTACTCTGTTGTTGCTACCCATTGACGGGATGGGAGGTCAATATTGTCTTGAAGTTTACCAAATTCTTCTAAGCTACCCCAACATCCTACCCGAGCTCAAACTCAGCTCCTGAACACAAGAATAAGCTCCAATTAGGGTAAGTAAATTAATCATCACTTGTTAACCGTGACTCAAACCTAATCACCTCGGGGTCCTAGGGCTTCTACCGAGTCTGAGTCAACCCCCGGTGAAACAACACACTCATGAGGGGCCTAGCGTGCACTGGGATGTTACACCTCCCTTCCAGAATACTTTTGGGCAGAGGCTGTGAACACTGCTTGTCATGTGATCAACAGGGCCTCCATCATCAAAGACAACAAGAAGACTCCCTATGAGCTAATGAAAGGCAGAAAACCTACCTTAACCTATTTTAGGATCTTTGGAAGTAAATGTTATGTACTTAATATTGGGAAGGTCAGGCTAACCAAGTTTGCTGAGAAAAGCAGCGAGGGTATTCTTGTTGGCTACAACTCCCATAGCAAGGCTTACAGGATGTACAACATCAATACCCAAGTAGTGGAAGAATCTGTACATGTTGTAGTTGATGAGACTAGCCTTATACATAAGGGCTAGTCTAGTTCTTCAGTGAATGCAGGTACTATAGAGAATATGGAGAAACTATCCATTAATGAAAAGGCTGATACCACAACCAACGTTAATGATAAGTCAGCAACAGTTGAAATCGCAGAAGAGACCATAGAAGCTTCTGATACAGAAGAGGCAATGCAGCCTGAAGAACCTGTCAATGAAGGAATCCCCAGAATATTGCCAATTGCCTTGAGACAAATGAGAGATCATCCTCAAGAGAAAATAATAGGAGATGTCAACCAAGGTGCACTAACAAGGAGCAGAGCTGCAAATGAAGCATTGTACCTGAGTTTTCTCTCTCAAATAGAACCCAAGAAATTTGAGGAAGCAAATATGGATCCATTTTGGATTGTTGCAATGCAAGAGGAGCTAAATCAATTTAAGAGATGTAATGTATGGAAGTTGGTTCCTAGACCCCTAGGACAGAATATCATAGGAACTAAGTGGGTCTACATAAATAAATTGGATGAGAATGGAATAATCACAAAGAATAAAGCAAGACTGGTGGCAAAGGGATATAGACATGAAGAGGGGATTGACTATGATCAGACCTTTGCCCCTGTAGCCAGATTAGAATCCATCAGACTATTCCTTGCCTATGCTGCCTACCAAGGATTTAAAGTCTATCAGATGGATGTGAAGTCAGCCTTCTTAAATGGTGATCTCAAAGAGGAAGTCTATGTAGATCAGCCTTTAGGTTTTGTTGATTCAACTCATCCTGACTATGTATATTTTCTTAAGAATGCTTTATATGGCTTGAAGCAGGCACCTAGAGCCTGGTATGAGACTCTGTCCAGCTTTCTCATTGAGAATAAATTCTTAAGGGGGAAGATTGATAAGACATTGTTCCTAAGGGAAGTTAAGGGAAAGATTTTGCTAGTGCAGATCTATGTAGATGATATTATCTTTGGCTCTACAGATAGCAATCTCTGCAAAAAGTTTGCCAGCTTGATGCAGGGAAAGTTTGAGATGAGCAGCATGGGTGAGCTCAAATTCTTCCTAGGTCTCCAAGTGAAACAATCTGAAGATGGCATATTCATCTCTCAGACCAAGTTCACTAGAGAGCTAGTAAAGAAGTTTGGAATGGAGAGTGCTTCCTCTATGAAGACTCCAATGGGAACCAATGTGTCTCTAGACAAGGATGAGAAGGGAATGCCCTTTGATGAAACCAAGTACAGATGCATGATTGGATCTTTACTTTACCTAACTGCAAGTAGGCCTGACATAATGTTTGCCACATGTGTCTGTGCTAGATATCAGGTGAACCCTAAGAAATCTCATCATGTATCTGTAAAGAGAATCCTAAGATACCTAAAGGGTACATCAAATCTTGGTCTATGGTACCCTAGGAACAATGGGTGCGAACTGACAAGCTACTCAGATGGAGATTATGCAGGATGTAAAGAAGATAGAAAAAGTACCTCAGGAACATGCCAGTTCCTTGGAGGAAGACTGATCTCTTGGAGCAGTAAGAAGCAGACAAGTATAGCAATCTCCACAGCAGAATCAGAATACATCTCTGCTGGGAGCTGCTGTGCTCAACTGCTATGGATCCAGCATCAGCTTGCAGATTACAATCTAAAGATGACCAAAACACCCCTATTTTGTGACTCTTCCAGTGCAATCTCAATTGCTAAGAACCCCGTCTCACATAGCAGGACTAAGCACATTGAGATCAGATATCACTTCATCAAGGAGTATGTGGATAATGAAGATATCATCCTTGAGTTTGTTCCCACAGACAAACAAGTGGCTGATATATTCACAAAGCCCCTAGATGAAGCTAAGTTTAACTTCTTCAAATTCCAGTTGGGAATGTTAAACTTATAAAAAACCTTCCACTTACTGCTCACTAATCTCCCTACATATAACTGTAAGAAGAACTTGCAGGTCAAGTACTGAAACAATCTGGTCATAAAAGGCATATACCTGAAAACGTCAGAAAGGGGGAGAGAAGAATAACCTGAGTAGAGAAGATACAACTTGGTGATGTATCACATCAAGGGGGAGTAAATATCAAGGGGGAGTAAAGATGAAGTGGGAGCAACCAGCTCAAGAAGATGCAAAAGCTGAGGAAGTGGTAACTATGTTAAACCTCCAATGTATAAACTCACATCTTAAGGGTCAGTGCAAGTAATCTTGAATTGGGATTCTGACTTCTTCAAATAGGGGGAGATTGTTGGGAATCTTGCCCTCATGATTCCTGATTTGGAGAAGTCACCAATTCAAGAGAACTTCACTATGTATTTGATTATACTCTTAGCTTTATCATTTCAGTATAAGATAAGTATAGGCAAAACAAAGAAGAATGGTTGCGTCTGTTGTCGTCGAAAAGGCTCAAACATGACGTCGACAACAACAGACATATCGTCGACAATAGCAGATGTATCGTCGACAGCAGCAGGCATATCATCAAGAACATGCAGAGCAAAGCAAAATGGTGATATCATTGTGACATTTACACGACGATATCAAAATGTTGAGATAAAGAAGGAGACTTAAAGAAGAATAGATATCATCAAGAAGAAGCCTTGTCGTGGAAAGGCTAAATGAGACTGATGGCGATTGAACATTGTCATAAAGAAGGCGTGACGTCGAGAAGACTGAAGAAGGTCATTTGAAGTCAAGCAGTTGCTGAAGTATAGTCTGTCGACATGATATCATTCATGTCGTCGACAAGATAAGTTGGTCTAAGCGACATCATGCAGACAAGGAGTTCTCGCCGATACCAGTTTGATGACTTCGTGTCGTCTTAAGTTCAAATGGAGAAGTGATGTCCAGTATCATCGAGATATCACTATCTGATGAAGAATTGAAGAAGTGACTAGTTCAAGGCATCGACAAAGTCTTGTTATCGAGATATTATCCATGTCGTCATAACAATGGAAATATCGTCGAGACAAATTCAAAAGTAGCCGGACGCGCTGTCAGCATTTAATGTCGTCGCCTGGTTTTCCAATCAGCGCATGCTCTTGAGGGATGGGCATGTGTCAGTAAAGGACATCATTTATGACTGTTATGCGACACATCTCAGTCCTATAAAAGAGAATAGTGGATACCCTAAACCACTCTCGAAATTTTGGAACTTAAGAGTATCTCCCTAAGCAATCTTCAATAGAACAGTAAATGGCGGAGACAAAAAAGAAAGAATGGAGAACAAGTCGATCTTCATCCTTCGTTCTCTAGAAACTCAGTCCAGATTCATCAACTGACAAAGTAAAGTTCCAGATAGAAGAAAGCTTGGAGAAGATTCGCGCTATCAAGTCTGACATTAAAAGCATCTTCTTCAAGTCAAGAAGCCTAACTCCATCAGGCAGAAGAAACAGTTTTCTTTACTATAATCTCTTGTAAGGCTTGCGGGCCAAGAACTTGTAAGATCTGTTTCAGATCTGAGTGTCAAGCTTGAGGGCTTGAGATATGTGAGGCTTGAGGGCTAGGGCAGAGGACTTGCGGGTCCAAACGTGTCGAGCTTGCGGGCTCGGGTGCAGTAAAGGGGCTTGCGGGCCTAGGATGCAGGCAAGACTTGTCGGTCTATGCTGTGTAGGGCTTGAGGGCCTGAGTGTCGAGCTTGCGGCCTCGGGTGTAGTGAAGGGGCTTGCGGGCCTAGGCTACAAGCAAGACTTGCGGGTCTGTGCTGTGTAGGGATTGAGGGCCTGAGTGTCGAGCTTGCGGGCTCGGGTGCAGTGAAGGGGCCTGCGGGCCTAGGCTGCAGGGACTTGCGGGTCCGAGTTGTAAGGCTTGCGGGGCAGAGACGTTGGCAGAGTTTGTCGAGCCTAGCACACTGCTGGGTAGGCGCAGAGGGATAGAGGACTACTCAAGACACCCGGTCCTGAGGAACCTCTATACATCCTGTGTCGTGTGTGTGCTGAGACTTCTCTTGAATCTTTTGTGCATCGCTTATATTGAACTCGTTCTTGCTAAATATCTTAAAAACAACAATAATCACCTAACACCCCCCCCCCCTTTGGTGATTGTTCTATAACCAATAATGGCTTAGTGTTAGTCTCTGAGATTTTGGCCACACCCTCTTTATGATATAATATATTACCTCAGGAAAAATTAGGATTTTTGGAATAAAAAATCCTAAGTATTTGATAAATTTGAATTATATCACATTTATGTATTAGTAAAATGTTTATGGATAATACCTTGTGAAAAATTTTGAAACTCTGAAGAATCACTTGTAACACCAATTAGAATCTCTGGAAATTTTTGTAGAAATTTTCAGAGATTATTTCTTTATAAATTATCAAAATTATCATATGTCACAATTCTGAATAACTGAAATTTTACTGAGGAAAAGGATTGAGAAATTTTTGAAACTCTGGAAAATCATTTGGAATCTAATTATGAACCTCTAGAATTTTTGGTAGAATTTTTGGATGTATTACACATGGTAAAATTCCACATATTCAGTTTGTCATACTTTTTAATTTATGAAATATCTATGGTGAAATGTTTTTGGAAAATTATGAAATTCTGGTTAGGATGTTTTTCGGTCATTTTAGTACTATAGTAATTTTCTCAGAATTTTTGGAAGACAGATTAGTACTTACTGTGTAAAGTTACATTTTCACACCTTTTATTTTATATGGAAATTATGATTATAAATTCTCTGAAAAATTGTGGAATTTTGGAAATCTTGTAATTTTGTCACCTATCACCTCTGGAGATTTTATTAGCATGATTGAAATTACTGACATGGTACTCCCTTTGTAATTTGGAATATGTCAAATGATTAAAGAATTTTAAATAGAGGTTAAATTAATATGAAATGTGTCAAAACTCTGGACAATCCTTAATTTATCCATTATGAACCTATGGTATAAATTGGAGCTCAATTGGACATGATATAGTTAAAGATTGCATCATAAAGCTTAAACTAGTTAAATCTCACTTTAGTTTGCGAATAGTAAAATTTGGTAGTGATGATTAGATCAGTAAGATAACTTAGAAAATCAGTAACGCTTGGCACATAGCAGTAATATACCATTTATATCAGCCCCTAGAAGTTATGGAATTTTCGGAGAACATCCGTACTATAGTTTAGAAAATAATTCAGATTCGTGTCGCACAATACATAAAGGGGCAATTATTAAATTTTGAGATCATAATAATTAGACGACATGGTAAAGTGTTCGTGTTATATTATTAGAATGTGATTATGGACAATTGAGAATCACACAAGACCTTCACCATTTAGAGGATAAGAGATCTTAAGTGTGGAGCTTCGTTCAAGAGAACGTTTGCTTAAGAATATAGTGAAGGATAAGTCATAAAGCATCTAAGTTATAAAGAGTAATAAGGAGAGTGGGTCCTTAGAAATAGGGTATCCACCTATAATAGTAATTTTTCTGGAAAGGGGAATTTGGGCTTCAGCCCATCACATTCACTAGTACCGCTGAGAGCCATTGACCGGGTAAACCTCGAGAAGTCCAGGATTCACCCTAAACTTCTAAGTATAATAATAATTAGACAAGAGTAGTCTAACTAAATGAATAAGAGGTTTGGTAACTTCATCCCGGGTTGAGGGATGGGAAGTTGTGTATCAGGACAGGTTAGTACTGCGGCCTGGAGGCTAGGGAAGTTGTATTCAGGATAGGTTGGTCCTGCGAGTTGAAGGCTCGGGTTGTGATAACTAACATGTGCATAATTAGTGGCGGGTCTTCGGGACTGGACCGGTCTTCACACCGATGGTAGTACATTGACTTAGCCGGGTGTGATGGTTTGAGGGGCCAGTAGGTTGTTTATGCTGCGGTCTGGAGGACAATCCTTAAAAATGTACACCTGACCTTAAAGACTGGTGGGTTCCAGCAAAGAGTATGCAAGACTCTAGAGTGCACCTAGGACATGTACAGAGGCGTACGAAGGGTCTAGGCCTGGTAATGTGTATACCCGCCTAGGAAGTGGAGGCGCCCTCTCCAATGTTTCCATAGCCACAACGGTGTTACCAGAGAGTGAAGCTAGCAACAAAAATTGGGAACTAAAGGTCTGTGATCACAGAGTCCTGTGGGTGAGTTGCACTTGTATGAATCATAGCATAGCATACATGTCATAACATACATAAACCATATAACATTAATTGTAGATCCTTATCATATAAATTAGTATGGGCTCTTTTATTTGATAAGTTAAACTTCTAGAAATCTTAACTTATAAGTTTGTATGGGCATTCATATAAGTTAAGATACTTATGTAATGGTAGAATACTTTACTTGTTTACTATACTTGTGCGCACTATTTTACTTACTTACTTCTCTTACCATTCATTACTGCTTACCTGCTTATATCTTCTAGTATAGTTTACATTATTATATATATACTTACTAGAATAGATTTCCACTTCACCTGCATTATTATTCCACTTTGTTGTCCTCTGCTTCCTTCCTCCCACTCGGTGCCTAGAAGTCGTGGGGGGAGGCGGGGACAAAATTGGCTTAGTCTTATGACAAACGGTCGGTTGTGACCGTAGGAGCCCGAGGAGATGGAGCACCAGCACGACCAGACAGACAGGGTGGCAGGAACTGAGGAGCAGGTGCCGCGCATTACTTCCACTACGAGATAGGTGCCGAATGAAGAGAGTGTTTAGCTTCCGCGTAGAGTTGTTGAGAGAGAGAGTTTATTTTGTTGTTCATCATTTGGTTATGTATCAGGCATAAGCCCTTACTCTCTTTTGTGCTCATTGCTGGATTATTATGTTTTCTTTTATGAAAATATTGTGATGTGGACTTGCTTATACTATTTCTTATTCTGTTCTCTATTGGCCTAATGGTTAAATGATCGTATTAGCCGATAGAATTGGCGTTTTGCGGTGGCGACTAACCCGTGTGTTGGTGTCATCCATAAGGCGGCGGTTCTGGGCATAAGACCCTGGTAACCCTCCTAGTAAGGGTGAGGGGGGTCTTACACGGAGTATAATGTGAAGCTGCATGCTCACGCTCATAAAAATACAGTAGAAGAAATTTTTAGTTATGCAAAGTAGTTTATAAATATCTAAGCACATAATTATATATTATTTCCACTCAAAAGTCGACTCACGGTGAATCGTCCGGTAATGCATAGGAAGAAAGTAGACTGCCCACTTAGGTGAGCATTGCCCAAGATCAGTGCTCGAAATAATCTCCATTGAAATCCATCAATTTCGGTGTCCATAAGCTCACCCATTCACACTCTCTCCAAAGCACTCGTTTGGTTCATTGCGTGAGTCAGTAGGACTTTAGGATAGAGATAGAGCTTAGGTTTCGGTAGGCTTTACAATGATAATCAAGAAGGCTTTCGCAATAAACCCAATTGAGCTAATGCAATAAAGCTAACCAAGCAGCCACTAAACGTGCGGGCGCACCACACCCCCAGTCTTGAACTTGAGAACATGGGTGTATGCACCGCCTACTCCCAAAATAATACTCAAATAGATTT
The DNA here is from genome assembly GCA_033032865.1 of Dactylorhiza incarnata. Taxonomy (NCBI): domain Eukaryota; kingdom Viridiplantae; phylum Streptophyta; class Magnoliopsida; order Asparagales; family Orchidaceae; genus Dactylorhiza; species Dactylorhiza incarnata. Next base: position 595,185 of record JAWHQI010000160.1, on the reverse strand, counting down.
TCAATTAAGCTTTTCTTTCAAAAAAATTTCTCTTTTTTTTTTCTCTTTTCTTTCTTATTTATCTTTTTCTTTTCTTTTCATTCATTTTCAACAATTTTTGAAATGAAGCACATCTACATTTTTCACAAAATAAATCATTTCATCAACACCCTCAAATTGAAATTTACAGAATACTAAAGCTTGGGTTTGGGTGTGTGATGAGTCCCAATTATATACATATTTTGGGGCTCATTTGGGCCGATTTTCTAGTCTTTGCACCACACTTTAGGCTTGTTTTCATTTATATTTAATAGATGTCTATTATTCCACTCTTAGTGCACATGTATGCCCATTCTTGGTGTGATCCCTTGTTTTCCTATAGTCCTGGAGGTTCTCATGCAAATTCATGGATCGTGCGATGCTCGGAGTCTGCTTAGGGGCAATTTCTGCCTAAAATGCCACTGATCGTGCGTTTCCTTCACGCACGATCAGTTGATCGTGCGCCTCTGGTCGTGCGCGTTCATTTGCTGCCCAAAAACAGCTTCAGATTTTGGTCGTGTGTTTGCTACGCACGATCGTGCGCACGGTCGTGCACTTTATATTTTTTTCTGCAGTTTTGTTTTGCAGGTTTCGGGCACAGAGCGCACGATCACCAGCTTTCAGTGCGCACGATCAGTTGATCGTGCGCCACTGATCGTGCGCCCTGTTTTCTATAAATATCCAGCCCGCGAAATTAGGTCGGACGACCATTCTGCTCCACCGTTTTCGAGTCATGTTCGCCTCTTCCGCCCCCTGCCTCATCTTCCACCACCAGGAGGTGCTCCAGGCTTGTTCTTCACACAAATCTTGAGCCGGAGCTTCCTCTCGGCCTCCTCCTTCATCCTAGCGCTTCAAAGGAAGATCTAGCCGCCATAGCCATCAAGCAAGAGGAAGTTTGTAACCTCTACCGGATCGTGAGACGAAGAAGACGGGCTCATTGGAGAGTAGTGACAGCTCTCTCTACCCCGGACGTAGTTGCGGACCGAGCTTGGACGCGGATTGACAACCCGGCGATTCCAACCGTGAATCTACAACGAGCCTTCGGATTCGGTCGATTTCTTGCCTTGTTCTTCTCTTATTGATGTATATGTAGTTAGATCTAACATTATGATGAAGTAGCACTTAACTTTATTTTCATTTCTATACATTTCATGTCTATGTGAAATACTTTACTGTTTGAGTTGCTTGAGGTGCGCCCCATTCCATCCTCCATCCCACCATCACGTTTGTGTGCCGCACTAGCAATTGCTAGTGGCGTGCTTATCGACGAGGTGCTTGCGACCCTCATCCGTATGCCTACTCTTCCATCCGCCTAGCGAAGCGTGGCATAGCGGCCCGTGTAATCCATTCTGACTCCGCCGGTGCGAACCATTCCATTCGTATGCCTACTCTTCCATTCGCCTAGCGAAGCGTGGCATAGCGTCCCGTGTAATCCATTTGCCTAACGAAGCAGTGCGCTCAAGGCCTGCACAGTTCGATTCCGCTTGCCTACTCGTCCACCCTCCCTTGCGACGCAGTGCTCTCAAGGCCTGTCTAGTCTCCATCCCGCCAAGCGAAGCATTGCATAGCGGCATTGCATAGGAGTAGTTGTAGTTGTTTTCTTTTATTTTCCAAAAGCCAAATCAACTCTCCCGCAATCCATCCGACCTAAAGGACTTCGATCTCAAGTCCTTCCTTAAAAGTAAACTCCACCTTACTGTGTTCCTTCGAGATTCGATACTCGGGGATTACTCCTCGTTTTATATTACTTGAACGATCGGTACACTGCCATTTCGTGTCGCAGTCTCGCTACCGCCTATAGCGGTGTGCGAGATTCGCGCATTAAGTTTTTGGCGCCGTTGCCGGGGAACACAGACGTGTGAGTTTTCTTGAGAGGGAGAGCCGAGAGATAGTAGTTCTTCCAGTGTTTATAGCCACCTTATTATTTTTGTTTGTTTTTAAATTTATATTGTTTGTTATTATTTCTTCTCTCCTATTTTAAAGTTTTAAGCAAGTTTAATCCAAGGAGTTTTATTAGTTTGTGTAGATTTCCTTGCAAAGAATTTCAGTTTCGTTTTATCTGCTTTTATTGTTGAAAATGTCTTCATGGGATATTTCTCCTGGCACTTACGACATGATGGTCTATTATATAGACCAAATGAACGAGTTAAATGCTAGGCAGTGTAGGAACGTTGTTTGTTTGTTGTGTCGAGGAGAGGGTCATGAATTGAAGGACTGTCCTAGTCTTTTCAATCCTGACCGCCGCTCCTCCACTCATGACAGCATTGTCCCCATCACTCACTCTTTACCCATGGAGGCAATCGTGCCCTCTACCCCCGATCTTATTTCATGCATGGACTCCTCACTCCCTGTGTATGGCTTCACTCCTAGTGATGATGATCACTCATCCGTTGGCCAACAAGGAGAGGAATGGGAGCTCCTAGATGCACCTGAGTGGGATGAGGAAAGTATTCTTTTCATCGGGGAGGCATTAACAGATCTTTTTGCGGAGGAACCAAATCTTTTTGTTCCTCCAGTTTCTTTGCAAGATATTTTTACACACATTCTTTATGATCCTATCGAAGTGAAGGAGTGGGGTTGTGCTTCTGACTCGGAGGGTGCTCCAAAGTGGGATGAGGAGTTTGTTTTCCCCGAAGGGGAGAATGAATACTTTGAACACGATGGTGCACCTCGGTGGGATGAGGAGGATACTCTCTCTGATGAGGAGGTTTGCACTTCTTCATGGGACGAGGAGGTCCAAACCACCACTGAGGACCTTGAGTTCTTGGGTTCCCCTCGCTATGATACTTACGATGATGATCGCGATCTATCCTTGGATCCTGCCGGGAGTGAGACCGGGATCACTCCCCCGATTGATTTTTATTCATGTTCTTCTTCTTTTTTATTTCTTAATCCCCTTTCTCTATCTAAGCCTGTGCAGGTTGAGTCTTCACAGGTACTTCAGGAGGACTTGGAGCATTCTGCTCAAGTCAATGATGAGTGTATCCTATCATGTGAGGAGGTTGATCCCCCCTCCGTAGAGGAAGCCCCACTCATTGCCTTCTCCTACTACTGCCTCCCTGGAGATGATACCTTGCTGGGCAAGGATAGTTTTTGTGAGTTGAGTGAGGATTCCTCCTCTTCTTACTTTTTATTCCCTCTACCTGTGACGAGCAGGTATTATTTATATTCGGGTAGAGGCGTGACTGTTCTATCGTCGTATCGGTACCAGTTACCGACACGCATATTAGAGCAGTTACCTGTGCATTTCCTTTTTCATACGTCCACTAGCTAGAACTGTTTTAAATTTGAATAAGTCGTGCTGGGATGACAATAACCCCAGTAGTTATCTTACTTTTTTCTGCATTTTTTTTATTTTCGTCCAGTTTAGTTTAGTTTGTACATTTTCTTTTGTTTTTGCGGAGCTCACCTATGCAGGTTCTTTTTCTGGATGGCGGATGCTGCAACATTGTCTTGGTTTTCCACGCACCTTCTGGTATGCTCACTTGCTGAGCATTGGGTAAATTCTTCCCTAGCTTTCGATTTTGATTTTCACTGTCATATCATTATGTTGTATTGTTTAGATTAAGCCTGGGGGAGAGCCGCTATGTGTTACCCACTGCATGTGCACATATCATTTGCATACTAGAAGTATTTTAATCTCATTTATTTTGTTTTGTTCATCTTCACAGCACATCACAACACCCACTTGAGCGTGCGCTTAGCTGTTGGCATGCCGCGAGTCGAATTTGTCTCTTTTGTGTGATTTGAAAAAAATCATTGTGCTGGCTTAGGATTATGAGGCGGAGTAAAATGTTGACTCCTGGAGTGCTCCTATTCAAGTGCTCATGTCTCGCATAGAAATTTGTGTAGATTCAATCTCTTTTTATGCTTTTAGTTTATATCTTTCTATTTGCGTAGATATTGTTTACTTTACTCAAAAATTGGTGAATCCGGTGTGAATCAAACGGTAGCATAGGAATGTGTATAGACGTTCGTTAGCCTCGTATTGCCTGAGTCGGGAGGAAGGATAATCTTTCTCGGTGGCTAAGAACTTGCCCCAAGCGACTCTTGAAGCATGAGTATATGGTTAGTCAATCACGTGAATGTGATATAGGCCATATTTTGGCCCGGTTGAACTTTTGTGCCCATTCTTATCGCTCTATCCTCGTTAGCCCAGTTGTGCCTACCCCATTCTTTTGGATCAGCTCCACTATTGTTCACCAAAGCCTAAACTCCAATCCTAGTCGCACACCCAAATGCAAGCATTTTGTTTAAATTTTAAATTGGTGGTGTTGATTGTGGAAGTACAATGTGCAAATGTGGATGAGCATCTTTGAAAATTTGCTGAAATTGCTAAAGAAAGAAAAAGAAAATAAGAAAAAAAAAATTTGAAAAGAAAAAAAGAAAAAGAAAGAATGAAAGTGTTTTAATTGAAAAATCTGTTTGAGATTTGTATTTGGGAGTAGGCGGTGCACACACCCATGTAGTCAAGTCCAAGTCTGGGGGTGTGGTGTACCCGCATATCTTTTTGTGGTGCTTGAGGATAGTTTTCCGTGCTAGCTCATTTGGGTTTAGTGCTTGAGCCATCGTTTTTATCATTGTATACCTCACCTAAACCCAAGCCTCATCTAAAACCTAAAGTCCTATTGATTCACGCAGTTGAGTCAAACCTGTGTCGTGGAGAGAGTGCGAACGGGCAAGCTTATGGTCACCGACATTGATGGATTTCAATGGAGTTTGTCTCGAGCCCTGATCTTTGGCAATGCTTGCCTCAACGTTCAGTTTACTTTCTTCCTATGTATGACCTTATGATTCACCGTGATTCACTTTTTGAGTAAATATAATATATAGATACGCCCCTAGAAAAGTATAAACTAATATGTATAATTAGGAATTTTGTCTACTGTATTTCTACGCGCATGAGCATGCGACTTCGCATGGTACTCCGCTTTACAATTTCTATGTCAGCTTATGTTTTTCTCATCCGCCTAAGGGATTTGTTTACTCGGGATGCGCAAACAGGTAAGTCTGGGGGTGTGATGAGTCCCAATTATATACATATTTTCGGACTCATTTGGGCCGATTTTCTAGTCTTTGCACCACACTTTAGGCTTGTTTTCATTTATATTTAATAACCGTCTATTATTCCACTCTTAGTGCACGTGTATGCCCATTCTTGGTGTGATCCCTTGTTTTCCTGTAGTCCTGGAGGTTCTCATGCAAGTTCATGGATCGTGCGATGCTCGGAGTCTGTTTAGGGGCAATCTCTGCCTAAAATGCCACTGATCGTGCGTTTCCTTCACGCACGATCAGTTGATCGTGCACCTCTGGTCGTGCGCGTTCATTTGCTGCCCAAAAACAGCTTCGGATTTTGGTCGTGCGTTTACTACGCACGATCGTGCGCACGGTCGTGCGCTTTATATTTTTTCTGCAGTTTTGTTTTGCAGGTTTCGGGCACAGAGCGCACGATCACCAGCTTTCAGTGCGCACGATCAGTTGATCGTGCGCCACTGATCGTGCGCCCTGTTTTCTATAAATATCCAGCCCGCGAAATTAGGTCGGACGACCATTCTGCTCCGCCGTTTTCGAGTCCTGTTCGCCACTTCCGCCCCCTGCATCATCTTCCACCACCAGGAGGTGCTCCGGGCTTGTTCTTCACGCCAATCTTGAGCCGGAGCTTCCTCTCGACCTCCTCCTTCATCCTAGCGCTTCAAAGGAAGATCTAGCCGTCATCGCCTTCAAGCAAGAGGAAGTTTGCAACCTCTACCGAATCATGAGACGAAGAAGACGGGCTCATTGGAGAGTAGTGACAGCTCTCTCTACCCCGGACGTAGTTGCGGACCGAGCTTGGACGCGGATTGACAACCCGGGGATTCTAACGGTGAATCTACAACGAGTCTTCGGATTCGGTTGATTTCTTGCCTTGTTCTTCTCTTATTGATGTATATGTAATTAGATCTAACATTATGATGAAGTAGCACTTAACTTTATTTGCATTTCTATACATTTCATGTCTATGTGAAATGCTTTACTGTTTGAGTTGCTTGAGGTGCGCCCCATTCCATCCTCCATCCCACTATCACGTTCGTGTGCCGCACTAGCAATTGCTAGTGGCGTGCTTGTCGATGAGGTGCTTGCGACCCTCATCCGTATGCCTACTCTTCCATCCGCCTAGCGAAGCGTGGCATAGCGGCCCATGTAATCCATTCCGACTCCGCCAGTGCGAACCATTCCATTCGTATGCCTACTCTTCCATCCGCCTAGCGAAGCGTGGCATAGCGGCCCGTGTAATCCATTCGCCTAACGAAGCAGTGCGCTCAAGGCCTGCACAGTTCGATTCCGCTTGCCTACTCGTCCACCCGCCCTTGCGACGCAGTGCGCTCAAGGCCTGCCTAGTCTCCATTCCGCCAAGCGAAGCATTGCATAGCGGCATTGCATAGGAGTAGTTGTAGTTGTTTTCTTTTATTTTTCAAAAGCCAAATCAACTCTCCCACAATCCATCCGACCTAAAGGACTTCGATCTCAAGTCCTTCCATAAAAGTAAACTCCACCTTACTGTGTTCCTTCGAGATTCGATACTCGGGGATTACTCCTCGTTTTATATTACTTGAACGATCGGTACACTGCCGTTTCGTGCCGCAGTCTCGCTACCGCCTATAGCGGTGTGCGAGATTCGCGCATCAGTGTGCGACTAGGATTAGCTTTTGGCTTTGGTGAAAAGTAAGTGGAGCTGAATCTAAGGGATGGTAGGCACAAAGGGGCTAGCAAGGATCATATGATAGGATCGGTACGTAATGCTCAAGCTGGCCAAAATGATGGCCTGCGGCACTCTCATGCAATGAACTAACCTATGACAATGCTTCAAGAGTCGCTTGGGGTAAGTTCTTAACCACCGAGAAAGATCATCCTTCCTCCTGACTCAAGCAATACGAGCTTAGAGAATGTCTACACACATCCCTATGCCACCGTTGGTTTCACACCGGATTCACCACTTTTGAGTAGAATAAACAAAAATTATGCAAATAGAAAAATATAAACTATAAGCATAAAGATAATTTTACTCTGCACGAATTTTTATGTGAGACGTGAGTACTCGACAAGAGCACTACGGGAGTCAACATTTTTACTCCGTCTCTCAATCCTAAGCCAACACAACGACTTTTCCAATCACACCAAAGAAATGAGTTAGACCTGTTGCGCGCTAACAATTAAGTGCACTCTCAAGTGGGTATTTTGGTGTGCGATGAAAATGAACAACACTAGATAAATGAAATAAAATTTACATCTAGTATGCACTGCAGAGTGAACGTGCACAGTGGGTAACTAAAATCTGCTCTCCCCCAGACTTACATCTAAGCATCACAGAATGTAATACTAAAAGATATAAAAGGAGTTAGGAGAAGAGATTATCCCATGCTCAGAAATGAGCATACCAGGAGATAGGCATTAAACTAGAATTAGTTCCAAATCCGCCACTGGAATCGCAATACCTACAAGAATTGCTCTCCACCAGCAGATATAATAAGAAAATAATATAGGGCACAAAAAATTTGGAACACAGCACTGGGTCTTCTCCCATAAGCCCTTTTGTTTACCGTCCTTAAGGTGGACCAAATACCTATATTAGCATTTAAATAACATCGAGTTCTTGCAATTGTCTACTAAATTACCACAAGAAAACATCCAGAAAAAGTTCAGCTAAAAAAAATAAACCTTAACAGCAGCACCAAAAGCTCGGAGACCTCGTCACGAATCAGCTATACGCTGACTTGTGGTGGTTCTCCCCAGCCACATGAGATAGGAAGGTGGTTAAGGCTTTAGGGCTCAAAGGAGATGTCTCTCCTTTGCCCCTAACGTCTTCCTTCTCGCGTCGGAGGTTGGCAAAATGCAAAATTCTTTCCTTTTTGATTTTCTCCACCGTGGGAGAGCGCCATCGAGCACAATGTACTCGATCAAAGTCATTGTCTATCAGTCTAGGAGCAGCTAGGGGCTTCATATCTTCACCCACTATGGGTGACAGGTCCATCCATTGAACCTATTTAAATTATTTACAAACCTATTCAGGTTTAACAGAATTGTTTCTGAAATTCTCGGCTAAGCTAGCCGCGATAACTTCCAACTTCGCGGCCTCGCCGCCTTCGTTCTTTCCATTCTCTTCATCCAACATATCCTTCTTTACCATATCAACTCCTTCTTCTAACTCAACATTTGGTTTAACTCCCAGTTTCTCCACACTCACAGTTAATGCACAATCATCGGATTTGCATTCTAACTAACTAACAAATTCATCAGAAATGACAGGTAAAAACCTGAGATCATCGGTTATTGTAATTGGAAGAGTTCGGTGTGTCACTTTGTGTGACAAAGTAACACAACCATTAGTGATGTGAAGAGTGGAGCCACTCTCCTTCAAGAACGAGACACCCAAAATAGGCAAGGAATTATTTTCCATGCAGACCAAAACTTGAAAGTTTGTGACGACAGATGTTCCATCTAAAATAACCTTGACCTCCTTGATCTCTCCTTCCATTTCCACCACCGTTCTATTTGCGAGGACAAGAGATGTATGATCATTAACATGGATTTTTAGATTTAGTTTTTCAATGTCTTATAGTGCAAGAACGTTGCGCAATGATCCAGTGTTAAATATAGTGGTGGTTTCAACATTATTAATAACGCACTTTACTATCAGATTTCCCCCGTGGCAACCATCCGACTCGACTAGGCTCTTTCCTTGATCACGAGGATTCTTTTTCATCGTGCCGAGGAAAGCGCCTTGAGCTCGCTCGGAGAGCACTTGTGCCAATTGGCCTAATTGCATCTCTAGGTTTCTCATCGAAGTGGTTTGGTTGGCCATGTTGGATTGGGTCACATCAATAAATTTTTTCATCATCTCTTCTAACGCACTTTTCCTTTGAGCAGGGGCACCATGAGAATAACCCGGATGAGGCAGCCTCGGTTAAGTTTTGGACGCTTGAGCATCATATTGATATTGGCTCGGTTGTCATCATTGGCTTGCAGCATTTTGGTTCCACGAAAAGTTTGGGTGATTCCTCACACCCGGGTTGTACGTGTTTGAAAAAGGAGCCATACGATTTTGATTATTAACAAAATTCACACTCTCCTCAACATTTAAATTAGAAAAGTCTGAAGCAAGCTCACCAGATGGGCACTCATAGGCATGGTGCCCAGGATTCCCACAACCTTAGCATGTTATAGCCATCACCGGAGCAGTAGAAGAGGTGGGCCTTTTCAGCAAGGCCATAATCTCATATGGTGATGGTGCTGCCTCAGCTGATAATCCTGAAGTTCTCACTTCAAACAGTCCTCTTGTGTTACTTGGAGTGTTCCTTCCTGAAGTTCAAAATGAGATGTGCGTAGCGGTGTCCTGCAGGATCCGCAATGCTTCGTCAGGGGTTAGGTTCAATAAAGTTCCACCGGCAGCAACATCGATCAAGGATCTGTAGTTGGGCTCTATCACAAAGTCAAAATACTCCACCAGGTTCCAAGGTTGTAACTCATGATGAGGGAATTTCTGGAGGAGTTCCATAAACCTATCCCAAGATTTCGCAAGGGTTTCTTGATCGTGTTATCGGAAGGTTGCAATCTCTCGCCTCATGTTTACAATTTTGTCCATTGGATGGAACTTTACCATGAATTTGGATGATAGCACCTCCCATGTGGTAGCTATGCCTAGAGGGATTGTATGGAACCATGCCTTCGCTTTATCTTGGAGAGAGAACAGGAATAGTCTTAGCTTCACTGTGTCGTTAGAAATGTCGGCATACCGAAATGTTCCACATATTTCGGAAAATTCTGCCAAGTGAAGGTGAGGATCTTCAGTTGCCAACTCAGAGAACTGGGCATTATTGCGGATGATATTCCAGATTGTCGGCTTGATCTCGAATTGGTTGTTTGTGATAGCCGACCCAAAACCAGGATACACACTCTCAACCGTAGGAGTGGTGTAATCACGCATGGTATTGGTCTTGGCCAGGCCACCTCATTTTCATCCACAGCCTAACCAACGACCGACACAGGCTCACACCCAGGGTTAATCCCATTATTTCTGTTAACATCCATGGTGGCAGCAGCACGGCGGCGCGTGTACAACATCCTCTCTATCTCTGGGTCGTATTCTACTAGATCACCAGGGCCTTACCCCTGCATAAACTTACACAATAACAAAAATAAAAAACAACAAAAACCTTTATAAAAGCTTAGTGGAAGAAAAACTCATACGACGCTTGCACTCCCTGGCAACTGCGCCAAAAACTAGATGCGCGAATCTTACACACCGTTATAGGTGGGAGCGAGATTGCAGCACAATATGGCAGTGTATCGATTGTTCAAGTTATATAAAATGGGAGAGTAAATCCCTAAGTATCAATCTCAAGGAATGCAGGTTGGTGTGTGTGGTTTTATCGTTAGGAAACTAGTTATAAAGATTTCTTAAAAGTAAGGGGGGGGGGGGGTTGGTTACGAGAGACACAATCAACGAAAACGGTTGGGAATATTGCCCTCAATGTTCCCATGATTTGAAGAGGCATCACACTCAATGCTAAGTACATATTGTATTTGATAAACCCTATTTTACATCATGTCAATGCAGGGTTAGGTCATTCCAATAATTGGAATAGTTTTGTGGTTTTACTGTCAAAACCGCTGAGATGACATCATGGTCTCAGCTGAACCGCTGAGATGCAGCCAGAGCTGCTGAGAAGGAGTCTGTTTCAACTGAGCTGCATTTAGATAGAATATGCTGAGACGAAGACAGATTCAGGCGCTGAGACTGAAGACTATCTCAGCCCAACCGTTGAGACAAATTCATATTTGAATAAAGCCTAGCAGGATCTGCATTTGGCGCAAGTGGTTGGAAAGCAAGATAAAATTTTCTAATCCTGTACATGCTGTGTCAGGGCCCTCTTCAGAGTCATTGAAGATTGGAGGGAGTATAAAAGAAGATGTTATGGCATTATAGAAGGGGTGGAAAATATTCTGAAAGCAAAACTACTGTGTGTTGACGGCTTCCACAGTTATCTCTCAGCCTGCTTCCTGAAGCTACAAGCAAGCATCTGAGATAAGTTAGCTATTCCCGATTCAATCCTAAAGAGCAAGTAAATTATTCTTCATCAACTGAAGAAGAAGATCAGATAGAAGCAAGGACTGAAGCTATTACCATTAGGCCTGCTTCAAGATAACACATGTTGTATATCAACAACAGAAGACCAGAGCTGAAGGTTAAATCTTGTATGTCCCTAGTTGTATAAGCAAACACTATTATCTCTATAAGAACATTATTGTTCTGAGTTTGTAGGACTGTTGAGCCTGAGTATGTTGGGTTGTTAAGCCTGATCTTGTAGAGCTGTACTCCCAGCTTGAGTGTAGGATCTCTGAGGAGATCTGAGGTAGGGATTGTTGATAGGCCTGAGGTAGGAAATTGGGAGGATTTTTGAGGTGTAGGAGTTGGAGCACTATGAGAGGTAGGGTTGTTGAGCCTGAGGTAGGGTTGTTGAGCCTGTGGTAGGGTTTGGATCAAACCTGAGAGATCTCGAGGGATTTGAGTTGTAAGCTCTTGGAGCTGAGTTTTTGGAGGAGGTTTCCTTGTCTAACACACTGTTAGAAAGGTGTAGAGGGAAAGTGGACTATCCATAGACACACTGTCTTAGGGAACCACTATAAATAGCTGTGTGTTTTTTGTGTTGTTTATTTACATTATATAATCTCTAACAACAGCTAGCAGTAACTAATAAAAATCAAAGAATCCTATTCACCCCCCTCTATGTGAATTATACTACTACCTAATGAACTATCAAGTGGTATCAGAGGGAGGTTAGTCAATAAGGACTTAACAATCTGACCAGATACAACAAGGAGTAGTCAAGTCTAAATCCAATGGCTTCCACTGGAGGTCAGAAGGAGATGGGATCAATGAAGTTGCCCATATGCAGGAAGGAGACTTTTGGCATATAGAAGCAAAGGGTGAGGCTGTTCATGGAAGCCTCAGACCCTAGGATATATATAATAGTCAAGGAGGGACCTTTTGTCTTCACAAAGCCCTCAACTATAGATCCAACTAGGCAAGTGGCCAAGTCATATGCTAAAATGACTAAGGATGAGATTGCACTTGCTACCATGGACAAGAGATCACAAAACATAATAGTAAATGCAATTGATGATTCCACCTTCCAAAACTTGGTGCACTGTGAGACTGTCAAGGATATGTGGGATACACTCATTGTGTATATGGAAGGTATTGAAGAAGTGAGGGATGATAGGAAATCACTCCTTAATCAGGAGTATGAAGCCTTCAGGCAACACAGCCTGGAATGCATAGATGGCTGCTATGAGAGGTTCTTTAGAGTGGTGAATGAGATGAGGACCTATGGAAGGGTCTTCAGTCATTATGAGCTGAATGATAAATTCCTAAGATTCTAACTAGAGATTGGGTTACAAAGATCTGTGCCATCAGAGAAGTGGCAAAGCTGGGTGAGACTCCTCCCCATACACTATTTGGAAATCTGCTCTCCTATGAGATGCAGTTGTCTGCAAGGAAGGAGGAGGGCACATCCACCAGGCCTCATGCAAGGGAGAGAGTTGTGGCTCTCAAAGCTGAACGCTCTAAGAAGAGCAAAGAAAGAAATCCTTCTCCACCAAGAAGGGCTGCTGACTCAGAAAATTCTGAGTCAAGCACATCTGACAGCAACTCATCAGATGAGGAGTTTGCTGCCTTCTCAAGACACTTCAAGAAGCTGATGAGGAGGAAGTAGTGGAAGAACAAACCTTCCTCCTCCTCCTCCTCACATCACAAGAAGGAACACAGTGGATCAGAAAGATAGCACCCCAAGGGTGACAGGTATGACCTTAAACATTTTAAACATATTTCAAATAATGTTATATGTTATTGCTGCAGCAAGCCTGGACATGTCATAGCTGACTATCCAGTCAAGAGAAAGGAAAGAGGTGATAAGAAGCCTCATCACCAGAAGGGAAGGAAAGGCGAAAAATCTTTTCTAACAAAGAAGGAGAAAAGTTGGTGTGAATCTGAGTCTTCATCCTCAGATTCTAAAGAAGAAGAGGAAGCCTACATTGGACTATTTACAGATGAAGAGGATGAAGATTATCTAGCTGCTAAGGTTGGCATCAGGGTCCCTCTGTCACATTCAGATAGTGACATTGAGGAGGATGAAGATGACAAAGAATGATATGGCTTAATGGCCATGTCTGATGATGATGAAAATCAGGATCATCCTGATCAGGTATCAACTCCTCTCCTTCACACTTCTTATTATGAGTCAGTTCCAGGATCTGAAGCATGCTCATCTAATGATGAAAGTGGTTCAGAATCTGAAGTGGATGTCAATCAATTGATTGATAAGTATGGTGCTCTTTTGGAAGCTCTGAAAAAGAGCAAGAAGCAAGCTCTAGAGATTGCTTCCCTTCAGCAGGAAAAACCTGATTGCACTGAGTCATCTATCTAGATGGCTCAGATGAGTAGAGAAATAATCCAGCTGAAGGGAATTACAATATTTCAATTAAGCACCATTAGCCAAAAGAACAAGGTCATTAAGGACCTTGAGGAGAAGCTTCTCAAAGAGAAGAGCTTGGTGGCTCAATTCTCCAAACCCAAATCCATACCTTCCATTATTGATACCTTCTCCTCCCAAACTAATAGGATACGGCTATGTTTCAATAAAGTGGTTGTAGGTGCAGAGAATGGAGGAAAGGGCCAGGCTAAAGCTAAGCCTCATACCACCTTTCAAAAGGTGTTGCATCCCTCCAACAGGTATGACCAGGACAACATGTATGGTCACTGGAAAAATGGAAGTTCCCATAGGAAGGAAAATACTCCTTACTATAGCAGAAGAAAGGGCATAGGGATGAGTGCTTTGAAAGCTCCCTATGAAGAAATTCAAATGGCCCATCCTGTATTTGTATTTGGTACTTCAGCCCCTTCATTCAAGAATAAGGAAGCTGGTTCTTCCATATCCCACTTAGAAAAACACATGGCTACTATCGAGGCTATAATCAAGTCAAACAAGTCTATTTCTGATGTCATCAACTCTTGCTTGGCTTCCAATCTAAGACCAGCTGATGTCATTCAGAAAAAGTCTGCTAAGACTAACTATAGACAGTCAACCAGCCAGGTTATTTCTAATAGGAATGGGAAGAATGTTGATGCCTTCTTCACTGAACACAAGCACATTGATGCTCCTTCCACCTCAAAGATTGTTAAGAAAAGAAGGTACAACATCCATGAATGTTGGTGTTGTGGTAAAGTGGAACACTTTGCCATCGATTGTTGGCATAATCCTAATGTGCCTAATGCAAAGAGGAGCTTTCCTGCAAAGGATGCAACAGGTGTGAGTAAGTCTTTTTATGCTAACAAAGGCCTAGGACCCAAAATCAATTGGGCTCCTAAGGGAAAATGAATTGTTGTTTGCAGGATAGTTCAAGTACCACCCTAAGGCAAATATGGTACTTGGACAATGGGTGCTCAAGGCACATGACAGGTACCATGAGTCTTATGTAGGATTACACTGCTTTGAAGAATGGACCTAAGGTTATCTTTGGAGGTTCTGAAAAAAGAGTCACCAAAGGATATGGTTTGATCACCAATGGCATAGTCTTAATCGCAAGGGTAGCTTATGTTGAATGTTTGCAACACAACCTTGTAAGCATAAGTCAACTATGTGACTTGGGCTATGTCATTGAATTCCACAATGACAAGTGCTTGATCAAAAAGTCAAATGACTTAGAGATCATTCTTTCATGCTCTAGGAGTGGGAATGTATATTGCTTAGATTTTATTTGCAATAATTATTTATCTCATATGTGTCTTGTGTCTAATGAAAGCGAGTCTCTTTGTGTATAGACTATTTTCTAACAACCTTGTTAGGAATAGTCCAAATTGGAAATGTATTAAAAGTGGTCCCTGTCATTCATGCCAAATGGGCAAGCAGACTAGGGCCACCTTTAAAAGCATTGGCTCCAAAGACACTGAAAGATGTTTTTATCTGTTGCATATGGACTTGTTTGGTCCTTTGCCAATTCAGAGCCTAGGAGGGAAATTGTATACTTTAGTGATTGTTGATGATCACTCAAAATATACATGGGTATTCTTCCTTAAGAAGAAATCTGATACTTTAGATATCTTCACAAACCATGTCAAGGCAATCCAGAATGAACTACAATGTACTATGGTCAAGACTAGAACTGACCATGGTACAGAATTTCAATCTGGGGCCAAGACAAAGTTTTGTCAAGAATTTGGTATCACCCAAGAATTCTCCTCCCCAAGAACTCCACAGCAAAATGGTGTTGCTGAGAGGAGGAATAGGACCTTAATAGAAGCTGGGAGAACATTGCTTAGTGACTCCTCACTTCTAGAATATTTCTGGGCTGAGGCAGTCAATACTACTTATTATGTTCTCAACAGAGCTTCCATAAATAAGGCCCTTGGAATAACCACCTATGAGATTCTGAAAGGCAAACAACCAACAATTTCATACTTTAGAATCTTTGGTTGCAAATGTTATATTTTAAATAATGGAAAATCTCAATTAACAAAGTTTGCTGAAAAATGCAATGTTGGGGTTCTTGTTGGATATTGCTCACATAGTAGAGCCTATAGAGTATTCAACAAGAAGTCTTATGTTGTAGAAGAGTCTATGCATGTTGTATTTGATGAGACCAGACTACTTTATAAGGGCTGGTCCAGTTCTCCTATTTTGATAGGTAAGATGATGCAAGACATGTCTATCCAAGGCATACCCAGCACCAGTAGAATCTATTCAGATGCTGCTGTTCTAGAAGATGAAGATCAGCAGGCTGCTGAAGAACCTGCTGCTCTAGAAGAAGAGATGCAGATTGCTGATAGTTTGTCTGCAGCAAATAGGCACCTGAGGGATCATCCAAGAAACCAGATAATTGGAGATGAGACCCAAGGGGTGGTCACCAGAAGCAGGGCTCACAATGAAGCTCAATTCTTGAGCTTTCTGTAACAGATGGAGCCCAAGAAGTTTGAAGAAGCAAATCAAGACACCTTCTGGATTCAAGCAATGCAAGAAGAGCTACTACAATTCAAAAGGTGCAAGGTATGAAAGTTGGTGCCAAAACCTCAAGGACACAACATCATTGGCACTAAATGGATCTAAAGAAACAAGCTAGATGAGAATGGCATCATCATCAAAAATAAGGCTAGACTGGTGGCCAAGTGATACATGCAAGAAGAAGGTATTGACTTTGATCAAACCTTTGCCCCAGTTGCAAGGTTAGAAGTAATAAGGCTATTCCTTTCCTATGCTTCTCACAAGGGATTCAAGGTATACTAGATGGATGTCAAGTCAGCCTTCCTAAATGGAGATTTGAAGAAAGAGGTATATGTGGATCAGCCCTCAGGTTTTGTTCATCCAACTCTATCCTCTCATGTCTATTTACTTTGGAAAGCATTATATGGTCTAAAGCAAGCCCCTAGGGCTTGCTATGAGACCTTGTCTAGTTTTCTCATCAAGAACAAGTTCTTGAGGGGAAAGATAGATAGTACATTATTTCTTAGGGAAACAAAGGGCAAATGTCTCCTAGTACAAATTTATGTTGATGACATAATCTTTGGGTCTACTAATGACAACCTTTGCAAAAAGTTTGCCAACCTTATGCAGGGGGAGTTTGAGATGAGCAATATGGGAGAGCTCAAGTACTTTTTAGGCCTCCAAGTGAAAGAGTCTGATGAGGGGATATTCATCTCTCCGACCAAGTACACTAGGGAGCTTATCAAGAAGTTTGGGATGGAATCTGCTTCCACCATGAAAACTCCCATGGGGTCCAACATTTCCCTGGACAAGGATGAGAAGGGTAAGACCTTTGAAGAATCCATGTACAGGTGCATTATTGGATCCTTGTTGTATCTGACTTCTAGTAGACCAGACATTATGTATGCTCAATATGTTTGTGCTAGGTACCAAGCATGCCCTAAGGAATCTCACTACTCAGTTGCAAAGAGGATTTTGACATACCTTAAAGGCAGCCAATATCTTGGCTTTGGTACCCTAATAACAATGATTTTGAATTGACTAGTTTTTCAGATGCAGATTTTGCAGGATGCAAAGAAGATAGGAAAAGTACAAGTTGGACTTGTCAATTCCTAGGAAGGAGGTTGATCTCTTAGAGCAGTAAGAAGCAGACCAGTGCAGCTATGTCCACTGCTGAGTCTGAATATATAGCTACAGGGAGCTGATGTGCACAGCTATTGTGTATACAACACCATTTAGAGGATTACAACCTCAAGGTAAGTCACTCTCCATTGTATTGTGACTCATCCAGTGCTATCTCTATTGCTAAGAACTCTGTCTCTCCTAGCAGGACCAAGCATATAGAGATAAGGTATCATTTTATTAGAGAGCATGTAGAATGTAAAGATATCTTCCTTAAATTTGTCCCCACTAACAATCAAGTAGCTGATATCTTTACAAAGCCATTGCATGAGGCTAAATTCAATGCTTTCAAAATTGAGCTAGGAATGTTGAACTTAGAATAGGCTTCAACATTTCATTTTGTCTGCCATACTTGTTGTATTATTTCCTAAGCTTTGCTAGAAAATGATAATGCCTTAGAACATTTAGTGACATGATTAAGGGGGAGGACAATCAAATTTAAATGAGTCACTATTTGGCAGTAAGGTCAGCTGAAACAACTGAGAAAGTTTCAGCTGAACCACTGAGACAGCTGAGAAAGTCTCAGCTAAACCGCTGAGACAGCTGAGAAAGTCTCATAAGAACCGCTAAGATGACTAAAATAGTCTCAGCGGTTGCCAATACCTTGGCCCAGTGGGGTGTCACTCCGTCTCAGTGGTTCCGCTGAGACGGGCTGGTTCAATTAAATTCTATCTAAATTGAAAAGTTAGTATTATAAAATCAATTAAATTGATAAGTTAAATCAACATCTGTCATTAGGGCAAATCTAAACCTAAGCCAAGCCTCTATAAATAGAGCAATGTTGATTAAATAACTTACAAATCTTTTCACCTTAGCTGGCGAGATGAACCATCTTCCCTCCCATCTCAGCGACTCGTCTTTCAGAAGAAATGGCGCCAAAAATGTCGAAGAATCTCCAAGAAGGCTATGAGATCATAAGAAATGGATTCCAGCATGCCCAATCTGAGATTAAAGAAGTGATTCAACTTCTGGATGATGAAGGAATAGAATACCTTCTATCAGAGCCATCAGTAATTCTCAGAACTGAAGTTCTGGAATTATACAATAATGCAAAGTTATCATCTTCCAACTCCTCATTAAAGTCCAAGATAGGAAGCTTGAAGATAAAGATATCTCCAAGAGATATGGAAAAAGCATTTCAAATGCCATCATGCACTCATGATGAGGAATATGGTGTGTCTTAGAAAGACAGAGAAAAGGCCCTCAAATGGTGTGAGTACAGTGATGCCAAAATTGGCTCACTGAAAAGGAAGTACTTCGATCAAAGAGGAAAGCTACTATTTGATATAGTAGGCAAGACATTGATGTGCAAACCAGGGTCACATGATACAATATCAAAGCACATGTTTGAATTGATGACAAGAGTGGTTTTGAAGAAAAAGACCTCCTGGGTTGCTGTAATTTTCCAAAGGATAAAAGAATGTCTGCAGACACCTAACCTAGGCAGAATTCTTTCTCTATATCTTCTGAACACCTATCCTGAGGATTTTGATAAGTCAAAAAGATCCAACCTTCACTACCTGAAAAGAATGGACATAAAGACTGTGGACAGGTTCTCAAGGGTACTCCCTATGAGTCAGCCCTCTGAGCTAAAGGAGAAGAAAAAGAAATTTGTCAAAGGACTAAAGAAGGCCAAAATGATTTGTTCTGATTCTGAGTCAGAGGCTTCAGAAAATGACACTACTAAGGATAATCAAGGTCATGCCAATAGTCTAGTAAGCGATGTTCATGATGACCATGACACTGAAGGACATAAAGATCATGCTGTTGCTGAAGAGCACGAGAAGAGTGAGGATGCTGCTGATGCTGAAGAAAAGTCTGATTAACATGGAGGAGATCACACTCAAAGTGATGCTCCTAAGTCTCAAGCAGCTGATAACAATGCACTGAATGTACCCTCATCTTCAGAAGATCATGAAGAGGAATAATTGGACACTGCTACTGACTTACAAATTAAGATTGATTCATTTATATTAAATCTAGAAAGAAGAATTAAACTAATCCTAAATGAACCAAACTACTAGGGAGATGATCAAGAAGGGATGAGTGCCCCATCTGAGGGGGAGCAGCAGAAGGACTCATCTGATGAAGAAGATAAGGATGCTCCAAATGAGCGGGAGCAAGTAGGCTCAGCTGGAAAAGAAAGTAAGAAGACAGAAGATAATGATGCTGCAAAGACTGATGATGCAATTGAGGGGCAGCATATCCCTGCTCAGGCTGAGGGGAGCATGAAGACCATGTAATGGAGCCATTCACTGTGGTACCTGAAGTTCATCCCTCCACATCTGTAGTATTAAATGAACTTCTCCTAAGTTCATTAAGTACAATTATTGAAGGTCTTATGACTTCAATAAAATATTATATTGATAGGCCTGTCTCTTCAGTGAAGAAAGAAATAATGTCTAAAATTCAAGTAATTAAGGAAGAAACTTCTTACCTTCATAGGAAAATGACCAAGTGATTTGATCTAGCAGAAAAATTAGTTGTGGCTCAAAATACAATACTGAGATCAATGGACAAGCAATTGCAACTCTCTGAGCAAGACATGAGATATGTCAAGAACTATGTGAGTAAGACTGATGAGGTCATATAGAAGGAATCTAATCATATTGAAGAGTATGTATGGTTTACTGCAACAACAATGATTGGTGAGGCATAAATGATGATGGATGAGTTAAAATTAGATCTAGAAAATGCCTTCCAAACCCTATCAGGGTCTGTTGCTGCTGCATCCCAAAGCTTGGAACAAAAAGTGGTTGAAGAAGCCAGAAAGGGGGAGGTGGAAAATGCTGAAACCAATTCTAAGTTGGCCCTCAAAGTTCTACAAGGAACAAGAATAACACAAAACCTTCCTCTGTTGGATAATTTCAGAAAAGAAGATTTTGATTTTGAAGCTCAAGCAAAGATAACCCAAGATGACCAGCTTGCAGCAAGAAGAAAAAGAGAAGGTGTCATGCTTGCAGAAGAATTCATTGCAAAGACTAGAAAAGAGTAGGGCAATGACCCTGATTATGAGCATTGGAGTGATGACTCCAAAAGCATTATTCTGATTGCTTGGCTGAGCCATGGCCTGATCTACAAAGACATTGACAGGATATACCCTGCAGAAGAATGGATAAAGCATCTTGAGAGTAATTACCAGAGGGAAAGGGTCTTCAAAGAAAATCTTGTACGGAAGAAAAATCCAAAGAGGATGCCTTCAAGATACATTCCTAAGACATATCTTTAAAGAGGCGGGAGAACAAGAGAAAGTTAGCTGAAATGAAAGTTGTTGTTGCAGGAAAGGAGGCTGCTGCTGAAGATACTTAATGCTCTAGTACAATAAAGAAAAGAAAAACTTGAACTAATGTATTTAGTTTTTCATAAGAAGAAAATGTAAAATGAATCATGTATTAACATTTTTGTCATTAATAAAACTTATAATTTTGTTAAATTGATAGCTTGCATTAATAGGCCAACATTAGTCAAGCTTAATACTGTTCTGTATTAATGCTTTATGCATTCTGCGATGCCTATATGTAGTTAACATTGTTATTGTTGTGTTGAACAATGTTATTGTTATGTTGTCATGAATATTATTCATAATCTGTCATGCCATCTTCTATGATGCCTATTTTTTGTTAACAATTATTTGTTATGTTATCATGACTGTTATTTCATATATTGTCATGATAGTTCTTTTTGTGGTTATGTATCTTAGCATTGGTGTATGTTCTGCCTTCTTCAAATATGGGGAGATTGTTGGGAATATTTCCCTCAATGTTCGATCCCTTGATTTGAAGAGGCATCACACTCAATGCTAAGTGCATATTATATTTGATAAACCCTATTTTGTATCATGTCAATGTAGGGTGAGGTTGTTCAAAATATTCAAATAAGTTCTATGGTTTTACTGTCAACACCGCTGATCATTGTCTCAGTTGACCCGCTGAGAGGAGGCCAGAAGCCGCTGAGAAGGGGTCTGCCTCAGCTGAGCTGCATTTAGACTGAATTCTCTGAGAAGACTATCCGTCTCAACGGATCCACTGAGACGAATACAGGTTCAGCCGATGAGACTGAAGACTGTCTCAGCCTAATCGCTGAGAAAGATTCATATTTGAATAAAGCACTAGCGGGACCTACTTTTGGCGCAAGTGGCTGTAAAGCTAGATAAAGTTTTCTATTCCCCTTCATACTGTGTCAGGGACCTCCTTAGATCCATTGCAGATGAAAGAGGTATACAAGAACATGTTAGGGCATTGTGGAAGGTGTGCTGAAAAGTGGAAAAAAAATCTGAAAGAAAGCACTGTTATATTGACGACTTCTACAAGTGATCTCTCCCTGCTTCCTGAACCTACTAGCAGATACAAGGAGAGAAGATAGTTCTTCCAGATTCATTCAAGAAGAGCAAGTTGATCTTTCTTCATCTGCTGAAGAGAAAGATCAGATAGGAGCAAGGACTGAAGTTATTGCCTTTCAACCTTGCTTCAAGATAGCATCGGCAGTAAATCAACAACAGAAGACAAAAGCTGAAGGATACATCTTTACAGTCCTTTGTTGTAAGCATATATTATAACCTCTGTAAGAGCATTAGTGTTCTGTGTTTTTAGGGCATTTTGCATGAGTTGTAGGGATGTTGAGCCTTAGTAGTAAGGCTATTGAGCCTGAGTGTGTAGGGTTGTTGAGCCTAAGCTTGTAGAGTTGTACTCCCAGCTTGAGGTGTAGGATTTATGTGATGATCTGAGGTTGGAATTCTTAATAGGCGTGAGGTAGGAAATTAGTGGATTTCTGAGATGTAGGAGTTGAAGCACTTTGAGTGGTAGGGATGTTTGGGCCTGAGGTAGGGTTTGGAGCAAAGCTGAGAGATCCTATGGGATCTGTGATGTAAGCTCTTGGAGCTGAGTTTGGAGGAGGTTGCCTTGTCTAACACACTATTAGAAGATGTATAGGGAAAGTGGACTACCCATAGACACACTATCTTGGGGTACCACTATAAATGGTTGTGTGCTTTCTGTGTTGTGCCTTTGCTTTGCATATTATCTAACAACAGCTAGCTGCTAATAAGAAAAATCAAAGAGACCTATTAACCCCCCCCCCCCTCCTCTAGGTGAATTAGACTACTACCATATAAACTATCAAGACGACTCTGGGAGATCGACGAAAGGATCTGATTCTGTGAATCTAACTAACGTTCGGTCTCATGGCGAGACTGCTCGAGGTGAAGCTCAAAAAGAAGCTCAAGGGCTTCTAATGAGCTCACGCCACCTGACAAAGGGAGACTGCCGGCAAACTAACCAGGCTGGATCTCACGGTCTGACATTTTAGCTATCCGTTGACTTCTGCTTGACACTCCGATCTGAAGGTCGTGTGTTCGTTCTGTAGGCACAAAAATTGTACCTCCAAAACTCACACCTAGAGGAGATGGGGGGATACTGTGAAGTGTAGGTTACTTGGGACGAAGAATGCCAGAGAAGAGATCTCTGAGAGAAAAGTTGCTTTGATTGATCTCAAAAAGGTTACAGGAGGGTTCTAAAATAGGTAAGTGTGAGAGGTAGAAAGGGAGACAAAAATCGAGACCTCTTGCACGGGTTGCAAGCTGGAGGCTCGAAGCAAAAGTCCCTTTTCTGGTACCCCTACCCCTCTATTTATAGACGCGGAGGTAGCCCAAACTAGCAGATCCAAAAATTACGGGATGCCCGGGGTACAGGTAAATCGGGGCAGAGATAGGGGTGCAAATAACACAAACGAAGAAAAACTCAAACTGCGCAGTCTGGCGATCTCACTAGAGTCTGGCCGCCTGTGCCTTGGGAGAATTGTTGGAGATGAGATAGGCGGTCTGGGTGATCTCACAAAATTGAGACCGCTGGAACTGACCATTCTGACCGAAAAAGAGAGGTCGCGGGCTTCTGGGAAAACATGAGATGAGAGGATAAAATCCGTCACCTCTATTCTAAGATCTCTTCTTTTGCCAAATTTTGTGAACTCCCTTAACCAATATCATTGATCTAGATTTAATTTAAGTTATGGAGAGCAATATTTAGTAGGTTACCTTTTCCTTAAGTTTCTTTTGAGTTAGAGTTCTTATAATTATAATCAAATTTAGTTTGATAATTTCTACAATTTTGTTAGCTAATTAGTTATCTTTTGAAGTCCTTAGCTAAATATTTTTCCACTTTTCAAATTATCATCATAATTTAGGACTTAATTCCTCCTAGAATTTATTCTTAACTTACTTTTAGTCTAAATGAAATTTTAGTTTAAAGTAAAAATTATATTAATGTCTTATAAAATATGTCTCATACTTTAGCTCTACAATAGCAAAAACTCAAGTATGGTGGTATTTGATAAGTAGTTTTTATATGAATTTTTAGTTTAGATTTTATTATTTTTTCAATTTGAATTTTTCTTATTTATGTCAATTTTAGTTTATAAATAGTTCATTTATGCAATTTAAATCTAACTTAGCATATTTCTATTTTTACAGATTTTTTGGACAAATTGGGTCAAAAATGTATGTCATGCTTATTGGAACACGTTTTTCCGCATCCCTTTCATTTGAGAATAACAAATCCTACTTGTTTTGATCTAGTTTGTCATTGTGTTTTTAGCATGCAGGTTTGAACAAAATTGACACTAGGATGCCGCATTGTTGGTCTTGATTTGCTCATAAGATGAAATGATGAATGTGGTCTAACGCCAGGCATTAGGTCTTAACACCGACGTTGAATTTAGTTCCCACCAAGACAAAAATGGCCTGGAGGGAAGCTGTCGTGATTACAGGAGCATTTTGGGAATGATTTGACTTAACGCTAGGCGTTAGCCTCAATGCCAGAGTTAAGGTTGCCTAAAATGAATGTTTCCAAAGATGTAGAATCTCCTTCCTGTTTTGAAGATCCGAGCCATTAAATTATTTATATACTGAGTCAACGCCTGACGTTAGCCTTAACACCAGAGTTAGCTTCCAGTCGTATAAATAGGTGGCATTCATTCTCTTCAAGAAGAGATTCCAAGGAGCCTTATTCCAGCAATTCAGAAACTCTATGAGGGCCATATTTTTAGACCACCATCTCCCACACAAATTCAAGAGAAGAGTCTGAAGGAGGATCAGATCAACGCTCACTCAATGTGAAGAACGCACGCTTCAACCTCGACGATATTCAGAGGGTCTTTGCCATCTCCAAAATTCTTCATAGGGAGTTTTTACTTGTCTTTTATATTTTGTTGTACCTCTTTCATTGTGATTGTTTAGTGAATTTGTCGCGGTTGTTGGCGACTAGGTTCGTGCGTGACTTAGGGGGAATTCACCGCAGTTCTGGCGACTAGGTCTAGGGAGTAGATCTAGGGGGTGCTCGAGGCCTTTCTGAGGTTAGAAAGGCCTGTGCAGCTTGAGGCCGTATCTGGGGAGAGATCGGCTAAAGCCAACCGATTCTTAGTGAGAAGAGTCAGTATAGAAAACCAAAAGAGTCTTTTATATTCGCATTGATTTCTAGCATCATAGAAATTAGATTTTGCAATTGATTTTATAAATGATAATCATGTCTTTTCATGTTCAATAAAATTGATTTCATTTCTTATTTCTAGCTCTTTACTTTTGATTCAATTTACTTCATATTAAATATCAAAAAAATTTCTTAAACTCCTAAAGTTTTTCTAAATCCCTTATTAACCCCCCTCTAAGGGCGCCTCAAGATCCAACAAGTAGTATCAGAGGTAGGTTATTCCAAAATAGTTTTACCACTGGGAATAATGGCACTCCTTGATTTTGATCTCGCTTCTACGAGTGGGGAGAAATTTTATATAAATGAAAAATCACTAACACCACCTTTATTTAAAGGGAAAATTTATAAAGGGTGGAAAAATCTAATGGAAACATTTCTCAAGTCCTTAGGGATAGATGTTTGGAACATTACTATTAAAGAAAACCCAAGTGTTCTTAATAAAAATAAAATGGTATTAAATGCAAAGTCTATGAATAGTTTATTTTGCGTAATGTCACAAGATATTTTCAAATTAGTATATAGCTTTTCTAATGCATACAAAATTTGGAAATTTCTTGAAGAGTTTTGTAGTCTTCCTCATATAGGTATGGAACAATCGCAAGAACCGGAGAATATTCAAGATTGTATAAATATTCAAGAATGCTCCTCTCTAAATGGATCCATGGAATGCACATCAAGTGGAAGGGATGATGGAAACTCCTGTTTGGATGAGGAAGATGAAGATGGCAAAGGAACTATATGTTCAAATCTTGCCTCATCCACAAGCGCTGTAAGGAAATCAAAATCCCTTCTTGTTTTTAATTCTATTTCTACATTACAATTGCTACAAACTACTAAGCATAAAATTAAGAACTTGAAAAATGTTAATTCAAAATCACGCGAAGAAAATAAAAGACTAAAAACTATATCTAATGTAGAAACAAAAATTGATGTGCTTGATGACTCTCACTCTTGCTCTTTAATTAAAAGTGCTTCACCTTGTATCAAATATAATTAATTAAATGAAAATTACAAGGAACTTGAAAAGGAGCTCATTTTTGTAAAAGAACAAAATGAATGATTATGCTTAGAAAATTCATCCTTTAAAAGTGATTGTGCTGTGTAAAAATTATAAAATTGGAATTAAAGATATGGATGAAACATTTGAAGAATTAAGAAATAATTACAAAACTCATATTGATTCTATTGTTACCACTCTTTAGAATAACACAATTGCTTATAATAAAGCTAGACATATTCTCAAAATTAAGAATAATGAATTGGGAACTAAAATCAACTTACTTAAGGAAATTATAAAGAAATATTCTCAAAACACACACTCACAATATCAAGCAAAATCCAAAAGCAAGTTGAATATGAATTTTCAAAATTTGAATAAGCCAAATAAAGGAAATAAAAAACTTCAAAAGCTTGTAAATGAAACTCCAAAACACTATCATCATTATCATTTACAACATAATTGTTCTCCCAACATAAAATTAAATGCAAACAAATTTCCTTTAAATAATAAATTCAAAAGCCAATTTTATCCAAATATTCAAGTAAATGACTATGGAAATTTGAAAAATAAAAATAATGTTTTCCAAGGTATGAATGGAGACCCATACTTAAGAATGACGCACTAATGTGAAATGAAAGGGTCCACTCATCCTTGTCTCCCCATAAGCCAACACGATATATTTGGGTACCCAAAGGAACCATCCCTCTTGATCCTCTTTGGATACCTAAATCTCTTATTCATTAGTTATCATACAATTGCATGAAGAAGAAACAAATCAAAAAATGAATATCATTACTCTACTTCATGATATGTGTAACTTTATTTTTGTTTGGGTTTTTTCTTTTCTTTTGTCATTTCTTTAGCTAACATGCTAAAGTCACTCTATATAACTTGTGATTTGACTTTTCACACATTAAGTCTAAATTCATTAATAAATCAAATTGAATGAAATTAAATAAAAATTCATATCTTTACTCAAGTGATCTATATATCTTTTTATGTTTATCCTTCTAAATTCATTAACTATACAAGTCTCTTATCATCATCATAAGTTAAATTCAAAATGTGTTATATGATGTGATCAAGATCAATGAAATAATTGTCAAAATGGATTTAAAAGGAATATTAGGTGTCTTGGCTAAATGTATAAAATGTACAAGTTTTTGCTTATTTATTTAATATCCTAGCATCATTTGATAGCCCCTATCATGTCTAATAATAAGCATGAAAAATCGGAATTAAAAAGAATTTCAATAATCATGTGTTTTACAATGAAAATCTTAACTCTGTTGCTAGCGCCTGCGTTAGTTTCTAAATGCCGGTGGTAGCACAATTTTCTAAAAAATTGCAATTTCTCTAATTATTAACTTCTAAAAAGGTGTTTTACTACTATTATCATTCTACTCCACTTTCAGAAAATTAATATAGGCCTTTGGTAACTTTTCAAAAAAAAATCAAATAAATATGCGAGATTTCGACCTAAACTTCAAACGATCATAACTTTTGATCCGCTTGTCAGAATTTTTCCCACAATAGCTTTCGGAACGAGGTCAAGAAGCTATATGCAATGGCAAACCATCTTTGCTCGTTTGAGTTCATTCTGACCCCTCAGATTGCCTAAATTCAACTCCGTTTAGAAGTTATCTTAGTGTTTTTCTTTTTTGGCAATTTTTGTGTCTACGGATTTTACGTCACAGGCTCCTGGGTACCCTTCCATTGACTTAGAAATTCTTTCGCTAGTTATCCTATACTGCCATGACATTAAAGTAGAAAATTTAAAATATTTATAAAACGTTTCAAAAATAACCAAAAATATTTTCTCATTGTATTCATTATTCACCTTACAATATTTCTCTTTAATATTTTAAAAAGGATGAATATGAATTGTTTATATACTTCACTTACATCATTATGAATAATTAATGCCTAAATTTCTATGTGATAAAATTAATGATCATTTATAAGAATTATGCAAAATCAAAAGATCTTTTAAATTCAAACATTAAACATAACTACAAAAGATCCTATTGCTTCCAACATATGGTTTATGATCATTATCATTATATGAATGTTTTATGACTTGCGTGTATCTCATTTATATGTAGACCATAGAATCAATTTTATATCAATAAGAATAAATCAAATAGAATCATCAAATTGATCTAAGTCTAAAAAAATTGAATCACTATTTTTGAATACATGCAACATTGTCTCAATTAATCTTATGGCATATCATTGCATTCTAATTCACCACTCTAGCGTTATCAACTAATAAATATTATTATTCATGCTAGTTATCTCATATTGCCATAATGAATTAATTTTAAAGTAGATAAATTGAAAGATAAGAATCATAATAACCATGTGACTTTAAAATCAAATATAATTACAAATCAATCTCTTATAAAAGTCATAGTTTAAAAATGGTTTCCATAGGATTAAAATAAATAACTATGTCCACGATCATTCACCCATATTATGTGTCTCACAATAGCGAGGGCGTAGGATTGTATGCATTAGTAGACCTAACCTCTAAGTCATGTATTGTCCTTAACCGGGGAGTGTACCAGTGGGGCCTTGCGAGTCACTGGGGCAAAAGAGTGCTAGGTTGAGCGTTCTCTAGTGTGTGCATATAGGATTAACACCCCAACCTACGGCATGTGTGCAGCTCCTCATGCCCATCCGTCACTTAGTATGGGGCTAGTGTGTAGGCATACGATTTGGGTATTATAATCTAGGACATACTTATATCATATTTTGCATGCACTCTTTATAATTATATTATTCATGCAGTCTTGGGTTGATTGAACATGTTTATCTTGTGTTTTGTATATTTTATCATTTTTGAGCTTTAATGATATTGTAAAACACTAGTATTTGAAAACCCAAAAAGATATAAAAACCCTTTTTAATAAACATAAAAAATTCTTAAATAGCCTTCTAATTATCTCCAAATTCTCTGAAATTTCTACACTAAGAAAGTCTATATACATAAACTCTATTCCAAAGAAAATTTTGTCAAAAACCTAAAAAAACAGTGTTCTCTTTGGGCGTTAAGAAGTTAACGCCAGGTGTTAGCTTCTTTGGCCCAATTTTCATTCTATTTTTTCTAAAATATTTCTGGTATTTTTCTCATGCATTATCTCTGTTTGTTTTCTCAAATTTGAATTGTTTCTTATTTGTCTTATTTCATAAATACAAAAAAATTAAATAATCCAAAAATGTTGAAAAATATGTTTTTGTCATTTGTTTGTTATCAATATTTACAAAAATATATTTTGATTATAAAAACTTCACATGAGCAAAACATCTTAGTATTTTCATTACAAATTGTCAAAATTGATAAGACATACACTTAAAGAATTTCTTTAATGTCTAATTTTTATTTCAAATTTCCTAAACATTATTTTATCATGCCTTGACTTTAATCATACTATGTTCAATGAAATGGTCTATAGAAAATTATGTAAGATTGCCTAGCATGCCTCTAAGTATGAGTAATGTCTTATGTTAATAAATGATTTATTCAGTCACTATTTTGGTAATCTACATGTTCTCGTAATCTTAGTCTTGCATGATTGTGTAGTGTAATAGCTTTAACTTAATAAGTTGTGTGTTTATATTACCTACACCATCATTCAAACAAAATATTTCTTGCACATATAGAAGTGTTATTTCGATATTGTTAGTGTTTGCAAAAACAAGTGAATTCTGAGACCTTTGTCCCAAAATTAAAAATATGAAATAAAATGACAAAGATAACTCCACCAAGCACTACTCACCCTCCTGATAAGTCTTAATGAGCATTATGAGATTGAGCACCTTGGAAAGAATTATAAAGTGTCTTGTGCAAACACATTTTCTTTATCACTTCTATTTTTACACCGGATAACTAAAAGTAGAAATTTATAAAAAAATGCTTATGTGATCCCCCAAGCAATACTTCGCTCCCTGATAAGTCTTAATGAGCATTGTGTGGGCGAAGCACCTTGGTAGTAGTACTCTTTGTATGTGCTTTGAAATTTTATTATAGAATTGATGTGTGAAAGTAATTATAAGATTACATCTTAATATTATTTTACTATTTCATTACATATGTCTCGTGTTTTGATTATTACACTTGTATACTCTTATCAAAACACTTTTATGCACACATCATTGTTTTTCATAAAGCTTATACTCATGAGAATTGGATCCTAATGCATATTTACATGATTATCTTAAAACTGAGTAAAAGCACTAGATTGCAATGCATGATTTCTACAATGTTTTCTTTACTTGAAATACGAATTAGTTACATTGTAGCTCTTATCTTTTTGAATATGTTAAATCATGCTTGCCTATTAGTTGTGAAAAAATTTCAAAGTTGCTCAAATATGAAGAGTCTAGACATATTGTTGGAAGAGTCAAATCAAAACAAAAATATTCTTTACAAAAATATTAATCTTAGTAACTTTGTTTTTCTTTTCCGCACTGTTGATCATATATTTTTATTATGCTTATTTTTAAGGTCTCTTCTTCACTTGTATCTTTCAAAATCTTTTAACAAGTGGAAGAATGACTTGCTTAAGTACATGGGATATTATCACTCATGCTTATCATATTCTTTTTTTGATGTGCTACTCTCTCTTAGCTCGATCATGACCTACTTTATGCTTAAAACAAAACTCTTATCCTTTCTTAGTTTGTCCCAACTTTTGTCTTCTTTATTCTAGTTTTGTTTTCACTCCACCCACTTTTGCTAATAACAAAAGTGGGAGAATAAAAATGATAAATATTAATGATTAAAGGAGTAGGATTCGTTAGTTTAAGGGGGGCATGAATCTAGTTTATGGGAGCATACACTAAAGGGGAGGACTTAAGTAGGGGGGGGGGGCAGAATCTAACAAACTATAATTATAACTCTTATCTCAATGTTGCATAGTGTCATATATCTTCTAAAAACACATCTCTTATATATGAATCTGATTTATCTCTATTGGATTTGTTATTATCAAAGGGGGAGATTGTTGGAACACGGTTTTCCGCATCCCTTTGATTTCATAATAAATAATCCTACTTGTATTTGATCTAGTTTGCCATTGTATTTTTAGCATGCAGGTTTGAACACAATTGACACTAGGATGCTACATTGTTGGTCTGGATTTGCTCACAAGTTGAAATGATGAATGTGGTATAATGCGAGGCGTTAGGTCTTAATGTCGGCGTTGACTTTCATTCCCACCAAGATGAAAATGGCATGGAGGGAAGCTGTCGTGATTACATGAGCATTTTGGGAATGATTTGACTTAACGTCGGGCGTTAGCCTCAATTCTAGCGTTAAGGTTTCCTAAAATGAATGTTTCTGAAGATGCAGAATCTCCTTCCTATTTTGAAGATCCGAGCAATCAAATTATTTCTATACTGAGCCAACGCCTGACATTAGCCTTAACGCCTACATTAGCTTCCAGTCCTATAAATAAGTGGCATTCATTCTCTTCAAGAAGAGATTCCAAGGAGCCCTATTCCAGCACTTCAGAAACTCTGTGAGGGCCATATTTTCAGACCACCATCTCCCACACAAATTTAAGAGAAGAATTTGAAGAAGGATCAGATCAACGCTCACCCAACACAAAGAACACACGCTTTGACTTCGACGATATTCAACGGGTCTTCCCCGTCTCTAGAATTCTTCATAGAGAGTTTTTACTTATCTTTTATATTTTGTTGTACCTCTTTCATTGTGATTGTTTAGTGAATTCATTGTGGTTGTTGACGACTAGGTCCGTGCGCAACTTAGGGGGAATTCATCGTGGTTGTGGCTACTAGGTCGAGGAGTAGATCTAGGGGGTTCTCGAGGACTTTCTGGGGATAGAAAGGCTAGAGCGGCTTGAGTTCATATCTAGGGAGAGATCGGCTAAAGCCATCCGGTTAATATTCGCCTTGAATTCTAGCATCATAGAAATCAGATTTTATAATCGATTTTATAAATGATAATCATGTCTTTTCATGTTCAATAAAATTGATTTCATTTCTTATTTCTAGCTATTTACTTTTGATTCAATTTACTTCATATTAAATATCAAAAGTTTCCCTTAAAATCCTAAAGTTTTTCTAAATCCCTTATTTACCCCCCCCCCCCTTTAAGGGCGCCTCACGATCCAACAATGCCCTCGGCCACGCTTGTGACCAAGGGCGTGTAATTTTAATGCATGTCCAGTATTGTTGTTGCGTGATTTGAGCTCATTTCCGGCATGTCACACCCATGCTCAATTACACGCCCTCGGTCACGCCCGTGACTATGGGCGTGTCAACTTAAAGATCACTCCCAACTGCTGTCGTGTCCATGTGGTAATTCGGTGCAAATTTGTCCAAGTCATGCCCGTGTTCCTACATGTCACACCCGTGACTTACCCCGCGTGATCTCTGACTTCCTCCGCACCACCACTCAAGCCCACACTGCATTTAATGAAGCCTCCCAAGTGCATGGTTGTGACCCTCTTGTCACGAGTGTGTAACCTCTGACTTTCGCGGCGTCGTCATGCATGTCCCACGTCATTGTCCCAGCTGAGTAGAATAGTGATTACACGCCCTTGGTCACGGGCGTGAGCGAGGGCATGTAACTTGAAATTTTTTCTTATAAATTCCAGAGGTCTCATTGAGTCCAGGGTCATAATTTTGGAGTGGGAAGGTGCTGCCGGTTGCTGTAGTTGTTGTTTTCAAGTGTCTTTCATGTCTTTACTCTTTATGTTCTCTCTATCTTCTTTTCTAGTGATGTTCTTCTAATTTTCTTTCATGTAATAGTTCATAATAAGCTTGTAATGTCTCTTTTTCTACTGTTGTAATCTTCACTTAAGCTTGTAATTACTTTTGTTTTCAATAAAATTTAACCTTGTTTTTCTTAATTTTCTCTCTCTACTTTAGTAATTTTTCATGCAATCTTATTTCATGTTTTTCTTTTTCCCCTCCACCATGATTAACTAAACTCTCATTAGTGGTCGATCGAGATGATCCGAGGATGTGATAATCAAGTTATGAATTTTAGCTCTCTTTTTTCATTTACATAAACACTTTTGATTTACCCTTGATTTTTAAAGTAGAGAGACCATATTTTCGATATAAGGTTTTCACTTAGGTTTTCATACTTAGTTAGCCGAGAGGCTCAAAGTATGAATCGATCACTCAAGGGTAAAGATAGTTGCAGGCACCCCTCGAGAGAGAATGACGTAAATCTCCTGGATTTGAGTCAAATCCAATAGTGGGGTTCACAGCGCAAAGCAAGTTTTAGGCATTCGATTTTAGAACGAGAGTTTAGTCGGTTTTTCCTAAACTTAGTTCGCCATTTCCTCGAGAGTGGCATGTTCAAGCTTCGGAAATTTCCACTGTCAAGTTGTTTATTTAAGAGGAATTAGATTTATTTTTATCTACTTTTGATTATTCTCATGTCGAGGTGATTCAAGATCGAGTACTAATCTCTTTAATCATTGTCTAGACCTTACCATAAATTACAAATTATTTCTTTTTATAGTTTAGTAGAACTACTCTAAAAAAATCAATTGATAAGATAATAGTTTCCTCCTCATAGTAGAAATAATCAACGCGCCCTGAGGAATACGACTTTGGTATTGTAAAAATATCATATACTATAGACGATAAAGTACACTTGTCTTCCTAGGATATAGGTTTGTAGAATATCATCACATAAACCCTTGCTTTGTTGGTCCAAATCAAATCACAAACAACAGAATTATTCATATCATGCCTCCGCAAGAGACATCCGGATACGTTTGAGGGGGTCTAAGCATGCCCCCGAGGCAACCCGGATAGGTCATTAAAAATGGACGGACAAGTCATGTGAACAGTTGTCATAGATATAACGATGCCTCTATTGATGCGTGGTCGGCAATCAAGTTCCTGTCATGCTATGTATGCCAATCGCGAGTTCTTTGAGCGAGGGAAATTGTATAGGTCTTAGGGCGGAGTAATAAACTAGTGCCGGCAGAGATGGGGCCAAATAATCTCACGGAATCCTTAACAATGAAAATATTAGCTGCGCACCTATAACATCGGGCATGAATGCCTTGGTAAACCATAAGAAATTATGCAATATAATGAGAGTGGAAAGGATATCCTTGCTGGAACATGGTCTTCCACATCTCTTAGGTTTGAGAATAACAAATCCTATGTGTATTTGATCTTGTGTGCTTAAGTGTGCAGGAAACAAAGTCCACATGACTCAAGGATAACATAAGAAGGTTGCCCCCAAAATTGAGCTAATAATTCTAACATGTCCTCTAGTGCCGGCGGTAACACTTAGCGCCCGATGCTAGCGATGATTAGCGCAATTCTGGCAGCATTTTTAGAAAGCGCTAGCGCCAGGCGGTAGCGGATAGCGCAGGTGCTAGCGCGGAGCACAAGAGGCAAGGCAGTGGAGTTTCCCTGGAATGAAGATACGCGTGCGGAGAATATTCCCTGATATAGGATAACGTCAGCGGTAGCGCTAGCGCAAGCGCTAGCGCTCACTCCTATAAAAGGAGGCCTCTTCTCTCGTTTTCTACACACAAGTTTGAGAGAGGTGAAGTGCTAGAATTCCAGACCCTTACTCTGCCGAACAGTGATCTCCCACCAAAGTTCCACGAATTTTTGAAGGAGGATTTCTTCACGTCGGATCAGACCAAAGATCGCGTCATCAATGCTTATACTACAACAGTCCTTCGTCACCAACTTCAGAAGTTCTTCAAGAGGGAGAGTTTCATATTATTGTCTTTTTATTTCACATCTTTTCTTTAATCATTTAGTGAACTCGCCTTGTGTTGGCGACTAGGTCTGGGTAGGACTTAGGTAAGAAACTCGTCTCGTGTTGGCGACTAGATCCAGGTTAGGTCTAGGGGGTGCTCAAGACCATATCTAGGGTAGGATTGGCTAGAGCGGCTTGAGGCCGAATTCGGGGAAGGATAGGCTAGGGCCATCGGTTCGTGGGGATACGAGTCGGGATAAAAAACAAAAAGGTTTTTATTATTATTCACCACCGATTTCTAGTATTATAGAAATCAATTTTTGTAAACCCATATTTCATATTAATAAACCATGTCTCTACATTATTTCACTTAGTTTGTTTGATTTCTCACCATCTTAATCTCTTATTATTTCAAGATATTCAAAATATAATAAAAAGTTTTAAAGCCCTTATTCACCCCCCCCCCCCTCTAAGGGAGCGTACTGATCCAACAAGTGGTATCAGAGGGGTTTTATTCCAATCGGCTTAACAACCAGGAATAATGGCGTCTCATGAGCTCGCTTCTATTAGTGGGGCAAATTTTTATGAAGAAGAAAAATCACTAGCACCACCTTTATTTAAAGGGACAAATTATAGAGGATGGAAAGTTTTAATTGAAAAATTTATTAAAACTATAAATATCGAAGCATGGAATTTAGCAATAGTTAGACCAGTGGATGAATCAAATAAAAAGGAACGCCATCTAAATGTAAAAGCCAAACACTGTTTATTTTGTGGTTTATCAAATGAAGTTTTCAAATTAATATATTGTTTTTCTAGTGCATATAAAGTTTGGAATTTTCTTGAAGAAATGTATGATCTTCCTCTCACAGGTATGGAACAAACACAGGAGGAGAAGGGCATACAAGCATCTGTTGGGTTTTCTGTACCCCTCGAAAGGGATGACATATCAAATATGCGCAGCGGAAATAACAAGAACAACCCAAAAGAAGCAAATGGATCTTGTGGTTTTCATGATTCAAGAGAATAAGCAAATCGAAATACAAAGTATCTTTTCGGGATTGAGTCAACACTCAACCAAGGTGCTCCA
Organism: Dactylorhiza incarnata; assembly: GCA_033032865.1. Classification (NCBI taxonomy): domain Eukaryota; kingdom Viridiplantae; phylum Streptophyta; class Magnoliopsida; order Asparagales; family Orchidaceae; genus Dactylorhiza; species Dactylorhiza incarnata. The sequence goes on along the minus strand of JAWHQI010000160.1, from coordinate 559,688 downwards.
AGATGAAATCCGAAATCTGCCTTTGAGTTCCAAGAACCGAAATATGTCGGCTCCTCTATAGCGATCCACACGAACGATGGAGAACCCTAGCTTCTTGTCGCACAAGAACTAGGTCGGAGAAGGATGCTCTCAACGTCCCCACGGACTGCTAGATCCGATCCAGGGGAGGCGGCGACCGACGGCGGCGACTAGCGGCGGCGGACGGATCGAGAGCGATCAGAACACTTTCGTCTTCGGCTCTCAAGAAAATCGCGATAAGGCTCGATCTAAAACCGTCTTTTTTCGAAGACCTAATCGCATTCCCTTTTATACGCAAGGTATAGAAAAGGCTATCTGCAGACCAGAGGGAAAAAACAGAATATCTGTCCAGATTCACATTCGCCGAATTCGACTAATCGATATAACCGAATTCGACTAATCAGTATAACCGAATTCGGCAAAACCATTTCGACGAATTCGTCTATATATAAATTTGGCTATATAAATTCGGCGAAACCATTTAGCCGAATTTGACTTTAGCCGAATTTGACTTTAGCCGAATTCGTCTAAACCCTTTAGCCGAATTCGTTTAAAGCCTTTAGCCGAATTCGTCTAAACCCTTTAGCCGAATTCGTCTAAACCCTTTAGCCGAATTATCTAGTGTAAATCCATTCGTTTAAACCCTTTAAATGATTTCTCGTTGAGACATTCTCAACTAAATTCCAAGCAGTCACAGGATTGGTCCTCTACTCATATCCAATATGAGTAAGGCCAACACAATCCTTTCTCCAATTTCTCCAAACGCTTTTATGTGCGACCATATAGGCTCATATTGCGTTGGCAGCAAGACTAACTATTGATTGCTTTGAGATCACCTCAGAAACTCCAATAGCATCCACCAGTGTTCAAGAAGATCTCTCTCGTAGAAAAACCATGGAAATCATAGAAAGTGACTTAGATGAAGAGAACAATACATCAAGAGAAAAAGAAGATGAAATTTCATCTATAAAGGAGGAAGGCCTAGAAGATGAAAAAGGAACTTCATGTTCACATCTTGCCTCTTCCGATAGCGCTATAAGAAAGTCTAATCCTTCTTCTTATTTCCATATACTAAAAATTGCTAAACGTAAAATGAAGAAATTAAAAATTGCTAATAAAAATTTACGTTTAGAAAATAAAAGTTTAAAAACTACTTCAGAATCCAAATATGATATGGCTTCTCCATCTTGCCCAAAAATTGAAATCTTAAAACCTTGTTTTGATCATAATAATATTAATGAAAAATTCAAGGATGTTGAAAAAGAATGAATAATTGTAAAAGAACAAAATGAAAAATTATCTTTAGAAAATTTATCTTTGAAAAGTAATTGTGCTACATGCCAAAATTATAAAATTGAAATCAAGGAAATGGACGAAAAATTTGAGGAATTTAGAAATGACTATCAAAATCATATTGACTCTATTATTTCCACTCTTAAAAATAGCACAATAGCTTATAATAAAGCTAGGCATAATCTAAAGATCAAGAATGATGAATTAAAATAAAAAATCTACTTGCTTATGAAAATTATAAATACAAATTCACAATATCAAGCTATATCTAAAAATAAGTTGAATATGAAAATCTTAACTAAGTTTAATAATGGGAGTAAGAAACACAAAGGATTTGTAAATCAAAATCACCATTATTTACAAAATCATGTTTCTCCCAACTTAAAAATAAAACTACACAAATTTCCTATGAACGATACTTCCAATTATAATTTTCAAAATAAAGATAATCACAATAGAAATTTGATGCATAAGAATAACAATAAACCAAGATTTGAATGGAGGCCCAAAATTAAAAATAAAACATTAACATCACATGATAGGACCCATTCATCTCTATCTACTCACAAACATACATGATATATTTGGGTACCCAAAGGAACCACCACACTGGGTCCTCTTTGGATACCTAAATCTCTTATTCCTTAGGTATCACCAAATGCATGAAGTTGAATATTTTCAAAATGAAATATACAAATTTTTACTTCATGATATGTCTTAATTTTTTTTTTCTTATTTGTTTTGCTATCATGGTATGGTCATCATATAGACACAAGACTTTATCACTTAAAGATTTATAAATCAAATTATCAAATTTTAAAGTCATACCTTTTATTTCTAATGACCAATCTATTCTTCCTAAACTCATTACCTATATATATATATCATATATCATCAACATAAATTGAATTCAAAATTTTCTATGTGATATTGAAATCTCAAGTCATATGATTTCAAATATATACTACTTCATATGATTTCAAATTTGCTTAAACATCTCCACTTCATATGACTTCAAATTTATAAATAAAATGTAAAACAAAACCTTCAAAAATTACCAAAGAAGGACCAGATAAAAATAGCCATACATCCAAAAACAACAAAAGTAAACATAACAGATAGCGCCAGCGCTAGCTGGTAGTGCCGGCGCTAGAAGACAGTATCCAAGAACATGTGTTCAAATTCCTGTATTATTACAAAACTGAAAACTTAGTTACCCTCAGGTCCTTCCTATTCCACTACTCTGCCTCATCTACCTCTTCCACACTTGGACTTGGTGACCGTCGTCTGCGAGTTTGCCGAACAGAATGCCTTGGCGGATCCTCTGTAGGGCTATCCCATTCCCTTCTTTCTGTTGATGATGGTTTAAGCTTTAAGGCCTTGATCATAAATTTCAACATCTTCTTTATGGTGGACACATCCTTCTTTACCTCTGATATATCCTCCTCCACCCGTGTCATCCGCTCTCCCATATCATCTCAAAATCAATCAAATGAACCATCCCGTGTCTCTCGGGCTGACGCTCCTCGCCAGAGTGGTGGTCGAGTAGAAATTGATGGCTCATCTGGGAGTGATGTAGCTCGTAGGTGTGAGGTGCTGTAGAAAGGAGGAAAGCAATTCGTCAGATAGAAACCAATCTCAATAGAAGCGTACATCATTAGAATGACCCTTTGTATGATGCCACCAAAGGGCAAGTTGTTATATCTCTGGCGGGAAGGTTGCTGCAACTTCTATGAGTAACGAATCAATGAGAGTAACAAGTCAGCCATGTCAAATTTCTCCTCCTCCAAAATGAAATAGGAGACATAGCTGAGTTGTGATGTGACCTTCGCTGTATCACCTAACTTCAGCATAATAGTGTGGTGTAATACATCCTGAACTACTAGGGCATCTACTGTAAGTGTCGACAGAGAGGAGATCAGACTCTTGCATGCCCTATTATGTAGCACCAAATTCACCTGAGTTCAATCCCTACCAACCCTAAACTTCTCAACTATCTCCAACCGATTTGGATGCTCCGTCAATCCAAACACCACCCTCAAGTTTTCATGTGTAATTGCAACCATGTGCCCCTGCACTTTGGACTGCACTCCCCCATCCAGATCAGTTTGTGATGGGTCTTCCAAATGTCTATAAAACTCTCGAATAAACTCTGAGGAAAATGCATCCGGATGAAAAACATTTGATATTTCTGACGCTATAAATAACTGCATTATATGATAGTGTTGTGGCAGGGCAAAATCCAAATAATGGGGGTCACCCACCGCTGAAGCCTCCACTGCCAGCTCTGCACTTTTCCTCCCTTTCAATCCAGGAGCCATTTGCAATAATATAAGAGAAATTAAAATTCAACAAGAATCACTAGCGTCGGCGCTAGCTCTAGCGCCCGGCGCTAGCACTAGCGCCTGCAATAGCGCCAACGCTAGTCCTCTGATCTAAAATAATAAGATCTATCTGCTATAAAATATTTCCAAATCCTAACCTTCTTCTAGATCCATCATCAAAATTAAAATTTTTTCTTAAATGAGTTCATAAATCTTCATCACAAACATCAAAATCAAAATTTTAGAACAAGAATCATAAAAATGATGAAGATTTGTCCTAGTTCCTCTCTTCAAAAATAAAAGAATGAAGCAATTTAGATCTATCATCTAAAACCACTAAATAACTTCAAAAATCTTCATCTTTAACATCAAAATAAAAGTTTAAAACAAAAATCATAAGAAATGATGAAGTTTTACCTTGGATCTATACGTGGGCTGCGTTATCTTCTAGGGTTTTTTGGGAGAGCTTGAGGTGCAATGGCCGAAATGACAAGTGAAAAGGGGATTTAACTAAAGCAGCGCTATCGCCAGCGCTATCGTTAGCGCGGGCGGTATCGCTTGGGTCTGTCTTTATGTAATTTTAAAATGTTATAAAATACCTAAAATTATGCTCTATTTATGTACTACATATTTTCCAGTTCTGTTTTGAATTAAATTTTGAAAAATTTAAACAAAAAAAGCCAAAAGACAAATTACAAAAAATAATTATGTTACTCCCTTTCTTTGTTCATTTGTTTAATTTCTATTTCTAAATGCAAAAATCAACTAAAAAAATATAAAACATAAAAATTATCAAAAAAAAAATTTGTATGGACTTTATTGTGAAAATCAAGCATGATTTAATCTATCATTTAGACCTTCTTCAATGTTGAAATTCATCTTTTAAAACTACTTTGAACATTGTTTTTATCATGCTTTGATATATCAAAACGCATGTGCATAAATTGTATTGAAAAGGTGGTGTGTAGAACTAAGTTTAGCATGCCTCTAAGTATGAGTAAATGTTTTATGTTTGATAATGATCTTTATTCACTCACTTATTTTGGCAAAGTCTACATATGCTCTTAAGAATGCTTATTTGTGTATTGTAATTGTACAATAAATTAAATTTGCACAAGTATTTTACCTACACTACTTTTATTTGTACTCTTAAAATTAAGAAAAGTGGTTGGACTTTCAAAATTTCATTGGTTTGCAAAACAAGTGTATTCAGAGAACTTTGTACAAAAAAAATGAATAAAATAAAATAACAATGATAACTCCATCAAGCACTACTTGAACCTCCTGATAAGTCTTAATGAGCATTGTGAGGTTGAGCACCTTGGAAAGAATAGTAAAGTGTCTTGTGCAAACCAAAAACTTTTTCTTTACACCACTTGTTCTTTTTTATATGCTTTAATTGGTGTGGAAGTAAAATTATTTGTGTTTTATTGTGCACTTTACTCTACATATGTCTTGTATTTTTGATTAAAATATTTGTTTACTCTCTTCAAAATACATTTATGTGCACATCATTATCTTCCATAACACTTCTTCTCATGCGTATTGGATCCTAATGCTAATTCTATAATACTTTTTATATCTAAATTCACTAGATAACCTAGCATGCTCTTTACAAAAACATCTTTTTCATTTTGGACCTTCACTCATATTTCTTTTTATGGATCATCATGCCTTGCAAAAAGATGTTTGTTGTATTTTTATAAGTCTTTCGCAACATTACGTTTACCTTGTGTTCTTTTATGCTTATCTCAAGTCTTCAAACTCCAAATTCTTTTTAACCAAATGATAGACTTGCGTGGTAAATGTTATATTATTCATTTTAAGCCAAAAACTCTGATTTACTTCTATGAAAATACTTATGCTAAAAACTCTAACTTATTTCTATGAAAATACTTATGCTAAAAACTCTGATTTATTTCTATGAATATTATTATAAAACTCCTTATCATTTCCTTTCCTCTAAAAAGCTCGATCATGCCTTATCTTATTATCAAAAATCCTTTTTGTACCTCTTGCTTCCTTACCCACTTTTTTTAATAACAAAAGGGGGAGAACAATCATGATAAATATTCATCGCTATCAAAATTGAAAACTAACATGATTAATTAAATTGATAGCTTACATATTAGGGGAGCATTCACTTATGGGGAGCATGTATTTAGGGGGAGCAATTCTAAATACTAAAATCGATAATTATCCTAAGTCATCACTCTCACACACACACAAGTAGGTTTCATCATGCTTATATATTAATGCCATGATTTATCAGTAATGGATTTGTAATTATCAAAAGGGGGAGTTTGTTGGAACATGGTCTTCCTCATCTCCTAGGTTTGAGAATAACAAATCCTACGTGTACTTGATCTTGCGTGCTTAAGTGTGCAGGAAACAAAGTCCATATGACTCAAGGATAACATAAGAAGGTTGCCCCCAAAATTGAGCCAATAATTCCAACATGCCTACTAGCGCCGGCGGTAACACCTAGCGCCCGACGCTAGCGATGATTAGCGCAATTCCAACAGCATTTTTAGAAAGCGCTAGCGACAGGTGGTAGCGGATAACGCAGGCGGTAGCGCAGAGCACAAGGGGCAAGGAGGTGGAGTTTCCCTGGAATGAAGATACGCGCGCGGAGAATATTCCCAAATATGGGATAACGCCGGTGGTAGCGATAACGCAGACGCTAGCGCTCACTCCTATAAAAGGAGGCCTCTTCTCTCATTTTCTACACACAAGTTTGAGAGAGGTGAAGTGCTAGAATTCCAGACCCTTACTCTGCCGAAAAGTGATCTCCCACCAAAGTTCCACGAATTTTTGAAGGAGGATTTCTTCACGCCGGATCCGACCAAAGATCGCTTCATCAATGCTTATACTACATCAGTCCTTTGTCACCAACTTCAGAAGTTCTTCAAGAGGGAGATTTTCATATTATTGTCTTTTTATTTCACATATTTTCTGTAATCGTTTAGTGAACTCGCCTCATGTTAGCGACTAGGTCTGGGTAGGACTTAGGGCAGAAACTCGCCTCGTGTTGGCGACTAGATCTAGGTTAGGTAAAGTCCATATCCGGGGTAGGATTGGCTAGAGCGGCTTGAGGCTGAATCCGGGGAAGGATGTGTTAGGGTCACAGGTTCGTGGGGATACGAGTCGGGATAGAAAACAAAAAGATTTTTATTATTATTCGCCACCGATTTCTAGCGTTATAGAAATCATATTTTGTAGCCCATATCTTATATTAATAAAGCATGTCTCTACTTTATTTCACTTAGTTTCTTTGATTTCTCACCATCTTAGTCTCTTATTATTTCAAGATGTTCAAAATATAAGAAAAAGTTATAAAACCCTTATTCACCCCCACCCCTTCTAAGGGCGCCTACCGATCCATCAATCCTTACCTAAGATTAGTATCTTTTCAAGTCGTCGCTGCTCCAAGTGTTCGATATCTTTTCTCCCTCGTAGGACTGCAACTGTTAGGCATCATTTTGAGTACTTCTTTAATGATGAAAGGTCCCTCCCAATTAGAGTTGAGTTTCCCTACCGAGGCCGCTGTTCCTGCCGCATCCACCTTCTTGATCATGAGGTCACTCTCGGCGAACTACTTTATTCTGACATGCTTATTGAAATATCTGGCCATCCTCCGCTTAGCTTTTGCGTGTCTGACGATAGACTGATCCCTAAGCTCTTCGATGAGGTTGAGGATGCACCTCACCTCCTCGCCATTGCTTTCTATCCACTCCTTACCGCTCTACTTAGAGAGTAGATCTTGGACTCATGACGTCGAATTCTATCATGATAAGAGCTTTGAAACCATGGTCCAACTTGAAGGGTGTTTCACCAGTGGTTGATGAAGGAGTGGTCCTCAAGGTCCACAATACTGCCCAGTTGCCATGAGTGTTCTCCACTTTCTTCTTAAGAAAATTTAGGATTTGCTTATTGGATGCTTCTACAAGCCCATTGTAATGCGAGTGATGTACCGATTATAACCAAAGTTCTATTCTGACCTGTTCATAGATCTTCAAGTTCTAAGCTTGCGAAGTGGGGGGGGGGGGGAATGTCAGTGATGATGGTCATGGGGATCCCATGCCAGCAGATAATTTCTTCCCATAAACGGTTCTTGATTACCCGGTTTGATGTTTTAGCCAGCACCTTGGCTTCTATCCACTTGTTGAAGTAATCATCACCAGAACGAAGCGTCGCTACCCACTGGCCATGGGGAAGGGACCACTAAGTCCATCCCTAGACGGTGAAGGGCCATGTGACAGAGACAGATCTCAACTGTTGCGCCGGCTGAGTTTGGAGGGGGGAATCTTCTGACATTTGAAACACTTCTTTGCGTACTCTCCACAATCTTTTCTGAGAGTGGGCCAGGAGTAGCCTTGACGGAGGATCCTTTTCTCGGGGGTCTTGGATCCTAAGTGACTGTCGCACTCTTCTGCATGCACTTCTTGTAAAACCTGAGGGATCTCTTCTTCTGTTACACAACTTGCCAGGGGTGAGAGGATGGTTCTCTGATAGAGGATCCCAGAGACCAAAGAATAGTGGGTCATCTTGAGCTTGAACCTTCTCTTGTCGCTTACTGAAGAATGGACTTCTCATATAGTGAAGTAATAAATGAAAGGATCTGTTCAAGACGGGCATTGATCAATCTCCATAACATCTGCTTCTTCTATTGCAGGATGGAACAACTCTGTGAGAGTTCCTCCTGCCGGGAGCCCATATTTTGCCATCTCGTCGGACTCGGTGTTTTCTCCCCTCGGAATATGTTGGATGCTAAAGGTACGGAAGAGCCCGATTTGCTTCTTAACGAGAACTGGATATCTCTGGAGGAGGGGTTCCTTTGTCTCGAAAGTACCATTTATTTGTAACGCCATTATAAGGGAATCTGTCTTCACTCCTAAATCATCAATGTTGATTTCTCAGGACAGACTCAACCCGACGATTAACACTTCGTATTTTTCTTGATTGTTAGTTAATGGAAATTGAAGCTTAACTGCTTGCTCACCTCTAATATCACTGGGGCTGACCAGGATGATTCCCACACCAACGGAGTTCTTACTGGACGCCCCATCCACATACATCTTCCAACACGACGGAAGAGGGATTTCCCACTTAGCGACATCATCGTCAACAAAATCAGTGAGAAAATCTACCAAGACATGAGCCTTTATGGAGGTTCTAGGGACGTAGGATATATCAAACTCGCTGAGTTCTATGGCCCATTTCGCTAGACGTTTTGAGTGCTCTGGCTTCTCGAGGTCGGCTATCAGGGGGTGGTTGGTGACCCCTTGATGGAGTGAGCTTGGAAATAGGGGAGGAGCCTTCGTGCCAATATTACTAAGGCCAGGGATAACTTCTCCAAGATGGGATAGCACATCTCTGCGCTTTTCAACACATGACTAACATAGCGAATCAGAAACTGTCTTCTGTCTTCTTCTCGGACTAATTGATAGCTTCGGTGCCAACCCCAAGGTACATGAACAGATCTTCCGATTAGCGGTGGCTTTGAAAGAGAGGCATTGTTGTCAGCTGATGCTTCAACTCCTCAAACGCTTCCCCACACCCTTTGGTCCATTCAAACTTTGCTCCCCCCGGAGAGTCTTGAAGAATGTGCATGTTGGGAATTGTATCCACAATTACCTTGATTTGAAGAAGTCCCCTTGAACTAAGTTGAATTGAGTTTGTATTTGATGTTGCTCTCTAGTAATGTGTTTGCAGGTTTTTAAATGGCTAAGTACAAACTAATGTCAGGTTTCAATGGGTCATCAAACACAGTCCTATGCAATGTAATTCCTCATTGTATGGATCAAGGTGTTGATTCATGTGAAATCTCTCTATTGGGATGTACTTTTTATTCAAACACAAAGGAAGAGCTAACGGAAGGTGCTGATGTTCTGTGTTCAAGGAAGAAACCAAAGTTTTCTAAGTAATTCTTTGTTCGACGAAAGTTGGTGCGTTCGTCGATCTCAGTTCGACGAACGAAAGTATTTCGTCGAACTCTTCTCGTTTGTTCTGAGAGAAGAAATATTTTTCTAAGGATTTCTGTGCTCGACTAAAATTTGTGCGTTCGTCGATCTCAGTTCGACGAACTGAATAAAATTCGTTGATCTCAGTTCTGCCTAAGCTGAAAGTAATTTCGTCGACCGTGTTCGTCGACCTCCGTTCGACGAACAGAAGAAGTTTTCGTCGTCCGATGTTTCGCCTGTGTTGAATTTGTTTTCATCGACCGCGTTCGTCGATCTTAGTTCGACGAACTGAATTTATTTTGTCGATCTCAATCTTTGCTGAAGATAAAGCAATTTCGCCGATCGTCGATCTCCGCTCGACGAAGTGGCGGAATTTCATCGACCTTTGTTTTAGCTGAAATTAAAGTATTTCTTTGAGCTCTCGAGAAATCCTTGTAGTTCTCGAGAAGTCTTTCTCAACGGTTCTATCCCTTTTGAAGTATTTCTTTGAGCTTAGTTCGACTAATCTTCTGAGGCCGACGAGCTGACTCAATGCTGTTTTTGATTCTCTATTTCTTTTCCCGAGAAAATTATCTATCTCTCGAGAAGATTTTCTCTCCCGTAAATTCCTTCTATTCTCCTTCACGATGCCGATGCCTATTTATTTTTCGAGAAATACTTTGTTCTCGAGAAATTAATTGTTTTGTTCTGAATCATGTTTTCTCAGAAGCTTATTTATTTCTCGAGAAGTCTTTTTGTTCTGCAGAATTCTGTTCAATTTCTTTTCTATCTTTTCTCGAAATGGAGCAGCTATTTTTCGAGAAGTCTAGTATATCTCGAGAAGTTTGTTTTTCGAGATTTTAATCTTTTTGATGGAACGTCATTTCCGTCTGTCTATTCTGACGGCTCTTTTTATTTCGTTTAAGGTTTATTCTACCTTAATTGATGTCGTTAAGCCTTTGATTATATAAGGCTCTCGTTCTTAAGATTCTAATCAATCTTTAATTCTGATCAAACCCTAATTCTCTGTTCGTTCCAAGAAGAACGAGATAGTGCCGCCTCCTATCGCAAAAGCTGGAGATCGATTTGCTGTTCTAAATCAGTTGTCTCCAGTGGAAGAAGAGGTTCGATTGATCATTGCTCCATCCTCTACAGAATCTATTGGATCAAATCGAATCGAAGAAGGTCAGATCTGAGTTTTAGTCGTTCTTCCTCATCGACATCAAGTCAAAGCTTTTCAAGCCACAAGAAGGAAGAAGATCCCTCAAGCCTTTCAGATCTGGTTATGTTTTGATAATTTTGTATCAAATCTATAATTACATTTGATTGTAGGAGAAGTTTTCTCCGAGTTGTAGGAGAGGTGTTCTCCGAGTTGTAGGAGAGGTGTTCTCCGAGTTGTAAGAGAGGTTCTCTCTGAGATTGTAAGAGATTTGTCTCCGAGTTGTAGGAGTGTTGACTCCGAGATTATAGGATCATTCTTGATCCGAGTTATAGTGAAGTAGTCAAGTCTAGCATTGGTGCTAGATTGGCGAGGCCGGCAAGTGGAGTACCCAAGAATGGGGAACCACTATAAATTTCTTGTGTTATCTGTGATTGTGATTTGCTTTCTGTGCGTTCTTTTTCATCAAGTTTTTAATTCCGCAAAAGATGCAGTTATCACCTATTCACCCCCCTCTAGGTGATTTAGGTTGGCAACTAGATACTTCAGTGCACACTTATCTCCTAAACCTGAGATGAAGCGGCTGAGTCCTGCTATCCTTCCTGCCAGCTGCTGGACTTCCTTTGGGCTCTTTGGGGGCTGAATTTCAAGGATAGCTTTTACCTTGTCCGGGTTAGGATTGAAACCCTGGGGGTGAGTAGATGACCAAGAAACTTTCCCTTGCTATCCCTGAAGATACATATGGCCGGATTCAGTCTCATGCTGTCCTTGTGGAGGATAACGAAGGTTTCTTCCTGATCTTTGATGATGACCGTCAGCTCGTGACTTTTGATGAGGAGGTCATCGACATAGACATCCAAGTTGCGACCCTTTTGGTGCTTGAACATATGATCCATCATCCTCTGATATGTAGCACCTGCGTTTTTCAAACCAAATAGCATGACGTGATAGCAGTAACAACCATCATTCATGATGAACAACGTATGGGGAATGTCAGGATGGTGCATTGGAATTTGGTGATACCCTAAGAAGGCGTTCAGGAAACTCATCACTGAGAAACCCACAGCAGAATCGACCAGAGAGTCTATCCGTGGTAGAAGGTAATAGTCTTTGGGACAGGCTTATTGAGCCTAGTGAAGTCTACACACATTCTCCACTTGTTGTTGGCTTTGCGGACCATCATGACATTGGAGATCCAATCCGGGTATTGGATTTGTCTAACGAAGTTCACTTTGAGCAGATTGGAGACTTCTTCTTGAATAGGCTCAGCGAGCGTAGTGGCTACACCTCGCTTCTTCTGCTTCACAGGCCTGAAGTCGGGGCTGATGTTGAGGTGATGACAGACGACGTCTGGGCTTATCCCGGGCATGTCCAAATCTGACCATGCGCAGATATCAATGTTATCCCAGAGACACTGAATAAGCATTGCCTTGTCTTCTTCCTTCTGTTCTGCATTTACGGAGATGGTCATGTCTCCATCCCCTCCTGGGACCTTGACTTGCTGAACTTCCTAGTCGGGCACCATATGAGTTCCGACCAGCCAGGCGGTTAACCGCTCGGACACAATGTCGACTGATTCTCTAGTGCCCATGAGTGATCGCGCTTCTGAAGGAGCACCCGCCTGCAAAGACTTTCTCGGTGGTTTTAGGCGGACTCTGCCGCCCTTCCCTGCACGTTGGGCGATTTATCCAGTTGCTTGATCTGAAGGTCACGTGTTCGAACCGTTGGTGCCAAATTTCTCACCCAACTTTCCACCATTAACTACCGGTTCGGGAATCCGGTGAAGATATCGGAGACCGCAATCAATCTATTACTAACCCACAAGGGCCTGGCGAGCAAAGCACAGAGAAGAGAGTGTCGCTAGCAGCTGCGGACACCAGATTTACCCACAGTCGTGAATACCATTTACTGCGGGCAATGCTATTTCACAAAGTTCAATTATATAATATTACAAGAGTATGCGATGAAAATAGAAGGCAATCGAGAGACAGAATAAGCGCATTGACAACAGGGTAGATTCTAGTCCAACTTCTTATCGATCCATTGAGCACCCATGACTCTCTATTTATACTTGAAGGTAGGTTGCACAACCGATTTGGAGCATTTAATGCTATATTAAATGTTCTGCAATCTACGGGATTTGAAGTGTCGGTTGTAGAAGAAAGAAAAAGAGGCGCGTTGGTACGACAAGTCGTAACCGCGAACACTACTGGTTGAGAGAGGGACAAAGGCGGTTCCTGGAGAACGTGTGATGCGACCTACTGGTGAAGCTGTCGACGTTGTGGAGGAAAGTGCGGGTGCATGATGAGTAACTGCGCGACCTCGCCGAGGATAGGGCGCGTCCATCTGGAAGGTGTCCGGGCACTGCTGGATGTCCGCCTGGGACCTCTGAGACCAGCATGAGGTGCACTGGCCGTGGTCGCAGGAATTCGGTTAACAAGATAAATCAAATAATTAGATGGATGTGATGAGTTTGATGTTGTCACACAAAATGATAGTTTTATGTTTTTATATTGCATTGGTTATTAAGCTGATTAAAAAATAAATTAGCTAAATTATTACTTTCATTCAATTTTAACCAAAGTTTGATCAATTCCACATAAATGAGCATGGCGCAAAATGATCCATCCCATATATCGAGATTGCCTTGCATTTTGCTAACTTTCGATCTAATTAAACACCTTAATGTGATCCACATTCATATAAAATTCAAACATTGTCTCCCTGGATTATATCAATTTTCTCAACATATGCATCTAAAATATAGTATTTTGGGCCTTTAATACATGCCTTAAGTAATTTGCGAAGACATCTCATTAAAACCTAAACATCTAACTAAAAAAGGTTGGAGACAGGACAGCGGAGACTCACCAGCTATGTTAAGTGCACCTTCTTCTCCGGCAAAAAACCCATTCATTTCCCATCCCCCTTAATCCCGGGACAGAGCTAGTTCATGCCGGCGAGATTCCTGGTTGCATACTTCATCAACACGCAATGAAACTCACTTGCATCGTGTATATATAACGCCCTAGACCGCCCATCTAACCCTGCAACTTTCACTTCATCCTCAATAACCGAACAAATAAAAATGGCTTCTTTCGGCAGCAGGCCAAGCGTTCGTCCGGCGGCTGCCATGCAGATTCTCACGCTCATAATACTCACGGCGATCCTCTCGACTCCGCCGGCGGTGAGCCAGGAGTTCTCCCAGCTTGCGGAATGCCTTAGCGTGTGCGGTTCGAGGGTAAGCTCGTGCACAATGAGTTGCCTGGGTCAGGGGCCGGAGATGATGAACTGCCTCATGGGCTGCGGAGAAGAGAATATGAAGTGCATTTGCGCCTGCGCAAATTCCTCCGGCGGTTACCGCCCTGACACTTGCTTTTACCCGCATTAATTATATACAGGCGCTGCGCGCTCTTCCATATGCATGGTCTTTGCTTAGGCAATATTATCATAAATACCCATGAATAAGTTTCTGCGAAATTGTCAGTTATGCATTTGAAGTCTTGTATGAAGAATAACGGGAGCAAATATTTTGGTTTGGTTCTTGGGTAATAAGATTATAATTATGACACAAAAGTGCTAATAAAATATATTCTTTACGCAAATCTTATTTTCTATTGCTCAACATACTTAAGAATATATTTATAGAATGTTACTACAAATATAGATCATTTGCATTATATAGCAAAAATTAATGCAGTGTTGTGTTATTTAAGTATTGGGCCGACTTAATGTATCAATTCACACATTTTATGACCAAATAAGTTCGTTGGTAAGTTTGGACTCATCTGATGAGTAGTGTCGGACCTGTTGAATAAGGATTTTTGATGGACCCTAAAATTACTAATATTCATAATTAATTGAGTGGATTTAGTCCTTTGATCCGGTGAATTTGACATCACTAGAAATCTTGACGTCCTTAACTTGAATAGTGATGACGTGGCTTACGGTCATTCTCGATACACTAATTAATCAAAATAATTATTTGTGGTGGTTTTTTATCTTTTTTGGGCAATTTTGACATTTTTTAACCAAATTTACAATTTTGTGTTGACTGTCACTACTCACTACCCGTGAAAATGCCGAACAGACTCCATGAGTACTTCTCTAAAAGGGGAGGGAGTTAATAGATGACACCCAAATTAAAATTCTTTTGATTCATAATGTCTTTCTAGATGTTTTAGGAGTCGTGACATGCAACATTTCTGTTGATGTTAATGTAAGGGATAAATTGAAACATAAACACAAAAACATCAAAACAAGAAATGGAAAAGCATCTAGAAGATACAAAGGATTATAATAGAGGTTCCTGAAAAGGTTGGTATTCCTCTCTTTCACAACTCTATAGTCTAGCACTGCCTCTTCCCAAGGCAACGAGACTTTTCTGCTGGAGACTCCAACTCACTAAATTTTTTTCACTGGAGTTTGAAAATCCTGCATAGCACTTTTGAAGAGAGCATGATAACCCTTTATAGTAGTTATTTGTTTGTTGTGAAGGCATTAGAACAAGCTGATTTATCACCCGAGAGAAGTGTTAATTAGCTAAATCCTAGAAAAAAGAGGATTCCGTTTACAATAAAGAGAAGAGAGAAAGAAGACATTCTCCACGGTTTCCTGTGTTCTGAACAATTAGAAGATTATAGAAGATTGTTAGACAATTAGAGTTTCCTAAGGAACAATAGAGCTTTTATATAAGGTCCTCTGTCTAGGTCACTTGTTCGAATGGAAGTCAGCAATCGCACATCACTAAGCTAGCTTCTTCATTATTCAATTTGTGAGCTTCCTAGTCGCTGATCAACGGTCAACGGTCAATGATCATTGATCGTTGAGCATGTTGGATCTGTAGACGCTCTTAGAGGGGGGTGAATAAGGGTGTTAAAAACTTTTATTGCTTAAGTGAAATTACGGTTATATGTTGAATATATTTTACAAATTATTTCATTTAAGACAATACTTTATGCTTTTATAAGACAGTAGTGCTCAAAGTAAGAGAGATGGAGACTCTGTTGCTACCGCAAGCGGTAGAAGTTACTACTCGGCGTTAGTGGCAGAGAACTCCTTTTTTGTTTAGATTTTAAGGATTAAAGAGAACGAATCAATACTGGATAAAATGATAATATTATTGCTTTAAGAATGATTACAAAACTTGATCCCAATGACGTTTGGAATCGAGACGTGCATAAAAATTCTTTTGGTTTTCTATACCGACCATTCTCCCAAGGACCGGTAGACTCTAGCCGATCTCTCCCCAAATAAGGCCTCGAGCCACCCCCTATATCTAACCCTAGACCTAGTCACCAAACCCACACGACAAACTCTCTCTAGTCCTCGTAAGGCTCTAGTCGCCAATACGTGCGAATTTCTCTACCGATAAAAATTAGAGTTACAATCAATAATAAGAAAAACAAAAACTCCCTCAAAGATTGAGCTTGAACACGATGTAGGCGTGATCGATAGGTCTTCAAGTTCTTAGCATTCACGAACATTGATGGAGTTCTCTTGGCTGCACGGAGGACGCTCATACGAAATTTTAGGAGTTGTAGCTTTTGATTCTTCGTGTATCAGCACCGCTAAAAGGAGGAGGACCGCTCTTTAAATAGACTCGGATCCTAGCACCAACGGTAGTGCTACGGCCGGGCGGTAGCCTCTTTAGGCAATAGTCTGGTGTTAGTTATAGAACGATCACCTAAAGAGGGGGCGGGGGGGGGGGGGGGGGGGGGGGGGGGGTTAGGTGATTATAGCTGTTTTGAAATATTTTTGCAAGAGACGTATATAATGTAAGCACAGCAAAGAAAAATCACACAGAAAATGCCAGCACATGACACAAGATGTATAGAGGTTCCTCAAGACAGGGTGTCTTGAGTAGTCATCTATCCCTCTGCGCCTACCTAGCAGTGCGCTAGGCTCGGCAAACTCCATCAATGTCTCCGGCTCGCAATCCTTACAACTCGGACCCGCAAGTCCTACAGCCTAGGCCCGGAAGCCCCCACTGCACTCAAGCCCGCAAGCTCGACACTCAGGCCCTCAATCCTTACACAGCACAGACCCGCAAGTCTTTCCTCTTGGACCCGCAAGTCCTGCAACCTAGGCCCGCAAGCCCCTACTGAACCCAAGCCTGCAAGCTCGACACGATTGGACCTGCAAGTCCTCTGCCCTGGCCCTCAAGCCTCACAGATCTTAAGCCCTCAAGCTCGACAAGGTTGGACCCGCAAGTCCTCTACCCTGGCCCTCAAGCCTCACAGGTCTCAAGCCCTCAAGCTCGACACTTAGATCTAAAAATAGATCTTACAGATTTGGCCCGCAAGCCTTACAAAGAAAGATAGAATATAAATTCTTCTGCCTTGTGAGATCGGCTTCTTTTCTTGAAGAAGATACTTCTGATTTGAATCTTGGTCGCACAAATCTTCTTCAAGCTTTTCTTCTTTTACGTCGGTTTCACTATTTTATTAGTTCTTGCGCAAATTCTTTTGTATTCTCTGTACCTCTTTTTAGGGCAGACACTTATACCTTTTATAAGACTGAGGAGCCGCTTAACGGTCTCCTATGATGTCCTCCACTGTCAGACGCCCATACCTTAAGAGCGCGCGCTGATTGGACAATCAGGCGGCGACATTAAATGCAGACAGTGCGTCTGGCAACTTTTGAATCTGTCTCAACGATATTTCCATTATTACGACGATATGGACAATATCTCGATGATACGGGACATCCCTTCTACATTTGCACATAAGACGAGTCTTTCCAACGACAAGTATTCTACTGAGATGATAAAGCTAAGAAGGTAATCAAATACATAGTAAAGTTCTCTTGAATTGGTGACTTCTCTAAATCAGAAATCATGAGGGCAAGATTCCCAACAATCTCCCCATATTTGAAGAAGTCAAAATCCCAATTCAAAATTACTTTCACTTACCAATAAATGTAAGTTTATGCAGTAAACATTAACATAGTTACCATTCCCTTAGCTTTTGCATTTACTTGAGCCGGTAGCTCCCCCCTTGATGTGATGTCTCTTTTCTTTACTCCCCCTTGACTCATGCATTTTCTTGAGCTGGTAGCTCCCCCTTGAAGTGATGTCTCTTTTCTTTACCAACCCTTGACTCATGCATCTTCTCCTCCCAGGTTATTCTTTTCTCCCCCTTTCTGACTTTTTCATTATAGGCCTTGTAGATTCTGTGTTCATGTGGTTCATCCTTTGTCGACGATCCTTCTGTTGTCGTCGTGAGTATGGTTCATGTCGTCGAGACAATTGTTCGATATTTGTCTAACTATGGCACTTGGTAGGCTTTTATTACCAGATTGCTTCAGCACTTGTCCTGCAAGTTTTTCTTACAATCATATGTAGGGAGATTAGTGATCAGTAAGTTGAAAATTACTCTAAGTTTAACATCCCCAATTGGAATTTGAAGAAGTTAAACTTAGCTTCATCTAAGGGCTTTGTGAATGTATCAGCCACTTGTTTGTCTGTGGGAACAAACTTAAGGGTGATATCTTCATTCTCCACATACTCCCTGATGAAGTGATACCTGATCTCAATGTGCTTAGTCCTGCTGTGTGAGATAGGGTTCTTAGCAATTGAGATTGCACTGGAAGAGTCACAAAACAAGGGTGTTTTGGTCATCTTTAGATTGTAGTCTTCAAGTTGATGTTGAATCCATAGCAGTTGAGCACAACAGCTCCCAGCAGAGATGTATTCTGATTCTGCTATGGAGATTGTACACCAGTCTGCTTCTTGCTACTCCAAGAAATCAGTCTTCCTCCAAGGAATTGGCATGTTCCTGAGGTACTTTTCCTGTCTTCTTTGCATCCTGGATAATCTGCATCTGAGTAGCTGATGCGTGTTCGGCAAGTGCACCAGTCGCTGTTAAGTAATAATTATAGAAATAGTTTCCCCGAATGTCGATCTCTTGACGAATGTAGGATATGGTGAATGAATTGCGTTGTGAGTCAATTGTTACACGAGCGAAGAAAGTAAGAACAAAGGGTGTTGTGATTGGTGTCCTAAGCTATTGCAGAAATGAGAGAAATGCGGGTCGAAAGCACCGCTTCGCAAAGTGGGGGTGAGTGCAGCGGCCGCGATGCCGCGCTTCGGTAAGCGGGAGAAAAGGCCATAGAGCGGGGTTTTGCGAGGGTCGTATTCACCTCTTCGCCAACATCACCACTAGCAATTGCTAGATGGCTTCACACGCAAGCAACTCAGAATATCAAAACGAAAAGCAAAGCGATTCTCACAACCATAGCATCATTTCACATGAACATCAAACAAAGGATCTATAACATTAATCTAACAAGAGTTCATTACAACAACACTAAAAGAAGTACAAGCTCAAGGTTTAGAAAGGACCCAACAGAAGATGTCACCGTATCCTGGGTTCTCGGCCGGAATGAGAGGTTGTCGGTCTCTCTCCGGGCTCGGCCCTCAGATGGTGTGCGGACTCGAAGGAGGCTGTCACTTCTCCAGCGATCTACAACACTTCTATGGTCTCCAAGATGAAGAATGCTTGAACTCGTGGTGGAGAGAGCTTGCAAACGATCCCGGATGGAAGTATGGTGGAGGAGATCACCGTATGTGGTCTTCTACGGTGGAAAAGGTGAAAATGGCAGACTTCACTGGCTTTTCCCGTGAGGGGAATCTTCCTACTGAATCCAACAGATTTCCTGCTTTAAATACTAAATAGTCAGATTTTTAGGCACGCACGGTCGAACGCACGATCGTGCATTGCCCGTGCATTATTTAATGATTAAACAAACTTGAGGAAGAAGAAGCAGCGCCCGTGCATTTCCTACGCGCACGGGCGAATCCGCTCGTGCGTAAAAACGCATGGACAATTTCAGATTGGCCAAAAACAAGGCTAAACAGGGTGATCGTGCGATTCCTTCGCGCACGGGCGAATCCGCCCGTGCGTAAAGCGCACGATCAAATTCAGATCACCGGTTTTCTCCCCGGATGAAAGCGCACGACCGCAGCCATCCGTGCGTCAAGAAAATGCACGACCGTGCGTTATACACACTCATGAATTCTGGGCAAAAAAGAGATGATCCAACCACCTGCAAGCACAACAATCCAGCTGGGAATACACCTCCAGCACCAATCAAACACAGAAAAAGGATTGGGGAGCACCATGTGCTTACCCCCAATGACAAGGAGCGCAAATGCACACCAAAACAGGCCTAAGAGTGCACTTAGCATGGAATAACGAATATGAATAAAAACATGCCTAAAGTGTAGTGCATAGACTAGATGATCGGCCCAGATGAGCCCATAAATGTGTATACAAATGGGACTCATCACACCCCAGACTTAACCATTTGCACGTCTCGGGCAAACTACTCAGCTCTCCATCTAAACAATTGGGTGTTAGAGTGAGTTTTGAGCGGTGGAGACCCATGCGAAGTCGCATGCTCACGTGCGTAGAAATACATTAGAATAGAATTTAACTCAATATTATATTTAACTATTTCTAGGACAGTAATTTGAAATCTACTTTACTCGGATGGTGAATCCCGGTGAATCTTTCGGTCTCGCACAAGGGAAAATAGCATAACTAATGAGTAGAGTATTACTCGAATCAAAGCTCGGGACAATCTCCTAAGAAATCCATCAAAGTCAGTGTCCATAAGCTTGCACGTTTGCACTCTCTCCACTGCATGAGACGACTCAAATATAAAGTCAATAGGACTTATAGGTTAAGATTTGGCTTAGGTTGAGTTCAGGTTAGATAAGTAGAAGAACGATGGGCATCGCACGCAACATAGCCTGAATACTCAAGAGTGCAAAATCACCAAAACAATAAGTTAGAGAACTACACAACACCCCTGGACTATAACTGGACACTAGGTGTGTGCTAAGCCGATCATACATTGTTTTTGTTGAGAGAATGTATTTGAAAGTTCTTTTTGCACAATTTTTTTTTCTTTTCTTTTCTCTTCTCGACAGTATATTGAGGATTTGGGTTGGACTTCTTCTTTTGTTTTATAAATAAGAGTTTAGAATTGACGGATGTTTTCAAAGAGTCTCGCAAGTAATCCTACTTTGAGAAATTAACTGTTATCCTATTGAAGGATAGAAGTAACGGTCTTTTTCTTCTTTCAGAATATTGACAATTACGCATCGGCTACAACGCCGAATTCTATTGAATTGAAAAGTAGAAAAGGAGAGTTTTGCACTAAATGAGTTTGGAAAGCTGTGTTTGAATTCTTAGTCCAAATTAATCATTTGATAAAGGCAAGTATACCTTATCGCAAGTAATACAGGATATATTTTTTGAAAATATCGGGATCGTATATTTCCGCGGGTCGTGTTGATTATGCTACTTCGAGGAACAAACTATTATTTTATCGGAATAATATTTTTAGTTGGTTTAACTAGAGTTCTAAGTGATAAAATGCGAAAGATGATAATAAGCGATTAACTAGAGTTCTAAGCGATGGGAAAGATAGCGCGCGACGTCGAATTACCTTGAGACGAAAATAGATTTTTTCGTAGAATTAAAAGTGATGACTTTTCAAAATATTAAAATGACTTGGCCGTGGAGGTTCCATAATTATGAACGCTCCTCTCTCGAGGGTACGCCACCTGAGATTATGAATATTCGACCGAACTCTCGTTCTACAATCGAATCTTCTTGATACTCGCTTTATGTTGTGAACCCCGCTATTGAGTTTTTATTTCTAATTCGGGAGAATTACTTCGTCCTCTCTCGAGGGTAGAGCGCAGTTCTCTTTACCCGTGAGCGATCAATCCGTACGCACGAGCCTCTCGGCTAACTAGGTACAAAAACGGAAATGAAAACCACACATCGATTATGTGGCTCCACTCAACGTGATTCTCGGGTAAACCTTAAGCGTTAATTATTTTAGAAAGAGATGTTTTAATTTTATAGGAAAACTATGTTTGTGTCCCAATGCTCTTCGACGTCGTGTGCTAAAGGAAATTAGCCACTCATCGGAATGGAGACGGCATTATCGGTTGAAAAATACATGTTTAATAATTAAAGCGGATATAAGGGGATAAAAAGGAAATAAAAAGACTTATATAAAAACAGTAATAGTATCCGTCCCAACCACCTTAAACAAGCGCTAAAAAGTTCTTAGCCTCTTATTCAAGAAGGGGGTGGTATAGAAATGAAAAGACTTATAAAGGTGCAGAAATAATATCCGTCTCAACCGACTTAAATAAATGCTAAAGTTAATTAGCCTCTTATTCAAGATGAGGGTGGTATATAGTAGTTATATGAAGACTGAAATAAAACTAAGTTACAAAAAAGAAAAATATAATCTCATACACGCACACACTCTAAAAAAAATTGAAAAGAAAGCGTTTAAAATGAAAGCGATAAAATAAAGCGAAAAAGAAAATGATAAAACTATTTTATGAAAGCTTGTAAATCTAAGCTATGAAAACAGTAAACCTAGATTATGAAAGCAATAAACCTAACTATAAAAGCAATAAAACTAAATTATAAAAGCAATAAAGCTAAACTCATACACGCACACACGCTAACATTAATAAAAAGAAGATGATCCAAATGAGAAAAACATCATTTTATTTCTGAAATCAGCATTACAACTAGATTAGGAAGACGAAAAAAACTACAAACGAACTTAAACTGAATTGCATAAGAGAAGCTCACAATCACTCAAAAGAACTCACAATACCACAAGAACTACTCAAAATTTGGATGAAAAATACTTCAGCCGAGCCCCTCTATTTATAGGGAAAATTTGAGTTTTACACGCCCTAGGTCACGCGCGTGACTTGAATGTCACGGCCGTGACTTAGGGCGTGACATTTGCTCGGCTGTATTCGCCGCCTTCTGGAAGGTCTGGCCGTCAAACATGGCTGCACACGGGCGTGACTATGTGAGTCACGGGCGTGACTATGGGTGGCTGATGTCGGCAGCATGGGCGCGGCTTCGAGACGTGACGTGATGGCGGCTCACGGGCGTGACTCTGCACGAACACGGGCGTGACTTGAGCGATTTGTCGGGATTTGATCTGAATTGAGCCGTCCCGTTGATATTTGATCTTTAAAATTACACGCCCTTGGTCACGGGCGTGACCGAGGGCGTGACCTGGGAAAATTTTGCAAAAAAATGCAAAAACAAAAATAAAACTAAGTTAGAAACCAGAAATAATAAAGAAGCAATTTATTCATTAATTTACATAGAAAATTCACAATATTAATTAAAACTATACTAATAATTATACTAAAAATACATATATTTTATTACTTATCATATATCTTTTGTTTGCACAATATAAACTTCTCCTTTAGCTTTTTCAAAGCTACCATACAACTCAGAGATAACAACAAATGAAAGATATATACATTTCTTTCAACTCATTTGTTGGTGCGAAAATAGGTTTGGCCGTATGGCTTTGGTGAAATTTAAGTGGAGCTAAACAAGGAGGAAAGTGTTGGATCGGTAGGCGCCCTTAGAGGGGGGGTGAATAAGGGTTTTAAAACTTTAGATATATTTTGAATAACTTTGAAAAAGCTTTGATTATTAAACTAGAGAAGATCAAGATAAATCAAGTGAAGTAAAAGTAAAGATATGATTTTATTAACTTGAGAAGCATGATTACAAAACTTGATCTCTTATCGAAGCTAGAAATCAAAGCTAAAAGAAAGACTCTTTTTGTTTTCTATACCGACTCGTATCCCCACGAACCGGTTGGCTTTAGCCGATCCTTCCCCGGATATGGCCTCAAGCCGCTCTAGCCAACCCTTCCCCGGATATGGCCTCGAGCACCCCCTAGACCTACACCCGAGACCTAGTCGCCAACACGAGGCGAATTTCTGCCCTAAGTCCTACCCAGACCTAGTCGCCAACACGAGGCGAATTCACTAACGATTACAAGAATAAAGATGTGAAAATAAAAAGACAATAATGTAAAACTCCCTCTATGTGGATCTCTTGGAGAAGTAGATGAAGACGCAGAGTATGATCGTAGTCGATGCGGTCTTTCATCACGATGATGACGCGTGTTGAAATCTTCTCCACAGATCTCCTTTAGTCTTTATGGATTTGTGGGAGTATCTCTCTGAACCTTCCTCTCTATGTTGTGGCACGAAGCTCTGGAATTCTGAATCTCTAGAGGCTTAAGAAGACGGATCCAAGGGGTCCTTTTTATAGCCTTGGAGCTAGCGCCTGCGCTATCGCTACCGCCAGCGCTATCCCAGTTTAGGAAATGTTCTCCACGTGAGAATCCTTCATTTTAAGCAAGCCGGCCGCCTTCCTCTATTGCTTTGCGCTATCGCCGGCGCTATCAGCTACCGTCGGCGCTATCAGCTACCGCCGGCGCTATCCCAAATTAGGACATGTTTTGCGCGGCAGAATCTTCAATCCGAGGAAACAATTCTCCATTGCCTTCTGTGTGCGTCGCTACCGCCTGCGCTATCGGCTACCGCCAGGCATTATCTCCTTCCATATGTGCTCCCGAAATTGTGCTATCATCGCTAGCGCCAGGCGCTAAGTGCTACCGCCGGCGCTAGTGGGAGTACTGTCTTCTGTTTTCATTCGTCAGAATTCGTCGGGAGTTCTCGAGAACATTCGACGAATTGACTTAGCCGCACAATTTCCTTCACAAGTCTGCCTTTTTGACTTCTGTCTACGTTCGTCGATATTCGTCGGGAGTTCACGAGAACATTCGACGAATAGACTTAGCCGCTAACAGTTCGTCGAACGACAGCTAGCGCCTGCGCTAGTGCTACCGCCAGCACTAGTGGAAGATTAGAATTTGATGGCTCAACTTTGGGGGCAACCTTCTTATGTAATCCTTGAGTCATGTGGACTTTGTTATCCTGCACACTTAAACACACACGATCAAATACTGTTGGGGAAATGATTTATCTTAACCCCTAGAATTGAACATAAATTCTAAGTATGAAAAATTGGGCTAAGTAAATATGCGTCGAATAGTTTTCGACGCAACGTCAAAATATATTCGACGACTCTCTCAGAATGAGTCGAAGCAACTCTTAGAAGAATTCAAAGCATCCTATGTCGATGTTACTCTGACTTCTAGTCGACGCATCTAGTGAAGTCGACGCACCTTAGTCGATGCTCCTTCCTTATTCTCCTCTCAACGTTCAGTCAGGATGAATTCGACGCTTACGTCGAACAGTAATCGACGTATGTCGTTATCTATAAGTAATTCAAAAACACGCCAGATCTCTTTCCTTCTTTCTGTAGATCTGATTTATATGGAATAATATTATTCTTTTATAGCCGTTCTGAATCAGCCTTTCCTTCTATTTGATTCTTGGCTTATTTAATTCAGATTATTATGGATATTATTTGAAATCAGAATGAATTCTTTTCCTTCTACAGAAATATTAATTATGGAAACTCTTACCTCTTTCTAACTCTTTGTCTGCTAATTGATTATTCTCCTTTAGCATTATATTTCAAACAGAGTTATAAATAAGAAGGAGGTCGGCAAAGAATAATAACTAGTGATCCACTTCATCCATTTTCAAATAGAGGAAGAGCTCCCAAGTGAAAAGAGAGAATTGAGATATAGTGCTGCAGAAAAGATCAAGCTTCCTTCTCCTTCTCATTCTGAAGCCATACTGCTGAAAACTCTGAAAGCTCTCACAAAAGAGAGAAAAGTTCACAATCTCCTTCTCACTATAGAAGAGAGATCATATTCACTATACTTGTGCTTCTAATCTTCTTACTAGGAAGAAGATTCCCTCTCACATATATTGTTTCTTGTTCTTCTACTTGTTCTACTTCTTCTTTTCTTTCTTACTTCATTTTCAAACTGTCTAAAAGAGTTTTTAGAATCTTTCTTCAAAAAATTCAGTTTTAGTGGTTCTAAGAGTCTCCTTATCAAAAGACTCAGTCTGGTTCTAAGAGTCTCCTTATCAAAAGACTCAGTACAAGTTAGTGAATTCCTACCAAAGGGGGTAGAAGAGTGGACTACCCAAAGTTTGGGGAACCACTATATTTCCTTGTGTTGTGCTGTGATTTTCTACTTGTTAATTTTCTTATTTGCTTGCTTAATTCTTGTTAGTGTGTGGGAAGTTTAAATCTGTGATTCTTACACACATATATATATATATTTGCACAAAGTATTTTTAATCTCTATTCACCCCCCCCCCCCCTCTAGAGAATTCTAGTGAGGATAACTGTGCACTTTCAAATACACATAGGTTTTGTTATTCTCAAACCTAGGAGATGCTGAAGACCATGTTCCAACAGAAAGGTCGGCTCAAGTGGGCTTGCAAAGGTGATTACATTGGCTAGGATTTCAAAAGCACAAACGGATCAAGAGACGACCTATATCACGCTTTATAACGAGCTATTCAACGCAATCGTTTCAAGAGTCGCCTAGTGCAAGTTCTAGCCACCGAGAAAGGTTATCCTTCCTTCCGACCCTAATAATAAGCTACTACGAATCCAGCAACACTCGACCCTATGCTACCGTTGGATTCACTGGACTCACCGCTAGAGTAAAATAAATTGCAGCTACTATAATAGAAATAATTAAATTATAACATTGAATTTTATTCTACTCTAATTGAATTTCTAGGCGTGACGGGAGCACTCGACTAGAGCACTACTCGAGTCGATATTTTTCTCCACCCTTGACTCTTACACTAACAATCCAATTCTTACGAGCGGAGAACCTCGCAGCAATACCCAAAAAGCGTGCGCGATCAAGTACGCGTGAACTAGGTGCAAGTGTATGCAATATGTGCAGCAAAATTAAAAATCCTAACTCAGCACATTCTAACATGTTATGCAAAGTGCACGCACGCAAACGGTGCCAAAAACTTGATGCGTGTTCGGCAAGTGCACCGGTCGCTGTCAAGTAATAATTATAGGAATAGTTTCCCCGAATGTCGATCTCTTGAGGAATGCAGGATATGGTGAATGAATTGCGTTGTGAGTCAATTGTTACACGAGCGAAGAAAGTAA
Organism: Dactylorhiza incarnata; assembly: GCA_033032865.1. Lineage (NCBI taxonomy): Eukaryota > Viridiplantae > Streptophyta > Magnoliopsida > Asparagales > Orchidaceae > Dactylorhiza > Dactylorhiza incarnata. The sequence continues at coordinate 533,020 of JAWHQI010000160.1, read as the reverse complement.
GAACAAAGGGCGTTGTGATTGGTATCCTAAGCTATTGCAGAAATGAGAGAAATGTGGCTCGAAAGCACCGCTTTGCAAAGTGGGGGTGAGTGCAGCGGCCGCGATGCCGCGCTTCTGTGAGTGGTAGAAATGGCCACAGAGCAGGGTTTTGCGAGGGTCGTATTCACCTCTTCGCCAACATCACCACTAGCAATTGCTAGATGGCTTCACACGCAAGCAACTCAGAATATCACAACAAAAAGCAAAGCGATTCTCACAACCATAGCATCATTGCACATGAACAGCAAACAAAGGATCTATAACATTAATCTAACAAGAGTTCATTACAACAACACTAAAAGAAGTACACGCTCAAGGTTTAGAAAGGACCCAACAGAAGATGTCACCGTATCCTGGCTTCTCGGCCGGAATGAGAGGTTGTCGGTCTCTCTCCGGGCTCGGCCCTCAGATGGTGTGCCGACTCGAAGGAGGCTGTCACTTCTCCAGCGATCTACAACACTTCTATGGTCTCCAAGACGAAGAATGCTTGAACTCGTGGTGGAGAGAGCTTGCAAACGATCCCAGATGGAAGTATGGTGGAGGAGATCACCGGATGTGGTCTCCTGCAGTGGAAAAGGTGAAAATGGCGGGCTTCGCTGGCTTTTCCCGCGAGGGGAATCGTCCTGCTGAATCCAGCAGATTTCCTGCTTTAAATACTAAACAGTCAGATTTTTAGGCACGCACGGTCGAACGCACGATCGTGCATTGCCCGTGCGTTATTTAATGATTAAACTAACTTGAGGAAGAAGAAGCAGCGCCTGTGCGTTTCCTACGCACACGGGCGAATCCGCTAGTGCGTAAAAATGCACGGACAATTTCAGATTGGCCAAATAAGGATAAATAGGGTGATCGTGTGATTCCTTCACGCACGGGTGAATCCGCCCGTGCGTAAAGCGCACGATCAAATTCAGATCACCGGTTTTCTCCCCGGAGGAAAGCGCACGACCGTAGCCGTCCGTGCGTCAAGAAAATGCACGACTGTGCGTTATACACACTCATAAATTATGGGCAAAAAGGAGATGATCCAACCACCTGCAAGTACAGCAATCCAGCTGCGATCTAACCACCTGCAAGCACAGCAATCCAGCTGGGAATACACCTTCAGCACCAATCAAACACAGAAAAAGGATTGGGGAGCACTATGTGCTTACCCCCAATGACAAGGAGCGCAAATGCACACCAAAACGAGCCTAAGAGTGCACTTAGCATGGAATAACGAATATGAATAAAAACATGCCTAAAGTGTAGTGCATAGACTAGATACTCGGCCCAGATGAGCCCATAAATGTGTATATAAATAGGACTCATCAGTAGCCTGTCAGTTCATACCCATTGTTCCTAAGGTACCATAGGCCAAGATTTGATGTACCCTTTAGGTATCTTAGGATTCTCTTTACAAAGACATGATGAGATTCCTTAGGGTTCACCTGATATCTAGCGCAGACACATGTGGCAAACATTATGTCAGGCCTACTTACAGTTAGGTATAACCAAGATCCAATCTGTTGAAATTGTTGAAGTGAAGTGGAAGGGAGTCCGGCCGGTCTGAAGGCTGGAGACCGCAGAGACCGCGCGGCCTGCGCTGGTGCTCTGGCGGTTTGGTTCTGCGATCTCTCCCTGCTGTTCTGGCGATCTGCTGTGATCGGCCAGTTTGCTTCTTGGTTTGGTCGTTGGTTCTGGCGACCTGTTGCGAGTTCTTCCGGTCTTGTTCTGGGCGGCCTGTTCTTGGTTGTCCACAGTGACCGGGCGGCTTGTTTGGACTGTTCTGGTGACTTGGTTCAAGTCAGCCAGATGTTTGTCCCTGCATAGGCGATCTCAGGAAGGGTGGTCGCTGTGTCCGCGCGGCTTGTGTGCGGACTGCTGCTGTCTTGTGGACTTGTGCTGGATCTCGTCCAAGTGCTATGTGCGCGCGGTCTGTCTTATAGGCCGCTCGCGATATGATGGGCGGTTATTGTATCCCGGTTTGTGCGGTGACGACATCCGTCCACCCGCCTATAAATAGGGGTGCATGGCCCGTCATTCCTAACAAGAACTGTAAGAACAAGAGCCCGGATTGTTTCTTGCGGACTCAAGTTTGAAGTCGAGCGACTTGGATGTGAGCTAACCGGTTGTTGTGTTTGCAGGTTTGCGGTCAGCAGGTTGCGGTCTCCTTCCTTGGTGATTTCTGGTGGCTTGAATAAACAGTTCGTCTGCGGTCTGTCAGCAAACTAGTTATTGTGTTCTTATGCTGTTCGCAGCGAACTCAGTGATCAGGCGACCTTCAGCAGTTAGACGGTCTGAGTTGCGGTCTGGCGACAGCTTCAGTTCTTTGTTCCAATAAGCTTCAGTTCGTGCGGTCTGGGATTGCGGTCTGGCAGTGCAGCTTGTCTGCTTCTGTTCGCGCGGTCTCAAGGTGTTTCTGCGGTCTGACTGTGCAAGCGGTCTGGGAGTACAGCAGAGCAAGCCGGGCGGCCTGAGCCTTTTTGCGGTCTGTGCGGTCTCTGCTTTGGCAGGCCGCCAGTTTCATTTTTTGGTGTGTTGTTCTTCTCATCTCCATGATTCTTATGAATCATGTCTCGCCATGTATACCTCGCATTTTAAAGCAGTTCTGTTTCAATAAAGATTTCTTGTGTTGCTGTTTTGGCATTGTGATGGTTTGGCTATAACTCTTGTTGATACAACTCCTGCTTACTCCTAAACGGTCTTTCAAAAATTTTAACATGGTATCAAAGCAAGGTTTCTGGAGTGGATAAGCAGTGATCAACTAGAGTTACTATCGTCTTTGTGAAGAAGAGACCACATAGATTGCCATGGAAGGTGGATACGCAAGAGGTCTTGGTATTGAACTCCTCACGTCGACTAACTTTAAAAAGTGGAAGTCATGTATGGAGAGTTACTTGCTTGGCGAGGATCTATGGGAGGTAGTTGGCGGAGAAGACACACAAGAGGTGTTTCTAGCAGGAGATAATATGGCAGAGGTGAGACTTTGGAGGAGGACGAATGCTAAGGCAGAGTTCACTCTCAAAAGGGCTATCTCACCGGAGCTGTTTGATCACATCATCGGATGTAAATCTGCTGCTGAGATTTGGACATCCTTGGATGGATTGTTCAATAAGAAGAATGTAGCGAGGCTACAGTATCTTGAAAATGAGTTGGCAAAAGCCTCTCAAGGTGATCTTTCTGTTTCTACCTTCTTCCTCAAGATGAAGAACCTCACGGCAGAGATTTCTGCATTGGACCCTGATGAGCCAATCTCTGAGGCAAAACTGAAGAGGCATATCATCCGCGGCTTGCGGAAGGAGTATCTTGCCTTTGTGACTTCAGTTCAGGGTTGGGCAAATCAACCGTCGTTGTTGGAGCTGGAGAACCTTCTTACTTCGCAAGAAAGTTTAGCAAGACAGATGGCGGGGGTTTCTATCTCCGGGGGAGAAAGTGATGTGATGTTCTCTGGGAAGAAGAAGAAGAAATGGGAGAAGAAGAAGCAGGGTCAAGATGGACCCTCCACTTCAGGTCAGCAAGATAGGGGCTATGCTCCTAAGTCTGATGGGAAGAAGAAAGGAGAGGGACCGAGGTGCTTTAGATGCAATAAGACCGGGCACTTCAAGAAAGATTGTCGGGTGAATCTTCAGCCGGGACATGTGATGAGTCCTCATCACATACACATATTTGGACTCATCCGGGCCATTTTTCCATTCATTCCATTGCACTTTAGCCCCATTTTAGCTCATAATTATCACTCTCCGCTAGGTGCACGTCTTGGCCCGTTTCGGTGTTATTTCTTGTTCATCTTTGTTACTAGTTGTTATGCTGTGTTAAGTGCCACTTTCAGTGGCCAGACTGGTGTCGTATGCTGGAATAGGAATCGTGCAGGTGTTCCCAGTACAATTCTGTACAGGAACACTGCGCACGATCACTGATCCTTCGCGCACGACCACTGGTCGTGCGCCTCTGCTCGTGCGCACTTAACGCCCATTTCATGAGTTCTGTCTAGCTTATCGCACGACCACTTACGACAGTGCGCACGACCACTGGTTGTGCGCCGTTGATCGTGCAAACTTTGTATTTTATAATTTTCTTCCCTTGCAGGCTCCATCCAGTCAGGCGCACGATAACAGGATTCTAGTGCGCACGACCACTGGTCGTGCGCCAATGACCGTGCGCGGTAATCATTCCAGCGCCTATATATACGCCTGTTCCGTTTTTAGGGCGGGGATTCAGCCGAGGGAGCGCAATTGGCCGTCCGTATGCCGGCGATTTCCCTTCCAGGACACCTCCACTTCATCTCCTACGCAAGGGGAAGTCCTCTCCAACCATTCCGACCATTCCTCCATCGTCCGGGAGCATTCTCCTCCACCCGCAAGCCCTCAAGCCGCTGTTTTCTCATTCTAGTCCGGTGAGAAGAAGAAGATTCCTGAGGTAGAAGACGACGGGACTACGTAGAGAGATCGTGACAGTTTCTCTACACCGGAAGCATAGTCCGCCCGAGTCCGGAGGTGGCTTGACAACCTACCATTCCGGCCGTGAACGGCCGCTAGTCTTCATCCTTTGGTTATTTCTATCCTCTTGCTTTCGTTGTAATCTTTGAATCGTTGAGATGTTGAACAGTATTATGCTTGGTTTGATTGCAATGAATGTTTCTCCCTCTTTCTTCATTGTTTGTTTGTGAATCGTTTCGCCTCCACTCATCCACTCACTCACTCACGCACTTAAGGTGCTCGATCCGCATTAGCAAGAGCTAACGGAGTTTGTGAAGAGGTGTTTGCGACCCTCATTTCTTCTCGCACTAGAGCACACTCCATCCGCCTCACGAAGCACGGCATCGCGGCCGTTGCATCCATCTCGCCTGGCGAAGCGGTGTTTTAGACCCGCATTTCTTTTTGTGTTGTTAAGAGTAGGAAAACCCAACCAAAACCCCTTTTGTGTGTTTGTTTACGCTCGTGTAACACTAGTCACTCAACCTGATTCGTACACCCAACCTGCATTCCTCAAGAGACCGACACTCGGGGATTTATTCCCAACTTTATTACTTGAACGATCGGTGCACTTGCCGAAATAATCGCATCAAGTTTTTGGCGCCGTTGCCGGGGAATGCAGGCGTGTAACGTTTTGTGTTGTGACTTTCGTTACACGAGCAGTTGTTTCTGATTTTCCTTGTTTTCTTTTTGTTTTTGATAGTGCATGCAGAGACAGGCTGTAGGGGAACTCGTGCCCTTTGATCCTGAGATTGAACGGACCGCTCGCGCACGTAGGCGCGCAACAGCCGCACAAGCAGCAATGGGTGACCACATTGATCAAAATGATGCTGATCAGGGAGTGCCCGGCGTGGGGCAACACCAGCCTGGAGATGAGCAGGAGGCGGCAAGGCCTCGGCCCCGCACGATGAGAGACTACACCACTCCAACTGTTGGGAGTGTGTATCCTGGGTTCGGGCCCAATATAATGAACAATCAGTTCGAGATAAAGCCAGCAATCTTGAACATTATCCGGAACAACGCTCAGTTCTCTGGGATGGCCAGTGAGGATCCGCATCTGCATCTGGCAGAGTTTTCTGATATTTGCGGAACCTTCCGCTACGCTGGGATTGCTGACGACACGGTCAAGCTTAGACTGTTCCCCTTCTCACTCCGTGACAAAGCCAAGGTGTGGCTCCACTCCATTCCACCCGGGACTGCTGCGACCTGGGATGCTCTTGCTTCCAAGTTTTTGGCCAAGTTCCATCCAGTCAATAAAATCGTGAGCTTGCGGCGGGAGATCGCCACCTTTCGCCAACTTGATCAAGAGACTCTTGCTGAGGCGTGGGAGCGTCTTAACGATCTTCTCCGCCGTTGTCCAAACCACGAGCTCCAACCTTGGGGTGTGGTTGAGACATTTTACTTTGCGATCGAGCCTAACTACAGGGCAATGATCGATGCTGCTGCGGGTGGTACTTTGATGAATCACACTCCAGAGGAGGCCCTTCGGATTCTGCGTGACACCGCCTCCCACAGTACATTCTGTACTGCCGGGAGAAATGCTCTGAAAAGCGGTCGTGGTCTCTTTATGGTCGACTCACTTCCTCTTGCATCCGCGCCGGCTGCTGTCATTACGTGCGAAGGATGTGGAGGCGGGGGCCACCACGCATTTGAATGCTCAGGCAACAACATATCAGGTGACTTCGCGCACTTAACCTTGAATGAATCTGTTAATTTTGTAGGAAATCAGCCTAAGGGGGCACCCTTTAATAATGCTTATCATCCGGGAGCGAGAAGTCACCCGAACTTCTCGTGGAACCCAAACGCGCCTGGCCAACGATGGGCACCGGGGCAGCATCAAAATGATGCTTGCGCCTCCGGGAGCCAACCGAGGTCATCCCACCCGGATTATAGCCAAGGCCCACCAGCCCAAAAAAAGAGTAATCTGGAGGAAATAATGGAAAAGTTCATTCAAGCGACTGCCTTAAATATGGCGAACCAAACCGCATCCATGTGAAACTTGGAAACGCAGCTGGGCCAACTGGCCCAAGTGCTAACCGAGCGGTCGCATGGGACCCTTCCTAGCAACACTGAAAAGAACCCAATAGATCAAGGGAAGAGTCTCAGTGATGTGGTAGAGGCTGATTCAAGTGAGTTAGTGATTTCTTGTTCCATCAATAATGTCGAAACTAAATCTTTATGCGATTCTGGCTCTTCCCGCAACGTCATTGCGTTGCGAGACGTTGCCAAATTGCAACTTGAGATGAACACGGAGGATCGAAAATCCCTTGTGCTTGCTAATGGGACTGTTATACAATCTGAGGGGGAAGTGAAAAATGTAGAAGTGACAGTTGAGGGGACGGTCGTGGTTGCTGATTTTCAGGTGTTGGGACCCCAGGAAAACCGCTCTATTCCTATCTTGGGTGTGCCGTTCTTGAAAGAGAGCGGTGCCACCCTTGATTTCACTGCGGGGTGTATCTTTTTACCCAATGAGGTGCCGCAGCCCACGTTCCCCAAAGCTGTAACTGAAACATCCACTCCTCCCCCTCTCTTTATTCTTGATGAATCTCTGAGTTGTGCAGGAAATGAAGAGGATAAAGAAGCAATGGAAGGAGAAAAAGAGAGGTATCAGTCCAGTGAGGAAGAAGAAGTAGATTTTCGGCGAGAATTCGACTCCGAGACGGAGGAAGATTGCACTTCGAAAGATGTTGACTTGAATTTAGCCCGGGACGTCGTCCCATTATCTTCCTGTTTTAATTCTTGTAATAAACTATTTAAGCGCTCCGTCTCTTGGGCCGATCCGGTTGTCACCGCAACGCCGGAAGTGACGCCACCCACTACCAAGGTGGAAAATTCTGAAAACTTTCAACGTTGGCAGTCCCCGACTGTCACTAAACTTAAACAGGAGAAACTTCTGCACGACGCTCGCGCTGCCGCTCTCCGTAGCAAGAGGGCGGAGGTTAGGGGAATGCTGGGTGACACCAGTGTTGGCCCTAAAGCCTTCACCTCCCGCCTACGAGCTACTGGAGACGCGCACCATAAGAGCGCCTTTAGCTGATTCGTGTTTTTCTTAATTTTGATACTGCTTCTGTGAACTTCTCTTTTAATTACTGCACTTGTTGAACAATGTTAATACAAGTATTTGGTCCAGCTTAAGGACATTAAATAAAAGCGCTGCTGGGAGACAACCCAGATTTCCTGATTTTATTTTTGTCTAACTTGTTTAGTTCAGTTTCTGTATTTGTTTTTGCTGTTTTAGTTTTGTGCTTGTAGGTGTGTTGTGTTCCTTGGTGCGGATGCTGCGTACCGCTCTTGATCTTAATCGCCAATCGTCTGGTATGCTCAATTCTGAGCATTGGGTAACACTTCTCCTCCCTAGCTCTTCAGTTTTTGAGATATATTGATTAGATTAAGTCTGGGGGAGAGCACGTGTTATTCACTATGCGCACAGGTTGCACCGCATGCTAGACGGTTGTTTTTTAATTTTTCATCATTATTCCATGCTACACACCACTGCACCCACTTGAGCGCGTGCTTATCTATTTGTTTTGTGCTGAACAAACTATCTTGGTTAGGAATGTGAATTTGGATGTTAGCTTAGGAATTACTATTAGGAGCGCAATGTTGACTCGAGCAGTGTTCTAGTCGCATCCGCATGCTACAATAGAATTTGAGTAAAATTAGATTATTTCTATGCATTTAATTTATGACTAGTATTTCTGCGTAGTTTTAGATTTATTCTACTCAAGTGGTGAATGTGATTGAAATTGGTGATAGCCCGGTGTTGTGTGTATACGAGCGCTAGTTGTGTGTTGCTCGAGTCGGGAGGAAGGTTTACCTTTCTCGTGGGCTAAGAACTTGCCCCAAGCGACTCTTGAAGCATGGGTGTGGGCGATTCGTGGAGATAAATATGATTTAGGCCACCTCTTGGCTAGATTGAGCCTTTGCTTTCCATATCCTATTCGCTCACCTTTGCTACCCAACATTTGTGCCTACCACTCCCTTTGTTCAGCTCCTCCTCCATTCACCAAGGCCTGAAGCTTATCCCACTGTCGCAACCAAGTATTTGTTAAATGCACTCATGTTCTAGATTTGGTGTGATGTTTGGAATCGTTGTGTTGTGAAGGAGAAATAATCTCTATCTGCTGAATTTGAACCAACCGGAGGATAAGATCAAGAAAAAGAAAAATATGATATTGAAATGAAAAAAAAAGTGTATTGAAAAGTTATCCTCCCGAGCGTTTTAAAAAAATCTGTTGGTATTTGTGGAGTAGGCTGTGTGCACACCTAGTTCTCATAATAAGTCTGGGGGTGTGTCACACGAGCTTTGTTTGTGGTTTTGCTTGGTGCAGCGTCCCGTTGACTCATGTTGGTTGCGTAACCTTCGTTTTTACCCTTGATTATCATACCGCAACCTAAGCCCCATCTTAATCCTAAACGTCCTATTGATTTATCTCGCGAGTTTGCTAGCGCCGTGGAGAGAGTGTGACCGGGCAAGCGTATGGTTCCCGACGTTGATGGATTTCAGCGGAGTTATTCCTGAACCCCGATCTTGTGCAACACCCTCCTCAGTGGCTTATTACTTTCACACCGGGCATGATCGTTCAAATTCTTCACAATTCACCAACTGAGTATTGATGAATCTTTATTTACGCTCTAGTACTTTCGTAAATTATTTAGCATAGTTAGAATCTCTTTCTACTAAATTTCTATTTGCATACCTTTGTTACTTCGCATTGTATTCCTTCGTGTAATTTTCTTTGTTAACTACCATTTTTACACTCCGCCGGATTTGTTTGCTCGGGACGCGCAAACAGGTAAGTCTGAGGGTGTGATGAGTCCTCATCACATACACATATTTGGACTCATCCGGGCCATTTTTCCATTCATTCCATTGCACTTTAGCCCCATTTTAGCTCATAATTATCACTCTCCGCTAGGTGCACGTCTTGGCCCGTTTCGGTGTTATTTCTTGTTCATCTTTGTTACTAGTTGTTATGCTGTGTTAAGTGCCACTTTCAGTGGCCAGACTGGTGTCGTATGCTGGAACAGGAGTCGTGCAGGTGTTCCCGGTACAATTCTGTACAGGAACACTGCGCACGATCACTGGATCCTTCGCACATGACCACTGGTCGTGCGCCTCTGCTCGTGCGCACTTAACGCCCATTTCATGAGTTCTGTCTGGCTTATCGCACGACCACTTACGACAGTGCGCACGACCACTGGTCGTGCGCCGTTGATCGTGCGAACTTTGTATTTTATAATTTTCTTCCCTTGCAGGCTCCATCCAGTCAGGCGCACGATCACAGGATTCTAGTGCGCACGACCACTGGTCGTGCGCCAATGACCGTGCGCGGTAATCATTCCAGCGCCTATATATACGCCTGTTCCGTTTTTAGGGCTGGGATTCAGCCGAGGGAGCGCAATTGTCCATCCGTACGCCGGCGATTTCCCTTCCAGGACACCTCCACTTCATCTCCTACGCAAGGGGAAGTCCTCTCCAACCATTCCGACCATTCCTCCATCGTCCGGGAGCATTCTCCTCCACCCGCAAGCCCTCAAGCCGCTGTTTTCTCATTCTAGTCCGGTGAGAAGAAGAAGATTCCTGAGGTAGAAGACGACGGGACTACGTAGAGAGATCGTGACAGTTTCTCTACACCGGAAGCAAAGTCCGCCCGAGTCCGGAGGTGGCTTGACAACCTACCATTCCGGCCGTGAACGGCCGCTAGTCTTCATCCTTTGGTTATTTCTTTCCTCTTGCTTTCGTTGTAATCTTTGAATCGTTGAGATGTTGAACAGTATTATGCTTGGTTTGATTGCAATGAATGTTTCTCCCTCTTTCTTCATTGTTTGTTTGTGAATCGTTTCGCCTCCACTCATCCACTCACTCACTCACGCATTTAAGGTGCTCGATCCGCGTTAGCAAGAGCTAACGGCGTTTGTGAAGAGGTGTTTGCGACCCTCATTTCTTCTCGCACTAGAGCACACTCCATCCGCCTCACGAAGCACGGCATCGCGGCCGTTGCATCCATCTCGCCTGGCGAAGCGGTGTTTTCGACCCGCATTTCTTTTTGTGTTGTTAAGAGTAGGAAAACCCAACCAAAACCCCTTTTGTGTGTTTGTTTACGCTCGTGTAACACTAGTCACTCAACCTGATTCGTACACCCAACCTGCATTCCTCAAGAGACCGACACTCGGGGATTTATTCCCAATTTTATTACTTGAACGATCGGTGCACTTGCCGAAATAATCGCATCAACATGCAGTGGAGAAGGAGATGCCAAAGTCTGGTGAAGTTGGATCGGGAGGAGCCTTTGCGTCTAATATAACGGCGATGCCCGTTAAGGCCTTGGCTTCCATCAACTATGATGAGGACTGGATTGTTGATTCAGGGTGTGGGCATCACCTCACCGGGGATGGATCAAAGTTCTCTTCTTTGGCGCCTTACTCAGGTAACAATGCTATCATTACGGCTGATAATTCTATTCATCCAGTAGAGCACGAAGGAGTCATCTCTCTGAGCAGTGATAAGGGTCCACTCACGTTGAGGAGTGTTTATCACGTGCCTGGTATGAAGAAAAATCTCTTCTCTGTGACCAATGTGGTCGACGCCGGTTATCACGTTCTGTTTGGCCCAACAGAAGTGAAGTTTCTCAAAACTCAACCGGAGATAAAGGGAGATGTTATTCATGTCGGCAAGCGGGTGAAGGACTTGTTCGTTTTATCGACAAGTACCTATGTTGATAAAATGAGGACCAATGATGGCGCGGCCATCTGGCATGAAAGGTTGGGGCATGTAGGCATGGACAAATTGAAGGCTATGGCGGTAAGGGGCCTTGTCAATGGCTTGCCTAGCTTGTCCTCCTATGGAGACGGTCATGTCTGCGAAGGATGTCAGTTTGGTAAGTCTCATCGACTTCCATTTGACAAATCGCAAACAAGGTGCAAAGTGCCGTTGGAGTGCATCCACGGTGATTTGATGGGACCGACTGCCACCCCAAGCCTTGGAGGAAACAGATATATGTTTGTGTTGATTGACGATTACACCAAATATGTCTGGGTGTATTTTTTGAAGGAGAAGTCGGAAGCATTTGCAAAATTTGTGGATTTCAAGGAGCTGGTTGAAGGCCGGCTAGGCCTGCGGGTTAAAAAACTTAGAACTGACAATGGTGGGGAGTTCACCTCTGGTGAGTTCTCAAGTTTTTGCAGGAAGCATGGCATCAGGAGAGAGCTTACTTGTGCCCATACTCCACAACAGAATGGCGTTGCTGAGAGGAAGATCCGTCATCTGACAGAAACTTGCAAATGCTGGCTTCATGCTAAGAGTATCCCAAAGTCCTTTTGGGCGGAGGGAATGTCTTGTGCAGCTTATGTCATCAACAGATTGCCTCTGAGTCCTATCAACATGAAGACCCCTCACGAACTAATGTTCAAGGAGAAGCCGAGTGTTGCCCACCTTCGGGTGTTCGGGTCAACCTGCTATGTGCATATTCCTGATGCTCTTCGGACAAAGCTAGATGCGAAAGCAAGGAAGCTAGTCTTTGTTGGGTATGATGAGCGGAAGAAGGGATGGAGATACATGGATCCTGAGACACGAAGGTCAATTGTTTCTCGGGATGTGGTGTTTGATGAAGTGACTTCCTACAAGGGGAGTTCAAGAGTTGAGCTACCGGAAAGCAGGGTTGATATAAGAGGGAAGGCTGCTGAAGATCTTCAAGTGGAGTTGCCTGTTTCACCGGGAGCTCCAGCTGTGTCTAGCTCAGAGGCGGAAGCTTCGGGTTCGGGAAGCAGGGGGAGCGATGCTCCAAATTCGCCTGGAAGAGGAGCTAGTTCTGAAGAAGCAGCTGAGGAGGTGGTTAGTCAGGGGCAACCTCTTAGGAGGTCGAAGAGGACTATTTAACCACCAGATCGATACACAGGAGGGAACATGGTGAACTTTGTTTCATGCTTCTTCGTTGGTCCCTTGGATGAAAGGGAGCCGTCGAGCTTTGAGAAGGCCAGAGGCGTGAAGGAGTGGGACATTGCTATGCATGAAGAGATGACAGTTCTCGAGAAGAACGAGACTTGGTCTCTGGTGCCCAAGCCCAAGGGCACCACTCCTGTGACATGCAAATGGGTCTACAAGCTCAAGAAGAAAGCTGACAGCAGTATCGAGCGGTACAAGGCTCGCCTTGTAGCTCGCGGGTTCTCACAGAAGTAAGGAGAAGATTATGATGAGACGTTCAGTCCAGTGGCAAAGATGACTTCGGTTCGATTTGTTATTGCCTTGGCGGCTTCGAGTGGTTGGGAGATTTGGCAACTCGACGTGAAGAATGCCTTCTTATACGGCGAGATTGACAAGGATATCTTCATGATCCAACCGCAAGGCTTCATCTCGAAGGAGTATCCGGACTACGTCTGTAAGTTGAAGAAGGCCCTGTATGGGTTGAAGCAAGCGCCTCGGGCGTGGTACGGGAAGATTGCAGAGTATCTCTTATTCTGCGGATTCTTTGCTTCAGACTCTGATTCTAGCTTGTTCATCAAGAAGGAGGGGGTGCTTCGGGTGATTGTGCTGCTGTATGTGGATGACATGATTGTCACCGGGAACTCGAAGGAAGCTGTTGCAAGACTCAGGGATGAGCTTGCTATTAGATTCGAGATGAAGGATCTGGGGGAGCTCCACCATTTCCTTGGACTCGAGGTGCAGAGGCGGGAGAGCGGAGTGCTCATTTCTCAGGCTGGCTATGCGGAGCGGATTGTTCAGCGATTCGGCATGGAGGAAGGGAAGAGCAGCTCTATACCTCTGGAGCAACATCATAAACTTCGGAAGGATGAGCGGAGAGTTTTATCTGAATCGTTGGTGTTCCGAGCTCTGGTTGGGAGCTTGATCTACTTGACGATCACAAGGCCAGATATTGCTTATGCAGTAGGCAAGGTGAGTCGGTACATGGAGGAACCACGGAAGCCTCATCTTCTGGCGGCAAAAGGCATCTTGAAGTATGTGAAGTCGACCTCTGATTTGGGTCTCCTATATAGGAGAGGGTCAAGCTTGGAGTTGCATGGATACATGGATGCTGATTATGGGGGAGACGTGGATGATCGGAGATCAACGTCTGGTTATGTCTTTATGACAATGAGAGTGCTCTCAAGCTGGTCAACAATCCAGTCTGTCACGCGAGGACCAAACATATAGAGATTGAGCACCATTTCATTCGTGAAAAGGTGTTGGGAGGATCTCTTATGGTCGAGCATGTTCGGAGTGCGGACAATGTCGCAGACATCTTCACAAAGCCGCTGGCGAAGGGACCGTTTACACGGTTAAGGGAGTTGCTTGGTCTAGTTTCCACTTCCCACTTCAAGGTGGAGTGTTGAAATTGTTGAAGTGAAGTGGAAGTGAGTCCGGCCAGTCTGAAGGCTGGAGACCGCAGAGACCGCGCGGCCTGTGTTGGTGCTCTGGCGGTTTGGTTCTGCGATCTCTCCCTGTTGTTCTGGCGATTTGCTGTGATCGGCCATTTTGCTTCTTGGTTTGGTCGTTGGTTCTGGCGACCTGTTGTGATTTCTTCCGGTCTTGTTCTGGGCGGCCTGTTCTTGGTTGTCCGCAGTGACCGGGCGGCTTGTTTGGACTGTTCTGGCGACTTGGTTCAAGTGGCCAGATGTTTGTCCCTGCGTAGGCGATCTCAGGAAGGGTGGTCGCTGTGTCCGCGCGGCTTGTGTGCGGACTGCTGCTGTCTTGCGGACTTGTGCTGTATCTCGTCCAAGTGCTGTGTCCGCGCGGTCTGTCTTATGAGGCCGCTCGCGATCTGATGGGCGGTTATTGTATCCCGGTTTGTGCGGTGACGACATCCGTCCACCCGCCTATAAATAGGGGTGCATGGCCCGTCATTCCTAACTAGAACTGTAAGAACAAGAGCCCGGATTGTTTCTTGTGGACTCAAGTTTGAAGTCGCACGACTTGAATGTGAGCTAACCGGTTGTTGTGTTCGCAGGTTTGCGGTCAGCAGGTCGCGGTCTCCTTCCTTGGTGATTTCCGGTGGCTTGAATAAATAGTTCGTCTGCGGTCTGTCAGCGAACTGGTTTATTGTGTTCTTGTGCTGTTCGCAGCGAACTCAGTGATCAGGCGACCTTCAGCGGTTAGGCGGTCTGAGTTGCGGTCTGGCGACAGCTTCAGTTCTTTGTTCCAATGAGCTTCAGTTCGTGCGGTCTGGGATTGTGGTCTGGCAGTGCAGTTTGTCTGCTTCTGTTCGCGCGGTCTCAAGGTGTTTTTGCGGTCTGACTGTGCAAGCGGTCTGGGAGTACAGCAGAGCAAGCCGGGCGGCCTGAGCCTTTTTGCGGTCTGTGCGGTCTCTGCTTTGGCAGGCCGCCAGTTTCATTTTTTGGTGTGTTGTTTTTCTCATCTCCGTGATTCTTATGAATCATGTCTCGCCATGTATACCTCGCATTGTAAAGCAGTTCTGTTTCAATAAAGATTTCTTGTGTTGCTGTTTTGGCATTGTGGTTGTTTGGCTATAACTCTTGTTGATACAACTCCTGCTTACTCCTAAACGGTCTTTCAAAATTTTTAACACAATCATGCATCTGTACTAGGTTTCATCAAAGGGTATTCCCTTCTCATCCTTTTCCAGAGGCACATTGGTTCACATTGGAGTCTTTATAGAGGAAGCACTCTCCAATCCAAACTTCTTGACTAGCTCTCTAGTGAACTTGGTCTAAGAGATGAATATACCATCTTCAGATTGTTTCACTTGGAGACCTAGGAAGTATTTGAGCTCACCCATGCTGCTCACCTCAAACTTTCCCTGCATCAAGCTGGCAAACTTTTTGCAGAGATTATTATCTGTAGAGCCAAAGATAATGTCATCTACATAGATCTGCACTAGCAAAATCTTCCCCTTAACTTCCCTTAGGAACAATGTCTTATCAATATTTCCCCTAGAGAATTTATTCTTAATGAGAAAGCTTGACAGAGTCTCATACCAGGCTCTAGGTGCCTGCTTCAAGCCATATAGGGCTTTTCTTAGAAAGTAAACATAGTTAGGATAAGTAGAATCAACAAAACCTGAAGGATGATCTACATAGACTTCTTCTTTGAGGTCACCATTAAGAAAGGCTGACTTCACATCCATCTGATAAACTTTGAATCCTTGGTAGGATGCATATGCCAAGAATAGTCTGATGGCTTCCAGTCTGGCCACAGGGGTAGAAGTCTGATCAAAGTCAATCCCCTCTTCCTGTCTGTATCCCTTTGCCACTAGCCTTGCTTTATTCTTAGTGATGATTGCATTCTCATCCAATTTATTTTTGTAGACCCACTTAGTTCCTACGATATTCTGTCCTTGGTGTCTAGGAACCAACTTCCATACTTTGCATCTCTTAAATTGGTTCAGCTCCTCCTGCATTGCTGCAATCCAAAATGGATCCTGATTTGCTTCCTCAAATTTCTTGGGTTAAATTTGAGAGAGAAAATTCAGGTACAATGCTTCATTCATAGCTCTACTCCTTGTCAGCACTCCTTGGTTGAAATATATCCTATTATTTGCTCTTGAGGATGATCTCTCATTTGTCTCAAAGCAACTGGCAGTATTCTGGGGACTTCTACTGTGGCAGGTTCTTCAGGTTGTATTTCCTCTGCTGTTTCTGAGCCTTTTATAGCCTCTTCTTCAATTTTAACTATTGCTGAGTGGTTATTATCTTTAATTGAGGTCTCAACCATGTTTTCAATGGATAACTTCTCCATTTTCTTTGTTGTACCTGCATTCACTAGAGAACTAGACCAGCCTTTATATATAAGGCTAGTCTCATCAAATACAACATGTATAGATTCTTCCACTGCTTGGGTATTGATGTTGTACACCCTATAAGACTTGCTATAGGAGTTGTAGCCAACAAGAATACCCTCACTGCTTTTCTCAGCAAACTTGGTTCACCTGACCTTCCCATTATTAAGTACATAACATTTACGACCAAAGATCCTGAAGTAGGATAAGGTAGGTTTTCTGCCTTTCACCAGTTCATAGGGAGTCTTCTTGTGGTCTTTGATGATGGAGGCCCTGTTTATCACATGACAAGCAGTCTTAACAACCTCTGCCCAGAAGTATTCTGGAAGAGAAGAATCACTTAGCATTGTCCTACTTGCCTCTATCATGGTTCTGTTTTTCCTTTCTGCAACCCCATTCTGTTGAGGAGTTCTAGGGGAGGAAAATTCTTGGGAGATACCCAGTTCTTGGCAGAATTCTATCATGGCTCCTGACTGAAATTCTGTACCATGGTCACTTCTGAACTTGACCACAGTACAATCCATCTCATTTTGGATCTGCCTGACAAAGTTCTTCAAGACATTTAAGGTATCTGACTTCTTTTTAAGGAAGAATACCCAAGTGAACCTTGAGTAATCATCAACTACCACAAGGGTGTAAGCCTTCCCTCCCAAGCTGAGAACTGACATAGGACCAAACAAATCCATGTGCAATAGAAATAAGCACCTAGAGGAATCTTTGTCAAAAATGCTTTTAAAGCTGGTCCTTGTCTGCTTCCCAAGTTGACAAGCTTGACAAGGACCTTCCTTGATGCACTTAATATTAGGTTCATTTCTTCCTAGTTCTTGTGATAAAAGCTTGCATATGGTCTTATAGTTAATGTGAGCAAGTCTTTTGTGCCTTTGTACACATAGAGCCTCTTTGTCATTAGCTACAAGACCCATGCATGGAAGAATTTGCATTAAAGAAATTTAAGCAGTAAATATCACCATTCCTAGTGCCAGTTAAGATAGCCTCAGAGTCTAAGGACTTCTTAATCAAGCAGTTATCCTTGTGGAAGATGATTACAAAACCTAGATCACAGAGCTAACTTATGCTTATGAGATTATGTTTCAATCCCTCAACATAAGCTAACTTTGTGATGGTAACTAGGCCATTAAAAATATTACCATAACCTTTAGTCATCCCCTTTTCTGAACCTTCAAAGATCACTGTTGGTCCATTCCCCACAGGGAAAAAGCTTCTTAGATACTTTCTGACTTCAGTCATGTGCCTGGAGCAGCCATTGTCCAAATACCATATTGGCGATTGATTGGCAATTGGACATACCTGCAAGAAGATTTAATTTCCCTAGCAGAGCTTGTGAAATATGTTTACATGTTTTATCAAAGCTAAGGAATTAAGTAATAGGCATGATCGATAACATGACAAGATGAAATCTATTCTAGATTCAACATACCAAGATCAATTCTGAAATCATTAAATTTAGCCTCATCCAATGGCTTTGTAAATATATCAGATACTTGATTGTCAGTGGGGACAAATTCAAGGCAAATATCATTACTTTCTACATGCTCTCTAATAAAATGATACCTTTGTTGGATCGGTAGGCGCCCTTAGAGGGGGGGGGGGGGTGAATAAGGGTTTTAAACACTTTAGTGATATTTTGAAAAGCTTTGTAATGGTGCAAGACAAAAGACAATAAGAAGTCAAGTAAAACAATTGAAATAAAGTAGAGACATGCTTTATTAATATCAAATATGGTTTTACAAAAATTGACTTCTATAACGGTAGAAATCGGTGGCGATGAATAGTAAACTCTTTTTGTTTTTTATCCCGACTCGCATCCCCACGAACCGGTGGCCCTAGCCTATCCTCCCCAGATTCGGCCTCAAGCCGCTCTAGCCAACCCCTCCCCGGATGTGGCCTCGAGCACCCCCTAGACCTAGCCTAGATCTAGTCGCCAACATGAGGCGAGTTTCCCCTTAAGTCCTACCCAGACCTAGTCGCCAACACGAGGCGATTTCATAACCGTTTACAAGAAGAATATGAAAATAAATAAAAACTCCCTCTTGATGAACTTCTGAAGTTGGAGACGAAGATCCGCTGTAGAATAAGTGTTGTAGAAGCGGACTTCGTTTGGATCCGGCGTGATGAGATTCTCCTTCAGAAGTTTGCAGCTCTTTGGTAGGACATCAACTTTCGGCCAAGATAGCCTCTGGAATTCTGGCACTCTATCTCTCTCTCTGATCTCAGTAATGTCTGTTTGAAATTAAAGAAGAGGAGTCCTATTTATAGCCTCCGCGCTAGCGCCTGCGCTAGCGCCTGCGCTAGTGGTACCGCCAGCGTTATCCCATATTAGGACACATTCTGCGCGGTAGAATCTTCAATCCGAGGAAACAATTCTTGCTTGCCTACTGTGCTCCTCGCTATCGCCTCGCTATCAGATATCGCCTGGCGCTATCTCCTTCTATAAGTTATTCCGGCAATTTCGCTTAAGCCAATATTTCATCGGACAAGATTTCGTCGAACGCCGCGAAGAGTTTGTCGAACAAATTTTCGTCGAACGAGATTACGTCGAACGCCGCTAAGAGTTTGTCGAACGAATTTTCGTCGAACGAGATTTCGTCGAACGCCCTGAGAGTTTGTCGAACGAATTTTCGTCGAACGTCGTTATGAGCATTTTGTCGAGCGCCGATAACAGTTCGTCGAACGACAGCTAGCGCCTGCGCTAGTACAACCGCCAGCGCTAGTAGGTGTTTTGGATTTGATGGCTCAACTTTGGGGGCAACCTTCTTATGTAATCCTTGAGTCATGTGGACTTTGTTATCCTGCACACTTAAACACACAAGATCAAATACACATAGGATTTGTTATTCTCAAACCTAGGAGATGCGGAAGACCATGTTCCAACAACCTTATCTCTATATGCTTAGTCTTGCTACGTGAGATAGAATTCTTAGCAATAGAGATAGCACTGGATGAGTCACAATACAATGGAGAGTGACTTACCTTGAGGTTGTAATCTTCTAGCTGGTGTTGTATCCATAATAATTGTGCACAATAACTCCCTGCAACTATATATTCAAACTTAGTAGTGGATATAGACACACTGGTTTGCTTCTTGCTGCTCCATGAGATCAGCCTCCTACCTAGGAATTGACAAGTTCCACTTGTGCTTTTCCTATCTTCTTTGCATCTTGCAAAATATGCATCTGAAAAGCCAGTCAGTTCAAAATCATTATTCCTAGGGTACCAAAGGCCATGATGTTGGTTGCCTTTAAGGTATATCAAAATCCTCTTTGCAGCTGAATAGTGAGATTTCTTAGGGCATGCTGGGTACCTAGCACAAACACATATATCATATATAATGTCTGGTCTACTGGCAGTTAGGTACAATAGGGGCCCAATAATGCACCTTTACATGGATTCATCAAAGGTCTTACCCTTCTCATCCTTGTCCAGGGAAATGTTGGACCCTATGAGAGTTTTCATGGTGGAAGCTGATTCCATCCCATACTTCTTGATAAGCTCCCTAGTGTACTTAGTCTGAGAGATGAATATCCCCTCATCAGACTGTTTCACTTGGAGGCCTAAAAAGTACTTGAGCTCTCCCATACTGCTCATCTCAAACTCCCCCTACATAAGGTTGGCAAACCTTTTGCAACGATTGTCATCAGTAGACCCAAAAATTATGTCATCAATATAAATTTGGACTAGAAGACATTTGCCCTTTGATTCCCTAAAAACAATGTACTATCTATCTTTCCCCTTAAGAACTTGTTCTTGATGAGAAAGCTAGAAAAGGTCTCATACCAAACCCTAGGGGCTTGCTTTAGATCATATAATGTTTTCCTAAGTAAACATAAATGAGAGGATAGAGTTGGATAAACAAAACCTGAGGGCTGCTCCACATATACCTCTTCCTTCAAATTTCCATTTAGGAAGGCTAACTTGACATCCACCTGGTATACTTTGAACCCCTTGTGGGCAGCATAGGAAAGAAATAGCCTTATTGCTTCTAACCTTGCAACTGGGGCAAAGGTTTGATCAAAGTCAATACCTTATTCTTGCATGTATCCTTTGGCCAGCAGTCTAGCTTTATTCTTGATGATGATATCATTCTCATCTAGCTTATTTCTATAGATCCATTGGGTGCCAATGATGTTGTATCCTTGAGGTTTTGGCACCAACTTCCATACCTCACACCTTTTGAATTGTAGCAGCTCTTCTTGCATTGCTTGAATCCAGAAAGGTGTCTTCATTAGCTTCTTCAAACTTCTTGGGCTCCATCTGTGACAGAAAGCTCAAGAATAGAGCTTCATTGTGAGCCCAGCTTCTGGTGATCACCCCTTGGTTTTCATCTCCAATAATTTGGTCTCTTGGATGATCCCTTAGGTGCCTATTTGTTGTAGGTAACCTGTCAGCAATCTACAACTCTTCTTCTGGAGATGCAGGGTCTTTAGCAGCTTGCTGATCTACATCTTTAGGAACAACAACATCTATATAAGCTTTGCTAGTGCTGAACATGTCTTGGATAGACATTTCTTGCATTTTTTGTTCATCACCTGTCGAAATAGAAGAACTGGACCAGCCCTTATATAGTAGGTTGGTCTCATCAAAGACAACATGCATAGACTCTTCTACAACATGAGACCTCTTGTTGAACACTCTATAAGCTCTGATATGTGAGATATATCCAACAAGAACCCCTACATTGCATTTTTCAACAAACTTTGTTAATTGAGATTTCCCTTTATTTAAAATATAGCATTTGCAACCAAAGATTCTAAAGTATGAAATTATTGGTTGTTTGCCTTTCAGAATCTCATAGGGGGTTATTCCAAGGGCCTTATTGATGGAAGCTCTATTGAGAACATAACAAGCTGTATTGACTGCCTCGGCCCAAAAATATTCTGGGAGTGAGGAGTCACTAAGCACTGTTCTCCCAGCTTCTATCAAGGTCTTATTACTCCTCTCAGCCACACCATTTTGCTGTGGAGTCCTTGGGGAGGAGAATTCTTAGGTGATACCAAATTCTTGACAAAACCTTGTCATTGCCACAAATTGAATATATGTACCATGGTTAGTTCTAGTCTTGGCCATAGTATATTTTAATTCATTCTGGATTGCCTTGACATGGTTTATGAAGATATCTAAAGTATCAGATTTCTTCTTAAGGAAGAATACCCATGTATATTTTGAGTGACCATCAACAATCACCAAAGTATACAGCTTCGCACCTATGCTCTGAATTGGCAATGGACCAAACTAGTCCATGTGTAATAGATAAAGACACCATTCAGTGTCTTTGGAGCTGATGCTTTTAAAGGTGGCCCTAGTTTGCTTGCCCATTTGGCATGCATGATAGGGACCAATTTTAATACATTTCAAATTTGGACTATTTTTAACAAGGTTTTTAGAAAATAGTCTATATATTGTCTTGTAGTTAATATGAGCAAGTATCTTGTTCAATTGAACAGAAAGAGATTCACTTTCATCAGCTATAAGATAAACTGGAGAAAGAGAACAATTGCAAATAAAATCTAAGTAATAAACATTCCCACTCCTAGTGCCTAAGAGAATGATCTCTAAGTCAATTGACTTCTTGATCAAGCACTTGTCATTATCGAATCCAATGACAGAGCCTAAATCATATAGTTGACTTATGCTTATAAGGTTGTGTTTGTTGGAACAATCTTATTACTAATTTGGGCTAGGATCACTATCTGCTGACTAGGATCAAGTTGACCCCAATGTATAGTCAATGGGTCAAGAGTTTAGGATGTTAGAACTCAAGAAAGTATTCAGGTTCTGCGTTCGACGAACTCCATACTGGGTTCGACGAATGACTTGCTCTCTGGGTTCGACGAACGGCTTGCTCTCTGCGTTCGACGATCGGCTTACATTCTGCGTTCGACGAACGTCTTGTTCTCCAGCTCGACGCTCTCAATTCTCAAGCCAGTCTCAACGGTCGACGATTTTATCAAGTCTCAGTGGTCGACGATTTTATCAAGTCTCAGCGGTCGACGATTTTATCCAGGCTCAGCGGTCGACGAAATTATCCAGGCTCAGCGGTCGATGAATTTGCTCAGTTAAGCGGTTGACGAATTCCTCAGTTCGACGAACTCCAGTCTGCGTTTGACGAATCTTTATCAGATGTTCAGATCGACGAAAGATCTTCTCAGCTCAACTATTCAACTCTTCTAGAGCAAAGTTAAATTGAGGTCGACGAACTCAACATTGTGTTTGACGAAAATGTTGAGATCGACGAAAATGTTGTGATCGACGAAATTTGTTGAGATCGACAAAAATTTCTCTACAGCAGATTTATTTCAGCCAGATTATATTATTCTATTCTCTGATCTCAGATCACTTCAGCAACGGCACTTTTATATCAGATAAGTAAGGATAATATATTTCCTTTATTATATTCCTTTCCATCTCTTCCCGAGAGAAAATAGCCGTTGACATTTAATAGAAAAGGAACATTTCACGGAAATGGAAAAGGATATACGGCGTGTCAGATTTACAGTTCCCAGAATATTTATTACAGATTATTCTTTCCTTTCTCAGATGATTTGAATTTCAAATCATAGATATTTTATTAAAAAGGAATAAGGAAGCAGATACAACTTACAGTTTTTACAACAGCATCAGTACAGAACATATCAAGAATAACTGTACAGAGAAAAAGCAAGAAGAAAGTTACAGGAAGAAAGAAAGAACAAAAGTTTATACAGATCATCTTCATCTTCTTCCTCAAGCAGCAATTTCATTTCTCTGAGAACAACTTCAACACCTTCTCTCAGATCTCAGATGCAAGTTCAGATCTTCAAAAGAGCAACAAAAATCTGAAAAACTTATTCTTCCAGATTAATCAGCTACAGGAAGATCATTTTATTCAAGAGAAGGCTTCCATCATCTACTGTCAAACATTTTATATCAGACAGAGGAGCTTTTCACCATCAAATCCACTAGAGTCTTCTCTCAGATTGTTGATAGAGAAGAACATTCTGACTTTCTTATCCCCTTTTGTACAGGGTTATAACTCACTTCAAAAGTTAAACCCTTGGTGGCAGGGCACCTGATCAAAACCTGTGGTTTGGTTAGAGTACCTGATCAAAAGCTCCCTTGGTGTGTGGACACCTGATCAAAAAACCCTTGGTGATAGGGCACCTGATCAAAAACCTAGTGGATCCTACCAAGTGTGGTAGAAGAGTAGACGTACCCAGGTTTATTGGGGAACTACTATAAAAATTCCTTGTGTCTCTGTGCTTGTGATTTTCTGTGTTGTTGTGATGTGCTGATTTGTTTTTATTTATTTTATAAATCACTCTGCTATACACATATATATATATATATCACTTATTTAATTTCTCTATAAAATTAAGGGAAAAGTTTTTAATACTCTATTCACCCCCCTCTAGAGTAAATATAAGATCTAAACTCTCCTTCAATTGGTATCAAAGCAAGGTTGATTATATTAATCACTTTCAACTGATACTCAATTGCACTTTCAATTGGTATCAGAGGGTAGTTGATTTTTATTTACAGGCTAACACCTGAATCATAAAGATCAATTAGATCTTAATTTATTTTAAAGTTTTATTTTCTAAAAGCTCATGGCACAAAACAAAGAATATTGTAGCACAAGACCTCCTATGTGCAATCTCAGTAAGTTTGCACTATGGAAAGCAAGGATTAGATTATATATGAATGCTATTGATGAAGATATTTTCAATGTCATTTTGACAGGACCTTCAACTTCATCAACATCAACAGATGCTCAAAAGATGCTGAAAAGTGCTGATACCAAAGCTATGGACATATTAGCTCAATCAATATCAAATGACATTTATCAAAGAGTTGCTGATTGCACTTCAGCAAGAGGCATCTGGAACTTCCTCACAAGGATGGTAGATGAACCTTCTTCTACTTTCTGTATTTATGATACAGAACCATCATCTAGTCAAAGTGAAGAAGAAGAACAAAAGACTAGAGATTTCTGCATGATGGCCATATATGGGTCAAACCACAACTCAGATGCAGAATGTGAATCTGATGAAAATGAGAGTTCTGCAGAAGAGTCAGAGTCATCATCCAGTTCATCTGAAGATGAAAATAATGCAAATGACAAAGATCAGTGCTTGATGGCCATATATGACTCATACAATGATTCAGATCATGCATCTTCATCCAGTTCCAGTGATGATGAAGATGATGCAGATGAAAGAACCTTTTGCATGATGGCTATCAATGCCTCAGCAAACAATTCTGAAGAATCACGATCTGAAAATGATGCAGATCAGGTAGTATCTAACCTTAATTTTAATTCCACTGATTTCAAAGATGATTTTAAAATTCTCTGCTTAGATTTAATTGAATCTGAGAAAGAAATCACATCTTTCAGAATAAAGTTAACAGAAATAACCAGTTTAACTTCTGAAAATAATAAATTTAAAGAAGATTTAAAAATATCAGAACAAATTATTTATTTGAAAAATAATTCAACTAAAGCTGAAATCTTTGAACAAACTCTTAATAAGAAAATATCAAATTAATGAATATTACAAGCACTAAAAATGCCAGATTAAATGGCAGCAAACATAGCTTAAGATTTTCATCTAATATATCTCATATTCTAAAAGAAAAATACTTTAACTACATCTACAAAATTAGTATCTGCTAAGGAAAAAGAAGTAACAGAAAAATTAATAAAAATTATTACAATTTTATGTGTTCAACAAAATTCGTCGAACAGAGATCGACGAAATCAAATGGCATCGTCAAACGTAGATCGACGAAAGCTGAACACAGAAATAAAACATTATCTTCTTATAATCAGAGTTCAACGAATCAAAGTTCAACAATATTCGTCGAACCAAGATCGACGAAATCAAATGACTTCGTCGAACGTAGATCGACGAAAGTCAAACACAAAAATTAAACATAATTTTCATGTAATCAGAGCTCAACGAATCAGAATTCAACAAACTCTGAACACAGAGAATGTATATAACTATTCATTAATCAGAGATCAAAGAAATCACTGCACTTTGTCAACCCGAGATCGACAAAATAAGAATAGTTTATCAAACATATATCTTAATGATTATCAAGAAAAATTTAAATTAGTATCAAACATATATTTTAATGATCATAAAAGAAAACTTTCAATTGGTATCAGAAATCAGATTTTAAAGATTTTAATTGGTATCAGAAATCAAATTTTTAATTGGTAAAAGAAATTTTCAATTGGTAAAACACTTAACAGATAAGGCCAATATAATTAACTAAGGCAATACTTAAACCTATTGAAAATCTTTTAACTCCAATTGTAATCAAACAAAAAGTTATAGGATTCAATTGAATTTCTTTCTTAAAAACAAAGTCAGATAACTTCATGTTCCTACAGATTTTCTCAGGATCATCAAGATTTGAGTATTCTACTCTAGTTGCATTGATTAGAAATGATCATGGCACTGAGTTTTGAATCTCTTCTGATAAGAGAATTCTGTAAGAAGGAAGGTATCAGGCAATGTATCTTTGAGAAGATAAGAATTCCTTAGAATCCATTAAAAGCTGTAGCAATTCATCATATTAATATAATCCTATTGAAACAAAATCAAGTAGGATATTTTTTCCTTCTAATAAAGCATATATGGTTTATAACAAATCCTCTCTTAAAATAAAAGAGTCCATGCATTGTTGGAACTAACCTATTAAATAAGGAGAGGAACACCACCTCTACCAGAGACATTTTGCAGGTATCAAGGTCACTTTCAATTGGTATCATACTATCAGAGACCTCAACTGATATTAGAGGACTTTCAATTGGGATCAAACTATCAGTTGCAGAAATAAAAGAAAGTGTTTACACTCTCAAGACAGAGAATGCAAATAAAATTGCAAGTTCAATATCAGAAAACCATGACTTTCAATTGGTATCAAAATCAAAGCTTACCTTTCAATTGGTGTCAGAATCAAACCCTCGGTAGTTGATAATAAAGGAATGGGTGCACACCCTTAAGACAAAGAATGAAATAACATTATCAGATCAAATTTCTGGAAATCAGATTGCATCCTTCCCTACCTCCCATCAAATGTCCCTTCTTCAAGGGGCCTAGCTTCAGGCCTTCCTGAAACTAGGCAGAGGGAGAATTTCTATGAAGAAGCTCCATATGATGCAGTGTTTTGCTCAGGGGGAGTTGTTCTATGAACTAGGCAGGGGGAGAAAGCTGAAGAAACTCCTTTATGATAGGGGGAGTTGTGTTATCAAGAGGAAATGTTGTATAAAGAAACATATTTTCAGTCCTTGAAGAAGCTTACAACAGTTTGCAGATTTAGGGGAAATGTTGCAATTTCAATTATGACAGATAGCATATTCAGATTATAAAGATTCAGTTCAGATCAACAAATTCAGAAAGCTGAAATATAGCAGATACAAGCTCAGCTAATCAGAAAGTCAGAAAGCAAGAACTCAGTTAAGACAATATCAGAATTCAGAATACAGATGTCAGAATTCAGAGAAAGATCAAAGGTTCTTTTTATTAGTTTTATTTTCAATGTAATGTTTTAGAACTCAGAGTATCTTAATTTTATATCTGATGAAATATTTAAAATCTATCAGATATATATGCTTTGTTGTTCTGTTGTTGTTTTGTTTGTTTTAATTTTTTTGTCAAATAGTGTCCTAACCCAAATAGGGGGAGATTGTTGGAACAACCCTATCACTGATTTGGGCTAGGATCACTATCTGCTGGCTAGGATCAAGTTGACCCCAATGTATAGTCAATGGGTCAAGAGTTTAGGCTGTTAGAACTCAAGAAAATATTCAGGTTCTGCGTTCAACAAACTCCATACTGGGTTCGACTAACGGCTTGCTCTCTGGGTTCGACAAACGGCTTGCTCTCTGCGTTCGACGATCGGCTTATATTCTGCGTTCGACGAACGTCTTGCTCTCCAGCTCGACGCTCTCAATTCTCAAACCAGTCTCAGCGATCGATGATTTTATCAAGTCTCAGCGGTCGACAATTTTATCCAGGCTCAGCGGTCGATGAAATTATCCAGGCTTAGCGGTCGATGAATTTGCTCAGTTCAGCGGTCGACTAATTCCTCGGTTCGATGAACTCCAGTCTGCGTTCGACGAATCTTTATCAGATATTCATATCGACGAAAGATCTTCTCAGCTCAACTATTCAACTCTTCCAGAGCAAAGTTAAATTGAGGTCGACGAACTCAACATTGTGTTCGACGAAAATCTTGAGATTGACAAAAATGTTGAGATCGACGAAATTTGTTGAGATCGATGAAAATTTCTCTACAGCAGATTTATTTCAGACAGATTATATTATTCAATTCTCTTATCTCACATCTCTTCAGCAACGACTCTTTATATTAGATAAGTAAGGATAATATATTTCCTTTATTATATTCCTTTCCATCTCTTCCCAAGAGAAAATAGCCGTTGACATTTAATAGAAAAGGAACATTTCACAGAAAAGGAAAAGGATATACGGCGTGTCAGATTTACAGTTCCCAAAATATTTATTACAGATTATTCAATTCCTTTCTCAAATGATTTGAATTTCAAATCATAGATATTTTATCAAAAAGGAATAAGGAAGCAGATACAACTTACAGTTTTCACGACAGCATCAGTACAGAACATATCAAGAATAACTGTACAGAGAAAAAGCAAGAAGAAAGTTACAGGATGAAAGAAAGAACAAAAGTTTATACAGATCATCTTCATCTTCTTCCTCAAGCAGCAATTTCATTTCTCTGAGAACAACTTTAACACCTTCTCTCAGATCTCTGTTGCAAGTTCAGATCTTTAGAAGAGCAACAAAAATCTGAAGAACTTATTCTTCCAGATTAATCAGCTACAGGAAGATCATTTTATTCAAGAGAAAGCTTCCATCATCTACTGTCAAACATTTTATATCAGACAGAGGAGCTTTTCACCATCAAATCCACTAGAGTCTTCTCTCGGATTATTGACAGAGAAGAACATTCTAACCCTTCTTATCCCCTCTTGTACAGGGTTATAACTCCCTTCAAAAGTTAACCCCTTGGTGGTAGGGCACCTGATCAAAAACCTGTGGTTTGGTTAGAGCACCTGATCAAAAGCTCCCTTGGTGTGTGGACACCTGATCAAAAACCCCTTGGTGATAGGGCACATGATCAAAAACCTAGTGGATCCTACCAAGTGTGGTAGAAGAGTAGATGTACCCAAGTTTATTGGGGAACTACTATAAAAATTCCTTGTGTCTCTGTTCTTGTGATTTTCTGTGTTGTTGTGCTGTGCTGATTTGTTTTTATTTATTTTATAAATCACTCTGCTATACACATATATATATATCACTAATTTAATTTCGCTATAAAATTAAGGGAAAAGTTTTTAATACTCTATTCACCCCCCCCCCCCCCCCTCTAGAGTAAATATAAGATCTAAACTCTCCTTCAGTGTTGCAACCTTCAACATAAGATACCCTTGTGATAGAGATTATGCCATTGGTAATCATACTATATCCTTTGGTGACTCCTTTTTCAGAACCTCCAAAGATAACTTTAGGTCCATTCATCACAACATTGTAATCCTGCAGAAGACTTCTGGTACCTGTCATGTGTCTTGAGCACCCACTATCCAAGTAGGTTGGTATTTGAACTATCCTGCTGCAGCCTTTGCACGAAAGCTCTTCTTAGTATTAGGCACATTGGGATTGTGCCAACAATCTATGGCAAAGTGTCCCACCTTACCATAACACCAACATTCATGAATGTTGTACCTTCTCTTCTAAAAATTCTTGGAGGTGGAGAGAGCATCAACATGATTATGTTCAGGGGAGAAGACAACAACATTCTTCCTATTCCTGTCAGCAATAATCTGGTTGAATGACTGTCTATGGTCAGTCATAGCAGTCTTTGTCTGAATGACATCATCTTTTCTTGGCTTGGCAGCTAGGCAAGATTTGATGGCATCAGACTCTGAGCTGTTAGACTTAACTACAAGCTTGACAGCAGCCAAGTGTTTTTCTCGGAGGGATTTGGAAGAGACTGCTTCCTCATTATTGAATGAATGGGCTGAGGTACCAAAAACAAATGGTCCAGAATGGGCCATTTGAATTTCTTCATGGGGAGCTTTCAAAGTACTCATCCGCATGCCCTTTCTTCTACTATAGTGAGGAGTATTTCCCTCATCCCATTCTTCCAGTGACCAAACATGTTGTCATGGTCATACATGTTGGAGGGAAGCAACACCTTTTGAAAGGTGGTATGCGGCTTAGCCTTAGTCTTGCCCTTTCCTCCATTCCCATCACCCACTGTCACATTATTGAAACTTAGTCCTCTCCTATTAGTTTGGGAGGAGAAGGTGTCAATGATGGGTAGTACAAATTTGGGTTTGGAGAATTGACCCACTTAGCTTTTCTCTTTGAGAAGCTTCTCCTCAAGGTCCTTGATGACCATGTTCTTTTAGCTGATGGTGCTTGATTGGACTATTGTAATGCCCTTGAGTTGGCTTATCTCTCTACTCATCTGAGCCACCTGGGTAGATGTCTTAGTGCAATCTTGCTTAGCCAGCTGAAGGGAAGCAATTTCTTGAGCTTGCCTCTTGGCTTGCTTCTTGCACCTTTTCAGAGCTTCCAAAACAACATCATACTTGTCAATCAATTGATTGACATCCACTTCAGGTTATGAACCATTTTCATCATTTGATGAGCATGCTTCAGAATCTGGCATTGACTCATAATCAGAAGAAGGGAAATGAGTAGATACCTTATCAGGATTGCCTGACTTTCTTCATCATCATCTGTTATGGCCATTAAGCCATGATGTTCCCTATCATCTTCATCCTCCTCTATGTCACTGTCTGAGTATGACAGAGGGGCCATGATGCCAACTTTAGCAGCAGCAAAGTCCTCATCTTCTTCAGTTGTAAACAACCCAATGTAGGCTTCTTCTGAATCTGAATCTGAGGATGATGACTTAGATTCACTCCAACTTTTCTCCTTCTTTGCTAGGAAGGATTTTTCACCCTTCCTTCCCTTCTAGTGATGAGGTTTCTTCTCACCTCTTTCCTTTTTTTTGACTGGACAGTCGGCTATGACATGTCTAGGCTTGCTACAGCAATAACATATCACAATATTTGAAATATGTTTAACATGTTTAGGATCATACCTGTCACCCTTGGGGTGCCGTCTATCTGATCTGTTGTGATCCTTCTTGGGGTGTGAGGAGGAGGAAGGTTTGTTCTTCCACTGCTTCCTCCTCATCAGCTTCTTGAAGTGCCTTGAGAAGGCAGTAAACTCCTCATCAGATGAGCTGCTGTCTGATGTGCTGGGCTAGAATTTTCTTAGCCAACATCCCTTCTTAGTGGAGAAGGCATCCTTGCTTTGCTCTTCTTATAGCTCTCAGCTTTTAGAGACACAACCCTCTCCCTTGCATGAGGCCTGGTGGATGTGTCCTCCTTTTTTCTTGCAGATAGCTGCATCTCATAGGAGAGCAACTTTCCAAACAATGTATGGTGCGGAGTCTCATCCAGATTTGCCACCTCTCTGATGTCACAAATCTTTGTATCCCAATCTCTAGTTAGAGATCTCAGGAATTTATCATTCATCTCATAATGAGTGAAGACCCTTTTGTTGGGAATAACTCCTTGTTATTTAACTTAACAAATTACTTATAAGTGATTTTACCTTCTAGGTTTATTACCTTATTGTACAGAAAGGGTAAACTGATCATTAAATGTCTTAGGATGTCACACTCAACCTAGAGTGTCAGGGACAAGTCAAAATAATCACAAAACAAGTTGAGTTAAGACGTACGTCGAATAAAAGTCGACGCAACTTTGATTGGATATCAACGTAACTCTGACTTGAAGTCGGAGCAGATCATTCAGTCTGTCAAAGTATAAAGTCAAGTCGACACAATGTCGAAAGGATCTCGACGCAGGAGGATGAGCCAGTCGAATCTATCTGAGAAGTCAACGCAATGTCGACTACAGTTCGACGCAGAAGTTAAGAGATCAAGTCCAATGCTTCAACTCGACGGGTATGTCGATAAGATATCGACGTAACGTCGACATCTGAGTTTATCCAAAGCTAAGAAGAAATTTAAAGCCACGACGATAAGAACTCAGAGGTGCGTCGACATGAAGATTGATGAAGTCGACGCAGCGTCGATTACAGTCTGAAAAAGAAAGTCTTTCCCGCTGTCTCTCTAACACCTTTTCAGAAGGACCACCAGATTGATGGTAGCTCTCCAATGGCTCGTTTGTTGCCAAAAAAGAAATGAAGCATTTCCACAAGGGCAAAAACATTCTTGGAATGTTTTTCAAATATGATGGACGGTTCGGGAACAAAAGAAGAAAGAAGAATTAATGTACCCAATCAGAATTCCTTCTGAGTGCTGTCCAAAATTAGAAAGAAATTCAAAACTCAATGATGGACAATAAGTAAGTAGAGATGAGAAGAAAATAATGGTGCATTCATTACAAAAATCTGGGCTGTCGATTAGGGTTTTCTCTTTTTCTTCCTCCTTCAACCCTAAGAGATACATACAAAAATCAAGTGCACTCTCTACACAGGAAATATATAGGGCTGCTTCTTCTTCTACATCTTACAGCAGCCAGATTACAAGAAGCTTATAGAGAAAAGGATCTAGAAACATAACCCTTACAAATCATCACAATCATAAGCAAGGGTTCATCATCAACAGATCTTGTGAAAGAAAACAGAAGCTAAACTTGAGAAAAGTTTCTAAAGAATTCTGAGAACAGAATTCTTTATTTTCTACTTCCTTATTTCTTCTTACTCTATTCTACTACTGTAATAGAGTTTTAAGAATCCCTCTTCCAAAGGATTCAGTGGTTGAATATCTCCTTATCAAAAGATCTGAGTGGTTCAAGATTTCCTTATCAAAAGATCTTTGGTTTTAAGAGTCTCCTTATCAAAAGACTCAGGCACAGGTTGTGCAATCCTACCAGGGAGGCAGAAGAGAGGACTACCCACATCTTGCATCTCCTGGTTTTTCATTTTCTGTATTCTCCCTGTTATAGCTTACTGCTTTTTTGTTTGAATATTTACTGGACTTAATTTATTCTGCACCTTGGTGTTGCTGAAGCATAATCCTTTGGTATTTTTATTGTATGCTCAGTTAGGATAGAAATGATTTTAAATCTCTATTCACCCCCCCCCCCCCCCCCCCCCCCTCTAGAGAATTCTCAGAGGCACACTATGTACTTTCAATTGGTATCAGAGCTAGGTTGATCATTAAAAGGTTAACACCTTGATCAAACGATCTCCTACTCTCACTTATTCATTTTTAAAGTAATTAAAAGTATTTTTAAATAAAATGAGTTCTAAGGATTATGCATTTGTTGGGATTTCTACATACCATTCATAATGATAAGAGCATACCAGATATGCGCAGTGGAAGAAATACAAGAATAACCCAAAGAGCAAGGAACTTGCGGATTTCATGAATCAAGAGATTAGGAAAGCAAAATGTGATATACCTTTTGGGGATTGAGTCAATACTCAACCAAGATGCTCCAAGAAGGAATCTGGTAGACGAACTTCGAGCTCCAAGCACCGAAATGTATCGGCCCTCTACAGAGATCCACATAAGGAAGGAGAAACCCAATGCCTTGTCGCACAAGGTATGAGTCGGAGAAGAATAGCCCTCTGCGTCCCCACGAACTGCTAGGTCCGTTGAAGGGGAGGCAGCGACGGTCGGCGGCGATGAGGTCGGCGGACGGAGCGAGAGCGATCGAAACACTTCTGTCTTCGGCTCTTCAGAAATCACGAAAAGGCTCGATCTTATTGAGAAGACCTAATCTCGTTCCTTTTATACGCAAGGCATAAAATAGGCTATCCGCGGACCAGAGGAAGAACAGAACATTTCTGCAAGGATTTAAATTCATCGAATACATAATAATTCGACTAAACGCTTTAGACGAATTATCATATTCGACTATATACATTCGACGAATTGTCTCAAATTCGACTAAACGCTTTAGACGAATTCGAACAGTAGTTTCGACTAAACAATTTAGACGAATTATCATATTCGACTAAATACATTCGACGAATTGTCATATTCGACTAAACCATTTTGACGAATACGAATAGACGAATTGACATACTTTTGTCTAAACCCTTTAAATGAATTCGACGATATAAATCCATTCGTCGAAACACTTTCACCGAATTTGCCAAGTCCTAAAGAATTCGTTGAAACCATTTCGACGATTCTTCAAGAGGACTTGTTTCCCGTTTGAGACATTCTCAATTCAATTCTGAACAGTCATAGGATTGGTCCTTCACTCATATCCAATATGAGTGAGGCCAACACTATCCTTTCTATAACTTCTCCAAACACTTTTATGTGCGACCCTGTAGGCTCATATTGCGTCGGCAGTAAGACTAACTGTTGATTGCTTTGAGATCACCTCAGAAACTCCAACAACATCAACAAGACCTCTAGTGTGTAATCTGAATAAGTTTACACTCTAGAAGGCCAGAATAAAGTTGTATATGAACTCTATTGATGAGGACATTTTTGATGTTATCATTTCAGGTCCTCAAGCCCCATACAATAAAGATGCCAGTGGATCTTCAACGTAGGAACTTGTGTCCAAGGCTGGGTGGATAAACTGAAAAGAAGCCGAAGGCATAGGATGCTAAAGCAATGAACATTCTGGTATCCACCATGTCAGATGACATCTTCCAGAAGGTACCTGACTGTCAATCAGCCAAAGAGATCGGGGAATCTCTTTCTAGAATGGTATAAGGAAGTTCTGATGAAATAAAGGACAGGAAGTCCCTTCTCATATCCCAATATGAGAACTTTCAAATGAAAGCTAATGAATCTGTTGCTGAGATGTATGTGTTAGGATCATTGCCCACAATGTCCTAGATTTGGAGAAGTCCACTCCTAAGTCAAAGATATATCTCAGAATGTATTTGATATTCTCTCTAGAATCAATGTGCAGGAGATCAGGTCAGGCTAAATGCTCATGGAATTCATCCAAGTTCACAAGCGTCGAGACATCATACATCGCTCGACGCCTGTGACCCAGAAGCGTTGACTCATGTCCACTGCTCAAATAGATAAGGTCGCCGATGATGTTCTGAGACCAAGTTTGGAAGCGTCGAGCCAAGTTATATCACTCGACGCCATGCGAAGAGAAGTGTTGACTAAACTTCAGTCAGCTCAGCGCAAATAAGAAGAGTTGAGATATGAAGGATTAGTTAAGAAGCGTCGAGCCTCTGTATGTTGCTCAACTTCTACAGATAAAAAGCGTCGACTAGGTGATGATTGCTCAATGCCTAAGAAGGAGGAGTCGAGAGCTTCAGTCTAAGTAGTATGCGTCGAGTGTCTACATATCGCTCGATGCCTAATGGAAAAAGCATCGACAGAGATGCTCAGTGCTCAACGCCTCTTCTATAAATACTCTGAACTGAGGAATATCTTCTATAGCTAGCTGAGCCTTTATTTCTTCAGAAGACATTGAAGACCGTTGAAGACTTAACGTCATGCTGACGTGGAGGAGTGTAACAGACGTTGCAGATGGTGGGCTATAAATAGAAGGCATGACCTATGGGTTATGTAGTTAAGTTAGTTTTTCCTATCTTTAAAAAGCCATTATTGTCTCCATCAGTTTGAGGGAAAGTTTGAGAATGTTTCTGAAGAAGTCATCTTCCCTTTCAGAACCAATCTAAATTGAAGATTTAATTCAGCAATCTGGTGCTGATACATCTTTCTGAAAGAAGAAGATCAAGAAGGAAGAATCTGTCTTCCTAAGAAGAAGAACAGCCATCATAGCCTGTCGAATCAAGAAAATCATTTGCTGCTGCTGTTCTATTGAAGATTTCTGTCTGATCATTCAGGCGGATCAAGAAGACTCAACAATCTGAAATCTGAGTCTAAGTATTTGTTATTCTCTTTATAAATTCCTGTAGGATCTGAGTTGTTAGATTTGAGTGTAGGATCTGTCAAGGATCTGAGTTGTAAGATCAGGTGTGATCTGAGTTGTAGGATTCAGGGGTGAATCTGAGCTGTAGGCCTAGTTATAAAGGCTGAGGTAGGATCTGTGAGATCTGAGTTTGTAAGATATGCTGAGATCTGAGAGAGTAAGATCTGTGAATCTGAGACTGTAAGATCTGTTGTGATCTGAGCTGTAAGACCTGTTTGTGGTCTGAGATCTGGAGGAGCTATAAACCCTATCTAGCACACTGCTAGAAGGGGAGAAGGGGGAAAGTGGATTACCCAAGATAAGGGGAACCACTATAAAAATCTGTGTGTCTTTTTCTGTGTGTGATCTTATTTCTTGAAAGCTCTGATCTGTTTTATCTTGATTATAATCAAGAACTGCAATAGTTTTTAAATAACCTATTCACCCCCCTTTAGGTGATTAGCTACCCTTAATTAAAGTCTTTCAAGTGGTATCAGAGGGTTGTTGTTCAAGAAAAGGTTTAACAGCCTGAACAAGATCTTCTAAGGGTAGATTTCTGAAGTCGTGATGGCTAATACAGAAGGAAGCAAATAATTCACATCTTTGAAGCTTCCAATTTGCAGAAAAGAAAATTTTGGGATTTGGAAAGAAAGGGTCAAACTTTTCATGGAAGCATCTGATCCTAGGATTTACATAACTGTTCTAGAGGGACCTTTTGTTCCTATGAAAGTTTCATTTGCAGATGGAAGTATAAAGACTCCTAAAACCTATTCAGAGATGACCAAAGATGAAGTGATTCTGGCCTCCATGGATAAGAGAGCTCAGAACATCATTTTTAGTGCTATTGAGGATTCAACTTTCCAAAACTTAGTCCATTGCAAAACTGCCAAAGAAATATGGGAATCTCTCATTGTCTATATGGAAGGGACTGAAGAAGTCAGAGATGATAGGAAGTCACTTCTAAATCAGCAATATGAAGCCTTCAGACAAGACAAGAAAGATTCAATAGCAGTCTGCTATGAAAAATTCTTCAAAATTGTAAATGGTCTAAAAACTTATGGAAGAACTTTCACAGATTATGAGCTGAATGATAAATTCTTAAGATCACTGAACAAAGAATGGGATATCAAGATCTGTGCAATCAGAGAAATGGGAAATCTGGGAAACATTCAGCCACAGAATTTATATGGGAAACTCTTATCCCATGAACTTCATTTGAATACAAGAAAAGCTGAGGAAGGACACAGCAGGGAAAATCCTATTGCTCTGAAAGCAGAAAGCTCCAAGAAAAGCAAAGAAAGAATGTCATTATCCCCCAGGATTCCATCTGAATCAGAAGAATCAGAAACCAGTAATTCTGATTCTGAAATATCAGATGGTGAATTGGCACTCTTTACCAAACAGCTAAAAAGA
Organism: Dactylorhiza incarnata; assembly: GCA_033032865.1. Classification (NCBI taxonomy): domain Eukaryota; kingdom Viridiplantae; phylum Streptophyta; class Magnoliopsida; order Asparagales; family Orchidaceae; genus Dactylorhiza; species Dactylorhiza incarnata. Next base: position 496,442 of record JAWHQI010000160.1, on the reverse strand, counting down.
ATGTTGAGAAGAAAACAACACTGGAAAACTATACCCTCTCAGTTATCCAGATCTAAGAAGCACTCAAATTCTTCAGAGGGATTCAAACAAGACTCCAAGAAGGTCAGGTACAACTCTAAACACAATAAAATTAATTCAGAAGAAATTGTGTGTTTTGGTTGCAGGAAATTAGGACACATGATTGCTGATTGTCCTTCAAAGAGAAAGAACAACAAGAAATCTGATGAAAGGAGGCACAAATCTGACAAGAGACATGAGAAGAGTCTAATAACCAAGAAGGGCAAAGTCACTCTTAGTGACAGTGAATCTCAGTCATCAGACTCAGATAGTGAGGAGGCACTCATAGCTCTAATGGCTGCCAATGAAAATGAAGACAGTCTAAATCATTGATCTATGATAAGAGCCCCACTATCAAGATCTGATAGTGAAGAGAATGAGGAAGAAAATGCAGGACTCATGGCACTGAGTGGTCAAGAAGATCGGGAGACAACTACTGATATAAAGGTACTTGTTAAAACTCCTCTATCTGATTCTGATTCTGAACCTGAAATAGATTCATTTTCTTCTGATGAAAATGACTCACAATCTAAACTTCATGTAGATGAAATTATTGAGAAATATCAATTACTTCTTAAAGCACTTAAGAAGAGCAAAAGACATAATAAAAGATTACAAAAAAAAATATCTGATTTAAAGCAAACTGATTCTCAAAACTCTGAGACAGCTGAGAGGCTGAATCAGACAAGCAAAGAACTTAGCAAACTAAAAGTCATGTCTATTATTCACATACAGACTTTGTGCACCAAGGAAAAGTTAATAAAAGAACTTGAAGCAAAACTCCTAGCAGAAAGGAAACTTGTAGCAAAGTTCTCAAAACCACAAACTATTCTTCCTATAATAGACACATTTTCTGCACAATACAGATATGGCATAGGATATGATAGGAATGCAAATAATATCCCTAAAAGTAATGACAAGGCATCTATGCAACCTTTAAAATTTAACAAAGCCATGCCTATCACAAATAAGCATGATCAAAAGGGTGTGCATAAGTTTTATAAGGGTGAGTGTTCTAAAAGCAAAGATGATTCAATTCAACCAAGTAACAATAATGCCAAATCACTATGCAAAGAAAAAGTATTAACTCATCACGACTCCTTTGTACTTAAAGCAAATACTAAATTCAAAAGAAAGGAACTAAGACTTGAAGTGAAAACCACTGCTGTCAAGAAAACAGAACCAGTAAAAGTTACTAAAACAACTTACATAGCTCCTTTGAATATATCAATTAAGCAAAATATGAGTCAACATAAAGAAGTAAGAAGACCTCCAAGGAGATATAACAGATATGAATGCTGGTGCTGTGGAAAGGTTGGACATTTTGCTCTTGACTGTTGGTTCAATCCAACTGTTCCAAGATTCAACTCTAGGAGACCAGTACTCAGACCTATGGCAACTCTCACAGCACCAAGGATTATTCAACAACTGAATGTTCCAGCTCATACTGACAAGGTTCTAGGACCCAACTTCGTGTGGGCTCCTAAGAAAAGGTAATTTCTTTTTGCAGGGTTGTCCAAAGACCAATCAACTTCCTATCTAGTACTTGGACAGTGGGTGCTCTATGCACATGACAGGAATAAAAAGTCTGCTGAATGATTACACTCCTGTGAAGAATGGACCAAAGGTTATCTTTGGAGGGTCTGAAAAAGGTAAAACTAAAGGTTATGGTAATATCACAAATGGAATTATCACCATCACCAAAGTTGCTCATGTTGATGGATTGCAACACAATCTCATCAGCATAAGTCAATTGTGTGATATTGGGTATGACATTTCATTCCACAAAGATGAGTGCCTGATTAAGAAAGAGAATGAGATAATTCTCTCAGGCACTAGGAGTGGCAACATTTATTGCCTAAACTTTATATGTTCTGATCAAGTTAATTCCATATGCTTAGTAGCAGAAAATAAAGTTTCTAGTAGTGTTCTATGGCATAAAAGGTTAGCTCACATAAACTATAAGACTATAAATAAACTTATTTCAAAAGATCTAGTGAGAGCTGGGCCTAAGTGGAAGTGTGTGTAGGAGGGTCCATGCCATGCTTATCAAATGGGTAAGCAGACCAAGTCTTCCTTCAAACCAATTGGTGAGAAGGATTCCATTAGATGTCTATACCTACTTCACATGGATCTATTTGGACCAATGTCAACCCGTATCTTAGGAGGAAATTCATACACCCTTGTAATAGTTGATGATTATTCCAGATACACTTGGGCATTCTTTCTTAAACATAAGTCAGACACTTTAGAAATATTTACCAATTTTGTTAGGCAAATCACCAATGAAATAGGAAATTCTGTAGCCAAAATTAGAAGTGATCATGGGACTGAATTTCAGTCAGGTGCAATGACCAAATTTTGTGAAAATCTAGGCATTTAGAGTTCTCATCTCCTAGAACTCCCCAACAAAATGGGGTTGCTGAGAGAAGAAATAGAACCCTTATTGAAGCTAGCAGGAGTATGCTGAGTGATTCTTCTCTTCCTGAGTATTTCTGGGTTGAAGCTGTAAACACAGCATGCCATGTGCAGAATAGGGCTCTTATAAACAAAAGACTGGATAAGACCCCATATGAGTTGTTGAAAGGTAGAAAACCCACCTTAGCCTATTTCAAAATATTTGGTAGTAAATGCTTTGTATTAAATAATGGAAAGCACCATCTCACTAAATTTGCTGAAAAAGCACATGAGGCAATTTTTGTTGGGTATAGCTCTCAAAGTAGAGCCTATAGAATTTTCAACAAAAAGTCTAATAGGATAGAAGAATCTATACATGTTGTATTTGATGAAACCAGCCTTATTTATAAGGATCTGGGAAGTTTATCTAGTTGTGCAGGTTCTACACAGGAATTAAAGGAGATGAATATCAATGAACAGCACAATGGGGATAATGAAGAATCTAATGAGACTATAATTGTAACTATAGAGGATGAATCCCTAGCAGAAGACAATTATGAAGAACCTATTGCTGTTGAAGAACCACCACATCCAGAACCTCTAGAAGAACCTACTCAAACAGATGCACCAGAATCTCAAAGGGAAAATGAAAGGTGGAGGAATGCAACCAAACATCTGAAGGATCATCCAAAAGAACAGATCATAGGAAATCCAAATGATGGTGTGCAAACCAGAAGAGGAAACTCAATACATGAGGCTTTGCATCACAGCTTTCTATCCAAAATAGAACCTAAGAAGTTTGATGAAGCCAATAAGGACACTTCATGGATATCAGCTATGCAAGAAGAGCTAAATCAATTTGAAAGGTGCAAAGTCTGGATATTGGTTCCAAGACCAAAGAAATACAAAGTCATAGGGACCAAATGGGTATTCAGGAATAAGCTGGATGAAAATGGTGTGATCATCAAAAACAAAGCTAGGTTGGTTGCCCAAGGATATAGACAGGAGGAAGGCATAGATTTTGATCAAGTGTTTGCTCCTATGGCAATATTAGAGGCAATCAGATTATTCCTGACATTTGCAGCACACACTGGATTCATAGTCTATCAAATGGATGTAAAGTCAGCATTCCTTAATGGAACAATATTGGAGAAAGTATATGTTGAACAACCCCCAGGTTTTATTAACTCTTCTCATCCAAATCATGTCTATCTATTATTAAAAGCATTGTATGGTCTGAAATAGGCACCTAGAGCCTGGTATGAGACATTATCTAGATTTCTTATTGAGAACAAATTCTCAAGAGGAAAGATAGACAAAACATTGTTTCTTAGGATAGTTAAAGGTCACATTATTCTAGTACAAATATATGTAGATGATATAATATTTGGCTCTACTGATAATAATCTTTGCAAAAGGTTTGCAAACCTTATGCAAGGGAAATTTGAAATGAGCAGCATGGGTGAGCTTAAATACTTCTTAGGTCTCCAAGTGAAACAGTCTGAGGAAGGAATTTTCATTTCTCAGACCAAGTACACAAAAGAGATTATCAAGAAGTTTGGAATGGAAAATTCTAGTGTCATGAAGACACCAATGGCAACAAATATGTCACTGGACAAGGATGAAAAAGGGAAACCTATTGATGAAACCTTGTATAAAGGCATCATTAGCTCATTGCTCTACCTAACTGCTAGCAGGCCAGATATTATGTTCTCAACATGTGTATGTGCTAGATATCAAGTGAACCCTAAAGAATCTCATTACACTGCTGTCAAAAGAATCCTGAGATATCTGAAGGGCACTCTTAATCTTGGCCTTTGGTATCCTAGAAGCAATGACTTTGAACTAATTGGCTTTTCAGATGCTGATTTTGCAGGATGCAAAGAGGACAAAAAAAGTACATCAGGCACATGCCAATTCCTTGGCAAAAGACTGATATCTTGGAGTAGCAGGAAGCAGACCAGTGTGGCTATTTCTACAGCAGAATCTGAGTACATCTCAGCTGGAAACTGCTGTGCTCAGCTACTATGGATTCAACACCAACTCCAAGACTATAAAAGTTCAGCTAAGTAAATCTCCTCTATTTTGTGATTCAACTAGTGCTATTGCTATAGCTAATAATCCTGTATAACATAGCAGAACTAAGCACATAGAAATTAGATACCATTTCATTAGAGAACATGTAGAAAATGGAGATATCCCAATTGAATATGTCCCCACTGACAAACAAGTTGCTGACATATTTACTAAACCCTTGGATGAAACAAAATTCAATAACTTTAAAATTGAATTAGGTATGCTAAAAATGGATTAAAGTTGTATTAGATTAAATAAATGAAAATAATGTTTGTGTCCTAAAAAGTAAGTGGAGAAGTTATCTGGCGTCGAAAGAAGATACCTGGCGTCGACTGAAGATAAATGGCGTCGAGCGATCTCAACGCTTGTGCGAACATAGCTAGGCCGTCTCGATAGGGTAAATTTGAACCATTAGATCAATCTTGCCAAACAAGTTCGGCGCGCGGCTATTCATCTTCTTGAATTATAACTTCTATAAATAGGGAAGACACTTCGTTAGTGAATATGCCCTAGTTCTCTCAGTTCGAAATTAGCTGCCCTAGAAAATCTTTCCATCAATTCTTTCTCTCTTCGATCATCAACAACAATGCCTCCCAAAAGCAGTGAGTATCTCTATGAAGGAAGTGAACTTGTTCGAAATGGATTCCAATCAGCTTCATTGGAGATCAAATCAACAATCGAATTAATCTACAATGCAGGACTAGAATTTGTACTATCTGAATCAACTCTTATCTGGAAACGAGAGGTATTAGAGTTTTACTCCAATATAGTAATAGACTCCATCAATTCAAAGCTTAAGACCAGTGTGAATGGTAAGAAGATTAAGATCACTCCTTCAAGACTCGCTAAGGCACTAGAACTGCCTAGGTTAAAAAGCAATGAAAAAGAAGGAGAAGTGACCTCAGAACAGATTAAATTAGCACAAATCTGGTGCGGAAGTGAAACTTCGCGAGAAATCACTGGAAGTATTCTTAGAAAAGGAATGAATTCAAAACGAAAATTGCTAACAGACGTGATAGGAAAGGGCCTGTTGTGCAAGACTGGATCACATGACAAAATTTCCAGAAAAATGTTTATTCTACTAACAAGGATTATTCACTCTCTGAGAACAGATTGGGGGAGAGTGGTGTTTGATAGGATAGTTGAATGTATCCAAGTACCCAACAAGGGTAGGATATTGTCTTTGTATTTAGTAAAAGTCATTCCCGACTCTTTAAATAATAAACTTGGATCCAAGATAAACCACATGAAGAAAATGGATATTAGAATGATAGAGAGATGGGACAGAGTTTTATCAAATCCTCCTCCAACAGATCTTTCTCCCAAGCAGAAGAAAGTCAAGAAGCAAAAGAAGAAGAAGGTTTCTTCAAGTTCATCAAGCTCATCCTCTTCCAAAAGAAAAACTAGATCTTCTCCAATTCATGATCCAAACCTTATAACATCTGAAGAAGAAGAAGAAGGGAACAATCAAAGGGACAGTTCTCCTGATACACCAAAGGATGAGAATGAGAAAGAAAAGGATGAGAGTGAGAAAGGAGTAGAAGAAAGAGGAAGTATTCATGTATCCCCTGCTAGACTTGAAGGGATTTTTCAAAATGAGAGAGAGACTCAAGATGAGATTCCTGCTCAGAACAATTCTGAAATGAGCAAAGCAGCAGTTGAGGGGGAGGCTCAGGATGAGATCCCTTCTCAGGACAAAATTGATCTGATCAATGCAGAGATTGAGGGGGAGCCTCAAGATGAATTTCCAGCTGAAGATAATGCACCATTTGAGGGGGAGTCTTAGGCTGAGATCCCTGCTAAAGTGAATTATGTAGTTGATGCTATGGAGGTAGAAGGAGAGCCTGAAGCAACAAAGAAACCTGTTGAGAAGGTAATCAAGATAAAATCCTCTAGCTTCCATATGAGCCAGAGAAATGACTCTTTCATGAGAGAAGAAAGCAGTAGAAGTGCTGAAATGGAAAAGGAAATCAATGTGGATCTTGGTCCTATTCTACCTCAGCTGGAGGTGTTGCTTAATAATCAAAGAAGATTATTAGAACAGTATATTGAGGAGAATAATACAAAAATGAAAAATGAGGTAGATTTCCAATTGAAATTGGTTAGATTTGAAGTCAATCATCAGATATCTGCATTGAGAAAGGAGATGGTAAAGTTTTTCAAGAGAGCTGGTGCTTCAGTAGATTATACAACTGAACAACTTGATGTAATCAAAAAAACATCAAAGGTTCTTAAAGAGTCACAAGCTGGAATTACAAAGACAGTGGATGATGTTCAGACAAACCAAGGAATACCTAGTAGCAACATGCAAGTTTTGTATAAAGAACGGGTTGCACAGGTCTTGACAGGTACAAATAAGATTGAAGCTAGACTACAACAGCAGAATACTGATTTTCTGGCTAAAATTGATGAGAGCTCCACAGTTTTGAAAGATCAAGCAAAATTGCATGCAGACACCATAGATGACCATCTCTTTAAGGTAAAGAAAACCATTGAGAGTGGAATTAATCACTTGGAAGGACAAGTCAGATTTTAGAAGAATGTGATAAGAGATCATATTGTTGAAGAAGTCCTAAAGGGGGAGAGGTCAATGATTCAAGCTAGTTTTGAACATGCTGTGTGGACCTCAAACTCTACAACTCTTGGATATCCTCCCATAGACTATGAGAATGATCAAGCTTCTGAGACAAGGCCAGCTTCTCTTACTCAGGTTCAAAAGCAAATTGCTAAAATGTATAGTCCTGAAGATAAAAGCAAAAGAGAGCAATTTACTAGTGAGCAAGTTGAATCAAGTAAAAGAAAGTTCAGAGAAGAGGTTCAATCAAGGGTTGACTTTGAACATTGGTCTCCCTCTTCAAGAGAATTGATTCTGTCAGCATGGGAAGCTGTGAAAAGTAACCCAGAGGAAAGAGGAAAGTGGTATTCTGAAGCTGAATGGTTAAAGCATAGGGATCAAGAGGAACTGAAGATCAAATTTAAGGCTGACAAAATGGCTGGGAAGGTTTAGGCAAGAGATATGGAGCCAATCAGATACTTTCCAAAGCCATTTGGCTATTTCAAGAGAAGAAAGGAAGATGCTGAAGCACTTTCCAAAAGAGCCAAAAGAGGAATTGAATTCAAGGATCCTGAGCAGCTTTAGAAATTTTAATTTTTACTAAGTATTTTCAGAAGAATGTATTTGATATATTTTTGAACAATCTTGATGAATTCCCAGTGTTAACTATTTTTTGTCTTGATCATATATATAAATGTCTGTGATGTGATCTGTTTTCTCTTCATGACATGTCTTATTCTGAATTGCTTGTGTTTTTGCACTTATATGAAAAATCGTGTCTGAAATAATTTCTGTGGATAGAATGTTTTGGTAATCCAATTTTATAAGGAATTATATTACTTATTTTGATTACCTGTATAGAAATTAGAAAACATTGATTATCTTTGAAAAGAGAGATATATCATTGACTGAGATTATGACTTCTTCAAATAGGGGGAGATTGTTGGGATCATTGCCCACAATGTCCTAGATTTGGAGAAGTCCACTCCTAAGTCAAAGATATATCTCAGAATGTATTTGATATTCTCTCTAGAATCAATGTGCAGGAGATCAGGTCAGGCTAAATGCTCATGGAATCCATACAAGTTCACAAGCGTCGAGACATCATACATCGCTCGACGCCTGTGACCCAAAAGCGTTGACTCATGTCCACTGCTCAAATAGACAAGGTCGCCGCTGATGTTCTAAGACCAAGTTTGGAAGCGTCGAGCCAAGTTATATCACTCGGCGCCATGTGAAGAGAAGTGTCGACTAAACTTCAGTCAGCTCAGCGCAAACAAGAAGAGTCGAGATATGAAGGATTAGTTAAGAAGCGTCGAGCCTCTGTATGTTGCTCGACTTCTACAGATAAAAAGCATCGACTAAGTGATGATTGCTCAATGCCTAAGAAGGAGGAGTCGAGAGCTTCAGTCTAAGGAGTATGCGTCGAGTGTCTACATATCGCTCGACGCCTAATGGAAAAAGCGTCGATAGAGATGCTCAGTGCTCAACGCCTCTTCTATAAATACTCTGAACTGAGGAACATCTTCTACAGCTAGCTGAGCCTTTATTTCTTCAGAAGACATTGAAGACCGTTGAAGACTTAACATCATGCTGACGTGGAGGAGTGTAACAGACGTTGCAGATGGCGGGCTATAAATAGAAGGCATGACCTATGAGTTATGTAGTTAAGTTAGTTTTTCCTATCTTTAAAAAGCCCTTATCGTCTCCATCAGTTTGAGGGAAAGTTTGAGAAAGTTTCTGAAGAAGTCATCTTCCCTTTCAGAACCAATCTAAATTGAAGATTTAATTCAGCAATCTGGTGCTGATACATCTTTCTGAAAGAAGAAGATCAAGAAGGAAGAATCTGTCTTCCTAAGAAGAAGAACAGCCATCACAGCCTGTCGAATCAAGAAAATCATTTGCTGCTGCTGTTCTATTGAAGATTTATGTCTGATCATTCAGGTAGATCAAGAAGACTCAACAATCTGAAATCTGAGTCTAAGTATTTATTATTCTCTTTATAAATTCCTGTAGGATCTGAGTTGTCAGATCTGAGTGTAGGATCTATCAAGGATCTGAGTTGTAAGATCAGGTGTGATCTGAGTTGTAGGATTCAGGGGTGAATCTGAGCTGTAGGCCTAGTTATAAAGGCTGAGGTAGGATCTGTGAGATCTGAGTTTGTAAGATCTGGTGAGATCTGAGAGAGTAAGATTTGTGAGATCTGAGACTGTATGATCTGTTGTGATCTGAGCTGTAAGACCTGTTTGTGGTCTGAGATCTGGAGGAGCTATAAACCCTATCTAGCACACTGCTAGAAGGGGAGAAGGGGGAAAGTGGATTACCCAAGATAAGGGGAACCACTATAAAAATCTGTGTGTCTTTTTCTGTGTGTGATCTTATTTCTTGAAAGCTCTGATCTGTTTTATCTTGATTATAATCAAGAACTGCAATAGTTTTTAAATAACCTATTCATCCCCCCCCCCCCTCTAGGTGATTAGCTACCCTTAATTAAAGTCTTTCAGTATGATAGATTCAACATCATTGTTAATGAGCTGAAGAGTCTGGACAAGGAGATATCCTTGATAGAAATAAATGATAAGATCATCATGTGCTTCCCTAGCTCATGGGATTCAAGGATCTGGGCCATCAGAGAGTCCAAATGTCATAGAGAAATTTCTACTAAGGCTTTGCTAGGAAAGTTTAAGTCATATGAGATGCTATTGAAAAACAGAGCTGAAATAGAGGCAAATGAGACAACTCCAACTCCTATCCAAAGGAGCCTTGCTCTGAAAGCTACTGAAGGAGAGCCCTCCACTCCTGAAGATGAAATGTTCAGTCTCCTGGCAAGGATATTCAGAAAGTGGGTTAAGACAGAGGAATCAAGGTGAAGAGAGAGGAGCTCAAAGCCCAGATATGACAAGACTCCAAAGAAGAAGGTGATTTGCTTCTCCTGCAACAAGTCAGGGCACATTGCCCCTGATTGTCCATAAGATCAAAGGGACAGGAGCACAATAGAGAAGGGAAGAAAAAGAAGTCTTTCAGGAGGAAATTCAAGAAGAAAGCCAAAGGTTTCATTGACGAAACCTGGAGTGACTCTGAAGAAGAATCAGCTCCTCTTCTTCAGAGAGTGATGAAGAAAAAGAAGTTGAAGCAGCCTGCATGATGGCATTGGGAATATCTTCAGATGATGAAGATGATCAGGTATCTATTTTTGATGAATTTGATTTTAATTCTGCTGATTTCAAAAATTGCTTTAAAAATTCCGTAATGATTTCCTTAATATACAAAAAAAATAGAAACATCTAGGGTAGAACTAGAAAACCTAAAGAAAGATTAATTATATTTGAGAAATCAAGATTTATTAAATGAAATAAACAATAAGGAATCAGAACTAATCAACATCATAAATGAGAGGAGTCAAAAACTCAAAAACATTACACAAAATCTCTCTATGAGATTTAAGCACCTAGGAGTAGGAGCAGGCCCATGCACTAGCACAGAAGTCCCTAGGAAACCTGCCTGGAAAAATCTAGTTAGATTTATTAGACCTAGTGACTATAGATCAGGTGAGGGGAGTGCAATAACTGAGGATAGTAATAATCCAACTAAAATAACTGTGTCTAACAAAGTAATTCTAAACACTGAAAAGAAATTAATGGGCAAGAACAATGCATGGAAATTAAACAGTCAAAAGGCTAAAGCTAAAAACAGGATATTAAGACACTCGCCTGATTTATATCTTTGGATACATTCTATGCACATTTTCAGCACCAAGGTAATAAGCATAGGTTTGGGAAACCCATTCCTTATAATCTAAAAGGATATCATGAAAGACCCTTCTACTCTTTCATTGAACCTTATAATGGTAAAATCAAAGGGCCCAAGGTAACCTGGGTTCCTTCTAATGTTTGAATTACTTGTGCAGGATAAGGTAGGGTCCTATCTAAGAGATAGAGAAAGAGGAAGGAGGAACTAAATTCAATCAAGGGAGTGATTTCTTCTCTAAATTCTCTTGATATTCTCATGGTCCATAAAAGTAATTAGCATAAACACCATTTTCAATAAACATCATTGCTGAGAAAAACAGCAAGAATTTTCTAAGAAAATGGAAATATTTACTTAGAGTCGCGTTGAAAAGAACTCGACGAACCGTCGGGTCCTACGCGATGCAAGCTTCGAGAGCCAATCAGAGCGGATAATACGAATGATATTCGACGCAACGCCAAGTTCATATCGACGCATGTGTCGACTTAATAGTTGCTGATTAAATTCAAGGTCACGTCGATTACAACTCGACACAACGTTGACATGACTACGTCGAGTTATTTGTTCCTAAACAATCTCGAAGTTATGTCGAATAGTAATCGAAGCAACATCGAGATGCCAGCGCACGCAGGATTGCTTCTAGAGGCTGTCCTGGCATATTTTGGTGAGCTGAATATTAACGTATATCGACGGTGCTTCGACTTAAACCCAAAGTTGCGACGAATCATCTTCTTGTAAGCAACTTCAGCGTCGAATCATTTACGCTTTCGAATTTTCTTCTCCTTGCTCTCTTCTTCTCTAGTTCTCTTGCATTCTTGTCTCTCTCTCTCTCTCTCTCTCTCTCTCTCTCTCTCTCTCTTTGTTCTTTGCAGGTACACAATTGAAAGATATGGGTTGTCAATGATCTACACCTAAGGGGGGGATTAGGTGTTTTCAGAATTTCTTAGTTACTTTAAAATTAAATCTATAACAGCACAAAAGCAACACGGAAAACACACAATGATTTATAGTGGTTCCCTGCAAGACAATGTGTCTAGAGGTAGTCCATTGTCCCTCCCACCTATCTAGCAGTGTGCTAGACTAGGCAACTTCACCAAAAACTCAGACCTCTTCTCTATACAGCAGATCTTACAGCTCAGATCACAAAGGATCCTACCTCGGCACTTCACACAGAAAAGCTTACACTCAGGTTATACAAACCTTACAACAAGTTTCTCAGACTTCACAAGTCTTACCATGCACTCAGATCTATACCAAGATCCTACCAAACTCAGGCTCACACATAACCCTACCAACTCAGATCTATCACTAGATCCCACTAACTCAGACTCACAAAGAGCCCGACTAGCTCAGGTTCACAAAGAAGCCTACCAAATAAGAAAGGAGTTGTTCTATTGTAGAAGAGAAGGCTCCATGATATATACTTTGAGTACAAGACTTCTTCTTCTAGCAAATGTAAGTCCAGTGACCTTATGGATTACTGAACCTTTCTATTGAGACTTCTTTGATTTTCACAGCACACCCAATGAAGTCTTCTTCTCATTTTCTTTTCTTTCTCTTCTGTAAGTATATATTAGAATGAACTTGAGAAAGAATACTAAGTGCCCGTGCCTTTTGTGGAAGAAAAATCTTTCTTTTATACTCCTCTGCACTTATGCATAAATGCCCTTATTGATTATTGCATAATCAATTCCTCGTTTGAAAACGTCTTGCAGAATTGGAAATTCAATGTCATTATTACTAGCCTTTCTTGGAACTTGCAGATAATAGAAATAATAAATATCTTTCTTAACTATAGTTTAACGACCATATTCTGCAGAGAATATTTCAATTATGGCTCTTTGATTTGTGTGCAAGATAGGCAGCGTATGCATTCCCTAATTATTCATTTCCAAGAATGTCTGCGCATTAAATGCAGCTCTGCAACCGTCAAGATGATATTGTTCCTTCAAGATGATAGCATTTTGATCAACAGATATTCTTCACGATGATGTCGTTGATATACATTCTACTTCAGTACTTGGCTGGTTATCTCAATGAGATTGCTTCTTCTAGACGATTTCGCCGAGATACTTCCTTATATGCAATATGTCTTCGATCTTCAAAGTAGTATGCTTCCATTAAGTCGACATACATCCTTATTCAAGGCTTTATGTAATATCTCAATGATATTACTTCTTCTTGCCAATATCATGGAAATATCTTAGCTGTGTCTGCGATAAGCCTTCTTCAGGACTGTGTCGTCGACATCTGAGCTTTAGCTTTATCTATGACAAGCTTACTTCACGATGATGTCGTCGACATCTGGACTTAACTTTATTTAAGACAAGCTTTCTTCACGAAGTTGTCATCGACATCTGGACTTAACTTTATCTACGACAAGCTTTCTTCATTCTTCAAGATGATGTGCTTTTATCAAGATGATATCGTCGAAAATGTTTCGACGATATGATACTTTTCTACACGATTCCTCTACTAAGTCTTGAGACGATATTTTACTTAGTTAATTTTCATTACTTTTATCACTTATACACTAGTGATGTATTTTTATGCTTTCTTAACTGTATGTCTAGTACTAGATGATTTTAGGCTTAGAAAATTTCCTGATATATATTTTATCTTCTACAGTCATGAATAAGCTATAACATCAAATACATAATGCATTTATTATTGATCTGAGCACTTCTTCAAATCAAGAACATTGCTGGCACAGTTCCCAATAATCTCCCCCTATTTGAAGAAGTCATAACTCACTTCAATGATTAATGTCAAGGTGCAAGTAAAATCATAATTTGAAGACATTTAGAGAATATTATATAATTCTTTTAGCATGATATAAAAAGAGAATGTTTTAGAGCAAAATATAACATAGCCATTTGCCCAAGTCATTTTTTTTAATAAAGCATTCTATGGTCTTCAGATCCTGCTGCTGCTTCCTGTCCCCTTCCTCTTTTGCCTTTCATAAAAGCTGATAGGTTTTGGGATCTTCTTTGGAGAAGGAGGAGGACCATGAGGAAATGCCAGTTTGTGGTTTCTCCTTTTTTCCAATTGAATTGAATGTTTATTCCAATTAGCAGAATAATAATCTCTTTCTGACCCATCCTGAGGGTGTCCAGACTCCATCCAGGCTTCTGAGATCAAGTCCCTAGAATCAGGACTCCACCTGCATGACTGCGGATCCAGCTCCACTTCCCTTAGCTTCTTCTCCCTGTATGTTTTGCTCTGAACCCTTTTTCTCTTCCTGGAGGTAGCAGAATCTCCAACCTCTATGTCATAGATTTCTGAGGCAGTACTTTCAGATGGTTTTACTAACTCATAGGCTGATGAAGGCTTCTGAAGGACATGCTTAACTTGACTAACTGTCCACATGGCTTGATGTGAGCTAGCATTTATCATTGCCTTCTCCCCTTTTAGGACTTCTTCAGCAATGTGATCATCAAGAGTTACTTGAAACAGATTTATACTTTCATATAGATGTTGTTCAGCCTCATCCACATTATTCCTTATTTCTAGCAAATGTTCATTTAAGTTATGTGTATTCTCATTTAATTTCTGTAGAATTTGATCGCTATATTTAGTCATAAATCCTATTATTTGCCTAAAAGCTTTCTCAGAATTCCTTGTTATGGTTCTTTGATTTTGAGTGATCTGATGGGACTGGTGTCTAATTTTGTTGATTTCATGTCCAACATGTTCCATGGCTGGTGCAGCTAAATGAAGGAAGTGGGTGTGTTGAGTGTTGAGGTGATGTATATCATCCTTCACTATTTTTAACTCAGCCTTTATCTCCATCAACTGTCTGTATAATGAACTATTCCATATTTTCCCTTTGAGCTTTGAGCAGTGTTGACATCTTGTGAAACAGTGATCCTGATTGTGTAGTGGATGTTTCAGCAACATATTCTTCTGAAGCAACTGTTTCTTATGGGGCATTTTTAGGGGCACTGTCAGATGAGTAGTTACTTATTTGGACAGTAGATTTCCTGGGAGAAACCACCTTCATGGGCTCAGTTTCTACTGTCAGTACTATCTTACCTCCAATAGCCAGTTCTAGCCCTGTGGATGGATTAGAATTCTCCACTACTTCTGGTTCTTTTTCCTTGTTATTGTTTCTTGCCTATGGGATGTCCTCCATCTGGGCAGAATGTTCCTCAACTATTGGATTGAAGCACTCCACATAGGTCTCCCCTTCACCCATCTCAGTATTTTGGGCTGAGATTCCCTCCAGGAACTCCCCCTCAACTGGATCACCCCCCATAATGGGGCTACTTCTTTCTTCAGAAACCTCAGTGTGAGCAGGTTCACTCATGATCTCTTGGATCATCTAATTTTGAGCTACCTCCCCCTCTATCAAAGCAGGGTTTGGTAGAGCAGGGGATCTTTCTTCTTCAGAATTGTTGGAGAACTCTTCCTTATCTGGATGGTCAGATATCACTTCTTTCTTCTTCTTTCCCTTTTTAGGTGCTTGGGTATTGTTGGGAATGACTCTCTCCCATCTATCCAACATTTTTGAATCCAACCTCTTTGAGTAGTGCAGAGGTGCTCCCATACTTTTCTTCACAATATTTCCAAGGGTATTCAGTGGGAGGACGGATATAATTGTTCCATAAGAGGGAGTCTTCAGGATGTTCGTAATTCTATAGAATAGGAATTTTCTCCGGTCAGTCTTCTTTGAAATAATGATCCTGCACATTGTTTCGAACATCTCTTTAGAAATCCCGTCATGGGAACCAGTCTTACACAACAGCACTTTCCGTACAATATCTGCAAGGAGTTTTCCCTTCTTGTTGAATTCGGCCTTCTTAATAGATCTGTAGGTCTTGCCACTATGTCCAAACCAGACATACCGAACAGATAGATCCGTTGCGGTCAACTCTTCCTCTTTGAACTCTTTCCCTAACCTAGGAATCCTCAGGGCTTTTACTAAGCTCTTGGCAGTTATTTTGATCTTCTCTCCAGCCACAGAAGTCTTTAGAATGGCCCCTGAGATATTTTTTCTAGCTCCATCAAAGAACTCCTCGACCTCCTTGTTCATGATAGCACATGGTTCGCAGAACAGATACTCTAGCCCAGCTGATTCTATCAACACAATTACTGACCTGATCTCTTCTGAATAAGAACTGAATCCTCCCCTCATTAACACATATCCAGAGATGACAGAGGATTCTTCCTTCTTTGGATCCATTGATGCAGAAGGTCGAGAGCAAAGATTGTAGGAGACAGAAAGGAAGTTTGTCGCGGGAATGGCTTAGGGTAAATGAGAGCCTAATTTTTTGACCTAAGCATTCACTCTATTTATATTAAGAGTAGATGAAGAGGCATGTACCTTTTTGTCTTTGCTAATTGTTGGGTATATTGCCCTTAATATTACCTTGATTTGAAGAGGCATCACTCTCAATGCTAAGGACATATTGCATTTAACAAAGCTATACTTGTGTAGGATATACAGGCACAGGTGTCTCAAAAGGAAGGGCCAAACATGGCCTTAGATAAGAAGAAATCATCTACAAGGAGATGAAAGATATGTCTCATCTTAACCGCTGAGACGATGGGTCAGAACCGCTGAGACGAGGAGCCGTCTCAGCGGATCCACTGAGAAGGAGACTGGAGCAACCGCTGAGAAGGGGACTGGAGCTGCCGCTGAGACTGGAAGCTGTCTCAGCCCAACCACTGAGACTGGATGCTGTCTCAGCCCAACCGCTGAGACAGATCCAAATGTGTTGACGGGATCTGCTTTTGGCGCAAATGACAATTGAGAGGGAAAAGCAAGTCCAATCTGCCTCATACTGTGTCAGGAGGATCGATATAGCCGTTGAAGCTTTCTGGAGGTATAAACGAATAAGCTAGGGCATAAAAACAAGAACTGTTCGATAGAGAAGCTTTTGCTGCACGCCGCAATCGAGCATTCACATTTCAGCCAGTTGAAGTTGTTCTCTGCAGCTAAAGTTAATCTTCTAAGGGAGATTAGTTAGCTCTTCTTGTACAAACTCAAGAAGGGCAAGTTGATCTTCTGCTTTGCTGAAGGAGAAGATCAAGGTGATACAAATCTGAAGCTGTTGTTTTCAGATCTGAAGAAAGGATTCAGAAGACCTAAGAGTAAACCTTTTGTCTTTTGTATCTAGCTCAAACTCTATTTTATCTTTGTAAGGCATTGTTGCCTGAGTGAAAGGCTGTTGAGCCTGTGTATAAAGCTGTGTTGACAGCTTGAGTGGTAGGACTTCTTGATAGGTCTGAGGTAGGAAATCTGTGGTATTTCTGAGTGGTAGGAGTTACATAACTCTGAGCTGTATGGCTGCTGTGCCTGAGGGGTAGGGTTGTTGAGCCTGAGTGTAGGGCTGTTGAGCCTGAGTGTAGGGCTGCTGTGCCTGAGGTAGGATCACTATTGATCTGAGAAGTTCTGAGGAACTGGTGGTGTAAGCTCAAGGAGCCGAGATTAGAGTTTGTGGCCTTGTCTAACTCACTGTTAGAAAGGTGAAGGGGGAAAGAGGACTACTCAAGACACCCGGTCTTGAGGAACCTCTATACATCCTTGTGTGATTTCTGTGATTGTGTTTTCTGCAGCTAGAAACATTAGGTTTAAACAAAGAAAATAAGTAAAACCTATTCACCCCCCCCCCCCCTCTAGGTATTATTGACTACACCTATATAAACTATCAAGTGGTATCAGAGGGAGGTTGATCAAAAAGACTTATCAGTCTGATTAGATCCTATACAGGAGTAGTCAAATCTGAAATCTAATAGCCAACAGTGGAATGAAGAAGGAGTTGGGGTCAATGAAGTTGCCCATATGCTCCAAAGAAAACTTTGGGATATGGAAGCAAAGGGTAAGGCTATTCATGGAAGCCTCAGGCCCAAGGATCTTTTTGACTGTCAAAAATGGTCCTTATACCTTTGAGAAAGTCTCCACTATTGACCCTACTAGAAAAGTACTTAAGGTATTTTCTGAGCTGACCAATGATGAGATAGCATTGTACACTATGGACAAGAGAGCCCAAAACATAATAGTAAATGCCATTGATGACACTACTTTTCAGAACTTGGTCCACTGCCAAACTGCCAAGGAAATGTGGGACACATTGGTTGTTTATATGGAGGGAACAGCTGAAGTGAGGGATGATAGAAAGTCACTCCTCAATCAAGAGTATGAAGCCTTCAGGCAGCTGAGCCAGGAGAATATCTCCATATGCTATGAAAGGTTCTTTAGGATTGTAAATGAACTAAAAACCTATGGAAGGGTGTTCACAGATTATGAACTCAATGATAAGTTCCTTAGATCTCTAACTAGAGAATGGGACACTAAAATCTGTGCAATCAAGGAAGGGGCAAAACTTGGAGAAACCCCCACCCATACACTGTTTGGGAAACTGCTCTCATATGAGATGCAGCTTTCTGCAAGAAAGGAGGAGGACTCTTCCTCCAGGGCTCACACAAGGGAGAGATTTGTTGCTCTCAAAGCTGAAAGCTCTAAGAGGAACAAGGTTAGAGTGCAGTCACCTCCAAGAAAGACTGCTGAATCTGAGAAATCTGAGAGCAACAAATCAGACAGCTCCTCTTCTGATGAGGAGCTTGCTGCCTTCACAAGGCAGTTCAAGAAGATGATCAAGAGGAAATAATGGAAGAACAAACCTTCCTCCTCTTCTCATCCCAAGAAGGATCATTACAGATCTGAGAGGCAACATCCCAAAGGGCACAGGTATGACTCTAAAACCAGTAAACATGTTTCAACTAACATAATTTGCTATTACTGTAGTAAGCCTGGACATGTCATTGCTGACTGCCTAGTCAAGAGAAAGGAAAGAGGTGACAAGAAGCCTCATCACCAGAAGGAGAGTAAGGGAGAAAAATCCTTCCTAGCTAAGAAAGGCAAGAGCTGGAGTGAATCTGAATCTTCATCTTCAGATTCAGATGGTGAGGAGGAAGCCTACTTGGGGCTGTTTGCTGATCAGGAGGAAGAAGACTATCCTGCTACCAGGATAGGAATCAGGGCCCCTCTATCACATTCAGATAGTGATGAAGAGGAGGATTAGGTCACTCTTGATGACCATGGGTTGATGGCTATAACTGAAGATGAGGACAGCCACAACAATTCAGAACATGAGTAGGTATTGATACACTGCATTTCTTGTTCTTCTGATTATGAAACAGGTCCAGAATCTGAATCCCCTCCATCTAAAGTTGGCAGTGGATCAGATTCTGAGGAGGATGTCAATCAATTGATTGATAAGTATGGTGCACTCCTGGAAGCTCTGAAAAAGAGCAAAATGCTAACCAAGAGGCAAGCACAAGAAATTGCTTCCCTAAAGCAATCAAAATCTGAATGCATTGAGCATGCTACCCAGCTAGCTCTAATGAGCAAGGAGATTGGCAAGCTAAGGGGAATGTCAATCATCCATGTGGGCACCATAAGCCACAAGAACAAGATCATTAAGGATCTTGAAGAAAAGCTCCTCATAGAGAAGATTCTAGTGGCTAAGTTCTCCAAGCCCAAGACAGTGCTGCCTATTATTGACACCTTCAAACCTCATGACAAGAGAGGTATTGGTTTCAACAATGAGGCATCTACTAGCAACACTAAGGAAAGGTCAAGGACTCAAAAGAATCTAAGACCTCCTTTGTGAAAGTCTTGATGCCCTCAAACAAGTATGACCAAGAAAGTGTTCATGGTCACTTATTAAATGGAAGATCCAATAACTTGAGCAAGAATGCTCACAGCTATGGATATAGAAAGGAGTTAGGCTTGAGCTCCTTCAAGGCTCTGCATGAGGAAATCCAAATGGCCCATCATGGACCTTTTGTTTTTGGATCCTCAGCCCCTTCACTCAAGATAACCAAGGCTGTCAATTCTAAACATTGTCAGCAAAGTCCATGGTTGTTGACTGTCCTATAACCAAGCCAAAAAGCCCAGTTTCTGCTGCCATCCACACATGTTTAGCTGCCAGGCTAGAGGGTGTTGATGTCAAACAAAAACTGGCTGCCTTGACTGATTATAGGAAGGTAAAAAGGAAGGCCTTTACTGATAAAACAAAGAAAACAGCAGTTGTATCCTCTACTGAACAAAAACAGGAAGCTTCATCTTCTAGGACTATTCAGAAGAGGAGATATAACATATATGAGTGTTGGTGTTGTGGCAAAGTAGGACACTTTGCAATTGATTGTTGGCACAACCCCAATGTGCCAAAGGCAAGGATAGAACCTCAAGCCAAACCAGCCCTTTCTAGGAATATTCCCTATGGTGTTAACATGAACCTAGGACCCAAAATCAGTTGGGATCGTAAGGTACATTAAACTCTATGTTGCAGGTTAGTTCAAGTACCAGTCTCAACAAAATATGGTACTTGGACAGTGGGTGCTCAAGGCACATGACAGGAACTAAGGATCTTCTAAAGGATTACCATCCAGTGAAGAATGGACCCAAAGTTATCTTTGGTGGATCTGAAAAGGGAGTCACCAAAGGATATGGTATGATTTCAAATGGCATAGTCTCAATCACAAGGGTAGCTTATGTTGAAGGGTTGCAACACAACCTTGTAAGCATAAGCCAACTATGTGACTTAGGATATGTCATTGAATTCCACAATGACAAGTGCTTGATCAAAAAGTCTAATGACTTGGAGACCATTCTCTCAGGCATTAGGAGTGGAAATGTTTATTGCTTGGACTTCATTTGCAATTATTCTATCTCTTCTGTGTGTATTGTAGCTAATGAAAGTGAGTCACTTTGTGTCCAATGGCACAAGAGACTTGCGCACATTAACTATAAGACAATGTATAGATTATTTTCTAAAGACCTTGTTAGAAATAGTCCTAAACTAAAATGTGTTAAAAGTGGTCCCTGTCATGCTTGCCAAATGGGTAAGAAAACTAGGGACACCTTTAAAAGTATTGGCTCCAAGGATACTGAAAGGTGTTTATACCTATTGCACATGGACTTGTTTGGTCCTTTGCCAATTCAGAGCCTAGGTGGGAAGTTGTATACCTTGGTAATTGTAGATGATCATTCAAAGTATACATGAGTATTCTTCCTTAAGAAGAAGTCAGATACCTTACATGTCTTTATAAATTATGTCAAGGCTATTCAGAATGATCTACTATGTACTGTGGTCAGGACAAGAACTGACCATGGCACAGAATTTCAATCTGAAGCCATGACAAAATTTTGTCAAGAATTTGGTATCACCCAAGAGTTCTCCTCCCCAAGGACTCCACAGCAAAGTGGTGTGGCTGAGAGGAGGAATAGGACCTTGATAGAAGCTGGGAGAACATTGCTTAGTGACTCCTCACTCCCAGAATACTTCTGGGCTGAGGCAGTCAATACAGCCTGTCATGTTCTCAATAGAGCCTCCATCAATAAGGTCCTTGGAAAAACCCCTTACGAGATTCTGAAAGGCAAACAACCTACAATTTCCTACTTTAGAATCTTTGGTTGCAAATGCTACATTCTAAATAATGGAAAATCTCAATTAACAAAGTTTGCAGAAAAATGCAATGTGGGTGTTCTTGTTGGATGTAGCTCACATAGTAGAGCCTATAGAGTTTATAACAAGAAAACCCATGTTGTAGAAGAATCTATGCATGTTGTATTTGATGAGACCAGCCTTCTCTACAAAGAATGGTCTAGTTCTTCTATTGTGACAGGAAATGAAGAAGGGATGCATGAGATGACTGTCCAAGACAAGCCCAGCAGCAGCAACACACAGACAGCTGCTGCTATTCCTGAAGAAGAAGAGATACAAGATGAAGTCATAGCTGAACCAGTGGAACAAACACAGCCACCAGAGGACCCTCTTCCTGCTGCTGCAAGGCACCTGAGAGATCATCCAAGAGATCTAATAATTGGGGATCATACCCAAGGCATATTGACAAGAAGCAGAGCTCATAATGAAGCACTATTCTTGAGCTTCCTTTCTCAAATGGAGCCCAAGAAGTTTGAAGAGGCCAATCAAGACACCTTCTGGATTGAAGCAATGCAAGAAGAGCTCCTACAATTCAAGAGATGCAAAGTATGGAAGTTGGTGCCAAGACCTCAGGGACACAATGTGATTGGCACTAAATGGGTATACAGGAACAAGCTTGATGAGAATGGTACAATCATCAAGAACAAGGCCAGATTAGTAGCCAAAGGATACATGCAAGAGGAAGGTATAGACTTTGATCAAACCTTTGCACCAGTTGCAAGGTTGGAAGCAATTAGGCTATTCCTTGCCTATGCTGCCCACAAGGGGTTCAAAGTCTACCAGATGGATGTCAAATCAGCCTTTCTCAATGGAGACTTGAAGGAAGAGGTATATGTTGAACAACCTTCAGGTTTTGTGTATCCAACCCTAACTTCTCATGTTTATCTTCTTAGGAAAGCACTATATGGTCTCAAGCAAGCTCCAAGAGCTTGGTATGAGACTTTGTCCAACTTTCTCCTCAAGAACAAGTTCATGAGGGGAAAGATTGATAGCACATTGTTTCTTAGGGAAACAAGGGGCAAGTGTCTCTTAGTCCAAAACTATGTTGATGACATAATCTTTAGGTCTACTGATGATAACCTCTGCAAGAGATTTGCCAATCTAATGCAGGGGGAGTTTGAAATGAGCAGTATGGGTGAGCTCAATTATTTCCTTGGGCTCCAAGTGAAACAGTCTGATGATGGAATTTTCATCTCCCAGGCCAAGTACACTAAGGAGCTCATCAAGAAATTTGGGATGGAATCAGCCTCCACCATGAGAACACCCATGGGGTCTAATGTATCATTAGACAAGGATGAAAAGGGAAAGGCCTTTGATGAGTCCATGTACAAATGCATCATTGGATCCCTATTATACTTGACAGCTAGTAGGCCAGACATTATGTATGCTACATGTGTTTTTGCTAGGTATCAAGCCTGTCCTAAGGAATCTCACTACACCTCTGTGAAGAGGATATTAAGATACCTTAAGGGCAGCTTGCATCTTGGCCTGTGGTACCCTAAGAACAATGACTTTGAACTAACAGGCTTTTCAGATGCAGATTTTGCAGGTTGCAAAGAAGACAGGAAGAGTACAAGTGGTACTTGTCAATTCCTAGGGAGAAGATTAATATCTTGGAGCAGCAAGAAACAAACTAGTGTGGCAATATCCACAGCTGAGTCTGAATACATTGCTGCAGGTAGCTGTTGTGCACAACTCCTTTGGACACAGCATCAGTTGGAGGATTACAACCTCAAGGTAAGGGAATCTCCTTTGTATTGTGATTCATCCAGTGCAATATCTATTGCTAAAAATCCTGTCTCTCATAGCAGGACTAAGCACATAGAGATTAGATATCATTTTATTAGAGAACATGTAGAGTGTAAAGACATCTGTCTTGAATTTGTCCCCACTGACAAACAAGTAGTTGATATCTTTACAAAGCCACTGGATGAATCTAAATTCAATGCTTTCAAAATTGATCTTGGCATGCTTAGTATAGAATAGTCCTAAATGTATGAGTAATAGCTGTCACTATTGTTGATTATAAATGGTGAATTATCAAACTTTACATTACTGTACACTACAACTTAGTGACATGACTAGGACCCATCTTAAGCCAAAATATCAACATTAGGTATAAACCCTATGATCAGCTAAAATGCAGGAGTATGTTCAGCTGAATCAGCTTAGAAAAATCCCAGTTGAACCGCTGAGATGAGGAAACTGTCCCAGCGGTTGACAGTTCACTATCTCAGCAGAACCACTGAGACAAGCAAACTGTCCCAGCGGTTGACAGTTTACTATCCTAGCGGCCTAGGTCTCCGTCTCAGCTGAACCGCTGAGACGGGGTATGCTCAATATGAAATCTGATATTTAACCCAAAAACTCCTTAATACAATAAGGTAATTAAGTCTAAAAAGCCTAGGGTTATTAAAAAAACGAAACTAAAATTCTATAAATAGATACAATGTAACCTAAAACACACCATAAAGCCAAACCCTTAGCCATCGAGACGATTCATCTTCTCTCCCATCTCAGCGCCTCGATTTTCTGATTCCATGGCGCCAAAAAGCTCAAAAGATCTCCTTGAGGGCTATGAAATCGTAAGAGATGGATTCTCTCATGCCTCAGAAGAAATACGACATGTGATTCATCTAATGGAAGCTCAAGGTCTGGAGCACATGCTATCTGAACCGTGCTGCATTCTCAAAACTAAAGTTCTGGAATGGTTCAACAATGTCAAATTATCTCCTTCCAAAACCATCCTGAAGTCCAAGATAGGAAGTGAGAAGATAAAGATTACAGCTAAAAGGTTGGAGAAGGGACTGAAATTAACTCCCTGCAGTAAAACTGAAGAGGAGGAAATATCTGAAAAGGATAAGAGGACTGCCCTAAAGTGGACAGGATACAGTGATACTAAAACCAGTTGTCTAAGGAGGAAGTTCTTCAATCAACAGGGGAAGTTGTTGTCTGATATAGTGGGCAAAGCTATCCTATGCAAGCCTGGTTCACATGACACTGTCTCACAGTTCATGTTTGAATTAATGACTAGGATAATTCTGTCCAAGAGAACCTCATGGGGAGAAGTTATCTTTCAAAGGATAAAGGAATCTCTACAAGCCCCCAATATGGGAAGAATACTATCTCTGTACCTACAGAATAGTCATTCAGAGACCTTTGCAAACTCAAAGGGGTCAAATCTCCATTATCTCAAAAGAATGGACATTAAGACTCTGGATAGATTCTCCAGAGTGCTCCCTATGAGCCAGCCATCTGTGGCAAAGGAAAAGAAGAAAGATTCATCTCAGCACAAATCAGACTCATCCTTAAAGTCAAATGGGTCTGAAAATGAAGATAGTCATGGGTCTGATCATAGATCTGGCAGCAACCCAATGAACATTGATAATGAAGAGGTCCCCGGGACAAATGAGGAGCCCCAAGGAAGTGTTGTGCCCAATCCTGGGCCAACCCAGATGAATGCTGATCCAGCTGTTCATCAAGCTGAAGATGAATTTCCCAACTCACCTATCCATGGTAAATTAGGATTTCAGTTAGGCCTCTTTTCTCTATCAATAGTATAGTCTAGGTGTCTAATTCATCAATCATTTTTCAGGTGACCTTAGACAAAATTCTCCTCCTAAGGATGCCCCAAGTGAGGGGGAGCATAGCCCAGCCTATGAAGGAGAAGGTGGGTATGCTAGTGGGGGAGAACATGAACAGGAATCAATCCCTCCAAATCTACAAGGTACACCTAATGACCCATCTGAGGGGGAGCAGATCCCTGGTGATGGGAGGGCTAATGCTCAAAGTGGAGCTGAAGAGATGTTTGAAAAGGAATTACCCCAGGAAAGGCCAGTTGCAGTTCTGGACACATCTGACCTGATAAACTCAATACAAACAATGATTGAGGGTCAGATGTTGTCTATGAAAGAGATTGTTGCTGAAAAGGTTCATGATGTATCTACCCAGATAAGGAATGAATTGCATACAACAAGAGCTGCATTGACTCAGGAGATTCAAGCCAGTGAGCAGAGAATGGACTCAAGAGTGGCTGAAGTGAGAACTGAGCTCAATGCCCAGGTTAATGATGTCAAAACTGCATCAGATCATATCCTTCTGCAGATGACAAGATGGTTTGAAATGGCCAAAAATACTGTTGCTGCCCAGCACACAGTTCTGAAGGATATTGCAGACCATCAAGGGGATTCAACAAAGGACATCACATATGTAAAGAATCATCTTTACAAAAACCAAAATGACTGGGAGAATGCAGTTACAAGGATGGCACAAGTGGTCAACACATCAAGTAGCCAAGTCAAGACCCACATTGACAAGGCAAAGGAATATATTTTGGATGATATGGACAGCTCCTTACAAACTCTCTCTCAATCCATATTGGATCAATACTCTGAAATTGAGAAGAAGATAGTGGAACATAGCAAAGAAGGAGAGGAGAAGATACTCAATCTACATGCTAAGCTGAAAGGAGCTCACATACAGCTGTATAACAACATGGAGTCCTCCCACAAACTGATACTCTCCAATCAAGAAGAAGCCAGCAAGCAAATGGTGGAAGTGGTCAACTATGCTTCCAGTGCTATTCAAGAAAATATCCTTACCATGGCCAGAAAGGTCACTGATAATCAATGGGACTCAAGCTTAAAGGTGCTGCAAGGAACAAGAATTGCTTTGAATCTGCCAATCTTGAACCCTAGCAGAGTTGAAGACTTTGACTTCCAAAGTCAATCAAATCTGATTACTGATGAGAGAGCAGCAAAGAGGAGAAGGGTAGAGGGTATTCAAACTGCTGAAGAATACATGGCACAGAAAAGAATGGAAAGATTAGTGGATCCACTCCATGAAGATGACAATCTGGAGTTGGACACAATTGTTGTCAATACCTGGGTGAGCCATGGAAATCCAATGAAGGACATTGACCATGTCTATTCAGCTGCTGAGTGGATCAAACACCTTGAAAGGGAATCTTTATGGGAAAGGATTCTCAAAGAAAACATGGTAAGAAGAGAAACTCCTTTAAGAATTCCCTCCAGATATCTTCCCAAGCCTCTTCTGTACTTCAAAGTAAAAGAGAAGATCAAGGCTGCTGCTGAAGCTAGGAAAAGAAAGTCTACAGATGGAGAAAGCTCTTCCCAGGGTCTCTCTTAGAAGAACCAGCCTTGAAATTTTTTTTTTTGGATTGAATGTACAATTATAAGTTGATTTTTTTTGTACTAAACATTTACAATGAAATGAAATTTCATATTCTGATCATAATATTGTGTTTGTTACTATTAATATATGTACTCTGTACTTATTACCTTTAGTATTCAGTACCTTAAATGGCATGTTCAAATTGAAATGGATCAACTATTACAGAAAATAGCTCTCCAATTGAGGGGGAGTAAATTCCTTACTCAGGTTGAGGGGAAGTTGGCAAATGCTCAGACTGTATAGGTTAGCCTATAGGTTGATCCAAAGGGATCTATAGATGTTGTCCCTCTATCCATAGCAGGTTAAGGATGAAGAAACCAGAAAGGGGGAGTTAGGGCCAGTACCAATGCTGGAGAAAGGGGAGAAAGGGCCAGTGCAAATGCCTAGGGTGTTAGGTCCTATGCTTCACAGATAATTTCTCTATAAGATCATTTTTTTCTGTGATAAGATTTTTATTGTTAATGGACCTTAGCATTGGGGATGTTCTGCCATCTTCAAATAGGGGGAGATTGTTGGGTGTATTGCCCTCAATATTACCTTGATTTGAAGAGGCATCACTCTCAATGCTAAGGACATATTGTATTTAACAAAGCTATACTTGTGTAGGATATACAGGCACAGGTGTCTCAAAAGGAAGGGCCAAACATGGCCTTAGATAAGAAGAAATCATCTACAAGGAGATGAAAGATATGTCTCAGCATAACCGCTGAGACGATGGGTCAGAACCGCTGAGACGAGGAGCCGTCTCAGCGGATCCACTGAGAAGGAGACTGGAGCAACCGCTGAGAAGGGGACTGGAGCTGCCGCTGAGACTGGAAGCTGTCTCAGCCCAACCGCTGAGACTGGATGCTGTCTCAGCCCAACCGCTGAGACAGATCCAAATGTGTTGACGGGATCTGCTTTTGGCGCAAATGACAATTGAGAGGGAAAAGCAAGTCTAATCTGCCCCATACTGTGTCAGGAGGATCGATATAGCCGTTGAAGCCTTCTGGAGGTATAAAAGAACAAGCTAGGGCACAACAACAAGAACTGTTCGATAGAGAAGCTTTTGCTGCACCCCGCAATCGAGCATTCACGTTTCAGCCAATTGAAGTTGTTCTCTGCAGCTGAAGTTAATCTTCTAAGGGAGATTAGTTAGCTCTTCTTGTACAAACTCAAGAAGGGCATGTTGATCTTCTGCTTTGCTGAAGGAGAAGATCAAGGTGATACAAATCTGAAGCTGTTGTTTCCAGATCTGAAGAAAGGATTCAGAAGACCTAAGAGTAAACCTTTTGTCTTTTGTATCTAGCTCAAACTCTATTTTATTTTTGTAAGGCATTGTTGCCTGAGTGAAAGGCTGTTGAGCCTGTGCGTAAAGCTGTGTTGACAGCTTGAGTGGTGGGACTTCTTGATAGGTCTGAGGTAGGAAATCTGTGGGATTTCTGAGTGGTAGGAGTTACATAACTCTGAGATGTAGGGCTGCTGTGCCTGAGGGGTAGGGCTGTTGAGCCTGAGTGTAGGGCTGTTGAGCCTGAGTGTAGGGCTGCTGTGCCTGAGGTAGGATCACTATTGATCTGAGAAGTTCTGAGAAACTTGTGGTGTAAGCTCAAGGAGCCGAGATTGGAGTTTGTGGCCTTGTCTAACTCACTGTTAGAAAGGTGAAGGGGGAAAGAGGACTACTCAAGACACCCAGTCTTGAGGAACCTCTATACATCCTTGTGTGCTTTCTGTGATTGTGTTTTCTGCAGCTAGAAACATTAGGTTTAAACAAAGAAAATAAGTAAAACCTATTCACCCCTCCCCCTCTAGGTATTATTGACTACACCTATATAAACTATCACTAATAGATTAAAAATCCATCAGACGGCTCAGATTATAGATCCAATATAGCATGAAGTGTCTGCGCTCTATTTCGACGATGTGTGTTTTCATCCGTGACAGTGTCATCGAAATCACTTCTGTGTTGTCGTCGAAATACTACTAATAGCGTCGAGACGCAGATTTTGTCGTCGAAACTGCTCGTCTCGTATCGATAGGCAGAGCTTTATTCTTCAAGGTTTAGTTCCATCTTTACTTTTTACCTTACTTACTTCTCAAGCATGGAGATGCGAGAGTAGGGGATCTGATTGTTGTGCATTGTACTCATCTTCTATCTTTGATCCGAGGTCTTCATTTTGAATAAAGTTGTGTACCCCCCTCCATTTTTACAGGGATTCGAGAGATTCTTCTTGATGTACTTCATTTTGAGAACTGAATCATTTTCCATCAGTTGTATCTTATCTTAGAGGCTTCCCCTCAATAGAAGCAAGGAGGGTTGAGTTTTTTGTCTATTCTCCAAGTATCATTATTAGTCTATTCTCTCTAGATTGAATTTTCTTGAATACTTATTTACATCAGCCTTGTGTCTGGAGCAATCATTGTCCAAATATCAAAAGGGTTGGCATTTGGACATACCTACAGAAGGATTACTTATCCTTAGGCCCCCAATTGGAATTGGGTCATATGTTCATGTTAGTGAAATAACCTGAAGTACTATACTTATGAGTGGTATGCCTTCTTCTTTCATTAGGCACTGTTGTATTGAACCAGCAGTCCAGAGCAAAGTGACCAATCTTTCCACAACACCAACACTCATACCTGTGGTATCTTCTCTTATGCCTTTCCACTTGGAAATGTTGATGGGTAGGAGTGAAGATAGCTGCCCTGATAGGCCTTGGGTGAACCTCACAATGTTGTGTATGTAGTTGAGATGGTCTCACCACTTTTTGGTTCACCGCCTTGGGCACAGGATTGGCTGCCTTTCCCTTACTTGTAAGTATTGATGTTGCAGCTCCATGGACACGAGAACCTGGAATCTTTACATGTGTCTTTTCAAGGGGTGTTTGAGAAACACTTTCCCCAAAGCTTGCTTTTCTATGTGTGTTGGTGACTTTATTGTTTTTTGTAGAGCAAGCCTTGGTCAGATAATCATGTGAAGATTCCTGGTTTGAGAAATTTGATGCCAGTAATTTCTTTTTATAAGAAGGTTGGGCTTCAGATGTCTTGCCCTCGACTGTTTCCTTACCAAATCCTACACCACTTCTGAATATGAATGGTGCAGAGAATTGGTCAATGATGGGTAGGACAGTCTTGGGCATTGAGAAGCTAGCAACAATTTTCTTTTCAGCCAATAGCATTTCCTCAAGGTCCTTGATGACATTATTCTTCTTCCCCAGTTCAGCATTTTGGAGCCTTGTGACATCCTTGAGTTTGTCCATTTCTTTGCTCATAACAATCAGCTTTTCAGCTGCCTCTTAGAGCTCAGACTGGACAAATTTCAGAGATGCTAACTCCTTAGATTGAGCTCTAAGAAGCTTTTCTCTTCTAATCCACAAGGCTTCATTGTGCGGCACTAGGTTAGATTCAACCTCATCTGGAGATCTTGAGGACATGCTATTGCTAGCAGAACCATACTCATTATCATGCACAGAACCTGTCATTGATTCAGAATCAGAGACAAATAAGGGGGCTCTAATAAGTACCTTTCCAAGAGAGGTGCATATATCCTGGATTTCTTCAGTTATGGCCATAAGACCAATGTAAACTTCCCCTTTATCTTTTGATGAATCTGAGTCAGAGTCACTGAGTGTTCTGATTTTCTTGTCCATGTGTTCTTTCTCTTATTCCTTCTTGTTCTTTGGACTTATTCTTGTTAAATTTTTGAAGTGGAAGTGGATTTGAGCTGGGCGGTCTGCGGATTGGAGACCGCAGAGACCGCGCGGTCTGCGTTGGTTCTCTGGTCGGTTTTGTCTCAGCGGTTTGTGTTGGAACATGGTCTTCCGCATCTCCTAGGTTTGAGAATAACAAAACCTATGTGTATTTGATCTTGTGTGTTTAAGTGTGCAGGATAAAAAAGTCCACATGACTCAAGGATTACATAAGAAGGTTGCCCCCAAAGTTGAGCCATCAAATCCAAAACTCCCACTAGCGCTGGCGTTATCACCTAATGCCTGGCGCTAGCGCTAAGGAATAGCTGAGAACGGATACTGAGCTCGACGAATGTTGAAGCCCGCTCGACGAATTTCGGTCGACGAAATTGAGGTCGACGAATGTTGAAGCCCGCTCGACAAACTCCGGTCGACGAAATTGAGCTCGACGAATGTTGAAGCCCGCTCGACGAATTCCGTCGATGAAATTGAGCTCGACGAATGTTGAAGCCCGCTCGACAAACTCCGGTCGACGAAATTGAGCTCGACGAATGTTGAAGCCTGACCGACGAATTGATTTCGATGAAATTTCATTCGACGAACTGAAAGCGGCGCTCGACGAAATTCTCATCACTGCGTTCGACGAAATTTCGCTCGACGAAATGTTAGCTATGTTCGACGAAATTTCGGTCGACGAAATATTTACTTAAGCGCAATTGCCGGGAGAACTTATAGAAGGAGATAGCGCCAGGCGGTATCCGATAGCGCAGGCGATAGCGAGGAGCACAGTAGGCAAGAGAGAAAAGTTTCCTCCAATTGAAGATTCTGTCGCGCAGAATATGTCCTAAATTGGGAGCGCCGGCGGTAGCACTAGCGCAGGCGCTAGCGCTAAGACTATAAAAAGGACCCCTTGGCTCCGTCTTCCCAATCCTCTAGAGATCTAGAATTCCAGAGCCTCGTGCCACAGCACAAAGAGGAAGGTTCAGAGATATACTCCCACAAATCCATAAAGACTAAAGGAGATCCGTGGAGAGGATTTAAACACGCGTCATCATCGTGACGAAAGACCGCATCGACTACGATCATACTCAGCGTCTTTGTCTACTTCTCCAAGAGATCCACACAGAGGGAGTTTTATATAATTATCTTTGTATTTCACATCTTTTCTTTTAAATCATGTAGTAAATTCGCCTCGTGTTGGCGACTAGGTCTGGGTAGGACTCAGGGCTGAAATTCGCCTCATGTTGGCGACTAGGTCTCGGGTGTAGGTCTAGGGGGTGCTCAAGGCCATATCCGGGGAAGGGTTGGCTAGAGCGGCTTGAGGCCATATCCGGGGAAGGATCGGCTAAAGCCAACCGGTTCGTGGGGATACGAGTCGGTATAGAAAACAAAAAGAGTCTTTCTATTCGCTTTGATTTCTAGCTTCGATAAGAGATCAAGTTTTGTAATCCTGCTTCTCAAGTTAATAAAATCATGTCTTTACTTTTACTTCACTTGATTTGTCATGATCTTCTCTAGTTTAATAATCAAAGTTTTTTTAAGTATTACAAAATATAATATAAGTTTTTACAACCCTTATTCACCCCCCCCCCCCCCCCCCCCTCTAAGGGCGCCTACTGATCCAACAAGTGGTATCAGAGCGAGGTTATTCCAAATCGGCTTAACAACCGGGAATAATGACGTCTCATGATCTCGCTTCTATTAGTGGGGTAAATTTTTATGAAGAAAAAAATCTCTTAAACCACCTTTATTCGAAGGGAGAAATTATAAAGGGTGGAAATTTGTAATGGAAAAGTTTATTAAACATTTAGATATCAACGCTTGGGATATAGCAATAACAAGACCAGCGGACGAATCAAATAAACAAGAGCGTCACCTAAATGCAAAAGCTATGCATTATAGCGACTTGAAACCACGCTCGGGACGGTGTTCTCGAGGGGGCATTCGGGGATGGTCCCCATCAGAATCCGAATCAGTGACCGGTTGGTGCCGGTTGGGCTCCTCAACATCACCGGGTGGTGGTGGCGGTCCTCCTTGATTCCGTAAAATTTGTGCTAACATCGTCCTAAGCTCAGTCATTTCGGTACGTAGACCTGCTATGGCCTCGGTGTTGGGATCATCATGCTGATTCGCAGCCATCCTAGACGTAGACGGTGTCGTGTATTCCGTTCCTAGCCTGGTGCGCATTCAGGTTCAGGAAAAATTTGGAAAGATGATTTTTCCTAGGGCTGTAGCTATATTGAAGATAGGATATTCTTATAGATTCCTGACGTGGATAATACGTAGAACGTTAAAATTTTTTTTTCAGAATTTCGCTGAAAAATGACAAATTTAGCCCGCTATTCGCAGACCACCGAATTTTTTTTTTATTTTTCTAAGGATCAAAACGACCAACAAGGAACGCAGAGAGGATGTTTGCAACGTGGGAGTTGAAACGACCGCCTCTGAAACCAAATTGATGTAGGGTGGGACGGGACACGCGTTCATTTACGCTAACGGAAAACCATCTTCACAGAAATTAAAAAACAACATAGGAGGGCTCCGACCAAAAGCGAGCGAGAAGGGGTCGGTTGGCTCCAAAATCCGATTGATAAAATTAAGCCGGACTCGATAAAACGTCCTTAAGACCTACCTCTCCAACAAGCACACATCTCACCGAAAGACGGACTCGATACAACGTCCTTAAGACCAATCTCTCCAACAAGCACACAACTCACCGCACTCACACAAGCATCTATTCTTTCAACTTGAGCCGTTTCAAATGCAACAGTTAATTTATTTCGGAGCGGCGACAAACGATTAGTAGCGGTCGAAACTTTAGTTGAGATTAATTCCCTTGTTAGCACTAAATGTGCCAAATCTTGGAGAACAAGTCAAGGCTAGGACGAGTTTGCTCCCACAACGGATCTTCCCAATCCGGATCACAAGAGATTCAATAACAACGAATCGAAATCAGAATTTGCAAGCGATGCGTTTTAAAAATCACGGAAATGACGGTTCGAATAAACCTCCACAAATCTCACAGAAAGAAATCACAATATGAGAAAGAGATTACCCAACCAAGAAGATGAACACACACAAGATAAGGTGGGAGATTCACTCTCTCCACGGATCCACCGGCATCACACCGAATGGGTTGCAACCTTCTTCCTTGGAATCGCACCGAGGAAGCCACGCCGGAGTCGCACCGAACGGGATGGAGATCGCAAGGGAGGCTTCACACCAAGGTCGGCGGCGGCTAGAGGAGTCCTCCTTGTGGCCGAAATTTCCAAGAGGGAAATAGGGTTTGCTTTTTTTCTTCAATGCTTCTAATCTCATCATAAAGGCCTCCTTATATAGGAGTTACAACAAAACCTTAACCATCCATGATGGAGATGTAATCTCATCCATCCGTATGGTTAAATACACACCATAATAAAAATAAAATGTCCCAAAATAAAATGACAAACTTTTATGAATATAAAATTATCATCAAACATGAAGTAATTTTATATTCATAAATATAAAATAAAAGTGCATAAATAAAAGTGCATAAATAAAACATTAATTTTTCACGGCGGCTTTGGCACGCCGCGGGCGGAGATTGTAACACGGACTTCCTTCAGCATCATCATGGCACCTCAGATCTTTGTGTCGCAGCGCCTCGGCAACCGGGTCATCATCAAGGAGTGTCGGAGGGGCCGCGCCATCAGTTCCCCACGCTCAATTAGCTTATAATAACTCTAAAAATCGGTCCACCGGTTTATCTCCAAACGAGATTGTGCACGGATACAAAGCGTCGGTGCCACTTGACTTAGTTCCGTTACCTCCATCCTACAAGTCGAGTCAATTTGCACAGGATTTTGCCTCTCATATTCACGAATTGCATAAGCATGTTCAGGATACGCTCGCTACTCAATACGCCTCTTACCAATTGCACGCTAACACCCATCGGAGAGAATCCCCTTTGAAAGTGGGTGATTTGGTTATGGTTCATCTTGTCCCTGAACGGATGCCTTCGGGCACCATAAAGAAGTTGGCTAATAGGCGAGCGGGCCCGTTTCGTATTATAAAAAGATTAGGAGATAATGCATTTCTATTGGAGCTACCTACTGATTGGGGAATCTCCCCTGTTTTCAATGTGTCGGACTTAACGCAGTTTAAGTCTCCACCGCATGATTTATCTGTCTGCCCGTTTAAATCCACACCATGTTCTTCTAATGGGTTGGGGGGTGAGATGGGGCCTAGTTCGTCTTCTTCCACGGTCCCCACCGGAGGTACGCCGTTTGATGTTGGGATTTGTTCTTCTGATTTGCCTAACGCTTTTCCAAGATTTCCCCGTACCACTTTTGTGCCTGACAGGATTCTCCGAGACTAAGTGCTCCCCTCTCCCAGTGGTGACGGTCACCGCTACTTGATTCACTGGCGTGATCGACCGGCCTCCGATGACTCGTGGCTTCTGGAGTCGGAGGTGGCTCTGTTGGATGATACTCTCCTCCTCCGCTACGTTCGAGGCGACTCATCGGTGATGAGTACTTTTGAGCGGGGGAGGATTGATGGCGACGACGGCCCTCAACATGAAGATGGTGATGACGGCAGTTTCCATCCAAGGATTCACGCCATCGCCGCTACAACCTTTGCCCGCGCCGCCAGCTTGAAAACTAATAGTTATAATAATTTGATTACAATTATTAGTTTATTTTTATCATGTATTAATGATTGGGACTTTAGTATTTTAGTTTCATGCATGAACATTTTGATTTGGCCTGCATTTAGCCAAATCTATTTGTTTTTTTTTTATTTTGGGCTGCAAATAGCCCTCCTTGTAGTAAGGCCCTATATAAGGCCATATGTTGTTGGAGAATTCAGATCATTGCAAGAATTAAAAGATTGAAACCGTAACTCCTCGTGGCTTCCCCCTCTTGGCCGACCCCCCCTCGTTCTCGCCCTTAGGAGATTTCAGCCTCCTCTCTTGGCCGCCCCTCTCCCCTCCTCCCCTCAAGCTTGGCCGACCACCTCTCTCTCTCCCCCACTCTTATTCTCAACGAGAATCTACCCCTCCCTTTGGTCGACCCCTCTCCATCCCCCACTCCACTTGGAAATACTCGGCCACCCCTCATCCTCCAAGCAAGGTGTGACCGTGGAATCGTTGGCAGCGTGAAAGCGAAGACGACGTTCAAATCTCACTTCGGCGACGACAACTCCGGCGGATTTGTGGGAGAACGAACGGGCTTACGTGTGCTTGAGGCCAATCCTAACTCAAGCGGGGTAACGAACTATCCACTTGTGTGATTCTCTTCTTGGTTGGTCTTGTGGTGGCACTTTATGGCGTGATCTTCGTATCACCGTTGAATCTTTTCATGGTTTCTTCATTCGATTTGCATTTGCATCCTTTCTTTTTTATTTTCGAAGGGGTTTGGCCAGCCCCGCTTCTTGTTGGGAGAGATCACCCAATTTCCGAATCGTTACTTTCGGGGGAACTCTTTTGGTACAACGCATAGCTCGATAGGACCGGGTGGGTCCATTTAGCTTGAGCGAATATTGGCCTATAGCCTCTATTCAATCTCTAGCGGGTTAGCTATCTGTCGTTGGCGTAAACATTGATAATTAGCGTAGAAGATTGTTGTGTTTACCTTGAGCGTGTTGGGTAATTCGTGTTACGTTGGGTAGAACAGCCGTTACTCTGTTGCGAGCGCCATTGTAGGCTAGGCCTACATCAGAAGTTGATGTCCATGGCGCACTTGGTGATCATGGGATAGTGGAGGAAGATGATGATGTTGAACCGCCGGCCAAACACTTGTGGCGCCGTAGCGGTCACGACTACAATCTTCGCCCACGCAACAAGAATTTAATTTAGTTATTTTGCTAGTTTATGGTCTGCAATTATCTATTTATGTGGTTTGCATTTAATTATTTTATTTCTGTCATTTTGAATTTGTGGTGTGCGTTTAGCCACTGTTATGGGATGCTATTAAATTTTTGGATGTACGCCTTATATAAGGCCAAAAACTCTACCTATGTTATTAGAATTTGATGAAATTGAAAATTATAATCCCCCCCCCCCCCAAACCTAAACTTCTCTCTCCCTCTTCCTCTCTCATTGTCGCCACCCCTTAAGGGTTTCCCCTTGCTTCTAAGGTTCGGCCGCCCCTCTTCTTTCTCTTCTTCCCTCCTCCATATTCTCTCTTCCACACTATTCCTCCACCACCTTTCATCTCTCTATTTCTCCTTTCATCCACGGCTCCAAAAATTCTCGTGCAAGAAGGAAAAGGCTTTGGTGATCTTCTACGACGTGAAGCGGGGAAGACGGACGTGTTCTTCATCTTTGGTGCGCTTCCCGTGGATCTCAACGGAAGGTGATCATTTCTTGTGGATCCAACATCTCGGATCTATTTTTCCGAGAGGGGTAACGAAAATTACTACTCAAGAGATCTTCCTTTCTTTGATAGTCTTGTGGTGGACGATTTTTGCGTGGATTTTCGAAGCTTTAATTATCGCGATAATTTTTATAATAGATCTGTGGTTTTCGTTTGGTTTTCCGATAACTCTCGAGAGGATTGGCGACCCTCGCTCTTTTTCTAGTTGGGATAGATCCTACCACTTTCGAATCGTGCTTTTCTTTGGTGGATCTGTTTTGGACAACTCCAAGCTCGTCGGAATCAATATTATTCCTTTTAGATGGAGCGGATTTTGGCCTATAGCCATGCTCCGAACCAAGTGCGGTGTGGCTACCCGTACGTTAGCGCGAAAGATAAATAAAAATAATTTGTGACTGCTGCGTTTCGTTAGCGTGTGGTAAAGAGAGCGTAGAACGTAACGAGAGTCGTTTTGTCGTCCGTGTAGGATCAATTTGGTCGGTCCTACATCAAAGCTACTTTAAAATCAATCTATCACAGCACAGAAGCAACACAGATAACACACAAGATTTATAGTGGTTCCCTACAAGACAATGTGTCTAGAGGTAGTCCACTATCCTTCTTACCTATCTAGCAATGAGCTAGACTAGGCAACTTCTCCAACTTCTTAGATCTCTTCTCAATAAGCAAATCTTACAACTCAGGCTCACAAAGAACCCTACCAACAACTCAGACTATACAAGTCTTACAACAACTCAGATCTTCACTAAGATCCTACCAAACTTAGGCTCATAAAGAACCCTACAGAAGACAGGCTCACACAGAACCCTACCAACTCAGATCTGTTATAAGATCCTACAAGCTCAGGCTCACAAAGAACCCTATAAAATAATACAGATGAGATTACAGTTGTAGAAGAGAAGGTTTTAAGATAAAAGCTTTGACTAATCAGACTTCTTCTTCTTCTTGCAACTGTAAGCCCAGGGATCTTGTGAATCACTGAACCTTTTTTATAGAATCTTCTCTTGACCTTCACAGCACATCAATGAAGTCTTCTTCTTATTGATTCTTTTCTCTCTTTTCTGTTAGTATGTCTGAGAATAATCGTGAAAGAGAATACTGAAAAAGTAGTTCTGTAATAAAAAAACTCTCTCTTTTATACTCCTCTGCAATTTCGCATAAAAGCCCTTATTGATTATTCCATAATCAATTTGCCAGTTTGAAAAGTTTGACAGAATTGGCATAATATTTTATCATAAATGTCTTGTCATTCTTGGAACTTGCAGAATATTGAAATAAAAATATTCTTCAGTAAATACTATGCAATGACTATATTCTGCAGAGAATATATCATTTATTACTCATTGATTAATGCACAAGATGAGCGGTGTGCACATCCCTGCATTTCAATTTCTGAGAAAGTAGGCGCATTAAATGCACCTCAACATTTGTTACGATGATAAATTTCTTTTAGCCAATATTATCTTTATCATCTCTGTTGGATCTGTAGGCGCCCTTAGAGGGGGGGGGGGGTGAATAAGGGTTTTAAAAACATTTATTA
This sequence comes from Dactylorhiza incarnata, assembly GCA_033032865.1. NCBI lineage: Eukaryota > Viridiplantae > Streptophyta > Magnoliopsida > Asparagales > Orchidaceae > Dactylorhiza > Dactylorhiza incarnata. The sequence goes on along the minus strand of JAWHQI010000160.1, from coordinate 458,403 downwards.
TATTTTCAATTACTTGAAAAGTTAAGAGATCCAAATAGAGAAAAACCAAACAAATCAAGTGAAATAAAATAGAGATATGATTTTATTAACTTGAAATATAAGATTATAAAACATGATTTCTTATGACGCTAGAAATCAAACGCGAATAGTAAAAAGTCTTTTCATTTTCTATCCCAACTCATATCCCCATGAACCGGTGGCTTTAGCCTATCCTCTCCAGGATACGGCCTCAAGCCGCTCTAGCCAATCCTCCCCCAAATACAGCCCCGAGCACCCCCTAGATCTACACCCTAGACCTAGCTGCCAACACGAGGTGAATTTCTGCCCTAAGTCCTACCCAGACCTAGTCGTCAACACGAGGTGAATTAACAGCACGAGTATAAAAGAGTAGTATAAAAGAGTAAATAAAAGAAACAACAACAATGTAAAAACTCCCCATGTGGATCTTTTGAGGAAGTAGAGAAAGACCCGAAGAGTATGATCGTAGTCGATGTGGTCTTTTTTCATGATGATGAAGCATGTTGAAATCTTCTCCACGGATCTCCTTAAGCCTTTATGGATTTGTGGGAGTATCGCCCTAAAACCTCCTCTATATGATGTGGCACGAAGCTCTAGAATTTAAGTGTGTGAGAGTATGAGGAAGATGGAGCCAAGGGGTCCTTTTTATAGCCTTGGAGATAGCATTTTCTCTATCGCTACCACCAGTGCTATCCAGGCTTAGGAAATATTCTCTGTGTGTGTATCTTTCATTCCATGGAAACCTTGCCGAAATTCCTCTTGTGCATCGCGCTACCGCCTGCGGTAGCCGCTATCGCCGACGCTAGCGCCTTCTATAACTGCTTCCCAAAATTTCCTAATTAGTGCTTCCGCCGGCGCTAGGGCTAGCGCCTGTGCTAGTCGCTACTGTCAGTGCTAGTGGGTCTGCTTGAATTTTGGCTTCAAACTTGGGGGAAACCTTCTTATGTTATCCTTGAGTCATATGGCATTATTTCCTGCACACTTAAACACACAAGATCAAATACACATAGGATTTGTTATTCTCAAACCTAGGAGATGTGGAAGACCATGTTCCAACAATCTCAACGATTTGTAATCTTCACAACGATATCATCGACATACTACTTTCTTCAAGACTTTACTTGATATCTCAATGATATATCTTCGTCTAGACGGAATCATCGAGATGTTTCCTTTTTATATGACTTAGACTTATTCTTCAAGTTGATAATATTTCTTCAAGATGATATCATCTTGATCTTCTAGACGGTATAAAGTATTCAAGCTGATGTTGTCTACATGATCTTTTCTTCAGGACTTAATGAGTTATCTCGACGATATGTCTTCAATCTTCAAGACAATATATCTTCTTCACGAAGTTATCGTCGAGATATCTGAACTTAGCTTTCTCAATGATAAACTTCCTTCATACGATATCATCGAGACTATCTCGATGATATGTTTCCTTTCTCAACGATTTATCTGTTGTAGATTTGACAATATGTTTCCTTTCTCAACGATTTATCACTGTAATTTTGTTTTATAGTCTTGATACTAGTGATGTAGCTTTGATACATCTATCACAACATGAACTTAAACATATCATCAAAAATAACTTGGTTTATCTATACTTGTGTTCCTTCTTTAAATCTAGAAACATTGAGGGCATAATACCCAACACGTAGTAATAAAACAAAATTCCTCATTTAAAGCGGTTCAAACATTTTTGGGTTCAATTTCGGAAACAAAGTATAAATTAAAAAAAGATTCATGAATGGAAGAACGTGTCGTTACCTCTCTTGATGGTTCTCCAGTGAAAAGCTCTCATGGATGATCTTTTATAAATCCAAGCATGATTGGAGGCATGGAATCTTCTTGCACCTCCTATATTTCTTTATCAACATCAATTGGTTCATCATCCTCATGCTCCAAGGGTGAAAGGGGTTCCTCTTCTTTTTCTGCAATATTAGGATCTACACAAGGCACAAGTTCATCAAACCTAACATGAATAAACTCTTCAACCATTTTAGATTTTTTTATTATATATTCTATATGCTTTACTAGTTGAAGAGTATCTAAGAAAAATTCCTTCATCACATTTCTCATCAAATTTTCGTAAGGTATCTTTGGTGTTTAAAATAAAGCATTTACACCCAAAAATATGAAAGTAAGATACATTAGGTTTCTTTTTGGTAGTATAGTTCATATAGTGTCAATTTTAAAGTTGAGCGAAACATGACTCGATTTATTACATAGCAATAGGTATTTACCACTTCAACCCAAAAAGATTTAGGCAACCCATACTCGGATATCATAGTGCGTGCAAGTTCATGAAGTGTTCTATTTATCCTCTCCACCATACCATTTTGTTGAGGGGTGCATGGAGTGGAAAATTCGTGCATGATCTCTAGATTATTGGAAAAGTGGTGAAATTTTCATTTTAAAATTCCCCTCCATGATTCGAGCGAATGCATTTAATTTTTAATTCTAACTCATTTTGAATACGATTGCATAATTTTGTAAATTCATACAAAAGCATCTGATTTGGAGGTAAAAATAATGTCCATGTAAATCTAGAATAATCATCAATCAACACGAACATGTAATTTCTACCTCGTAGACTACAAGTGCAAATTGGTCCAAATAGGTCCATGTGAATTAGTTGTAAGGGTATAGTGGTAAAAATTTCATTTTTATTTTTAAATGAGGTTTTAGAAAATTTTCCTTTTTATCAAGGCGGGCAAAGTGACGATATGCTTCCATTAAGCATTGGCAAACCTCTTATTATTATTTTTTGATAATTTTATAATTAGCTTGGTGTTAGAGTGACCAAGATGCCTATGCCATAATTCTAGTTCTTCATTTTTTGAGATTAAACATTTTAGTGAAGCACGTGAAAGATCATGAAAACCAATCAAATAGACTTTGTGAGCTCTTGGTGCAGTGAGTACAATATCATTATTTTTAGGATTTATAATTTTACACAAATTTGTAGAAGATTCAAATAAAACATTAATACATTTATCGTATAGTTGACTAATAGAGATTAAGTTATGTTTCAAGCCTTCTACAAATAAAACATTTATAATAGAGAAAGAGTCATTACCCACAGTACTGATGCCTAATATTCTCCCCTTTCCATTGTCACCCAAAGTCACCATTCCTCCTTTCTTCTTTGTGAGGCTAAAGAACTTTGCTTTGTCGCTCATCATGTCTTTGGAGCATCCTGTGTCCTAGTACCACATGTCTTCCTTTTCATTAACCTGCCAACACACCTAAAAAGAAGATGAGAGTAAAGATTCGGATACCCAAGAGGTTCCTCCCATAGAGTATATGGAAATCTTAGGCACACAGAATTGCTTGAAAGTACATCGTCCCTTCATCCTACAAGAGTCCATGGTGTGTCCAAAGTGAAAGCACTTAGCGCAAGACACAAAAGGGGTTGAGACCTTTTTCAAATTATTCTTCGGACTCTTACTGGAGGGTGGGAAACCAGCAGAAAACATTATCGATTAGTTAATGTAAGAATTAATATTTTTGTTACTACCGCCAGTGGTAAAAGGTACCGTCGGGCAGTAACTTCTAGAGCCATACCCAAGCCTATATTTTACACTTTCATGTCTTTGGTTGCCCAAAATCATGTCAAGGCTCTTCTGGCCAACTCTGAATTTTTTTATGGCCATGCTCAAGTCTTAGATCCAGGCTTTTAAAAAAGTATTTTCATTTACTAGATTTCCACACCTATTTGCAAAAAATTTCTTTCCATCGTGAATTTGAGAAAGAGAGTTTGTAAGCTTCTTTCTAAGTCTCCCTTTTGTTTGGTAAGAGATACAATATTTGAGAGGGCTTAGAAAGATCATTTCCAGTTCTTTTATCCTTGCCAAGAAGTGATCATTCTCTTGGCAAAAACCCTTCTCTTTTCCCAAAGATTTTACTTCCTTAGTTAACTTTTGATTTTGTTTTAAAATAATTTTATTTTCAGTATAGATCAAGATCTTTTAGACTTTTATTGAAAAATATGCAGGTTTTCATATATTCAATATAGATATCTTCATTAGTAGAAGGAAGTACCTCATTGTCGCTTTGGACGCTGCAATCATCTTCCGATAATTCTTGTCTTCTTCCCATGATGCACATATTTGCCTCTTCGTCGTCGCTTGAAGTAGATCCATTTGAGCTTTCGGATGAAGAGTCATCCCATGTTGCCGCCTTCATAACCTTCTTTTTTCTTTTCCATTGTGACGCTTTTCTTTTTGTTCTTTCTGGTACTTTGGGCACTGTCTTTGTATATGCCCGGTCTTCGTACAGTAGAAGCACTCTGGTGGAGGTCATTCATTGTCATCGTCACTTGCTTTCTCCTTTTCCCCCTTTTTGGATGATGAGCCTTTTTGGAAATACTCACGGAAAGTGTTCCACCTTTCCGGGTTCTTCATGAACTTTGTGAAATTTTTCACAAAAAGGCTCTCTTCGTCCTTCTCGTCGACTTTGTCCTCTTTTCTTAACTTTAGTGTCAAGGCTTTATTCTTCTGCTCTTTGTTGTAATGTTCAGCTTGGATTTTGAGTTTAACCTCATGGATTTTTTGATTCCCAACGAGGCTCTCAATCTGGAGTTGTCTTAGATCATGTGACTTGGAGATAGGCATCACCTTCAGATTGAACTTTGGAGGGAGATACCAAAGGATTTTCCTCACCAAGTCACCATTCGAAAAGGTTTTCCCAAGTATCTTAAAGGCGTTGACGATCTTAATTAAGTGAGTTTACATTGAGTCTACGTACATGTCTATATCCATTTTGAACCTTTCAAACTCCGACTCCAGTTGGAATAGCTTTGAGTCTTTAACTTGCGAAGTACCTTGGTGAGTTATTTCCAATAAATTCTTGATATCGTAAACAACTTCACAAGCACTAACTCGATTGAATTCAGTTTTATCTAAAGCAGAAAATGGGGCGTTCATTGCTTTAGCGTTATTTTTTCATCTACATTTATCTCTTTCATCTGATTTATCTCTAGGCTTTTCCATGATTTCATCTCCAACTACATATTTAGGAGTAGTATAGCATTGTTCTACCCAAGTCCAGACATCAAAATCTAAATTCCTTAGAAAATAACGCATACGCGCTCTCTAATAATTGTAAACATTTCCAGTGAAAAGTGGAGGTCTACTTATCCCTTTCCCCTCCTGAAAAGCGAGATCATGGAGCGCCATTATTCCCAATTGTTAGACCATTTTGGAATAACCTGGATTTGATACAACTTGTTGGATCTGTAGACACCCTTAGAGAGGTGGGGATGAATAAGGGTAATAAAATTTTTTATAACTTAAGTGAAATTACGGATATATGTTGAATATATTTTACGAATTATTTCACTTAAGACAATGCTCTATGCTTTTATAAGACAGTAGTGATCAAAGCAAGAGAGATGGAGACTCTATTTCCACAGCCAGCGGTAGAAGTTACTGCTCGACGTTAGTGGCAGAGAACTCCCTTTTTGTTTATATTTCAAGGATCAAAGAGAACAAATCAATACTGTAGAAAATGATAATATTATTGCTTTAAGAATAATTACAAAACTTGATCCCAATGACGCTTGGAATTGAAGCGTATGTAAAACCCCTTTTTCTTTTCTATACCAACCCTTCTCCTAAGGACTGGTTGGATCTAGCTTATCTCTCACCATATAAGTCCTCGAGCCTCCCCTAGATCTAACCCTAGACCTAGTTACCACACCCACGCGATGAATTCTCCCTAGTCCTCTCAAGGCCCTAGTCGCCAACACAGGCGAATATCTCTACCGATAAAAATAAAAGTTATAATCCGTATTCAAGTTAAAAATAAAAAAACTAAAATATCAAAAACTCCCTCAAAGATTGAACTTGAAGATGATGTAGGCATGATCAATCCATATTCAAGTTCTTATCATTCACGAGCATTGATGGAGTTCTCTTGGTTGCAAGGAGGAGGCTCACACAAAAGTGTAGGAGTTGTAGATTTTGATTCTTCATGTATTGATTCTGCATGAATCCTAGCGCTAGTGGTAGTGCTACCACCAGGTGGTAGCCTCTTTAGGCAATAGGCTGGCACACAGATTGAGTCATCTTAGGCAATATTCTTTCTCCAAAATAGGCAGCCCTTCCTACCACACCGTGATATTACTAACACACCGCGTTAGGGATATATCATTCCTAGACGTCAGATCTCCTTCCTCTTTCGCACTTCAATCAAAAGCGTGATGGAGGGATTTCCATAAGTTACCCTCGAGCATTAACCTTAACGTGTTGCCGTAGAATTTGCTATATCTGAGTCCCATCGACATTCCTTTTTTGATGATATTTCCATCTCGATGTTGTTTCTAATTATGCAGAAGCTACCTCCAGCGGTAGTGTTATCACGTCGTGTTAGCAGCAGAGCATCATAGTGATAGAGAATCGTCGTCTTTATTTTTCATACTTATGGGGGCTTAAGAGATGAAGTTCCTGCACATTATAAACACATGACAAGTATGAGCAAATACAATGAGATTGGTTATTCTCAAACCAAGAGATGTGGAAAGCATGTTTCAATAGAGCATTCCTTGAGATCAACGAACATTGAGCACTTCGGTTATCGATCAATTAACATTGATTGTCGAACTTTCTTTAGGGATTCTTTTCCTTAGCTTTGCTTCACTTCAAGAGAGCTTCTTAGAGAGATTAAAATAACATCCTCACTTAATAGTTTAAGGAGTTTCTACGTCATCAACAACTATCTTTGTCTCATTAAATCTACAAAGATTTTTTTCAACAATCTTCCCATATTTAACTAAGAGAAAGCTTTGCATAGGTTGATGAAAAAAAAGAAAAAGAATATGCTCTATAACTAAGCATTCCAATGACCAAGTCCAATTTGGGGCAAATCTCCCTAAACAATTGACTATGCTACATTGATAAAATAAAGAGGTATTTATATTCACAAAATATTCGTTCACACATATACATATGACAAAAGAATGCAATAAGAAATTTATAAAGTAGACATAAGGAGATCTTACAAAAACTTCAAATTTGCATTATTTGAATTAGTCAAAAGAGTACAAGAATTCTTTATATATATCAATTTTCTTTTTAATGACATATTTCTTAGCAGATAAATATGCAGTTCTCTTCATCTTAGACTCTACCTTTACCTATGATGCTTTTTCCCAAGGCAGATTCATCTCTGGGTGAAAATTTGAATAGGATGGTCTTGGAGGGATCTTTTTTATGAACTCTGTACAATAGCTCCTCCAGTTCATCTTCACCAGACAGCTCTTCATCAAAGTCTAACATCTGGGAAGGTTTGAGGTTAGCTTAAGTTTGTTCCCATTTTTCTATAGGTAGAGAGAGTTTCATGTGTAGTAAGGAAGGGAATTATTGGAGGACCAAGAGTTAGGGTTGGAGCTTTGGACGACTTCTAGTGTGAAATTGGGGATAAAAAAGTTGCATACTTATGTAAGTATGCATCATTGTCAAATAATTTGGATAATTTGAAAAAGAATGTTCCAACAGTGGGAGAGGGGATGCAGGGGTCTTTGCAGCAACTTTCTTAGCCTCTAGGGCCTTTTCTTTCCTAATCATGGCTTCTTCATGTGGCTCCCTATAGATTCTGGCAGACCTTTCTTCTAAGGTTTCCTCATCTCTGGATTTTCTTTCTACATCCAATCTCCTTTTTTCCTTTTGATGTCTATCATATTCTCTAAACTTATTCTTCTACTTATATTTCATCTTATGCTGAGAAGTTTGGCCTAGAGAGAGCCTCTTAGGATCCTTAAATACAGAAGAGATCTTCAGCTTAGGAGGAGACAAAGAGAGAATTACAACTAGCTCTAAATTTTCCCTTGCTTCAAGGGATGATGTGGGAGTTTCATCTCTTTGGAATACTATTAGAGTCTCCTCGGGAGTGATTGATGTCTCTTCTTGAACAGCCGGAACCTTGGGCTCCTTAGGAGCTGTTGGAGCCTTAGGAACTTTGGGAAGGGGATTATAAACCTCCCCCTTAATCCTTGATGTCTTGGTGTAGGTCACTAGGGTTGGGGAGAAAGAGGAAGAGGAAAATACACATATAGAAGGACATGAAATAGAGATGCTTCATTAGCAGACTTCATTGGAGATGGATTTGCTTCACAGGTGGTCTTAGAGGTTGAGACTTTCTATGGGTCTTCAACTGGGGATGAAACTACATCACCTATGACCTGATAAGCTGGAGGATCAGCTGGGGTCACTTGGGGATCTATGGAGGTTTCATCTTTAGGAAGGATCTCCGAGAGCAATCCTTCCACTACAATGTCTATTGCAACATCTTCCACAGAAGGAATAGGAGAAGTCTCTTTGGTAGATGATGGAGATTTGACAAAATAATTTTTAGGATATTGTGGTGAAAATGGAATGGGGATTGAGTAGGAGAGGGATGAGTTGAAGAAAGAAGTGGATACTGCATATATGTTCTTAATACTTGTTAGTTATTGGGTGTCGACTTATCACCTAGAGGGGGGTGAATAAGTATTTCAGATTATTTTTCTTTCCTCCTTTTTGGTGTACTTGTTTTCTGGTTAATAGATCTATAGATTAGAAAAACATAGCAAAGAAAACACTCAAGAACTTATAGAGGTTCCTCAAGACAGGGTGTCTTGAGTAGTCCTCTTTCCCTCTGCGCCTACCTAGCAGTGTGCTAGGCTCGGCAAACTCCGCCAATGTCTCCGGCCCGCAACCCTTACAACTCAAACCCGCAAGTCCATGCAGCCTAGGCCCTCAAGCCCCTTCACTGCACCCGAGCCCACAAGCTCGACACGTTTGGACCCACAAGTCCCTGCAGCCTAGGCCCTCAAGCCCCTTCACTGCACTCGAGCCCACAAGCCCGACAAGTTTGGACCCGCAAGTCCCTCTTCCCTAGCCCTCAAGCCTGACAGATCTCAATCCCTAAAGCTTGACACTCAGATCTGAAAATAGATTTCACAACTTTGTCCCGCAAGCCTTACACAGATAGATTTACTATATTAATTCTGCCTAATGGAGATCGGCTTCTTTACTTGAAGAAGATGCTTTTGATGTGAATCTTGACAGTGCAAATCTTCTTTAAGCTTCTTGCTGTGTCGGGTGTTGACATGCTATCTTCCTTGAACTCTTCTTAACAGTCGATGAAACTGGACTGCAACTTGAAGAACACTGAATAATCGTTTTGTTCTTCTCTTCTTTCTTTCTTCACCGCCGCTTGTACTGTTGTATTGCTAGGCGGGATTCTTTTTCGTTTCTTTTCACACTCGTTTCTAGGGCATCACTGTTCCCTTTTATGGGACGGATGAGCCGCTTTAACGGTCACATAGGATGTCCTTTACTGACAGATGTCCATCCCTCAAGAGCTCACGCTGATTGGACAATCAGGTGGTGACATTAAATGCTGACAGCGCGTCCGGCTATTTTTGAATCTGTCTGACGATATTTCCGTTGTTACGACGACAAGGACAATATCTCGACGATAGGGCTTGTCGATGACTTGAACTGGTCTCTTCTTCAACTCTTCATCAGATAGTGATATCTCAACAATACGGGACATCACTTCTGCACTCGAGCTTAAGACGACACGATGTCATCAAACTGATATCGACGAGAACTCCTTGTCTGCTAGATATCGCTGAAACCACATTATCTTGTCGACGACACGATTGATATTATGTCGACAGACTATTCTTCAGTGACTGTCTGTCTTCATATGACCTCTTTAAGTCTTCTCGACGTCACGCCTTCTTTATGATGATGTCATCGACATCAGTCCTGCTTAGCCTTTCTGACGATAAGGCTTCTTGTCGACGACATCTATTCTTCCTTAGCCTTATCGACGTTAACGCTTCTTGTCGACGATATCGTCGACATCTTTAAGCCTTCTTCTTCATCTCGACATCCTGATATCGTTGTGAGGTGAATGTCACAACGATATCACTATCTTGCCTTGCTCTGCATGTTGTTGACGATATGACTGCTGTTGTCGACGATACCCTTGATCCTTTTCGACGACATCAGACATAATCATTCTTCTTTGCTTTGCTCATCATTTCAATGATGTGCCTATACTTGTCGACAATATTTCCAACCTTTTTCGACGATATCATACTTAGGCAGGTTATTGAAGTACTGGACATATTGTCTTATCTCTGCAAGCATGAACTGGATATGATGTTAAATACAATTTGTACTTATCATTGAGGAGTTAAGCACTTCTTCAAATCAGGAACACTGTTGGGCACTGTTCCCAACAATCTCCCCCTATTTGAAGAAGACATAACCCACTCAATGATAAAATACATCTTAAGCAAATAAGCATATAATGATGACATTGTAGCTATGTTTGAGTGAACACAGAATTTGACAAATATTACTTCATTTATAAATAGTGCCAAATGTTTTCAAATGATTTTGACATTTCTACATTTAGCCCCTTAAAGATTTGGCCATATATATCTCTGGTGCCCTCAAAGCAGCTTCACCCTTTGCTTTCTTGGTACTGGCTTCCTGCTCCTTTTCAGCTTGTCTGATAAAGTATTCAAACGGTTTGGGATGATACTCGAGAGGTTCAGGAGCATCAGTTGGGATTCTACCTGCTTGCTTGTCCCTTTTGTGACTCCTTCTCAATTCGTCTTGATCTTCATATTTATCCCATTCTTGAGTACTGTATACATTATATTGTTCACCTTTATTAACTTTCACTTGCTCCCATGCTTTTAGAATGATGATTCTAGATTTGAGACTCCATCTTTCATAGTCATTCTTTTTCTCCATTTCCTCCCTGTACTTTCTCTTCCTTATTTTTACTTCTTCATCCTCCAGTGCTTCCTTCTCTTTACCCTTATCAATGGTAGTATCAGGAATGTCTGCATGTTACTCTTCAGCAGGCTCGCCAAAATATAGTGAGGGAGATTCATTGCTTCCCTGATGGTATTTGTAGTCCAGATGGCATGCTCACCACTGGCCTTTATTATTGATTTCTCCCCCTTTATGACTTCTTCAGATATCCCCCTTTGGAGATTCTCCTCGGAAGCCAATATCTTGTTTTTAAGCATGTGGATTCCTGCTTCCAAGTGATTCTTGGTCTCAAGCAGATGACTGCCTAGGTTCTTATTGTGGCGATCTAGACTTTCTTGAAGATTAGTTTTGTGTTCATCCATCCTCTTGGTGGACGCAATATAGGCCTTTTCTATGTTGCTGACAATCAATGTCTGATTGACCCCTAAATTAGATAGACCCTTGTGAAAATGGGTTGTCTCTTTGGCAGTATACTCTTGTAGATTCTTCACATCATTTCTCAGGCTCTTAATTTGAAAGTGCACAGTTAACCTCACTAGAATTCTATAGAGGGGGGTGAATAGAGATTTAAAAGTACTTTGTGCAAAGTTAACAAATATATATATATATATATGTAATAATCTCAGATTTAAGCTTCCCACACACACCAACAAAAATTAAGTAAATAAAGAAAGAAATAGCAAAATGAAAATCACAGCACAACACAAAGAAATATAGTGGTTCCCCAAACTTTAGGTAGTCCACTCTTCTACCCCCTTGGTAGGAATTCACTATCTTGTACTGAGTCTTTTGATAAGGAGACTCTTAGAACCAGCCTGAGTCTTTTGATAAGGAGACTCATAGAACCAGTACAACTGAATTTTTTGAAGAGAGATTCTAAAAACTCTTTTACACTGTTTGAAAATGAAATGAAGATAAGAAGAAGAAGTATAAGAAGTAATTTTAAATAAGATAGAATCTTCTTCCTAGCAAGAAGATTAGAATCACAAGAAATAATGAATGAAATCTCTCTTCTATAGTGAGAAGGACATTGTAGGTCTTTTTCTCTTTCAATGAGAGCTATCAGAGATTGCAGCAGTATGGCTTCAAAAAGAGAAGAAGAAGAAGGCTTGTTGTTGACTTCAGCACACTATCACTTCTCTCAATTTTTCTCTCCTTTTCTCTTGGGAGCTTTTCCTATATTTCAAATGTGTGGAGCGGATCACTTCTCTTTTTCTTCTCTGCCGACTTCCCTCTTATTTATAGCTCTGTTTAATCAAAGAATATTATAGGAGAATAATCAATTAGCAGTTAGAGAAATGATAAGAAAGAAAAGATTTTATAATCAATATTTCTGTAGAAGGAAAGAGATTATTCTGATTTCAAATAATATCCATAATAAACTTAATCAATTTAGCCAAGAATCATTTAGAAGGAAAGACTGATTCAAAACGGCTAGAAAAGAATAATATCATTCCATAAAATTCAGATCTACAGATAGAAGGAAAGAAATCTGGCGTGTTTTGAATTTGACATAGAAATCGAAGTACATCGATTACTATTCGACGGAAGCGTCGATTTCAGACTGGCTGGACGTCGAGAGGAGAATAGGGAAGGTGCGTCGACTAAGATACATCTACTTCACTAGATACGTCGACTAGAAGTCAGAGTTACATCGACATAGGTTACGTCGAATTCTGTTTAGAGCTACTTCGACTCATTATGAGAGGAACGTCGACTACACTTCGACGTTGCGTCGAATGCTATTCGACGCATATTTACTTAGACTAATTTTTCATTCTTAGAATTTATATTCTACTCATTTTAGGGGTTAAAATAAATCATTTCCCCAACAATCTCCCCCTATTTGTCTTAACCCTACTCAGGGAGAAATTGTATCAGCTTTTAAGTAACACAGCAAGGCATGTATATAGAAAAGAAATATCAGAAGAAAACAGAATCATATACAGAGACTTCATAAACAGTATTTAAGCATGGAGGAAAGAGTATATCAACATTTTCAACACATCACTCAGGAGGGGTAGGAGGAGTTTTTCTTTTCCTAGTAAATACTAAAGTTTTTAAAGAAGAGAGTTGCTCCTTCTCAGTAACAGGTGGTTCACTCAGCTCCCCCTGAGTCACAGCAGTTTGCTCCCCCTGAGATGGAATATCCTTTGAACCTTCTATTTCTGCCTCTTCTAGTTCTTTCTCAGCTCCAGCTTCAATCATGTAAGCATTTGGCTCCCCCTGAGCTTCAGCTTCTTTTTCTTTCTCAACTTCAGCATCAGTTTCCTTTTCAACTTCTGCTCTGCTAGCCTCCCCTTGAAAGAGGACTACTTGTTGTGTAGCTTCTCTTGCTATAGAGAGTACATCTGTTATTTGGGTCTCAGTATGTAGCTCTGGTACTATTTCATTCCCAATTGTCTTAAGCAGTGCAAGACTATCAACTTTTGAAGTAGGAAGAGACTTGTGTGAGAGAGATTTATGACTTGAGAGCTGTTCTTCATCTAAATTCTCCCCCTTCTTGACCTTCTTAGCCAAGGAGGTTAAGAAATACTTGGTCACCTTAGAGAAAGATACAGAGGACTTCAAGCTTTGCACAGAGGCATTGACCCCATCTATTTGGGTTTGCATGTGCATGATGGAAGAGTGAAGTTGGGAGCAGTGTCCATCCAGCATTTCTTGAAACTTTTGGGCTGCTGACTGGATGCACTGGGTGATGAGAGTTTTAGTGGATGGAGATGGTTCAAGATGTATTGGAGTAGGAGATAATGGTGGAGGTGGAGGTGAGGAAGGTGGAGAGAGGACTGTATCATTGTGATGAGGTGAGTTTGATGGAGGAGGTGGAGGATTAGAGGAGGGTTGAGCTGGTGTATGTGAAGATGTAGGTAGGATAGGAGGTGTGAGGGTAGTAGAAGATATAGGTGTGTATGATGATGGTAGAGAAGAGGTGTCTGTATGAAGAGGAGGAGGTGAGGATGGATGGCTAGGAGAGTTAGGAGGAGAGGGAGTCCTGTCAGGAATGGCACCAGGCTTGGGAATTTGCCTGGTCCATTTAGAGAAGAGGGCTATGGACATCCTTTTTCCAAGGGGAATGGGGATTCCTTTTGACCTACATAGGTCAGGGAAGGAGTGGAGGAGTACCTGACTCATGATCCTCATATAGGCATTCTCTTTGTGAGAATATTTGTAGCGTATCATTTTTAGCAAGCAGCTGGCCCAGTCAACTTTCTTTTTCAGCACAAGGGCCCCCATGATGTTCAGTTGCTGCTTGGGCACTGCATCATGGGCAGAGATCTTGCATAATAGAACTTTTCCTACTATGTATGCCAATAGCCTATATTCCTCAGAAAAATCTATTTTCTTCAGGTGGATTGGTTTATCTTTAGAGAACTTCATGATGAGTAATAGATTCTTGGTTTCCTCAGGGGTGAGATCCACAGGTTCATCACCTGATAAGGGAATGATGATGAAGATTCATTTAGCTATTCTTAGAAAATAATTTGCTTTCCTTTTGATTTGAAATAGAATAGTGTTGTTGCGTACCTGATGATAGATCAAAGGTGTCCCTAAGGTGTTTGATGCGCAAATCTCACACACCGCTATAGGCGGTAGCTCGACTGCGACACGAAACGGCAGTGTACCGATCGTTCAAGTAATATAAAATGAGGAGTAATCCCCGAGTATCAAATCTCTCAAGGAACACAGTAAGGTGGAGTTAACGTTCGAGGAAGGACTTGAGATCGAAGTCCTTGAGTCAGATGGAATGCGGAAACGGGGTGATTTGGCTTTTGGAAAATAAAAGAAAACAACTACAACTACTCATATGCAATGTCGCTATGCAGTGCTTCGCTTGGCGGGATGGAAACTAGGCAGGCCTTGAGCGCGCTGCGTCGCAAGGGCGGATGGACGAGTAGGCAAGCAGAGTCGAACTGTGCAGGCCTTGAGCGCACTGCTTCGTTGGGCGAATGGATTACACGGGCCGCTATGCCACGCTTCGCTAGGCGGATGGAAGAGTAGGCAAGCGGATGGAATGGTTCGCACCGGCGGAGTCAGAATGGATTACACGGGCCGCTATGCCACGCTTCGCTAGGCGGATGGAAGAGTAGGCATACGGATGAGGGTCGCAAGCATCTCGTCGACAAGCACGCCACTAGCAATTGCTAGTGCGGCACACGAACGTGACGGCGGGATGGAGGATGGATGGTGGCGCACCTCGTACACATATGAACAAAATATAACTTCACATAGACATGAAATTAAGATTACAAGCACGATTCATAGTGTTCATCATCAATACATGAGAGATTTAGCTACAAACGCATCAATAAGAGAAGAACAAAGCAAGAAATCGACCGAATCTGAAGTCTCGTTGTAGATTCACGGTTGGAATCGTCGGGTTGTCAATCCGCGTCCAAGCTCGATCCGCAACTACGTCCGGGGTAGAGAGAGCTGTCACTACTCTCCAATGAGCCCATCTTCTTCGTGTCACGATCCGGTAGAGGTTGCAAACTTCCTCTTGCTTGATGGCGATGGCGGCTAGATCTTCCTTTGAAGCGCTAGGATGAAGGAGGAGGCCGAGAGGAAGCTCCGGCTCAAGATTGGCTTGAAGAACAAGCCCGGAGCAACTCCAGATGGTGGGCGGCGATGGAGGGGCAAAATCGGGGCTCTGGAGCGAGAAAACGGTGGACTGGAATCAACTCCCCGACCTAATTCGCGAGCAGGTCTTTAAATAGGCGCTGGAATAAACAGTGCGCACGATCGGTGGCGCACGACCAGTGGTCGTGCGCACTAGAATCCTGTGATCGTGCGCCTGCCTGGGCGGAGCCTGCAATGTAAGAAATTTATAAAATATAATGTTCGCACGACCAGTGGCGCACGACCAGTGGTCGTGCGCACTATCGTAAGTGGTCGTGCGCACTGGTCAAGACAGAACTCAAATTTTGGGGGTTGAGTGCGCACGATCAGTGGCGCACGACCAGTGGTCGTGCGCAATAGAGCCAGTGATCGTGCACAGTGTTCCTGTATAGAATTGTACCGGGAACACCTGCACGACTCTTGTTCCTACAGAAATGCTAATCAGGCTACTGAAAGTGGCACTCAACAATACGATAAGGCTATCAAAAGAGAATAAACATCAAAACACACCAAATTAGGCCAAGAAGTGCACCTAGCATAGAATGACAAATATGAGCTCAAACAAGGCTAAAGTGCAGTGTAATGACTAGATAAATGGCCCAGATGAGTCCATATATGTGTATATAATTGGGACTCATCAGTGTTCTGCAGGGATTGATACAAGTGTCTCATAGAGTGTTCCTGTTATCTCTCCTTGCTCAGATATCTGAACATGATTCATTAACTCAGTGAGTTCTGTCTCTAGGAGTATGCATCTTGTGGAAATGAGTTTGTCTAAACCAGCTTCAGTGAAGAGAGCTATGATGCTCTTATAATTTTCGGCGGCAGCTTGGAAGGATTCAAGATCAATGTCGAAACCAGAGTTGATCTTAGGAGCCATTTAGGTCAGTGAGAGAGAGGAAGAGATAGCTGGACTGAGAGATGCAAGGAGCGTGCTGAATTTTAACTGAAGAGTCTATTTAAGTCAGGTGAAACATCGACACGAGACACAACTCGAGGTTTATTCAGTATTGCCGCTCTTTTTCATGAAGTCGACGTTGCGTCGAGTGGAAGTCGATGTATACGTCGGTATATTCTGATAGGGTTTCCTATCGACGTATGCGTCGATAGGATTCGACGCATACGTCGAGTTTACTAATCATTTTTAGTTATCGACGATGCGTCGATTAAGGAATCGACTTGATTTTTACTTTGTCTGAAAATTTCAGGTTTTTCTTGAGGGGTTATTTCTTCCTAATCCTAAGGTTTTCTAAGTCACCCTTGGACTAATTTTATAAACAGTTGGATTGATTGTGCCAACATTGTTTGGCAGTGTGGCCAATTTTATTGCAGATATAACACCTAATTTTCTTTTGATTAAGAAAATTTGAGTTTAGGGAGGAATAGAGATGGTGATTAGGATAAGAGTTTTGATCAGGATAGTAATTTTGATTATGAAAAGATTTTTGATTAGGATAGAAGTTTTGATCAGGATAAAAATTTTTATCAGGATGAAAGGGTCCTGAAGGGGGGTTAAGATAGAAAGTTTTTGAAGAATACCCATGTCCTGTATTTAAAATGCTCTGAGGTTTTATGCGTCGATATCTATTCGACGTATGTTGAGAGTTGCGTCAATATGTATTCGGCTCTTTCTCTAGATTGCGTTGATCTGAAATCGATGCACAGAAGTAGTTGCGTCGATTGTAAGTCGATGTACTGTTATTCATGCGTCGATTAGAGGTCGAAGCATCTAAGTGATTGCGTCGAGTAGAATTCGACGTACTATCATTCATGCGTCGATATGAAGTCGACGCAATTTTATCTTCACAGATTTTATTTTTCCCCTTTTCTGATTGGAGTTTTGTTTCTTTATAACTTGTTTCTTTTGGCATAGTTGCTTTCTCAGAGGTAGTTTGAGAGTCTTCTTCTGAATGGTATGATGATGATTCATTAAGGTGGTTCATCTCTTTGATGGTGAGGTCTTCTGTATTTTGTGAGTCTTCTTCTAAGTTTGTTGATTTGATGGGTTTAGTGAATTTAACAGGGCTCATCCAAGCAAGTTTGGTAGATGGTATTGAACTAGTTGAAGGATCAGCTCCTAACCCCATATTCTTATGTCTGATTATTTGTTTTTTAGTGATTTCTTTAAGTGTTTGGCTTCTGACTTTTATAGATTCTTCAAAAGCTTTTGTCTGGGATACCTTATTCTTAAGAAGTTGATTTTCTATTTTAGCACTATTTATTTCCTTTTCTTTTTTATAGATTTTACACATAAGTTCATAATTTTTTGAACATGTATCTTCAATTTTTCTCATATTAATTTATTATTTTAGATCCTTAATTTCTTGTTTAGCTTTCAGTTGATCTAAACAGTCTTTCAAAATCATTTTTAAAATCATCACATAGAAAATCTATTTCATCAAAAATGCTTACCTCATCCTTATCCTTAGATTCCTCTGTGAGAATAAGGCTATTTGCTTTTGCTGTTGAAAAGATGCTTCCTTCTGATCCTGTTTCACTCCATGATTCAGCAATACATTCTTCTTCTGTGCTTCCAAGAGCCATTAAGCATAGATCTTCTTGCTTAGACTCTTCATTGTCACTCTTGGATGAAGTGTTGTCTTCAGAATCTGTCTCACTCCAAGCTTCTGCAATGAAGCCACTTTCTTTCTTCTTCCCCTTTTTCTTGAGATCTTTCTTTTTCAGATCATTCTTTTTCTCAGCATTCTCTGGACATTCTGGAGCAATATGTCCAATTTTCCTGCAGGAATAACAAACAATATCTTTGGTAGGAGTCTTATCATACCTTTGTTTTGACTCTCTCCTTCTAGACCCATCTGGCCTGACCCATTTCTTGAATCTTCTGGCCAGGAGGCTGAATAGTTCTTCTTCAGTCACAGAGGTTTCTTCATCTGTTGCTTTTAATGCAATACTTCTATCTTCTGAAGAGGTTGGAGTGTTTTCCCTTCTTTCCTTCTCTTCTCTGGTTTTCAGTAGTTGCTCATAGGATTTGAGTTTTCCTAAGAGAGAATCTGTTGAGATTTCCTTTTGTCCTCTTATATCTCTTATTGCCCATATTCTTGAGTCCCATGAACTTGGGAGACTCATTAATATTTTGTCATTGATCTCTGTGAGAGAGATCTCTCTATCCAAGCTCCTTAATTGATTGATGATCAGACTGAATGTGTCATACATTTTAGAGATGCTTTCTTCATGCTTCTTTTGAAAGTTCTCATATTGGGAGATCAATAGAGTCTTTCTATCTTTCCTTTCATCAGCACTTCCTTCTACTATTTTTGTGAGAGCCTCCCAGATTTCTTTGGCTGATTCACAGTCAACAACCTTTTGAAAGATTTCATCTGAGAGGGTTGAGACAAGAATGTTTACAGCTTTTGCACCACTTGTTCCTGCCTTCTTTTCTTCAACTATCCACTCAGCCCTTGGGACAAGTGTTTGAGTCACTTTACCACTTGAGTCCTTTCTATAGGGCTTAGGGGGACCTGTCAAAAATACATTGAACAAATCTTCATCAATAGAATTCATATAGATCCTAATTCTTGTTTTCCAAAGTGCAAACTTTTCAAGGTTGCAAATTGGTGGTCTGGTGGAAGCATAATCTTTGATTTGTGCCATGTGAAAAATAGTTTTTAGAAGTATATATATATATATGAGGTAGGATCTTTTTGATCAAAGAGTTACCCCTTTTTGATCAACCTTCCTCTGATACCAATTGAAAGTGCACAGTTAACTTCACTAGAATTCTCTAGAGGGGGGTGAATAGAGATTTAAAAGTACTTTGTGCAAAGTTAACAAAAATATATATATGTGTAATAATCTCAGATTTAAGCTTCCCACACGCACCAACAAGAATTAAGTAAATAAAGAAAGAAATAGCAAAATGAAAATCACAGCACAACACAAAGAAATATAGTGGTTCCCCAAACTTTGGGTAGTCCACTCTTCTACCCCCTTGGTAGGAATTCACTATCTAATACTGAGTCTTTTGATAAGGAGACTCTTAGAACCAGCCTGAGTCTTTTGATAAGGAGACTCTTAGAACCAGTACAACTGAATTTTTTGAAGAGAGATTCTAAAAACTCTTTTACACTGTTTGAAAATGAAATGAAGATAAGAAGAAGAAGTAGAAGAAGTAATTTTAAATAAGAAAGAATCTTCTTCCTAGCAAGAAGATTAGAAGCACAAGAAATAATGAATGAAATCTCTCTTTTATAGTGAGAAGGATATTGTAGGTCTTTTTCTCTTTCAATGAGAGCTATCAGAGATTGCATTAATATGGCTTTAGAAAAAGAAGAAGAAGGCTTGTTGTTGACTTCAGCACACTATCACTTCTCTCAATTTTTCTCTCCTTTTCTCTTGGGAGCTTTTCCTCTATTTCAAATGAATGGAGTGGATCACTTCTCTTTTTCTTCTCTGCCGACTTCCCTCTTATTTATAGCTTTGTTTTATCAAAGAATACTATAGGAGAATAATCAATTAGCAGTTAGAGAAATGGTAAGAAAGAAAAGATTCCATAATCAATATTTCTGTAGAAGGAAAGAGATTATTCTGATTTCAAATAATATCCATAATAAACTTAATCAATTTAGCCAAGAATCATTTAGAAGGAAAGACTGATTCAAAACGGCTAGAAAAGAATAATATCATTCCATAAAATTCAGATCTACAGATAGAAGGAAAGAAATCTGGCGTGTTTTGAATTTGACATAGAAATCGACGTACGTCGATTAGTATTCGATGGAAGCGTCGATTTCAGACTGTCTGGACGTCGAGAGGAGAATATGGAAGTTGCGTTGACTAAGATACGTCGACTTCACTAGATACGTCGACTAGAAGTCAGAGTTACGTCGACATAGGTTACGTCGAATTCTGTTTAGAGCTACTTCGACTCATTCTGAGAGAAACGTCGACTACACTTCGACGTTGCGTCGAATTCTATTCGACGCATATTTACTTAGACTAATTTTTCATTCTTAGAATTTATATTCTACTCATTTTAGGGGTTAAGATAAATCATTTCCCCAACATAGTTTCAGCAGATAGTTCCCTTTTCAGTTCATTGACCGCAGAGATAACATAACTTTCAATTTTTAATCTTTGTTCTTCCAGGAGCATCTTTATCTGAGACAATAGTGAGAACTCTACTGGTCTATTATCTGGAGGTGAACTAGCTTGTTCTGGTTCCTCTTCTTCATTCACTTCATTTATTGGAGATAGAGGTTTTCTGATGGTTGATTGCTTTGACTCATTTTCCTTTTCAGGATTTGGCAGATCTCTGCTAGTCTCATCAGCTGAATTCTCTAGCTTCTCTTCTTGGGGATCTTTACTTGGGTCCTCTTGGTCTACTGATCCATGATGGACAGCATCCTCAGCCCCAATGATCTTATTGATCACTTTTTACACTTGAGCAGTGATCTCACCATTCTTCTCCCCCTCAGTCTCAGCATCCTCTTGCTCTGTTCTTGTTGTTACCATTGTCCCAGATCCCAGAATTAGGGCAGAGGTCTGGAGGGAGACATTCCTTTTCTCTACAGGCACTTCAGAATCAGACGAGTCTGAGCTATTGCCTGATTCCCTTTCTTCAGATGAGCTTTCTCCCTTCCTCTTCACATCCTCTGCAGTCTTCAGCTTCTTAGGAGACTTAGTCAGTGTTTTCTCCCATCTTTCCAGTATCCTGATGTCCATCCTTCTCATGTGATGGATTTTTACGCCATACTTCTTGTTGAAGCTTTCAGGGTATGATATCAGTAGATACAGTGATAATATTCTTCCCAAATTTGGAACTTGAAACCTGTCTTGAATCCTCTTGAAAATGATCTGACCCCAGTTGGTATTCTTACTTAGGATTATCCTTGCCATAATCTCGAACATGGGCTTGGATATCCTATCATGCGACCCCACTTTATAGAGGAGGGCTTTTTCTACAATATCAGCCATGAGTTTCCCTTGTTGATTAAAATTATTTCTTTCCAGAGACCCATAGGTCTTGCTGGAGTGACCGCACCATTCCAGAGCCCTGTTAAGGTCTTCCTGGGTGACCTTTTCATCTTCCTCGCCCTTGGCGAAGGTCGACAGCTGAAGAACCCTTGCCAACCTCCTGGGATTCACCTTGACCTTTATCCCATTAATCAAGCGTTTCACAGACGTTCCTTTTGAGCCACCCTTGACATTCGAGTAGAACTCCAGCACTTCCCTTTTCAATATTATTGTTGACTCTGAGAGGGCGATCTCCAAGCCGACGGTGTCTAATAGCTTAATGGTGCTCTGAATCTCTTCCAGCCCTTCTGAGAAACCGCCCCTCGCTACTTAGCTTCCTTCATAGAGAAATCCTTCCTTCTTTGGCTCCATTTCTTACTTGATCGGAGAGGATTCTAGTTCAGTCGTCTCGTTCACTCTTCAAAGGCATAGAGAGCACGACGTCTTTTTAGGGCTAATGTAGAAAGTGTTTTAACCTTAAGACATCTGCCTTATTTATAGTTTCCGAGTTGGAAGACGAAGTGTCATTTGTTAAATGTCTGATTAACTCGAGTTAAGTGATGCGCGTCGGCAAGTGCACCGGTCGCTGTTAAGTAATAATTGTGGAGAATAGATTCCCCGGATGTCGGTCTCTTGAGGAATGCAGGATGGGTGAACGAATCGCGCAGTGATTATTGTTACACAAGCGTTTCACAAACACAAAGAGGGGTTTTTGGTTGGTTTTCCTAATTTTAACAACAACAACAGAGATGCGGGTCGAGAACACCGCTTCGCAAAGTGAGGTGGATGCAACGGCTGCGATGCCGTGCTTCGTGAGGCGGATGAAGTGAACTCAAGTGCGAAAGGGTGAGGGTCGCAAACACCTCTTCACAACCGTCGTTAGCTCTTGCTAACACGGAGCAAACACCTTGCGTGCGTGTGCGAGTGAGTGAGTGAGAACGGAATGAATCATGAGCAAACCATGGAGAAAAACAAAGAAATATTCATTTTCATCAAAGTAAATATCACAATATTCATCTAGTACATGGTTCAAAGAGTGCAATGAAGGGAAAGAAGAAAGAAATAACCGGCGGTGAAGATTAGCGGCCGTTCACGGCCGGAATGGTAGGTTGTCGGGCTACCTCCGGACTCGGACGGACAATGCTTCCGGCGTAGAGAGCTGTCACAATCTCCCTACGTGCTCCGTCGTCTTCGACTCAAGGTCTCTTCTTCTTCTCACCGGGCGGAAAGCGAAAATGGTTGCTTGGAGGCTTGCGGACGATGGAGAACACTCACGGACGATGGAGGAAGGCTTGGAATGGATGGAGGAGGCTTCCCCTTGCGTGGAAGATGAAGTAGGGGCGTTCCAGGGCTGTGGTCGGCGGCGTACGGAACAGGAACCTCGCTCCCGGAATGATCGATCCGCCCTAAAATCGCAACAGGCGTTTAAATAGGCGCTGGATTGAATACTGCGCACGATCATTGGCGCACGACCAGTGGTCGTGCGCACTGGAATTCTGCGATCGTGCGCACTGCCTGGACAGAACCTGCAAGAGGCGAAATTATAAAATACAATGTTCGCACGACCAGTGGCGCACGACCGGTGGTCGTGCGCACTGGAGTTGATGGTCGTGCGCACTACAGCAAACAGAACTCAGAAATTTAATGGTCAATGCGCACGAGCAGTGGCGCACGACCGATGGTCGTGCGCACTGGAGTCGATGGTCGTGCGCACTGCACCAGACAGAACTCGTGAAAAAGGGTTAAGTGCGCACGATTAGTGGCGCACGATCGGTGGTCGTGCGCACTAGAACAAGTGATCGTGCGCAGTGTTCCTGTGCAGAATTGCACCGGAAACACTTGCACGCCTCCTATTCCAGCACAAACACAGATCTAGCCACTGAAAGTGGCACTTAACAACATATGACTACTACTAAAGATAATACACACGAAAACACACCAAAGTGGGCCTGAATGTGCACCTAGCATGGGTTATCAAATATAGACTATAATAAGGCTAAAGTGCGTGATGTTGACAAAATAACGGCCCGGATGAGTCCATAAATGTATATATGATCAGGACTCATCACACCCCCAGACTTAACTGTTTGCGCGTCCCGAGCAAACGAATCCGGTGGAATGTGAAAACGAATAATTAACATAGAGAATTACACAAAGGAGTACGGTGCGAAGTAACATACGCATGCGAGTAGAAATTCTAGTAGAAAGAGACTCTAACTATGCTAACTAATTTACGTAAGTATTAAAGCGTAAGTAGAGATTTAATTATACTCAGTTGGTGAATTATGACGAATTTGGCGATCATGCCCAGTTTGAAAGCGACGAGACACTGAGGCGGGTGTTGCACAAGATCGGGGCTTAGGAATAACTCCGCTGAAATCCATCAACGTTGTGAACCATACGCTTGCCTGGTCACACTCTCTCCACGGCACTAGCAAACTCGCAAGTCAAATCAGTAGGGCTTATCGGATTAAAATGGGGCTTAGGTTACGGTATGATATTCAAAGGTAAACGCGATGGCTACGCAACCCAAGTGAGCTATCGGAACGCTGCACCCCACAAAACCACAAACTACGCTCGTGTGACACACCCCCAGACTTATCATGAAAACCAGGTGTGCGCACGGCCTACTTCACAAATTCCAACAGATTTTCTGTTTTTAGCTCAGGAGGATTTTTTTTTTCAAACTACTTTTTTTTTCTTTTGCAAATTTTTCTTCTTTTATGTATCCTCCGGTTGGTTCAAAATCAGCGGATAAACTTTATTTTCCCTTCATAACACAATGGTTCCAAACACCACACAAGTTGAAAATTATGAGCACAGTTAAAACATTTTTGGTTGCGGGTGTAGGATAGGCTTCAGGCTTTGGTGGATGAAGAGGAGCTGAACAAAGGATTGGTAGGCACAACATGGGCTTGCAAAGGTGAATGAAATGGACATGGCATAACAAAGCTCAAACTAGCCAAAGGGTGGCCTACATCATGTTTGACTCGACGAGTCGCTCTCACCAATGCTTCGAGAGTCGCTTGGGGCAAGTTCTTAGCCCACGAGAAAGATAAACCTTCCTCCCGACTCGAGCAACACACGACTAGCAATCGTGCACACACAATACCGGGTTATCGTCAATTTCATACAAATTCAGCATTTGAGTATACTAAATCTAAATTTACGCAGAAATACTAAATATAAATTAGATGCATAAAGAAAATCTAGTTCTACTCAAATTCTACCATAACATGCGACGTGACTAGTACACTACATGAGTCGACATCGTGCTCCAAATAATAATTCCTATGTTAACAAACTATTTCACATTCCAACCAAACTAATTTTAAACGGAACAACAAAAAGAAAAGCACGCACTCAAGTGGGTGAAGTGGTGTGTAAGGAATGCAACAATGATAATGATAACGAAAAATAAAAAGCAACCTTCTAGTATGCAATGCAGCTCGTGCACAGTGGATAATAACAACCGCTCCCCCAGACTTAAGCTAAACACGATATCTAGAAATTTGAAGCTGAAAGAGGGGAGGAAGTGTTACCCAATGCTTAGAAATGAGCATACCAGACGATTGGCGTTTACGATCAAGAATAGTCCGCAGCATCCGCCATCGAACACGAAACCTGCAAGCACAAACTCAAGGCAACAAAAGCAAATACAAAAGCTGAACTAAAAAAAAGAAATACGAAAACGGAAATCTAGGTTGTCTCCCAGTAGCGCTTTCATTTAACGTCCTTAAGCTGGACCAAATACCTGTATTAACAGAGTTTATAAAGAGTGCAGGAATTAAAAAGAAATACTCAAAAATAGTTCATCACAGCAAATAAAACACACATCAACTAAAAGCGCTCTTATGGTGCGCTTCTCCCGTAGCACGTAGGCGGGAGGTGAAGGCTTTAGGGCCAGCACTGGTATTACCCAATGCTCCCCTAACCTCCGCCACCTTGTCACGGAGAGCAGCAGCACGAGCGTCACGCAGAAGTTTTTCCTTTTTAAGTTTGGTGACAGTAGGAGACTGCCACCGCTGAGAGTTCTCAGATTGTTCTGCCTTAGAATCAGGTGGCGTCACTTCCGGCATCGTGGTGACTACCGGATCGGCCCACGAGATGGAGCGCTTACATAGTTTATTACATGATTCCTCACACGGAGAGAAATAAATATCATCCCTGACTATATTCAAGTCAACGTTTCCCGAACTGTCGTCTTCCTCCATCTCGGAGTCGAACTCTTTCCGGAAGTCGATCTCTTCTTCCTCATCCGATTGGAACTCTTCCATTCCTCCTTCACCTGTTTCTTGAACATGTATCTTTCCTGCACCGCTTAGAAATTCATCAGAAATAACGAGAGGGGGCGGAGTGAATATTTCAGTTGTGGCTTCAGGGCAAGTAGGTTGCTGCACCACATTGGTTAGGGAAATGCACCCCGTAGCAAAATCAAGGGTAGCACCGCTCTCTTTCAAGAACGGCACCCCCAAGATAGGAATGGACTGGTTTTCACGCGGGCCCAGAACCTGAAAATCAGCTACTACAGTTGTCCCCTCAACCGTTACCTCCACATTCTTTACTTCCCCCTCAGATTGGATAATCGTGCCATTAGCGAGAATCAGCGATTTCCTTTCCTCCGTGTTCATCTCCAGCTGTAACTTCGCAACATCTTGCAGTGCAATAACGTTACGGGAGGAACCGGAATCGCATAAAGCTTTGGTTTCAACCTTATTGATGGAGCACGAGATTACCAGCTCACTTGGTTTGGCATCTACCGCATCTCCCAGACTTTTCCCTTGATCAATAGGGTTCTTTTCCGTGTTGCTGGGAAGGGTTCCCTGCGAACGCTCGGTTAGCGCTTGAGCCAATTGGCCCAATTGCGTCTCCAAGTTTCGCATAGATGCGGTTTGATTTACCATGTTTGAATTAGCTGCAAGCAGGAATTTCTCCATCATCGCTTCTAAATTACTTTTCTTTTGGGTGGGGGGTGCTTGGTTATAATCCGGGTGCGGCGGCCTCGGTTGGCTCCCGGAGGCGTAAGCATCATTTTGATGCTGCCCCGGTGACAATCGTTGGTCGGGCGTGTTGGGATTCCAAGAGAAGTTTGGATGACTTCTCGCTCCCGAATTATAGGCGTTATTGTAAGGCGCCCCCTTGGGTTGATTTCCTACATAGTTCACAGATTCATTTAAGGTCAAGTGTGTGAAATCACCTGCCATGTGGTTCCCCGAACATTCATAAGCATGATGGCCTCCGCCTCCACATCCTTCACAAGTAATGATAGCAGCAGGCGCAGACGGAGTGGGGAGTGAGTCGACCATGAAAAGACCTCGGCCGCTTCTCGGGGCATTTCTCCCTGCAGTTCAGAACGTACTGTGGGAGGCAGTGTCACGCAAAATCCGAAGGGCTTCGTCCGGAGTGTGGTTCATCAGGGTACCACCCGTTGCGGCATCAATCATTGCCCTGTAGTGGGGCTCGATTGCAAAGTAGAATAACTCGACCACATTCCAAGGCTGGAGCTCATGGCCAGGACAACGGCGAAGGAGCTCGTTAAGGCGCTCCCATGCTTCAGCAAGGGTCTCTTGGTCCAGTTGACGAAATGTGGCGATCTCCCGCCGCAAGCTCACGATCTTGTCCACAGGATGGAATTTAGCGAGGAACTTGGATGCAAGGGCATCCCAAGTTGCAGCAGTCCCGGGCGGAATGGAGTGAAGCCAAACTTTTGCCTTGTCCCGGAGAGAGAAGGGGAACAGTCTCAGCTTGACTGTGTCATCAGCAATCCCGGCATAGCGGAAGGTTCCGCAGATGTCAGAAAATTCTGCCAGATGCAGATGCGGGTCTTCGCTAGCCAGCCCTGAAAATTGAGCATTGTTGCGGATAATGTTTAAGATCGCTGGCTTGATCTCAAACTGATTATTCATGATGTTGGGCCCAAACCCCGGGTACACACTCCCAGCAGTGGGGGTGGTGTAGTCTCTCATCGTGCGGGGTCGAGGCCTCGCCGCCTCCTGCTCGTCACCAGGCAGATGTTGCCCCTCGTTGGGCACTCTCGCATCATCATCGTTCGGGTTTACTTGATCACCCATGGCCGCTTGTACGGCTGCAGCGCGCCTTCGCGCGCGAGCAGTCCATTCGATTTCTGGGTCAAAAGGTGCGAGTTCACCGGCGGTCTGTCTCTGCATACACTGTCAGAAACAGAAGAAAACAAGGAAGTTCAAAGACAACAGCTCGTATAACGAAAATCACTACACAAGACGATACACGTCTGCATTCCCCGGCAACGGCGCCAAAAACTTGATGCGCGTCGGCAAGTGCACCGGTCGCTGTCAAGTAATAATTGTGGAGAATAGATTCCCCGGATGTCGGTCTCTTGAGGAATGCAGGATGGGTGAACGAATCGCGCAGTGATTATTGTTACACAAGCGTTTCACAAACACAAAGAGGGGTTTTTGGTTGGTTTTCCTAATTTTAACAACAACAACAGAGATGCGGGTCGAGAACACCGCTTCGCAAAGTGAGGTGGATGCAACGGCTGCGATGCCGTGCTTCGTGAGGCGGATGAAGTGAACTCAAGTGCGAAAGGGTGAGGGTCGCAAACACCTCTTCACAACCGTCGTTAGCTCTTGCTAACACGGAGCAAACACCTTGCGTGTGTGTGCGAGTGAGTGAGTGAGAACGGAATGAATCATGAGCAAACCATGGAGAAAAACAAAGAAATATTCATTTTCATCAAAGTAAATATCACAATATTCATCTAGTACATGGTTCAAAGAGTGCAATGAAGGGAAAGAAGAAAGAAATAACCGGCGGTGAAGATTAGCGGCCGTTCACGGCCGGAATGGTAGGTTGTCGGGCTACCTCCGGACTCGGACGGACAATGCTTCCGGCGTAGAGAGCTGTCACAATCTCCCTACGTGCTCCGTCGTCTTCGACTCAAGGTCTCTTCTTCTTCTCACCGGGCGGAAAGCGAAAATGGTTGCTTGGAGGCTTGCGGACGATGGAGAACACTCACGGACGATGGAGGAAGGCTTGGAATGGATGGAGGAGGCTTCCCCTTGCGTGGAAGATGAAGTAGGGGCGTTCCAGGGCGGTGGTCGGCGGCGTACGGAACAGGAACCTCGCTCCCGGAATGATCGATCCGCCCTAAAATCGCAACAAGCGTTTAAATAGGCGCTGGATTGAATACTGCGCACGATCATTGGCGCACGACCAGTGGTCGTGCGCACTGGAATTCTGTGATCGTGCGCACTGCCTGGACAGAACCTGCAAGAGGCAAAATTATAAAATACAATGTTCGCACGACCAGTGGCGCACGACCGGTGGTCGTGCGCACTGGAGTTGATGGTCGTGCGCACTACAGCAAACAGAACTCAGAAATTTAATGGTCAATGCGCACGAGCAGTGGCGCACGACCGATGGTCGTGCGCACTGGAGTCGATGGTCGTGCGCACTGCACCAGACAGAACTCGTGAAAAAGGGTTAAGTGCGCACGATTAGTGGCGCACGACCGGTGGTCGTGCGCACTAGAACAAGTGATCGTGCGCAGTGTTCCTGTGCAGAATTGCACCGGAAACACTTGCACGCCTCCTATTCCAGCACAAACACAGATCTAGCCACTGAAAGTGGCACTTAACAACATATGACTACTACTAAAGATAATACACACGAAAACACACCAAAGTGGGCCTGAATGTGCACCTAGCATGGGTTATCAAATATAGACTATAATAAGGCTAAAGTGCGTGATGTTGACAAAATAACGGCCCGGATGAGTCCATAAATGTATATATGATCAGGACTCATCATTAAGCTGTTATGATTGGTTAAGCTCAGATTTGTGTAAGAGTCCATTGATAATTAGGTATCGTCGAGACACAAATTCGATGTCGTGGAATCATTTCGACGATACCAATCATCATTTCGACGATATAGTTTTGTGTTCAAAACGATATTGTTCTTTTTCACCTTTTTGTATGATCAGTGCAATGCTTTAGCAGTGCCATGCATATGAGCTCCTTGACTATAAAGATGAGGTTATGTATTGAACATCAATATAGTTACCTTCACCTTAGCTCTTATATCTTCTTGAGCTCGTAGCTCCCCCTTGATGTGATGTCTACTTATCTTTACTTTTAGCTCCCCCTTGACTAGTGCATCTTGGCATGTGGTGAGGATTTTCTTAGTCTAGAGTTAAGCCTGGATCACTTATTGTCCATCAGCCTTGTTTACCTTTTATTGGCTAAATGGACTTCCCTGCAAAATAGATTTATTATCCCTTAGAACCCAAGGTGACTTGGGTCCTAGGTTCTTGTTAGCATTATAGGGAATTCTTCTACTCACCTCAGCCTTTCCAGGGGGTCTCTCCTTTGTACTAGGCACACTAGGGTTGTGCCAATAGTCAATGGCAAAGTGTCCCACTTTGCCACAGCACCAACATTCATGGATGTTGTATCTTCTTTTCTGAACAATTTTTGAAGTGGGTGGATAATGCTTATGTTCAGTAGAGAAGGCAACAACATTCTTCCTATCTCTCTCAGCCAAGGGCTGACTAGCTACTCTAGTATAATTATTTCTTCTTGACTTTATCTGTTGGTCAGCAACAGATGTCAGCTTGGTAGCTGTCATGGTGTTGATGGCATCAGATGTGATCAAGTGAGAGTTGATTATACTGGTGCTACTAGCCTGCTTCTTATCTGGAAGAGATTGGGAAGGTGTTGCTTCTTTACCCTTGAAGGTGGGGGCTGAGGCACCAAACACAAATGGTCCATGCTGGGCCATTTAGATTTCTTCACGGGGAGCCTTCAATGCACTCATTCCCATGCCCTTTCTATTCCCATAGTTTGGAGCATTTCCCAAGCTATTGGAGCTTCCATTCATCCAGTGACCATAAACACTATCCTGGTCATATTCGTTAGGGGGAAGCACTACCTTCTGAAAGGTGATATGAGGCACTCCTTTAGTTTTGCCCCTTTTTCCATTTCCAGCATCTACTGCCCCCTTTTTGAAACCCAATCCCCTCCTATTCTCATAGAAAGAGAAGGTGTCAATGATGGGCAGTATGGTTTTGGGCTTGGAGAATTGAGCCACTAAGCTTCTTTCCTTAAGAAGATCATTCTCAAGTTTCCTGATGAGTTCTTCTCTTTTGTTTCTTTCATCATGAAGCTTGCCTATGATCTTCTTGAGCTCACAGGAATTGGTGTCCCCATTGTGGGGCATACCCATTTCCTCATTCATCTCAGCCTTAATGGGTCTGAGTGATTCTAGATCCTTAGCTTGCTTCCTAACAAGCTTCTGACTTCCACATCCTCAGAGTCACAGTTTGTGAGAGTCAAAGGTGCTCTTATTCTTTCTCTGGCTACAGAGCATTCTCCATCATCCAATTCACTGTCTGAAGTAGTCAGGGGTGCTCTGATCCCTATACTCATTTCTTCTTTAATATATGAAGAGTTCCAGCTGCTTTCGCTTAAGGATCTGAACCCCTGATGTCAGATCTTTTGACTTTCTCCATAGAGTTAGGATATGATAATCAGTTGATTTGATACACCCAAGAGCAGATTTGTTCAAGCTGTTAAGCTTTTCTTTGAACAACCTCGCTCTGATACCACTTGTTAGTTATTGGGTGTCAACTTATCACCTAGAGGGGGGGGGGGGGGTGAATAGGTATTTCAAATTATTTTCTTTCCCCCTTTTTGGTGTACTTGTTTTGTGGTTAATAGATCTATAGATTAGAAAAGCATAGCACAGAAAACACTCAAGAACTTATAGAGGTTCCTCAAGACAGGGTGTCTTGAGTAGTCCTCTTTCCCTCTGCGCCTACCTAGCAGTGTGCTAGGCTCAGCAAACTCCGCCAATGTCTCTGGCCCGCAAGCCTTACAACTCGGACCCGCAAGTCCCTGCAGCCTCGGCCCTCAATCCCCCTCACTACACCCGAGCCTGCAAGCTCGACATGTTTGGACCCGCAAGTCCCTGCAGCCTAGGCCCTCAAGCCCCTTCACTGCACCCGAGCCAGCAAGCTCGACACTCAGGCCCTCAAGCCCTATACAACACAGACATGTAAGTCTTGCCTGCAGCCTAAGCCCGCAAGCCCCTTCACTGCACCCGAGCACGCAAGCCCGGCAAGTTTGGACCCGCAAGTCCCTCTTCCCTAGCCCTCAAGCCTGACAGATCTCAAGCCCTCAAGCTTGACACTCAGATCTGAAAATAGATCTCACAACTTTGGCCCGCAAGCCTTACACAGATAGATTTACAATATTGATTCTGCCTGATGGAGATCGGCTTCTTTACTTGAAGAAGATGCTTTTGATGTGAATCTTGACAGTGCAAATCTTCTTCAAGCTTCTTGCTGTGCAGCGTGTTGACAGGCTATCTTCCTTGAACACTTCTTAACAGTCGATGAAACTGGACTGCAACTTGAAGAACACTGAATAATCATTTTGTTCTTCTCTTCTTTCTTTCTTCACCATCGCTTGTACTGTTGTATTGCTAGGCGGGATTCTTTTTGTTTCTTTTCACACTCATTTCTAGGGCAGCACTGTTCCCTTTTATAGGACGGATGAGCCGCTTTAATGGTCACATATGATGTCCTTTACTGACAAATGCCCATCCCTCAAGAGCACGCGGTGATTAGACAATCAGGCGGCAGCATTAAATGCTGACAGTGCATCCGGCTATTTTTGAATCTGTCTGACGATATTTCCATTGTTACGACGACAAGGACAATGTCTCGATGACAGGGCTTGTCGATGACTTGAACTGGTCTCTTCTTAAATTCTTCATCAGATAGTGATATCTCGACGATACGGGACATCACTTCTGCACTCGAGCTTAAGACGACACGAAGTCATCAAACTGATATCGACGAGAACTCCTTGTCTGCTAGATATCGCTGAAACCACATTATCTTGTCGACGACATGATTGATATTATGTCGACAGACTATACTTTAGCAACCGCATGTCTTCATATGACCTCCTTAAATCTTCTTGACGTCACGCCTTCTTTACGACGTTGTCATCGACATCAGTCTTGCTTAGCCTTTCCGACGACAAGGCTTCTTGTCGACGACATCGTCGACATTTTTGAGTCTTCTTCTTCATCTCGACATCCTGATATCACTGTAAGGTGCATGTCACAACGATATCACTATCTTGCCTTGCTCTGCAAGTTGTTGACGATATGACTGATGTTGTCGACGATACGCTTGATCCTTTTTGACAACATCAGACATAATCGTTCTTCTTTGCTTTTCCCATCATTTCAATGATGTGCCTATACTTGTCGACGATATGTCCAGCCTTTTTTGACGATATTATACTTAGGCAGGTTATTGAAGTACTGGACATATTGTCTTATCTCTGCAAGCATGAACTGGATATGATGTTAAATACAATTTGTACTTATCATTGAGCTGAGCACTTCTTCAAATCAGGAACACTGTTGGGCACTGTTCCCAACAATACTTTCTTGAAAACTATTGTTGTATGTGAACTTGATCATGAATAGGTTGTCCTTCCATTTATTCCCAAAATTGAGTATGCACATTCTAAGCATATCATCCATTATATGGTTAGTCCTCTCCATCTGACCATCGGGTTGTGGATGTAATGAGCTATTATATTTGATCTTTGTCCCTAAGCTCTTCTGAACCAATCTCCAATCCTTGAAACTAAAACACCAGTATTTGTCGCCGATGATGCTCTTCAGAATCCCATGCAAGTAAATAATATTTCACGCAAAAAGTTCCACCAGTCTCTCCACATCGTAATCCTTCAGATTTGGGATGAAATGAGACACCAATAACCTAAATGGCATCATTCCCCTGCTGGGATCTGAATAAACCATGTACAAAATCTATGGAGATATAGTCAAACTTCCACTCGGGATGGGAAGAGGTAGTAGAAAACCGATGGGTGTTTGGTATTATTCCTCGCCAAAGCATGCATAAGTATGGTACTAACTCACATACAATGCTACATCCATCTTCCATTCAAGCTACCAAAAAGATTTATTCGAAACCATGTACATATTTGCACTGCCTAAATGAATAGAATACTTGGTGAAGTGCACCTCAAACATAAACTCCTCACTGAGCTTACTGAAGCTCAGAATTTATACCTTCCCCTTATTCTTTAGAAGTCTGACAATCATCTACAAGTCATCATTCTTGACTTCTTGAGCTTCCAAAACAAAGGGTTTGAGTTCCTCATCAATTTAGGTCTCCTTTTATATCTGCATTGTCATACTACAAATCAATCCAACTTAAGCACGCTACACTAACGCAGGCACGAGTAACACACGTGATGTATAAAGACACAAATGTTGGTTATTGGGTGTCGACTTATCACCTAGAGGGGGGGTGAATAGGTATTTCAAATTATTTTTCTTTCCCCCTTTTTTAAGTGCTTGTTTTCTGGTTAATAGATCTATAGATTAGAAAAGCACAACACAGAAATCAATCAAGAACTTATAGAGGTTCCTCAAGACAGGGTGTCCTGAGTAGTCCTCTTTCCCTCTGCGCCTACCTAGCAGTGTGGTAGGCTCGGCAAACTCCGCCAATGTCTCCGGCCCGCAAGCCTTACAACTCAGACCCGCAAGTCCCTACAGCCTAGGCCCTCAAGCCCCTTCACTGCACCCGAGCCAGCAAGCTCGACATGTTTGGACCCGCAAGTCCCTGCAGCCTAGGCCCTCAATCCCCTTCACTGCACCCGAGCCCGCAAGCTCGACACTCAGGCCCTCAAGCCCTACACAGCACAGACCCGTAAGTCTTGCCTGCAGCCTAGGCCCGCAAGCCCCTTCACTACACCCGAGCCCGCAATCCCGACAAGATTGGACCCGCAAGTCCCTCTGCCCTAGCACTCAAGCCTCATAGATCTCAAGCCCTCAAGCTTGACACTCAGATCTGAAAATAGATCTCACAACTTTGGCCTACAATCCTTACACAGATAGATTTACAATATTGATTCTGCCTGATGGAGATCGGCTTATTTACTTGAAGGAGATGCTTTTGATGTGAATCTTGACAGTGCAAATCTTCTTCAAGCTTCTTTCTGTGCCAGGTGTTGACTGGCTATCTTCCTTGAACATTTCTTAACAGTCGATGAAACTGGATTGCAACTTGAAGAACACAAAATAATCATTTTGTTCTTCCCTTCTTTCTTTCTTTCTTCACCGCCGCTTGTACTATTGTTTTGCTAGGCGGGATTTTTTTTCATTTCTTTTTCACTTCTTTGTTCTAGGGCATCACTGTTCCCTTTTATAGGGAGGATGAGCTGCTTAACGGTCACATATGATGTCCTTTACTGACAGACGCCCCATCCCTCAAGAGCACGCACTGATTAGACAATCAGGCGGTGACATTAAATACTGACAGCGCGTCCAGCTACTTTTGAATCTGTCTGACGATATTTCCATTGTTACGCCGATATGGACAATAACTCGACGACAGGGCTTGTCGATGATTTGAACTGGTCTCTTCTTCAATTCTTCATCAGATAGTGATATCTCGACGGTACGGGACATCACTTCTACACTTGAGCTTAAGACGACATGAAGTCATCAAACTGATATCGGCGAGAACTCCTTGTCTGCTAGATATCGTTGAAACCACATTATCTTGTCGACGACATAATTGATATTATGTCGACAGACTATACTTCAGTAACTGCCTGTCTTCATATGACCTCCTTAAGTATTCTCGATGTCACGCCTTCTTTACGACGATGTCATCGGCATCAGTCTTGCTTAGCCTTTCAGACGACAAGGATTCTTGTTGACGACATCTGTTCTTCCTTAGCCTTATCGACGTTAAGGCTTCTTGTCGACGCTATCGTCGACAACTTTGAGTCTTCTTCTTCATCTCATCATCCTGATATCGCTGTAAGGTGAATGTCACAACGATATCACTATCTTTCCTTGCTCTGCATGTTGTGGACGATATGCCTGTTGTTGTTGACAATATGCCTGCTGTTGTCGACGATATTCCTGCTGTTGTCGACGATACGCTTGATCCTTTTTGACGACATCAGACATAATCATTCTTCTTTGCTTTGCCCATCATTTCAACGATGTGCCTATACTTGTCGACGATATATCCAGCCTTTTTCGATGATATTATACTTAGGCGGGTTATTGAAGTACTGGACATATTGTCTTATCTCTGCAAGCATGAACTAGATATGACATTAAATACAACTTGCACTTATCATTGAGCTGAGCACTTCTTCAAATCAGGAACACTGCTGAGCACTGTTCCCAACAATCTCCCACTATTTGAAGAATTCCTAATGTATCTCATTGATAAATGCCACACACATAAGGTTTAACATCTCAAATAATATAATCACATCAAGCAGCAATCATAAAAAATAGATTAAATGTTCTTCACATTAAGCAGCATTCATATAAATGTCTTAAATGTTCTTGAATAAATGCTAGCGTTCATTTGCCCCATACTAATTGTCGACTTGATTCACCTCTCCTCAAGGTCTGTTGCTGCTTGCACCTTTGTCTTTCTTCCTTTGCCTCTGATAGTAGTTGATGGGCTTCAGAATCTTCTTGGGAGATGGAGGAGGACCATGAGGGAACACAAGCTTGTGATTTTTCCTCTTTTCTAACTGCTTGAGATGCTTCTCCCACTCAACTGACTGGTATACTCTTTCCTGGCCCTCTTGGGGTATCCAAATTATATCCATGACTCTGTGATCATTTCTATTGAGTTTGGACTCCACCTTCCTGACTGTGGATCCAGCTCGACCTCCCTCAGCCTCTTCTGCATGTACTTGTTATTCTGAATTTTCTTCCTTTTCTTGGAGATTGCTGAATCTCTGAATTCTACGCCACACACCACTGAGTCAGTGCTTTCTGATGCGTCAGTAACTTCATATACTGATGTAGGTTTTTGCATTGTCTGCTTTATTTGATTTGCTATCCACATAGCTTGATGGGATCCAGTATTTATTATCTCATTCTCTCCCTTTTGGACTTGTTCAATTACCCGTTCCTCAAGACCTTCTCTGACCAGAGTCAGCTGATTGTGCAGCTGCTGTTCAGTCACATCCAAATCATTTTTTAATTCGAGTAGATGGGCATCTAATGTAAGAGCAGTCTCATTAACCGTGTTCAGAATTTGATTCCTATTATTAGTAGCACCTGTTGTTATCTGCTCAAAAGTATAGTCCATAGTGTCTGAGAGTGTTACTTGATTTGTCAGGATCGTGTGGGTTTGATGTCCCACCTTGTTAACTTCCTCTCCCATCTTTTCTATTGCTGGAGCTGCCAGGGTGTAGAAGTGGGTACACTGGGTGTTGAGATGAAGAATATCCCTTTTTACTGCCTTTATTTCAGCCTTCAGCT
The DNA here is from genome assembly GCA_033032865.1 of Dactylorhiza incarnata. NCBI lineage: Eukaryota > Viridiplantae > Streptophyta > Magnoliopsida > Asparagales > Orchidaceae > Dactylorhiza > Dactylorhiza incarnata. The sequence continues at coordinate 421,669 of JAWHQI010000160.1, read as the reverse complement.
CCTTCCTTAGACCATCCATAGTCTTTACAACAAAAGTTTCCATTTGTTTCCACTGAGCAGTTAGAAGGGCTGATATCATGTGAAAGAGAGAACCTGACTGAGCCAAAGATGGCTCATCAGCTTGTTCTTCTTCACCTTCTTTTTCTTGTTGTGCTTCTTCAGATATGTCTTTAGATGATTCTTCACTTATGTGGACTATAACTTTAGCCTTCCCCTTGGAAATTTCTGGCAGTGTGTCACTTGGAGATGTGAGCACAATCATACTTGCTATGATTAATTCTCTGCTGTCTGAGGGAGTGATCTTGAAACCAATTTCTCGGTCTCTTGTGAAGCTCGAGCCCTCAACAAGTTGAGGGGCAGCTAGCCCTTACTGATCCCTCGGAAAGAACAGACCGGGGATTAGGAACTAGACTAAGACCTTAGTCACAGCGAGGAGGTCCCACCACAAATCCGGAAGATTGTTGGGCGCTTCCCCTCTCAAGCCAAAGCTGAGACTTGGGCACCTTGGAGAGCTGGGGAGTTAAACCAAAGTAACCAAGGGAATAAGAAGCTCAGACTACTGAGATTGGAATCCTCTCCCAAGGTGACCTTTAAGGTCTATTTATAGTTTTTTTGTTCGTGGTCTGTTAATAGCGGAATTCTGCCTTTTGATTTTACTAAACACACCCCAATTTCGCCTGCTAACAGCCAAACTCCGGTTTTTGGAAGGGCTAACGGCAGACCACCGGGACAGAGGGGTAATTTCGCCTCCTTAGCCTATAGGCAAGTGGCCTGCGAGAAGGCTACTCGCGAGAGCTCCCGCGAGTATGGCTCGCGAAACCCCTCTTAAGCGAGCGATTTGTGAAGGCCCCGCTCGCACCCCTTCTGGTGACATCCACCGAGGTCGGGTCTCGCAAGCCTTTCTGCGAGCTCCCCTCAGACTGTACCCCCCAAATCTCGCAACCCCTTAGTGGCGAGATGACCTCTTCCATCCCAAGTTACTAATCTTCGGGCCTTACCTACTCAAGCGAACTCGGGGTTGTACACAATCCCCGCTATTTGCGAGATTACTCTAAGCTCGCAAAGAATCATCCAACCCCGTATGTCATCGGCGACTGCTGATCTATTCGGTAACCTTTCTTGTGGGTCCCACCCCACCTCTATAAATACTGCCCAAGTCGGAGTGATGCACACTAATACTCTCTCTTCTTCTACCTCCGTACACTGTATCCGTCGGAGAATGCCTCTTTCTGAAGAACTCTGAGCTCACCTGAGGGCGTCCAAGGAGGGCGAGCTCTCCACCATGGCCAACGCCGCCTCCTGGATGACTCGCCAGACCCCTCCCCCTGCTCCTGTAATAAAAAAGGCAAAGCCTGTCTGCCTACCCCCCAGGGGGGATAAGACCGTACTGCTGGACTCTTCTCTTGACGATCGGCCCGCTGAAAAGGTAATCTCCTCGCTTAACTATTACTTTGCCTTCTCTAAACCTCGCCTGACTGCAGGACCCGCCCCCTGCCAATCAGGACGCGGGCGGAGGCTTAACCAAGACCCGTCTCGATCCTCCGGCGAGGACTGATCTTGTTAATGGAGAAACTGCTGGTAAGTGCCTCGCTCCCACAAAACTGGATTAACTTTCTATCGGATGGCTCTCATTTTTCCTTCTTACAGCCTCTCCTTGCGCGACTCTGGGTCATCCAAGCTCACGACCTCAGATGCCACCCCCCCCCCCCCCCCCGACACTACCATTAATACCCCGGGATTCAATCTCCTGAGGGGGGAGGGTTTCGGTGGCTCGCGACCTGCCCCGACTGTCCCTGCCGACGACGTGATGCGACGCGGTGGTCATGGGAAATCTCTCTCGCTCCCCTTCGCCACTCTCTTCCAGGGCCGTCCTACCACTTCTCTCTTGCATGCAGGTAATGGTTTTGCTGCATTTGTTGAGACGTTACTCTCCATGTTAGTCTCGCTAACGACTAACGATATTGGGACTTGCTTGCAGGTGATTCCGAGACTCTCCCCTCCGACTCTGACTTTGGGGAGGAAGAGATGTCGCTTCTCCCCTTGGCGGAGCAGATGGATGATTTCTTGGGCGACCCGCGGGATCCTGAGGCCATGAAGAAGCGTACCTCGGAATTGTTTCAGAAACAAGAGTGGATGCTGCAGGATCTTCACCTCCAAGCGAGGAGGGACAGGGAAGTTGCCGATGAGCGGCACGCCGCTTTGCTGGATGAGTGTGCGCGGCTCCGCGGTGAGCAGCCACAAGACATTGGCGAGACGACCACCTCCCCCGGGACACATCTCGCGTGGGTGAACGATTATGTCTGCTTGATCCAACGCGAGGCTCGTGCGCTTAAAGCGTATCATTACCCTAGGATTCCGCCAAGACCTGGAGTGCGAGGTCGTGGTAGGTGGAAATGGCTATGTTACTAAACCTCGCCCGCGCTCTTTCTCGGCTCGGCAAACCCCTCTATAATATTCGAATATTTGTTTAATTTCGCTAGACCATCTCGCAGACATTTCTACTTTCATTATTAACCATTTCTCGCCCGCTATTGGGGCTCTTGCGAACTTATTTGTTATTGTAATATATTTGCTAGTGATGCTTGCTCTCTTTTATTTTTCGCTTTTTCTTGTGTTTCCGCATGGAAATTTGGCTTATACTAATCCCGTAAGCTGGTCTCGCTCGCTAATATATCTGAGGTTTTATCACGTTCTCGCATCATGCAGGGTTTTGCCTAACCGCACCCCCCCCCCCCCCCGCCGCTTCAACTTCTTTCCCGCGCTTTTCATTTTCTATAAATAGGTTCCAGCGCTGATCTCACCTACCGCATTCAACTCTAGCTCTACTATTTCCTCTGCTTGAGAGATCTCGCGCTCTCTTCTTCGCGCTTTCTTCTTCTTCTCGCACGTCTCAATGATGGTGGGTGACGCAAGCGAGGCTGAAGGCCGGTTGAAATGCACCTGGGCCTTCACCGATCACACTTTCTTCCAAAGCAACCTGACTGAAGTGGAGTATCTCGCCGTCATTGCTGATTTCATCCCACCGAGGTTCTCCGCTCAGTGTCCTAGCAGGGAGGACGTAATCAACATACCCATGCCGGACGAGCTCGCCATCCCCACCACCCACTTTGGGTTAGCCTACACCTGCCTCTGTGGCCAGAGGTCCGCCAGGTACCCGCTGATCTCACGTACTTTTACTTTTTTGAATTTTAAGCTCTCGATCGCTTCTTAGAGACCTCGCGATGTTTTTCTCCAGGTACTAAAGCATTACAGTGTGATACTGGGCCAGCTGACCCCCAACGCCGTGGTGATCATTGTCGCGTTCGCATCCTACATGCGAGAAGAACGCATTGAGTTCAGCTTGCCGTTCTTCCGGAAGTTGTTCTCCTTCACGGCCTACAAGGAGGGTACCGCCTACTTCGTGGGCTCGGGACTCAAGGTCAACAAGACCGTCAACAAGAGCCATTACTGGGCTCAGAAGTTCCTTTTCATCAAAGGGAACTTCTGCAACGTCCCGTTCTCGCCAATTCAGCACGACGAGAGCACCTACCGCCCCCCAGCTCTCGGCGGCCATGACGCCGCTCTGTACTAGTTCTTTAGTAAGAAGAACTTCGAGGTGGCGCATCTCTGCCGAAACCTCGACGCTACCACCAGTGCTCCCCGGGAGGGTATGTATCGTGCTTGCTCACCCTTTTCTTCTCAAAGTTCTCGCTTAACATTTCTAATTGCTGAATTATCACAGGTGAGCAAGATCTCCCCGTTCATCCCCCCTACGCGAGCAGCCGGTCTTTTCCTGCGGACCTCGCCCTCGCCAAAATGGGAGCGTACGCCTGCCGCGAGACCTCCCGTCCTGCTGCCCCTCCCACTAAGAAAAGGGGTGAGTCTTCTGGCCGAAAGGACTCCTCCTTGCAGCCTTCCCAGAAGAAGAGCAAGAAGAATCCCCCCTTCGAGAAGGGAAAGGGGCACGCCGAGGCTTCCCCGAGCGAGATCCTACCAGCTGACTTCCCCGAAGAAAGGGAGTCTGGAGAGCCGGTCGAGAAGGTCGCCCGGATCTCCTCCTTGCCAGTGCCGATAAATCACTGGAACTTTGGTCTCGGCCAAAGGCACAAGGACGAGGCCGGCGAGTACCTGCTGTACTGGAATCCTGAAGTCAACAAAGCCACCATCTCCACCCTCCTTCCTTCTTGGGTGGAGCAGCCAACAGTCAACGGGCAGGCGTTCTCGCTCTGCTCTGGACTGTATGGTCGTGAGGAAGCCTCGGTCTTTAAGGTCGAGACCTCGAGGACCTTGGCATACGAAAATGCATGAGCCAAGCTCCGCTCTACGGAGCTCGCTCATATGACGGGCCGGCGATGTCTCCAGCTGGAGCGCCACAATGAGGAGCTCGCCCTCGCCTACAAGGATTCCGCCATCGAGATTACGAGCTTGAAGGAACGGCTGCTCGCCTCCGAGGCACTCTCTCTCGGCCACCAGGATGTGGTAAGTATTTGAGTTCTAGCCTCCCTCCTTTCCTAATTGTTCTTATGGCTTACCCATTTCCTCTACAGGATGCCGAGACCGCCCAGGAGCTTCGCTCTCGCATCTCCGTCCTAGAGAATGAGGTCGCCAGTTTGAAGACTTACAACCAGGAGCTGATCCATGTCGTCGTCCCCCCGTCTCCTCGCCGTCTGAGGAACGACCAGTGAGCCCGGGAGGAAGAATGTTGAGAGGCCTCCATGACCTTGACGCGATACATCTTCCGGGCCATGCAGGGCGCTGGCCTGCTGTCTATCGAGGCAGCCGACCTGACGATCGATGACGTGGTCCCAAAGCTATTTACACTAGCCCCGCCACCAGCGGACAGCCAGGACGAACAGTTTGCCGACGAATCTTAGAAAAGACTTGTATTTTTATTTTATATTTTTGGCTGGCGAGAATGCCGCAACACCTGTAACTGATTTTTAATGAAATGGAAATGGCAATTTTCGCCCTTGTTTCTTGTATTCTCGCTTTCTACATTTTTGTTGTTTTTCTTCCATTGCTTATCATATTTTCTATCGCATTCACCGTGCTCGCACCCGCCAACCGCGTTGCCGCCCAGCTTCGACACAGGGCATGTTTTCGCAAATATCTCCTCGCCTTTTTCACCGACCTTAGGATTGCAAATTCCAGGGTCAAACTTTTGAGTCCCCATCTCGCGGGGAGTGATCCTTCATCCTTTAGCTTTCGGCAAGCGAGACCCCTATATGGCCTCTCGCATCGTCCTCGGGGATCTGAGCGTGCACCCCTCTTACGCTTCGGCCTGCCTATCTGGGATGGTCATCGCTCTTTGTTGGAACAACCCTTTTACTGATTTGGGCTAGGATCACTATCTGTTGACTAGGATCAAGTTGACCCCAATGTATAGTCAATGGGTCAAGAGTTTAGGCTGTTAGAACTCAAGAAATCATTCAGGTTCTGTGTTCGACAAACTCCACTTTGCATTCGACGAACGGCTTGCTCTCTACGTTCGACGAACTGCATGCATTCTGCGTTCAATGAATGGCCTGCTCCTGCGTTCGACGAACTCGCTCTCCCAGCGACTCAGCGGGTCAGCGGATCAGTTCAGCTGTCGATGAAATTATCCAGGCTCAGCGGTCGATGAAATATTCAGTTCGACGAACTCCAGTCTGCGTTCGACGAATCTTTATCAGATGCTCAGATCGACGAAAGATCTTCTCAGCTCTACTAATTCAACTCTTCCAGAGCAAAGTTAAATTGAGGTCGATGAACTCAACATTGAGATCGACGAAAATCTTGAGATCGACGAACAGACTTGTTCTCAGCGGTCGACGAAATTAACTCAGTCTGCGTTCGACGAATATCTTCAGATCGACGAACACAGCTCTGAGATCGACGAAATTTGTTGAGATCGACGAAAATTTCACTACATTAGATTTATTTCAGACAGATTATATTATTCCATTCTCTGAACTCAGATCTCTTCAGCAATGGCTCTTTTATATCAGATAAGTAAGGATAATATATTTCCTTGTATTATTTCAAGATTATAGTCGTTAACATTTCTCGGAAAAGGACATTTCATGGAAAAGGAAAAAGGTAAACGACGCAGCAGATCTACAGTAAAGGATATATCTCTTCAAAATATTATATTCCTTAATTTAAGGGATTTGCATTTAAAGTCTGTCAGAGATTTCAAAAGTGAACAAGGAAGAAGAAGATACAAAAGATTATTACTTACAGTTTTCATTAGATTACAGAACATATTACAGATTTTCTGTACAGGAAAAGAAAGAACAAAAGTTACAGGAAGAAGAAGAACAAAAGCTTTACAGATCTTCATCTTCTTCCTCAAGCAGCACCTACTCAATCTTACTGAGAACATCATCAATACCATCTCTCAGTATCTGCTGCTAGATCAGATCTTCAAAAGAGCAATAAAAATCTGAAGAACTTATTCTTCCAGATTAATCAGCTACAGGAAGATCATTTGATTCAAGAGAAAGCTCCAGCTAATCAACTGTCAAACAATTTCATATCAGACAGAGGAGCTTTACAATATCATCATCCACTAGAATCTTCTCTCAGCATATTGATAGAGAAGAACTTCATAAACTCCTTTCTATCCCCTCTTGTACAGGGTTAAAACTCCCTTCAAAAGTTTACATCTTGGTGGCAAGACACCTGATCAAAAAATCCTGTTTGATTTTTGGGCACCTTATCAAAAGTTCATTGGTGTTAGGACACCTGATCAAAAATCCTAGTAGATTCCTACCAAGGGTGGTAGAAGAGTAGACGTACCCAGGTTTATTGGGGAACAACTATAGCTCCTTGTGTCCTCTGTGATTGCTTTACTTTTCTGTGCTTGTGATGTGCTGTGTTTTATTTAGTTTTTATAAATCACTCTGCTACATATATATATATCACTAATTTAATTCCGCTATAAAATTAAGTGAAAACTTTTTAATACTCTATTCACCCCCCCCCCCCCCCCCCCCCCCCCTCTAGAGTTAATTTAAGATCTAACCTCACTTTCACTCTTCTCCCTCTATATTTAGCGAGGGATCTATCTTGCGGAAAGCCTTCTGCCCGGAGCGCGCGAGACGAACTCTCTCTTCCTTTGTTGTGGGATGTCATCCCTTCTCGCCGATCGAGACGACCCTTTTTTTGGCGACCATGCCAGCCTCTCTAGAGATCAACTTAACCCAACGTCTGTGAGAGCTCGGCAGCGGAATCGATCTGGGTATTCCAGCACCAAAGAACTTTCCACTTGCCAGCCTCTCCAGAGATCAACCTGACATTTAATGAAATGGAAATGGCAATTTTCGCCCTTGTTTATTGTATTCTCGCTTTCTACATTTTTGTTGTTTTTCTTCCATTGCTTATCATATTTTCTATCGCATTCACCGTGCTCGCACCCGCCAACCGCGTTGCCGCCCAGCTTCGACACAGGGCATGTTTTCGCAAATATCTCCTCGCCTTTTTCACCGACCTTAGGATTGCAAATTCCAGGGTCAAACTTTTGAGTCCCCATCTCGCGGGGAGTGATCCTTCATCCTTTAGCTTTCGGCAAGCGAGACCCCTATATGGCCTCTCGCATCGTCCTCGGGGATCTGAGCGTGCACCCCTCTTACGCTTCGGCCTGCCTATCTGGGATGGTCATCGCTCTTTGTTGGAACAACCCTTTTACTGATTTGGGCTAGGATCACTATCTGTTGACTAGGATCAAGTTGACCCCAATGTATAGTCAATGGGTCAAGAGTTTAGGCTGTTAGAACTCAAGAAATCATTCAGGTTCTGTGTTCGACAAACTCCACTTTGCATTCGACGAACGGCTTACTCTCTACGTTCGACGAACTGCATGCATTCTGCGTTCAATGAATGGCCTGCTCCTGCGTTCGACGAACTCGCTCTCCCAGCGACTCAGCGGGTCAGCGGATCAGTTCAGCTGTCGACGAAATTATCCAGGCTCAGCGGTCGATGAAATATTCAGTTCGACGAACTCCAGTCTGCGTTCGACGAATCTTTATCAGATGCTCAGATCGACGAAAGATCTTCTCAGCTCTACTAATTCAACTCTTCCAGAGCAAAGTTAAATTGAGGTCGATGAACTCAACATTGAGATCGACGAAAATCTTGAGATCGACGAACAGACTTGTTCTCAGCGGTCGACGAAATTAACTCAGTCTGCGTTCGACGAATATCTTCAGATCGACGAACACAGCTCTGAGATCGACGAAATTTGTTGAGATCGACGAAAATTTCACTACATTAGATTTATTTCAGACAGATTATATTATTCCATTCTCTGAACTCAGATCTCTTCAGCAATGGCTCTTTTATATCAGATAAGTAAGGATAATATATTTCCTTGTATTATTTCAAGATTATAGTCGTTAACATTTCTCGGAAAAGGACATTTCATGGAAAAGGAAAAAGGTAAACGACGCAGCAGATCTACAGTAAAGGATATATCTCTTCAGAATATTATATTCCTTAATTTAAGGGATTTGCATTTAAAGTCTGTCAGAGATTTCAAAAGTGAACAAGGAAGAAGAAGATACAAAAGATTATTACTTACAGTTTTCATTAGATTACAGAACATATTACAGATTTTCTGTACAGGAAAAGAAAGAACAAAAGTTACAAGAAGAAGAAGAACAAAAGCTTTACAGATCTTCATCTTCTTCCTCAAGCAGCACCTACTCAATCTCACTGAGAACATCATCAATACCTCTCTCAGTCTCTGCAGCTAGATCAAATCTTCAAAAGAGCAACAAAAATCTGAAAAACTTATTCTTCCAGATTAATCAGCTACAGGAAGATCATTTGATTCAAGAGAAAGCTCCAGCAATCAACTGTCAAACAATTTCATATCAGACAGAGGATCTTTACAATAGCATCATCCACTAGAGTCTTCTCTCAACATATTGATAGAGAAGAACTTCATAAACTCCTTTCTATCCCCTCTTGTACAGGGTTAAAACTCCCTTCAAAAGTTTACCTCTTGGTGGCAAGACACCTGATCAAAAAATCCTGTTTGGTTTTTGGGCACCTTATCAAAAGCTCGTTGGTGTTAGGACACCTGATCAAAAATCCTAGTGGATTCCCACTAAGGGTGGTAGAAGAGTAGATGTACCAAGGTTTATTGGGAACTACTATAGCTCCTTGTGTCCTCTGTGATTGCTTTACTTTTCTGTGCTTGTGTTGTGTTGTGTTTTATTTAGTTTTTATAAATCACTCTGCTACATATATATATCACTAATTTAATTCTGCTATAAAATTAAGTGAAAACTTTTCAATACTCTATTCACCCCCCCCCCTCTAGAGTTAATTTAAGATCTAACCTCACTTTCAATTAGTATCGGAGGGTAGTTGATTCTTTATAGGATAACACCTGAATCATAAAGATCAATTAGATCTTAAATTCTTTCAGAGGTTTTATTTTATTTATTTTTGTTTTAAAAACTCATGGCACAAAACAAAGAGTATTTAAGCACAAGATCTCTTATGTGCAATCTAAATAAGTTTGCACTATGGAAAGCATGGATTAGGTTATATATGAACTCTATTGATCAAGAAATATTCAATGTTATTTTGACAGGGCCTCCTACTCTCTCAGCATCAATAAGTACTGATGCAGCAGCAAATAACAATATTGTCCCACCTCCTGAGTGGACAGATGCCCAAAAGAAGCAAAGGAGTGCTGATGCAAAAGCCATGAACATTCTGGCTCAAATAATGTCTGATGACATTTTTCAGAAAGTGGTGGAATGCACTTCAGCAAAAGAGATATGGACTTCTCTCAACAATATGGTTGAAGGATCTACTGATGAAAGAAAGGACAGAAGATCACATCTCATCTCTCAGTATGAGAATTTCAAGAAAGGAGAAGTTGAGTCAGTGGCTGATATGTACAATAGGCTCAGTCTCATCATCAATGAGCTGAAATCTTTGGACAAAGTGATCTCTATCACTGAGATCAATAATAAGATCCTAATATGCTTCCCCAGCACATGGGACTCTAGGATCTGGCCTATCAAGGAAGCCAGAAGCCTCAATGAGATTACTACTGAGACATTGTTAGGCAAGCTCAAATCCTATGAGCAGCTTGTCAAATCCAGAGAAGCTGAACAGTCCACTTCATCTCCAACAACAAAGAAGGAAAAGAGCATTGCCTTCAAAGCTACAGAAGAAGAAGGAGAGACTCTTGACAGTGAGAAGTTTATGAGTCTACTTGCCAAAAGATTCTACAAGATGGCAAGACAATACTTTAGGAAAAAGTCATCCAGGAGCTATGAAAAACCAAGGTCTTTGCAGGGCATGTCAACTAGGCAAGCAAACTAAAAATAGTTTTAAATCATTATCTAAAAGTGATTCACCTAGAATCTTATACTTGCTTCATATGGACCTTTTTAGACCAATAGCAACAAAGAGTTTAGGGGGGAAGTCATACACTCTAGTTATTGTAGATGACTTCTCTAGATTCACTTGGGTGTTCTTTTTGAGAGAAAAGTCAGATAACCTTAAAGTTCTTACAAACTTTTTTAAGAGCATTCATATTGAGAATTCTACTCAGATTGCATTGATCAGAAGTGATCATGGCACTGAGTTTGAGTCTCTTCTCATGCAAGAATTCTATGAGAAGGAAGGTATCATGCATTGCTTCTCAGCTCCTAGAACTCCTCAACAAAATGGGGTAGTTGAAAGGAAAAATAGAACCCTAATTGAATCAGCAACAACATTACTTGCAGATGCTAATTTAACCCCTATCTTTTTGGGCAGAGGCTGTTAGCACATCAAATTATGTGTTGAATAGGAGTTTGATACATAAACTTAAGGGTAAGACTCCCTATGAGTTACTTAAAGGGAAGAAACCTAAAGTTAACTATTTTAGAACATTTGGTTGTAAATGTTTTGTTCACAATAATGACAAAAAATACCTTAGGAAATTTGAACCAAAATCTGAAGAAGGAATTTTCTTAGGCTATTCATTAATCAGCAAAGCATATAGGATATTTAACAAATCCTCTTTTAAAATTGAAGAATCTATGCATGTTTCTTTTGATGAAACTAACATGTTTTATAATGAGAAGAATTCTTCTACCAAAGAAAACCTGCAGGTACCTACACTCTGTGAGCAGCTAGATCAATTAGCTCTACAGAAGGAAGGATCTCTAAATCCTGGTACAGCAGGATGGTGAAGAAAGTGATGAAGAAATCAGTGAAACTGTACCTGAAAAGGAAGCATTAAGTAACATTCCACAAGAGGAATTAATTACAAATAATGATGATCCCACTATGCATGTTGATTATGTCAATATTAGAGATCACCCCAGATCTCAAATAATTGGAGACATATCAACTGGTGCCCAAACAAGGCATCAAGCTAATCAAAATCTGATGCACACTTATTTTCTCTCTCAGATTGAACCTCAATTCCTATAAGATGCAGAACAAGATCCCAACTAAATCATTGTTATGCAAGAGGAGCTCAATCAGTTTGAGACAAACAAAGTTTGGGAATTGGTTCCTAGACCAAAGAATCATCCAGTCATTGGAACTAAATGGGTCTACAGGAACAAGCTAGATGCATATGGCACTATTGTGAGAAACAAAGCTAGACTAGTAGCTCAAGGATACTCACAGGAAGAAGGAATAGATTATGATCAGACTTTTGCACCAGTTGCAAGGTTAAAAGCAATCAGGATCTTCCTTGCATTTGCTGCATATAAGAAGTTCAAGGTTTATCAAATGGATGTGAAGAGTGCATTCTTGAATGGAGAAATCAAAGAAGAAGTCTATGTGGAACAACCACCAGGTTTCATCTCTCCAACTCACTCCTCTTTTGTATTTAAGCTTAATAAAGCTCTCTATGGTCTCAAACAAGCTCCCAGAGCATGGTATGCGACCTTAGCTAGTTTTCTTTTAGAGAATAAATTCTGTAGAGGCATAGTAGATAAAACCTTATTTTTCAGGATACATAAAAATCAAACTTTGCTAGTTCAAATATATGTAGATGATATCATATTTGGCTCTACTGATTCAAATTTATGCAAAAGATTTTCTAATCTAATGCAATATAAATTTGAAATGAGTAGTATGGATGAATTATCATACTTCCTTGGTCTTCAACTGAGGCAAACTCCAAATGGAATCTTCATATCCCAATCTAAGTATGCTAAGGAATTAGTGAAAAGATTTGGTATGTCTGATTCTTCCACCATGAAAACACCCATGCCCTCTAATGTTGTTGTTGATAATGATGAATCAGGGAAACCTGTTAATCAAAAGGTATATAGAGCAATTGTTGGCTCTTTACTTTATTTAACAGCAAGTAGGCCTGATATAATGTTTGCTACTTGTATTTATGCTAGGTTTCAAGTTAACCCCAAAGAATCTCACCTAATTTTACTAAAAAGAATTTTGAGATATATAAAGGGTTGTCCAAATCTAGGACTTTGGTATCTAACAGCATCTGAATTTGAATTAACTGGATTCTCAGATTCAGATTATGCTGGATGTAGAGTAGACAGGAAAAGCACATCAGGAACTTATCAGTTTCTTGGTGATAGGCTTGTGTCTTGGTTTTGTAAGAAACAAACATCTGTGTCTACATCAACAGCTGAAGCTGAATACATAGTTGCAGGCAGTTGCTGCTCACAGATATTGTGGATACAAAATAAGCTCCTGGACTATGGTGTCAATCTAAATAAATCAATTAGATTTTGTGACAATACTAGTGCAATATCTATAGCACAAAATCCAGTTCTCCATAGTAGGACTAAACATATAGAAATTAAGCACCACTTCCTTAGGGATAATGTGAACAAAAATAAAATTTGCCTACAATTCTTCTTTACTGATTTGCAAAGAGCTGATATTTTCACCAAACCCTTGGATGAAAAGAAACATATCTTCTTTATAAATCAACTAGGAATGATAGATGGAGATTCAATCAATTAAAAATTAAATCTTCTATTTATCCCTTCATTCCCTTCAATATCAAACTAAGTTTTTCTAATTATCTGAATGCCTACAGAATTGCTTTTCTTTCTAGTTCCCTTTGTACCTGATCTCTATTTAATTTTGCAGGAACAATAGCAATATAAAGATGGCATCCTTCCCTACCTCCTAAAAAGTCCCTTCTTCTAGGGGCCTAGCTCCAGGTCTTCCTGAAACTAGGCAGGGGGGATGTATTGAAGAATCTCTCTTTTGACAGTTATTTTCTGAAGCATGCTTTCAGTTCTATGAAGAGCTCCATATATAATGTAGTATTTTGCTCAGGGGGAGTTGTTCTATGAACTAGGCAAGGGGAGTGTACAACCCACATATTTTCTGAGTCGGTGTGACCCGACGCGGATGAGGTCGAGATAGTAAAGGTGGCCGAGGCAAGTAGAGCGGCCGCTCAAAGGCGATCAAAGCCAGTCAAGGCAAAAAGAGGCGGCGATGCAAGTGGAGGGAGCACCCACTTGCCCCCTCCCTTTGGGCGAGTGGGAGGAACCCTCCCACTCGCCCGGCCCCTTTGGGCGAGTGGGAGGAGCCCTCCCACTCTCCCGGCCCCCTTTGGGCGAGTGGGAGGAGCCCTCCCACTCGCACGGACCCTTTGGGCGAGTGGGAGGAGCACTCCCACTCGTCCGGACCCTTTGGGCGAGTGGGAGGAGCCCTCCCACTCGCCCGGACCCTTTGGGCGAGTGGGAGGAGCCCTCCCACTCGCCCGGCCCCCTTTGGGCGAGTTGGGCGAGTGGGAGGAGCCCTCCCACTCGCCCGAACCCTTTGGGCGAGTGGGAGGAGCCCTCCCACTCGCCTGGCCTCTTTGGGTGAGCGATAGGAGCCCTCCCACTTCCTCAAAGGTGAGGAGGTGGGTGTATTTTGATCCGCCCTCCCAACGCCAAGGGGGCGAGTGGACCGATGTCCACTCGCCGAGGTAGGGTGACTTCGGTTCGTTGGGACAAGGGGGCCTCGGGTCATCCGTCCAGAGCAAAGTCAAGTTCAAATTGAGGTGCAGGTAGTATTTTCAAATGGCGGAACTAGGCTATTAGCAGACCATTTTGGCTATCCGCAGACCATTTTTTGGGAAGTCTATAAATAGACCCCCATGGGCACCTTGGGAAGGGTTGGTTCCTACCCCCTCCCTCGCGTAGTCTTGTGAGCAAGCACCCCCCCTCCCCCTGTCATCGAAGGTTGACGGTGAGGTGGTTCTTAGTGCCCTCCAAGGTGCTCAGGCTCAGCATTGGCTTGGGAGGAGAAGTTCCCTGAGAGCTTCTGGGTATGTGGTGGGACCTCCACGCTGCAGCTTAAGGGGTCCGTTTATGGACTTAGGTGTTCTCCAAGGGCAAGGTTTCTCAAATCTTAGCGATCAGTCAAGGGTCTTAGCTTGGGTCAAGTAAGGGCTAGCCGTATCCCCCTTTCGAACGCTAAAACCGGGTTACTGGTTTCAACATTCTGGTGTGGTGAGTGTGGAAGCGGCTAGTTCGGAAAGCTCTGAGCCTAGTCTCATGGCAAGAAGCAAAGAACCGGGGAACTCGCCTCCTCCCAGCAAGTTGCATCCATTGACAGGGGAAGAGGAGGCAGAGGAGGCAGATCATGTGTTGGGTGATCTGACCAAGTTGGAAGTGGCAGAGGAAGTGAGTGAGAAGGAGGTCATAGGTGGCAGCGGAAGGCCGGAAAAGATACGAATCAGCGGAAGGCAGAGCGGGCAGGATCAAGAGAAGATTCGAAGATGTGTCCAGCAGAATATAGACATCTTCATGTGGAGCGCTGCGGAGATGCCAGGCGTTGATGCGAATGTGGCATGTCATCGCCTCAACCTCGACCCGAACGTCCGCCCCATTCGCCAGAAGAAGAGGAATGTGTTGCCCACCCTCGCTGGGCCGATAAGAGAGGAGGTGGGGAAGTTGCTAGATGCAGGGTTCGTGGAAGAAATCCAATACCCAGGATGGGTTTCTAACGTGGTGATGGTGAAGAAGGGGGATGGGAGGTGGAGGATGTGCGTGGACTTCTCTTTGCTGAACAAAGCATGTCCTAAGGACTGATACCCGTTGCCCCGAATCGATGCATTGGTGGACTCAGCTGTCGGCTTCCCGGTGATGAGATTTTTGGATGCGTTCTCTAGATATCATCAAATCCAAATTCATCCGCCCGATGTCAAGGACGTCTCGTTCATCACGGACGATGGGTGTTACTGTTATAAGATGATGCCATTTGGATTGAGGAATGCAGGAGCAACCTACCAAAGGATGATGGATCGAGTCTTCAAGGAGCATAAGGGGCGCAACTTGGAGGTCTACGTGGATGACTTGATGGTTAAAAGCAAGGACGTAGAATCCCACCTGCAGGATCTAGTGTAGACCTTCGCTATGCTTCGAAGGTTGAAGATGAGGCTCAACCCGTCTAAATGTGTTTTCGGAGCAAGCCGAGGAAATTTCCTAGGTCACCTACTCACCCCGGAGGGGGTCGAACCCAATCTATACAAGGTCAAAGCCATCTTGGAGTTGGAATCGCCGAGGAGTGCGAAGGTGATAAAGTAGTTTTTATATAAGTTTTTAATAGAAATTTTTGTAATTATTTAATATGATTTTTCCTTTTTATGTCAATTTTAGGTTATAAGTAGTTCTTTTTGTAATTTTGATTCTAACTTAGCCTAATTTTAATATTTGCAGATTTTTGGACAAATTGGGAAAATATTGCATTACACGCCCTCGGTCACGCCCGTGACCAAGGGCGTGTAACTTGAAGACCAGTCCAGGTCGATGCCGTGCTGTTGAGCTAGTCCACACCCAGTCACGCCCCAGGTCACGCCCGTGACCCAAAGTCACGCCCGTGACCATGGGCGTGTAATATTAGAATCTGCCACATGGAGCTGCCATCAAGACGAGAAGTTGCCGTTGAGAAGTCAACCAAAGTCACGCCCGTGACCCAAAGTCACGCCCGTGACCCAAAGTCACGCCCGTGACCTTCCCGCGTGATCCAAGCACGCCGCCGCGCGGTCTGCCTAGCCCATGCCGCATTAAATGAAGCCATCCTGAGTCACGCCCGTGACCCATATGTCACGCCCGTGACATGTCCGATTTTCTCCCGTCGTCACGCCAAGCCCACGCCGCTGCCGGATCCAATGTTACAGTGATTACACGCCCTTGGTCACGCCCGTGACCGAGGGCGTGTAACTTGAAAATTTCGCCTATAAATACAGAGGCTCTCCTTGAGTCCAGGGTTCAGAAATTTGGAGATGGGGAGGTGCTGTTAGAGCTGAGAGTGAGTTTTTCAAGTTAATGTTCATGTTTCTTAAGGCTTTCATGTTCTCCTCCTTCCCTTTTTCATGCAATGTTGTAGTGTAACTTTCGTGTACTAGTTTTCTTAAGCTTGCAACTTTCATTTTCCTTAGCCTTGCACTCTTAATTTAAGGCTTGTAATAGTTCTTTGATTTTCAATAAAATTAGTTTTCTCTTTCATGTTCTTTTTCTCCTTAAGTAATTTCTTCCTTTTCATGCAAGGTTAAATTTTTCTCTCCTTAGTAATGTTCTCTTTTTTATGCAATGTCAATTTCTCTTTCTTTTCATGCAATGTTCAAGCTTTTCATTTAGTTTGAATTTAGTTTTAAATTTTAGTTAAGCGAAAACAAACCACCTCAAATTTTCATCGATAAAATAATAGTGATTCTCCTCGAAGTAGAAGTAATCAACGCGCCTCGTGGAATACGACCTTGATATTCCTAAATATCCTATACTATAGACGATAAGATACACTTGCCTTTATCGGATATAGTTTTGGAGAAAATCTTAACCCTTCACTAAATTTCAAAACCTACCAAATTAAATATCAAGTTTTTGGCGCCGTTGCCGGGGACTTTGCGTAGATATTTTGAAAAGAGGATAGCTATTAATTTTATCATGCTTCTTTCTATTTTAATTTACTTTTTCTAACTTTCAAAAAGAAAAAATATATATTTTTAGTTTTTCTTCTTCCTTTCTTCTCTTTCTAGTGTATGACCCGAGGTAGCACTTCGATTCTTCCTTTTGATCCGGAGATCGAGCGAACCCTTTTGAGGCACCGCCGTTCTCGTGATCAGGGAAATCAAATAGAATCCGAAGAGTCGATCGGGGACACTAACGCAGCAAATATGGATCATAATCTTAATCCTCCTAATCTTAACGAGCCAAATCCTAATGAGGACGCGCAACGGACCATGTCCTATTATGCGCGGCCGAATTTGGAAGGCACACAATCGAGTATTGTTCGCCCCATGGTGGCGAACAATAATTTTGAGATCAAGTCCAGCATCATACAAATGGTGCAACAATCGGTGACCTTTGATGGTCAACCGGACGAGGATCCAAATTCACATATCTCTTACTTTCTTGAAATTTGCGACACTTTTAAGATCAATGGCGTCACCGATGATGCCATTCGATTACGTCTTTTTCCTTTTTCTTTGCGGTCTAAGGCCAAGCAGTGGCTGGGCTCCCTACCTAAGGGATCCATCACTACATGGGCCGAAATGGCGGAAAAATTTCTTAATAAATATTTCCCGCCTTCAAAGACCGCTAAATTGCGCACGGATATTGCATCGTTCATGCAAATCGACTCGGAGACTCTCTATGACACATGGGAGCGCTTGAAGGAGCTTTTGCGTCGATGCCCTCACCATGCACTTGCCACTTGGCAACAAGTGCAAGTTTTTTATAATGGCTTAAATCTCCAAACGAGGCAAATGATTGATGCGGCCGCCGGGGGGACATTAAATAATAAAACCCCGATCGCCGCTCAAGAGCTTTTCGAAGAGATGGCCACAAATGCGTATCAATGGAACATGCCCCGAGCGCGGCCTAATAAGCCGGCCGGAATTTTTGAAATAGACGCAAACGCAAATTTGGCTTTACAAGTTGAGCGCTTAACAAAGCAAGTGGCGGAGATGTCTGCCACTCCTCCTTGGGCCAATAACGTTTTAATTGAAGAACATGTTGACTACATGGGAAATCCACCTCGGCCTTCCTATAACCCGAACACCGCTCCGTATAATAACACCTACAATGCGGGCTATAGGAATCATCCGAATTTCTCATGGAGCAACCAAGGAAATGCTCAGCGTCCTATGAATTTAAATCAACCTCCCCCTAATCAACTTCTTAACTTAACTCCGCCTCAAAATTTGATTTCTCAAAATTATAATCCACCCGGTTTTCCACCGCAACAGCAAAAACTCTCTCCGATTGAAGAGGTTTTTGCAAAATATGTTGCTACAAATGAAACGACCATCCGGAACCTTACCGGATCAATCAAAAATTTAGAGAATCAAGTGGGCCAACTCGCAAAGATGATTTCTGAGCGTCAACAAGGAGCACTACCGGGGAACACCGAGCAAAATCCAAAGGAGAGCGCGCACGCGATTACACTCCGAAGCGGGAAGGAGGTGGTTCAAAAACAGGACGAACCCAAGGTAATTTCCTCTCCTCTTCCTCCTACTTTTAATTCATCTTCGAATTTGCCCGCTACGATAGCTCCGCACTCTTCTATTTTAAATCCGCGCGCTCCTACTTCTAATATTCCGTATCCATCGAAATTTAAAAATGAAAGCGCCGAAAAAAATTATAAAAAGTTTTTAGATGTTTTAAAACAAATCCATATTAATGTTCCTTTCTGCGAGGCTATCTCACAAATGCCTAAATATGCGAAATATCTTAAGGAGTTGCTCTCTAATAAAAAAAAGTTAGAAGATATTTCGCATATTTCTTTAAACGCAGAATGCTCCGTGGTTGTACTCAACAAATTGCCGAAAAAAGCAAATGACCCGGGACGGTTTTCCATCCCATGTCTTTTTGGCAATTCGTTAGTAAAACACGCCTTAGCGGATCTTGGAGCAAGCATCAACCTTATGCCGTTTTCTTTGTTCAAAAAGTTAGGTCTAGGAAATCCAAGGCCCACTCGAATGAGTATCCAATTAGCGGATCGTTCTTTAAAATATCCGATAGGAATAGTGGAGGACGTGCTCGTCAAGGTTGACAAATTCATCTTCCCGGTGGATTTTGTCATTCTTGACATCGAAGAGGATGCCGAAGTACCCCTCATACTCGGCCGCCCCTTCCTTGCCACCTCCCGCGCTATTATCGACGTAAGTAACGGAAAGCTCCTCCTACGGGTTGGAGACGATGAAGTTACTTTCGGCATAAATTCCTCGATGCGGAACACGCTAGAAAATGACGATTCATGTTTTTACTTAGAAGAGTGTTGTGAGTTCGATTCATCCCTCGAGTTAGTTTCATCGGCGAATAGTGATTCCGAGCCCGTAGAGCTCTTTTGCGATGAAGAAGAAGTCTCTCACCCCACACCACCCGAACCATTATTTTTAGAAAAATTAAAAATCAAGACTTCTTATGAAGAACCACCTGAATTAGAGTTGAAACAACTCCCCCCTCACCTTAAATACTTGTTTTTGGAAAAAGAGTCTAAGCTACCCGTCATCATTTCATCCGATCTTAGTCTTAAGAAAGCACCGCCACGCAATTGCGTGGCAATTATCGGACATTAAGGGTATAAACCCATCTTTCTACACTCATAAAATATTTCTCGAAGATAATTCCCGAAATTCAGTCCAGCCTCAACGACGGCTAAACCCTAACATGAAAGAAGTCGTTAAGGCCGAAGTTATAAAACTTCTGGACGCGGGAATCATCTACCCGATATCGGACAGTACTTGGGTTAGCCCAGTACAAGTCGTGCCAAAGAAAGGTGGTGTTACGGTAGTTGCGAACGAAAATAATGAATTGATCCCAACCCGTACTGTTACGTGTTGGCGGATGTGCATCGACTATCGGAAATTAAATGATGCCACCCGTAAGGATCATTTCCCTCTACCATTTATCGACCAAATTTTAGAACGCCTTTCGGGTCACTCCTACTACTGTTTTCTCGATGGTTTGTCGGGATACTTCCAAATTCCGATTTCGCCCGACGACCAAGAGAAAACCACTTTCACTTGTCCCTTTGGCACCTTCGCTTATCGAAGGATGCCATTCGGTCTTTGTAACGCGCCAGCTACATTCCAAAGATGTATGCTGGCAATTTTTGACGAGTTAGTGGAGGAGGTGATGGAAGTATTTATGGACGATTTTTCCGTATACGGGAGTTCTTTTGAAAATTGTTTAAAAAATCTCGAGCGCGTGTTGCAGCGATGTGAGGAAACAAATTTAGCGCTTAATTGGGAAAAATGCCATTTTATGGTCAAGGAAGGACTAGTCCTTGGCCATAAAATTTCGGGCAAGGGGATCGAGGTCGACAGGGCCAAGATTGAAGTAATTGAAAAACTCCCCCCTCCCACAAACGTAAAAGCTATTAGGAGTTTCCTAGGCCACGCGGGGTTCTATCGGCGCTTTATACAAAATTTTTCCAAAATCACAAAGCCGTTAACTCATCTTCTTGAAAAGGAATCCTCATTTATTTTTAGCAATGAATGTCATTCGGCTTTTAAACTTATTAAAGAAAAACTTATAAACTCCCCGATTCTAGTCGCGCCGGATTGGTCGCTCCCTTTTGAAATCATGTGCGACGCGAGTGACATTGCGGTTGGTGCCGTTTTAGGCCAACGGGTGAGTAAATATTTCCACCCTATTTATTATGCGAGCAAAACACTCACGTCGGCACAAGCGAATTACACCACTACCGAAAAAGAGCTTCTAGCGATCGTTTTTGCCTTCGATAAGTTTAGGTCATATATCACCCTCTCGAAAGTTATCGTCTTCACGGATCACTCCGCACTTAGGTATCTTTTAAGCAAATCGGACGCCAAGCCTCGTCTTTTGCGATGGATCCTCCTCTTGCAGGAGTTTGACTTTGAGATCCGGGACAAAAGAGGAGCCGAAAACTTGGCGGCCGATCACCTTTCTCGTTTAGAAAATCCCTCCTCGGAAGTATTGATAGAATCTGACATCGATGATAAATTTCCCGAAGAGCGCCTCCTCGCTCTCAAAAATATTAATTCATCGTCTACCCCCTGGTTTGCAGATCTGGCTAACTATTTAGTAGCCCGGGTCCTGCCGAAAGAATTCTCGAGTCAGCAAAAGAAGAAATTCTTTTCTGATTTAAAGAATTACTTTTGGGAGGACCCCTTTTTATTCCGTGTATGCGCAGACCAAGTGGTGAGACGATGCGTCTCGAGTGAGGAGGGTCTTAAAATTTTACGACATTGTCACGAGGGACCATCCGGTGGCCATTATCATTCAAACCGAACCGCGAGGAAGGCGCTGGAGGCGGGCTTTTATTGGCCCTCGCTCTTCAAAGATGCTCACACCCTTGTGAGTACTTGCGACAGCTGCCAGCGGTCGGGCAACATCTCTCGCCGGGATGAGATGCCCCAAAATATTTTCTTAGAATGCGAAATTTTCGATCTTTGGGGCATTGATTTCGTTGGTCCTCTCCCTCCTTCGTTTTCAAATAAGTATATTCTAGTAGCGGTCGACTACGTGTCGAGGTGGGCGGAAGCGCAAGCTCTCCCCACCAACGATGCGCGAGTCGTCGTTAACTTTTTAAAAAAATTATTCTCTCGATTTGGCACTCCGCGCGCTATTGTGAGTGATCGGGGCACCCATTTTTGCAATACTCAATTCACAAAAATCTTAGCAAAATATGGTGTCACGCACAAATTATCCACTGCATATCACCCACAAACGAGCGGCCAAGTTGAAGTTGTTAATCGAGAATTAAAACGGATCTTAGAAAAAACGGTTTCTATTAATCGGAAGGATTGGGCAATAAAGCTCGATGACGCGCTATGGGCCTATCGAACGGCGTACAAGACCGCTATCGGTTGTACACCGTATCAAATGGTTTATGGCAAGGCTTGCCACCTTCCGGTCGAATTAGAACATCGCGCATTTTGGGCGCTTAAATTTTTAAACCTCGATTCCACTCTAGCGGGAGAACAAAGAAAATTTCAAATGAACGAATTAGATGAGTGGAGAGCGAATGCGTATGAGAGTAACAAATTATATAAGGAGCGAACAAAGTTTTATCACGATAAGCATATAAAATTTCCAAAAACTTTTTCGCCGGGCGATCTCGTCCTCCTTTATAATTCCCGCCTTCGCCTTTTTCCGGGAAAACTAAAATCCCGATGGACCGGACCCTTTATTGTTAAAGAGGTTTGGTCCTATGGGACAATTTTAATTTCCCACCCGGAAAAAGGTACCTTCAAAGTTAACGGGCACCGCCTTAAATTATATCTTCTGGGAGAGTTACCAAATGAAAAGAGTGATTCAATTGTTTTTCAACCTTTAATATGACCGGCAAGTGGGTCAAGCTACGCGACCTTAAACAAAGCGCTTTTGGGAGGCACACCAAAGTTATCTTTTTATTGTCTTCTCTTGTTCTTTAATATATTTTGTAGGTAATCGTCGCTTCCCCGCGCAAACTTCAAAAATCAGGGAAGCCCCTTCTCTTTCTTCCTTCTCTTTTATCATGCATTTCCTTTTTATTTTGTTTTGCACTCCTTTTTTTTTCCTTTACTTCATACTTAGTTTTAAACATTGGGGACAATGTTTAACTTTAAGTATGGGGGTGTAAATAGCTTTTTTGTAAATAGTTGTTAAATCAGAAAATTTTCAAAACAAAAAAATATATATTTTTTCTTATGTTTTCTTCTATTTTAGCACTTGTAAAACCCAAAAACTCAAAAAAATATAGAAAACAGAAAAATTTAAATCTTGGAAAGGGACGTTTGGGATTTTATCCCATCACACCTCCTAGTACCTTGCGAACCCTTCACCGGGTAGCCCTTGGGAAGTCCAAGACTTGCAAAAAAATTGTTTTTAAGTTTTAAAGCTAGTTCCCTTTCTTTGTAAATAGTTTTTAATGAGAAAAATTCAAAAAAAAAGATAATATCAAAAATTCCAAAAAATTCTTATTTCCCTCCTTGTTGTTTTTGTGATTTCTAAGAAATCTAGTTGAGAATGTTTATAAGCATGTTTAAGTTTTTAATTGGCTGAAATTTTGCTTATCATAGTTTGTTAATTTTAAATTTGAGGTAATTTTGATTTAAGAATCATCTTATGATTTTAAATTGATTAGAGAATTTTGTTAGCATGACTTCTCTTTTTATTTTTAAATGGCTTCATTTTGTAGTAAATTTCCTAAACCTCTTTAGATTTTAATTATATTTTCTTCTAACTTCTTAGATCTTAGGAATTTTTAATTTTACTAGAATTTGCTCTCAATATGATTTAAAGCTAGCTAGATTTTTTTTCCCCTACCCTACCCCTTTGATGGCATAAAAAAAATGTATTAAAAGATCATATGTCATGGGAATAAGAGGATAAAATTCATTATTCCCTAAAACATATGCACCCAAAATATTTGAAAAGAATATATGGCATGGAGTAAGAGGATAAAATTCATTACTCCTAAACCATATACATTTTGGGTTTTTATTAGAAGAGAAAAAAAAAGAGTAAGAAAAAAAAAAGAGAAGGAAATTTCATGATAAATTCCATTTCCTCCATTCAAAAATTTCTCTTCTTATGCCAAATTTTATGAAATCCCCCTTAACCAATTATCATTGTTCTAGTTTTAGTTGAAAATTATGGAGAGAGCAATATTTAGTAATTTACTTTTCCTTAAGATTCTTTTAAGATAGAGTTCTTATAATTTTAATTTAATTTAGTTTTATAATTTCTACAATTTTGTCAAACTACTTAATTTTCTTGAGAAGTTATTGCCTAAATATTTTTCCCTCTTTTCAAATTATCATCATAATTTAGGACTTAACTCCCCCTTGAATTTACTCTTAACTTAACTTTTGGTTAAATGAAATTTTAGTTTTAAACTAAAAAATTTTTAAGGATGTCTTATAAATAATGTCTCACACTTTTGCTCTGGAATAGCAAAACCTCAAGTATGGGGGTATTTGATAAAGTAGTTTTTATATAAGTTTTTAATAGAAATTTTTGTAATTATTTAATATGATTTTTCCTTTTTATGTCAATTTTAGGTTATAAGTAGTTCTTTTTGTAATTTTGATTCTAACTTAGCCTAATTTTAATATTTGCAGATTTTTGGACAAATTGGGAAAATATTGCATTACACGCCCTCGGTCACGCCCGTGACCAAGGGCGTGTAACTTGAAGACCAGTCCAGGTCGATGCCGTGCTGTTGAGCTAGTCCACACCCAGTCACGCCCCAGGTCACGCCCGTGACCCAAAGTCACGCCCGTGACCATGGGCGTGTAATATTAGAATCTGCCACGTGGAGCTGCCATCGAGACGAGAAGTTGCCGTTGAGAAGTCAACCAAAGTCACGCCCGTGACCCAAAGTCACGCCCGTGACCTTCCCGCGTGATCCAAGCACGCCGCCGCGCGGTCTGCCTAGCCCATGCCGCATTAAATGAAGCCGTCCTGAGTCACGCCCGTGACCCATATGTCACGCCCGTGACATGTCCGATTTTCTCCCGCCGTCACGCCAAGCCCACGCCGCTGCCGGATCCAATGTTACAGTGATTACACGCCCTTGGTCACGCCCGTGACCGAGGGCGTGTAACTTGAAATTTCGCCTATAAATACAGAGGCTCTCCTTGAGTCCAGGGTTCAGAAATTTGGAGATGGGGAGGTGCTGTTAGAGCTGAGAGTGAGTTTTTCAAGTTAATGTTCATGTTTCTTAAGGCTTTCATGTTCTCATCCTTCCCTTTTTCATGCAATGTTGTAGTGTAACTTTCGTGTACTAGTTTTCTTAAGCTTGCAACTTTCATTTTCCTTAGCCTTGCACTCTTAATTTAAGGCTTGTAATAGTTCTTTGATTTTCAATAAAATTAGTTTTCTCTTTCATGTTCTTTTTCTCCTTAAGTAATTTCTTCCTTTTCATGCAAGGTTAAATTTTTCTCTCCTTAGTAATGTTCTCTTTTTTTATGCAATGTCAATTTCTCTTTCTTTTCATGCAATGTTCAAGCTTTTCATTTAGTTTGAATTTAGTTTTAAATTTTAGTTAAGCGAAAACAAACCACCTCAAATTTTCATCGATAAAATAATAGTGATTCTCCTCGAAGTAGAAGTAATCAACGCGCCTCGTGGAATACGACCTTGATATTCCTAAATATCCTATACTATAGACGATAAGGTACACTTGCCTTTATCGGATATAGTTTTGGAGAAAATCTTAACCCTTCACTAAATTTCAAAACCTACCAAATTAAATATCAGAAGGAAATTCAGAGGCTGACTAGGAAGTTAGCATGGCTGAGTCGATTCTTCTCCAGGGCAGGAGAGAAGCGCTCTCCTTTCTTCAAAGCCCTGCGCCAGGGTCAGAAGTTCGAATGGACATTAGAGTGCGAGAGGGCTTTTCAGACACTGAAGGAACAACTAATGCGAGCCCCTCTGCTCCAGGGGCCAAGAGAAGGAGAAGACCTTTTCCTCTACCTAGGGGTAGGGGTCGAAGCGGTGAGTTCGGTCCTGGTCTGGGAGAAGGGAAAGAAGCAGCTGCCGATTTACTATGTTAGCAGAGTCCTGAAGAAGGCAGAACTCAAATATCCCGCCTTGGAGAAGCTGGCATTCGCTTTGATCATCTCAGCACGAAAACTCCGTCCCTATTTTTAGGCTCATTCAATCAGGGTGGTGACCGAACATCCCCTTCGCAACATCATGGAGGGGGTGAAGCATTCGGCAGGTTGGCAAAATGGTCGGTCGAGCTTAGCGAATTTGATGTCACCTTCGTCCCCCGGTTGTCAATGAAGGCGCAGGCGGTGGCAGACTTCCTGGCAGAATACGTGAAGGAGGTGGACGGGCAAGAGCCCACCGGGTTGGTAGCATGGGATCTGTTCGCAGATGGGGCATCGGGAAGAAATTCCCTCGGCGGAGGGGTGATCCTGGTCAGCCCACATGGGACCAGGATCGAGCAAGCAATCCATATTCGTTTCCCTGTGACCAACAACCAGGCTGAGTATGAGGCGGTGGTGGCAGGGCTTCGTCTGGCAAGGGAGATGGAGATCCGGGACGTGAAGGTTTTCACAGATTCAATGTTAGTCATGATTGACTATTTCTCCAAATGGGTGGAGGTTAAGGCTTTGGCGAAGACAACCTCGCAGGTGATAAAGAATTTTATTTGGGGAGAAATAATTTGCAGACACGGACTCCCCCTCGCCATAGTGACAGACAATGGGCCGCAGTTTGCTAGCGATGAAGTCATTAGCTTATGCGGTCAAGTGGGGATCGACCTATGCTTTGCCTCTATTCACCATCCTCGGAGTAATGGGCAGGTAGAGGCCGCGAACAAAGTCATAGTCAACCTGTTGAAGAAGAAGGTGGAGAACATGAAGGAGAACTGGGTGGAGCAACTTCCCTCAGTCTTATGGTCCCTGAGGACGACACCCAACATGGCAACGGGAGTAACGCCATTCAAACTCTCCCATGGGTCGGAAGTCGTGCTCCCAGTGGAGTTCGAGGTCAGATCCCCCCGGGTCGTAGCTGCCGAAGAGGGAGACGAAGGCTGGAGAATGGACAATAAGGAGGAGCAACGGCTCTCGCTGGATATGGTTGAGGAGCTCCGGGACCTTGCCACGGTTTGGCAAGAGGAGGTGAAGCGCCGGATGGCCAGGTACTTTGATAAGAACATTAGAATCAAACAATTCGCCGCAGGAGATCTAGTCCTCAAAAAGGTCGACGCCGCGGGAAGGTCGGCGAACATAGGAAAGCTCCAGCCCAATTGGGAGGGGGCCTATGTAATCTTGGAGGCCCTGAAGTCAGGGGGTATCGCCTTCAAAATATCGAGGGGATCCCCCTTGGTAATACTTGGAGTGGCGATGATATTAAACGTTTTTATCCTTAATAAAGATGTTGATTTTTTTGGCCGGACCTCTTGCCCCAGCTTGTGATAACTACTATAGCTGGCGGGAGCATAGGTTGGTGGGGTTCCAGGAAGAGGAGTTGTGTCGTGAAAGCATCGAGCTCCTCCGGATGAGGTTAACTCCTTGGGAGGGTGTTGAGTTCCTCTGCCTTCAGGTGAAGGTAAGCACCTAGGGTGGCAGATGGGTATTCCACCCCCAGTTGGCAAGGTCCCTGACTGGATACCATTCGTCGGGCTCAGTCATGCCGGTAGATGGGGGGCTCGTCAGGTCGACTCGCTATTCAGTAACCGACTTGGGAGGGTGTTGAGTTCCTCTGCCTTCAGGTGAAGGTAAGCATCTAGGGTGGCAGATGGGTATTCCACCCCCAGTTGGCAAGGTACCTGACTGGAGACCATTCGTCGGGCTGAGTCATGCCGGTAGATGGGGGGCTCGTTAGGTCGACTCGCTATTCAGTAACCGACTTGGGAGGATGTTGAGTTCCTCTGCCTTCAGGTGAAGGTAAGCACCTAGGGTGGCAGATGGGTATTCCACCCCCAGTTGGCAAGGTCCCTAACTGGAGACCATTCGCCGGGCTCAGTCATGCCGGTAGATGGGGGGCTCGTCAGGTCGACTCGCTATTCAGTAACCGACTTGGGAGGGTGTTGAGTTCCTCTGCCTTCAGGTGATGGTAAGCACCTAGGTTGGCAGATGGGTATTCCACCCCCAGTTGGCAAGGTCCCTGACTGGAGACCATTTGCCAGGCTCAGTCATGTCAATAGATGGGGGGCTCGTTAGGTCGACTCGCTATTCAGTAACCGACTTTGGAGGGTGTTGAGTTCCTCTACCTTCAGGTGAAGGTAAGCACCTAGGGTGGCAGATGGGTATTCCACCCCCAGTTGGCAAGGTCCCTGACTGGAGACCATTCGTCGGGCTCAGTCATGCCGGTAGATGGGGGGCTCGTCAGGTCGACTCGCTATTCAGTAACCTATTTGGGAGGGCGTTGAGTTCCTGTCTCCAGGAGAGCTGAGCTCCTAGGACGCTGGTGGGTACTTCCGCCTCCAATGGGATTGGGAGGGCGTTGAGTTCCCCTGTCTCCAGGTAAGCAAAGCTCCCAGGACATGGATGGATACTCCGCCTTAAATCGTTAAGGTCCCTGACTGGAGATCATTCGTCGGGCTCAGTCATGCCGGTAGATGGGGGGCTCATCAGGTCGACTTGCTATTCAGTAACCTATTTGGGAGGGCGTTGAGTTCCTCTGTCTCCAGGCGAGCTGATCTCCTAGGACGCCGGTGGGTACTTCCGCCTCCAATGGGATTGGGAGGGCGTTGAGTTCCCCTGTCTCCAGGTAAGCAAAGCTCCCAGGACGTGGATGGATACTCCGCCTCAAATCGTTAAGGTCCCTGACTGGAGACCATTCGCCCGGCTCAGTCATGCCGGTAGATGGGGGGCTCGTCAGGTCGACTCGCTATTCAGTAACCTATTTGGGAGGGCGTTGAGTTCCTCTGTCTCCAGGCGAGCTGAGCTCCTAGGACGCGGGTGGGTACTTCCGCCTCCAATGGGATTAGGAGGGCGTTGAGTTCCCCTGTCTCCAGGTAAGCAAAGCTCACAGGACGTTGATGGATACTCCGCCTCAAATCGTTAAGGTCCTTGGCTAGGGACCGTTCGTCGGTCTCAATCGCGTCCGCAGATGGGGGAATCGTCAAATCGACTAGCTACTCGATGGGGAGTCCAGAAAGGGTAATTGGTTTGATAAGGTGGTTGAGTTCCTCTGTCTCCAGGTGAAGGTAAGCACCAAGGATGCGGACTGGATCTCTGCCCCCAGTTGCTTTGGAAAGATGGTTGAATCCCTCCGTCCCTCGATGAGGGTAAATACCTGGGACGTGGACTGGTTCTCCTCCCCGAATAGTTCCGGAAATTGTTAGTTCCCTCCCCCTCCAGGTGAGCTCGGCTCCCTGGTAGGCGTGGATTTCCCTCCCCCTCCGGGTGAGTTCAGCTCCCTGGTAGGTGTGGAGTTCCCTCCCCCTCCAAGTGAGCTCGGCTCCCCGGTAGGTGTTTAGTGGAGAAAGGTCCGTTCCTCACCTCATGTCAAGTTCAGCTCGACTAGAGGTGTTGAGTCTCCCTCCACCTTCGGTCGAGTTTAGCTCGACCTAAAGGTGTTGAGTTTTCTCCACCTCCTGTTGAGCTCGGCTCACAAGAGGGGTGTCTAGTGGAGAAAGGTTTGTTCCTAACCTCATGTCAAGTTCAGCTCGACTAGAGGTGTTGAGTCTCCCTCCACCTTCGGTCGAGTTTAGCTCGACCTAAAGGTGTTGAGTTTTCTCCACCTCCTGTTGAGCTTGGCTCACAGAAGGGGTGTCTAGTGGAGAAAGGTCCGTTCCTCGCCTCACGTCAAGTTCAGCTCGACTAGAGGTGTTGAGTCTCCCTCTGCCTTCGGTCGAGTTTAGCTCGACCTAAATGTGTTGAGCTTTCTCCACCTCCTGTTGAGCTCGGCTCACAGGAGGGGTGTCTAGTGGAGAAAGGTTTGTTCCTCACCTCATGTCAAGTTCAGCTCGACTAGAGGTGTCGAGTCTCCCTCCACCTTCGGTCGAGTTTAGCTCAACCTAAAGGTGTTGAGCTTTCTCCACCTCCTGTTGCGCTCGGCTCACAGGAGGGGTGTCTAGTGGAGAAAGGTCCGTTCCTCACCTCATGTCAAGTTCAGCTCGACTAGAGGTGTTGAGTCTCCCTCCACCTTCGGTCGAGTTTAGCTCGGCCTAAAGGTGTTGAGTTTTCTCCACCTCCTGTTGAGCTCGGCTCACAGGAGGGGTGTCTAGTGGAGAAAGGTTCATTCCTCACCTCATGTCAAGTTCAGCTCGACTAGAGGTGTTAAGTCTCCCTCCACCTTCGGTCGAGTTTAGCTCGACCTAAAGGTGTTGTGTTTTCTCCACCTCCTGTTGAGCTTGGCTCACAGGAGGGGTGTCCAGTGGAGAAAGGTCTGTTCCTTGCCTCATGACAAGTTCAGCTCGACTAGAGGTGTTGAGTCTCCCTCCGCCTTTGGTCGAGTTTAGCTCGACCTAAAGGTGTTGAGCTTTCTCCACCTCCTGTTGAGCTCGGCTCACAGGAGGGGTGTCTAGTGGAGAAAGGTCCGTTCCTCACCTCATGTCAAGTTTAGCTCGATTAGAGGTGTCGAGTCTCCCTCCACCTTCGGTCGAGTTTAGCTCGACCTAAAGGTGTTGAGCAACCTCCATCTCCTATTGCGCTCGGCTCACAGGAGGGGTGTCTAGTGGAGAAAGGTTCGTTCCTCACTTCATGTCAAGTTCAGCTCGATTAGAGGTGTTGAGTCTCCCTCCACCTTCGGTCGAGTTTAGCTCGACCTAAAGGTGTTGAGCTTTCTCCACCTCCTGTTGAGCGCGGCTCACAGGAGGGGTGTTTGGTGGAGAAAGGTTCGCCTTCCGCCTCAAGTCAGGTTCAGCCGAAGGACTCGGCAGGGGTATCCCGTTGGCAGGTCCCTTCGTGGATCCCCCTCAGGTCCCACCTACTCGTCAAAGAGGTGGGTTGGGCTTTCTTTCCGAGCTTGAGACAAGCTCGAAAAGAGCGGGGATTGTGTACAACCCTCATATTTTTCGAGTCGGTGTGACCCGACGCCGATGAGGTCGAGATAGTAAAGGTGGCCGAGGCAAGTAGAGCGACCGCTCAAAGGCGATCAAAACCAGTCAAGGCAAAAAGAGGCGGCGAGGCAAGTGGAGGGAGCACCCACTCGCCCCCTCCTTTTGGGCGAGTGGGAGGAACCCTCCCACTCGCCCGGCCCCATTGGGCGAGTGGGAGGTGCCCTCCCACTCGCCCGACCCCCTTGGGCGAGTGGGAGGAGCCCTCCCACTCGCCCGGCCCCCTTTGGGAGAGTGGGAGGAGTCCTCCCACTCGCCCGGACCCTTTGGGCGAGTGGGAGGAGCCCTCCCACTCGCCCGACTCCCTTTGGGCGAGTTGGGCGAGTGGGATGAGCCCTCCCACTCGCCCGGACCCTTTGGGCGAGTGGGAGGAGCCCTCCCACTTCCTCAAAGGTGAGGAGGTGGGTGTATTTTGATCCGCCCTCCGGACGCCAAGGGGGCGAGTGGACCGATGTTCACTCGCCCAGGTAGGGTGACTTCGGTTCGTTGGGGCAAGGGGGACTCGGGTTGTCCGTCCAGAGCAAAGTCAAGTTCAAATTGAGGTGCAGGTAGTATTTTTTCAAATGGCGGAACTAGGCTATTGGCAGGCCATTTTGGCTATCCGCAGACCATTTTTTGGGAAGTCTATAAATAGACCCCCATGGGCACCTTGGGAAGGGTCGGTTCCTACCCCCTCCCTCGCATGGTCTTGTGAGCAAGCACCCCCCCCCCCTCCCCCTGTCATCGAAGGTTGACGATGAGGTGGTTCTTAGTGCCCTCCAAGGTGCCCAGGCTCAGCATTGGCTTAGGAGGGGAAGTTCCTTGAGAGCTTCCAGGTATGTGGTGGAACCTCCACGCTGCAGCTTAAGGGGTCCGTTTGTGGACTTAGGTGTTCTCGAAGGGCAATGTTTCTCAGTTCTTAGCGATCAGTCAAGGGTCTTAGCTTGGGTCAAGTAAGGGCTAGCTGCATCCCCCTTTTGAACGCTGAAACCGGGTTACTGGTTTCAACAGGGAGAAAGCTGAAGAAGCTCCAGTCTCAGGGGGAGATGCTCTCAGGCTAACATATATTGCAATTTCAGAATACAGCTTTTGATATAGAAGAAACAACAGGTTCAGATTGTGACAGATTTAGAAGAAGTTATTATGACAAGATTCAAATTTTGGATGGTAGAAAGCAGATTAAGAAATAATTCCAGTTAAAGCAGATATCATATTCAAATTATAATGCTGCAGTAGATCAACAAATTCAGAAAGCTGAAATATAGCAGAAATCAGTTCAGACAATTTCAGAATTCAGAAAGCAGAATTCAGAGAAAATCAAAGGTTCTGATTGTGTGTTTTTATTAGTTTTATTTTCATTGAAATGTTTCAGAACTCAGAGTATTATTTATTTTATATCTGATGAACTATTTAAAATATATCAGATATATATATGCTCTGTTATTTTGTTTGTTTCAATTTTTGTCAAATAGTGTCCTAACCCAAATAGTGTCCTAACCCAAATAGGGGGAGATTGTTGGAACAACCCTATTACTGATTTGGGCTAGGATCACTATCTGTTGACTAGGATCAAGTTGACCCCAATGTATAGTGAATGGGTCAAGAGTTTAGGCTGTTAGAACTCAAGAAATCATTCAGGTTCTGCGTTCGACGAACTCCACTCTGCGTTCGACGAACGGCTTGCACTCTGCGTTCGACGAACTGCATGGATTCTGCGTTCGACGAACGGCCTGCTCCTGCGTTCGACGAACTCTCTCTCCCTGCGTCTCAGCGGCTCAGCGGATCAGTTCAGCGGTCGACGAAATTATCCAGGATCAGCGGAGACGAAATATTCAGTTCGACGAACTCCAGTCTGCGTTCGGCGAATCTTTATCAGATGCTCAGATCGACGAAAGATCTTCTCAGCTCTACTAATTCAACTCTTCCAGAGCAAAGTTAAATTGAGGTCGACGAACTCAACATTGAGGTCGATGAAAATCTTGAGATCGACGAACAGACTTGTCCTCAGCAGTAGACGAAATTAACTCAGTCTGCGTTCGACGAATATCTTCAGATCAACGAACACAGCTCTGAGATCGACGAAATTTGTTGAGATCGACAAAAATTTCTCTACAGTAGATTATTTCAGACAGATTATATTATTTCATTCTCCGAACTCAGATCTCTTCAGCAACGGCTCTTTTATATCAGATAAGTAAGGATAGTATATTTCCTTTTATTATTTCAAGATTATAGCCGTTAACATTTCTCGGAAAAGGATATTTCATGGAAAAGGGAAAAGGTAAACGGCGCAGCAGATCTACAGTAAAGGATATATCTCTTCAGAATATTATATTCCTTAATTTAAGGGATTTGCATTTAAAGTCTGTCAGAGATTTCAAAAGTGAACAAGGAAGAAGAAGATACAAAAGATTATTACTTACAGTTTTCATTAGATTACAGAACATATTACAGATTTTCTGTACAGGAAAAGAAAGAACAAAAGTTACAGGAAGAAGAAGAACAAAAGCTTTACAGATTTTCATCTTCTTCCTCAAGCAGCACCTACTCAATCTTACTGAGAACATCATCAATACCATCTCTCAGTATCTGCTGCTAGATCAGATCTTCAAAAGAGCAATAAAAATCTGAAGAACTTATTCTTCCAGATTAATCAGCTACAGGAAGATCATTTGATTCAAGAGAAAGCTCCAGCTAATCAACTGTCAAACAATTTCATATCAGACAGAGGAGCTTTACAATATCATCATCCACTAGAATCTTCTCTCAGCATATTGATAGAGAAGAACTTCATAAACTCCTTTCTATCCCCTCTTGTACAGGGTTAAAACTCCCTTCAAAAGTTTACATCTTGGTGGCAAGACACCTGATCAAAAAATCCTGTTTGATTTTTGGGCACCTTATCAAAAGTTCATTGGTGTTAGGACACCTGATCAAAAATCCTAGTAGATTCCTACCAAGGGTGGTAGAAGAGTAGACGTACCCAGGTTTATTGGGGAACAACTATAGCTCCTTGTGTCCTCTGTGATTGCTTTACTTTTCTGTGCTTGTGATGTGCTGTGTTTTATTTAGTTTTTATAAATCACTCTGCTACATATATATATATCACTAATTTAATTCCGCTATAAAATTAAGTGAAAACTTTTTAATACTCTATTCACCCCCCCTCTAGAGTTAATTTAAGATCTAACCTCACTTTCACTCTTCTCCCTCTATATTTAGCGAGGGATCTATCTTGCGGAAAGCCTTCTGCCCGGAGCGCGCGAGACGAACTCTCTCTTCCTTTGTTGTGGGATGTCATCCCTTCTCGCCGATCGAGACGACCCTTTTTTTGGCGACCATGCCAGCCTCTCTAGAGATCAACTTAACCCAACGTCTGTGAGAGCTCGGCAGCGGAATCGATCTGGGTATTCCAGCACCAAAGAACTTTCCACTTGCCAGCCTCTCCAGAGATCAACCTGACCCACCGTCTATGAGATCCCGGTAGCGGAATCAATCTGGGGCATTCTAGCACCGAAGAACTTGCCACTTGCCAGCCTCTCCAGAGATCAACCAGACCCACTATCTATGAGAGCCCGACAGCGGATCGATTTGGGGCATTCCAGCACCGAAGAACTTGCCACTTGCCAGCCTCTCCAGAGATCAACCTGACCCACCGTCTATGAGAGCCCGACAGCGGAATCGATTTGGGTCATTCCAGCACCAAAGAACTTGCCACTTGCCAGCCTCTCCAGAGATCAACCTGACCCACCGTCTATGAGAGCCCGGCAGCGGAATCGATCTAGGGCATTCCAGCACCAAAGAACTTGCCACTTGCCAGCCTAACCAGAGATCAATCTGACCCACCGTTTATGAGAGCCCGACAGCGGAATCGATCTGGGCATTCCAGCACCAAAGAACTTACCACTTGCCAGCCTCTCCAGAGATCAACCTGACCCACCGTCTATGAGAGCCCGACAGCGGAATCGATCAGGGGCATTCCAGCACCGAAGAACTTGCCACTTGCCAGCCTCTCCCAATACTAGAAAAATAACTTTTAGCCACACTTTTTTGCCACGGGTCAAAAACCGTGGCTAATAGTTAAGTATTAGCCACGCCTCCTAATTCGTGGCTAATAAGCAAGTATTAGCCATGAATGCCTAATTCGTGGCAAAAAAGAAATCATTAGCCACAGTTTATCGAATTTGTGGCTAAAAAAATACTATTAGCCACGGTTTTCTAATTCGTGGCTAATATTTTTGCCATAATTCTTAATTCGTGGCAAATGCAGATGTATTATCCACGTCTTTTTGTCGCTACAAAACATTAGTACGAGTAATTGACTAAAATTTACTTTTATTTTTATTCATAACATATGAGTAAATATATAAATGTGTTAATTTAAACATTAATTTAGTTATATATATAACATACTCTTTGACGATTTTCTTGAACTACGTCATGAGTGCCTTCTTCATTTTGTAATAGTTACTATATATGTTACCAATGATAAATAATGGAATTAGTCATTGTCGGCAAACGTTAAGTGTGACGCTTTTCCCAAATCTTCAAAGGAGTAATGATCAGGACCACGAAAGGGGACTGGAATGGGATCCTGATGCACCATTGATGACATGGTGGCACGACACACAAAAATAGCTGTCATCACGAGGTTTTTTAAGGGGATTGACACTAGACATGTATAAAATGATAACAGAATGTGCACGTTTTCTATAACTGGATCTAGATCTGTAGGATCAGGTCAGGATCGTGATTCTATCGATCCTATGATCTGGATTGCAATCCCTCCAGTAGAAGCACCTACGCTCCGGATCACGAGATCCACTATCAGAAAAATAGTCTTTAGTGATATATATTTAGTGACGAAATATAAGTTCTGTCATTAAAACAAAATTTATAAAATATTATCGACAAATTTAAAATTTTTTGTCACTAAAATATCATAATTAATGATAAAAAATTCATCACCTATAAGAAATTAATAGTGATAAACAAATAATTAGTCACTAGTCATCCAAAATTTTACTTTCCCTCCTAATTCATTTATTCCCTCCATTTAAAAATCATTTTATAATAATATCTTATATTTTCATATCTAGGTTAGCGCTCCACCATTCCAGAAACCAGCAGCCGACCTCGCCTTGTTTGGATGATTTCCTCTCCTGCAAGCTACTCGCTTGCGTCCTTAAGCCGATCCTCCTTGCTTGCCGATCGTCGGATCTAACAAGTTTTGCTCGCTGACGACTCCTTCCTCGCCGACGCCTCCTTGCTCGCCGACACCTTCTTGCTCATCGATGCCTCCTTGCTCACCGATCAAGGTGGGATTACCAACCAAGGGGTTCTTTTCTTGGGTAACATTCTCCTCCATCTTCCTTCTCATTCAAGTTTGACTATATCAAACGTCGTTAAGTTGCACGAGATTCATTGAAGAAGCAATGGAGTCGTCCGTGGCTGAATTAATTAACTCCAAATCTGAAGTTGTCGTTAGGTTGTACAAGTTTAACAAAAGGTTCAGAACAAGAAGACAACTTGTTGATTATACTGTTGTCGTTGAGCAGAAATGGTATAATCATACCCTCTCCTTGTTTAATATATTGTGCTTTCTCTTCCAGCGTCTTATTATGTATCTTTTACTTTGTCAAATCTAGGTGGAAATTGTTCGATTTTGCGTTGCTCAAGAGAAGTTATGCCATTTTTTGACATTATAGGCCTGAATCTGGTGTCTGTAAGTTGTCAAGGGCAAGAACCAGGGTTGCTAAGGTATATTTGTCAAATGGTGAAATTTTGATGTTTTTTTTCAATCTGAAACTCATGTTTATGATGGATGATCTATGTGCGTAGGTTGATAAAGGTTTATCGAAGAATTCCAATGCCCAAAAGCTTAGCTTTACAGCATTAGCTTGAAGCATTATGCACTAAAACCGACATGAATTTTACCAGTTCTTTTGTTATAGATTTGTTGCATGTTGTTTACATTCTTTTGTCGCATTAACTTGCAAACAGATTGATCTGCGCCATCGGTAAGGACATAATCTCCACTTCTACTATGATTGCTTGCTTTGCTGTGAGAGCATATCTAAGGTTTCATTTCTCCACTTCTACTACGATTTCAAAATTCATTACAGCAATGTAGTCAGAATTTTTCAATTGCCTATGGTTTCTAACTTTCCTGTGATTGAATTAATTGGTTCATGTTAAAGCCATCTAGTTATTATTTGATGTTACATTACCTCTCCAATTAAAAATATGGTTGGATTTGGTTTTATTGCCATTGTTTATATATGATAACTCATGAATCACCTTTGGTATGGTGTTCCTCATGCAGTCCAATCAATCCCACACCTTATCGATTAGCGAGGAACTCTTCGCAACAAAATTTAAGGGGAAATTGACTAATATGTCTTTAAGGTAATTATCTGTCTATAAATGTTGAACATGATAATTTATTTAACTCAATTAAATTTTGGGTTTATCTTTTTAAATTTAATTCATACCGACAGTTTCAGATCTTTTATTGTGTAAACAATCTAGCATATGACATAATAGAATGTTCATAAGAGTAATAGGGTATATGTCTAAACATCTATTGAGATATTTCACAAAATTACTATACTTACACCAGTCATTATCTCTGTTTCGACGCTTTAATTAAGTGTATTCATTAGATACTTTATCCTGTAAACATTTTTCAATAGCTTTGGATTGATAATGTTCACAATATAGTTTTACTGAAGTAAAATCTACCATTCAAGTGATATTCACTCAGAATTTAGATGCATACAGAGAATTGATGGACTGCATTGAATAGTGTTGGAGCATTGCTTCCAATCAGAATGATGTGAATTTGACATAATTGCCTTTTCATTGTATATTGTTGGTCTTATGATATCAGAAAGGTAATACTATCTCTCTCTTAACTCCTTCAAGGTTTGATTCATGAGAATTCACCAGAATACTGAATGCTACTTGTGGTGCCAAGGTTACTAAACCAGGAAGCTTCAGAAGCTGTCAAGATGGCTATGGAGTGAAGTCATCTCTAAAAACTGAAGATGGATTGCTATATCCATTTGAAAAGGGATTTTTCTTCTTTCCTAAGCCTCCAACTCCCATATTGCGTGATGAGGTTGTCACATGAGATCTCCTTTTATTTTATACTACCAAAATCAAATTTTGATAGAGTTGTCTCAGCATGTTTCTTGTGTCAATCTGTCAGATCGTGTATGTTGAATTTGATAGGCATGCTACCGGGGGCTCAAGTGTTTCTTCACACTACTTTGATCATCTCATAAATCTAAGGAATGACCAAGAGCACTTGTTTGGAAATATTCAAAGAAATGAATATCACAAACTTTTGATTTTATTAGGTAATCTGTTTGATTCCTTAAACATTAACTTTTGAAGGTGAATAGATTTTTATAATGCATGAGGTTTTTATCTAAACTAAGTGGAAAAGTGTTGAAAATCATGATCCTTGGTGATGGACGGGGCACCAATGGAGTTACGGATGTTCTTCATAATGATGAAGATGATGTTGATCCACATCTTGAGTGGATTAAAAATGTTAATGGTGGAGAGGAATGTGATGAGGTTGGTTGTTAATCATTCATCTTATGGAGCATGTCTATGTTTACTGTGTGCCATAACTTTATAATTCTTGTTTTTGGAATTTACATATTAATATATGAATATTGCAGGATGAAGGTTTTATTGCAGAAAAAGATGATGGTGGATCTCCCACTGATGATTCTGATGCGGAGGAATCTGATGCTAGTGAAAATGTTGGCGAGAAAAAGTAAGTGGGAATTAAGAACCATTTTATGTTAGGATTATTTTAACTATAAGGCAAAGGTGTCTGGTAATGATCCTTTTTGTTACTAGTATGTTCCAATTTGAATTCATTCCTTTGTGACAAGCACTTGAAGGATATATAATGAGACTTAATATGGAAGATGTAGTCACTAACAATCCACTCTTCTTCAAAAACCTGCAAAGAAAAATTCTAAAAGAGAAGCTTTCATGAGCAAAGCACCATCTTAAAAAAAGAAAATCTATAGTTGGAGATGATGATGTTTGAAAGATGTGAAAGCTGAAGAGGAAGAAAGATCCAAATGCTCCAAAAAGGGTCATGCTTTATGTTCTTCTCAAATGCTGAAAGAGAGGTTAGTCTTTTCAAATGCTGGCAAGAGAAATAAAAGAAACAGACAAATTTTCTATGTTTGATGATACAGATTCCTGCAGCATTTGATTGTCGATATGAAGACGATACAGAGGGGGCATGAATTTGTCATCCGTGATTGGTGAGGAGTGAGCATGTAAGGATACAACTACAAGTTGCTCTCGACCAAGAGACACATTCAACACTCAGTGGAGACTCCAACCTAACTATTTTTCTTTTTTTTGTTTCCAAATTTTGTAATACATCGTGATGTTATTAATTATGCTATATTTTAGCATGTCATAAGTTATATTAACAACAATAAGAATTAATTAAAATATTTAGACACCTACAAGTGCAAGAGATGTTGAACACAACAAGTGCAAGAGATGTTGAACACACAAAAAACTTGACACACAAACAAGTGCAAGAGATGGACACAACAAGTGCAAGAGATGTTGAACACAAAAATTTGGTGATATTGCATTCAGAGACAAGGATTTCAAGAGTGCAATAGAATATTACTCAAAGGTATTTGATTGATCCTCCTTCTATCTCTTCAGTTTTAAATAATAGGTTCAAAATATATATTTTCTTCAGTCAAAGCATTCATTCTTTCCACTATTTTTTTCCCAATTGAGTGGTCCAAAACGAGTTTTTGACACACAAACTTGATTATTACCATTCAATTGTTGGGCATGTTAGATATTTGCTTTAGAACAAACATTAACCTTATGTTTTTTGCATATGGATTAGTAAAACAAAATGCATATATGTCTGAACAATAAAATTGTTGATGCTGCGAAATGGAGAACACTGGATATACGTGGTTCAATGCTCTCTAAATATATTTGTAAAGATTTTTGTTATATATTCTTATACTCAAATGTCGTTGTTATAAGAGATTTGCCGGATAAGAGATTCTTATATTCAATGTTAGGCCGGATAAGAGATTGGTGCCTGATATGTGAACTTGAACAACACGCTAAATGTTGTTGGAGGGAGGTGACCCACTTTCTCCTAGTAACATTTTCTTAAACGCGAGTGTTGGATGTTGAATGGGTGGTGGAAACCAGGAAGATCCTCAGGATTTTTTAAGGTAGTTTTAATCAATCTCTTCAATGAATAATTTTACATTTGTTTCCTCTTAATTATAAAGTCATCTTTTGCGGCTAATTTTTTTAGTATTTCACCAGGCTTTTAGTTATGTCCAGGCAAGCTGTATGCCATGTGGCTCAAGGTGGTGAGAAGAATGTTGATTCAGGATTGCAGGAAACTACTCTCGTGCAACAACCTTTTTGTGGATGACTGAAATCTAAGGCAATTTATATATGCATGTGGATTAATACTGAACATCATACTACTAAATATCAATGAAATATTTGGATATTTTGATACTATTCATATGGTCAACTGAAATTTGTTTATGTATGATTCAAGTTCATGGAAGGGACTTTTATGTTGACATGAAATGGTTAGGAAGGTCAAGATTAGCCAACATGTTTGTGTGCAAATATTATTAGAATATAATTTGACCGTGAATAGCCAAATTTTAGTGTGTTTATAACGTTATTATTATTTTTAAATGCATTGAATTATTTGTTAAATTGTGATAAATACATTTTTTTAAAAATAACTTGGACAAGTATTTGCCATGGCTTTAAATCAGTTAAGTATTTGCCACGGTTTAAAACCGTGGCAAATGTTTTTTTTTAAATCTGGCAACTATTTGCCACGGTTTAATACCATGGCAAATGATGGACTTTTAGCCATGGCCGAGAACCCGTGGCAAATAGATGATGAAACCAAGTCCTTTAGCCACGGTTTAGAACCGTGGCTAAAAGCGGGCAAACTGTGCCTAAAACTCTTTTGCCACGGAATTGGACTTTTAGCCACGGTAATTTGCCCTGGCTAAAAGTCAATTTTCTTGTAGTGTCCAGAGATCAACCTGACCCACCGTCTATGAGATCCCGGCAACGGAATCGATCTGGGGCATTCCAGCACCAAAGAACTTGCCAATCTCTCCAGAGATCAACCTGACCCACCATCTATGAGAGCCCGGCAACGGAATCGATCCGGGGCATTCCAGCACCAAAAAACTTGCCACTTGCCAGCCTCTCCAGAGGTCAACCTGACCCACCGTCTATTAGAGCCCGACAGCGGAATCGATCTGGGGCATTCCAACACCAATGCTTGTTACCTGCTCAAAAATGACCTCAGAATCTATGTATGGAGAATGAAACACACAATAAGTTAGTTCCAAAAGTTTCAAGGATAGAATCTTTCAAATCGTCCCCACTCCTGGCTCGGCCGAGAGGTACCCCTTCCACATCCTGTAGGTGGCACCCTCCAGACTTGAGCACTTCGCTTACAATGTAAGGCCCCTCCCAATTGGGCTCGAGCTTACCTACAACGGCCCCTCTTCCTGCTGCATCTACCTTCTTCAGGACCAAGTCCCCTCTCTCGAATTGTTTTATTCTGATATGTTGATCAAAGTACCTGGCCATCCGCCTTTTGACCTCCTCCTGCCGAATAGTAGCAAGGTCTCAGAGCTCTTCTACCAGGTCCAGGGACAACCTTTGTTCTGCATCATTTTCCACTAGCCATTCGTCATCCCCTTCGCCTGCGGGGACCACCCTGGGGGTATTTACCTCGAACTCTATTGGGAGGACGGCCTCGGATCCGTGAGAGAGTTTGAACGGAGTCTCCCTGGTGGCGGTATTTGGAGTAGTCCTCAAGGCCCAGAGGACTGAGGGCAGCTGCTCTACCCAATTCCCCCTGAAGTTCTCCACTTTCTTCTTGAGTAGGTTGACGATTATCTTGTTTGATGCCTCAACTTGACCATTACTTCTTGGGTGGTGGACCGATGCGAACCTGAGGTCGATGCCGAGTTGGGTGCAGAAACTGACAAACTCTTCGCTGGCAAATTGTGGTCCATTGTCTGTCACTATGGCCAGTGGGAGCCCGTGTCTGCAAATTATCTCACCCCACACAAAATTTCTTACCACTTGGGACGTTACCTTGGCCAGCGCCATCACTTCTACCCACTTGGAAAAGTAATCGATCATCACCAATAGAAACTTCCTTTGGCCACTAGCTTGTGGGAAAGGGCCTACCAGGTCCAAACGCCATATAGCAATGGGCCAGGGAGCCGTGATGGTTCGGAGTCTCTGAGCTGGCAAGAGCTGGAGAGGAGCGAACAGCTGACACTTCGAACATTTTCTTGTGAACTCCACTGCATCCTTGCTGATGGTAGGCCAAAAGTAGCCTTGCCTCAACACTCTACCTTCCAAGGTTCGGCTCCCGGAGTGACTGCCACATTCCCCTGAGTGGATTTCTTCAAGGACTCTCGAGACCTCCCCCTCTGATACACAACGGGCCAGGAGTCCCGAGAGTGTTTTCCTGTAGAGTCCCCCTGCATGCAAGGAATAATAAGCCGACTTCTACCTGAAGCGTCGTTTATCCACGTCCCCTCCAGGGAACTTTCCCGATGCCAGGAGGGTGACGAAGGGATCCATCCATGATGCTCGCTGATCCACCTCCATCAGCTCCCCTTCCTCGATGGAAGGTCGGAAGAGTTCCGATAACGTCCCCCCAGCCCGGGGACCAAACCTATCTAAGAGGTCCACCGGGGTGCTCATTTCCCTTGGCACATGCTTGATGGAGAAAGCGCGAAATTGACTAATGACCCCCTTTGCCTTCTCCAGGTAGTGTTGGAGGGTCATCTCTTTTGCTTCGAATTCCCCTCTGACTTGGCATGCCACAACCATGGAGTCCGTTGAGACCTCCACGTCTTGTACTCCCAACTCCCGAGCCAGCCGCAGGCCCGCTATTACTGCCTCGTACTCAGCCTGGTTGTTGGTAATTGGGAAATGGATGCTTAAGACTTGCTCGATCTTTGTCCCTTGGGGGCTTATTAGGATGATTCCTCCTCCATAGGAGTGCTTCCCTGACGCACCATCCACGAGCATCTTCCATGCCACCGGGGGAGGTGGTTCATGCTCCCCCACTTCGGTTGAGTAGTCCGCCATGAAGTCCGCCACTGCTTGCGCCTTGATTGACAGCCTAGCCACAAATGCGTTGTCAAACTCACTCAGCTCCACGGACCATTTTACCAATCTCCCTGAGTGCTCCACCCCTTCCATGACTTTGCGAAGCGGGTGGTCAGTCACATCTTTGATCGAATGCGCTTGGAAATATGGTCGGAGTTTCCGGGCCGATACCACCAATGCGAAGGCCAACTTTTCTAAAATGGGGTATCAGAGCTCCGCCTTCCTCAGCACTCGGCTGACATAGTAGATTGGAAACTGCCTCCTCCCATCTTCCCGGACCAACACCGATCTTACTGCCTCAGATCCTACCCCCAAGTATAGGGATAAATCCTCTCCTTGTCTTGGTCCCTAGAGTAGAGGAGTCTGGGTGAGTTACTCTTTCAGAGCTTGGAACGCTTCCTCACATGCTGAGGTCCATTCAAACTTTTTGTTTTCCCTTAGCACCTTGAAGAAGGGTGCACACTTCTCACCCGCCTTGGAGAGGAACCTACTGAGTCCGGCCAATTTTCCCATGAGGCTCTGAACCTCCTTCGAGTTTCTTGGCGACCCCAACTCCATGATTGCTTTAACCTTATCTGGGTTAGGTTCCACCCACGCTGGGGTGAGCAAGTGCCCCAGGAACTTTCCCCTGCTAGCCCCGAAGACACACTTCAGGGGGTTGAGTTTCATCTTATACTTCCGCAAGGTCCCAAAGGTCTCTTCAAGGTCTTGGAGGTGAGACTCGAAGTCCCGACTCTTTATCATGAGATCATCAACATAGACTTCCAGGTTTCTTCCCTTTTGCTCTCGGAAGACCCTGTCCATCATTCGTTGGTGCGTGACCCCTGCATTCTTGAGCCCAAAGGGCATCATCTTATAACAATAACGCCCATCCCCCGTGATGAAGGAGACGTCCTTGACATCGGGGGGGGGGGGGGGGTGCATGCGGATTTGATGGTAGCCTGAAAATGCATCTAAAAAAGACATTATAGAGAAACCGACGGCTGAATCAACCAGCGCGTCGATTCTAGGCAAGGGGTAGCAATCCTTGGGGCATGATTTATTAAGTAGTGAGAAATCAACACACATGCGCCACTTACCTCCCCCTTTTTTCACCGTGACTACATTGGAGACCCAGCCTGGATACTGGATCTCCGATACAAAACCTGCTCGGAGGAGCTTGTCTACCTCCTCCCTGATGGGGCCTTCCAGCTTTTCGGCGATGACCCTCTTCTTTTGGCAGATGGGCCGAGAGCCGGGATTGAGGTTGAGACAGTGGCATGCCACGTCCGCATCAATCCCAAGCATTTCCGTAGCGCTCCAAGCGAAGACGTCAACGTTCTTTTGCACGTAGGCTAAGATTTTCTCCTACTCCTCCAGGCCGAGCTCTCCGCTGATTCAGACCTTCTCCACCACCCCACCCCAGGTGGTGACCTCGAGCTCCACGACCTCCTACGCGGCCTCCAGCCGGGACTGCTCTCCCCAACCTCTTTCTTTCCCCTCACCGTTAGCGAATGCTTCGGCCTCCTCCTCCCTTCCTTCTTCTCTGATCGCCATCAGCTCTTCCGCCCTTCCTCCCCGGGCCTGACCCTCTACCTCTTCCTTCTCCTCCTCTCCTTCCTCCATCTGCTCCTCTGCCTCTCCGAGGCCCACCGTCTCCCCCAAATCCTAATCCCATTTCTCTGCTTCGGCTATCCAGGAGATGGTGTTTACTGCCGTCACGTAACACTGCCTTGCTACCCTTGGGTCCTCCCTTACCCGAACCTGAACTCCTCCTGAGTTGAACTTGAGACATTGGTGGCAGGTGGAGGGGATGCAACGGAAAGCACTGATAAGCGGCCGTCCGAAGATGGCACTATAGCTGTTGGGGGCATCCACTATGACAAAGCGACAATTCCGAGATTGCCCGCCCAGGACCACATGGAGCCCTACTCCCCCTCTACCTCCTTTCTCTCTCCGGAGAACCTGAACAACGGGCCATCCGAGGCCACACCCTCTTGGTCTCCACCTTCATCTCATCGAACTCCCTCTTGAAGATGATGTTGACGGAGCTTCCGTTGTCCACAAGGATCTGGGACACCATGAAGTTCTCAATGGCAGGATGGATGACCAACGCATCACAGAAAGGGTCCTCATGACCCGGCAAGTCCTTCTGAGAGAAAGTAATTTTTTCTGCCAGGGGTGGGGCCGTGGATGTCGAAGACACGCTCCGGCGGTAGATGGTACGGAGGCTCGCCTTACGGATTGCCTCAACCCCCACACCCCCGTGGATCACTCTGATCCCTCCTCGGGTCCCCAAATTGACCCTATCCTCGCACCTTTCCTCC
Source organism: Dactylorhiza incarnata (assembly GCA_033032865.1). Lineage (NCBI taxonomy): Eukaryota > Viridiplantae > Streptophyta > Magnoliopsida > Asparagales > Orchidaceae > Dactylorhiza > Dactylorhiza incarnata. The sequence continues at coordinate 376,784 of JAWHQI010000160.1, read as the reverse complement.
TCATCCTCCTGAGGCAGGACCTCCTCAATCCTCACTTGCTGTTGCTGACGCTGCGCCGGCACTCTGGCCCTCTTCTTCTCCAAGAACTCCGGGCAAGTGGCCATCGCGTGACCCTCCTCATCGTGGAAGTTACAGTATGGCAACGTCACTTCCCCCCTCTCGACCTCTGCCGCCCTATTCCCCCTTCTCCTTCCTGCTCCGGCTTCTGCTCATGCCCCTTCTCTCCTTCGTCTTCCTCCCCTCCCTCGCCTGATTGCCATGGCCTACTGAGGCGGGGGAGGCACCTGCCTTGGACCTTGCCTCCATCCCAATTAATGGGATCTTCCCTGACCCCCATGGAAGTTACCCCCTCCCGGGGAGTAACCTCTCCCTTGACCCTGCATTCCTCCGCCCTGCTGCCTCCATCCCCCCTCCGAGGCCCGGGGATCTTCTCTTCTCCGCACCTCCTGCCGCTTGACCTCCGGTTCACTGAGCTTTGCCAGCCTCCTGGTGAGCTCTGGGTTGGCCTCCTCACTTTCGATTTCCTCCGCCACCCTCTCCATCAACTCCTCGTAGGAGATGGGGCCTTCCTCTTCAATTCCATCTTGAAGAAACTCTCCCTCATCCCAACCGTGAAGGCGAGCTGGAGGGCAAACACAGGACCTACTGGGTGAGCAATACCTCCTCCTGAAATCGATCCACGTAGTGAGCCAACGACTCCTTGGGATCCTGCTTCACCTTGAAGAGGGACTCGGCGTAGATCGATCCAACAGGGAGTTGATGGAACCAGTCCCTGGCCTTCTCTTTCAAGGTGACGGCAAAGAGCGAACACTTAAAGGCATCCGACATCGGCCTAATAGAAATAGAGTCCTCGAAAGACTGCAGGTGCTGGACAGGGTCATCCCTGTCGTGGTAGTAGACCCTATCCCATTCCCTGAACCCTTCTGGAACGGGTGCAGAAAGCACCAGCTCGCAAAAGGGGCTCCCTCCACTTTCCATCCTTTCCTGCCCCACTAGCCCCCCGAGCTCTCTCGCCAAGCTTGAGCTCGCCAGGCCATGCTCGCGAGAGCCACACTCGTCGGAGCCGCTCCTATGGGCACCGCGCCCGCCAGAATCGTGCTCGCCTGCGCCGCACTCGCCTGCGCCACACTCTCCTGCCCCGTGCTCTCTGGCACCGAGCTCGACGGGCTGGCGAACAGCACTCGCCCCTCCAGGTCTTGCACTGACCCCCCCCCCCGACCACTTCCTTTCCAGCCCTTCCTCCCGGGGCGTTCTCGCCAACCGTTGCTGAAGGATGGAACGCCTGAGCCGCCGGGGTCGCGAACTCGCTTCGCAATGCTGCGACTGCGAACTCGAGGGTGTCGAGGAATTCCCTCCTGAAGTCCGAGAACATCCTTGGCGTCACCACCGGGGGTGACCCGCAAAACTCCTCGCCCTTCTCTTCATCTACTGCCATGTCCCTTCCTAGTACCTTTCTTGGACCAGCCACACTCCACGCTCATCGCACCAAAATGTTGAAACCGATTTCTCGGTCTCTTGTGAAGCTCGGGCCCTCAACAAGTCGAGGGGCAGCTAGCCCTTACTGATCCCCCAGAAAGAACAGACTAGAGATTAGGAACAAGACTAAGACCTTAGTCACATCGAGGAGGTCCCACCACAAACCCGAAAGATCGTTGAGCGCTTCCCCTCCCAAGCCAAAGCTGAGACTTGGGCAACTTGGAGAGCTGGAGAGCTAAACCAAAGTAACAAGGGAAGAAGAAGCTCAGAGTACTGAGATTGGAATCCTCTCCTAAGGTGCCCTTTAAGGTCTATTTATAGTTTTTTTTCGTGGTCTGTTAATAGCGGAATTCCGCCTTTTGGTTTTACTAAACGCACCCCAATTTGGCCTGCTAACAACCAAACTCCGTTGTTTGGAAGGGCTAACGGCAGACCACCTGGGGCAGAGGGGTAATTTCTGTAAGACCCCCCCTCCCCAAACTGAAGCTGGTTCAGGGAGGGGGGATCTTACTGCCCAAGGATGACCACTTAGCGCTTTCCGGGTGGCAACGTCCCACCCTTTTCAAGCACGGAGCGGTCTCCTTGTCAGGCACAAGAATCATAACATCACATCAGAACGCATAGCGGAAGCAATCGAAAGACAGAAAAACAAGCACACAACTTATATTCACATATTGGAACAGGGTCGAAGCCTAAGGTTTACAACTACTGCCTCGGGGGCTACATCGACGAAACAAAAGATCCTAGTCTAGTCCTATAATCTAGGACTCACGTCGCGGAAGATAGGGGGCGAGGCTGGGGTAATCGAACGGGCCATCTCCAAGGCTGGTATATCATCTTGTGGTGCGGGGGCTCCTCGCTGTCCCATCTCCTGTGATTGGTTATAAGAAATAACCGTTAGTCACAGAGCTAAGTAGAAAATAAATCCCCTCCCCGGATCCATATCCAGGGGGCGACTAAAGGACAGAAATAAAATAGCCGAAGCAAGGAAGAGGGTTAGCAGTAGGTAAACATATTTATATATATCTACATATATATAGATAGGGCCTTCCGCCCTAATATCCGTAATCGCGCCGTATGGTAAATACGCAACACTATTTCGCGCATACACACACCCAGGTATTCAAACCTGTACGCACACAAAAAGACCCTGTGTCGACACAGTTTAGACCGCTTTACTTCAAGCAGGGGAGCTAACCCCGCGGGCCTCACCGATGTGGCCGTCGGTGACAGTGGCCAGTCTTGCCACTTCTGAATGTAGTCGTACCGTATCACTCAGACCCTCCTGTACAACTTGGTGTACCAACTGGATGTGAGCGACATCCGGCGAACCGATTTGTAGGCCGACCAACGGAGGTAAAACTGCAGGTTCGGAGTGGTGATAACCCGCTGTGCACATCTCCCTGTCGCCATGAGTCGTCAACCCACCCGCACCGGTACGAACGGTCTGCGAGCGTGACCAACCCGCCACTTCCAATCAATCTTCACCCGCTTAATAATAAAACAAGCGCTTAAAGTACGTGGCAGATTACTCGACCGGTCCCACAACCTCTGACCGGGAGGCTTAGCGGTATGAGGGCTCCTTGCTTGGGGCTAACCTGGGAGGAGGGACTCGACTCCGGGTTCTCTCCAACTAAGGCCTCGCCGAAGGGAGGATAAGCACCGCATTATAGCCACGACAGCGCTGCATTTAGCAAGTAAATTAGGCCGGAAGCAGGGGGCCATAATACTAAGCAGAGAAGTAGGCCGAAAGCAGAGGCCATAATAGTAAGCAGAAAAGTAGGCCGAAAGCAGAGGCCATAATGATAAGCAGAAAAGTAGGCCGAAAGCAGAGGCCATAATAGTAAGCAGAAAAGTAGGCCGAAAGCAGAGGCCATAATAGTAAGCAGAAAAGTAGGCCGAAAGCAGAGGCCATAATGATAAGCAGAAAAGTAGGCCGAAAGTAGAGGCCATAATAGTAAGCAGGAAAGTAGGCCGAAAGCAGAGGCCATAATAGTAAGCAGAAAAGTAGGCCGAAAGCAGAGGCCATAATGATAAGCAGAAAAGTAGGCCGAAAGCAGAGGCCATAATGACAGGACCAGTGCGAGACTGGATTTAAATGAAAGTATAGAATGTAAACGCGGGGGACCAGTGCGAGACTGGATTTAAAGAAAAGTACTGAATGTAAATGCGGGGGACCAGTGCGAGACTGGATTTAAACGAAAGTACAGAAAACAGTAAGCATATAAAAAGGGTTAGTAGTCCAATCACTCCATAAGAGGAGGCTTCATTCGTCGACTCCGTTCGTAGGAGATCCTGCTCTTCTCCCCGTTCATAGGGGTTCTACTCCATTTCTGGAGTTTATTTACGTTTCATAAGGTTTCTGCACTTATACTTTTGTCGCGAGTTCGTTCCTTTATTATTGCCGCGGCGGTATCGAGTTCTAGCGCCGCGCCGCGCCGCGATTTCATTCCGATTTTGCGTTGATATTCCGAAATTAGTCGATTCCTTAGATCGATACGCGTAATCTTTATTAAGCATTTAAAAATATGCGTCGAGGGGACGCCGATTCATTTTGATGAATTTCACTCTTTTTCGGGCGTTTATTTTCGCTTGTAAAAGCATTTAAAGGACCAGATGAAGAGCTTATCATTTGAGATTTTGATAGTATGTATAAGATGCCCTAACTAGGTCTTATGAATTTTTGGTGATTTTTCCCCACTCATTTGGGCTATAATTTCCTTAAAATAAACATTATAATTAGGTTTAAAAATAGTAAAATGACTCCTAAAATTCCCCAAAAATTACTGGAGGTGCCCCTCAGAGTGGGGCACATGTTTCATTTAGAAACATTTTTCTGAAATGGCCCCATTTTTCCTTAGAAAAATGGGGAAGGGCAGGGGGTTTTTGGGGTGCGGATAGGGGCAGGGAAGAGGCGCAGGGGTTTTGCACCCTGCGCCCTCCCGCGGCCCCCACAACGGATCTACGGCGGATCCGCTGTGGGGGGGGGGGGGGCACATATGCTGAGGCGGGGGGGGGGGGGGGGGGGGGGGGAAATAAGGTGCGGGAGGCCGCCCGATCTCCTGGGGGAGATCGGACGGTTCCCGCCATCCCCGCCAGAAGGCGGCCCAGCTGCCGCTGGGCAGCGATCGGAGGGGCCGGCGCGCCCCCGGTCGGTGCGCTGGGGGACGACGACTCCTCCGGTGGTGGTCCGGCGGCCTGGTGCCGCCGACCACCGCCGGGGGAGGGCGAATAAGGAGGCGGGGGCGCGACCTGCATGGGCCATGCAGGCCCGCTGCGCCGCCGCCTCCGCTGGGAGGGCACCAGTGCCGCCACCCGGTCGGTGCGCCGGGGGTCGGCGGCCACTCCGGTGGTGGTCCGGCGGCCCGTTGCCGCAGGACCCCACCGGGAACTTGAGCAGGAGGGGAGGGGAGGCGCGGCGCAGCCTGCATGGGCCATGCAGCTGGCCGCGCCGCCGTCTCCTCGGGGAGGGACCTCCCTGCCGCCCCTGGTCGGGGCGCCGGGGAGGGGGCAGACCTCCGGCGGGGGTCCGGCGGCCTGGCGCCGCCGGCCGCCGCCGGGGGAGGGGTTTTAATCCCTACAGGAAAAGGAAGAGGGGGAGGCCACAGGTGCCGCCGGGGCTGCGTCCTCCGGCGGCCCGACCGCCTCCCCTGCGCCGGCGTCGAGGCCCCTGGGAGGGGACCTACCTTCCCCAGCGCCACCACCGGCGCTGGGGGAGAGGGCTTCCACGGCCAGCTTCCTCCCCGAGCCTTGCAAGGCTCGTGGCGGCGGCCGGCGGCGCTCCGGCGACGGGGAGAGGGGTCGCCTCCTCCGGGAGATAGGAAGGAGGAGGGGGGAGGTTCTACCTGTGGTGGGGCTCGAGAAGTGGAGGGGCGGTGGCCGGCCATGGAGAAGGAGGGAGGTGGCGGCGGCTTGGGCTGGCTGGGCTGGCTCCGGCAGGGTGGAGGAGGAGGAGGGGGTGGCTGAGAGGAGGGGGGGGGGGGGGGGGGGTGGGAGGGGTTGTTCTCAGGAATGGGGCTGAGCCCCTCCTTATATAGGGAAGGGGGAGACCTCCCACCCCCACCCCCCTCTCCTCCTTTCCCCACGTGGGGTTAAGGGAGGGTGAGTGGGGGGAGATATTTTCTCCCCCTCCCCTCCCTTCCCTCTCTCCTGCCCCCTTGCCCCAATAGGGGGCTGCCTATTCATGGGCAGCCCCCTCCTTTGGGGGAGGGGCTTCACTCTCCTCCCCCCTTTCTTGTCATTTTCTAATAATTTCCAGCTGGGGGGGGGGGGGGGGGGAGTTTGACTGAGGTCAACCTAGGACGGGGTCTTCCATGGTCCCGGGGTCCATTATGATCTGCCGGGGCTGATACCGGGTTCGTGCGCTTTATATTTCGTGCGTTGCACTGATGCGGTCTGCATAGCCCTAAAATGGCATACTCTCCATACGACCTTGAATCGAGGCGCAACGAATTCTGTTGCGCTCGTATTACTCATACAAGTCTAACGGAACTGACGGAAGTCAATTCGGGGTTCGTACGGTCACTATTCATAATAATGAGGTAGTGGCGCGCTACGACACCCGAAATGGTCGTTTTCTCCAAACGAGCTCGGATCGAAGTGCAACGAATTCCGTTGCGCTCGTATTGTTAATACGAGTCTAACGGAACTGACGGAAGTCAATTCGGGGTTCGTACGGTCACTATTCATAATAATGAGGTAGTGGCGCGCTACGACACCCGAAATGGTCGTTTTCTCCAAACGACCTCGGATCGAAGTGCAACGAATTCCATTGCGCTCGTATTGTTCATACGAGTCTAACGGAACTGACAGAAGTCAATTCGGGGTTCGTACGGTCACTATTCATAATAATGAGGTAGTGGCGCGCTCCGACACCCGAAATGGTCGTTTTCTCCAAACGACCTCGGATCGAAGTGCAACGAATTCCGTTGCGCTCGTATTGTTCATACGAGTCTAACGGAACTGACGGAAGTCAATTCGGGGTTCATTTGGTCACTATACCCCAATGACTTAGTTGCGGCGCGCAACATTACTTAAAATGGTAGTTTTCTACCGCTCGGGCCTACTTTTATTGGGCTCACTAGGGTCTAGTGGCCCAATAAAAGTCGGGATGTTATAATTTCACCTCCTTAGCCTATGGGCAAGTGGCCTGCGAGAAGGCTACTCGCGAGAGCTCCCGCGAGTCTCCTCGCGAGTATGGCTCGTGAAACCCCTCTTAGGCGAGCGCTCTGTGAAGGCCCCGCTCGCACTCCTTCTAGCGACATCCAGCGAGGTCGGGTCTCGTAGGCCTTCCTGCGAGCTCCCCTTGGCCCGTACCCCCCAAATCTCGCGACCCCTTAGTGGTGAGATGACCTCTTCCAGCCCAAGTTACTAATCTCCGGGCCTTACCTACTCAGGCGAACTTGGGGTTGTACAAGTGAGGTCTTCCATGGGCTCAGGCACATTGCCTTGATCTTCTGGAGTAGAGGGCACATTCCCTTGATCTTCTAGAGTAGAGGGCACATTCCCTTGATCTTCTAGGGCAGAGTACCCTAGTTGGGTCTCCCCCTCAACTTGAGCATCCTTTGGGGCTGTTCCAGCTGGGAGCTCCCCATGGATCATTTCATCATCTTGGGCTGAGCCCCCGAATTGGGACTCCCCCTCAACAGGGTCACTCCCCAAGTTGGGGTCTCTTTCTTCTTTAACAACCTCTTTGGGAGCAGGTTCATGAGTTGATACAGGAGCATTTCCTCGAGTAGATGTTTCACCTTCAGATGGAGCAGGATTGTATGGGGGTGAGGGACTGTCATCAGAGCTACTTGGTGAATCTTCTTTTTCGGAGGGATCTGTTGGGACTGCTTGTTTCTTTTGTTTCTTTGGAGCAGGCGGGACATCAGATGATGGTTTAGGGATAGACCTATCCCATCGATCAAGCATCTTTGCATCCAGTCTCTTGGAGTAGTACAAGGGGACTCCCATTCTTTTATGCAGTACTTCAACCAGGGTATTTAGAAGGAAGAGTGACAGTATTCTTCCATAGGAGGGGGTTGTCAGGGTGCTCTTCATTCTTTGGAAGAGAAAACCGCTCCAGTCGGCCTTCTTGGTCAGAATTATTCGGGCCATGATGACAAACATCTCCTTGGAGATTTAATCATGCGACCTAGGTTTGCATAGCAGAACCTTTCCCATGATATCTGCTAGCAATTTTCCTTTTTGGTTAAACTCATTCCCCTTAATTGACCCGTAGGTCTTCCCGGTATGGCCGCACCAGGAGTAGCTGGCCAAGATATCCTCTGGTGTCAACTCTTCTTCCTCTCCCCCTTTAATTTTTGGCAGATGGAGTGTCTTTCTGAGGTTCTTGACTGATACTTTGATCTTCTTCCCGGCTACGATGGATTTTATCTGAATTTCGGAATGGTTGAGTCAAGCTTCAGCGAAGAACTCCGTCAGTTCTCGGTGAAGAAGAACTGAGGATTCACACAACAAATATTCTAGGCTGGTGGATTCTAGAAGCCCTATCACTGACCTCGCTTCATTCGAGCATGAGTTGAACCCTCCACGCTGGAGTTCGCAACCGGAAATTACTTCTTCTTTCTTGGGATCCATTGATCTAGAGCAAGAGAGCAGGCAACACGTCGGAGATGAAGCAGTGGTTTGTCGACGGAGTAGTTTGGGCAAATGATAGCGTAATTCTTATTCTCGAGCATTCACTCTATTTATAGTGTAGGTAGGTGAAGGGGCGCATACCTTTGAATGCGTCGGTGAAAAATGATCAGACGATTATGATGGATCGATCTAGTGTTGTGTAAAGCAGCTGAACTCTGTTTCGATGATACTTCTGATTGTCGTCAAAATGGTTCTTTGATACGCATCCTTCCATCTTGATCCATTTATCGTTGCAACATCTACTATGTCATCGTAATAAATTATTGTATCGACAATACAGATTTCTTAAGCTTGTCAGCTTGGGGCAACTTTCAGCCCTTATTAGGAGATAACTTTTGGCATCACCCCTGCACTAAAAGTGTTAGTAAATTAATTTTGCTGTTCCAGCCAATGAGCCAGAACAACCAACTTGTCCAAGGCCCATATTTGATTCTGGTGGGCTCTTGGACTACCTGCACAAATGTGTTTACAAGCTCTTAATTACCCAAGTAGCTTTGGGTCCTGGGATATTGTTAGCTTTAGAGTGCATACTGGATCTAATTGCTCCAGGATATGCATAGTGATAATGAACAAAGTTATGTGCAAGTTTAGCATGTGTTACCCTTGGAGTCGTTGGATTGTACCAACAATCAATTGCAAAGTGCCCAGTCTTCCACAGCACCAGCATTCGAACTTGTTGTATCTTCCCTTCTGGCTGACTCTGTGAGCATGAATCCTTTGTGTATGAACAGAAGGATGTTTGAAGGAGACTGATCTGTACTGATTATGAGTGTGATGTTGACCATCACCATCCACGGCTTTCCATCTAGAGTCAGTTTTCTTTAATGATTTCTTCTCTTTTCTAGACCTAGTGACTTCATGCCTTCTTGTGATCATCTCTTCATGAGGCACCCTTGGGGTCTTAGGCATGTTCAGAGGTTTGAAGGAGCTTGTTACAGGTTTCCTTGCATTGAAGGATTTATCCTCCACCCTTCTAACATTAGTATTCCTAGATTTCAGGGTACTAGGCTGATCTCTATCTTTCTTTAAGAGCGCAATCTCTTTGGTTAGAGACCAGCACAACTCCTTACTGTCAGTCAGTGCCTTCAGAGTTTTCCCAAATTTGTTTATCAGATCGAGGTTGGAGCTTGCCTTGAAGTCCTTTTTGAGTTGGCAAAACTCTGCATTCTGTAGAGTTAGCTTCTCAGCCTTTCCAGAGAGATCAGAATTTCTGGCTTGAAGGATTGAGATTTTTTCAGCTTGCTCCTTGCAGAGCATCTTGAATTTTTTGAGATCTTCTAGAAGGACGTCATTTGGCTTGGACTAGTCATCATTTACAGATGAGCTTGTCTCAGATTCTGAGTCTGAGGTAGATAGAGGAGCTCTTATGCATACATGTTCAGGAGAGACATCATCCTAAGTTTCCTCCTCTGACTCAGATTTGATAGTCAGTCCAAAATTAGCATTCTCTTCTGAGTCTGAACAGCTTGAGTCACTATCACTCAATGTTCTGACTTTCTTCTCAGCTACTTTGCTTCTTTCTTCTTTCTGATTCTTGGAAGGCAGCACTGATTCTGCTCTTCCTTCTTTTGATCCTTCCATAAGGACTGTTAGAGAGTCCCACGTCTCTTTTGTTGTTATGCAGTGAGCCATTTTCTGAAATGTTGAGATGTCAACTGCACCAGCTACAATATATTTGGCTTCCTTGTCCAAGTTGACTAGGATGATCTCATCTTCAGTCATTTTCTTGGACACTGTCTAGGGGACATAGGGCCCTTCTTGAACAATTTGGAACATTCTAGGGTCCATAGCCTCAGTGAATATTTTAGCTCTTACTTTACAAAGGGCAAAATTCTCCTTAGAACAAATAGCTATTTTTGGTTCCATAGCTATGCTGAATGAACACCCACGGGCAGATCTGTTCAAGCTGTTAAGCTTTTCTTTGAACAACCTCCCTCTAATACCACTTGTTGGTTATTGGGTGTCGACTTATCACCTAGAGGGGGGGGGGGGGGGGTGAATAGGTATTTCAAGTTATTTTTCTTTCCCCCTTTTTGGTGTACTTGTTTTCTGGTTAATAGATCTATAGATTAGAAAAGCACAGCACAGAAAACACTCAAGAACTTATAGAGGTTCCTCAAGACAGGGTGTCTTGAGTAGTCCTCTTTCCCTCTACGCCTACCTAGCAGTGTGCTAGGCACGGCAAACTCTGCCAATGTCTCCAGTCCGCAAGCCTTAGAACTCGGAGCCTAGGCCCTCAAGCCCCTTCACTGCACCCGAGACCGCAAGCTCGAGACGTTTGGACCCGCAAGTCCCTGCAGCCTAGGCCCTCAAGCCCCTTCACTACACCCGAGACCGCAAGCTCGACACTCAAGCCCTCAAGCCCTACACAGCACAGACCCGCAAGTCGTGCCTGCATCATAGGCCCGCAAGCCCCTTCACTGCACCCTAGCCCGCAAGCCCGACAAGTTTGGACCCGCTAGTCCCTCTGCCCTAGCCCTCAAGCCTCACAGATCTCAAGGCCTCAAGCTTAACACTCAGATCTGAAAACATATCTCACAACTTTGGCCTGCAAGCCTTACACAGATAGATTTACAATATTGATTCTGCCTGATGGAGATCTGCAAATCTTCTTCAATCTTCTTGCTGTGTCGGGTGTTGACTGGCTATCTTCCTTGAACACTTCTTAATAGTCGATGAAACTGGACTGCAACATAAAGAACACAGAATAATTGTTTTGTTCTTCCATTATTTCTTTCTTCACCGCCGCTTGTACTGTTGTATTGCTAGGCGGGATTCTTTTTCATTTCTTTTTCACTTCTTTGTTCTAGGGCATCACTGTTCCCTTTTATAGGACGAATGAGCCGCTTAACAGTCACATATGATGTCATTTACTGACAGACGCCCTATCCCTCAAGAGCACGTGCTGATTGGACAATCAGGCTGCGGCATTAAATGCTGACAGCGCGCCCGGCTACTTTTGAATCTGTCTGACGATATTTCCATTATTACGACGACATGGACAATATCTCGATGACAGGGCTTGTCGATGATTTGAACTGGTCTCTTCTTCAATTCTTCATCAGATAGTGATATCTCGACGGTACGGGACATCACTTCTGCACTCGATCTTAAGATGACACAAAGTCATCAAACTGATGTCGGCGAGAACTCCTTGTCTGCTAGATATCGCTGAAACCACATTATCTTGTCTACGACATAATTGATATTATGTCGACAGACTATACTTCAGCAACTTCCTGTCTTCATATGACCTCCTTAAGTCTTCTCGACATCATGCCTTCTTTACGATGATGTCATCGACATTAGTCTTACTAAGCCTTTCCGACGACAAGGCTTCTTGTCGACGACATCTATTCTTCCTTAGCCTTATCGACGTTAAGGCTTCTTGTCGACGATATCGTCAACATCTTTGAGTCTTCTTCTTCATCTCGTCATCCTGATATCACTGTAAGGTGAATGTCACAATGATATCACTATCTTGCCTTGCTCTGCATGTTGTGGATGATATGCCTACTATTGCCGACGATATGCCTGCTGTTGACGACGATACGCTTGATCTTTTTCGACGACATCAGACATAATCATTCTTCTTTGCTTTGCCCATCATTTCAACGATGTGCCTATACTTGTCGACTATATATCTAGCCTTTTTCGACGATATTATACTTAGGCAGGTTATTGAAGTACTGGACATATTGTCTTATCTCTGCAAGCATAAACTAGATATGACATTATATACAACTTGCACTTATCATTGAGCTGAGCACTTCTTCAAATCAGGAACACTGTTGGGCACTGTTTCCAACAACAAAATCTCACTCAAGTTGCTTGCAATGTTCCTTGTTCCAATTCTCCTTCCCCGAGTACTTCTTACTCAAGGGAACTGCCACTACATTTTCCTTCCTTGGTGTATACTGAATCTCCACCTCATAGTCCCCAAAAAACTTGACCCACATGTACTATCTCAAATTCAACTTAAATTCCTCCTCTGGCTACGATCCATGCTCACTGCACCAAAGTTTTGAAGCCAGAAAATTCTCGACTCCAAATATTCGGATCAATGTAGCCGAAGTTTACATGCCCAACAATCCAACTTGATGGTTTAATGGGAAAATACAATGGGGCTAAAGGAGCAACAACAGGACCCAAGGTGCTGTAGTAGAGAGGTCCCACCACGTACCCTGAAGATCAGAAGAGACTTCCCCTTCACAACCAATGATGGCCGAGCAGGGTACGAGGAAGGCACCAACTTGGCGAGTATCTAAAGTGATGACAAAACGGGACAATCAAGATCTCACAGTCCGGGACTTCGAAAATGGGTTCCGAAAGCTCAGCCAAAGGTGGAATTCCTAGTATCCATAGGGTCTTATTCATAGGAAAACCAAAGAGGGGGGAGGTCTTTTTTATAGCCCAGCCCTGCTTGGCGACTATGCGAAATTGAGGGGATCTCGCCTAGCTTCGACGAGAATCGCATATGGTCACCCACCTAGCGAGTATGAGGGGATGCTTGCACATGCTCGCACATACTTGATCTTTTTATGTTGGCTTCTGCTTTGACCTTTGACTTTGATATCTGCCTACGTGGCTTGAACGGGTCCTACCCTCAAAGAATATGGGTTGTACACAATCCACGCTCTTTGCGAGCAATGAAGAAGCTCGGAAAGAAACATCCAACCATTATTCATCAAGCTGATCCTGGCGAGTATCTGACATACTTGGCATCAATCTTGCCGACTCCTAAACTCTATAAATAGAGGGAGGGGTCACTTTCATTGGATAGTTTTTTTTAAAATCGCACAAGATGTCGCTCACTGATGCGTGAATCTCACACACCGCTATAGGCGGTAGCAAGATTGCGGCACAAAACGCAGTGTACCGATCGTTCAAGTAATATAAAATGTGTGAGTGAATCCCCAAGTATCGATCTCGAAGGAACACAGTAAGGTGGAGTTAGGTTTCAAGGAAGGACTTGAGATCAAAGTCCTTGGGTCGGGATGGAATGCGGACGAAAGGGATTTTGGTTTTTGTAAATAAAATAAAATACTACAACTACTCCTATGCAGGCCTTGAGCGCACTGCTTCGCTAGGCGGGATGGAAACTACGTAGGCCTTGAACGCACTACTTCGCTAGGTGGATGGACGAGTAGGCAAGCGGATGAGTTGGATAAGTGCGGAATCGAACTGTGCAGGCCTTGAGCGCGTTGCTTCGTAAGGCGAATGGACTACACGGGCCGCTATGCCACGCTTCGCTAGGTGGATGGACGAGTAGGCAGGCGGAATGAGGGTCGCAAGCACCTCGTCAACAAGCACGCCACTAGCAATTGCTAGTGCGGCACACGGAACACTCACACCACAATCACCACGAAAGCACACCTCAAGCACTCATAAGCATGAAAACATTTCATAATATTTGACAAGAAGTTCAACAAATGTAGAGTGCAACATCATCAACATAAGAGAAACTAACTACAATCATAAGGAGGAAAGGAGGAAAAGCTAGAAATACAACCACATCCAGAGACTTGTTGGGATTCATGGTAGGAATCGTCGGGTTGTCAATCCACGCCCTAGCTCGGTCCACAATTGCGTCCGGGGTCCAGAGGAGCTGTCACCTTCCCTCCAATATACCCGTCTTCTCCGTGTCACGATCTGGCCAACACAAAAGCTGTGTACTCCTTCCTCGGTTGATGACAGTAGGGCTAGGATCTCTCCCTTGAAGTGCTTGGATGATGCGAGGTGGCCTCGAGTGAAAGGGGGAGGAAGAAACCTTCAAAAACAGGGCTTTCCGCCCTGGCGGCGGAAGAAATCGCGGAACTGTTCGGCCTTCAAAACCTAAAAAATCACAGTTTAAATAGAAAAGTTTCCATGCATGACCAAACGCACGACCGTGCGTAAAAACGCACGACCAAATTCAGAATGCTATTTTGGGCCGCAAATGAACGCGCACGATCGCAGCCGACCGTGCGTCAAGAAAATGCACAACCGTGCGACTCATGCAGACATGAAATCTGGGCATAATGGATGATCTACCCACCTGCACAACATCAAAAAGCAATCACACAGTTGGGAAAACACCTCCAGCAACATCATAATATCATAAAAAGAATGGGGAGCACAATGTGCTTACCCCCAACAATAAAGCGTGCAATTGCACATTGAAATGGGACCAAAGAGTGCACTTTGTGAAGAAATGTGTTCAAGTGAAATATAAGCAATAAAAGACTAAAAGTGCAGTGCATATGCATGAAAATAAGCCCAGATGAGTCCAAATATGTGTATATAAATGAGACTCATCACACCCCCAGACTTACCTGTTTGCGCGTCCCGAGCAAACAAATCCGGCGGAGTAGGAAAAGCATAGCTAGCCAAAGCATTACAAACATGGAGTAGTATGCAAAGTTGAATACTTGTGTGTGTAGAAGCTCATTAGAAGAAGTTTCTAAATATGCTAGCTAATTTATAAAAGTGTAAATGCATAAAAATGAATTTATTCTTACTCAAAAATGGAATATTGTTGAATCTTCTGGTCACGCGTTGTACGAAAGTATGCAAATCGCGAAGGGGAGTGTTACCCAAGACCGGAACTCGGAATTAACTCCGTTGAAATCTATCAACGTCGAGAGCCATAAGCTTGCCCTGTCACACTCTCTCCACGGCGCTAGTGAACTCACGAGATGAATCAATAGGACTTTTTTGATTAAAACGAGGCTTAGTTTACGGTTTGGAATGCAAAGATAAACGTGAAGGCTAATCGCAACCCAAATGAGCACACAAAAGTGCTAAATCATAGCAGCCCCAATAAAACACGTGTAACACACCCCCGTACTTGACTTTGAATGCGGGTGTGCACACGGCCTACTCCAATCGATAGAGATAGATGTTTCAATTAAAACGCTAGGGATATATATATATATATATTTTCTCTTTGCTTTTTCTTTTTCTTTTACTTTTCCTTCCCCCTTTTTTTATATCCCCAAATCTATTAACAAGAATCTTAGCATATAGATTTTTTAAAGATATCCACATCAACACAAAAGTTTCACAAGACCGCACCGCATTGGAGAATTACAATTCAATAATGCTTTTGGCTTAATTTTTGGTTGCGATAATGGGATTAGCTTTTAGGCATTGGTGAAGTATGGTGGAGCTGAATCAAAAGGTGGGGTAGGCACAACATAGGCTAGCATTGGTTAGCGTATAGGAATGGTAAAACAAAGCTCAAGCTTGCCAAAAAGATGGCCTACGTCACGCTCAACTTGCAAATCGTTCGCACCCATGCTTCAAGAGTCGCTTGGGGCAAGTTCTTAGCACCCGAGAAAGGTAATCCTTCCTCCCGACTCAAGCAACATGAACCTCGCGCTTGCCTACACACAATACATCGCTACCACTAGATTCAACCATATTCACCATTTTGAGTAAAATAAATTAAAATCTATGCAAATCTACTAATTGTAAATTGGAAGCATAAATAAAAACTAGTTCTACTCAAATTCCTAGGCAAGACACAAGTACTCAACTAGAGCACTGCAAGAGTCAATATGCCACTCCATCTTGCAATCTTTAGGCTAATACAGCAATTCCTACATCACAACCAAGAATTGAATATACCGGAGCATACAAACAAGCGAGTGCGCACTAAAGTGGGTGTTGTGATGTGCGATGAAGATGAACAAATAATATATAACTGAAATAAAATACTTCTGGCATGCACTGAGATGTGCCCGTGCAGTGGGTAACAAATACAACAACTCTCTACACTCTCCCCCAGACTCATGACATGCTACATGTAGAAATAATATAGACATTACAATCTTAAAACAAAGAGAGGGGAAGAGGTTACCCAATGCTCAGTAAATAAGCATACCAGAAGACGCTTGAAATCCAAGACAAATCCGCAACATCCGCGATCCAAAATAAGCACCTGCAGGGGTGAGCTCTGCCAAAAACAAAAGAAAAATATACAAAATAAAATGAAATACAACTAACTAGACTAAACTAGATGAAATAAAAGAAATGCAGGAAAAGTAAGATAACTACTGGGGTTATTGTCCTCCCAGCACGACTTATTCAGAACTTTAAGAGTTCTAGCTAATGGGTCTATGAAAAGAAAAGTGCACAGGTAACTGTTCTAATATGCGTGTCGGTAGCGAGTACCGATACGGCGATAAAATAGTTACTCCCCTACCTAAATATAAATAATATGTTGGGAAAATGATTTCTCTTAACCCCTTGAATTAAGTTGAATATGAATTCTAAGAAAGAAAAACAAGGTTAAGTAAATATGCGTCGAATAATATTTGACGCAACGTCGAAATATAGTCGACGTTTCCTTCAGATTGAGTCGAAGTAACTCTAGGAAGATTTCGACGTATGTGTTGTCGACGCTACTCTGATTTCTAGTCGACGCATATGGAGAAGTCGACGCACCTTAATCGACGCACCTTCCTTATTCTCCTCTCGACGTCCAGCCAGGATGAATTCGACGCTTACGTCGAATAGGAATCGACGCACGTCGATTTATATGACAGATTTAAATATGCGTCAGATTTATTTCCTTCTTTCAGTAGATCTGATTTGTATGGAATAAGTATCAATATTTTATAGCCGTTCTGAATCATTCTTTCCTTATATCTGATTCTTGGCTAATTTGATTAAACTTATTTGGACAATATTTGAAATCAGAATTTATTCTTTCCTTCTACAGAAATGAACATTATGGAAACATCTTTTCTTTCTATTCTCTCTAACTGCTAATTGATTATCCTCCTATAGTATTATTTTGAATTAACAGAGCTATAAATAAAGAGGAGGTCGACAGAAAATGAGAAGAGTGATCTACCACACACATTTGAAATAGAGGAAAAGCTCCCAAGAGAAAAGAGAGAAATTGAGAAAAAGCTCTGCAGCAACATTCAAGCACTTCTTCTTCTTCTGCTTCTGAAGTCACACTGCTGCAAAATCTGATAGCTCTCACAAAGAGAGAAAGGCTGCAAATCTTCTTCTCTCTATAGAAGAAAGATTCAATTCACTTCTTGTGCTTCCAATCTTCTTGCTAGGAAGAAGATTCTTTCTTGTTTTTATTTCTTCTCCTTTCTTTCTTTCTCACTTAAACATTGTAAAAGAGTTTTTATAATCTCTCTGCAAAAAATTCAGTGTACTGGTTCTAAGAGTCTCCTTGTCAAAAGACTCAGTTGGTTCTAAGAGTCTCCTTGTCAAAAGACTCAGGGTGGTTCTAAGAGTCTCCTTATCAAAAGACTCAGTGCAAGATAGTAAATTCCTACCAAGGGGGTAGAAGAGTGGACTACCCAAAGTTTGGGGAACTACTATATTTTCTTGTGTTGTGCTGTGATTTATTTTCTTGCATTTACTTTATTTTCTTGCTTAATTCTTGTTGGTGTGTGGGAAGCTCTAATCTGTGATCATACACATATATATTAACTTTGCACAAAATAATTTTTAAATCTCTATTTACCCCCCTCTAGAGAATTCTAGTGAGGTTAATTGTGCACTTTCAATTGGTATCAGAGGGAGGTTGATCTAAAAAGGATAACTCCTTGATCAAAAAGATCCTACCTCTCATATATATATATATATATATTTTTCAAAACTATTTTATCATATGGCACAAATCAAGGATTATGCTTCCACCAGACCACCAATTTGTAACCTGGAAAAGTTTGCACTTTGGAAAACAAGAATTAGAATTTATTTAAACTCTATTGATGATGAATTGTTTAATGTGATCTTGACAGGTCCCCCCAAGCCATTCAGGAAGGATTCAAGTGGAAAAGTGACTGAAACACTTGTTCCAAGAGCTGAATGGACAGAAGATGAGAAGAAAGCCCAAGGACATGATGCCAGGCTATGATTATCCTAGTCTCAACCCTCTCAGATGAAATTTTCCAAAAGATTGCTGATTGTGAGTCAGCTAAGGAAGTATGGGAAGCTCTCACCAAAATGGTAGAGGGAAGTGCTGATGAGAAAAAGGATAGAAAGGCACTACTGATCTCCCAATATGAAAACTTCCAAAAGAAAGAAAGTGAAAGTGTTGCTGACATGTATTCAAGATTCAGCCTCATAGTCAATGAATTGAGAACACTTGAGAAGGACATATCTCTCACTGAGATAAATGATAAATTGCTGACTTGCTTTCCTAGCTCTTGGGACTCAAGAATCTGGCCAATCAAAGACTACAGAAGTCAAAAAGAAATATCAACAGATGTTCTGTTGGGTAAATTAAAATCCTATGAACAACTGTTGAAAACCAGAGCTGAGAAAGAAAAGGCCTCTCCAATCTCAAAAGAAAAGAGTATTGCATTGAAAGCTGTTGAAGGTGAACCATCTACTAGTGATGAGGAACTAATCAGCTTCCTGGCTAGGAAGTTCAAGAGGTGGATCAAAACAGAAGGATCCAGAGGAAGAGATTCAAAAACCAGGTATAATAAAACACCTACTAAAGAGATTATCTGTTACTCTTGCAGGAAACCTGGACATATTGCACCTGAATGTCCTAAGGAGAACAACACTAAGAAAGATCTGAAAAGAACAGATCTAAAGAAGAAAAAGAAAGAAAGAGGATTCATTGCTCAATCTTGGAGTGATTCAGAATCTGAAGGAAGTACCTCATCAGACAATGATCAGGAAGAGGTCAAGCAAGAGGAAACCTGTCTAATGGCCACTGAGAAGCTTGATGATACATCTATGGTAAATATACTTGATGATATAGATTTCTCTTCTACTGATTTCAAACAAGATTTCAAAGAATTCTGTTTAGATCTAATCAAATCTGAAAAAGAAGTAAAAGAATTAAGAATTGAATTAAGAAATCTCAAACATGTGAATACACACTATGAAAACTATAAGCTCAATCAAGAGCTCTCAAAGAAGGAATTAGACAAAATCCATTCAGAAAATCTAACACTAAGGAAAGAGCTGGCAAAGGCTAAAGCCTTTGAGGACTCTCTGAATGGAAGAGGTCAGAAGCTCAAGAACATCTCTGAGAATCTCACTGATAGATTTAGACAACTAAAGCTGAATACTAATGAAGCATCTAAATCACAAACATTCAGCAAACCTGTCTGGAAACATCCCATTCAATTCACTAGGGAGAATCATCTAGCAGGAATTAGATCACAATTAGGTCCAGAAATAACCACTGTTTTTAATAAACCTAATCCCATTACAGATAAAGGAATCTTAGGAAAGTATCCTCACAAAAATTCTGAACATACGTCGAATAGATATCGACGCATAAAATCTCAGAGCAACATGAATACCTATACTCCAAAAATCTTCCATACTAACCCCCATTCAGGACCCATTCATCCTGATCATAATTTCTATCCTAATCAACATTCTAACCAAAATTTTTACCCAAAACTTGGTAACCAAACTTCCCATCCTAATGAAACCTTCTATCCTAATCAACACTGGTATCCTAGTCAACACTTCTATTCCCCTTTAAACTCAAACTCTCACAAAAGTAAGATACTCAAGTGTTACATATGCAACAAAAATGGCCACCTTGCCAAAAAATGTTGGTATAATCAATCAAATTGGTCTTAAGACCCAGTCCTAGGCTAACTTAGAAACCTTTGGGATTAGGAAGAGATAAGAAGAAATAAACACCTAGAACTTTTCAGGAAAATTAAAAGTCACGTCAACTTCCAATCGACGCACCGTCGATAACTCGAATTAATAAGTACAATCGACGCATGCGTCGACTACTATCGACGCATACGTCGATAAGAAACCCTTGCATCCCAGAACAGACTAAATCGATGCTCACTTCGAATTCCACTCGACGTAACGTCGACTTCATAAAAATGAGCGGCAAGACTAAATTATTTTTGGTCACATCCACTGAAGTACCGAATAAGCCTCGAGTTGAGTCCTGTTTCGACGCTTTACCTGACTTAAATAGATTCTTCAGTTAGAAACCTTCACGACCTCTGCATCTTTCATCCTTCGTGCTCCTCAGTCCAGCCACCTCTTCCTCTCTCTCTCCAACCTAAAATGGCTCCCAAAACTAACTCTGGCTTCGACATTGACCTGGAATCCTTCCAAGCCGCCGCCGACAACTTTAAGAGCATAATAGCTCTGTTTACTGAAGCTGGTCTGGATAAGCTCATTTCAACAAGATGCAAGCTTCTGGAGACAGAACTAACAGAGCTCATAGCTCATGTTCAGATAACTGAACAAGGGGAAATTTCAGGCACAATCTATGAGACACCTGTATTAATATCTGCAGAACATATAAGGACCACCTTTGATCTTCCATCAGGTATATCCTAATATCATCTTTGTTTAAATGAAATAAGGAAAGAAAATGAGCTTCTAAAAGGAATGACTAAAGATGTCTTAATTACTCCCCTATTAGGTGATGAATCCATTGAACTCACACCTGATGAAATCAAGCATTTACTCACCACCATTAAATTCTCAAAAGATAGGCCAATCCATCTAAAAAAGATAGATTTTTCTGATGAGTACAGATTGCTGGCAGATATAGTAGGGAAAGTTCTACTATGCAAAATCTCAGCACATGATGCAGTACCCAAAAACCAACTGAACATCATGGGGGTCCTTGTGCTGAAGAAGAAAGTAGACTGGGCCTCATGGCTACTCAAGATAATAGGCTCTAGATATTCTCACAAAGAGAATGCCTACATGAGGATTATGAGTCAAGTACTCTTCCACTCCTTCCCTGACCTCTGTAGGTCAAAAGGAATTCCTATCCCTCCTGGAAAGAGGATGTCCATTGCCCTCTTCTCCAAATGGACCAGGAAAATCCCCAAGCCTGGCTCCATTCCTGAAAGGACTCCCACTCCTCCTAACTCTCCTGCTCACCCTTCTCCTCCTCCTTCTCCTCAAAGAGACAATTCTTCTCTACCACCATCATCCACTCAAATAGACTCTACCACCCTCACAACTCCTACTTTACCTACTTCTTCTCAAACACCTGCTCAGACAGCAGTATCTCCTTCTCTCCCTCCTCCTATTCTCCCATCTTCTTTACCTCCATTATCACCCATACCTCATGTATCAACTCACTTCTCTCCCCCTCCATCACCTCTTCCTCCATCATCACCTCCTCACCTTTCACACCATGAATCATCTGCATCCACTGAGGCTCTCCTCACTTAGTGCATCAAATCAGCAGCTGAAAAATTCCAAGTGATGCTGGATGAGCATTGCTCTCAAATTCATTCCTCCATCCTTCACATGCACACCCAAATAGATGGGGTCAGTGCCTCTATGCAAGGCCTAAAGACCTCTCTCTCTTCCTCTAGAGTGACAAGGTCTTTCTTAACCTCCCTGGCCAAGAAGGTCAAGAAGGGGGAGAATCTAGATGAAGAGCAGCTCTCCAATCCTAAATCTCTCTCTCACAAGTCCCCTCCTCCAAAATCTGACAAAATCCTTGGAAATGAGACAGTACCTGAGCTACATAATGATGAACAAACAATAGAGGTACTCAACATAGCAAGGGATGCTGTAAATCAAATGGCACTACTACAAGGGGAGGGAAGCAGAACAGAAAATGAGGCTGCAAAGGAAGATGGTGAGAAAGATAAAGAAACTGAACTTCAGGGGGAGCTGGAAGCTGTGTTAGCTGAAGAAGGAGCTAAGGATACTATTATAAATGAAGCTGAGACTCAGGGGGAGCAAATGGCTGAGACCCAGGGGGAGCTAGGAGAACTTCCTACAAATGAGAAAGAGAAACTCTCCTCTCCTAAAACAGTAGTATTCAAGAGAAAGAGAAAGACCCCTCCTACCCCTCCTGAGTAATATTTGAAAACAATGCTGATATATTTTTGACTACTAATTGGAATGAACATGACATATGTTTATATGATTCTGGCACATTTGATCTCTTCTTCTAAATTTCATTTTTTTTTGATTATTTGATATATTTCTTTTCTATACAAATGCTGTGCTGGATTGATTTTATGCTAATACAATTTCTCTCTAAGTACGGTTAAGACAAATGGGGGGAGATTGTTGGGAAAATGATTTCTCTTAATCCCTTGAATTAAGTTGAATATGAATTCTAAGAAAGAAAAACAAGGTTAAGTAAATATGCATCGAATAGTATTCGACGCAACGTCGAAATATAGTCAACGTTTCCTTCAGATTGAGTCGAAGTAACTCTAGGAAGATTTCGACGTATGTGTTGTCGACGCTACTCTGATTTATAGTCGACGCATATGGAGAAGTCGACACACCTTAATCGACGCACCTTCCTTATTCTCCTCTCAACGTCCAGCCAGGATGAATTCGACGCTTACGTCGAATAGGAATCGACGCACGTCGATTTATATGACAGATTTAAATATGTGCCAGATTTCTTTCCTTCTTTCAGTAGATCTGATTTGTATGGAATAAGTATCAATATTTTATAGCCGTTCTGAATCATTCTTTCCTTATATCTGATTCTTGGCTAATTTGATTAAACTTATTTGGACAATATTTGAAATCAGAATTTATTCTTTCCTTCTACAGAAATGAACATTATGGAAACATCTTTTCTTTCTATTCTCTCTAACTGCTAATTGATTATCCTCCTATAGTATTATTTTGAATTAACAGAGCTATAAATAAAGAGGAGGTCGGCAGAAAATGAGAAGAGTGATCTACCACACACATTTGAAATAGAGGAAAAGCTCCCAAGAGAAAAGAGAGAAATTGAGAAAAAGCTCTGCAGCAACATTCAAGCACTTCTTCTTCTTCTGCTTCTGAAGTCATACTGCTACAAAATCTGATAGCTCTCACGAAGAGAGAAAGGCTGCAAATCTTCTTCTCTCTATAGAAGAAAGATTCAATTCACTTCTTGTGCTTCCAATCTTCTTGCTAGGAAGAAGATTCTTTCTTGTTTTTATTTCTTCTCCTTTCTTTCTTTCTCACTTAAACATTGTAAAAGAGTTTTTAGAATCTCTCTCCAAAAAATTTAGTGTACTGGTTCTAAGAGTCTCCTTGTCAAAAGACTCAGTTGGTTCTAAGAGTCTCCTTGTCAAAAGACTCAGGGTGGTTCTAAGAGTCTCCTTATCAAAAGACTCAGTGCAAGATAGTGAATTCCTACAAAGGGGGTAGAAGAGTGGACTACCCAAAGTTTGGGGAACCACTATATTTTCTTGTGTTGTGCTGTGATTTATTTTCTTGCATTTACTTTATTTTCTTGCTTAATTCTTGTTGGTGTGTGGGAAGCTCTAATCTGTGATCATACACATATATATATTAACTTTGCACAAAATAATTTTTAAATCTCTATTCACCCCCCCTCTAGATAATTCTAGTGAGGTTAATTGTGCACTTTCATAATACATGCGCTTCACAGGTAGAGAGAATAAAAAGTAAGAAGAGGAGGAGGAATCCTCACTCATCTCACCACAAACTAAATCCTTGCCCAGCAAGGTGTCATCTCCAGGAAGGCAGCAGAAGGAGACGGCAATGAGTGGAGCTTCCTCTGCAGAGGGGGAATCAACCTCCTCACATAAGAGGATGCTCTCATCATTGGCTTGAGCATCAAGCTCCAAGTCCTCATAGGGTACCTGTGAAGACTGAACCTGCACAGGCTCAAATAGAGAAAGGGGACCAAGAAATAAATAAGAAGAAGAACATGAATAAAAATCAATCGGGGGAGTGATCCCGGTCTCACTCCCATCAGGTTGGGGAAGTAAAATAATGTTTACATTGTCATCAATGCTACAAGGTTCGGCGGGATCAACAGTGGCCATGCCCAAGATTTGGAGTTCCTCCACCGGTGCTGAGGATAGCTCCTCTTCACCTAGAAGGTTGTCCTCCTCCATAGGAGTAGGCATAACACATAGATCGCCAGCCTCATCCTGTGACACATCCTCAACAATGTCGTCAGAGACGAATGTAGTATGCACAATAGGGGGAGGAATAGTGCTTGGATAAAAATCAAGCACCGATTCCTCACAAAGAATCGAATCCATACTCGGTGATATATGCACATGGGAGATGGGCTCAGCCATGTCAGTGCCTAGATCAGCCACACATCTGGTGACTGTGTCCACACCATCCCCTTTAAAGCATGAGGGTGATACAGGCACATAACCAGATGTTGAAGGTGTGCTGCCAGAAGTAGGAGTCGGGATGATCCGGATATCCGGTTCATCATCCTCGTCTAATTGGCGAAGATAAGCAGCCCAATCCTTCAAAGCATGATCCGTGCAAGGACAAAACAAGCACTGCCTTGCGGGCTTCTTTGGCACAGTAGGTGCTGAAGCCGAAAAGAAGTATGACAGTAAAGGCGCAGCAGAATAGCCATAGGACTTACGCGCACCATATGGAGTACCAGACGAAGTCGGTGCTCCATATACTGGGCCTTGAGTGCTAGGGCTATTATCTCCCGATGGGCATCTATCACTAGCATGAGAAATATCTCCACACCAACGACATCGAATATTAAATGAAGACCACATTGTGTGAAGATAACTAGATTCAAAAGGAAAATACTATTGTGCAAAATATTACACCTAACAATAATTACTAAAGCAACCTAATATAAAACAGGAAAACGGAATAAGAAAAACTGAAATAAAATAAAGGATGCAATTTACAAATGGAAGGGCTTCTCTCTCAGATTCTCCCTCTCCAGAAAACTCATACATCTGTGTTCCCCGGCAACGGCGCCAAAAACTTGATGCGCGAATCTCGCATACCGCTATCGGCAGTAGCAAGACTGCGGCACGAAACGGCAGTGTACCGATCGTTCAAGTAATATAAAATGTGGGAGTGAATCCCCAAGTATCGATCTCGAAGGAACACAGTAAGGTGGAGTTAGGTTTGGAGGAAGGACTTGAGATCGAAGTCCTTGGGTCGGGATGGAATGCGGACGAAAGGGATTTTGGTTTTTGTAAATAAAATAAAATACTACAACTACTCCTATGCAGGCCTTGAGCGCACTGCTTCGCTAGGCGGGATGGAAACTACGTAGGCCTTGAACGCACTACTTCGCTAGGTGGATGGACGAGTAGGCAAGCGGATGAGTTGGATAAGTGCGGAATCGAACTGTGCAGGCCTTGAGTGCGCTGCTTCGTAAGGCGAATGGACTACACGGGCCGCTATGCCACACTTCGCTAGGCGGATGGACGAGTAGGCAAGCGGAATGAGGGTCGCAAGCACCTCGTCAACAAGCACGCCACTAGCAATTGCTAGTGCGGCACACGGAACACTCACACCACAATCACCACGAAAGCACACCTCAAGCACTCATAAGCATGAAAACATTTCATAATATTTGACAAGAAGTTCAACAAATGTAGAGTGCAACATCATCAACATAAGAGAAACTAACTACAATCATAAGGAGGAAAGGAGGAAAAGCTAGAAATACAACCACATCCAGAGACTTGTTGGGATTCATGGTAGGAATCGTCGGGTTGTCAATCCACGCCCTAGCTCGGTCCACAATTGCGTCCGGGGTCCAGAGGAGCTGTCACCTTCCCTCCAATATACCCGTCTTCTCCGTGTCACGATCTGGCCAACACAAAAGCTGTGTACTCCTTCCTCGGTTGATGACAGTAGGGCTAGGATCTCTCCCTTGAAGTGCTTGGATGATGCGAGGTGGCCTCGGGTGAAAGGGGGAGGAAGAAACCTTCAAAAACAGGGCTTTCCGCCCTGGCGGCGGAAGAAATCGCGGAACTGTTCGGCCTTCAAAACCTAAAAAATCACAGTTTAAATAGAAAAGTTTCCATGCATGACCAAACGCACGACCGTGCGTAAAAACGCACGACCAAATTCAGAATGCTATTTTGGGCCGCAAATGAACGCGCACGATCGCAGCCGACCGTGCGTCAAGAAAATGCACAACCGTGCGACTCATGCAGACATGAAATCTGGGCATAATGGATGATCTACCCACCTGCACAACATCAAAAAGCAATCACACAGTTGGGAAAACACCTCCAGCAACATCATAATATCATAAAAAGAATGGGGAGCACAATGTGCTTACCCCCAACAATAAAGCGTGCAATTGCACATTGAAATGGGACCAAAGAGTGCACTTTGTGAAGAAATGTGTTCAAGTGAAATATAAGCAATAAAAGACTAAAAGTGCAGTGCATATGCATGAAAATAAGCCCAGATGAGTCCAAATATGTGTATATAAATGGGACTCATCACACCCCCAGACTTACCTGTTTGCGCGTCCCGAGCAAACAAATCCGGCGGAGTAGGAAAAACATAGCTAGCCAAAGCATTACAAACATGGAGTAGTATGCAAAGTTGAATACTTGTGTGTGTAGAAGCTCATTAGAAGAAGTTTCTAAATATGCTAGCTAATTTATAAAAGTGTAAATGCATAAAAATGAATTTATTCTTACTCAAAAATGGAATATTGTTGAATCTTCTGGTCACGCGTTGTACGAAAGTATGCAAATCGCGAAGGGGAGTGTTACCCAAGACCGGAACTCGGAATTAACTCCGTTGAAATCTATCAACGTCGAGAGCCATAAGCTTGCCCTGTCACACTCTCTCCACGGCGCTAGTGAACTCACAAGATGAATCAATAGGACTTTTTTGATTAAAACGAGGCTTAGTTTACGGTTTGGAATGCAAAGATAAACGTGAAGGCTAATCGCAACCCAAATGAGCACACAAAAGTGCTAAATCATAGCAGCCCCAATAAAACACGTGTAACACACCCCCGTACTTGACTTTGAATGCGGGTGTGCACACGGCCTACTCCAATCGATAGAGATAGATGTTTCAATTAAAACGCTAGGGATATATATATATATATATTTTTTTTCTCTTTGCTTTTTCTTTTTCTTTTACTTTTCCTTCCCCCTTTTTTTATATCCCCAAATCTATTAACAAGAATCTTAGCATATAGATTTTTTAAAGATATCCACATCAACACAAAAGTTTCACAAGACCGCACCGCATTGGAGAATTACAATTCAATAATGCTTTTGGCTTAATTTTTGGTTGCGATAATGGGATTAGCTTTTAGGCATTGGTGAAGTATGGTGGAGCTGAATCAAAAGGTGGGGTAGGCACAACATAGGCTAGCATTGGTTAGCGTATAGGAATGGTAAAACAAAGCTCAAGCTTGCCAAAAAGATGGCCTACGTCACGCTCAACTTGCAAATCGTTCGCACCCATGCTTCAAGAGTCGCTTGGGGCAAGTTCTTAGCACCCGAGAAAGGTAATCCTTCCTCCCGACTCAAGCAACATGAACCTCGCGCTTGCCTACACACAATACATCGCTACCACTAGATTCAACCATATTCACCATTTTGAGTAAAATAAATTAAAATCTATGCAAATCTACTAATTGTAAATTGGAAGCATAAATAAAAACTAGTTCTACTCAAATTCCTAGGCAAGACACAAGTACTCAACTAGAGCACTACAAGAGTCAATATGCCACTCCATCTTGCAATCTTTAGGCTAATACAGCAATTCCTACATCACAACCAAGAATTGAATATACCGGAGCATACAAACAAGCGAGTGCGCACTAAAGTGGGTGTTGTGATGTGCGATGAAGATGAACAAATAATATATAACTGAAATAAAATACTTCTGGCATGCACTGAGATGTGCCCGTGCAGTGGGTAACAAATACAACAACTCTCTACACTCTCCCCCAGACTCATGACATGCTACATGTAGAAATAATATAGACATTACAATCTTAAAACAAAGAGAGGGGAAGAGGTTACCCAATGCTCAGTAAATAAGCATACCAGAAGACGCTTGAAATCCAAGACAAAGCCGCAACATCCGCGATCCAAAATAAGCACCTGCAGGGGTGAGCTCTGCCAAAAACAAAAGAAAAATATACAAAATAAAATGAAATACAACTAACTAGACTAAACTAGATGAAATAAAAGAAATGCAGGAAAAGTAAGATAACTACTGGGGTTATTGTCCTCCCAGCACGACTTATTCAGAACTTTAAGAGTTCTAGCTAATGGGTCTATGAAAAGAAAAGTGCACAGGTAACTGTTCTAATATGCGTGTCGGTAGCGAGTACCGATACGGCGATAAAATAGTTACTCCCCTACCTAAATATAAATAATATGTTGGGAAAATAATTTCTCTTAACCCCTTGAATTAAGTTGAATATGAATTCTAAGAAAGAAAAACAAGGTTAAGTAAATATGCGTCGAATAGTATTCGACGCAACGTCGAAATATAGTCGACGTTTCCTTCAGATTGAGTCGAAGTAACTCTAGGAAGATTTCGACGTATGTGTTATCGACGCTACTCTGATTTCTAGTCGACGCATATGGAGAAGTCGACGCACCTTAATCGACGCACCTTCCTTATTCTCCTCTCGACGTCCAGCCAGGATGAATTCGACGCTTACGTCGAATAGGAATCGACGCACGTCGATTTATATGACAGATTTAAATATGCGTCAGATTTATTTCCTTCTTTCAGTAGATCTGATTTGTATGGAATAAGTATCAATATTTTATAGCCGTTCTGAATCATTCTTTCCTTATATCTGATTCTTGGCTAATTTGATTAAACTTATTTGGACAATATTTGAAATCAGAATTTATTCTTTCCTTCTACAGAAATGAACATTATGGAAACATCTTTTCTTTCTATTCTCTCTAACTGCTAATTGATTATCCTCCTATAGTATTATTTTGAATTAACAGAGCTATAAATAAAGAGGAGGTCGACAGAAAATGAGAAGAGTGATCTACCACACACATTTGAAATAGAGGAAAAGCTCCCAAGAGAAAAGAGAGAAATTGAGAAAAAGCTCTGCAACAACATTCAAGCACTTCTTCTTCTTCTGCTTCTGAAGTCACACTGCTGCAAAATCTGATAGCTCTCACAAAGAGAGAAAGGCTGCAAATCTTCTTCTCTCTATAGAAGAAAGATTCAATTCACTTCTTGTGCTTCCAATCTTCTTGCTAGGAAGAAGATTCTTTCTTGTTTTTATTTCTTCTCCTTTCTTTCTTTCTCACTTAAACATTGTAAAAGAGTTTTTAGAATCTCTCTCCAAAAAATTCAGTGTACTGGTTCTAAGAGTCTCCTTGTCAAAAGACTCAGTTGGTTCTAAGAGTCTCCTTGTCAAAAGACTCAGGGTGGTTCTAAGAGTCTCCTTATCAAAAGACTCAGTGCAAGATAGTAAATTCCTACCAAGGGGGTAGAAGAGTGGACTACCCAAAGTTTGGGGAACTACTATATTTTCTTGTGTTGTGCTGTGATTTATTTTCTTGCATTTACTTTATTTTCTTGCTTAATTCTTGTTGGTGTGTGGGAAGCTCTAATCTGTGATCATACACATATATATTAACTTTGCACAAAATAATTTTTAAATCTCTATTCACCCCCCCTCTAGAGAATTCTAGTGAGGTTAATTGTGCACTTTCAATTGGTATCAGAGGGAGGTTGATCTAAAAAGGATAACTCCTTGATCAAAAAGATCCTACCTCTCATATATATATATATATATATATTTTTTTTTCAAAACTATTTTATCATATGGCACAAATCAAGGATTATGCTTCCACCAGACCACCAATTTGTAACCTGGAAAAGTTTGCACTTTGGAAAACAAGAATTAGAATTTATTTAAACTCTATTGATGATGAATTGTTTAATGTGATCTTGACAGGTCCCCCCAAGCCATTCAGGAAGGATTCAAGTGGAAAAGTGACTGAAACACTTGTTCCAAGAGCTGAATGGACAGAAGATGAGAAGAAAGCCCAAGGACATGATGCCAGGCTATGATTATCCTAGTCTCAACCCTCTCAGATGAAATTTTCCAAAAGATTGCTGATTGTGAGTCAGCTAAGGAAGTATGGGAAGCTCTCACCAAAATGGTAGAGGGAAGTGCTGATGAGAAAAAGGATAGAAAGGCACTACTGATCTCCCAATATGAAAACTTCCAAAAGAAAGAAAGTGAAAGTGTTGCTGACATGTATTCAAGATTCAGCCTCATAGTCAACTGTTCGGCCTTTAAAACCTAAAAAACGCAGTTTAAATAGAAAAGTTGCAGAATTTTGTTCATGCACGACCAAACGCACGACCGTGCGTAAAAACGCACGACCAAATTCAGAATGCTATTTTGGGCCGCAAATGAACGTGCACGATCGCAGCCGACCGTGTGTCAAGAAAATGCACGACCGTGCGATTCATGCAGACATGAAATTTGGGCATAATGGATGATCTACCCACCTGCACAACATCAAAAAGCAATCACACAGCTGGGAAAACACCTCCAGCAACATCATAATATCATAAAAAGAATGGGGAGCACAATGTGCTTACCCCCAACAATAAAGCGTGCAATTGCACATTGAAATGGGACCAAAGAGTGCACTTTGTGAAGAAATGTGTTCAAGTGAAATATAAGCAATAAAAGACTAAGAGTGCAGTGCATATGCATGAAAATAAGCCCAGATGAGTCCAAATATGTGTATATAAATGGGACTCATCACTCACTACTGAGGAAGAATATTAGGCAAACATGGCCGAGGTGAAGGGTTTTTTGAAGTCGCCTATTCGAAAGACTCCTCGCAAGGGTGACTATGTTGATGAGTTCCTCGCATCGAAGAAGAAGAAGACGCTTGTGAGGAAGAAGAAGAAGAGGAAGCTTCAACCTGCTCGAATGGAGAATATCGTCGTTCCTCCGCCGATCAACAAGAGATTCCCGCGGGCACCCAAAGATTGCTCAGCGAGTTGGGTCTTGGCGATGATGTCGAGCAACCCGCTCCAGAAACCTCTCAACTCTCTGCACAATAGGTCATCCCTGGGAAGATCTTATAGGGTGCAAGGCTCAATCGCAACCAGAAATCGTCTCCTTGTGAGGTTGATACTCCATACTCGCTTGGTTGATTATCGTTGATCTTTACTTTACTTGCACTATTGGGTTTCTTTCTATTTGCAGTGCTGCCGACTACGGGATCTCTGAGCGAGCATCTAGCGATTCCTCCTTGATGCGCAAATCTTGCACACCGCTATAGGCGGGGGCTAGACCGTGGCACAAAACATGCACCAATCATTCAAGTAATATAAAATGAGGAGCAAATCCTCGAGTGTCAATCTCACAAGGAATTCAAATTTTCAGAAGCACTATCGTTTAGAGAATCTAAGTTGTGAAGTTTTGTAATAAAAGACGGTCTTTTGATTTTGATGGAAAAATTAATAACACAAACCTAAAAAGAAATGTGGGTCACAAACACTGCTTCGTGATTAAAAGCACCAATGTGGCTCGCCTTCACCGCTTCACAAACACAAACTGATCACTTCCTTAATCACCACTTGTTATTGAGTATCACATATCCAAGCTACCACTCACACACATTCAACACCACATCTACTTAAGCATGAAAATAGATAATCTCATAGACAAGATTATAAAATGTATACAAAATTCAAGTCATTCATCACAAGGTTATAAAATGAAAAGCTACAACATCTAGGTTTGCGGGAAGAAAGGAAAGATATACAACCGAATCTGAAGGCTTGCAAAAAGTAAATGCACGTACGCGCACAGAACACCATTATTTAGGCCAAATATCGACTAGAAGGTTGCTCATGCACACCCGTGCACGAAGGAAAACACACGACCGTGCAATTTCCACATTCGACTTGACGTGTATACTCGCATGCCCGTTCGTGAAGGAAAATGCACGACCGTGTGTGAGCAACAACATTAATCCTAAACAACCTAACAAATGCTTGCGATGCGCAAACGGACCGAGGCGAATAGCCGACGGCATGTGTTGAATTGCTAAGTGCATAAAAGTGAATAATGGGAGAGAAGAGTGATGTCTCCACATTTCTGGGAAATCAGCACTTCGCACACCAAATTAGGCATCGAGAGTGCTTCAAGCGTGAAAAGTGATTAAGTGAGATACACACTATTTTCATATAAAAATGAAGTTATGACAAAAAGAAATACACCTACATGAGTCTAAAAATGCTATATGAAAACTACTCATCACCCCCACTATGATCATCTCCCGTGATCGCTCTTGAATCTTGGCTGAGATCATGAGTTAGTCAGCCAGTGCAGATCAACTTGGACGACCAGAGGATGGATTTTGGGAAGCAGGTTCCTATTGCTAGTAACCACTGACCTCCTCCCGAGAGGATCTCGCAATCTGGGGTAAGAAAGGTGCCTCTGCCTCCTATAGGTGATCAAGAAGTCCTTCCAGCGAGTAACCCTCCTCCACTTCAGAGTACCTCGCGACCAACTTCTGTGAATACATCCCAGTTTCCCGTGAGTAACCTCCTATCGCCGCCTCCTTTGTTGTCATTATCTATTGCTCCGGCCGACATCCACCCATCGTCTGCATATACCCCCTTGATCCCTCCCGTGGGATCATCGCAGGGTAGGAGGATCAGTAGGTCCTCGGTCTTCTTTGTGCTAAGAGGGGGAGGGAGACCACTGGAGGGTCGAGGCAAGGGACTTGCAGCCGATGTTCCCAGACAGCCTGAAATGTCACTGCCACACTTTGTTCCAATGGACAGGGATCACCATGGGGGCTCCTCGTCAGGGAGGCAAGATTCTACTCATCGCAACCCTTCTCTCCACCTTTGTTGGTCTCCTCAATGGGATTAATCTCGCAGCCCTCGCCGCGAGATGAGGAATAACACTCCTCAGCCTAGAAATTTGTCGCTTCTGCACAGTCGCTACTCTTTTGTTGGGATCCTCCATAACTGGCGATTATCTTCTCTTTTGGCAAGTCTCTCTTCTACACTGGGGGGAGCGCTGATTGACTCCATCGATTTTCTTCCCTGAGAGTATTAGGAGAAGAATGCTCGTGCCTATATGGATCTAGAGGCCAAGTTTGACCAAATGGCCATCTATGAGCCTCATCGTCATATCTCTACGCTGGAGGTGTGAATAGCGAAGATGGAGGAGCTCAGGGAGCAGTTGGTGGGCACGGAATCTTGCTTATATCTTCTCAATGTGCTGGAGAGGCGAATGACGATAATAGTACATCGCCAACAGCTCCATCGTGATGAACTAGTTGTCATGCGTGCAAGCATTGGTTCAATGGGAAGGCTGGCGAGGATGGAGGACCAAATTTGCAAGGGAGAGGATGTGATGATAGTTGCTGCCGAGCATTTCAAACATGCATGCGACATGGGGTGGGTGGGGCGATATCCTCCACACTCGATCATTGTGCAAATCTTCCTTGGCCTTAGGAATTGTTTCTCTTTTTGTTCTTCCTTGAATGGTCGAGTTTGGCGACTTTGTAAACCAAGACCTTGATTTGAATCTATAATATTATTTGGCGAGCATTTGATCTCGCCTTTTATTTATAATCTTTTCTTGTGGTGATTACGCTTCAATTTTTCATCTTCAATATGTTGCGAATACAGATTCTAAGTTGGCAACTTTCTACGTGCACTGCTTTTATGCAGGTTCTCGTGAGCTGGGTCGGCGACTTTCTACGCGCAACACGACAATGACAAATTTACATGATGCTCGTCATACCATTTTTTCTAATCGCGATGTACTGGCCGATACCCCCTGGCTCTGCCAATAAATAGGGCATGGCTACGCATTTATTACGCTATCAGTGACATTTTCTTCCTTCTCGTGAGTATCCTCATCTCTTTTCCTTCTCGACGTTGATACTCCCACTTTCTTCTTGCAGTTCTTCTTCTCGCATTTATCTACGATCACTGATGACGCTGTTGCTCGGCAAATAGGACATACGAGGAATTTTGTTGCGGCAACATTCAATAAATCTATCACCGCGCATAAGGATCTGGATGACTTCAAAGAGAATTTCATATCCAAATGATATTCGGCTAGGTTTCCTCTCCAAGGAGAATGACAAAACACTTTCCTACAGGGCGAGATTGTCTTTCCGATCTATCACTTTGAGGTTGGCATGTGACTTCCCTTGTGGCTAGAGTTTTGTCAGATACTCCGCTACTATGGGATTGTCCCCGCCTAGATCAATCCGAATGGGATGTCGATGTTCATCAGCTTCCTTTGCTTCCTGCTATCTGAGAAGATCATCTTTGATCTTTAAATCTTTAGAAGAATCTTCTCCTTCGGGGCCACTAGCGAAGGAGTCTTCTATCTATGCAGCCATATCTGCACTTTAGTCAGTATGGCAAACAAGAATCATCGCTGGGGCGAGTAGATAGTCATCGTTGGTGGCGACATTGCAGAAATTCCTTATCAATCCCAGCAGCCGCCCAACACCGCTTTTATCTCGCCTTTGCTCGAGGGTCCAAGTGTGCAACTCCTCAATGCTTTCCAAGGTCGGAGGTTTGACGTCGTCTTTTGGCGACAACACGTCAACAAGCTTCTATGGATCTTCCTGGGTGAAGGTATATTGTTGAGCGAGTATCTATTGTACTCGCGTTATGCAGTGCTCTTCTCATTTAGCGACTAATCATTATCTTCTCGCTTTGTATATCTACTCACATACATCCATTCGAGCCTATCCCCATGGCGAAAGAGACAGTCCTTCTCAGGAGGGCATGAGGTTCCACCGCGTGATGATGAGAAGTTGCCAACATCCCATATCAAATTGTTGTTGTTCCCCGATGACCCGATGGAGACCGACGAGAAGGCTAGTTCCTCGTGGAAGAGTAAAGATAAAGGAAAAGGCAAGGCCAAGTTTCTAGAATCTTCGAGAAATAAGAAAGAGATCGCGAGCAGGGACCTTGGGGAGAAGGCGGACTCCTCAGAGTCTAGCGAGCCTTATCTTCATTCCAACATTAGGGAAGGAGGGCACATCGAGTATGCCTATGGTCTCCCATTGGTGTACTGGGCTGAGCGCACACATGAGGTGACCCTGAGTAATAACTTGCCCACCTGGTCGGAGGACTGGTAAGATAGAGGCGAGGCGTTTAACATCTATGGCCGCATAGTTGCCATGTCACTTCAGGAGTGTTGAAAATATTGAAGTGGAAGTTTGTGAAGATGGCGGTCTGGGGGGGGGGGGGGGAGACCGCGCGGTCTGGTCTGACCGCTCATTCTTGCGGTTTCCTCTGGCGGTCTGACCTCTCTGGTCTAGCCGCGGGCTTCTCGGCATGACTGTCGTTCTTCTGTACAAGGGTGCCGAGGTGTGGTCGCGCGGTCTGGTCGTGTGACCGCGTGGCGGAGCAGGTTTCTGCCTAGTAAAGGCGGCGCGCGGTCTGGTGCTTGTGACCGCGTGGTGCGGGCAGCCCGGTCTGGAGGCTGTCTGGGTTCTTTGTGGTGCTCGCGGACTAAGGTCTTCTTAGTCGCGCGGTCTCCGGGTTGTGTTCGCATGGCTGGTCCTTCGACGATCAGCTGGCATATGCGGTCACAGGTGGTTGATCGACTTGGTGGGCTGTGCCCTAGTCGGTCTGGTGTGTTCGCAGTCTCTGGAGGAGGTCGGGTAGCGAACACAGGTGGTAAGCAACATTATCGGGCGAGTTGTCATGATCGCACGGCTTCTGTTGAGGTCGGCGAGCTCACTAAGCAGGAGGGTCTTTTGCTGGTCGCGCGGGTTGACCGGTCTGGTCGTGCGATCAAGGGGTGGTGATTCTATCTCATAGGGTGGTGACTGGATCAGGTCTCACGCCTATAAATAGGAGCCACTATAGCAGCAAATACATCGCACCAAGTGTAAGCTGAGCTCGCGACCTGTTCTTGCGGTCTCTTTTTGTGACCGGCCGGCTAGCTGATCGAACTTGTTTTGTGCAGCTTCTGCGGATTGTGTGGGTAGCAGCGGTCACCTCCTCTTCTGAAGGTGTTCCGGCAGTCTCGCAGCTTGCAGTGCGGGTTGCTGGAGTTCAGGAGGATCAGTGGAGTCCGGGAGGATCAGTGGAGTCCGGGAGTTTGCGTGGTTCTCAGTTGGTGTTGATCAAGGTGCAGGCAGGCAGTTCACGCGGTCTTGTTTTCTAGCCGAGCGGATTGTCAGGTCGGGTGGTCAGGCGGTCTCAGTTAGTCAGACCGCTGGTTTTCCTTTCTGCTGCTTTTCTCTTCGGTTTTTGTGTACTGGCGAAATCATGTCTCGCTATGTATACCTCGCTCTGTAATGAAGAACTTTGCTTGATCAATAAAGATTGTGTTTGCTTCATGTGCTTCTGGTTGATTGGCTTGAACTTTTAGTTATACAATTTCTGCTCACTCCTAGATCTACGGAAAATTTCACATGGTATCAGAGCTAGGTTGGAGTGGATAGAGCAGTGAATAACTAAAAGTTTCCATCTCCTTTGTGAAGAAGGAACCAGTGGTAGAGCCATGGAAGCAAGGGGTCTTGGAATTGAGATGCTTACATCAACTAACTTTAAGAAGTGGAAGTCGTGTATGCAAAGTTATCTTCTGGGAGAGGACCTCTAGGAGGTAGTTGGAGGAGAGAGCATGGAGGAAGTTATCCTGATTGGGGACAATGGTCACGAGGTGAGGAACTGGAGGTGGATAAATGCCAAAGCGGAGTTCGCCTGAAGAGGGCAATATCACCTGACCTGTTTGATCACATCTTGGGGTGTGGATCAGCTGCAGAGATCTGGAGAGCCCTGGATGGGCTGTTTAACAAGAAGAATGTGGCAAGACTTCAATTCCTGGAGAATGAGCTGGCCAGATCGGCTCAAGGTGACCTTCCTATCTTTACGTTCTTCTTGAAGATGAAGAACTTGTGCGCCGAGAATTCAGCGCTGGATCCTGATGAGCCAATTTCTGAGGTGAAGCTGAAGAGGCACATCATCCGTGGCTTGCGGAAGGAATATGTTGCCTTTGTGACGTCGTTGCAGGGTTGGGCAAATCAGCCGTCTTTGCTGGAGCTGGAAAATCTGCTTGCTTCGCAGGAGAGTCTGGCAAGGCAGATGGCGGGGGTGTTAGTGTTTGGGGGAGATGACGAAGTTCTCTTCACAGGAAAGAAGAAGAAGTGGGATAAGAAGAAGACCGCTGGAGGAGGCAATGGACCTTCAACTTCTGGACAACAGGAGAGGGGCTATGCTCCTAAGGCTGAAGGGAAGAAGAAGGGAGAAGGTCCCAAGTGCTTCAGGTGCGGAAAGGTTGGTCACATCAGGAAGGATTGCCGGGTGAATCTTCAGCCGGGGCATGCTGTTGCAGGAAAGGAGGAAGCTGAGGCTAGACAGACTGATGGAGGATGGGGAGGAGCCTTCTCGGCTTCTGTTGGAGCTGCGGTTCCTATCAACTATCAGGAGGACTGGATCGTGGACTCGGGGTGTGGTCATCACCTCACTGGGGACGAGTCAAAGCTTTCTTCAGCTTAGCCGTACTCGGGTAATGATGCCATTATTACTGCTGATAATACCGTGCATGCTGTCGAGAAGGTGGGGGTTGTTTCCTTGGGCAGTGATAGGGGGCCGCTAACTTTGAAGAGTGTCTATCATGTGCCTGGTATGAGGAAAAACCTCTTCTCTGTGCCCAACGCTGTAGACGCTAGGTATCACGTTCTGTTTGGCCCAACAGAAGTGAGGTTTCTTCGGAATGTTGAAGCAGTGAAGGTGGAGGTCGTTCATGAGGGGAGGAGAGCTAAAGACTTGTTCATTTTATCGACAAGTTCTTTATGTTGACAAGATGAGGACGAATGATAGTGCTGTCATATGGTACGAGAGGTTGGGGCACGTAGGGATGGACAAGCTGAAAGCTATGGCGGTGAAAGGTCTGGTCAAGGGCCTGCCTAGTCTATCTTCCTACGGAGACGGTCATGTATGCCTGGGATGTCAGTTTGGCAAGTCTCATCGACTATCGTTTGACAAGTCACAGACAAGGTGTAGTGTGCCATTGGAGTGCATCCACGGTGACTTGATGGGACCGACTACTACCCCAAGCCTCGGAGGCAGCAGATATATGCTGGTGCTGATCGATGATTACACCAGATATGTCTGGGTATATTACTTAAAGGAGAAGGCGGAGGTGTTTTCCAAGTTCGTGGAGTTCAAGGAGCTTGTGGAGGGTCGGCTTGGCCTGCGGGTTAAGAAGCTGAGGACTGACAACGGAGGGGAGTTCACCTCTGGTGAGTTCTCTACTTTTTGCAGGAAGGCAGGCATCCAGAGAGAGCTTACTTGTGCACATACTCCACAACAAAACAGTGTTGCAGAGCGGAAGATCCGTCATCTGACGGAGACCTGCAAGTGTTGGTTGCATGCCAAGAGTATCCCAAATTCCTTCTGGGCGGAGGGAATGTCTTGTGCTGCCTACGTCATCAACAGGATGCCTCTTAGTCCCATCAATATGAAGACCCTGCATGAATTGATGTTCAAGGAAAAGCCAAGCGTGGCACACCTTCGGGTGTTTGGTTCCACCTGCTATGTGCACGTTCCAGATGCGCTTCAGACGAAGCTAGATGCGAAAGCAAGGAAGCTAGTCTTCGTGGGTTATGATGATCGGAAGAAGGGCTGGAAGTGCATGGACCCGGAGACATGGAGATTTGTTGTATCTCGCGACATCGTGTTCGACGAGGTGACGTCTTACAAGGGAAGTTCTGGTGTTGAGCTACCAGAAAGCAAGGTGGAGGAGCTGGAGAAAGCTATGGAAAATCTTCAGGTGGAGCTGTCTGTGTCACCAAGAGGTCCATCAATATCTAGTTCTGAGGCGGAGGCTTCTGGATCAGGAAGCAGGTGGAGCGATGCTCCTAGTACGTCTGGAAGGGGAGCTAGAGAAGAAGCAATTGAAGATACTGCGAGTCAGGGGAAGGCGTTGCGGAGATCGAAGAGAACAATCATTGCCCCTGATCGCTATACAGGAGGAAACATGGTGAGCTTTGTCTCGTATTTCTTTGCTAGTCCCTTGGATGAGAGGGAGCCGTCGAGCTTTGAAAAGGCCAAAGGCATGTAACAGTGGGATTCAGCTATGCAGGAAGAGATGAGTGCTCTTCAGAAGAATGAGACTTGGTCTCTGGTGCCCAAGCCCAAGGGTATCACCCTTGTGACATGCAAGTGGGTCTACAAGCTTAAGAAGAAGGCTGACGGCAGTATCGAGCGATACAAGGCTCGCCTTGTGGCTCGGGGGTTCTCGCAGCAATACAGTGAAAACTATGAAGAGACATTCAGTCCAGTGGAAAAAATGACTTCAGTTCGGGTTGTGATTGCCTTGGCGGCGTGTTGGGGGTGGGAGATTTGGCAGCTCGACGTAAAGAATGCATTCTTTTACGGCGAGATTGACAAGGACATCTTCATGGTCCAGCCACCAGGCTTCGTATCTAAAGATTTTCCGGAGCATGTCTGCAAGTTGAAGAAGGCCCTATATGGGTTGAAGCAAGCACTGAGGGCGTGGTATGGAAAGATTGCAGAGTATCTCTTATTCTGCGGGTTTGGTGCTTCAGACTCAGACTCAAGCTTGTTCGTCAAGAAGAGCGGGGAGCTTCAAGTCATCGTGCTGCTTTATGTCGACGATATGATCGTGACGGGGAATTCAAAGGAGGAAGAAGAAAGGCTTCGGGCTGAGCTATCTATTAGGTTTGAGATGAAGGACTTAGGTGAGCTTCACCATTTCCTTGGACTCGAAGTGCAGAGGAAGGAAAGTGGAGTGCTGGTGTCCCAGGTTGGATATGCGGAGCGAATCGTGGAGCGGTTCGGCATGAAGGAAGGGAAGTGCATTTCCACACCTCTGGAGAAGGCCATGAAACTTCGCAAGGATGAGGGGAGAATTCTGGAAGATCCGCTGGTGTTCCGGGCTCTGGTTGGGAGCTTGATCTATTTGACGATTACCAGGCCGGATATTGCGTATGCAGTTGGCAAGGTGAGTCGTTATATGGCAGAACCATGGATGCCTCATCTTCTAGCGGCCAATAATATACTGAAGTATGTCAAGGCGACTTCAGATATGGGTCTCCTGTACAGGAGGGATGCGGGATTCGAGGTGCATGGGTACATGGATGCTGATTATGGGGGAGATTCAGATGATCGGAAGTCGACGTCTAGATACGTCTTCATGGCGGGCCCCACAGCTATATCATGGTGCAGTAAGAAGCAGGATTCCGTGTCTGTCTCAACCACGGAAGCGAAATACAAGGCTTCGGCCTTGGCAGCTCAAGAAGCCATCTGGCTTAGGAGGTTGGTTGGAGACATCCATAAGGAGGTTCGGGGTCGACTCTGCTCCGCGGTGACAATGAGAGTTCTCTCAAACTGGTTACTAATCCAGTTTGTCACGCGAGGACCAAGCATATCGAGATCAAGCATCATTTTATTCGTGAGAAGGTGCTGGAGGGGTCTCTTTCGGCCGAGCATGTTCGGAGTCAGGACAACATTGCTGACATCTTCACAAAGGCACTGGCGAATGGGTCGTTTACTCGGCTAAGGAGTTTACTTGAGCTGTTTTCAACTTCCCACTTCAAGGGGGAGTGTTGAAAATGTTGAAGTGGAAGTTTGTGAAGATGGCGGTCTGGGGGGAGACCGCGCGGTCTGGTCTGACTGCTCGGTCTTGCGGTCTCCTCTGGCGGTCTGACCTCTCTGGTCTAGCCGCGGGCTTCTCAGTGTGACTATCGTTCTTCTGTCCAAGGGTGCAGAGGTGTGGCCGCGCGGTCTGGTCGTGTGACCGCGTGGCGGAGCAGGTTTCTGCCTGGTAAGGGCGGCGCGCGGTCTGGTGCTTGTGACCGTGTGGTGCGGGCAGCCCGGTCTGGAGGCTGTCCGGGTTCTTTGTGGCGCGCGCGGACTAAGGTCTTCTTAGTCGCGCGGTATCAGGGTTGTGTTCGCATGGATGGTCCTTCAGCGATCAGCTGGCATATGCGGTCACATGTGGTTGATCGACTTGGCAGGTTGTGCCCTAGTCGGTCTGGTGTGTTCGCGGTCTCTGGAGGAGGTCGGGTAGCGAACACAGGTGGTGAGCGACATGACCGGGCGAGTTGTCATGATAGCGCGGCTTCTGTTGAGGTCGGCGAGCTCACTAAGCAGGAGGGTCTTTTGCTGGTCGCGCGGGTTGACCGGTCTGGTCGCGCGATCAAGGGGTGGTGATCCTATCTCATAGGGTGGTGACTGGATCAGGTCTCACGCCTATAAATAGGAGCCACTGTAGCAGCAAATACATCGCACCAAGTGTAAGCTGAGCTCGTGACCTGTTCTTGCGGTCTCTTTTTGTGACCGGCCGACTAGCTGATCGAACTTGTTTTGTGCAGCTTCTGCGGATTGTGCGGGTAGCAGCGGTCACCTCCTCTTCTGAAGGTGTTCGGGCGGTCTCACGTCTTGCAGTGCGGGTTGCTGGAGTTCGAGAGGATCAGTGGAGTCCGAGAGTTCGCGTGGTTCTCAGTTGGTGTTGTTCAAGGCATAGGCAGGCAGTTTGGGTGGTCTTGTTTTCTAGCCGAGCGGATTGTCAGGTCGGGCGGTCAGGCGGTCTCAGTTAGTCAGACCGCTGGTTTTCCTTTCTGCTGCTTTTCTCTTCTATTTTTGTGTACTGGCGAAATCATGTCTCACCATGTATACCTCGCTCTGTAATGAAGAACTTTGCTTGATCAATAAAGATTGTGTTTGCTTCATGTGCTTCTGGTTGATTGGCTTGAACTTTTAGTTATACAATTCCTGCTCACTCCTAGATCTACAAAACATTTCACAAGGAGTTCTCGGCCGAGTATCTTGCGCATCAGACCTCGCGCTTACTCCTTCACTCGGCGAAGCTTAGTCACTAAACCACGAGAAACTAGCTCATGTCTGAATCGAGGGTCAAAGAGATAAGTAAGACCATCTTCGCTCTCGGGCCTAAAGCCGCCAAGTGCAAGTCTTATGAGGTAATCGCGACTTGATTAAAGTAGTTCAACCTTGTCGCTTCTCGCTATTCGCCAACTATTGGGCTAACAACTATGCCGAGATCGAAATGGAGAAGAAGATATCCCAGCTAGAATAGGAGTTGGAGGATACCCTGGCAGCCCTGGATGCTGCACAAGTGAGGATTACCGAGATAGAAACTCGCCCTGCTGAGAAACAACCTTCAGTGGCGGGCCCCTCCATGGTGGGGAAGTAGATTCAGATTCAAGACAATGCAATGCTGGGCATTCATCACTGTATCGTGCGAGCAGCAATGTTATCTTGAGCAGGTTGATGGTCGACAGTCACTTTGTGTCGGAGGCTATGAATTGAACATGATGGATATCATCCTGACACTACTCGCTAAGGAGTCCACCTATCCTATTCGCACTCTGTCTCCTCAGTCAGGCAACGATAATGATGAATATTCTGAGGAGGGAGAGGGCGAGGACGAGGATGTCTATGAGGAAGAGGTTGTCATCATGGATGATGATGAAGATGAAGACGAGGAAGATGTTGATGAAGAATGCATCACTGGGAGTGATGGTGGCGATGATGATACCTAGTCGGCAGGACCCTTCTTTGACCAACCTGCTGGACTTGGATAGATTTTTGATAATGTAATGCTCGCATATATGAAAGGAAAGACATTTGTTGCTTGCTTCCTTTTCTCGTACCCGCCTATTTTGCAAAATTTGGTATGCACTTTAGGCTCGAATGTGATGAGTGCTCGCTAGGCTCGAGGTGAGCTTGAGTGATCACCATCATAATAGTGAAACTTGGAAAGATACTCATCATAATCGCTAAACGTACCTTACTCGCATAGGTATATTCGCACCAACATGCTCACCTTTGTGTATACTCGCCTATAGAGTACTCGCCTTCTTCAAAGGTTGTTGTTACTGGGACTGGGGGTGACACTCGGGGGAATCCCATAGGACGCACACTCTTGAGGCTTCTATAACACCTAGTGAGAGGTTTTAGAGATCAAAAATAATAATAAGTAAGAAGGGAATGACAGTCGTAGGGTCCAATGGACACAAAATCCCGAGACCTCCATCATACTTCACTGCTAGATGCTAAGAGAACTGGCAAGTAGGGAATGACACTCGGGGGGGCTCCAAGGGGACACACAATCCTGAGGCCTCCATCCTACTTTGTGATCTTTGGTTCTTGAACGGTCTTCATCATACTACTCAACATTCATAGGAGGGTTAACCGCACCAACTCATATGATTGGAAGAAACGACAATAAACGTAGATTTGCTACGAGCTTTCAGGCCTTTGAGGTTAAATGATACCTTTTTATCAGGTTCCCTCTATCATTTAATTCGAACATCTATTTGTCGAGTTGGGAGGTCGGCGTCTAGACTCTTTTCATATAATCTCTCTAATCAGATGAGAAATGCAATCGAGGGTCACTCGCCCAACATGCAAGGGGGGATCTGATCTCGACCGTCAATGCAAAATCTTGGTCTTAAGAAAACTCGCTAACCAGATGCGCCGTCCCATCACCTGTTCTGGGTTTTATGAGAGTCAAGTCGGAGGCCCATTTCCCAACCTGACATGGAGATCAATTTCACCTAC
The DNA here is from genome assembly GCA_033032865.1 of Dactylorhiza incarnata. Taxonomy (NCBI): domain Eukaryota; kingdom Viridiplantae; phylum Streptophyta; class Magnoliopsida; order Asparagales; family Orchidaceae; genus Dactylorhiza; species Dactylorhiza incarnata. The sequence goes on along the minus strand of JAWHQI010000160.1, from coordinate 333,425 downwards.
TCTAATTTTTTTTTTGAAAAAAGCTTACTAGAATAGAAAAAGAGACTTACACCATCCCTTGTTTCAGGGGGTTTTAGGGCATGAGGAATTTATGTATACAAACAAAATATACAGAAGATGAATATATGCATTCATGCTAGGGGTAGAACCTTTATTGTACATCACCACTCTAGGTGTTCCCAAGCATCACCCCTTTGTGGTTTTATAGACGATATTATTGGGATCCATACCCACAATGTTCTTGATTTGAAAAAGTTCTCAAGTCAATGATAAATACACTTTGTATTTGACACATTTGCTTTAAAATATTACTTTCAACTAGCAAACTGTAACATCTCCCAAACTACTAGACCCCTAGGAAATTATTTTTGTCATAACAAAGTCATGACAAAAATAGGATAAGTGACCAAGAGTACCTTGGTGACAAGTTGAATGAGAGGAGAACACCATGGTGTGCACTTAGCCACCATGGGTCATCCCAACTTAGAGAAAATTCAAGGGTAACCCAAAAAGGGCTAAAGCACCCTATGCATCACCTATAACCATGAGGAGAACCCCTAGGTTAAACTAAAGCATGTCAGGTGGCATGGATGGTTCCTTGAACCAAAAAGGTGTCCCATGATCACTATAGGAGCCTTTGACCTGGCTAGGTCAAGTTACATATAAAGGCCCAATTTGACATACTTCCCCCTAATATAGGTCGATTAGCCTGAGTATGATGAAATTGACAACACCACAACCTTCCTAAACACCAGGGTAGATTAATGAGACAAAATGGACCTATTGGAATTGGTCAATTTTGAGAAATTTGGCAAATTACCAAAAAGCCCCAATTTGGCCTAATTGAGCTAACCCCCTCAATTGGCCTTCAATTGGCTTAATGTGATCAAATTGATCACACACAACCCTCTATGACCATTAGGAGAGACTAGTGGGACAACATTGACCCATTGGGGTGGACCAATTTTGAGAAATTTGGCAAATTACCAAAAAGCCCCAATTTGACCTAATTCAGCTAACTCCCTCAATTGACCTTCAATTGGCTCAATATGATCAAATTGATCACACACAACCCTCTATGACCATTAGGAGAGACTAGTGGGACAACATTGAACCATTGGGGGTGGAATAATTTGAGAAATTAGGCAAATTATCAAAAAGCCCAAATTTGACCTAAATGAGCTAATTCCCTCAATTGACCTTCAATTGGTCATATGTGATCAAATTGATCACCCCTCACACTCCAAGACTACTAAGGAAGTCTAAAGGGTCCACATTGGACCCTTGGGATAAAATAATTTTGGGAAATTAGGCAAAATTACTAGATTTTCCCAAATTACAATTTTACCCTATATGGTTCAATTGGCCCTCAATTGGCCAAATTGACCTAGCACGATCTCTCATAAACCCTGAAGGGAGTATATGAGAACTAAATGAATCAAAGTGCACATTCAATTTTGGAAGATTAGGGCAAAAACACCAAAACCCTCTAATTGCCCCTAAAGCCCAAAATGTGTAATTAAACCCCATATGACCCCACCATGACCTAATTCCCATTGGAATAGGTCCATAGGGTCTAAGGAACCAATGTAAGCTAGCCATATTGGTTGGGGGGAGCTTGAGTAAAGACCAAACTCAAAAGTCCCAATTTGGTCAATTTGGGTCAAGTGAGCCCAAACTCAAAACACATTGGACTTAGCCTAACCCATGAGCCATTAGCAAGCCCACATGAATGTTGAGCCACTTGGACCCTCTGAAATTCGAAATTCAAGAGGGTAATTCCAAGAATTTTTGAATTCAAAGCTTGGGAAAAGAGAGAAGAAACATGGGGGAGGAAAATGGGGGATATGTGCCAAATGGCACCCCACTTCTCTTTCCCAAGCGCTACTCTGAGCTGGGGAGTAAATTCCCCTCAGCATTGGGCAGTTGAGGAGAGGCTTTGGTTGGCTAAGAGGGCGGCAAGGAGCTGGCCGAGAGCTAAATAATGGCATGAAGCCATATACCCCCCATCTCCTTCATTCCCCCATTCCATCACCTTCAGATCTTCCCAAGGAGACGAATCCCCCTTCCACAGAGTGATTTTGAGCTCTGCAAGCCCAGATCAGCAATGGCAACAAGGAGCTTGAGGTCGGCAATGGAAACCCATGCAACTACTAGCAATCCAACTCAAAACGAGGCAATCTCCTCTCCCTCTCAATCTGTACTAGCTTCCCATCTAATTAGATTAAAGATCCCATCTCAATTGAGCTGGGATCAAGCTTCTCTTTCGGCTATTTTTTGTCGAAATTCACCTACCCAAGATCTCTATTCCGAACGCCGCCAGCCTGCCTGAAGCCCAATCCCAGTAGCCCCCACCTCGACGAAGGTGGTGGCAGTGGTTGCTGGCCATGGTAGTGAGTGGGTGACTGGAAAATCAGGGCCAAAGTTGGCCAGGCACAAATATCCTGGGCCATTGGTTGGTTGGGGATGATGACCCCCAGTCGTTGGATCTCAGCTGATTGTTATATGCAGCCCAATTAAATGAAATATGTTATTCTGTCACAGATCATTAGGTCTTTTGTACTCAAATCATGAGGCCCTTAATGGCCGTGAAATGGAAAATAGAATGAGATAACTTTTGTATGCATTTGAGTCTACTATCTGTAGAAAGTGAAATCACACCATTTGGTGCGCTACAGCTCTCTATAGGGCAGATTTGGTAAGACTGGTCCAAGGGAAGGACAAAGCTTAAATGATGAATAACTTTTATTTGGTAGAATATATGAAGTTGAAAATTAGACCATGTTTGTAAGCATCTAGATCTACCATGTGCCCAAAAATCAGAATTTTTGGGGCACATTTTTCTAAAGTTTTTGTAGAAATTTAATAAATCATACATGGTATATATTATGGGTTATTTTGACTCAAATCACTCCAAATTTCCTTTGGGAGGTTGGTATGTGTGTATTAGTCTCTGGTAAATTTTTTGGCTCAATTGGATCCATGCATATGAGTAGATCTATGTTTAAATGAACCATAGAAGAACTTTTATTTAGGTCACACTAAATGTTTTTTTAGCTTAGTGAAATAGACCATTTTGCTCTCAAATTTTGAGGCCCTTAGAGGCCATAAAATGAAAAGTAGGTTGAGATCACTTTTGTAGGCATTTGAGTCTACTATTTGTAGGGCAGATTTGGTAAGAATGGTCCTAGAGAAGGACATAGCTTAAATGATGAATAAATTTTGTATGGTAGAATATATGAAATTGAAAATTAGACCATGTGTGTATGCACCGTAGATCTACTATGCGCCCAAAAATCAAAATTTTTGGGGCACATTTTTCTAAATTTTTTGTATAAATTTAATAAATCATGCATGGTGTATATTATGGGTTAATTAGACTCAAATAATGCCAAATCTCTTTTGGAGGGTTTGTGGTGTGAATAATAGTCTCTGGTTAAAATCTTGGCTCATTTAGACCCTTGCATGTAAGAAAATCTAGGTCAAAACATAAAATTTAGTAGGACCATCTTTAAGATGTTCATTAAGGGGATAAATTAACCATGTTTTGAGGATTGAGGAAAATCTCCTTGGTCAACTCTCATGAAATTTAAAATATGCACTTAGGACCATAGGACAACACTCTATAGAGAAAATCATCAACCTTGGGGTTGATTTCCCTAGGAAACTGGATTTCATATGATTTGGTCACAAAGACCCTAAGTGAGTATTTATAGTGTCAAAACTTACTAAAATGTCTTAGAATTTTGTATATAGACTTTTTATATCAGTGTAAAGCTTTGGGAATTTTGTTAGAATTAATAATTGAGTAAATAACATATTTCCTTCGCAAAGTAGAATTTGGGGCTATAACTTGAGAGATTATTACCTTGTATTGCTGATGTTGGGCTATAAATTTGTGATAACATTTTGAACCTTTGGTAATTTTTATGGAATTTATGATTATATATATTTGGTACTTCATTCACAATGTCGAGTTTGGAGTTATAACTTAGAATATTCATATCTTGAATTCTTAATACTGGAATACTCTAGGAATCTGGACATAAACATGCGATAACATTATGAACCTCAGGTAATTTTCCTGGAATTTATGATCATATATATTTGGTACTTCATTCATAATGTGGAGTTTGGAATTATAACTTAGAATAATCATATCTTGAATTATTGACACTGGAATACACTAGGAATCTGGACATAAACTTATGATAACAATATGAACCTCTGGTAATTTTCCTAAATTTTATGATTATATATATTTGGTACTTCATTCACAATGTAGAGTTTGGAGTTATAATTTAGAATATTCATATCTTGATTTATTGACATTGGAATACTCTAGGAATCTGGACATAAACTTGTAATACCATTATGAACCCCTGATAGTTTTTCTGGAATTTATTACTATATATATTTGGTATGTCATTCACAATGTAGAGTTTGGAGTTATAATTTAGAATATTCATATCTTGATTTATTGACACTAGAATACTCTAGGAATCTAGACATAAACTTGTGATAAGATTATGAACCTTTGGTAATCTTTATGGAATTTATTATGATATATATTTGGTACTTCACAATGTAGAGTTTGGAGTTATAACTTAGAATATTTATATCTTGAATTATTGATACTGGAATACTCTAGCAATCTGGACATACACTTGTGATAACATTATGAACCTATGGTAATTTTTCTGGAATTTATGATTATATATATTTGGTACTTCATTCACATTGTAGAGTTTGGAGTTATAATTTAGAATATTCATATCTTGATTGATTGACACTGGAATACTCTAAGAATATGGACATAAACTTGTAATAACATTATGAACCTTTGGTAATTTTTATGGAATTTATGATTATATATATTTGGTACTTCATTCACAATGTAGAGTTTGGAGTTATAATTTAGAATATTCATATCTTGAATTATTGATAATAGAATACTCTAGGAATCTGTACCAAAACTTATGATAACATTATGAACCTCTGGTAATTTTCCTGGAATTTATGATCATATATATTTGGTACTTCATTCACAATGTGGAGTTTGGAATTATAACTTAGAATAATCATATCTTGAATTATTGACACTGGAATACTCTAGGAATCTGGGCATAAACTTGTGATAACAATATGAACCTCTGGTAATTTTCCTGGAATCTATGATCATATATATTTGGTACTTCATTCACAATGTGGAGTTTGGAGTTATAACTTAGAATAATCATATCTTGAATTATTGATACTAGAATACTCTAGAATCTGGACATAAACTTGTAATAACATTATGAACCTCTGGTAATTTTCCTGGAATTTATTATTATATATATTTGGTACTTCATTCACAATGTAGAGTTTGGAGTTATTATTTAGAATATTCATATCTTGAATTATTGACACTGGAATACTCTAGGAATCTGGACATAAACTTGTGATAACATTATGAACCTCTGGTAATTTTGCTAGAATTTATGATTATATATATTTGGTACTTCATTCACTATGTAGAGTTTAGAGTCATAACTTAAAAAATTCATATCTTGAATTATCGACAGAAGAAGGCTGTAGAAATTTGTACATGGACTTTTGAAAGCATTATGAACATCTGAGAATTTTCTTAGAGTTATGAGCATGTGACAAAGGCCACCTCATGTTCAAATCTAATCTCACTAGGTTTTTAAGAATTAATTATATAGGACCAAATACGTGTGCTCAGTGAAACAAAAATTGGAAATCTGAATATGGATAACCCTACAACTCCTGGAACTAGAATCGACTCATTCTTAATTAGAATTCATATAGTCACCTCTTTAGGACATATGAGTTTGATTAAAGACCGCCAGACTGTGAATAGTAAAAAACTAGAATGTTAGATTTAGACCCCTCCCTCTAGTCATCACCCCTAGAGATGATAACCCTTGGGCATTTGCATGTGCACAGTTGATTGATGAGTTAACCAGTAGTGGAATACACTAGTAGTAGAGGTTGGGGTGCGATTAGTAAAATTATCAAATCGGGATTTGATAACTCAAGCAATGTTTAAAGGGGGGAGGCCTACAGTAACTAGAACCCCAGTTAATACTAGGTCTTGAAAGTTATAGATCATGTTTTAGAAAAGTTGGGAGAGACATTTCGTTACTAAGTAAGGCAAAGACCGGTGCTCAATGGAGCTCCATCGCTTCCCTGTCTATGTAGTTGAGAACACCCTTATAATACAGTACAACATGAGAGGTATTATGGTAAAAGATTGGGTAGTCACCAATAAGAGTAAATATCCTGGAAAGGGGGATTCGGGCTTCAGCCACCATCACATTCCCTAATATCGCTGAGAGCCCTTCACCGGGTAGACCTCGGGAAGTACAGGATTCACCCTAAACTTCTAGGTATAACGAAACGATAGACAAGAGTAGTAAGTAGGAGAACTCGATAAGTAAATCTCGTCCCAAATTTGGGACAGAACAGTACAAGGACTAGGTAGTCCTGCGAGCGGTAGGCTCGGTATTGTCTAAGAAGGACTAGATAGTCCTACGAGCGGCAGGCTCGGTATTGTCTAAGAGGACTAGATAGTCCTGCGAGCGGTAGGATCAGTATTGTCTAAGAAGGACTAGATAGTCGCGAGTGGTAGGCTCGGTATTGTCTAAGAAGGACTAGATAGTCCTACGAGCGGTAGACTCGATATTGTCTATGAAGGACTAGATAGTCCTGCTAGCGGTAGGCTCAATATTGTCTAGGAGGACTAGATAGTCCGGCGAGCTAGAAGCTCCATAAATTATAATAGAGGTGTGCTTACCATCTAGTACGTGGATACCCTGGTGTGTTCTTCAGGGGAGTACAAAAGGTCTAGGTTGGGAGGTGTTTGAGAAGAGCCTAGAAGCGGACATGCCTGATCCACTGCCCTCTTTTGCCTCAATAGGGTACCTGAGTTGTCATACTCGAACAGAGGGAACTAACAAAAAGGTTTGTATGTACAGAGTCAGGTGGGTGAGTTGCATCACTGCATCACATAACATTATTACATAAACAAGACCTCATTGTATAAATTAGTATGAGCTCCTTTATACAATGAGTTTAACTGAGTGCCAGATCCCTTAACTTATGTGTTTGTGAGTGTATGCATATAAGTTAAAGGTTACTATTATAGCTGTTCCTTTTATATAGAATTGCTCTTTCATATACTTTTATTATGAATGCTACGGCTTGATGTTTCCTGTATACTGTTGTTGGAACCTCATGAATTCTTGAATTGTACATATGGCTTACTTTTGTACATATGAATTACTTCTGGAAACTGCTAGAGATAAGTGTTTTATTCATAAATATACTGGTTAGCTAGTTCCATGTCATCTGCTTGTATTTGTACTCTTTTGTTGTCCTCCGCTTCCTCCTCTCGCACGGTGCCTATTAGTCGCGGGCGGAGGCGGTGAAAACATGCTGAGTCTTATAGATTGATGACCGGTTGTGGCATAACAAACAGGAGCATCAGGGGGAGCTGACCCTCAACCAGAGGGAGGAGCAGGACACAATGGCTAGACCTGGACTTGGTTTCTCGGCTGCTGCGGGGAGAGCACTGGTGAGCGACCCTCCCCCGATACCCACTCTTCATATCTACCCAGGGCAGAGTAGAGAGTTATACATTTGTGAAGGCACTAGTCCATGTCATTGCTTACCATGTTTTATTTTTGCCAAGATAGAGGCTAAGAAAGCATGATGTATCAGGCTTAAGCCCTTTTTATCTTTAGCGCTTCCTTATTCAGTACTTATTCTATTATTATCTCATGTGGACAAGCATTTAATATCTTAAAGACTATGTGATCATTGTGGACATGTTCTCTTTAATTATTTATATGGTTGGCCTGGATAAATAATAAGCCAGCAGGATCGGTGTATTGTGGTGGTGACCACCCCGTGAGTTGGTGCCACCGCAAGATGGCAGTTCTAGGCGGCAAGACCCGGAAATGGAAGCAAAGCTAAAAAAAGTGGGTCTTACATAAACAGTGCAAGCCTAACATTAGGCTAGACTTAGTGTCATCAGACATAGTTTTGTCAATGCAATCCCTTATTGTGCAAAACACCATGTCGACCTAAGATCTAGACTATATTAGACTTATCACTAACTCATTATCACCAGGAATAATGGTTTAACAAGTGAGCAAAAGAAAAGGATTTTAGTTGAGAAGATCACAAATTCACTTAGTCAAATATCGTCTTGGAGAGCCTAAATGTCGTCGAGTATATGTCTCGATATCATTTTGAAGACCTTAAACTCCAAGACGATATCATCGTGAAGACTCTAAACTACACACATATCGTCTTGTCTATAAGAAGAAGACATATCTTTAAATATTATCTTGGTAATATACTTTCCAATAGGATATCATCTTGACAAGGCTAATTTGCTTTCATAACATCTTGGAAGTATACAATAGACATCTAGAAGCACTTGTATGAAGGAAGACCATTCCTATGGCATTAATCGTCGTGGTGATCTTAAAGATCGCCGAGGTCATGTGAAATGTCATCGAGGAACCAACACAACACTTCATAAGTATCAAGGCAGATTCGCCACATAGGTTTTTCACTTGGCTAGAAGATAGAAGAAAACAATTATCGTCTTGAAGACTATAAAGAGATATCAAGTCGATCCGTGCAGAAGATTCGACTAGAAGGTCGAAGAAGTGAAATGTCGTCTTGTAAACCACAAAGGGTTATCAAGATGATTCGTGCAGACAAATCGACTAGAAGGCTGAAGCAGTTGAATATCATCTTGTGAACCACAAAGGGGCTATCTAGATGATTCGTGTAACCAATTCGACTAGAAGATTGAGCTATGAAATATCGTCTTGAAGACCCCCAAAGTCACCAAGACGATTCATGCAGAAGTTTTGAACTAAAGCTATATAGAGTTTAAATTTAACCAAAAGAACTACATTAGACTAGACATCTAGTCGAATAACAAAAATGCCATAATTCAAATTAAAGCGTGATTTTGGTATCAAGTCATTTATTGTCGCAGTAGATTGAGCCAATCAAAGTTGAGCTTTATGGAAAGCTGATATCTGACATAAAGGCCATCCGAGGAAGAGACTGTTATCAAATGTCCTCATAAAAAGGAAGAGACGGATTTCAACAAACCCTAATCTTGAGATTCACAATCATTTATTTAATTATTTCTGAAGAAAGAGATCACCACCGACAACATGCATTTTGTTCTCAAAGCTTAAGTAAAAAAGAAGATATTCATTGAAGCCTATCATTTTTATTCTTTTGAAGAAAGATTCAATCATCTTATCAATCCAAAGATTCAACATCTATTGCAAGAAGATTTATGAAGAAGCCATTTCTGCAATAAGCTTCAAGAAGACTCAAGCTATACATGTTAAATCTTCTGAGTCTAAAACTTCTTTGTAAAATATTTTTTATATATTCTTATGTATGATTTTTGAGGAAATTTGAGTGTAGAGTCTCTCAGACCTGAGTTGTATGATCCTTACTAAGGATCTGAGGTAGGGGACTATGCACAGTTACTAAGGTATGATTCAAGCTTGAATCTGAGTTATAGGATCCATGGATTGGATCAGTGGTAGGGAATGGGCTGTTATTCCTGAGCTCTAGGAGTCATGGACTCTGAGTTGTTAGATCTGATAGATCTGAGTATTTAGAGGAGCTAGCTAAGTCTACCACACTGCTAGAGAGGTGGAGGGGGAAAGTGGATGTACCAAACTCGGGGAACCACTATAAAAATTTGTGCAATCTGTGATGTGTTAGCTTTTTGTGATTAATCTACTTGATAATTATAATATCTGAAAAACACGCAAACAACTATTCACCCCCACCTCTAGCTGATTATACATGCCTTAACTTACAAGTGGGATTAGAGGGAGCTTGTTCAAAAAGAGCCTAACAGCTTGAACAATATCCTCAATAGGGGAAATTAGTCTACTCACCATGAGTTCTGGAGAGAACTATGAAGAACTCAGTTCTATAAAGCTGCCAATATGTAGTTAGGAGAACTTCATAATCTGGAAAGAGAGAGTCAGATTATTCATGGAAGCATTTGACCCTAGAATCTGTATAACTATAGAGGAAGGACCTTTCATCCCCATGAAAGTCTTCACTATAGATGCAAACTTACAAGTACCAAAGAAATTCTCTGAGATGACTAAAGATGAAGTTATTCTGACAACTATGGATAAAATGGCTAAGAACATAAAAGTAAGTGCCATAGATGACTCCACTTTCCAAGACCCAATTCACTATAGAACTGCTAAGGAAATGTGGGATTCACTAATTATATGCATGGAAGGCATTGAGGAGGTAAGAGATGATAGAAAATTTCTTCTCAAGGATATCAGGTCTTCAGGTTGGAGACAAAAGGATTCTATTGCTGAATGCTATGAAAAGTTCTTTAAGATAGACAATGGACTAAAGAACTATGGGAGAGAATTCTCCAACTATGATCTGAATGATAAGTTCTTGAGGTCCCTCAACAAAGAGTGGGACATTAAGATTTGTGCAGTAAGGGAGATGGGGAATCCGACCAACATTTAGCCCCAAAATCTCTATGGGAAGCTACTATCCCATGAGCTACAACTGAACACCAGGATGGCAAAAGAAGAGTCTTCGAGATCTCATTCTAGGGAGAAGTCTGTGGATTTCAAGGCTGAAAGCTCCAGGAGAAGTAGAGAGGACCCCCAACCCTCAGAGAGAGAATTGCTGAAGAAGAAGAATCTAAGACCAGTACTTCAGGCTCAGATCTTTCAGATGGAGAATTGTCCTTATTCTGTAAGCAATTAAAGAAGCTGATGATCAAGAGGAGGTAGTGGAAGAACAAACCATCATCCTCTTCCCTCTCAAAGAAACTCACAATGATTCTGACAGGGCAAGCACAATCCCAAAAGGGATAGGTATGCCTCTAAATCAAACAATTTTCTACTGATATTATGTGTTATTGCTGCAACAAGCCAGGACATGTCATAGATGTCTGTCTAGATAAAAGGAAAGAGGAAAAAATAGATGATGAGAGAAGATCTCATAAAAGCAAGAAATATGCAAAGAGCTTCATAGTAAAGAATCCTAAGACCTTGAGTGATAGTGACCCAAGTACATCAGAATCTAATGAAGAAGCCCACATTGGGCTCACTGCAGTCTCACAAGAAGAATGGGAGGACTACTATTATATAACCAGGGTATGCATAAGGGAACCCCTATCACTGTCAGACAGTGACAGTGAATCAGAAGAAGATGAGATCAGTCATGGACTAATGGCTTTGACTAATGAAGAGAAGCAGAACAACTCTTATCATGATAAGGTATATATCAAAGCCCCTCTTTCTATTTCTGGATTGGATATTGAGTCTAATGCTGAAACAAAAGTAAACTCATTAGCTGATGATGAGAGTGATTCTGAATTAGCTGATCAATCTAATGATCTCATTTGCAAGCATGGTGCTCTTTTAGAAGCACTGAAAAAAGCAAAGCCTTGGCCAAAGCCCAGGCAGAAGAAATAAGAATTCTTGAGCCATTCAAATCTCGGGGGATGAGAAAACTCGTGAAATAATATGGTTGACCTATGAACTTATGGTCCTTCAAAATAAGTATGAAACTCATAGAAAGTTGTTAGCTCAATGGGAAAGAGTTATCAAGGTTGTGGAGGACAAGCTTCTTTTAGAAAGAAGCTTATGGCAAGCTTCTCTAAGCCTAAAACTATTCTCCCTATTATAGACAGTTTCTCCTCTCCATATAGAGGAGGGATTGGCTATAATAAGGAAAAGGAAGATACCTTCCAAGCTAAAACTTTCCAAAAAGTTGCCCTGCCCTCCAATTCCTATGACCAAGATCTAACATATGGATACCTCACCAATGGTTGCTCAATTAGTGGTACTAAGCCACAAAACCCAAAGAATCGAGCAAACATTGCACTGAGTGCTCTAAAGGCACCTCATAAGGAGATCCTGATTAAGGATCATGGGCCATTTGTACTTGGATCTACAACACCATCAGTCAAAGGGAAGGGGAAGTCTATTATTCAAATCATATCCCTAAGTTGAAGTCTGTGACTATGCAGCCAACTTCCAATTCTGTGCAAAGCCACAGGAATAGCTTAAGAAATGCTTGATGTGAAGAAGCCTACTCTTCTGATCATCAGCACCACCACTCCATTCGAAAGGTGACTCAGAATAGGAGGTATAATAAATTTGATTGTTGTTGTTGCGGTAAGATTAGCCACTTTGCTATAGACCATAGGTTCAACCCAACAATGTCTAGATCAAGGAATATGAAGCTTTCTAGTAGTGTTGTACTCAAGCATCATGTAGTCAAAGCTAATAGGAACCAAGGACCCAAATCTGATTGGGTTCCTAAGGTAAAAATAGTTTATATTGCAGGTAAGTCCAAAGACCAACAAAATGCCTACCTAGTATTTGTACAGTGGATGCTCCAAGCATATGACTGGAATAAGAAGCTTTTTGAATAACTTTACCTCTCTGGAAGATGGAGCCAAAGTAATATTTGGTGGATCTGACAGAGGCATCATCAAGGGCTATGGTATGATTACCAATGGCATAATCACCATCACAAAAGTAGCTTATGTGGATGGGTTGCAACATAACCTTATAAATGTAATCCAACTATGTGATCTAGGTTGTCATTGAGTTCCACAAGGAAAAGTGTCTGATTAAGAATTCTGTTGAGCTTGAGAAAATTCTATCAGGCACTAGGAGTGGTAAAGTTTATTGCTAAAATTTCTTATGGTTAGATTCTACTACACCTGTTTATCTTGTAGTAAATGAGAGAGAATCTCTTTGTGTGCATGACACAAAAGACTTGCTCACATGAACTACAAGACAATCATCAAACACTTTTCAGAAAATCTAGTTAGAAATGGACATAACCTAAAATGCATTAAAGAGGGTATTTGTCATGCTTGTCAAATGGGCAAGTAGACTAAGAACACCTTTAAGAGCATATGCTCCATAGATTTAGAAAGATGTCTTTATCTATTGCATATGGACTTATTTGGTCCTATGCCAATTCATAGTTTAGGAAAGAAGTTGTATACCTTTGTGATAGTTGATGACTTCTCTAGGTATGCTTGGGTGTTCTTGCTTAAGAAAAACTCTAATACCTTGGTTATCTTTGCATCCTTTGTCAAGTAAGTTCAGAATGAAAAGAACTATACTGTGGTCAAAATCAGAAGTGACCATGGCACAGAACTTCAGTATGAAATCATGACAGATTTCTGCAAAGAACATAGTATCCTTCAAAAATTTTCTACTCCAAGAACAATACAACAGAATGGAGTTGCTGAGATGAAAAATATATAGAACTCTCATAGAAGCTTGGAGAACTATGCTAAGTGACTCTTCATTACCCGAATATTTCTGGGCTGAAGTTGTCAACATTGCATGCCATGTGCAGAATAGAGCCTCTATCATCAAATGTCACAAGAAAACTCCTTATGAACTAATGAAGGGCAAAAAACCAAATCTAGCTTACTTTAGAATCTTTGGATTTAAGTGTTATGTTCTAAATAATGGTAAATCATATCTAACTACATTTGCTGAAAAATGCTTTGAGGGGATTCTTGTTGGATATAATAGTCACAATAAGGCTTACAGAGTATTCAACAAGAACACTCATGTGGAATAAGAATCAATTCATGTTGTATTTGATGAGACAAGCATGATTCATCAAGGCTTGTCTAGCTCTTCTAATGTTGCAGAATCAGATTTGAAGCTGAAAGAGCTTAGCCTAGAAGAGGTTACATCTCCAGACTTGATCAATGAAGATGGAGAATAAGTCCATGGATAAACACAATAAAAAATGCTTGGACAACAACCAGCTGGTATAGCAACTGCTAATACTCAAGGAACACTGCCACCAGCTTGGATGCACCATAAAGACCATCCAAGTAGTCAAGTGATTAGAGACTTAAGCCAAATAGTTAAAACAAGAAAAGTTCTCAGAATGAAGCACTATATCTAAGCTTTCTATCTTATATTGAACCAAAGAGATTTGAAGAAGCTAATTCAGATCCTTCTTGGATCATGACTGTGCAAGAAGAATTCAATCAATTCAAAAGATGCAAAGTATGAAAGCTAGTTCCTACACCCCAACATCAGAATGTCATTTGAACAAAATGGTCTACAGGAACAAGCTAGATGAGAATGGCATCATCATCAAGAACAAAGCAATGCTGGTTGCAAAGGTGATTTAGACAGGAAGAAGGGATTGACTTTCAAACCTATGCACAAGTAGCAAGACTTGAGGCAATACAACTATTCCAAGCCTATGTTGCTCACAAAGGATTCAAAGTGTATCAAATGGATATGAACGTTGCTTTCCTCAATGGTGATCTCAAGGAAGAAGTGTATGTGGAACAGCCTCCAGTTTTGTTGTTCCTAACCTTTTTGATAATGTTTACATTTTTAAGAAAGGCTTTGTATGGTAGAAACAAGCTCCTAGAGCTTGGTATGAAACCCTATCTAGCTTTCTCATAGAAAAAAGTTTTGATAAGATATTATTTCTAAGGGAAGAAAAGGAAAAAAATTTGCTAGTCTAAATTTATGTTGATGACATAATTTTTGGCTCTACTGATGACAACATTTACAAGGAGTTTGCTAACTTAATGCAAGGGAAGTTTGAAATGAGCAGCATGGGAGAGCTGAAATACTTCATAGAGCTCAAAGTGAAGCAATCTGAGGATGGAATATTTATCTCTCGGACCAAGTTCACTAAAAAGCTTACAAAGAAGTTTGGAATGGAGAGTGCAGCCTCAATGAGGACTCCAATGGGATCCAATGTGTCTCTGGACAAGGATGAGAAAGGGAAACCATTTGATGAGACCTTGTATGAATGCATCATTCGATCTCTTCTCTACCTAACTGCTAGTAGACATGAGTTTATGTTTGCTACATGTGTATGTGCTAGGTATAAAGCTTCCCCTAAGGAATCTCACTACACATCTTCTAAGAGAATCTTGAGATACCTCAAGGGAACTCCTAATCTTGGCTTTTGGTACCCTAGAAGTAATGATTTTGAGCTAACAGGGTATTCAGATGCAGATTTTGCAGGGTGTAAAGAAGACAGGAAAAGCACATCTTGAATCTGTCAATTTCTAGGGAAGGTGATGCGCAAAAACTATGTCCGCAAACGATAACGGCAAGTGTACCGTATCGAATGTAGTATAGGTTATAAAAACCAAGGTCGTATTAGACTCGGGGCGGTTGAGTACTCTCACTTCGGAAAATCTCTATTATCTTATCAAATAAAACTTGTGGTTGGTTGGTTGCAAGAAAGAGAAATAACTATTTTTAAATTGATGAGTTTAAAGACTAGTACTCAACCTTGAATCACCTTGGAAAATAAAATATAATAAGAACAACTTCTAATTCTCTTAAGAAATTACTTGATCGTGGAGGTTCCCGATTTATGAACACACCTCTCTCGAGGATACGCTCAACTGAGTTTAGTTTGATCAATCAAACTTTCATTCTAGAATCAAAATCCTTAAAACTCGCTTTATCGTAGTGAACCCCTCTATTGGATTTGAATCCAATCTGGGAGAATTATGTCATCCTCGCTTGAGGAGTGCATTCAACTCTCTTTATCCTTGAAATGATCGATTCGAATTCAAAACCTCTTGATTATTAGATTACGAAAACAAGAATGAGGATTATATATCGACAATATAATCTCAATCCAATAAAGTTCAAGGATAAATCTTAAGTATTCTAAGGGAGAGAAAGAGAAACTAAAAATTAAATCATGAATTATATTTTCCTTGGATCATCTCGGTCGAGTACTAATAGAATTTAGCTACTCATAGAGATGGGGGAAACAATAAAATAAAAGAAGTGCATGATGAAAAGTGAGAGTAGGATAAGAGGAAAGAAATTATTTTATTAATTTGCAAATGAAGTTATAACTAGAAATCGAAAGTTACAGGCTTGGGAAATAAAAATACAAGAAGGAAAAGACATACAAGAGTAAGAAAACAGTGCAAGAAATAAGCTAGAACTCCCAAACTTTTTGTCTCCTAAATTCCTCACTAAAAATATATCTCTTCCTCCTCCACATTGAGCCCTATTTATAGGTGCAAAACAATAACAGCCGACCCAAGCATTTGAAGAAAGGTAATTAATAGGGGGTGGGGCCATGGCTGATTTAATGGAGACATTTCTTGGAGCAAGCCAGACAGCTGGTGGAGCTTGGGCGGAGAAGGTGCTGCTGGAGTAATTGCTGGCGGGAAGCTTTGGAGGGAAGGAGGCGTTGTTGAACATTCATCGAACGAAGTTTGTCAAACTCTCGCCTGTTCGTCGATCGGAGGCCGCCAGGCAACAGTTCGTCGATCGCCCACATATTCGTCGAACGCAGTTCGTCGATCTCAGTTCGTTCGTTGATCGCAGTTCGTCAGGCACAGTTTGTTGATCTCCCGCACTTTCGTCGAACGCAGTTCGCCAGGCGCAGTTCATCGATCTCCTGCACTTTCGTCGAACGCAGGCCGTGTTGGAATATGGTCTTCTGCATCTCCTAGGTTTGAGAATAACAAATCCTATGTGTATTTGATCTTGTGTGTTTAAGTGTGCAGGATAACAAAGTTCACATGACTCAAGGATTACATAAGATGGTTGCCCCCAAAGTTGAGCCAACAAATCCAAAACATCTACTAGCGCTGGCGGTAGTACTAGCGCAGGCGCTAGCTGCCGTTCGACGAACTTTTTGCGGCGTTCGACGAAATCTTGTTCGATGAAATATTGGCTCGGAGCGCAATTTCGGGAGCTGTTATAGAAGGCGCTAACGCCTGGCGGTAGCGGATAATGCTGGCGGTAGCGTGGCGCACAAAAGGATAGAGCAAAACATTGCTGCGGATGGGAGATCCTGCCGCGCAAAATCTTTCCTTATCCGGGCTAGCGCCGGCGGTAGCGCTTGGGCTATATAAAGGACCCCTCACCTCTCGTTTCAGATGGACATCAGAGAGAGAGAGAGGTAGTGCTACAACTCCAGAGGCTATCTTGGCCGAAACTTGAAGTCCTAGCGAAGCTCTGCAAACTTCTGAAGGAGGACTACGTCACGCTGGATCCAAACGAAGTCCGCTTCTACAAACGCTGATTCTACAGCGGATCTTCGCCTCCATCTTCAGAAGTTCATCTTAAGGGAAGTTTTATTATTTTATTTATCTTTCTTTGTAAGCGGTAGTGAAATCACCTCGTGTTGGCGACTAGGTCTGGGGTAGGACTTAGGGCTGAAATTCGCCCCGTGTTGGCGACTAGATCTAGGCTAGGTCTAGGGGGTGCTCGAGGCCACATCCGGGGAAGGATTGGCTAGAGCGGCTTGAGGCCGAATTCGGGAAGGAGAAGGCTAGGGCCAACCGGTTCGTGGGGATACGAGTTGGTATAGAAAACGAAAAAGGATTTTTATTAGTCGCCTCCGATTTCCATCGTCATAGAAATCAAGTTTTGTAAAACATTATTTGATATTAATAAAGCATGTCTCTTCATTATTGTTTTACTTGATTTCTCATTGTATTAATCTTGCAATATTTCAAAGTTTTCTAAATATAATCTTAAGTTTTTGAAAACCCTTATTCACCCCCCCCCCCTCTAAGGGCGCCGACTGATCCAACAAGTGGTATCAGAGCAGGTTATATTCCAAATCGGCTTAACAACCGGGAATAATGGCGTCTCATGATCTCGCTTCTACTAGTGGGGTAAATCTTTATGAAGAAGAAAAATCTCCTAAACCACCTTTATTCGAAGGGAAAAATTATAAAGGGTGGAAATTATTAATGGAAAAATTTATTAAAAGCTTAGATATCAATGCATGGGATATAACAATAGTTAGACCAGCGGATGAATTAAATAAAAAGGAACGTCAACTAAATGCAAAAGCCAAACATTATTTATTTTGTGCTCTATCAAATGAAATTTTCAAATTAATATATTACTTTTCTAGTGCATACAAAGTTTGGCAATTTCTTGAAGAAATGTATGATTTTCCTCTCGCAGGTATAGATCAAACACAGGAGGAGAAAAACATCCAAGCATCCACTATCATTCAAGAAGATCTCTCTCGAAGCGAAGCCATGGAAAATATTGAAATAGAAAAGGAGAACAATACACCAAGAGAAAGAGAAGATATAGATCCATCTATAATGGAGGAAGAACTAAAAGATGACGAAGGAATTTCATGTTCACAATCTGCCTCCTCCAATAGCGCTGTAAGGAAAACTAAATCTTCTTCTTGTGTGATAACTTCTATCTCTAGTTTCAATATATTAAAAATGGCTAAACGTAAGATCAAAAAATTGAAAATTACTAATAAAAATTTACGTTTAGAAAATAAGAGGCTAAAGGCTAATGTTAATTTAGAATCAAATTGTGATGTGTTTTCACCATCGTGTCTGTCACTCGAAAAAACAAAACCTTGTTTAGATTGTAATAATATTAAAGAAAAAGTCAAAGAACTTGAAAAAGAAATTCTTTGTATAAAAGAACATAATGAAAAATTATGTTTAGAAAATTCATCTTCGAAGAATGATTGTGCTAAGTGTAAAGACTATGAAATTGAAATTAAAGAGATGGATGAAACATTTGATGAATATAGGGATGAATATGAAAAACATATTGAATCAATTGTAACCACTCTTAAAAATAGCACAAACGCTTATAACAAAACTAGACATAATTTAAAAACTAAGAATGATGAATTAAATGCTAAAATCAACTTGCTTAAGGAAATCATAAAGAAAAATGCTCAAAACATTCATTCACAATATAAAGATATATCTAAAAGCAAGTTGAATATAAATTCTCAAAAGAGTAATAAATCAAACAATAGAAATAAAAGACATCAACAAATTGTAAGTAAAAGTCCAAAACACTATCATCATCAATATCAATATTCCCCCAACTTAAATTTAAATGTTCACAAATTTCCTACGAATAATAGCTTCAATAATCATCACAATTATAATCCTCAAAATAAAAATACTTATAATGGAAATTTGTTGCATATGAACAATATTAAACCTAAGTTTGAATGGAGGCCCAAAACTAAAGATGAAACACAAACTCCGCCCAAGAGGGCTCATTCATTTCCATCTCCCCAAAAGCAAACACGTTGTATTTGGGTACCCAAAGGAACCACCACACTTGGTCCCCTTTGGATACCTAAATCTCTTATTCATTAGGTATCATCAATTGCATGAAGTAGAATCCTTTCAAAATAAAATATACAAAGTTCTACTTCATGATATGCTTTCATGTCTTTTAATTTTTCTTATTTTCTTATTTCTTTTGAACTATCATGTCATGGTCATCCTATACAGTATTAAAAATATGATTTTATCTCTTAAAAGCTTAATATGTTTATAAAATCAAATTGATCAAAATTCAAAATCACATCTTATTTTGATGACCTATCTATCTCTCTTATATTCATTGCCCATAAATATCTTATATTATCAATATAAATAATATTCCAAATTTGTTATGAGATATTTATCTAAATGATAAAGAAAATCACAAAAGACATATTGAAAGATTAATTGTCTCAAATGCTAATACCACACGCACCACCATGATCTATTGATGTCCTTTGATAAAATTCTCTAAAAATCATATATCATAATTCATATAAAAAATCATCTAAATACTACTATCCTTGTCACATGTATATGAATGATAACAATTGACATTATAATTGTTTACCATGGTTGGTGTTATGGTGTATTATGTGTATTGTGATTTATTTCAAGTTTAGACCTTAGAATCATCATGATATCAATAAGATCAAATCAAATTGAATCTTCACTTCATTTTAGGTCTATAAGTTGAAACACAATCAAACTTTGGCATAACATTAATCTCAAATTTATCATACTAACATTGTCACCTAAAGAATATTTATATCTATGTTAGGCTTTATTTGTTTACCAAGATATACAGGCTGGGTATTCTCATCTAGGGCTTATCCATGGTATGATTGTGCATGAACATTATTGTTAATCTCTAAAATCATGCATATTTGATTTGTTCATTCATGACCTCTCATGCTTACATTTCATATCATTTTCAAACTACATTGGTAAATATAAGCCTTAAAATATTAAAATGGAGATATAATGAAATATATCACTTACAAAGTTTAGTTGGTAAAGTCATATACAAAATCGCTAATGTATCATGAAATTTGCACTATCTAAACATTTCCTAAAAATCCGAAATTTCAGCATGAAACTACTATTATGAGACTTAATCAAGATCCAAAATTAAAATTTCCAAAATCCTAAAAAATTGTTCACTGTCTCCCGCGCTAGCGCTACCGCAGGCGCTAGCGTCCATGTTCATTTTTCTGTATTTTTTAAATTTCTAAAAATCCCTAAAAATATATAAATCTATATTTTCTACTTAGTTTTGCACTTCTGTGTTTCTTTATTTTCTGAAAAATCAAATACAAAACTACAAAAAACAAATTACAAAAAAATATGTTTTTCTTTTTCGCTTGTGTTGTTTCCTTTGTTTAAAAGTCTATTTTTATCAAATACAAAAATACAAAAGCAAAAATTACAAAAATATGCTTGTATTTGCTAAAATCAAAATACAAAAATATAAAACACTAAGACTATCAAAAATACTGTATGGACTTTCCTGTGATAATCAAGCATGATTTAGTCTATTATTTAGAAATTCTACAATGTTGCAATTTATCTTTTCAAACTACGTTGAACATTGTTTTCATCATGCTTTGATATATCTATTAATATGTGCATCAATTATATTTTAAAGGTTGTGTAGAACTAAGCTTAGCATGCCTCTAAGTATGAGTAAATGATTTATGTTTGATAATGATATTTATTCACTCACCCTTTTTGGCATTGTCTACATATGTGTTTAATCTAAGAATACTTGTGTATGTTTTGTATTAGTACAATGAATTAAAATTGCACAAGTATCTTACCTACACTCCTTATTTTGCACTCTTAAAAATTAAGAAAAGTGGTTATGTTTTTCATAAATTCTATTGATTTGCAAAACAAGTGTATTCGGAGAACTTTGTACAAAACAAAATTATAAAATAAAGTGACAAAGATAACTCCACCAAGCACTACTTGAACCTCCTGATAAGTCTTAATAAGCATTGTGAGGTTGAGCACCTTGGAAAGAATAGTAAAGTATCTTGTGCAAACCATAACTTTCTTTCAAAATAAAAACCACTTATTCTTAAGTACACCGGATCACAATAAAAAAAAATCAATATTGAAGAATAAAATTATGTGATCCCCCAAGCACTACTTTGCACCCTGATAAGTCTTAATGAGCATTGTGTGTGCAAAGCACCTTGGTAGTTGTACATTTTTGTTTGTGCATTAAAGTGTGTGGAAGTAATCTTATTTGTGTTTTATTGTGCGTACTCTACATATTTCTTGTATTTTTTTTATTAAAACATTTGTTTACATTACTCAAAAATACACTTTTGTGCACATCATTATCTTCCATAACACTTCTTCTCATGAGTATTGGATCCAAATGCTAATTCTATATTACCTTTTATTTATGAAATGCACTAGATAACCTATCATGTTTTCTATAATGTTTGGTATGATTTGAAATTGTGAATTGAAATAACATTGTAGTAATCTCTTTGTGATAATATTATTTCATGCTTGGTTATTTTTGTCAACCATAAAAGATTTTCATTGAAACATGATTTACATAAACATCTTATTTTTGAAATTAAACTCATATATCTTTTTATGGATTATTCTTGATTACAATAAGATGTTTCATGTATTTCTACAAGTCTTCCGCATCATCACCATATAACTTTTACCTTGCACTTTCATGCTTATATCAAGTCTTAAATCTCAATTTTTTCTTAAAAACAAATGGTAGACTTGCTTGGTAGAATTTATATTGGTTGTTCTAACACGCATATCATTTTTATAGTAACAAACTATGATTTATTTCAATATAAACGTGTATGCTAAACGCTCTTCCAACAAGTGAAACATTGCTAAAAGGATGTTGTTTCTTTCTTCCAAAATGTTTCAACTCTTATCTTTATAAAGTTAGTTTTGAAACTCAAAAACATCTCTTTTTTAACTTAAACTCTTATTTAGTATTATGGTGTTTCTTTTTCGAAATCTTCTGCAATGCTCAAACTCTGATACATTCATGAATTTCAATATAGCTAAGTAAGTTTTATTTCAAAAAATTCAATTACGATTCTTCCTATTAGATTTAAAAGCTTCATGTTTCAAAAAACTATTATCTGTGACTTCATATCTCACCATAGCGGGGGCGTAGGGTTGTAGACATTAGATAAACTTATCTTTAGTCATGTCTTGTCCTTAACCGGGGAGGGTTCTAGTGGGGCCTTGCGAGGCACTGGGGGGAAAGAGTGCTAGGTTGAGTTTTGTCTAGTGTTTGCATATGGGACTAACACCCCAACCTACGGCATGTTTGCAGCTCCTCATGCCCATCCGTCACTTAGTACGGGGCTAGGGTGTAGACATATTGTCTGGGTAGATTGGTTATTTGGAAATCCTCATTTTTATGCTTAAAACTTTTATATAAAGGGAAAATCATTACCTTTTTATGCTAAAAACTCTGATTTCCTTCTATGAAAAATTTTGTAATGCTTATAACTTTGATCTATTTAAATGAAAAATAATTTTAAAAACTCCTTACCATTTACTTAAAAAGCTCGATTATGCCTTCTCTTCTATTTACACATTTGTTAGTTCTTAGTGCTTTGTTTCCATACCCACTTTTGCTAATAACAAAGGGGGAGAACTAACATGATAAATATAACCCACTATCAAAAACCCAACATGACAAATTAAGATGATAGCTTACATATTAGGGGAGCATTCACTTAGGGGGGCATGTATTTAGGGGGAGAAATTCTAAATGCTAAATGCTAAAATTATCCTAAGTCATCACTCTCTCACACACACAAGTATGTTTCTTCATGCTTATATATTAATGCTCTGATTTATCATTAATGGATTTGTTATTATCAAAAGGGGGAGTTGTTGGAACATGGTCTTCTGCATCTCCTAGGTTTGAGAATAACAAATCCTATGTGTATTTGATCTTGTGTGTTTAAGTCTGCAGGATAACAAAGTTCACATGACTCAAGGATTACATAAGATGGTTGCCCCCAAAGTTGAGCCAACAAATCCAAAACATCTACTAGCGCTGGCGGTAGTACTAGCGCAGGCGCTAGCTGCCGTTCGACGAACTGTTAGCGGCGTTCGACGAAATCTTGTTCGACGAAATATTGGCTCGGAGCGCAATTCCGGGAGCTATTATAGAAGGCGCTAACGCCTGGCGGTAGCGGATAACGCTGGCGGTAGCGTGGCACACAAAAGGCATAGAGCAAAACGTTGCCGCGGATGGGAGATCCTGCCGCGCAAAATCTTTCCTAATCCGGGCTAGCGCCAGTGGTAGCGCTAGCGCCGGTGGTAGCGCTTGGGCTATATAAAGGACCCCTCACCTCTCGTTTCAGATGGACATCAGAGAGAAAGAGGTAGTGCTACGACTCCAGAGGCTATCTTGGCCGAAACTTGAAGTCCTAGCGAAGCTCTGCAAACTTCTGAAGGAGGATTACGTCACGCCGGATCCAAACGAAGTCCGCTTTTACAAATGCTGATTCTACAGCGGATCTTCGCCTCCATCTTCAGAAGTTCATCTTAAGGGAAGTTTAATTATTTTATTTATCTTTCTTTGTGAACGGTAGTGAAATCGCCTCGTGTTGGTGACTAGGTTTGGGGTAGGACTTTGGGCTGAAATTCGCCTCGTGTTGGCGACTAGATCTTGGCTAGGTCTAGGGGGTGCTCGAGGCCACATCCGGGGAAGGATTGGCTAGAGCGGCTTGAGGCCGAATCCGGGAAGGAGAAGGCTAGGGCCAACCGGTTCGTGGGGATACGAGTCGGTATAGAAAACGAAAATGGATTTGTATTAGTCGCCTCCGATTTCCAGCGTCATAGAAATTAAGTTTTGTAAAACATTATTTGATATTAATAAAGCATGTCTCTTCATTATTGTTTTACTTGATTTCTCATTGTATTAATCTTGCAATATTTCAAAGTTTTCTAAATATAATCTTAAGTTTTTGAAAACCCTTATTCACCCCCCCCTCTAAGGGCGCCGACCGATCCAACAGGCCGCCAGCGATAGATCATCGATCTCCCGACCATTTCGTTGAACGCAGGCCGCCAGCGACAGATCGTCGATCTCCCGACCAATTCGTCGAACGCAGGCTGCCAGGCGTAGTTCGTCGATCTGCGTTAAACAAATATCTGATATATATATATATAAACACATACATAAGTCTATATATAAAAAGAAAGATTTATATGATATAGTTCATATAATTAACATAATTTCATTTAAAATTATAATAAAACTATACTAAAAGATGAGTAAATAAATTACTCATCAAACACCCCCATACTTGCTCCTTGCTCGTCCCAAGCAAACCATTCTTCATAAGGGTAGGAAAAACTAATGCTAGAAAGAATTATGAAAACTAGGGAGTAAAATGTGAAGTATTATGCCGGCATGCGTAGATATTTTAGTAAAAAGATGTTCTTGGCATAAATACTAATTTATGAAATACTTCAAAAATGCGTTATAATTATTTATTATCACTTTTAAAAATGAGTCGACGGTCAATCAAAAAGTTATGAAAAGGGAGAAAATAGCATGATTGCTGAGATTTAAATTACTAGACGTTGACGTTCGGGGTGGCCTCCAAAGAAATCCATCAATGTCGACGGCCATAGGCTTGCCCGTTTGCACTTTCTCCACTGCACTTTAAACTAAATCAACTCTATGGATCTTTAGGACTTAAATAGGATGAAATTTTAAGGCTTAGGTTTAAGGGTGAGGTAAACCATGATAGACATGAAGGGGAAGACCACTTAAACAAGAAGTGTTGAGCTAACATATCATTTTCTTTTCTTCACACTTTGCATTAGAATTTGCTTTTCATAGCTACCCTCCATCTCCACCATTTCTTTTCTCTCCTTTTTTTCTTTTCTTATATCAACACCCACATTTTTTTCTTTCATAGTTGGGATCATTCCAAGTATGTATATGCATACCTAGGCCGCATATCACTATGGAAATTTTTTTTCTTTTTAAAACAACACCCAAATATTTTTTTTCCGATAAATTAGCTCAAAATTTCAAGTGTTCATTTGGGTTTGGGTTTTTTTTTGGTGACGAAATGGTGAGGGTGGTTCAAATAAAGGTGCAAGGCTCAAATTTGTGTGAACAATGGTAGTAAATCGAGGTTGGGTGCAAAGGCTCAAACTATCCAAAGAAATGCCTAAATCATTTCCGTAAGGTTAATTTTGACTAAAGTGCACATGCTTCGAAAATAGCTTGGGGCAAGTTCTAGACATCGAGAAAGGACACCCTTTTGTTCGATTCGAGTAATAGCTTTCTAACAATCTTCTACACACTCACCTAAACTACTTTTGGATAAGACCGGATTCGAATTAAAAGTAAAATAAATTATTACTACGCAAATTAATACAACATAATTTTAGATCTATGCCAAGAATTTAATTTTACACCAACACTACTCAAAGACATGCATATGACTAGGAGCACTACATGAGTCAACAATTTTACTCAAAAGTTTCAAAAGACAATTCTAGCACAAAAAATTCTTAGTCCATATGAAAAATAAGTCTACTTTAGAACTTACAAATTTAGCAAGCTAGGACGTTTTGATAACAAAAAAAGAAATAAAAAAAAAGAACATTCCTTAATATTTTTTTAGTAATTGTGATTCCCCAAGCACTACTTTGCACCCTGATAAGTCTTAATAAGCATTGCGTGTACAGAGCACCTTGGTAGTTGTACTACTTTTCTATGTGCATTGAAAAACAATTCTAGCTTTATGGGTAGAAGTAACTCTAAAAACGCATTTTCAATAATGTTGTGTTTATTCCATTATAAATGTCATGTGTTTTGCTTAACTCATATGTATACCTTTATCAAAAACACTACTTTTGTACACTTCATTATCACTTGTAAGCCTTCTACTCCTAAGAATTGGAGTCTATTGCTTATCTATAGTTTGTCTCTAAAATCCTTAGTTGATGCACTAGTTTTGGTTTTGACATGATCATTACAATGCCTAACTGTACTTGTTTTTCTTTCTCTTGGACATTGAAATCTCTATCTTGACTTGATATGTTGTATCATTCTTACACTCTTTTAGTTCGTCTTCCGCTTACGCCTTGTCTACTCTTTCTTGCTTACTTTTCAAAACAAGTCTTTGTTGGTTAGGTTAAAAAGCGAAATCCTTCGTGTTTTCGAATTGCACACCATCTATTTTTTCTCTACTAGAAACTCCACATTTTTTTGCTATGCTTTAGATTCCTATAATGATGGTTTCTTCTACAATTGGTGCACACTAGTTTCCACCTCTCTACTACTTATTCGCTCGATCATGAATATTTCTTTTTCGACAAGTGTGTTATCTTGAATTATCACTGCTCTTTCACCCCTACACTTTTTTTTTCTCTTCCCTACGTATTATCTCGTTCTCATGCTCATGTATTCTCTACTAAAAAAACATTACACGCCTTCACTTTTGGCTTTCTCTCCACCCTCTTTTGATAATACCAAAAGGGGGAGAATAAATTTGAAAGAAATTTGAAAGAAATTCACATATATGGGGAGTAGATTCAAAGGAAGTTCTGTGGTAGGGGGAGAACTCATTTAGGGGGAGATTTCATTTAGGGGGAGCATTTGAACATGCCTAATTTTCATGCTATCCGTGTTAGTTCTTATTATAAACACAAATTCCTATCACTTGAATTATTTCTTTCTAAGGGGATTTGTTATTATCAAAAGGGGGAGTTTGTTGGAACATGCTTTTCGCATCTCTTGGTATGACAATAACAAATCCTATTGTATTTGATCATATTTATTTTTGTGTTTATAACATGCAGGATCCTGTGCATTCAAATCTCCATAGGAATATATTGTTGCTACCGCGGAGCGTTAGCACTACGATTGGCGCTAGCATAAATGGAAACAATTGACGGGAAGGAAACAGTGGAGAAAAAGGAATGATTGGCGGGATGCATATTTAGCGTGCTCTACCGCGGCGCAGTATGTCTACCGCCCGGTGGTAGCTTTTGGAATCCTCCCGTCTGCATGTAATTGAGGAGCAAATGTGGAAGGAGATATTGGCTGAAGGAAGGTTATCTCGCTACCGCGGAGCGTTAGCATTACCGCAGCGCGCTAGGCGGAGCTCAAAGTTTGGCACTCAAAAGTTTCCTAAGCTGCCACGATCTGTGTGCTTGATCATTGCCTAATGTGGCTACCGTGGGGCGGTAGTACTACCGTAGGCGGTAGCGGCTAATTCTATTTAAAGACGCGCGCTTCCTCCGTTGTTGCTTGCTGTTACAGAACGAATTGAGGCCATATATTCAGAGCACTCGTGAGAGCCTTCCCCAAGCAGTTCGAAGAACTCCGTCAACGTTCGTGAACGCAAAGAACTTGAAGACCGATCTGATCGCATCTATATCGACATCAAGTTCTTCTTTTGAGAGAGTTTTTAGTTTTTGTTTTGTTTTAGTTTCTAATTGTAACCTTTATATCTTTTGTTCGGTAAAGGGATTCGCCACACGGCGACTAGGGCCTTGCGGGGACTAGGGGAAATTCTCCTCGCATTGGCGACTAGGTCTAGGGTGTATATCTAGGGAGTGCTCGAGGCCTTTCCGGTGAGGGAAGGGCTAGAGCGGCTTGAGGCCATATCTGGTGAGAGATAGGCTAGAGCCAACCGGTCCTTGGGAGAAGGGTCAGTATAGAAAACCCAATAGAGTTTTTCATTCGTCGCCTCTTTCCAAGCGTCATTGGGAAAAGTTTGTGCAAACAAAATTATTTATTGTTAATGAAAATATGTCCTTCTTCATCTCTGTTTCGTGATCTCTGATTTTCATTACTATAACATAAACAGATTTTCTCTGTCACTAATGTCGAGCGGTAACACTACCGCTCGTGGTAGCAACAGAGAATCATTTTTTCATTTAAATATTCTCGAAAATCTTAGAACCCTTATTCACCCCCCTCCCCCTCCCCCCTCCCCCCCCTAAGGGAGCCTACAGATCCAACACACTGTGCACTTTCACTATTTAATTTGGGCAAGTACTTATGAAATCAAACTCGATCTGACCACATTAATTTTTTTAAATATAAAAATATGTACGACAATCAAGGTCAGACAACATTTACGATTAACCTTGGAAAAATATCACATCTCTAGGTTAACTATAAATGGGTAAGTAATAAAAGCAATCTATTAGGTTATGTAATAGTTCATGAATATTATAATAATATAATCTGACAGTACAGTAACTAAGGAGTGTCAAGGCATTCTTATAGTTTTTTTAATCCTGGCAATCTACATGGTTCTAGTGTTCTGCATTCAATGCAACTCTATCCTTGTGTTCACCACCATAAGGGCATACAGTTCTCATCCTTGAGTGCAGGGAGGGCATGGTTCTCATTCATAAATCATTTGAGATGATCAGATATTTTTACTCTGTTTCGAGGAGGCATATTGTGAAGTCTTAAATGTTAGGGTCCAATTAATTTACTGAGGGTTCATGCATTAAGAGACGAGTTCGTTTATGTAAGCCTTCTATCAGTGTATTAAGTGTATGGCTTTGTTTTAGGAATTTGGTTTTACATAAGCAAAGCTAGATTCTCATATTTCAATTTAACTCCGTCTTTTAAAATAACCTCCTTCGTGGAAGGCGTAGGCCCCAAGTGTGATAATTAATTTATCGGAGTTGATTTAGGTTTAACCAAAAAAGTTCTTGTGTTATAAATTGAACCCTATAGTTTTTTATATTCTTAAATATAGCCTTGTTAAGCCAAAATAAACACTTATCCTAAGGTGTTATGAGTTTATTAGACGTCATTTTATTATTTTATTTATTTGAAGAAAAAGGGTGAACTATAAATTGCCCGATGAGTTCAAATTGTGCAAACTAAGCCTGATAATTTTTGTAAATTTTATATAGGCTTGTTATATAAAAATACACAATTCTCCCTTAGAGGGTCACGAGCTGAAATTAACCACTTCAATTTCAATAATTATTTTAAGTTAAATATCAATTATTTTTGAACTAAAACCCACTATTTTGATTATTAAAATTAGTAAATTATTCTATAATAATTTGCAAAAAATTGTATTTAAATTCCTTGAAATATTTCATACAACTTTCATATATGGAACTTCCTGATCAGAGGTCATTAATGCTTTCAATTAATTTATATAAATTTGATCTTAAAAGCACCCCTGCACAGATCTTGTAGTAGGGGAGATAGCTGTCATGAGGTCGTACTTGAGGAATATGATGGATCCAAAGTGTATCGGGCGTAAATTCGTTGTGGGGGCCAATCATTATATATATTATTTTAGGAAATCAGGGTCGTCAGACTCCTGGGTTGAGAGGCTAGCATTGGCGAAAACCATTTCGAGCCTTCAACGCTGACGGTGACCATCCTTTTACCATGCCACTGCCTACGGTGGGTTCATTTAAGGCAGGAGCATCACTTGGCAGTACTCCGGTGACCTAGTGTCATCGGTGATCATCAGGGGAAGTTTACTAGAGCCTATTAAAAATAGATACCGCCAAAGCTCCATTTTTCGGCGAAGTTGCAACCTCTAAGTTCCTCAAGGGGGGGGGGGGGGGGGTCGTAGAGCCCTCTTTGATCACATTGAGCTCCCCAATTAGCCTAGAGAGCCTCTGCATTTGTCAGCCACTTAAAACTCAAATAGAACTCGAGTGGGAGGTGGGGGCTCTCCAGCGGCCGAAGGCCACATGCAACTCGTCAGAAAACTTAAGGAAGAGGAGAGGAGCAAGAAAACTATTGGAACATGCTTTCTATATCTCTGGTTTGAGAATAATAATTCTCATTGTATTTGATCATTCTTGCCATGTGTTTATAGTGTGCAGGAACTCCATCTTTCAAGACCCCATGGGTATGAAAAGAAAGATAATAACTATCTATCATTACGATGATATGTTGCTATTGCAGTGTGTTAACGCTACCGCAGGCGATAACTTCTGCATATTTAGAAATATCGTTGAGATGGCAATATCGTCAAGAATGGAATATCAACGTTACTCATATATGGCAAGTTCTACCGCAATGCGCTAACATTATCGCTAGTGATAGCATCGGCATATTTGGAAACAACGTCAATATGGAAATATCGTCGAGAAATGAATGTCGACGGACTCAGATATAGCAAGTTCTACTGTAGTGCGTTAAGGCTAATGCCTGGAGGTAAATTATGGAAGTCCCTTCAACATGCTGCAGATTGAGGAACAAAAAAGGAAGGAGATCTTATTACAAGGAAACAAATATCACTAATGCGACACGTTAGTATTACCGAGGCGCGGTAGGAGGTGCTGCTAAATTTGGAGCAAGAATGTTTCCAAAGTTGACTCAATCAGTGTGCCAGCCTATTGCCTCAAGAGGATACCGCTTGGTGGTAGCACTACCGTTGGTTCTAGGTCCTGAGTCTATTTACAGAGCGATCCTCCTCCTTTTAGCGGTGAGGATTGATGATGCAAAAAAGCCACAACTAATGCACTTTCGTGAGAGCCTCCTCCTTGTAGCCAAGAGAACACCATCAATGCTCGTGAATGCTAAGAACTCGAAGAAGGGTCAATGATGCTTACATCATCTTCAAGTTCAACTTATGCGGGAGCTTTTGATGTTTTAGTTTCATTATTTTTTGTAACTCTTATCTTTTGTCGGTAGAGAAATTCGTCAGTGGTTAGCGACTAGGGCCTTGCGTGGACTAAGGAGTATTAGTCATGTGGGTGTAGAGATTAGGTCTAGCATTAGATCTAGGGGGAGGCTCGAGGCCTCATCTGGGAGAGATAGGCTAGAGCCAACCGGTCCTTGGGAGAAGGGTCGGTATAGAAAACCAAAAAGGTTTTTAAATTTACCTCAATTCCAAGCGTCATTGGGATTACGTTTTGTAATTATGTTTAAAGCAATAATATTATCTTTTTCTCCAATATTGACTTGTTAACTCTGATCTTTGGAATCAAAACAAAAAGGGAGTTCTCTATCACTAACACAGAGCGGTAACTTCTACTGATGGTGGTAGCAACAGAGTCTCCATCTCTCTTCCTTTGTGGTATACTATGTCATAAAAGCATAAAGCATTGTATTGAGTGAAACAATTCGTAAAATACATTCAACATATTTGTATAATTTCACTTAAGTTCTAAACAATTTTTACAACCCTTATTCACCCCCCCCCCTCTAAGGGCGCCTAATGATCCAACAAGTGGTATCAGAGCCAGGTTTTTGCAAAATGGTCTAACAACCAGGAATAATGGCGCTCCATGATCTCATTTTTCACAAGGAAAAATGGATAAGTATACCTCCAATTTTCACTGGAAATGATTACAAATACCGGAGAACGCGTAGGCGTTATTTTCTAATGAATTTAGATTTAATTGTCTAGGCTTTGGTAGAACAACGCTATACTACTCCTACATATGTAATTGGAGATGTAATCATGGAAAAGCCTAGAGATAAATGGGATGATGGGGACAAAAGTAGATGCAAGAATAATGTTAATGCAATGAACGTCCTAGTTTGCGCTTTAGATAGAACTGAATTCAATCGAGTTAGTGCTTGTGAAACTGCTTACGATATCTGGAATTTATTGGAACTAACTCACGAAGGTACTTTGTAGGTTAAAGAATCAAAGCTTTTCCAATTGGAGTCAGAGTTTGAAAGGTTCGGAATCTAGGTTCACTAGGAACAAAGCTAGACTAGTAGCCTAAGGATACTCTCAAATTGAAGGGGTGAATTTTGATGAAACATTTTCACCCATTGCTCGCCTTGAATCTATTAGAATTTTTCTTACTTTTGTGACTTATAAGAAGTTTAAACTATTTCAAATGGATGTAAAAAGTGCTTTCTTAAACGGGATAATAAAAGCAGAGGTTTATGTTGAACAACCCCCCTGGTTTTATAGATAAAACATTTCCTAATCATGTATATAGATTAAAAAAGTGCTTTATGGCTTAAAGCAAGCACCTCATGCTTGGTATAAGCGTTTAACATCGTTTTTTATTAAATCACGGTTATAAATGGGTAGTGCCGATAACACACTCTTCAATAAGCATATTAATAATGATTTGATTATTTTACAAATTTACGTTGATGATATTATTTTTGGAGCCACTAATGAAGAGTTGTGTAATAAAGTAGTACTAGTATTGCAAAATGAATTTATGATGAGCTTAGTTGGAGAACTCACATTTTTGTAGGTTTTCAAATCACACAAAGAAATGTTGGAATCCATATTTGTCAAACTAAATAAGTACAAGATATGATAAAATGTTTTGGATTTGAAAACTTGAAACTAGCTAGTACACCAATGAGCACGTCAGTAAAATTAGGAAAGAATGAAGCTGGAATTTCAATTGATCAAACTTTGTATAGAAGAATAATTGGATCATTATTGTATTTAAATGCTTCTAAACCCGACATTACTTTTATTGTATGTTTAAGCGCTAGATTTCAAGCTAATCCAAAAGAATATTATTTAAAAGCGGTGAAACGAATTTTTAGATATTTAATCGGAACATCTAGATTAGGTCTATGGTACCGAAATAATGATTTTTTTCTAGTACATGTCTATTCTGATTCTGATTATGCGGTGTGTGATGCGCGCAGCCCTAGCGCACCGCTATAGGCGGGAGCAAGGCTGTGTGGTCTAAACAGCAGTGAACCAGTCATTGTCGAGTAATAAATAAAATGGGAATAGATCCCTGAGTATCAAATCTCACGTGGAACACGGCAGGGTGGATTAATTATTTGAGGAGAAACTTGAGATTGAAGTCTCTTAAGTTGGAGTTTAACGAGGGGTTTTGGTTTCGGATTACAGCTAATGCAGGAAAATGAAACTTAAAGCTATGCGGGTCGCCTACACTGCTTCACGCCTCTCCGTGTTGCAAACCTCCACCTCACTCGTTGCACCTAGCAAATGCGTAGGTCAACCTTTCTCTCAACGCTCAACACAAGAACTCAAGTGGAAAATAACACATACAAGAGGTTAGGCCTCCTAAGCAACTCAAACAAACATGGAAAAATATAAATCACAGAGATTTGCATGTAAAAATAACCATGTCCACAACCATCATTATAAATAGAAGAACACAACCATCCTACTACCAAATGTGCAGAACAAGAAGAGAAAATACAAACAGTGTTCGAGACTATTCTGTGGATGCGGAGGAAACTCCGGAGGAACACTCCTTTGAAGCTCCGATCGTCAGCTATCGTCCGGGGTCCTTGAAGTTGTCACCCTTCTAGCCCGCCTTCTCAAGGAAAATGCACCGTCCACATCTCCACCTCAGGATCCTAGCGTGTGATGAGTCCTGATCATATACACTTTTATGGACTCATCTGGGCCATTTATTTAGTCATTTCACCGCACTTTAGCCCTGTTATCGTTTATATTTGATATTCCATGCTAGGTGCACCTCTAGGCCCATTTTTGGTGTGATTTCATGCTTATCTTCATTAGTAGTTTTCATGTACTGTTAAGTTCCATTTTCAGTGGCGAGACCGGTGTCGTATGCTGGAATTGGAGTCGTGCAGGTGTTCCAGATGCAATTCTGCACAGGAACACTGCGCACGATCACTGGTTCTATTGCGCACGACCACTGGTCATGCGCCACTGATCGTGTGCACTTAACACTTTTTTCATGAGTTCTGTTTGGTGCAGTGCGCACGACCATCTACGATAGTGCGCACGACCACCGGTCGTGCGCCACTGTTCGTGCGCACTTATCATCAATTTCTTGAGTTCTGTTTGAACCAGTGTGCACGACCACCTACGATAGTGCGCACGACCACCGGTCGTGCGCCACTGGTCGTGCGAACATTTTATTTTATAATTTCTGTCTTTGCAGGTTCCGTCCAGGCAGAGCGCACGATCACAGGATTCTAGTGCGCACGACCACTGGTCGTGCGCCACTGACCGTGCGCACTGTTTAATTCCAGCGCCTATAAAATCCGCTGCTCGCGATTTAGGTCGGATCGCTCGCCCGACTCCGCCGTTTTCTGCTCCCGTCCGCCTGGTTTCGCCCTTCCATCGCCGCCCACCTTAGGGAGGATCTCCGGGCAAGCTTTCAACGCCAAATCTTCGCCGGAGTTTCCTCTCGGCCTCCTCCTTCATCCAAGAGCTCCAAAGGAAGACCTAGCCGCTATCTCCATCGAGCAAGAGGAAGTTTGCAACCTCTACCGGATCGTGACACGAAGAAGACGGGTCCATTGGAGAGTCGTGACAGCTCTCTCTACCCCGGACGTAGTTGTGGACCGAGCTTGGACGCGGATTGACAACCCGGCGATTCCAACCGTGAATCTTCAACGAGCCTTCGGATTCGGTCGATTTCTTGCCTTGTTCTCCTTTTATTGATTGTTGTAATAGCTAGATCTTGTGTATTTTGATGAAGAGCACTTAAACTTATCACTATATTTATATATTTCATTTGTGTGAAATACTTTTGTGGTTTATGTGTGTATGAGGAGCGCCACCATCCATTTTCCATCCCACCACCGTGTCCGGTGCCGCACTAGCAATTGCTAGTGGCGTGCTTGTCGAAGAGGTGCTTGCGACCCTCATTCCGTTAGCCTACTCGTCCACCCGCCTACCGAAGCGTGGCATAGCGGCCCGTGTATTCCATCCCGCCTAATGAAGCAGCGCGCTCAAGGCCTGCATAGTTCAATCCGCTAGCCTTCTCGTCCATCCGCCTACCGAAGCGTGGCATCGCGGCCCGTATTCCATCCCGCCTAACGAAGCAGCGCGCTCAAGGCCTGCATAGTTCGATCCGTTTGCCTACTCGTCCATCCGCCCTTGCGACGCAGCGCGCTCAAGGCCTGCCTAGTCTCCATCCCACCAAGCTAAGCTTTGCATAGCGGCATTGCATAGGAGTAGTTATAGTAATTTCTTTTATTTTCCAAAAGCCCAATCACCCTGTTTCCGCATTCCATCCGACTCAAGGACTTCGATCTCAAGTCCTTCCTCGACCGTTAACTCCACCTTACTGTGTTCCTTGAGAGATTCGATACTCGGGGATTACTCCTCATTTTATATTACTTGAACGATCGGTACACTGCCGTTTCGTGTCGCAGTCGAGCTACCGCCTATAGCGGTGTGTGAGATTTGCGCCATCAGCGTGCGAAGAGGAAATGGGAGCTAGACCTTCACTTTGATGTTCTTGGATGATGCAAAGAGCTTAGGGGATGATCCCTAACCCTTGGAGGAGGAAAAATCTCTTCTAGGGCGTTGACTGAAAAAGGGTTTTGGAGGGAAAAAAATGGATCCCGTCATTTCTGTCAATTCTTGTATGTATAGGCAGCAAAAATGATGAACGTGCACGAGTAGATGCATGACCACTAGTGGTGCGCTAATGAAAGTCCAGTACTCGTGCGCCAAGGAACCTGTACCAAAATATGTTAGAAATATAAGAGTGCGTGAGTATGCGCGCGACTACTGGTCATACGCTAAGGAATGTCCACTACTCATGCACGAAGAAACATCCGTCGAGACAAGCTGGTGGGAGGCAAAAATCGACGATACGACTCAAGGATATTTTTATGAAACGACCACTGATCGTGCGCCAAGAAACCTGCTGATCGTGTGCGAAGGAGGGCCAGTACCCATGCAAACCACTGGAATTTTTGACCAAATAATGCGCACGACCACTAGTCGTTCACGAAGAGTCCACTGGTCGTGCATGAAGAAAAACGCATGACCAGTGGACAATAATGTGAAAAAGGGTCGAAACTCTCCGGAAATCCACACAAATATGTACTGCATGAAACACAGCCAAACTCACCAGAATTCTCAACAATAGACATATTCCATGCAATCAAAATGTATATAGATTCAAGGTAAGGGCAGGAATGCATGAAAAGAAAACACGCATGCTCTATTTAGCCTAAAACTCGCTCAATGATGCAAAGTAGGAATACGAATGATTTTCTACTAAAATCACAAAGAAGAAGAGCGAAAACTCATGAAAATCCAGCTAAAACAGAGCATGAAATACTATATAAAGTACGCTCAACAAATACCCCTAGACTTGAATTATTGCTCGTCTCAAGCAATTCAACTAACTAAGGGGAGTATGTTATGCTAATTACAAATTGAAAATCAAAACAGGAAAGTGGACCGAGAAGTTTCGTGCCCAAGGAGGATACAAGTAGAATAGAAAAAATCTCTAAACCAAGATCAAACACAATGCAACTAAACAAACTATTCTAAGGCTATATCCATTCTTTGTCAAAAGAACTGGTGATCCGTCATACGCATTGTGTAGGCAAAAGTAATGAGGCAGAGTGCGGTGTTATAGACCAAAACTACTAGGGTGGCCTCCATAGAAATCCATCAATGACGTGGGCTCACCAGGTCACACTTTCTCCACTACACTCAATATTAACCAACTCTACGAATCATTAAGACTTAGATTAGGATTAATGTATGCTTGGGTTTAAGGGTGAGATATAACAAAGATAAACATGAAGGCTTTTCACACTTAAACCAAAAAGTTTTGAGCTTAATAAAATAAATAACTACCACACGAAGAGGAGAGTGAAACCCTCGTACTTGCTTTTTGAATTGGGGTCACTCTCCAAAGCCTAAACAAAATATTTTTCTTTTCTTTTCTCTTTTCTTTTCATATTTTGATTTCAAAATTTTCAATTTCTTTTCAAAGAAAGCACCCAAATGTAATAACAATTTGTAGCTTTCCACCACATCACAACATGGGATCGCAATTTCAAATATCAAGAAAAATAAGAATTTAAACTCAGATTTTTAAGTGTGCAATTGGGTTGGCATTTTAGCTTTGGTGATAGAATGGTGGAGGTGATCGAAGGAGAGGTGTAGGCTCAATTTTGGCTCACAACGGTAGTGAAAGTAGGCTAGGATGCATAGGCTCAAACTATCCAAAGAAAGGCCTAAATCATTTTCATTGAGTTAATCACTATTTTAGTGCATATGCTTCAAAGATCGCTAGGGGCGAGTTCTAGACATCGAGAAAGGACAACCCCTCATTGTGAGACTATAATACGACACTAACGACATTACACATAACTCTACACTAGCGTCGGACTCGATCATGTTCTAATGAAGAGTGGATATATAAAAACCTACAATAGTAAGTAAAATTACATTGTATTTAACCTAAGCAAGCGATTAACTCTAATTCTATTTCTATCCGAGAACATGGGCACTCAACTAGGAGCACTGCATGAGTCTACGGTTCACTGCCCAATTTTGATTTTTGCAATTATAAATTAGTATAACCTACACTCCTAAGAAAATCGAACTAAATGAGACTAACAACAATTAAAGTCTAATCTAAGCGGGTGCGGTCAATATTATACTACGAGTGATAAAAATTGAAATTTTTTGGAAAACAAATTGGAGCAAAAAATTTTTTTAAAGAGAAAATGATGTTAATCGGAATGCGTGAACCGACTACTTACACACGTGGGAACGAAACTACCCCCCCTGACTTTAATGGAGCATTGCTCTCAATGCGAGAAAATCACTTCAATAAAAAGAGGCAAGCTAAACAGAAAAAAGGAGGAAGAGATTCGTTACCCATGCCTGAGAATGGATCATGCTGGAAGACGCTAAGTCTGAATTTGGCTCAAATTGTTGCTCCCGATTCCGGCTTGGTAAAACATAGCTACCCCTATATCCGGATCCCGTGGAAATTAGCAGAAAAGGAAACACAGTACAAATATATATAAACTAGCAGAAACTGAAAATAATGCTTGGATAGCAATGGGGTGCCTCCCAAGAGCGCTTTGTTTAACGTCCTTGAGCAGGACCAAATACATGTATTAACAGTTGTATATATTGTCTAAGCAGGAATTAAAAGAGCAAAAGTATGAAAATCCTAATTATTACTAATACAAGCTCGTTGAAAAGATCAATTATACACTGATTTGAAGTAGTAACTAAAGATAAATGAAAAGGGTCCGGAGACCAAACAGTCGGGGTGGATAGGAGGGATGGTACTCCTCCATCCCCATGTCTCCTCCTTCATCTTCTTCATCTTTTTCATCTCCTCCAACCATTGGTCATCAATGAAAAATCTCTTGCCTCCCTACACCTAATCCTTCAT
The DNA here is from genome assembly GCA_033032865.1 of Dactylorhiza incarnata. NCBI lineage: Eukaryota > Viridiplantae > Streptophyta > Magnoliopsida > Asparagales > Orchidaceae > Dactylorhiza > Dactylorhiza incarnata. The sequence goes on along the minus strand of JAWHQI010000160.1, from coordinate 295,186 downwards.
GGGAAGCACAAGCAGTGATGATGAAGTGGAATAAGCGATGTGTTCCGTCACTGTCATATGCTTTCCCTGCCAAGATTGCTTCTCGAGATCACCTAAAAATGGGTCCATAAACTCATAGTCCCGCAGGGGGATACAAGAAATACCATTGTATCAGGAAGAAAATAGGAAGAATTAATTCAGCACTTTCAGGGTTGAAAGAAGAGAGTTCAGCAAATAAATCAAAAGAAGAACTAAAAGAATTAAAAAAAGCAAGAGTGACGAGAGAAGGTGGCTCCACATCATCGTCCTTCAAAATACAAATGAGGATGTTATCACAAATCAGATTCTCCCCGACAAGAGATTTTGTCGTGATAACATAAAGGGTGCTGGAAGAAACTTCCCCCATTACAGGAGCATCCTGATCATAGGTGGTGCAAGAGGGAGCTTCCACAAGTGAAGAGGAGGGTGCTTCTTCAATGGCGGATGCTTTTTTTGCGCCTCAACTGATAGAGCAGGGCAATCCTGCAACTGGGTGGTTTCCAGGATAGGCATGGTGGAAGCAAAAATTGTGAGAGGAGTGGCAGAGGATGGTTCAGAGGAGGAACCCAAAGTACTAAAATTGGGGAATTAAGGGGCTTCCACAAGTAAAGAGGGATATACCTATTCACCATTGGCTGCTTCTTCATGCATGGACGAAGAGATAGCGGAATGTGCTTTCACATGCAAATCCCACTCAAAGGAACAGAGTTTGGGGGATCTCACCTTTTCAGTTTGCTCCATTGCACAAGATGTACTAGATGGACGCACGCTGAAATAAATATGATTGAAGCCCAAACTCATGTTCAATCAAGCTGGTTTGTTCATTTGGCACACTGCAGCAATATTCCCTTGCCTCCCGCAATTAGTGCAAATTAGAGGGGGACAAATCCTCATCCGGGTCATACTGCGATTCCAACTCAATAAATACATCTAAAGATATAAGCTTACTGGAGTTCAAAGAAGGAATACAAATTATTTTGGGCTTAACACCCAGATCTACTGTGGTTGATTCACAATGAGGTGAGGGAGTAGGATGAGATGGGCTCACCACAGTGTCAATACAGTGATCGACGGGTTCGCTCGTCGAGGTTTCTACTAAGCACCCAAGGGGACTTGGGGGTCGAATAGTTACATCGTCGGCGACTGAAGGCGATGCACAAAAAGGAAAAGGTGGGAAGGTCATAAGCACAGGCTTCTCTTCCTCTTCCAATTGGGATTTCCAAATTTTGCAATCCTTCATCGCATGATCAGTGCCATTACAGAACAGACACTGCACAAACAAAGGCTTGGACATTGAAGGGGTCCAGACTTCATATTGTGGTTGTGCCCACTGTGGGGTTCCATTGGTGTATGCAGTATTATTCCCTTTCTCGCACACCTCACTCCCATGATAAATACTCCCACACCATTTGCATTTTTGTGGAGTATAATACATGATAAGGAGGGTGAACCACACACACTTCTATGAAGATCGGTGAGCAAAAATCTAAAATGAAAGCAAAACAGCTCCACGCATAAACAAGGAACAATTGATGATTGAAGAAAGTAAAAGAAATTATAAAATAAATTGAAACATAAAAGATCATGATATAAACATATGAAAAAAATTCAATCTCTTGACTTCGTCAAATGAAAAATCACACGTGTTGTGTTCCCCGGCAACGGCGCCAAAAACTTGACGTGCGTGGCCCCAGCACACCGCTATAGGCAGGAGCAAGACTGTGCAGTCCGAATGACAGTGAACTGGTCGTTGTCAAGTAATAAATAAAATGGGAATTGATCCCCGAGTATCGAATCACGTGTGGAACACGGCAGGGTGTATTAATTGTTTGAGGAGAGAGATGAGATTGAAGTCTCTTAAGTCAGAGTTTAACGGGGGTTTGGTTTCGGATTACAGCTAATGCGGGAAAAGCAAACTTAAAGCTATGTGGATCGCCTACACCGCTTCGCGCCTCCGCAGGTCGCAAACCTCTGGTTCGCTCATTGCACCTAGAAAATGTGTAAGTTAACCTTTCTCTCGACGCTTAACACAAGAACTCAAGTGGAAAATAACACATACAAGAGGTTAGGCCTCATAAGCAACTCAAAGAAACATGGCAAATATAAATCACAGAGATTTGCATATAAAAATAACCATGTCCACAACCATCATCATAAATAGAAGAACACAACCATCCTACTACCAAATTTGCGGAATAAGAAGAGAAAATACAAACAATGCTCGAGACTATTCCGTGGATGCGGAGGAAACTCCAGAGGAACACTCATTTGAAGCTCCGATCATCGGTTATCGTCCGGGGTCCTTGAAGTTGTCACCCTTCTAGCTCATCTTCTCAAGGAAAATGCACCGTCCACATCTCCACCTAAGGAGCCTAGCATGCGGAGAGGAAATGGGAGCTAGATCTTCAATTTGATGCTCTTGGATGATGGAGAGAGCTTAGGGGATGATCCCTAACCCTTGGAGCAGGAAAAATTGCCTCTTGGGTGGTTACTGGAAAAGTGTTTCAGAGGAAAAAATGTGGATCCCATCATTTCCATCAAATCATGTATTTATAGGCAGCATAAATGATGAACGTGCACGAGTAGACGCACAACCACTAGTCATGAACTAAGGAAAGTCTAGTACTCGTGCGCCAAGGAACCTGTACCCAAAGATGTTAGAAAAATAAGAGTGCACGAGTATGCGCATGACCACTAGTCGTGCGCTAAGGAATGCCTACTACTCGTGCGCGAATAAACATCCGTTGAGACGAGATGGTGGGAGGAAAAAATCATCGAGATGACTCAAGGAGATTTTTAAGACACGACCACTGGTCGTGCGCCAAGAAATCTGCTGATCGTGCGCAAAGGAGGGCCAGTACTCCTGCGGACCACTAGAATTTTTGACCAAATAGTGCGCACAACCACTGACATGCACAAAGAGTCCAGTGGTCGTGTGTGAAGAAAAATGCTCTACCAATGGCCAACAATGCGAAAAAGCGCTGAAACTCTCCGAAAATCCACAAAAGTCTGTACCTGCATGAAACACGGACAAACCCACCAGAATTCTCAACAATAGGCATATTCCATGTAATCAAAATGTATATAGATTCAAGATAAGGGCATGAATGCATGAAAAGAAAACACACATGCTCTATTTAGCCTAAAACTCGCTCAAAGACGCAAAGTAAGAATACGAATGATTTTCTACTAGAATCACAAAGATGAAGAGCGAAAACTCATGAAAACCCAGATAAAGCAAATCATGAAATATTATATAAAGTATGCTCATTAGTGTGTTCATTAGATAGGAAAAGAATTATTGTCACATGCCATTTCTTAGACCCTTCACTAGTTGCATGGTCAAGTAAAAAACAAAATTCAGTTGCCCTCTCAACCACCGAGGTCAAATATATCAAACTAGGAAGTTGTTGTGCACAAGCATTATGGATGGCTCAAACCTTAGAAGAATTCGGAGTTAATCTAACCAATATTGAACTAAAATATGACAACAAGAGCGTTATTGATCTAACAAACAACCTCGTTCATCACTCAAGATCCAAATACAGATATGAGACATTACTTCGTTTGGGATCACATAAAGAAAGAACATGTTCTTGTAAACTTTATAGGAATCAAATCCCAACTTGCGGATATCTTTACCAAGCCTCTACCCGATGCACAATTTGTTTTACTTAGACTAGAATTAGGGGTTTTGGAAATCTCAGCTAAAAACTTACAAAATTCATCTTTTGTGTGTGTTCTTGTTTGATTTATTTGTTCTAATACATAACCCTTGCTCTGAAACTACTTGTTGGATCTATATGCATTCTTAGAGAGCGGGGGGTTGTGAATAAGAGTTTAAAATTTCAAAAAACACACATTTTTCCTAAAAACACTACTTCTGTTACTGGCGCGCGGTGATAAGTTTTACCGCCAGCGGTAGTATAAATTACTGACTTTGCAATTTCTTTTGAAACTTCTGAATTTTTATTTATTTCCTATTATTTTTTAAATACTAAAAAGAAAAACTATAAAACAAACAAAAATTAAACAAAAATATGTGTAGGTCTGCTTAAAATACAATGTTAAATTCAAATTTCAAGTATCTTAAAACATTGTTTTGTGCTGGGAATTTGATACCCAAGATTCTTGATTTGAAGAAGAACATTTACATAATAATAAACTTATTGTGTTTGATGAAACCTTGATGATTCTTAAGGCAGACTCTACCAAAAAAGTTCAAAGAAAACTACAGAATTCATAAGGCTGTGAGAGTCAGAAATTAGTTCAAGTAAAAAATCGACGGGACGGTCTGTCGATTGAACTCAAAATATCGACAGAAAGATAAGTCGACAGAATCGATCGACGGGACAGAATATCTATTCTGATAATAAACTGGACAAAGTATCGACTGGATCAATGTCGATCGACGGGATGATCTCAACATCGACGGGACAGAGTTCAATTCATTCAGAACAATTATAAGTGCTTAAATAGCACGTGAAAGCATTAATTCTCCAACCTCCTTCATGCCAATCAAGGAGCATTTCAATGGTACATCTATGGAAGATCTTAATCAAATAAAATCGTTGAATAGTTGTTTATGGAAATGTATAATCAATTGTTATAATAGGAATATCAGACAGAGTTATCAATTCCATTCTGATCCATACTTACCATATGTAGAATATTCCTATTTAAGTCAAATTTGAAATATTCCCTTTTCTGATTAAATTTGAAGATTCAAATTCAGAGATAATTATATCTTCCCAAATACTTCTCTAATTCCTTTTCAATGAAGCACCATTATAAAAGGAGAAGATCTGGACCTGTTGAGACTAATGATCTGTAGCATACATAAGATTCGACAGAAAGAAATTTTTAGTCTCTCTACTATCAAGAGCAAAATCATTCTAAATTCTAAAGAGACCTGTTAGATTCGTATTCTGAAGAAAGAATTTGTTGAATATAAGAAGAGGGATTTATGCTGATGTTAATTCTCTTAATATAGATCTCTATTTACAAGTTTCATTTTATTATCTATCAAGGGAGAAGAAGTCTACAGCTAGACCTCTACTAAAGACTCAAGATCTAAATCTTATTTTCTACTAAGTCTATTATTGTAAACCACTGTAAATCTATAAACAGTGTGTAAGAGCATTGTGATCTAAGTGTAGGATTCCTGTGGAATCTGAGTGTAGGATTCTTGTGAGAATCTGAGGTAGGATCTTGGTGATCTGAATGTAAGATCTGAGTGATCTGAGTGTAGAATCTATTTGTAGAGATCTGAGTGTAAGTCTCATATTATAAAGACTGAGGCAGAGACTCTGTTTAAGTCCTGAGTTTTAGAGGAGATTGCCTAGGCTAGCACATTGCTAGAGAGGTGAAGGGGGAAAGTGGATTACCCAACTCTTGGGAAACCACTATAAATCCTTGTGTATTCTGTGATTGCTTGCTTTGTGTTCTTAATTTGAAAAAGTTATTATAAATCACCCATCACAATATTCAGCCCCCCTAGGTGTGATCCTTGTCATTCCTTAAGAATAACAATTGGCATCAGAGGGAGGTTCTATTCTAAATAGCTTTATAGCTAAGTAACTAAATCTACTAAGGATTGATTTATACTCACACTATGGCTGGAGAAAATTACATAGAACTCAGTTCCATGAAATTACCCATATGCAGAAAGGAGAACTTTGTCACATGGAAGGAAAGGGTGAAGCTTTACATGGAGGCATCTGATCCAAAGATTTTTATGACCATTGAAGATGGTCCATTCATTCCAATGAACACTTCATCCTCCAGCACTGAAGCTGCAGTTCCCAAGAAATATGTTGATATGAGTAAAGATGAGATAGTGCTTGTCATCATGGGCAAGAGGTCCAAAAATATTTTGGTAAGTACTATTGATGATTCTACATTCCAAAATCTAGTACATTGTAAAAACTCCAAAGAAATGTGGGACTCTCTTGTAGTCTACTTGGAAGGAACAACTGATGTAGGGGATGATAAGAAATCTCTTCTGAATCAAGAATATGAGGCATTCAGACAAGACAAGAGGGATTCATTTTCCCAGTGCTATGAATTTTTTTTTAGAATTGTGAATAGTCTGAGAACCTACGGAAGGGTGTTCTCTAATTATGAGCTTAATCACAAATTCCTGAGATCCCTTCATAAAGAATGGGACACTAAAATCTGTGTCATAAGAGAAGTAGGAAATATGAGCAATATGGAACCCCAAAACCTGTTTGGGAAACTTTTATCGTATAAGCTACAATTGAATACCAGGAAAGCTGAAGAAGATAACTGTAGACCAAATCACAAGGAAAAATTAGTAGCCCTCAAGGCTGATAGCTCTAAAAAGAATAAGGAATCTGAAGTTGAAGAATCTGAAACAAGCTCCACCAGCATAGGACTATCTGATGGGGAACTCACTCTATTCTCCAAGAACTTCTTGAAGATTCTCAGAAAAAGGAGGAAAGAAAAAGGAAAACACTCATCTTCCTCAAACTCAAGAAGAATCTACAATCCCCATAAAGAAAAAGGGGACAATGAAGATGAGCTGACAGGATGGGAAATTGTTCTTTATAAAGGAAAAGGAGTTGCAAAAGAATCGATCTTCACCACACCATCAAGCAAGAGCAAACACACCTGACTGTCTCTTTGAGGACATGGACTTTGGCACAAGCACACTAAGTCCCCCTCTAGGTGTACAACAAAAACCCATCCCCTCCAGCATAATTCCTGAAATATCTTCACCCTCCCTTTAAAATCAGATTCAAGTTCTACTTGAGATCCAGAGAAAGAACATTGAATCCTATGTTGACAAATCTGTTCAAACTCTGAGGCAAGAAATGAAACAGAATTACTCAGCTTTACAGAAGAATATAGAAAAGATGACTATGCAATCCTATCAATTTTTTGACAAAGCAACTGGAGCAATTGATTACACAGCCACATTGCTGAAGGATGCCAACAAAGGCATAGATGACATCATCAGAAATCGGTATACTACTAATGAAAACTTGAGGAATGCCTTTGCAGATTCTGAACATCACATCCAGGAAAATGGAAGAATTATACAGGAAAGAATCGATGTAGACACTTAGATGTTGGATACTCATCTTTTGGAAACTAAAAATCACATCACAGTTGGAATAAACTACCTACAAAAACAAATAACTGCCAGCACAACAGAAATCTACAATACCCTATCTGAAGAAGTCAAAAGGGGGGAGGAGAATCTGAGAAATTCAGGGGCAGATCAAGATGTCTGGATAGCAAATGAGGCAAGAGATACAATGAATCTACCAAGATTAAATTATGATATTCAATATGATGATGATGAAGAAAACTATTTCCAACTGAATAATATTATTCAAGCCCCCCAAGGATGGAAGCAGGTCCATCTCACAAAAGAAAGGCTCCCAGCAATGAAGATGACTATTGGCAGTACAGGCAAAGAAGGAGAGATGAAATCAAACAGATGCCTAGATATGAAGAGTGGAGTCCCATCACAAAAGAAATCATTCTCTCAACATGGAGAGATTTTGGAAGTAAAGGACTGAGGGAAAGATTCTATAACTCAGCTGAGTTGAAAAAGCATGAAGATCAAGAAAGTAAAAGGAGACTCCATTGGAAGAACAAGACTGAGGGACCAGTGCCTCCAAGATATATCACAAAGCCCAGGAATTACTTCTCAAGGAAGAAGAGGAAGGCCAATGGTGAAAGTGATTAAATTTGAAAAGTTAATATGTGATTATTTTTATTACTTTTTCTTAAGCCCATGAACTCTAGTATTTACTATATATTAGAATGTTCACTTTATCTCTAATTGCTTTATGTTTCATTTATAAAAGCTTATTATTATATGAGGTTCTGACTTCTTCAAATAGTGGGAGATTGTTTGGAATTTGATACCCAAGACTCCTGATTTGAAGAAGAACATTTACAAAATAATAAACTTATTATGTTTGATGAAACCTTGATGAAACTTAAGACAGACTCTACCTGAAAAGTTCATAGAAAACTACTGAATTCAGAAGGACGTGGAAGTCAGAAATTAGTTCAAGTAAAAATTGATGGGACGGTCTGTCGATTGAACTCAAAACATCGATGAAAAGATAAGTCGAAAGAATCGATCGACAGGACAGACTATTTATTCTGATAATCGACTGGACAAAGGATTGACTGGATCAATGTCGATCGACAGGATGATCTCAACATCGACGGGACAGACTTCAATTCATTCAGAACTATTCTAAGTGCTTGAATAACTCGTGACAGCATTAATTCTCCATCCTCCTTCACGCCAATCAAGGAGCATTTCAATGGTACATCTATGGAATATCTTAATAGAATAAATTCATTGAAGAATTGTGTATGGAATAGTATAATCAATTGGTATAACAGGAATATCAGACAGAGTTATCAATTCCATTCTGATCCATACTTACCATATGTGGAATATTCCTATTTAAGTCAAATTTGAAATATTCCCTTTTCTGATTAAATTTGAAGATTCAAATTCAGAGATAATTATATCTTCCCAAATACTTATCTAATTCTTTTTCAATGAAGCACCATTATAAAAGGAGAAGATCTGGACCTATTGAGACAAATGATCTGTAGCATACATAAGATTCGACAGAAAGAAATTTTAAGTCACTCTGCTATCAAGAGCAAGATCCTTCTTAAGTTCTCAAGAGTCCTGTTAGATCTATATTCTGAAGAAAGAATTTGTTGAATATAAGAAGAGGAATTTCTGTTGTTGTTAATTCCCTTGATATAGATCTCTATTTACAAGTTTCATTCTATTATCTATTAAGGGAGAAGAAGTCTACTGCTAGACCTCGATTGAAGTCTCAAGATCTAAATCTTATTTTCTACTGAGTCTATTATTGTAAACCGCTGTAAATCTATAAACAGCGTGTAAGATCATTATGATCTCAGTGTAGGATTCCTATGGAATCTGAGTGTTGGATTATTGTGAGAATCTGAGGTAGGATCTTGGTGATCTGAGTGTAATATCTGAGTGACCTGAGTGTAGGATCTATTTGTAGAGATCTGAGTGTAAGTCTGATATTATAAAGACTGAGGTAAGGACTCTGTTTGAGTTCTGAGTTTTGGAGGAGATTGGCTAGGCTAGCACATTGCTAGATAGGTGAAGGGGGAAAGTGTATTACCCAACTCTTGGGGAACAACTATAAATCCTTGTGTCTTCTATAATTGATTGCTTTGTGTTTTTAATTTGAAAAAGATATTATAAATCACCCATCACACTATTCGCCCCCCCCCCCCCCTCTAGGCGTGAGGTGTTATCCTTGTCATTCCTTGAGAATAACATTTTGTGTCATGCCATGAACATTATCTTGTAATGTGCAATGAAATTGATTATAGTAATTATGTGTAGGTTTGCTTAGCATGCCTCTAAGTATGAGTAATGTTTTATATTTGATAATGATTTACTTACTCAACTCTTTGATAATCTATATATGTTTTCAATCTTACTCTTACATGATTGTGTAGTGTAACAACTTAACATTATTGAGATGTGTGATTAAATTACCTACACCACATTATAAATCTCTTTCATGCACCCATATATAAAGAAGTGTGCTCAATCAAAAATTCTATGTTTGCAAAAACAAGTGAATTTGGAGACCTTTGTCACCAAACTAAAATTCAAATGAGTAAATGACAAAGATAACTCCACCAAGCACTACTCACCCTCCTGATAAGTCTTAATGAGCATTGTGAGGTTGAGCACCCTGGAGAGAAGTATAAAGTTTCTTGTGCAAACACTTCTATACACTACTTCTTCTTGTACATTGGATCACAAACAAATCAAAGTAAACATACTGAATGTGATCCCCCAAGCACTACTTTGCACCATGATAAGTCTTAATGAGCATTGTGTGTGCAGAGAACCTTAGTAGTTCTACTAATTTTTCTGTGCATTGATATCAAATATAAATTTTTGGGTGGCAGTAATTCTAAAAATGCATTTTCGATAATGTTGTGTTTATTCCATTATATATGTCATGTGTTTTGATTAAATCATTTGTATACTCTTATCAAAAATACTGTTTGTACACATCATTATCTCTTATAAGACATTTACTCATGAGAATTGGAGTCTAATGCATATCTACATTTCTTCTCTACAATCTTAAGTAGACGCACTAGATAGCATTACATGATCTCTACAATGTATAACTTTACTTGAATTATGAATTTAAAAAATTATATCTTTTTATCTTGTCTTGATAAAGTAAATCATGTTAACATTTCTTCTTAAACTTATTTTTTCCATGCCTCGTATGATCAATCTTGATTATTTACTCTCTAAACAAGTGCTATTATGTTTTGATAACAACTGATATTTGCTTGGCCTTAAATTGATAAGACATCTATTTTCTAGTAGACTAAAACTCTTACTCATTTAGTATGCTTCAAACTCCTACAAAGTTGTTTATTTACAAAATCTTTCAACATGCTTTCCACAAATTTTACAACTTGTAAGCTCGATCATGAGTACTTTTCTTACCCAACGAGTGGTCTATTGTTTACTAAACTAATGATACTTCACTCTTTCAAATTAACTTTCCTTTACTCATTCACCATGTGGTATCACTAAGTGATAAAACTTTGTTATGCTTATTCCCTTCTCTACAAAAATATTAAACCATAAATGATATATTTTCTCTCCACCCTCTTTTGATAATGCCAAAAGATGAGAATAACTTTGAAAGAAATTTACACTTAAGGAGAGTAAAATACATAGGATGTTTTGATGTAGGGGGAACACTCATTTAGGGGGAGCATCTATATATGGGGAGCATATGCATACTATCACGCTTATCCTTTACTATAAACACAACTCTTATATTTGAATGATTTCTTTATAAGAGGATTTGTTATTATCAAAAGGGGGAGTTTGTTGGAACATGCTTTCCACATCTTTTGGTTTGAGAATAACAAATCTCATTGTATTTGATCATACTTGCCATGCGTTTATAGTGTGCAGGAACTCCATCTTTCTAGACCCTATGAGTATGAAAAAGAAAGACGACGACTCTTTATCATTATGATACTTTATTGCTATCGCAGCGCATTAATGCTACCGCTGGTGGTAGCGTCTATATATTTGGAAATGTTGTTGAGATGGCAATATCATCGAGAATGGAATATCGATGTGACTCATAGCTAGTTCTATCTCGGCGCGCTAACACTATCGCTAGCGATAGCATCGACATACTTGGAAATAATGTCGATATGGAAATATCATCGCGAAAAGAATGTCGACGGAACTCAGATATAACATGTTCTACCGCGGCGCGTTAAGTCTAACGCTCGGTGGTAACTTATGGAAGACCTGCCATCATGGTATAGATTGAGGAGGAAAAAAGGTAGGAGATCTGAGTGCAAAGAAACATATATCGCTAATGTGGCGTGATGCACAAATCTTGAGCACGCTATAGGCGGGAGCAAGACTGCTGCACGAAACAACAGTGTACCGATCGTTCAAGTAATATAAAGTGGGCAAATGTTTCCCAAGTATCGATCTCAGAAGGAACACAGTAAGGTGGAGTTTACTTTTGAGGCAGGACTTGAGATTGATGTCCTTGCCAGCGAATGGGTTACGAAAAATGTGGGTGGCTTTGCGAAAAAAAATTAAAAGAACTAACTAACTATGTGGGTCGCCATCACCGCTTCGCAACAAAGTGGATTACGCATGTCGTTATGCACTGCTTCGCTCGGCGGATGGACGAGTAGGCATACGGAGTGGAAGAGTAGTCAAACAGAATGGAAGAGTTGGCTTGCGGAATGGGCGAGTAGGCTAGCAGAATGAAGTGGAGGGTGGAGCGGAGTTGGTGGCGCACCTCAAACACACATATAAACGAAATACTTTCATAAAAAGATGAAATATGAATTAACACACAAGTTTATAGTGCACATCGTCAAAATATAGAGAATCTAGCCACAAATATCAAATAAAGAGAAGAAAGAGCAAGAAAATCGACCACATCCGAAGCCTCATTGTGATTCACGGTAGCAATCATCGCGTTGTCAATCCACATCCTAGCTCGGTACGCAACTATGTCCGGGATAAAGTAGGGTTGTCACTTCCTCCGAATGGACCCATCTTCTTCTTCTCATGACCCGATCTACTCTGGTGTGAAGCTCTCCTTGCTTGATGATGAGCTTAGGGCTAGAATCCCCTCATTGGAAGCTCTTGGATGATGGAGGTGGCCTAGGGAAAAGCCCTCATGGAAGGTGGAAGAAAAATAGAGTTGGAGTGCCTCCTGCAGTGGAAATGGTGGAAGAAGATGATGGATCCCCAATTAGGTCATAACCTGCGGCTTTTATAGAAAAATAGTCAGAAATTGGTCACTCACGGTCGAACGCACGACCGTGCGATATTAATTGTATAGGAAGCCCAGGAAGATGAAGCAGAGCGCATGTGCAATTTTACTCACGCACGGTCGAAATCTGGCAAACCAAGATAGCACGGGCAAATCAAGATAGCTTGAAATCTGGCAAACAACAGGAGATCGTGCGTTTCATTATAAATATTTTTTTCACATTTTTTTCTTTTTCTTTTCATTCATTTATCATTTTCTCATTTCATTCATTTTTTTCAACTATTTTCAGCACATTTATTCATTGGAGCACATCCATATATCCACAATTAATTCACCACATCAACACTCCCAAAATTAAAATAAGAAAACAATTAAAGCTCTAATTTGGGTGCGCGACTAGGATAGGCTTTTTAGCTTTTGTGAGATATCGGTGGAGTTGAATCAAGAGGATGGGATGGGCACAATGGGGCTAGAAAAGATAGAATGATAGGAACGGTACAAAAGATTAACCTGGCCAAAATGATGGCCTACATCAAGCTCACGCACTGAACTAACTTGTACCAATGCTTCAAGAGTCTCTTGGGGCAAGTTCTTAGCCACCGAGAAAGATAATTGTTGGGAATCTTGCCCCCATGATTCCTGATTTGAAGAAGTCACCAAGTCAAGAAAACTTCACTTTGTGTTTGATCGCTTCTCTAGCTTATAAATCTCAGGAAGATAGAAAAACAAGATTTGTCGAACGCAGAAGGGAGTTCGTCGAACGGAGAAGGAAGATCAACGACCGCTGAGAATTGGTGTGTTTGTCGAACGCAGAAGGCAAGATCGTCGAACTCAGAAGGAAGATCGACGACCGCTGAGAATTGGCGTGTTCGTCGAACGCAGAAGGCAAGATCGTCGAACTCAGAAGGAAGATCGACGACCACTGAGAATTGGGGTGTTCGTCGAACGCAGAAGCAAGATCGTCAAACGCAGAAGCAAGATCGTCGAACTCAGAAGGAAGATCGTCGACCGCTGAGACTCAGCAATATCGTCGAACGCAGAGAAGATGCAGTATCGTTGACTTCACCAAAGTGGCCTTGTCGTCGAGAAAGAACAAACATCGTCATAAAGAAGGTATGTCGTCGAGAGAACAACATGATTACGACGACAGACAGCAAGACAGAAGATCTCAACGACACAGTCAAAGATAGCATATCGTCGTATATGCAGAATCATAGTATGTCTCGTATCGTCGAGATAACTGCTTCAGAAGCAGAAGCAAGAAGAGTTGAAGATCTTCCAAGGTCAAAGGGATCGACAAAGTTCTGTCGTCGAAATATTTTCCATCTCCCCGTAACAATGGAAATATCGTCGAGACTGATTCAAATGTTGCGGACGCGCTGTCAGTATTTAATGCCGCCGCCTGATTGTCTAATCAGCATGTGCTCTTAAGGAAAGGAGCGTCTGACACTTAAGGCACTTTTTCAGAAGACCGTTGGGGACCTCGCAGTCTTATAAAAGAGATAAGAAGTTTCCCTAACACGGTATCAATCGATCAGGAAGAAAGAACTTGCACATATAGCGAATCGAACAGTACAAGCGGCGCAAGAAAGAAAGAAAAAGAAGAAGAAGCAGTCATCTTCATCGACTGTAAAGTTGCCGATCTTCATCAGGCTAAGAAGAGATTGAAGAAGAACTGCGCTGTCAAAGATCTGAATCAGAAAATCTTCTTCAATCGTAAGAAGCCAATCCTCATCAGGCTAAAGTTGTCATATCTTCATCCGGCAGAAGTAACAGTCTTATTACTGTAATCTCTTGTAAAGGCTTGCGGGCCTATTTGTCTAGCTTGAGGGCTGGAGAGCTGTGAGGCTTGAGGGCCAGGGCAGTGGACTTGCGGGTCCGACACCATCTAGCTTGCGGGCTGGAGAGCTGTGAGGCTTGAGGGCCAGGGCAGTGCACTTGCGGGTGCGATTTGTCGAGCTTGCAGGCTCGGGGGAAGTAGGGGCTTGCGGGCCTAGGCTGTTGGGACTTGCGGGTCCGTATTGTAGGGCTTGAGGGCCGAGTGTCGAGCTTGCGGGCTCGGGGGTCGTAGGGTCTTGCGGGCCTAGGCTGTTGGGACTTGTGGGTCCGTGTTGTAAGGCTTGAGGTCCTGAAGCTTTTTGGCGGAGTTTTGCTGAGCCTAGCACACTGCTAGGTAGGCGTAGAGGGAAAGAGGACTACTCAAGACACCCTGTCTTGAGGAACCTCTATAGATCTTGTGTCGTCTGTTGTGCTTTTTGTGTGTGACATTTTACTACTATGCTTAAATACTCATATCTCACACTAACTTATTAAAAAGAACCAAGATCACCTAACACCCCCCCCCCTCTAGGTGAACGTTCCATAACTAACAAGTGGTATCAGAGCCAGGTTGATCAAAGGAAGACTTAACCGTCTGATCTAGATCGAGGAACGATTCACCATGGCCGGTGGAGATCAAAATCGGGAGATGAGATCTATGAAACTTCCGATCTGCACCAAGGAGAACTTTCCTATCTGGAAGGAAAGAGTTAGGCTGTTCATGGAAGCGGCTGATCCAAGAATATATTTGACAGTCCAACAGGGTCCTTTTATCCCCACAACCCCTTCCACCATTGATCCGACGTGGAAGGTGATAAAGATATATGAAGACATGACCCAGGACGAGCTAGCCTTGGCAGGCCTGGATAAGAGGGCACAGAATGTTATTGTAAGTGTTGTAGATGATTCAACCCTCCAGAACCTAATTCACTACAAAACGGCCAAGGAGATGTGGGACTCCCTGATCGTATATATGGAGGGTACAGAAGTGGTAAGGGATGATAGAAAATCCCTCCTCAACCAAGAGTATGAGGCCTTCAAGCAGGGCAAGAGTGAAACAATCTCCAACTGCCATGAGAGATTTTTCAAGATTGTGAATGGTCTGAGAAACTACGAAAGAGAGTTCACCAACTCTGATATAAACGACAAATTTCTCAGATCACTTACAAAAGAATGGGACATCAAGATTTGTGCCATCAGAGAGATGGGTCAGTTGGGCGTCATGGAGCCCAAAAATCTGTATGGAAACCTGTTGTCTCGTGAACTTCAGCTCAACACCAGAAAGGCTAAAGAAGAAAGCTCAAGAGTGAGCACAAAAGAGAGATCTATGGCTCTAAAGGCTGAGAGCACCAGAAGATCAAAGAGCAAGAGCTCTGCATTTTAGAATAGATCTGAGAGCAGTGAGGAATCAGAAGCCAGCTCCTCTGATTTTGATGACACTGATAGAGAGGTGGCACTCCTCTCAAAACAGTTCAGAAAGTTGCTACACAGAAGAAGGAGAGATAACAACAGAAGTTCCTCCTCAAGCTCCAGAAGATCTGACTATCGTGAAAAAGCCAAAGCTCCCAGGGAGGACAGGTACAGATCCAACTCTAGTAAACATGATTTAAATAATACTGTTTGCTATTCCTGCAGCAAAATAGGTCACATGGCTGCGGACTGTCCCTCTAAGAAGAAGGAGTCAAGGAACCATGAAGAAAGAAGAAGCTCGAGGAGCAAGAGGAACTCTGAAAAAGGGTCCGTGGCCAAGAAGACGAGAATGTTGAGTGACTCTGACTCAAGCTCCTCTGGGACTGAGGACAAGGCACTTATTAGATTGATGGCCATCAATGAAGGTAACCAGGATAATAACTCTCCTGGAAAGGTAAATCACAGAACCTCCCTGTCTGCCTCTGATTCTGAATCAGTGGCAGATTCTTTGCATGATGATGAGGATGTGTCTGCTGCCAACAGCACAGCCTTAAGATCTCAGTATGAAGTTGAATCTGAACTGATAAGGCAATACAAAGCCTTGTGGAAAGCCTTCAAGGGCTGTAAGAAACTTCTCAAAGTCCAGACCAAGGAGTTAGATTCCTTGAAGTCTGTTCAATCTGAGCTCCAGGAGACAGCTGAGAAGCTGGCTGCTATGAGCAAAGAAGTAAACAAAGTCAAGGATGCCTTGAAAATGCTGAGTTAGGGTAGAAGAACAAGGTCATTAAGGACCTTGAGGAAATGCTGTTGGCTGAGAAGAAACTGACATCCAGCTTCTCAATGCCCAAAACTATCCTGCCTATCATTGACACCTTCTCTGGACAGTTCAGAGCTGGTATTGGTTTTAATCAGGTGACAGTTAAGGGCAAAGATTCTGAGCTAGACCTTCCTACAAGAAGGTGCTGGTGTCAAGTCCTTCAGCCCACAGACCTGCAGCAACAACAATCAAGAGTAAGAGAAAGGCTGTTCCTACAAAGCTTGTTCCCAAGAAGGTGAATCAAAATGTGGTGAGACAGATTCCACCCCAATCTCACACATATGAGGTTCACCCAAGATCTATTAGACAAGAAGGATTCTCCTCTGCTCATCAGCACTGCCACCCCACCCAAATGGTGAAGCAGAAGAGAAGATACAATAGACATGAATGCTGGTGTTGTGGGAAAGTAGGCCACTTTGCTTTGGACTATTGGTTCAACCTAACAGGGCCCAATGCAAAGAGAGTGCAGAACCCCTCGTGGTTTAGTGTTCCCTTATATCAACCTAACAGAAACCAAGGACCCAATCCATTTTGGGTACCTAAGGGGAAGTAATTTGTCTCGCAGGTAGGTTCAAATACCAACCAACCTCCAATTTGGTATTTGGACAGTGGCTACTCCAGGCACATGACAGGAGTCAGAAAGTACTTGAAGGAATTCACCCCTGTGGAGACTGGACCAACAGTGATTTTTGGAGGTTCAGAAAAGGGAGTGACCAGGGGCTATGGCAGCATCTCAAATGGGTTAGTCACCATCACAAGGGTGGCTTATGTGGAGGGATTGAAACACAATCTCATAAGCATAAGTCAACTCTGTGACTTAGGATTTGTTATTACCTTCCACAAAGACAAGTGTCTAATTAAGAAATCCTTAAATTCTGAGGCTATCTTAACAGGCACTAGGAGTGGGAATATTTATTGTTTAAATTTTCTCATCACAAATTCTTCCATGCCCATATGTCTTGTGGCCGATGGTAAAGAGGCTCTCTGTGTTCAATGGCACAAGAGACTTGCACACATCAACTATAAGACAATAGGCAAGCTATTCTCACAAAACCTAGTCAGAAATGAACCTGATATTAAGTGCATCAAAGATGGTCCATGTCAAGCCTGCCAACTTGGAAAGCAGACTAGGACCAGCTTTAAAAGCATATCTAACAAAGAGTCCACTAGGTGCTTATTTCTTCTGAACCTGGATTTATTTGGTACTATGTCAGTTCATAGCTTAGGAGGGAAGACCTATACCCTTGTAGTTATTGATGATTATTCAAGGCTCTTTTGGGTACTCTTCCTCAAAAAGAAATCAGATACCCTAGACATCTTGAAAAATTTTGTTAGGCAGATCCAGAATGAGATGGACTGTACTGTGGTCAAACTCAGAAGTGACTACGGGACAGAATTTCAATCTGGGGCCATCACAGAATTCTGCCAAGAAATAGGTATCTCCCAAGAATTCTCCTCACCCAGAACTCCCCAACAGAATGGGGTTGCTGAAAGGAAGAACAGAACCTTGATAGAGGCCAGTAGGACAATGCTAAGTGACTCCTCTCTACCAGAATACTTCTGGGCAGAGGCTGTCAATACAGCTTGTCATGTGATAAACAGGGCTTCCATCATCAAAACCCACAAGAAAACCCCTTATGAGTTAATGAAGGGCAGAAAACAAACCTTAACCTACTTTAGGATCTTTGGAAGCAAATGTTATGTCCTTAATAATGGGAAATCCAAGCTAACTAAGTTTGCTGAGAAAAGCAGTGAGGGTATTTTTGTTGGCTACAACTCTCATAGCAAGGCCTATAGAGTGTACAACATCAATAACCAAGCAGTGGAAGATTTTGTTCATGTGGTATTTGATGAGACTAGCCTTATACACAAGGGCTGGTCTAGTTCTCTAGTGAATGCAGGTACAGTGGAGAGAATAGGGAAGCTATCTATTAAAGACAATACTGATACTTCACTCAGAAATGAGAATCAGTCAGTGACAGTTGAAATCAAAGAAGAATCTGCAGAAAGCTCAGAAACGGCTGAAGAAGTGCAACCTGGAGAAGTTGGTGATGCAGAAGTACCCAGAATTCTCCCATCTACCTTGAAACAAGTAAGAGACCATCCCCAAGAGCAGATAATAGGAAATGTCACCCAAGGTGTGCTAACAAGGAGCAGAGCTGCGAATGAAGCATTGTACCTGAGTTTTCTCTCTCAAATTGAACCCAAGAAATTTGAGGAAGCAAATCAGGATCCATTTTGGATTGCTGCAATGCAGAAGGAACTGAACCAGTGTAAGAGATGCAAGGTTTGGGAACTAGTTCCAAGACCCCAAGGACAGAATATCATAGGAACTAAATGGGTCTACAGAAATAAGTTGGATGAAAATGGAATCATCATCAAGAATAAAGCAAGACTGGTGGCAAAAGGCTACATACAAGAGGAAGGGGTAGATTTTGATCAGACGTTTGCTCCAGTAGCCAGACTGGAAGCAATAAGACTGTTTCTAGCCTATGCGGCGTACCAAGGTTTCAAAGTATACCAGATGGATGTGAAGTCAGCCTTCCTAAATGGTGACCTCAAAGAGGAGGTATATGTTGAGCAGCCCTCAGGTTTTGCAGATCCTACTCATCCTGATTATGTTTATTTTCTTAGAAAAGAACTTTATGGCTTAAAACAGGCACGCAGAGCCTGGTATGAAACTCTGTCAAGCTTTCTAATTGAGAATAAGTTCTCAAGGGGAAGGATTGATAAGACATTGTTCCTAAGGGAAGTGAAGGGCAAGATCTTGCTAGTGCAGATCTATGTGGATGACATCATCTTTGGCTCTACATATAACAATCTCTGCAAAAAGTTTGCCACCTTGATGCAAGGAAAGTTTGAGATGAGCAGTATTGGGGAGCTCAAATACTTCTTAGGTCTCCAAGTGAAACAATCTGAAGATGGTATATTCATCTCCCAGACCAAGTTCACTAGGGAGCTAGTCAAGAAATTTGGATTGGAGAGTGCTTCTTCAATGAAGACTCCAATGGGAACCAATGTGTCTCTGGACAAGGATGAGAAGGGCATACCCTTTGATGAAACCAAGTACAGATGCATGATTGGATCCTTGCTCTATCTAACTGCAAGTAGGCCTGACATAATGTTTGCTACATGTGTCTGTGCTAGATATCAGGTGAACCCTAAGGAATCTCATCATGTCTCTGTCAAGAGAATCTTAAGATACCTAAAGGGTACATCAAATCTTGTCCTATGGTACCCTAGGAACAATGGTTGTGAACTAACTGGATATTCAGATGCAGATTATGCAGGGTGCAAGGAAGACAGGAAAAGTACATCAGGGACATGTCAATTCCTTGGTGGAAGACTGATCTCTTGGAGCAGTAAGAAGCAGACAAGTGTGGCAATCTCAACAGCAGAATCAGAATATATCTCGGCTTGAAGCTGTTGTGCCCAACTGCTATGGATCAAACATCAACTGGAAGATTACAAACTAAAGATGACCAAAACACCCCTATTTTGTGACTCTTCAAGCGCAATCCCAATTGCTAAGAATCATGTCTCTCATAGCAGGACTAAGTATATTGAGATCAGGTATCACTTCATCAGGGAGCATGTGGAAAATGAAGATATCGCCCTTGAGTTTGTCCCAACAGACAAACAAGTGGCTGATATATTTACAAAGCCCCTAGATGAAGCTAAGTTCAACTTCTTCAAATTCCAACTGGGAATGTTGAACTTAGAATAATTCTCTACTTATTTTTCACTAATCCCTTTCTAGATGATTGGTTGGACAACCTTTCAGGATTTGGATAAACTATAACCGAGAAAGGGGGAGCCTTGAACTATTATCTCCTAAAAGAAGTGCTCTAGAAAAGAAGTCAGAAAGGGGGAGAAAGGGAATCAAATGTTCAAGACAAGATGCTCAAGAAGCCGACCTCAAAGATAGGGGGAGCAAAGAAGTAGGGGGAGCCATAAAAGAAGAGACATCGAATTTAGGGGGAGCTACAAGCTTGATGATGTACTCAGAAAGTTCAGCAAAGATAAGTACAATCTTACATGCTCAAAGTTAAGATTATAATATTTATTGTCTAGTGAAAGTAGTCTTGAATTGAGATTCTGACTTCTTCAAATAGGGGGAGATTGTTGGGAATCTTGCCCCCATGATTCCTGATTTGAAGAAGTCACCAAGTCAAGAAAACTTCACTTTGTATTTGATCTCTTCTCTAGCTTATAAATCTCAGGAAGATAGAAAAACAAGATTCATCGAACGAAGAAGGAAGTTTATCAAACGGAGAAGGAAGATCGACGACCGCTGAGAATTGGCGTGTTCATCGAACGCAGAAGGAAAGATCGTCGAACTCAGAAGGAAGATCGACGACCGCTGAGAATTGGCGTGTTCGTCGAACGCAGAAGGCAAGATCGTCGAACTCAGAAGGAAGATCGACGACCGCTGAAAATTGGGGTGTTCGTCGAACGCAGAAGCAAGATCGTCGAATGCAGAAGCAAGATCGTCGAACTCAGAAGGAAGATCGTTAACCGCTGAGACTCAGCAAGATCGTCGAACGCAGTATCGTCGACTTCACCAAAGTGGCCTTGTCGTCGAGGAAGAACAAACATCATCGTAAAGAAGGCATGTCGTCGAGAGAACAACATGATTACGACAACAGACAGCAAGACAGAAGATCTCAATGACACAGTCAAAGATAGCATATCATCGTATATGCAGAATAGCCAGTATGTCTCGTATCGTCGAGATACCTGCTTCAGAAGCAGAAGCAAGAAGAGTTGAAGATCTTCCAAGGTCAAAGGGATCGACAAAGTTCTGTCATCGAGATAGTTTCCATGTCACCGTAACAATGGAAATATCGTCGAGACAGATTCAAATGTTGCGGACGCGCTGTCAGCATTTAATGCTGCCGCCTGATTGTCTAATCAGCGCGTGCTCTTAAGGAAAGGAGCGTTTGACACTTAAGGCTCTTTTCAGAAGACCGTTGGGGACCTCGCAGTCTTATAAAAGAGATAATAGGTTGCCTTAACACGGTATCAATCGATCAGGAAGAAAGAACTTGTGCATATAGCGAATCGAACAGTACAAGCGGCGCAAGAAAGAAAGAAAAAGAAGAAGCAGTCATCTTCATCGACTGTAAAGTTGTCGATCCTCATCAGGCTAAGAAGAGATTGAAGAAGAACTGCGCTGTCAAAGATCTGAATCAGAAAATCTTCTTCAATCGTAAGAAGCCAATCCTCATCAGGCTAAAGTTGTCAATCTTCATCCGGCAGAAGTAACAGACTTATTACTGTAATCTCTTGTAAAGGCTTGCGGGCCCATTTGTCTAGCTTGAGCGCTGGAGAGCTGTGAGGCTTGAGGGCCAGGGCAGTGGACTTGTGGGTCCGACACTGTCTAGTTTGCGGGCTGGAGAGCTGTGAGGCTTGAGGGCCAGGGCAGTGCACTTGCGGGTGCGATTTGTCGAGCTTGCGGGCTCGAGGGCACTAGGGGCTTGCGGGCCTAGGCTGTTGGGACTTGCGGGTCCGTATTGTAGGGCTTGAGGGCCTGAGTGTCGAGCTTGCGGGCTCGGGGGCAGTAGGGGCTTGCGGGCCTAGGCTGTTGGGACTTGCGGGTCCATGTTGTAAGGTTTGAGGGCCTGAAGCTTTTTGGCAGAGTTTTGCTGAGCCTAGCACACTGCTAGGTAGGCATAGAGGGAAAGAGGACTACTCAAGACACTCTGTCTTGAGGAACCTCTATAGATCTTGTGTCGTCTGTTGTGCTTTTTGTGTGTGACACATTTTACTGCTGTGCTTAAATACTCATATCTCATACTAACTTATTAAAAAGAACCAAGATCACCTAACCCCCCCCCCCCCCCCCCCCCCCCCCCCTCTAGGTGAACGTTCCATAACTAACAATAATCCTTCCTACTGACTTAAGCAAAATGAGCCTAACAGACAACTACACACATTCCTATGATACCGTCGGATTTACACAAGATTCACCACATTTGAGCAGAATAAACAATTTTTACGCACATAGAAAAAATACAACACTATAAGCATAAAGAAAAATTTATTCTACACGAATCTCTATGAGAGACGCGAGTACTTGACCAGAGCATTACGAGAGTCAACATTTTACTCTGTCTCATAATCCTAAGCCAGC
This sequence comes from Dactylorhiza incarnata, assembly GCA_033032865.1. Taxonomy (NCBI): domain Eukaryota; kingdom Viridiplantae; phylum Streptophyta; class Magnoliopsida; order Asparagales; family Orchidaceae; genus Dactylorhiza; species Dactylorhiza incarnata. The sequence goes on along the minus strand of JAWHQI010000160.1, from coordinate 272,637 downwards.
ACAATGATTTTTCTAATCACACCCAAGAAACGAGTTAGACTCGGTGCGCTCTAATAGCTAAGTGCGCACACAAGTGGGTGTTGTGGTGTGCGATGAAAATGAACAAATATTAAAAATAAGAGAAATAAAATTTACTTCTAGTATGCACTGCAGAGTGAATGTGCAAAGTGGGTGACTAAAGTCCACTCTCCCCAGACTTAAATCTAAGCATCACAGAATGTAATACTAAAACTTATAATATGAGTTAAGATAAGAGAGTGCCCTATACTCAGAAATGAGCATACCAGAAGATTGGCATTTTTAAAATGAGGATCAGCTCCAAATCTGCCACCGGAAGTCGCCACACCTACAAAATATACCCTCCAACAAAACAAAAATAATAACTACCAAAGGACAATACAAATAGAAGAACGGAAATTGGGTCATCTCCCATAAAACCTTTTGTTTATCGTCCTTAAGGTGGACCAAATACCTGTATTAGCATTTAAAAAAACATAGAGTTTTTGCCATTATCTATTAGATTACTACAAGAGAACACACAAAACTAGTTCAGCTAGAAAGATGAAATAACATAAACTAAAACAGCAACACCAAAAGCCCCGAGACCTCATCACGAATCAGCTATACGCTGATTTGTGGTGGTTCTCCCCAACCACACGAGATGGGCAGGTGGTGAAGGCTTTAAGGCTCAAAGGAGGTGTCTCTCCCTTTCCCCTAACATCTTCCTTCTCATGCTAGAGGGAGGCAAAGCGTGCAGCACGTAATATTATTTTCTGTCTCAATTTCTCTACAGTAGGAGAGCGTCATCAAGCAACATGTACTCGATCAAAATTAGTGTATAGCAGTCTAGTGGCAGCCAGGGGCTTCATTTCGTCACCCACTACGGGTGATAGATCTGCTCAATAAACCTCTTGAAATTATCTACATTTCACTTCAGATTTACCAAAATTGTGTAAAGAGTTCTCGGCCATGCTGGTCGCGGTAACTTCTAACTTCGAGGCCTCGCCACCTTCGTTCTCTGCATCCTCTTCATCCTGCATGCCTTTCTTTACTATCTCAGCACCTTCCTCCTCTGACCCAGCATTTGCTTTATTTCCTTGTTTCTCCACAACTGCATTCAACTTACGATTATCGGATCTGCATTCTATCTTACTAACAAATTCATCAGAAATAATAGGTGAAAAATTGAGTTCATTGATTATTATAGCTGAAAGAGTGTGGTGTGTCACTTTGGGTGGCAAAGTGACACAACCATTGGCGATGTGAAGAGTCGCGCCACTCTCCTTTAAGAACGGGACACCCAAAATAGGCAGGGAATTGTCTTCCATGGGGCCCAGAACTTGAAAGTTTGTGACAACCGAAGTTCCAAAACCTGAATCTGTCAATGAATGATCTATAAGATAGAGTGGAAATGAAAATCATCAAAATAGGAACCAATCATTTAACACATATTGTAACCCACTCTATCAACAATCACTTCTAAAGAAAGACAATCACTCTTATAAATTTTCAAAGAATCCATATAATAAAATTCATTATGATTATCAACATCAATGTATTTTGAAAAATAATTTGAATAAACATAAATCACCAATGAATTATTTTTCAAACAACTATCATCATATATGTACAACCCCGGTGTCCGCCAGGGGCTGAATAGTGGTGAAGGGACCATCAGGCAAAAGGAGTAAGAAGGCTAGGGAATCAGAGTACAGGGCGAGCCGGGCATTTGTCGGTCGCTCGCGGGAGGGCGAGCAGGCCAGGAGCCTTGTCGGTCACTCGCAGGGAGGCGAGCGAACCGAGCCATGCGGCTCGCGAGAGAGTCTCCAGTGGCGGCTCGCCTAGGAAGGTTCTATGATCAATTTTAACTAAAAACCCCTGGTGGTCTACAATTAGCCCCTCCAAACAGCGAAGTTTGGCTGTTGGCAGACCATTTTGGGCTGTGTATAGTGAAAAAGTAAGGCGGAATCCCGCTATTAGCAGACCGGACTTAAAAAACTATAAATAGACCTTGAAGGGCACCTTGGGAGAGGCATTCCAATCTCAGCATTCTGAGCTTCTTCCTCCATAGGTTATCTTGGCTTAGCTCTCAGGCTCTCCAAGGTGCCCAATCTCAGCTTTGGCTTGGCAGGGGAAGCGCTCAAAGATCTTCAGGTGCGTGGTGGGACTTCCTCGCTGTGACCAAAGGTCTGTGTTTAGTTCTGATTCTCTGGTCAGTTCCTTCCATGGAATCAGTAAGTGCCAGCTGCCCCTCAACTCGTTGAGGGCCCGAGCTCGACAAAGAAGCCAAGTCCTGGTTTCAACATTTTTGGTGTGGTGAGCGTGGAGTGCAGCTAGTTCAAGAAAGCTCTAAGGAAGATATGGCAGGAGACAACGAGAGAGAGGAGGATTGGCGGCTCGCCGCAGCCCGGCGCGCCAGCAACGGTGGAAATGCTGGCCTACCTCAAGAGGGATCTACTCGGGGCCTTCCAGTGTACCCTTTCCACGGCCCTTGGGGGTCTCGCAACCCATGCACCCTAAGTGGCCCCTCCATCTGGAGTAGGCGAGCATGCCCTGGGGCAAAGGCCAGGAAAGGAGGCAATGTCCCAGGTGCCGGAGCGAGATCTAGCGGGGTGGGAGCTCTTCCCCAGCCCGGCGAGTGCGGGTGGGGTCCAGGCGAGCACCGTCCAGGAGGATGGATCCCGGTCAGTGGGATCCTAGTGAGTGGCCCCTTAGCGAGCGCGAGGCAGGGAGTCGGTTCTCCCGGGGAGCTCGCGGGGCGAGTGGAGCAGGTCAGGAGTGCGAAGGGGGGAGTCCCTTCTGCGAGTTGGTGCTCTCGGCACCACTCCCTGAGGGGTTCAGCGAGCTGTTCATGACTCACTATACTGGCAAGGATGACCCCACTCAACACCTGCAATGGTTCGAAGACATGGTCTCTATCAGACCTATGTCGGATGCTTTTAAGTGCCGACTCTTCGCCACCACCCAAAAGGAGAAAGCAAGGGACTGGTTCTACCAGTTGCCCTCCGGGTCGTTATATGCTTTTGAGGATTTGCGTCGCGGCTTCCTGCTGCGCTTCTCAACCTCGAAGAGGAGGAAGAAGGACCTCGAGGCCCTCTTCAGCATCAAGCAGAGGCAGGGGAGTCACTAGCTCATTATGTGGATCTGTTCCAGGAGGAGGTCCTCCTCATCCAGGAGGTGCCAGGGTACACTCTCCAGCTCACCTTCATAGTGGGGCTGGGGGAGGGGTTCTTCAAGATGGACCTCAAGAGGAGGGCTCCTTTGTCTTTTGAGGAGCTGATGGAGAGAGCAGCGGAGGAGATAGAGGGGGAGGCAGCAAACCCCGAGTTCACGAAAAGGTTGGCACGGCTGAGCGAGCCGGAGGTCAAGCATCCAGAGCCAAGGAGAAGAGAGGAGGCAAGAGCCCTAGAGGTGGGGTGGAGGCAGCAGGAAGGAGGGAGGCAGGGCCCAGGGAGGGGTTTCCACCAGGGAGGAGGCAACTTCCAAGGTGGCCAAGGAAGACCCCATCAGCAAGGGTGGAGGCAGGGCCCGAGGCCACCTCACCCCCACCCACCTCAGCAGGCGATGGCGGTCGATCGAGGGAGACCAGGCAGTGGAAGAGGAGCCGGAGCCGGAGGAGCCGCTTCTAGGAGGAGTAATAGGGTGGGAGAGGTCGAGAGGAGGGGGCGGCGTTGCCCTATTGTGACTTCCATGGGGAGGAAGGTCACGCAACGGCCACCTGCCTGAAGTTATTGGAAATGAAGGAAGCCAGAGCGCCGAAGCCGCGGGAAGAGCGAGCGGTGAGGATTGAGGAGGTCCTGTCTCAGGACAAGGAGGATGAGAGGTGTGAAGACCGGGTTGATGTGGGGACCCGAGGGGGGATCGGGGCGATCCATGCGGGGGTAGGGATTGAGGTGACCCGGAAGGCAAGCCTCCATACCATCTACCATCGTATCATGGCTTCAACGTCCCTAACCCTGCCCCAATGGAGAAGGTTTCGTTCACTCAAAAGGACATGACGGGTCACGAAGACCCTTTCTATGATGCGCTGGTCATTTAGACAGTGGTCGAGAACTTCACCGTCTCTCGGATCCTTGTGGATAATGGGAGCTCCGTCAACGACATCTTTAAGATGGTGTTTGATGACATGAAGGTGGAGAGCAGGAGGTGTTGGCCTCGGACGGCCCACTGTTTGGGTTCTCCAGTGAGAGGAAGGATGTGGAAGGGGGAGTGGGACTCCTTGTGGTCTTGCGAGGGGGGCGCAGTCCAGGAATTGTCATTTTGTCATAGTGGATGCCCCAGCAGCTACAGTATCATCTTCGGATGGCCACTTATCAGTGTGTTCCACTGTGTCCCCTCCACCTTCCACCAATGCCTCAAGTTCAGGGCAGGAGGAGTTCAAGTCCGGATTAGGGGAGACCCGAAGGTAGCCCGACAGTGCTATGTGACTGCCGTGAACACCATCTCTTGGATGTCTGAGGCGGAAGAGTAGGATCGGGACATGGGGGAGCCGGCAGGGCTTGAAGAGGAGAAGGAGAGGGAAGAGGAGGAAGGGGTGGAAGAATTAATGGAGGTTCGGGGAGAGAGGAAGGAGGAGGAGGCGGCCGAAGCGCTGGCCCAAGGCGAGGAGAAAGAAGGTGTTTGGGGGGAGCAGTCCCGGTTGGAGGCCGTGGATGAAGTCATGGAGCTCGAGGTCACCACCCGAGCGGGGGTGGTGGAAAAGGTCAAGATCAGCGGAGAGCTCAGCCCAGAGGAGCAAAAGCAAATCCTGGCCTATGTGCAGAAGAACGTGGATGTCTTCGCCTGGAGCACGACCGAGATGCCCGAGATCGATGCTGATGTGGCTTGCCACCGCCTCAATCTCGAGCCCGGCACCCGACCTATCTGACAAAAGAAGAGGGCCATGGCTGACAAGCTGGAAGGGCCTGTTAAAAATTTTTGAAAGACCGTTTAGGAGTAAGCAGGAGTTGTATCAACAAGAGTTATAGCCAAACAACCACAATACCAAAACAGCAACACAAGACATCTTTATTGAAACAGAACTGCTTTACAATGCTAGGTATACATGGCGAGACATGATTCATAAGAATCACGGAGATGAGAAGAACAAACACACCAAAAACGAAACCGGCGGTCTGCCAAAGCAGAGAATGCACAGACCGCAAAAAGGCTCAGGTCGCCCGGCTTGCTCTGCTGTACCCCAGACCGCTTGCACAGTCAGACCGCAGAAACACCTTGAGACCGCGCGAACAGAAGCAGACAATCTGCACTGCCAGACCGCAGAAACACCTTGAGACCGCGCGAACAAAAGCAGACAATCTGCACTGCCAGACCGCAATCCCAGACCGCACGAACTGAAGCTTTATTGAACTGAACAAAGAACTGAAGCTGTCGCCAGACCGCAACTCTGATCGCCTAACCGCTGAAGGTCGCCTGATCGCTGAGCTCGCTGCGAACAGCACAAGAACACAATAAACCAGTTCGCTGACAGACCGCAGACGAACTGTTTACTCAAGCCACTGGAAATCACCAAGGAAGGAGACCGAACCCTGCTGACCGCAAACCTGCGAACACAACAACGGGTTAGCTCACATCCAAGTCGCGCGACCTCAAAACTTGAGTCCGCAAGAAACAATCTGGGCTCTTGTTCTTACAGTTCTTGTTAGGAATGACGGGCCCTGCACCTCTATTTATAGGCGAGTAGACGGATGTCGTCACCGCACATAAGAGATACAGTCACCACCCGTCAGATCGCGAACGGTCTCACAAGGCAGACCGCGCAAACACAACACTTGGACAATATTCAGTCCAAGACCGAAGTCAGCAGCAAGCTGCGCACAAGCCGCGCGGACACAGCGACCATCCTTCCTGAGATCGCCTAAACAGAGAAACATCTGGCCGACTTGATCCAAGTCGCCAGAACAGCTCAAACAAGCCGCCCGGTCACTGCGGTCAACCAAGAACAGGTCGCCTAGAACAAGACCGAAAGAACTCGCAACAGGTCGCCAGAACCAACGACCAAACCCAAGAAGCAAGCTGGCCGATCACACCAGATCGCCAGAACAGCAGGGAGAAATTGCAGAACCAAACTGCCAGAGCACCAGCGCAGACCGCGCGGTCTCTGCGGTCTCCAGCCTTCAGACCGGCCGGACTCCCTTCCACTTCACTTCAACAATTTCAACACTCCCCCTTGAAGTGGGAAGTGGAAACTAGACCGAGCAACCCCCTTAACCGAGTAAATGGTCCCTTCGCCAGCGGCTTTGTGAAGATGTCTGCGACATTGTCCTCACTCTGAACATGCTCGACCATAAGAGATCCTCCCAACACCTTTTCACGAATGAAATGGTGCTCAATCTCTATATGTTTGGTCCTCGCGTGACAGACTGGATTGTTGACCAGCTTGAGAGCACTCTCATTGTCCCCGCGTAGCATAGTGGGACCTCAAACCTCCTGATGAACGTCCTCTACCAACCTCCTGAGCCAAACGGCTTCCTGAGCTGCCAAGGCCGAATCCTTGTACTCCGCTTCCGTGGTAGATACAGACACTGAGTCTGGCTTCTTGCTGCACCAAGAGATAGCTATGGGACCCATCATAAAGACATAACCAGACGTTGATCTCCGATCATCTACGTCTCCCCCATAATCAGCATCCATGAAACCATGCAACTCCAAGTTTGACCTTCTTCTATATAGGAGACCCAAATCAGAGGTCGACTTCACATACTTCAAGATGCCTTTTGCCGCCAGAAGATGAGGCTTCCGTGGTTCCGCCATGTACCGAATCACCTTGCCTACTGCATAAGCAATATCTGGCCTTGTGATCGTCAGGTAGATCAAGCTCCCAACCAGAGCTCGGAAAACCAACGGTTCAGATAGAACTCTTCCCTCATCCTTCCGAAGTTTATGATGTTGCTCCAGAGGTATAGAGCTGCTCTTCCCTTCCTCCATGCCGAATCGCAGAACAATCCGCTCTGCATAGCCAGCCTGAGAAATGAGCACTCCGCTCTCCCGCCTCTGTACCTCGAGTCCAAGGAAATGGTGGAGCTCCCCCAGATCCTTCATCTCGAATCTGATAGCAAGCTCAGCCCTGAGTCTTGCAACAGCTTCCTTCGAGTTCCCGGTGACAATCATGTCATCCACGTACAGCAGCACAATCACCCGAAGCACCCCCTCCTTCTTGATGAACAAGCTAGAATCAGAGTCTGAAGCAAAGAATCCGCAGAATAAGAGATACTCTGCAATCTTCCCATACCACGCCCGAGGTGCTTGCTTCAATCCATATAGGGCCTTCTTCAACTTACAAACGTAGTCCGGATACTCCTTCGAGATGAAGCCTTGCGGTTGGACCATGAAGATATCCTTGTCAATCGCGTCATATAAGAAGGCATTCTTCATGTCGAGTTGCCAAATCTCCCAACCACTTGAAGCCGCCAAGGCAATAACAAATCGAACCGAAGTCATCTTTGCCACTGGACTGAACGTCTCATCATAATCTTCTCCGTACTGCTGTGAGAACCCGCGAGCTACAAGGCGAGCCTTGTAACGCTCGATACTACCGTCAGCTTTCTTATTCAGCTTGAAGACCCACTTGCAAGTGACAGGAGTGGTGCCCTTGGGCTTGGCCACAAGAGACCAGGTCTCATTCTTCTCGAGAGCTGCCATCTCTTCTTGCATAGCAATGTCCCACTCCTTCACACCTCTGGCCTTCTCAAAGCTCGACGGCTCCCTCTCATCCAAGGGACCAGCGAAAAAGCATGAAACAAAGTTCACCATGTTCCCTCCTGTGTATCGATCTGGTGGTTGAATAGTCCTCTTCGACCTCCTAAGAGGTTGCTCCTGACTAACCACCTCCTCAGCTGCTTCTTCTGTGCAAGCTCCTCTTCCAGATGAACTTGGAGCATCGCTCCCCCTGCTTCCAGATCCTGAAGCCTCCATATCAGAGCTTGACACAGCTGGAGCTCCTGGTGAAACAGGCAACTCCACTTGAAGACTTCCCGCAGCTTTTCCTCCTTCATCAACCCTGCTCTCCGGTAGTTCAACTCCTGAACTCCCCTTGTAGGAAGTTACTTCATCGAACACCGCATCCCGAGAAACAATTGACCTCCGTGTCTCAGGATCCATGCATCTCCATCCCTTCTTCCACTCATCATACCCAACAAAGACTAGCTTCCTTGCTTCCGCATCTAGCTTTGTCCGAAGAGCATCAGGAATATGAACATAGCAGGTTGACCCGAACACCCGAAGGTGTGCAACACTCGGCTTCTCCTTGAACATCAATTCGTGAGGGGTCTTCATGTTGATAGGACTTAAAGGCAACCTGTTGATGACATAAGCTGCACAAGACATTCCCTCCACCCAGAAGGACTTTGGGATACTCTTAGCATGAAGCCAGCATTTGCAAGATTCCATCAGATGACGGATCTTCCTCTCGGCAACGCCATTCTGTTGTGGAGTATGGGCACAAGTAAGCTCTCTTCTGATGTCATGCTTCCTGCAAAAACTTGAGAACTCACCAGAGGTGAACTCCCCACCATTGTCAGTTCTAAGTTTTTTAACCCGCAGGCCTAGCCGGCCTTCCACCAGCTCCTTGAACTCCACAAACTTTGCAAATACATCCGACTTCTCCTTCAAAAAATACACCCAGACATATCTGGTGTAATCGTCAATCAACACCAACATGTATCTGTTGCCTCCAAGGCTTGGGGTGGCAGTCGGTCCCATCAAATCACCGTGGATGCACTCCAACGGCACTTTGCACCTTGTTTGCGATTTGTCAAATGGAAGTCGATGAGACTTACCAAACTGACATCCTTCGCAGACATGACCGTCTCCATAGGAGGACAAGCTAGGTAGGCCATTGACAAGGCCCCTTACCGCCATAGCCTTCAATTTGTCCATGCCTACATGCCCCAACCTTTCATGCCAGATGGCCGCGCCATCATTGGTCCTCATCTTATCAACATAGGTACTTGTCAATAAAACGAACAAGTCCTTCACCCGCTTGCCGACATAAATAACATCTCCCTTTATCTCCGGTTGAGTTTTGAGAAACTTCACTTCTGTTGGGCCAAACAGAACGTGATAACCGGCGTCGACCACATTGGTCACAGAGAAGAGATTTTTCTTCATACCAGGCACGTGATAAACACTCCTCAACGTGAGTGGACCATTATCACTGCTCAGAGAGATGACTCATTTGTGCTCTACTGGATGAATAGAATTATCAGCCGTAATGATAGCATTGTTACCTGAGTAAGGCGCCAAAGAAGAGAACTTTGATCCATCCCCGGTGAGGTGATGCCCACACCCTGAATCTACAATCCAGTCCTCATCATAGTTGATGGAAGCCAAGGCCTTAACGGGCATCGCCGTTATATTAGACACAAAGGCTCCTCCCCTTCCAACTTCACTAGACTTTGGCATCTCCTTCTCCACTGCATGTCCCGGCTGAAGATTCACCCGGCAATCTTTCTTGAAGCGCCCGGTCTTATTGCATCTGAAGCACCTCGGTCCCTCTCCTTTCTTCTTTCCATCAGACTTAGGGGCATAGCATCTATCTTGCTGACCTGAAGTGGAGGGTCCATCATGACCCGGCTTCTTCTTCTCCCATTTCTTCTTCTTCTTCCCAGAGAACATCACATCACTTTCTCCCCCGGAGATAGAAACCCCCGCCATCTGTCTTGCTAAACTTTCTTGCGTAGCAAGAAGGTTCTCCAGCTCCAACAACGACGGTTGATTTGCCCAACCCTGAACTGAAGTCACAAAGGCAAGATACTCCTTCCGCAATCCGCGGATGATATGCCTCTTCAGTTTTGCCTCAGAGATTGGCTCATCAGGGTCCAATGCAGAAATCTCTGCCGTGAGGTTCTTCATCTTGAGGAAGAAGGTAGAAACAGAAAGATCACCTTGAGAGGCTTTCGCCAACTCATTTTTAAGATACTGTAGCCTCGCTACATTCTTCTTATTGAACAATCCATCCAAGGATGTCCAAATCTTAGCAGCAGATTTACATCCGATGATGTGATCAAACAGCTCCGGTGAGATAGCCCTTTTGAGAGTGAACTTTGCCTTAGCATTCGTCCTCCTCCAAAGTCTCACCTCTGCCATATTATCTCCTGCTAGAAACACCTCTTGTGTGTCTTCTCCGCCAACTACCTCCCATAGATCCTCGCCAAGCAAGTAACTCTCCATACATGACTTCCATTTTTTAAAGTTAGTCGATGTGAGGAGTTCAATACCAAGACCTCTTGCGTATCCACCTTCCATGGCAATCTATGTGGTCTCTTCTTCACAAAGACGATGGCAACTCTAGTTGATCACTGCTTATCCACTCCAGAAACCTTCCTCTGATACCATGTTAAAATTTTTTGAAAGACCGTTTAGGAGTAAGCAGGAGTTGTATCAACAAGAGTTATAGCCAAACAACCACAATGCCAAAACAACAACACAAGAAATCTTTATTGAAACAGAACTGCTTTACAATGCGAGGTATACATGGCGAGACATGATTCATAAGAATCACGGAGGTGAGAAGAACAAACTCACCAAAAACGAAACTGGCGGTCTGCCAAAGCAGAGACCGCACATACCGCAAAAAGGCTCAGGTCGCCCGGCTTGCTCTGCTGTACCCCAGACCGCTTGCACAGTCAGACCGCAGAAACACCTTGATACTGCGCGAACAGAAGCAGACAATCTGCACTGCCAGACCGCAATCCCAGACCGCACGAATTGAAGCTTTATTGAACTGAACAAAGAACTGAAGCTGTCGCCAGACCGCAACTCTGATCGCCTAACCGCTGAAGGTCGCCTGATCGCTGAGCTCGCTGCGAACAGCACAAGAACACAATAAACCAGTTCGCTGACAGACCGCAGACGAACTGTTTATTCAAGCCACCGAAAATCACCAAGGAAGTAGACCGAACCCTGCTGACCGCAAACCTGCGAACACAACAACGGGTTAGCTCACATCCAAGTCGCGCGACCTCAAAACTTGAGTCCGCAAGAAACAATCCAGGCTCTTGTTCTTACAGTTCTTATTAGGAATGACGGGTCGTGCACCTCTATTTATAGGCGAGTAGACGGATGTCGTCACCGCACAGAAGAGATACAGTCACCACCTGTCAGATCGCGAACGGTCTCACAAGGCAGACCGCGCGAACACAACACTTGGACAATATTCAGTCCAAGACCGAAGTCAGCAGCAAGCCGCGCACAAGCCGCGCGGACACAGCGACCATCCTTCCTGAGATCTCCTAAACAGAGAAACATCTGGCCGACTTGATCCAAGTTGCCAGAATTGCTCAAACAAGCCGCCCGGTCACTGCGGTCAACCAAGAACAGGTCGCCTAGAACAAGACCGGAAGAACTCGCAACAGGTCGCCAGAACCAACGACCAAACCCAAGAAGCAAGCTGGTCGATCACACCAGATCGCCAGAACAGCGGGGAGAGATCGCAGAACCAAACCGCCAGAGCACCAGCGCAGACCGCGCGGTCTCTGCGGTCTCCAGCCTTCAGACCGGCTGGACTCCCTTCCACTTCACTTCAACAATTTCAACAGGGCCCATCCGAGAGGAGGTGGGCAAGCTCCTCCAAGCAGGTTTTGTATATGAGATCCAGTATCCAAGCTGGGTCTTCAATGTGGTTATGGTGAAAAAGGGAGGAGGTTAGTGGAGAATGTGTGTTGATTTTTCTTTGTTTAATAAATCATGCCCCAAGAATTGCTACCCCTTTCCTCGAATCGACGCACTGGTTGACTCAGCCGTCGGTTTTTTTGTGATGTCTTTTTTAGATGCTTTTTCAAGTTATCACCAAATTCGCATGCACCCCACCCCCCGACATCAAAGATGTCTCTATTATCACAGGGGATGGATGTTATTGCTATAAAATGATGCCCTTTGGGCTCAAGAATGCAGGATCTACGTACCAAAGGATGATGGACTGGGTCTTCCGAGAGCAAAGGGGTAGTAACCTGGAGGTCTATGTAGATGACCTCATGGTGAAAAGTCGGGACCTTGGGTCTCACCTCCAGGACCTTCATGAAACCTTCAGGATGTTGAGAAGATTCAAGATGAAGCTCAACCCCCAGAAGTATGTCTTCGGGGCTAGCAGAGGAAAGTTCCTCGGCCACTTTCTCACCCCAGCGGGGGTGGAGCCCAATCCGAACAAAGTCAGGGCCATCATGGAGTTGGGGTCCCCAAGGAATGTGAAGGAGGTTCAGCGGCTAACGGGGAAGTTAGTCGGGCTCAGCGGGTTCCTCTCCAGGGCGGGAGAGAAGTGTGCACCCTTCTTCAAGGTGCTACGGGGGAATCAAAAGTTTGAATGGACCCCCGAGTGCGAGAGGGCCTTTCAAGCATTGAAGGAACAATTGACCCAAGCTCCTTTGCTGCAAGGGCCAAAGCAAGGAGAGGACTTGTCCCTATACTTGGGTGTAGGGCCTGAGGCAGTAAGTTCAGTGTTGGTCCGGGAAGAAGTGTTGTTAATGGAACGTTCACCTAGAGGGGGGTGTTAGGTGATCTCACTTCTTTTCAAAATATTAGCGCGATTTATGACTATTCAAGCAGAGCACATAAGTATTGCACAAGAAAATCATAGCAGACGACACAAGATCTATAGAGGTTCCTCAAGACCGGGTGTCTTGAGTAGTCCTCTGTCCCTCTGTGCCTACCTAGAAGTGTGCTAGGATCGGCAAACTCTACCAAAACTTCAAGCCCGCAAGCCTTACAACACGGACCCGCAAGTCCTACAGCCTAGGCCCGCAAGCCCTACTGCACCCGAGCCTGCAAGCTCGACACTTAGGCCCTCAAGCCCTACACAACACAGACCCGCAAGTCCTGTGCCTACGGCCTAGGCCCGCAAGCCCTAACTGCACCCAAGCCCTCAAGCTCGACAAATTCGGACCCGCAAGTCCACTGCCCTGGCCCTCAAGCCTCACAGCTTTCCAGCCCTCAAGCTAGACGGTGTCGGACCTGCAAGTCCACTGCCCTGGCCCTCAAGCCTCACAGCTCTCCATCCCTCAAGCTAAACACTTAGGCCCTCAAGCCTTACAAGAATAAAGGTTTTACAGTATTAAAAACTGATTCTTCTACCTGATGAAAATCGGCAACTTAGCCTGATGGAGATCGGCTTCTTAAGGTTGAAGAAGATGTTTCTGATTCAGATCTTGAAAGCACAGTTCTTCTTCAATCTCTTTTCTTATCCTGATGAGGAACTACTTCTTATCAGTCGATCAGATGACTGATTCTTGTGAGAACACTTTGAGAATACTTGTCTTTCTCTTTCTTTCTTTACGCCACTTTTACTGTTCTATTTGTTGTATGCATAAGTTCTTTTTGATTCATTCATCTTTAGGGCAACCTCTTATCTCTTTTATAAGACGGCGAGGCTCCCAACGGTCTTCTGAAAAGTTCCTTAAGAGTCAGACGCCCCATTCCTTAAGAGCACGCGCTGATTGGACAATCAGGCGCACTACTAGAAAATTAACTTTTAGCCATGCTCGTATTGCCCACGGCCATTTGTCATGCAAACAGTCAAATTATCATGGCTAAAAGTCTAAAATCGTGGCTAGAAGTCATAGAAAAGGGGTATTTGCCACAGAAAGAGCATGGCAAATACTTTTTTGCCACGCTCGTATTGCCCACGCCGATTTGCCACGACGGTCCGTGGCTAAATGTCTTTTGCCATGATTTGGACTTTTAGCCACGGTAATTTGCCCTGGCTAAAAGTCAATTTTCTAGTAGTGGCTGCGACATTAATTGCTGACAGCGCGTCCGCAATTTTGAATTCTGTCTCGATGATATTTCCAGCTTCATGCCGATACTGACCGCTTTACGACGATATGAAAAATATTTTGACGACAGGACTTTATCGATGCCTTAGGCCTTGGAAGATCTTCAAGTCTTCTAGCTTCTGCCTCTGACATTGATATCTCGACGATACGAGATGTTCTGGCGTTTCTGCATATACGACGATATGCTATCTCTGACTATGTCGTCGTGATCTTCTTTCTGGTAGAAGGTCGTCGTAATCACTTTGTTCTTTCGACGACATGAGCGATATCATGTCGACAGACTATGCTTTTGCAATTGCTTGTCTTCAACTGACCTTCTTCGGTCTTCTCGACATTACGCCTTCTTTACGACAATATATGTTCTTCTCAACGACAAGGCTTCTTTGATGATGTCGACGATACTGCATCTTCTCAACAACATTCCTTCCTCTTGAATCTGTCTCAGTGATTGGGCTGAGATGGCTTCCTCTTCTCAGTGGATTCGTCGATCTGTAGAGAAGTTTCTGCGTTCGATGAACTGCATTCTTCATTCGACGAACAGCAAGCTGCATTCGACAAACGTCATTCTTATGTCTCGTCTCTGCGTTTGACGAACTTCATTCTTCGTTCGACGAACAACATTCTGCGTTCGATGAACTCGGCAAGTCTCAGCGTTTGCTTTTGTCCCGTCTTTGCGTTCGACAAACTTCATTCTTCGTTCGACGAACAGCATTCTGCGTTCGATGAACAGCATTCTGCGTTCGACGAACTCGCCAAGTCTCAGGCTTTACTTTAATCGTCATCATGACGACAAGCATACTTTGTCGACGACATCTCCTATTCTTCTCGACGACATACATTTAACTTCCTGAGATTATGATCTAGAGAAGTAATCAAATTCAAAGTGAAGTTTTCTTGACTTGGTGACTTCTTCAAATCAGGAATCATATGGGCAAGATTCCCAACAATCTCCCCCTATTTGAAGAAGTCAGAATCTCAATTCAAGACTACTTTCACTTGATAAGAAATGTTATAATCTTAAATGGAAGGCATGAGCATTTAAGATTTTACTTATCTTGTGCTGAACTTAAGAGAACATCAAGCTTGTAGCTCTCCCTTGATTTAATGTCTCTTCTCTTGGGGCTCCCCCTATCTTTGAGGTCTTCTTGAGCATCTTGTCTTGAACATATTGATGTCATTTCTCCCCCTTTCTGACTTCTTTCCTGCAGCTCTCCTTTAGGTAGACAATAGTCCAAGCTCCCCCCTTGCTCAGTCATAGTTCATCCAAATCCTGAGAGATTTTCTGACCCAACATCTAGAAAGGGGTTAATGAAGAATAAGATAAGGATTACTCTAAGTTTAACATCCCCAATTGGAATTTGAAGAAGTTAAACTTAGCTTCATCTAGGTGCTTTGTAAATATATCAGCCACTTATTTGTCTGTTGGGACAAACTCAAGGGTGATAACTTCATTTTCCACATGCTCCCTGATGAAGTGATACTTGATCTCAATATGCTTAGCCCTGCTGTGAGAGACAGGGTTCTTAGCAATTGAGATTGCACTTGATGAGTCACAAAACATGGGTGTTTTGGTCATCTTTAGATTGTAGTCTTCAAGTTGATGCTGAATCCATGGCAGTTATGCACAGCAGCTTCCAGCAGAGATATACTCTGATTATGCTGTAGAGATTGACACACTGGTCTGCTTCTTACTGCTCCAAGAGATCAATCTTTCACCAAGGAATTGACATGTCCCTGAGGTACTCTTCCTATCTTCCTTGCACCCTGCATAATCCGCATCTGAGTAGCCAGTCAGTTCACATCCATTGTTCCTAGGGTACCATAGGCCAAGATTTGATGTACCCATTATGTATCTTAAGATTCTCTTGACAGAGACATGATGAGATTCCTTAGGATTCACCTAATATCTAGCACAGACACATGTAGCAAACATTATATCAGGCCTACTTGCAGTTAGATAAAGCAAAGATCCAATAATGCATTTGTACTTGGTTTCATCAAAGGGTGTGCCCTTCTCATCCTTGTCCGGAGACACATTGGTTCCCATTGGAGTCTTCATTGAAGAAGCACTCTCCAATCCAAATTTCTTGACTAGCTCCCTAATGAATTTGGTCTGGGAGATGAAAATACCATCTTCAGATTGTTTCACTTGGAGACCTAGGAAGTATTTTAGCTCACCCATACTGCTCATCTCAAACTTTCCCTGCATCAAGTTGGCAAACTTTTTGCAGAGATTGTTATCTGTAGAGCCAAAGATGATGTCATCCACATAGATCTGCACTCGCAAGATCTTGCCCTTTACTTCCTTTAGGAATAATGTCTTATCAATCTTTCCTCTTGAGAATTTGTTCTCAATTAAAAAGCTTGACAGAGTTTCATACCAGGCCCTAGGTGCCTGTTTTAAGCCATAAAGTGCTTTTCTAAGAAAGTAAACATAATCAGGGTGAGTAGAGTCTACAAAACCTGAGGGCTGCTCTACATATACTTCCTCTTTGATGTCACAATTTAAGAAGACTGACTTCACATCCAGCTGGTAGACCTTGAAACCTTGGTAGGCTGCATAAGCCATAAATAGTCTTATTGCCTCCAGTCTGGCTACTGGAGCAAATGTCTGATCAAAATCTATCCCTTCCTCTTGTCTGTAGCCTTTTGCCACAAGCCTTGCTTTATTCTTGGTGATGATTCCATTTTCATCCAATTTGTTTCTGTAGACCCATTTAGTTCCTATGATGTTCTGTCATTGGGGTCTTGGAACCAGTTTCCAAACTTTGCATCTCTTAAACTGGTTCAGTTCCTCCTGCATTGCTGCAATCCAAAATGGATCCTGATTTGCTTCCTCAAATTTCTTGGGTTCAATTTGAGAGAGAAAACTCAGGTACAATGCTTCATTTGCAGCTCTACTCCTTGTCAGCACACCTTGGTTGACAGCTCCTATAATTTGCTCCTGAGGATGATCTCTTACTTATTTCAAGGTGGCTGGCAGTATTTTGGGGATTTCTTCAGCTGCAGGTCTTTCAGGTTGCACTTCTTCTGCTATTTATGTGTCTTCCACAACATCTGTTTCAAGCTCAACATCTATTGATTGATCTTGACTTTTAGCTGAGGTTCCAGCTTGGTCATCAATGCATAATTTTTCCATCTTCTCATCAGTACCTGCATTCACTAGAGAACTAGACCAGACTTTGTGAATGAGGCTGGTCTCATCAAATACAACATGTACAGATTGTTCCACTGTTTGGGTATTGATGTTGTACACTCTATAGGCCTTGTTATGAGAGTTGTAGCCAACAAAAATACCCTCACTGCTTTTCTCAGCAAACTTGGTTAGTTTGGATTTCCCATTATTAAGGACATATCATTTACTACCAAAGATCCTAATGTAGGATAGGGTTGATTTTCTTCCCTTCATTAACTCATAGGGAGTTTTCTTGTGGTCTTTGATGATTGAAGCCTTATTTATCACATGACAAGCAGTGTTGACAGCCTCTGCCCAGAAGTATTCTGGTAGAGAGGAGTCACTTAGCATTGTCCTACTTGTCTCTATCAAGGTTTGTTCTTCCTTTCAGCAACCCCATTCTGCTAAGGGGTTCTGGGTAAGGAAAATTCTTGGGAGATACCTAGTTCTTGGCAGAATTCTGTTATGGCCCCTGACTGAAATTCTGTCCCATGGTCACTTATGAGTTTGACCACAGTACAGTCCATCTCATTCTGGATTTGCCTGATAAAATTTCTCAAGATATCTAGGGTATCTGATTTCTTTTTGAGGAAGAATACCCAAGTGAACCTTGAGTAATCATCAACAACTACAAGGGTGTAGGCCTTCCCTCCTAAGCTATGAATTGGCATAGGACCAAACAAATCCATATGCAGTAAAAATAAGCACCTAGAGGACTCTTTGTTAGATATGCTTTTAAAGTTGGTCCTGGTCTGCTTTCCAAGTTGGCAAGCTTGACAAGGACCACCTTTGATGCACTTAATATTAGGTCCATTCCTAACTAGATCTTGTGAGAGAAGCTTGCCTATTGTCTTATAGTTGATGTGTGCAAGTCTCTTATGTCATTGTACACATAGAGTCTTTTTACCATCAGCTACAAGACATATGGGCATGGAAGAATTTGTATTGAGAAAGTTTAAGCAATAAATATTGCCACTCCGAGTGCCAGTTAAGGTAGCCTCAGAATCTGAGGACTTCTTAATTAGGCACTTGTCCTTGTGGAAAGTAATAACAAAGCCTAAATCACAATGTTGACTTATGCTTATGAGATTGTGTTTCAACCCCTCCACATAAGCTACCTTTGTGATGGTAACTAACCCATTAGAGATGTTGCCATAGCCCCTGGTCACCCCCTTTTCTGAAACACCAAAGATCACGAGGTCCATTCTCCACAGGAATGAACTCTCTTAAGTACTTTCTGACTCCAGACATGTGTTTGGAGCAACCACTGTCCAAATACCAAATTGGAGATTGGTTGGAATTTGGACATACCTGCAAAACAAATCACTTCCCCTTAGGTACTCAATAAGGATTCGGTCCTTGGTTTCTGTTAGGGTGGTATAATGGAACAACAAACCTCTGAGGGTTCTGCACGCTCTTTGCATTGATCCCTGTGGGTTGAACCAACAGTCCAAAGCAAAGTGGCCTACTTTCCTACAGCACCAGCATTCATATATGTTGTATCTTCTCTTCTGCTTCATCATCTGAATGGGGTGGCAGTGCTGATGAGCAGGAGAGAAGGCTTCTTGCCTAACAAATCTTGGGTGAACCTCATAAGTGTGAGTCCTGGGAGGAATTGGTCTCACCACATTTTGGTTCACCTTCTTGGGAACAGGCTTTGTAGGAATAGCCTTTCCCCTGCCCTTGACTGCTGTTGCTGCAGGTCTGTGGGCTGAGGGACTTGACACCAGCACCTTCTTATAGGAAGGTCTAGCTTCAGGATCTTTGCCCGTAACTGTCTCCTGATTGAAACCGATACCAGCTCTGAACTATCCAAAGAAGGTGTTGATGATGGGCAGGATAGTTTTGGGCATAGAGAAGCTGGATGCAAGTTTCTTCTCAGCCAACAGCATTTCCTCAAGGTCCTTGATGACCTTTTTCTTCTGTCCTAATTCAGCATTCTTAAGCCTTATGGCTTCCTTGAATTTGTCCACTTCTTTGCTCATAGTAGCCAGCTTCTCAGCTGTCTCCTGGAGCTTAGATTGAACCGGCTTCAAGGAATCTAACTCCTTGGTCTGGACTTTGAGGAGTTTCTTACAACTTCTGAAAGCTTTCCACAAGGCTTTGTATTGCCTTATCAGTTCAGATTCAACATCATATTGGGATCTTGAGGTTGTGTTGTTGGCAGCAGACACACCCTCATCATCATACAAGGAATCTGCTGTTGATTCAGAATCAGAGACAGATAGAGAAGTTTTGTTAGTTACCTTCCCAGGAGAGATGTCATCCTGGTTGTCTTCACCGATGACCATAAAGCCAATGAGTGCATCTTCCTCAGTACCAGAGGAGCTTGAGTCAGAGTCACTCAGTGTTTTGACCTTCTTGGCCACGAATCCTTTTTCAGATTTCCTCTTGCTCCTTGAGCTTCTTCTTTCTTCATGGTTCCTTGACTCCTTCTTCTTAGAGGGATAGTCAGCAGCCATGTGACCTATCTTGCTGTAGGAATAGCAAACAGTATTATTTAAATTATATTTACCAGAGTTAGATCTGTACCTTTCCTCCCTGGGGGCTCTGGATCTGTCATGATAATCAGATCTTCTGGAGCTTGAGGAGGAGTTTCTGTGATTGTCCCTCCTCCTTCTATGTATCAGCTTCCTGAACTGTTTTGAGAGAAGGGCCACCTCTCTGTCAGTGTCATCAGAATCTGAAGAGCTGGCTTCTGATTCTTCACTGCTCTCAGATCTGTTCTGAGTTGCAGAGGTCTTGCCCTTGGATCTTCTCGTGCTCTCAGCTTTTAGAGCCACAGATCTGTCTCTTGAGCTCCCCTTTGAGCTTTCTTCTTCAGCCTTCTTGGTGTTGAGCTGAAGTTCATGAGATAGCAACTTCCCATACAGGTTCTTGGGCTCCATGATGCCCAGCTGACCCATCTCTCTGATGGCACAGATCTTGATGTCCCATTCTTTTGTGAGGGATCTAAGAAACTTGTCATTAAGGTCAAAGTTGGTGAACTCTCTTTCATAGTTTCTTAATCCATTCACTATCTTGAATAATCTCTCATAACAGTTAGAGATTGTTTCATTCTTGCCTTGCTTGAAGGCCTCATACTCATGGCTGAGAAGGGATTTTCTATCATCCCTTACCTCTTCAGTACCCTCCATGTACATGATTAGGGAGTCCCGCATCTCCTTGGCCATTTTGCAGTGAATCAGATTTTGGAGGGTAGAGTCATCTATGAAACTTACAATAACATTTTGGGCCCTCTTATCTAGGGCTGCCAAGGCTAGCTCGTCCTTGGTCATGTCCACATATTTCTTTATCACCTTCCTTGTTGGATCAATGGTGGAGGGAGTTGTAGGGATAAAGGGACCCTGTTGGACTGTTAAGTAAATTCTTGGATCAGCCGCCTCCATGAAAAGCCTTACCCTTTCCTTCCAGATGGGAAAGTTCTCCTTTGTGCAGATTGGGAGTTTCAAGGCTCTCATTTCCCGATTCTGATCTCCACCAGCCATGGCGAGTCATTCCACGATCTAGATCAGACGGTTAAGTCTTCTTTTGATCAACCTACCTCTGATACCACTTGTTGTTAATGAAACGTTCACCTAGAGGGGGGTGTTAGGTGATCTCGCTTCTTTTCAAAATATTAGCGCGATGTAAGACCCCCCCCCCCCTCCCCAAACTGAACCTGGTTCAGGGAGGGGGGATCTTACTGCCAAAGGATGACCACTTAGCGCTTTTCGGGTGGCAACGTCCCACCCTTTTTAAGCACCAAGCGGTCTCCTTGTCAGGCACAAGAATCATAACATCACATCAGAACGCATAGCGGAAGCAATCGAAAGACAGAAAAACAAGAACACAACTTATATTCACATATTGGAACAGGGCCGAAGCCTAATGTTTACAACTACTGCCTCGGGGGCTACATCGACGAAACAAAAGATCCTAGTCTAGTCCTATAATCTAGGACTCACGTCGCGGAAGATAGGGGGCGAGGCTGGGGTAATCGAACGGGCCATCTCCAAGGCTGGTATATCATCCTGTGGTGCGGGGGCTCCTCGCTGTCCCATCTCCTGTGATTGGTTATAAGAAATAACCGTTAGTCACATAGCTAAGTAGAAAATACATCCCCTCCCCGGATCCATATCCAGGGGGCAGCTAAAGGACAGAAATAAAATAGCCGAAGCAAGGAAGAGGGTTAGCAACAGGTAAACATATATATATATATCAACCTATATATATATAGATAGGGCCTTCCGCCCTAATATCCGTAATCGCGCCGTATGGTAAATACGCAACACTATTTTGCGCATACACACACCCAGGTATTCAAACCTGTACGCACACAAAAAGACCCTGTGTCGACATAGTTTAGACCGCTTTACTTCAAGCAGGGGAGCTAACCCCGCGGGCCTCACCGATGTGGCCGTCGGTGACAGTGGCCAGTCTTGCCACTTCTGAATGTAGTCGTACCGTATCACTCAGGCCCTCCTGTACAACTTGGTGTACCAACTGGATGTGAGCGACATCCGGCGAACCGATTTGTAGGTCGACCAGCAGAGGTAAAACTGCAGGTTCGGAGTGGTGATAACCCGCTGTGCTCGTCTCCCTGTCGCCATGAGTCGTCAACCCACCCGCACCGGTACGAACGGTCTGCGAGCGTGACCAACCCGCCACTTCCAAATAATCTTCACCCGCTTAATAATAAAACAAGCGCTTAAAGTACGTGGCAGATTACTCGATCGGTCCCACAACCTTTGACCGGGAGGCTTAGCGGTATGAGGGCTCCTTGCTTGGGGCTAACCTGGGAGGAGGGACTCGACTCCGGGTTCTCCCCAACTAAGGCCTCGCAGAAGGGAGGATAAGCACCGCATTATAGCCACGACAGCGCTGCATTTAGCAAGTAAATTAGGCCGGAAGCAGGGGCCATAATACTAAGCAGAGAAGTAGGCCGAAAGCAGAGGCCATAATGATAAGCGGAAAAGTAGGCCGAAAGGAGAGGCCATAATAGTAAGCAGAAAAGTAGGCCGAAAGCAGAGGTCATAATGATAAGCAGAAAAGTAGGCCGAAAGCAGAGGCCATAATGATAAGCAGAAAAGTAGGCCGAAAGCAGAGGCCATAATGATAAGCAGAAAAGTAGGCCGAAAGCAGAGGCCATAATGATAAGCGGAAAAGTAGGCCGAAAGCAGAGTCCATAATGATAAGCAGAAAAGTAGGCCGAAAGTAGAGGCCATAATGATAAGCAGAAAAGTAGGCTGAAAGCAGAGGCCATAATGTCAGGACCAGTGCGAGACTGGATTTAAATGAAAGTACAGAATGTAAACGCGGGGGACCAGTGCGAGACTGGATTTAAAGGAAAGTACTGAATGTAAATGCGGGGGACCAGTGCGAGACTGGATTTAAAGGAAAGTACTGAACGTAAATGCGGGGGACCAGTGCGAGACTGGATTTAAACGAAAGTACAGAAAGCAGTAAGCATATAAAAAGGGTTAGTAGTCCAATCACTCCATAAGAGGAGGCTTCATTCGTCGACTCCGTTCGTAGGAGGAGATCCTGCTCTTCTCCCCGTTCATAGGGGTTCTACTCCATTTTTGGAGTTTATTTACGTTTCATAAGGTTTTTGTAATTATTCTTTTGTCGCGAGTTCATTCCTTTATTATTGTCGCGGCGGTATCGAGTTCCAGCGCCGCGCCGCGATTTCATTCTGATTTTGCGTTGATATTCTGAACTTAGTCGATTCCTTAGATCGATACGCGTAATCTTTATTAAGCGTTTAAAAGTATGCGTCGAGGGGACGCCGATTAATTTTGATGAATTTCGCTCTTTTTCGGGCGTTTATTTTCGCTTGTAAAAGCATTTAAAGGACCAGATGAAGAGCTTATCATTTGAGATTTTGATAGTAGGTATAAGATGCCCTAACTAGGGCTTATGAATTTTTGGTGATTTTTCCCCACTCATTTGGGCTCTAATTTCCTTAAAATAAACTTTATAATTAGGTTTAAAAATAGTAAAATGACTACTAAAATTCCCCAAAAATTACTGTAGGTGCCCCTCAGAGTGGGGCACATTTTTCATTTAGAAACTTTTTTCTGAAATGGCCCCATTTTTCCTTAGAAAAATGGGGAAGGGCAGGGGGTTTTTGGGGTGCGGATAGGGGCAGGGAAGAGGCGCAGGGGTTTTGCACCCTGCGCCCTCCCGCGGCCCCCACAGCGGATCTGCGGCGGATCCGCTGTGGGGGGCCCATATGCTGAGGCGGGGGAGGGCGGGAAATAAGGTGCGGGAGGCCGCCCGATCTCCTGGGGGAGATCGGACGGCTCCCGCCATCCCCGCCAAAAGGCGGCCCCAGCTGCCGCCGGGCAGCGGTCGGAGGGGCCGGCGCCTCCCCCGGTCGGTGCACTGGGGGGCGGCGACTCCTCCGGTGGTGGTCCGGCGGCCTAGTGCCGCCGGCCACCGCCGGGGGAGGGCGAATAAGGAGGCGGGAGGCGGGAGGCGGGGGCTGGCCTGCATGGGCCATGCAGGCCAGCTGCGCCGCCGCCTCCGCTGGGAGGGCACCAGTGCCGCCACCCGGTAGGTGCGCTGGGGGACGGCGGACACTCCTGTGGTGGTCCGGCGACCTGGCGCCGCCGGACCCCACCGGGAACTTGAGCAGGAGGGGAGGGGAAGGCGCGGCGCAGCCTGCATGGGCCATGCAGCTGGCCGCGCCGCCGTCTCCTCGGGGAAGGACCTACCTGCCGCCCCTGGTCGGGCGTCGGGGAGGGGGCAGACCTCCAGCGGGGGTCCGACGGCCTGGCGCCGCCAACCGCCGCCGGGGGAGGGGTTTTAACCCCTACAGGAAAAGGAAGAGGGGGAGGCCACGGGTGCCGCCGGGGCTGCGTCCTCCGGCGGCCCGACCGCCTCCCCTGCGCCGGCGTCGAGGCCCTTGGGAGGGGACCTACCTTCCCCAGCGCCACCACCGGCGCTGGGGAGAGGGCTTCCACGGCCAGCTTCCTCCCCGAGCCTTGCAAGGCTCGGGGCGGCGGCCGGCGGCGCTCCGGCGACGGGGAGAGGGGTGGCCTCCTCTGGGAGATAGGAAGGAGGAGGGGGAGGTTCTACCTGTGGTGGGGCTCGAGAAGTGGAGGGGCGGTGGTCGGCCATGGAGAAGGAGGGAGGTGGCGGCGGCTTGGGCTGGCTCCGAAAGGGTGGAGGAGGAGGTGGCTGGGCTGCTGGCAGGGGAGAAGGAAGAGGAGTTGGGGGGGGGGGGGGGGGGGGGGGGGGGGGGTTTGAGCTACAAGGAGGGGTCGAGCCCCCCCCCTTATATAGGGAAGGGGGAGACCTCCCCCCCCCCCCTCTCCTTCTTTTCCCCACGTGAGAATAAGAGAGAATGAGTGGGGGGGGGGAAGATATTTTCTCCCCCTCCCCTCCCGTCTCTCTCTCCTGCCCACTTTGCCCCAATAGGAGCTGCCTATTCATGGGCAGCCCCCTCCTTTGGGGGAGGGGCTTCTCTCTCTCCCCCCCCCTTTTCTTTTTATTTTCCAATAATTTCCAGCTGGGGGGGGGGGAGTTTGACCGAGGTCAACCTAGGACGGGGTCTTCCATGGTCCCGGGGTCCATTATGATTTGCTGGGGCTGATGCCGGGTTCGTGCGCTTTATATTTCGTGCGTTGCACTGAGGTGATCTGCATAGCCCTAAAATGGCATACTCTCCATACGACTTTGAATCGAGGCCCAACGAATTCCGTTGCGCTCGTATTGTTCATACGAGTTTAACAGAACTGACAGAAGTCAATTCCGGGTTCGTACGGTCACTATTCATAATAATGAGGTAGTGGCGCGCTACGATACCCGAAATAGTCGTTTTCTCCAAACGACCTCGGATCGAAGTGCAACGAATTCCGTTGCGCTCGTATTGTTCATACGAGTCTAACGGAACTGACAGAAGTCAATTCGGGGCTTGTACGGTCACTATTCATAATAATGAGGTAGTGGCGCGCTACGACACCCGAAATAGTCGTTTTCTCCAAACGACCTCGGATCGAAGTGAAACGAATTCCGTTGCGCTCGTATTGTTCATACGAGTCTAACGGAACTGACAGAAGTCAATTCGGGGCTCATACGGTCACTATTCATAATAATGAGGTAGTGGCGCGCTACGACACCCGAAATAGTCGTTTTCTCCAAACGACCTCGGATCGAAGTGAAACGAATTCCGTTGCGCTCGTATCGTTCATACGAGTCTAATGGAACTGACAGAAGTCAATTCGGGGCTCATTTGGTCAATATACCCCAACGACTTAGTTGCGGCGCGCAACGCCACTTAAAATGGTAGTTTTCTATTGCTCGGGCCTACTTTTATTGGGCTCACTAGGGTCTAGTGCCCCAATAAAAGTCGGGATGTTACACGCGATTTATGACTATTCAAGCAGAGCACACAAGTATTGCACAAGAAAATCACAGCAGACGACACAAGATCTATAGGGGTTCCTCAAGACGGGGTGTCTTGAGTAGTCCTCTGTCCCTCTGCGCCTACCTAGCAGTGTGCTAGGATCGGCAAACTCTGCCAAAACTTCAGGCCCGCAAGCCTTACAACACAGACCCACAAGTCCTACACAACACAGACCCGCAAGTCCTGTGCCTACAGCCTAGGCCCGCAAGCCCTTACTGCACCCAAGCCCTCAAGCTCGACAAATTCAGACCCGCAAGTCCACTGCCCTGTCCCTCAAGCCTCACAGCTCTCCAGCCCTCAAGCTAGACGGTGTCGGACCTGCAAGTCCACTGCCCTGGACCTCAAGCCCCACAGCTCTCCAGCCCTCAAGCTAGACACTTAGGCCCTCAAGCCTTACAAGAATAAAGGTTTTACAGTAATAAAAACTGATTCTTCTGCCTGATGAAAATTTGCAACTTAGCCTGATGGAGATCGGCTTCTTAAGGTTGAAGAAGATGTTTCTGATTCAGATCTTGAAAGCACAGTTCTTCTTCAATCTCTTTTCTTAGCCTGATGAGGAAAGGCTTCTTATCAGTCGATCAGATGACTGATTCTTGCGAGAATACTTTTCTTTCTCTTTCTTTCTTTACACCGCTTTTACTATTCTATTTGCTGTATGCGTAAGTTCTTTTTGATTCATTCATCTTTAGGGCAACCTCTTATCTCTTTTATAAGACTGCGAGGCTCCCAACGGTCTTCTGAAAAAGTTCCTTAAGAGTCAGACGCCCCATTCCTTAAGAGCACGCGCTGATTGGACAATCAGGCGGCGGCATTAATTGCTGACAGCGCGTCCGCAATTTTGAATTCCGTCTCGATGATATTTCCAGCTTCATGCTGATACTGACCGGTTTATGATGATATGGAAAATATTTTGACGACGGGAATTTATCGATGCCTTAGGCCTTGAAAGATCTTCAAGTCTTCTAGCTTCTACCTCTGACATAGATATCTCGACGATACGAGATGTTCTGGTGTTTCTGCATATACGGCGATATGCTATCTCTAACTATGTCGTCGTGATCTTCTTTCTTATTGACGGTCGTCGTAATCACTTTGTTATTTCGACGACATGAGCGATATCATGTCGACAGACTATGCTTTAGCAACTGCTTGTCTTCAGCTGACCTTCTTCAGTATTCTTGACGTCACGCCATCTTTACGACAATATCTGTTCTTCTCGGCGACAAGGCTTCTTTGATGATGTCGACGATACTGCATCTTCTCGATGACATTCCTTCCTCTTGAATCTGTCTCATGGGTTGGGCTGAGATGGCTTCCTCTTCTCAGTGGATTCGTCGATCTGTAGAGAATTTTTTGCGTTCGACGAACTGCATTCTTCATTCGACGAACAACATGCTGCGTTCGACGAACCTCATTCTTCTGTCCCGTCTCTGCGTTCGACGAACTTCATTCTTCGTTCGACGAACAACATTCTACGTTCAACGAACTCGGCAAGTCTCAGCGTTTGCTTTTGTCCTGTCTTTGTGTTCGACGAACTTCATTCTTCGTTCGACAAATAGCATTCTGCTTTCGACGAACTCGCTAAGTCTCAGCTTTTGCTTTGCTCATCATCATGACGACAAGCATATGTTAGACCTGTAGGCGCCCTTAGAGGGGGGGTGAATGAGGGTTTTAAAAAACTTTAATATTTAATAGAAAGCTTTTGATATTTTATATTGAAGTAAGTTAAATCAAGAGTAAAGAGATTGGAATAATGAAATCAAATTTATTCAACATGAAAAGGCATGATTATCATTAATAAACTTGATTACAAAATTTGACTTCAGTGACGCTAGTAATCAAAGCGAATAATGAAAGACTCTTTTCGTTTTCTATACCGACTCGTATCCCCACGAACCGGTTGGCTTTAGCCGATCTCTCCCCAGATACGGCCTCAAGCCGCTCTAGCCAATCTATCACCAGAAAGGCCTCGAGCACCCCCTAGATCTACTCCCTAGACCTAGTCACCGTGTGGCGAATTCCTCCCTAAGTCCTACCTAGACCTAGTCGTCGTGTGGCGAATTCCCCCTAGTCCCCGCAAGGCCATGGTCGCCGTGTGGCGAGTTTCTTTACCAAACAAAAGACATAAAGATTACAATTTGAAAAATAAAACAAGACACAAACTAGAAACTCCCTCAAAAGTAGAACTTGATGTCGATGTAGATGTGATCGTATTTGTCTTCAAGTTCTTTGCGTTCAAGAACGTTGACGGAGTTCTTCGGGTTGCTTGAAGAAGGCTCTTACGAATGCTCTGAACATATGGCTCCAATTCCTTCTGTATCAGCAAGCAACAACGGAGGAGGCGCGCATCTTTTTATAGATTCAGCCACTACCGCCTGTGGTAGTACTACCGCCCCGCGGTATCCACATAAGGCAATGAAGCACACTGATCGTAGTAGTTTAGGCAACATTCTGAGCGCCAAACACTAGCGCGCCGCGGTATCTCTAACGCGCCGCGTTAGCGAGATTTCCTTCCTTCAGCTGCAATCTTCTTCCAAATCTGCTTCTCAATCAACTGCAGACGGGATGTTTCCAAAAAGCTACCGCCGGGCATTAGACCTAACACGCCGCGATAGTACTTGCCAAACATAGCGACCCATCAACATTCCTTTTTCTCCATCGTTTCCTTTCTGTCAATAGTTTCCATATATGCTAACACCAGCGTCAGTGCAAGCGCTCCGTGGTAGATCATTTCATCGGGCGCATCTTCGTCGAGCTGGCCTCACATTTCGTCGAGCGCAGCATTCATTTCGTCGAACGAAACTAGCACGAGCGGTAGTTGTAATGCACTGCAGTAGAGCACTTCGTCAGGCACATCTTCGTCGAACGCCGCCTTCATTTCGTCCACCTCCATTTCGTCGATCGCTAGCGCCAGCGGTAGTTCTAGCGCGCCGCGGTAAAGCATGCATTTCGTCGAGCGCAGGTTTCATTTCGTCGAGCTCCAGTTCGTCGAACGCAGCATCCATTTCGTCAAACATAGGTTTCCTTCTCAGCGGTTTCCCTTCACAGCGGGTTCTTCTCAGCGGTTCGTTAATGCTAGCGCCAGTGGTAGAGTTAACGCGGCGCGGTAGCAACAACAACACAACACCATGGTGATATGAAAGCACAGAATCTTGCATACTATAAACACAAAACAAGTATGATCAAATATAATAGGATTTGTTATTGTCAAACCAAGAGATGCGGAAAGCATGTTCCAACAGCATACTTTGTCGACGACATCTCCAATTCTTCTCGACGACATACCTTTAACTTCCTGAGATTATGATCTAGAGAAGTGATCAAATATAAAGTGAAGTTTTCTTGACTTGGTAACTTCTTCAAATCAGGAATTATGTGGGAAAGATTCCCAACAAGAAGGTAGAAGGAAACTCCCAATCTACTATGTTAGCCGAGTCCTAAGGAAGGTGGACCTTCGATACCCCATCCTGGAGATGTTGGCCTTCGCCTTAGTATTGTCGGCCTGGAAGCTCCGGCCCTACTTCCAAGCACATTTGATCAAGGTGGTGACCGACCACCCCCTTCGCAACCTTATGGAAGTAGTGGAGCACTCGGGGAGATTGGCGAAGTGGTCGGTAAAGCTGAGTGAATTCGATATTTCATATGTGCCCCGGTTGTCAATAAAGGCCCAAGCGGTGGCGGACTTTTTGGCGGATTATATGACCGAAGTGGAAGAGTCTGAGCTGCCTAGCCCGGTGGCTTGGAGGATGTTGGTGGATGGGGCCTCGGGAAAGCATTCCTTCGGGGGAGTGGTGGTTTTGGTAAGCCCCCAAGGGACGAGGATCGAGCAGGCCATCGATATTCATATTCCTCTCACCAACAACCAGGCGGAGTACGAGGCAGTAGTGGCGGGCCTGTGGCTGGCCCGAGAGTTGGGAGTGTAGGATGTGGAGGTCTCAACAGACTCCATGGTGGTGGCTTTCCAGGTTAGGGGGGAGTTCGATGTGAAGGAGTCGACTCTATAACGATACCTAGAAAAGGTCAAGGGGCTTATAGGACAGTTCCGGACCTTCTCTATATGTCACGTGCCAAGGGAGGAGAATGCCCTCCTAGCCTAGTTAGGTCCCATTTCAGGGGGACGGTGTCGGACCTCTTTCGGCCATCCATCGAGGAAGGTTAGCTAATGGAGGTGGACCAGCGAGCATCATGGATGGATCCCTTCATCACCTTCCTGACATCGGAAAAGCTCCCTGAGGGGGAGGTGGACAAGCGGCGCTTCAGGTATAAATCATCATATTATTTCTTGCATGCAGGAGGACTATACAGAAAAACACTCTCGGGACTCCTAGCCCGATGCGTACAGAGGAGGAGGTACCAAGGGTCCTGGAGGAAATTCACTCGGGGGAGTGTGGCAGCCACTCAGGAAGCCGAACCTTGGAGGGGAGAGTGTTGAGGAAAGGCTACTTTTGGCCTACCCTCGGTAAGGATGCAGCGGAGTTCGGAAGGAAGTGTTCAAAGTGCCAGTTGTTCACTCCTCTCCAGCTCCAGCCAGCCCAAAGGCTTCGGTCCATCACAGCGCCCTGGACCTTTGCAATATGGGGGTTGGACCTGGTGGGCCCTTTCCCGCAAGCAAGTAGCCAAAGAAGGTTCATGTTGGTAATGATCGATTATTTCTCCAAGTGGTTGGATGTGAAGGCGCTGGCCAAGGTAACATCCCAAGTAGTTAGAAATTTCATATGGGGTGAAATAATATGCAGGCACGGGCTCCCGCTATCCATAGTTACAGACAACGGGACGCAGTTTGCCAGCGATGAGTTCGTCAGCTTCTGCACTCAGCTTGGCATAGACGTTCGGTTTGTGTCAGTCCACCACCTGAGGAGCAATGGGCAGGTGGAGGCAGCAAACAAAATCATCGTGTACTTGCTAAAGAAGAAGGTCGAGAACGTCAGGGGAAACTGGGTAGAGCAGTTACCCTCGATCATCTGGGCCCTGAGGACCACTCCGAATACGGCCACGGGAGATACTCCATTCAAGCTTTCCCACGGGTCCAAGGCCATTCTCCCAGTGGAGTTCGAAGTGAAGTCCCCCATGGTGATCGTCGCGGGAGAGGATGGCAAGGTGGAAAGTTTTTGGTGTTGGAGTGCCCCAGATCAATTCCACTGTCGGGCTCTCATAGACGGTGGGTCAGGTTGATCTCTGGAGAGGCTGGCAAGGTGGAAAGTTTTTAGTGCTAGAGTGCCCCAGATCGATTCCGCTGTCGGGCTCTCATAGATGGTGGGTCAGGTTGATCTTTGGAGAGGCTGGCAAGGTGGAAAGTTTTTGGTGCTGGAGTGCCCCAGATCAATTCCGCTGTCGGGCTCTCATAGAAGGTGGGTCAGGTTGATCTCTGGAGAGGCTGGCAAGGTGGAAAGTTTTTGGTGCTGGAGTGCCCCAGATCGATTCCGCTGTCGGGCTCTCATAGACGGTGGGTCAGGTTGATCTCTGGAGAGGCTGGCAAGGTGGAAAGTTTTTGGAGCTGGAGTGCCTCAGATCGATTCCGATGTCAGGCTCTCATAGATGGTGGGTCAGGTTGATCTCTGGAGAGGCTAGCAAGGTGGAAAGTTTTTGGTGCTGGAGTGCCCCAGATCGATTCTGCTGTCGGGCTCTTATAGACGGTGGGTCTGGTTGATCTCTGGAAAGGCTGGCAAGGTGGAAAGTTTTGGGTGCTGGAGTGCCCCAGATCGATTCCGCTGCTGGGCTCTCATAGACAGTGGGTCAGGTTGATCTCTGGAGAGGCTGGTAGTAAGCCATTCATGTTAAGGGGTTCGATTCACTGAACCTCTCAAGACCTTGATAGGGCGAGCCCTAGGGCTCACTCGCAAGAAATATGAAACTGCCATTGATGTAAGACACCAAGTCCAAGGGTGACCGCGATACAGTTAGATGCGGTGGCCTAACGGCTCGTCGGGTCGGGTCCTAGCTCGCAAGAGACGCCTGGAGAATTCATATGCAATGTCTAAAACTAGCGAGTTGGGGAGGTCCGCCGGCGCGGCGGATAATGAGCAATGTTGGTCGCTCGTAGTGGGAAGGGGAGTGAGGCAGGGTAATGTCGATCCCGCTCACAAGGGACCCCATTGGGTGAGCCAGAGGTGCGAAGCGGACCACTCTTAGCGCAAGAGAAAATAGATGGTCCATCTAACGAAACTCCTATACGGGAGAAGCGATGTCAGCGTCTGATTGAATATGCACAAGGTAAGACAGTGAGACAATGAAAATGCGATGAAGTGGTAAACCTTGCGACTACCGCCAATAAGAAGTGTACAAACGCGAGCATGAATAATAGCGTTGAGACGCAAGCATGGGAGCACAAGCGAAACAAAATACGTATGTGCGAGCGTAGAAAAGTATACTGGTGCGAGCGAGCTGAAAAAGTAATCAAGAGATAGAAAAAGGTTCCATGTTTCTTTTCTCAAAAAAGTATTACAAAATGATGGCGAACCCGCCGGGTAAAAACAAAAAATTTACATAGAAAAAGTAAAATGTTAATGCTGGTCGCTGGACGTCTCTTCCTCGCAACCGCGTTCTTCAGGCTCCGGGATCGGCGCGAACAGTTCTGGGACGACGTCCTCGATGTCGAGCTCCAGGGAATCCGGGGAAAGCAGACCCGCCCCTTTGAGGGTCTCGAAGACAAGGTGGGCAGCACCCATGTAATTCTTGCGGGTCGCCTCGTGCTCACCTCGAGATTTCTTGCGATCCCCGATTCGCAGAGGGGATGGACGGAGCACCGCTCGGGTTAGCTCGCAGACCTGCGCCTTTAGGAACGCAACCTCCTTCTCCAGGTCAGCGTTCCGCGAGAGGAGTTGGCTCCCCGTTTCAGCATCCAATAAAAGAAGAGCTTGATTCAGGCAAAGGAAAATATAGCGAGCGAGATGGGAGTTGAGTGGAGAACTTACCATTCCACCCTGAAGGCTGGCGAGGAGACCTTCCGAGATGGCCTCTCTCCCTTTGAGGCTCACGACCTCGTCGGTAGCCGCCTTGAGCTCGCGCTGAAGATCTTTAGAATCCCTTTCTGCGGTGAGGTATCGTCGAGCCGTCATGTGGGATAGATCCAAGGAACGGAAATGGGCTCGCATGGATTCGTTGACGAGCAGCCGCGACCGTAGGGCGCCAAAATTGGTGGCGTCCTCGCGGCCATAAAGCCTGAAGGCAAGGGAGAATGCCTCGCCTCCCACCTTATCGCTCTCAACCTAGGAGGGGAGGAGCGATGAGCAAGAGATCCTGCTGAGGTCAGGATCCCATGCGAGCACCGGCTCGCCGAGGACGTCAGGAAGTTTGGCGCCCAGGCCAAAGTTTTTGTGGCTGATAGGCTTGGGCCCGCCAGGGGCGTCCTTCGGCTCGCAGCCCTCCTGGGCAGCTTTTTGGCTCGTGGAGGGGGCGAGTGGAGTCTCTGACTCGCTCAGGTCCACAACTTCTTTCCCCTTTGTTTTGGAGGGAGTGTCCTTGTTCCTCTTCTTAGTCAGGGGCTTCGCGGTGAGCTGGCTCGCGGGCATTGGACACTTCTTGCCCGAAGTCGAGCTGGGGGGTTCTCAGCAAGAATAGGCGGCCGCGATGGTGAGAGTGCTGGAAGAGAGGGTCGCACTCCTCGCATACGGGGGGTGGATGGGAAGATCCCGCTCTCCTGCAAATGCAAAGAGAGATTTAGCGGATAGAATGAGAAAAAAATACATAAGAACTTGCGAGTGCGAGTCGAACCTTCCCCTTGCGGGACTGGGAGCAGCGAGTCAACCCTCTGTCGGAGGTGGGCAACCTCGAAGTTTTTACCGTCCAGGTATAGGTTGAGCTTCACGTCATCACCACCGAGCGAGGTGGGAGGGCGGTAGGTTGCATCATCCTGTTGGAAGGGGGAAAAGGGGATGTTGCCGAACGGTCCTTTCACCAAGATGAATTTTTGGTGCCAGTAGTGGCCTTTGTTCACCGTCTCGCAGACGGTGACATGCTGGCTCGCAAAGTGGGTCGTGCCATCCTTATACGCGCGGAAGGAGAAGACTTTGCGGAAGACGAGCAAGCTGAACTCGATCTTCTCCTCCCGCAGGTAGCAGGCGAACGCGACCACCACGACGATCGCGTTCGGCGTCAGCTGGCTCAGTAGAATGCCATAGTACTTGAGTACCTAAAAAATTCATCAAGAGGATGTTAGCGTGCTCTCAGCGAGGCGAGTAAGAATTGTAAGGGTCGAGTAAATTACCTGGCGCACTTCTGGCTAGAGTGGGAGCCGCAACCCATTCTCAAAATGAGCAATGGGGATGGCAAGCTCGTCGGTGGATGGATCATTAAGGGCGTCTATGCTCGGCGGGTGGCGAGCAACATACCCCAAGGGGATGTACTTGTCCACTGTGGCGAGAAACTCATCGCCAGTGAGCGAGGCCCAGAAAAATGAGTGATCGCGGAAGGCCCCAGCGCACTTGGCTCGCCCTTCGTATTCGCCTTCGACAACCATGATGCTAGTAATTTTGAATCAGGAGAGAAGCGAGTGCGAGTTGGAGTTAGCGAGAGGGTCTGGAAGAGAGAAGAGAAGCTAGAGAACAGTTAATGCGGTAGTTAGAAAGTAAAAGATGGTGACTATTTATAGAAATGAAAAGGGCGGGAAGGAATACGAAGCGTCGGAGGGTGCGGATAGCGGAATCGCGCGGTGATTTTTCAGCACCCTGGGGTCTTATCCACTCCAAGCGGGTTGACATCCTGGCGAAGTCCGATGGTTCGCCACCGGCGATCCAAAACTGTAGGAATGAAAAGCAAAGGCTGCGAGGGCGAGGCGATATCTCGCGAGCCAGACATATTTAAGCAAAAACAAACAAGGCGCGAGCATTATTAGCATTGTGGTATAAAACATACGAAGCAAGAAAGAAAGCCCGCGAGCGAGCGGGAATATCCTTATTACAATGTTCTTAAATGTTCAGCACCACCCCAGAGGCGGGGGGAAATAGTAGCGAGTGAAAGAAACAAATAACAATAATGTATAACTATTCAGTAATTATGCCATTTCCAGCGACCGCGGCCTCGCACACCGGAGCGCGGCAGAATTCTTGGATAGTAGTGCTCGCGGATTGACTGGACCTCGCGCTGCATCAGCCGCATGTAGTCCTCAATTCGCGCGAGGTGCGCCCCTGTAGAGGTGACCTCGCCGCGAGCAACCTACTGCACTTCGGCGAGGACGCGGGCGTTCGCATCCTCCATGGTGCCGAACCTCTCCTCGTAAGCGGCCTGATTCATCCGATCTTGATCGTACAGCTCTCGCAGCATCAAGGTGTGCTTCTGGAATATCTCGGCAACTCGCCTCTTCATCTGTTCTGGATTGCTGAGGTCCCCCAGGAAATCCGCGACCTAGCTCGGCGAGGGCGGGGGCAACATCTCCACCTCCCCGTGCTCTGACTCGGTAGTCGGGATTGGTGGAACACCCGCGTATGAAAGAAAGTCAACATAAGAGGCAGCGAGAGGGATAAGCGGCAGAAATTATCTAACTTGTCGAGATGAGAATGGTACAGGGTCGCGGGCGAGAAGAGCTCGGCTGGCCCTTGAAGGCCTCGGTAAAGGACGGGGTGATGGACTTTCCCAAGCCGGGGCGGTGCGCCATCCCGTCGGCAGCCCGGGGTTTGGCAAGTCGCGAGCTACCCGAGCTTCGTTGGCCCAAAGTGTCGAACCTAGGGGTAACGATGTTCATTTTCAGTGGGGGCGGCGAGCCCGCCGGAGTGGGGGCTCGCCTCTCTGATTTTGCGAGAGGAGACCCTGCAAGAAGAAATGGGGGGTCAGCGATCAAGGAAGAGCGAGAGAGCACAAGATAAACGGCTTACCAGGATGCGAGGGTGAGGCTCACAGGTCAGTGGCCCTCGCATTAAGGTGGGGATCAATCCTCCCGGGGGACGGGGGGCGATATGCCGTGGGGGATGGCCGGGTAAAATCCTTCTCCACAGGAGGGTCCTGCGAGCAAGGAAATAGAGTTAAGAAAATATTATTGGAGATATCAAGTCCTTTTTAAGCAGAACCTGCGAGGTGAGCTCGTGGCGGGGAGAGGGAGATGGCGGAGATGACTCATCCTCCACGGACGGCTGTCGGATGGTCTTAGCCCTCTTAACCTGAGGCGGGGGGCGGGGCAGGTTGTGGAGAGATCCAGGGGGCAAGCTCGGCAGCTTTAGCCTTCTGGATGGTCTGCGAGGCCCTGAGGCGAGCAAGTATCTCCTCCTTCTTGGACATCTCGCAATGAGCAGTGGCGAGCGGGGAAAGCAGTGAGGAGGGAAGAAAAAGTTCAAGCACAGGCCGGAAGGAAGGGTATTTATAGCAGTGGGCATGGGACCCACCAAAAGATTCTCACCATGTCACCGAGGGGCCGGCGAACACTAGGGGTTGGATGTTTCTTCGCGAGACTAAAATAGCCTCATGAAGAGCGGGGATTGTGTACAACCTCGGTGTCCGCCAGGGGCTGAACAGTGGCGAAGGGACCATCAAGCAAAAGGAGTAAGAAGGCTAGGGAATCAGAGTATCGGGCGAGCTGGGCTTTTGTCGGTCGCTCGCGAGAGGGAGAGCGGGCCATGAGCCTTGTCGGTCACTCGTAGGGAGGCGAGTGAACCGAGCCATGCGGCTCGCGAGAGAGTCTCCAGTGGGTGGCTCACCTAGGATGGGTCTATGATTAATTTTACCTAAAAATCCCTGGTGGTCTACAGTTAGCCCCTCCAAACAGTGGAGTTTGGCTGTTGGTAGACCGTTTTGGGCTGCGTATACTGAAAAGTAAGGCAGAATCCTACTATTAGCAGACCGACTTAAAAAACTATAAATAGACCTTGAAGGGCACCTTGGGAGAGGCATTCCAATCTCAGCATTCTAAGCTTCTTCCTCTTTAGGTTATCTTGTCTTAGCTCTCAGGCTCTCTAAGGTGCCCAGTCTCATCTTTGGCTTGGGAGGGGAAGCGCTCAAAGATCTTCCGGGTGTGTGGTGTGATCCCCTCGCTGTGACCAAAGGTCTGTGTTTAGTTCTGAGTCTCCGGTCGGTTCCTTCCAAGGAATCAGTAAGTGTCAGCTGCCCCTCTACTTTCAGATACCTTGTATTTGTTTTGTCTAATTTCTACAAATTAAAATAAAAAAAAAATTACAAAACAATTCAAGATAACCAAAACAATTTTTTGTCCCTTTATATATATGTAGTACAATATTCACTTTACAAGCAGTCTCTACATATTAAAAGGATGAATATGAACTATACAATCACCAACATGATCTATTGATACCCTATGCTAAAATTCACTATAATCATATATCATAATTCATGATCTATCAAGAATTATCTTAAATCAACAAATTCTATCAACCTTAGGAATTATGAAATATATGATGGCTATTGGTATTATAGTTTCATATCTTATTTTGTGTGTGTGATATATATCTCTATTGTTTGCATGTATCTCATTATATTTAGACCTAAGAATTAACTTGATATCAACATGATGAAATCAAATAGAATTGTCACTTCATTCTATGTCTATGATAATTTAAAACTCTATGATTGAATACATGCAACCCAATGTTTATCCAGCTTTACATAGCTTTGCACCTTGTTGTTCTAACTCATCATACTAGCATCATCACTTAACATAGGTAGAAATCAATGTCCATGCTAACAATCTTTTATATAATTGTAAATCCAAAACTAATCATGCAATTATAACATAGTTCATATATTTAAGGCTTACACGCTTAGTATGTCCATAATCATTAAACTTATGATATGTGTCTCACAATAGCGAGGGCGTAGGATTGTGTGCATTAGAGACCTAACCTTTAAGTCATGTCTTGTCCTTAACCGGGGAGGGTTCCAGTGGGGCCTTACGAGGCACTGGGGGAATGATTGCTAGGTTGAGCGATCTCTATTGTGTGCATATGGGATTAACACCTCAACTTATGGAATTTATGCATCTCCTCATGCCCATCCGTCACTTAGTACGGGGCTAGGGTGTAGACATTTAGTCTGGGTAGTTTTTAATCTTAAGATATACTTATATTACTCACTGCATGAACATTTTATTTACTTATCACTTAATTCATGCATATTTTGGGTTGTTCGGAAATGTCCTCTTGTGTTTACATAATTTATTAGTTTGAACTTTAATTATTTTATAAAACACAAGTATTTGAAAAATCATCAAAAACATGCTTACAAGAGCCTTCAAATCAACTCCATAATGTCTGAAATTTCAACTGTATGAAGGTCTCTTTATAATACAAATGAATCATAAAAAGGATTTTTAAAAAATTCAAAATTTAGTGGTCTATCTCGGCGTTAAGAGCTAACGTCTGGCGTTGGCACCTTTGCTCCAAATTGTTTTCTTTCTGTTTTGAAGAATTTCTGGTATTATTTTATTGCAGTGTGTATTTTTGTTTCTCTGTTTTTAAAAGTTTTCTATCTTTTTATTTCCTTTAAAACAAAATTTTTATTTCTTTTAAAAAAAATTATATGTATTTTCTCATGCATTATTTTGGGTTTATTTCTCTGGCATAGAATATCATTTACTGAAAGGGCTATTAAAGACTTCTATGTTTTCCAAAAAATATTTAAATTGAATATAAAAAAGCACATACACAATTATAAAACAATTTCAAAGAACAAAAATATATTTTTCTCTTTATGTGTGTTTATTGTTTTGTACTTATATAAAAAAAATTCAAAAAATTATAAAAAAATTGATTGTTATTCATTGTCATTTTCAAGGATGATTAATTATATCAATTAAAGATTAAATACAATGTTTAATTTAACCTTTAAATTTCTTAAAAAATATTATTTTGTTTTTGTCATGCCTTGAAAATTATCTTGTTATGTGCAATGAAATTGTTTGTAGATAAACATATGTAGAAACGCTTAGCATGCCTCTAAGTATGAGTAATGTATTATGTTTGATAATGATTTATTCACTCACTTATTTTTGATAATCTACATGTGTTTACAATCTTATACTTGCATGAATGTGTAGTGTAATAACATAAATAATTAAAATGCATAAATATATTAACTACACAACATTGAATTGGTTATTACAATTCTTTGTCTTTCATGCACTTATTCTTTAGAGAAATGTGGTTTAAAATGTTATGTTTGCAAAACAAGTGAATTCGGAGTCCTTAGTCACTAAACAAAAAAGCAAATAATAAATGACAAGGAAAACTCCACCAAGCACTACTCACCCTCCTGATAAGACTTAATGAGCATTGTGAGGTTGAGCACCTTGGCAAATAATTGTAAAGTGTCTTGTAGCAAACAATTTATATACCACTTCTCTTAGTACACCGGATCATAAACAAAATTTGAAAATAATGCTAAAAAGTATACTTCCTCTCTACTGTACTGCTGTTATCTGCAATGTAATAATACTCTATATCTTCTTCTTCCTTATTCCTTTGATATATATCTCTGATTTGAAATTCAAATCCTCTGAAATACGGAATAAAATAATCTGGAGGATTATTTCTTGGAACTGTAAGCAAGACTTTAATTCCTTTTCCTTTTTAATTAATGTATCCTTTTCCGCCAAAAGGCTATTTTCTCGGGAAGAGAATGGAAAGGAATAAAATAAAAATGAGAGATAATATCCTTGACTTATCTGGAATAAATAGAGCCGTTGCTGATAAAAGATCTGAGTTCAGAGAATGAACTAAAATTGATCCTTCTGAAATAAACAAGCTGAAGAGAAACTTTTGTCTACCTGAGAGAACTGAGTTCGTCGAACTGAATGTCGATTTTCGCCGACCTAAACTTCTATTGCTGATTCGTCGAACGCAGACTGGAATTCGTCGATCTCAATGTGGAGCTCGTCGAACTGAAGAATAAACTGTTAAATCTGGCTGGAAGAATTGAATTAGTCGATCTGAATGATATTTCGTCGAACACAGAGATTTGGCAAAATCGTCGACCGCTGAACTGTGCAAATTCTTCGACCGCTGAGACTGAGCAAATTCGTCGATCGCTGAGACAGAGCAATTTCGTTGACAGCTGAGACAGAGCAATTTCATCGACCGCTGAGACTGGATAAATTGGTCGACTGCTGAGACTTGGTCAACCGCTGAGACTTGGTCAACCGCTGAGACTTGGTCAACCGCTGAGACTTAAGTTCATCAACCGCTGAGACTGAAAAAATTCGTCGACCGCTGAGACTTGCCAAGTTCGTCGAATGCAGGAGCATGTCGTTCGTTGAACGCAGGAAGCATTTCGTCGAACGCAGGATGAGTTCGTCAAACGCAGAAAACTTATCTTTTCCTTAGTTCTAACAGCCTAAAACCTTGACCCTTAAGACTATACATTGGGGTCAACTTAGTCCTAATAAACAGATAGTAATCCTAGCCCAAATCAGTAATAGGGTTGTTCCAACAATCTCCCCCTATTTGGGTTAGGACACTATTTGACAAAAATTGAATAATAAATAAACAACAAAACAACATGACATATATATCTGATAGATTTTAAATATTTTAGCAGATATAAAATATGATACTCTGAGTTTTGAAATTTTACATTGAAAACAAAACTAATAAAAACAAATAAATCAGAACATTTTGCTTTCTGAATTTTGACATTGCCTTCAGCTTTCTGAATTTGATTATCTGAGCTGTATCTGCTATATCAAACAATATTTCTGAATCTGCATTTTTCAGCTTTAGCTTTTGTTGATCTGAACTGTAGCAATAACTGAATCTGCTTTGCTACCAATCTGCATTTGAATCTGTCATATCTGAATTACTGAATCAAAACTGTTGCGAGCTTCTTCATCAAGAATTGATTTTTCTTTTTCATTACAACATCTCCTCTTGAAACTTGAGCATCTTCAAAAAGCATCTCCCCCTATCAAAAAAGAAGAGAGCATCTCCCCTAACAAAAAGGAGTTTCTTCAAAACATCTCCCCCTGTCAAAAGGAGCTTCTTCATGAAACTTCTCCCCCTGCCTAGTTTCAGGAAGGCCTGAAGCTAGGCCCCTAGAAGAAGGGATAGTTGAAGAGGAGGTAGGGAAGGATGCAATTATTTTGAAGAAATATTATTATTGTTCCTGCAAAATAAAAATAGAGATCAAGTGCAAAGGAACTGGAAAGAGAAGCAATTCTGTAGGCATAGCTTCAGAAACATGCTTCATCAAAACTGGGTTCGACGAAAAATAAATTTTCGTCGATCTCAGTTCGACGATCTAGATGACTTCGTCGATCTCCGTTCGACTAACGACTAGATTTCGTCGATCTCAGTTCGATGAAAAAATGGGATAAGTAGAAAATTTAATTTTTAATTGATTGAATCTCCATCTATCATTCCTAGCTGATTTATAAAGAAGATATGTTTCTTTTCATCCAAGGGTTTGGTGGAAATATCAGCCCTTTGCAAATCAGTAGAAATGAATTATAGGCAAATTTTATTTTTATCCACATTATCTATGATAAAGTGGTGCCTAATTTCTATATGTTTAGTCCTACTATGTAGTACTGGATTTTGTGTTATAGATATTGCACTAGTATTGTCACAAAATATAATTGAATTATTTAGATTGATACCATAATCTAGAAGTTGATTTTGTATCCACAATATTTGTGAGCAGCAACTGCCTACAACAATATATTTTGCTTCAGCTGTTGATGTAGACACAGATGTCTATTTCTTACAAAACCAAGACACAAGCCTATCACCAAGAAACTGGCAAGTTCCTGATATGCTTTTTCTGTCTACTCTACATCCAGCATAATCAGAATCTGAAAATCCAGTTAATTCAAATTCTGAAGCTGTTGGATACCAGAGTCCTAGATTTGGACAACCCTTTATATATCTCAAAATTCTTTTTAATAAAATTAGGTGAGATTCTTTGGGGTT
Source organism: Dactylorhiza incarnata (assembly GCA_033032865.1). Taxonomy (NCBI): domain Eukaryota; kingdom Viridiplantae; phylum Streptophyta; class Magnoliopsida; order Asparagales; family Orchidaceae; genus Dactylorhiza; species Dactylorhiza incarnata. The sequence goes on along the minus strand of JAWHQI010000160.1, from coordinate 231,459 downwards.
AACTTGGAACCTAGCACAAATACATGTAGCAAACATTATGTCAGGCCTACTAGCTGTTAAGTAAAGTAATGAGCCAACAATTGCTCTATATACTTTTTGATCAACAGGTTTCCCTGATTCATCAGTATCAACAACAGCATTGGAGGGCATGGGTATTTTCATGGTGGAAGCATCAGACATACCAAATCTTTTCACTAATTCCTTAACATACTTGGATTGTGATATGAATATGCCATTTGGAGTTTGCTTCACTTGAAGACCAAGGAAGTAAGATAACTCACCCATACTACTCATTTCAAATTTAGATTGCATTATGTTAGAAAACCTTTTGCATAGATTTGAATCAGTAGAGCCAAATATGATATCATCTACATATATTTGAACTAGTAAAGTTTGATTTTTATGTATTCTGAAAAATAGGGTTTTATCAACAATGCATCTATCTTCTTTGATATCTCCATTAAGAAAAACACTCTTCACATCCATCTGATAGACGTTGAACTTCTTGAATGCAGCAAAGGCCAGAAAAATTCTGATAGCTTCAAGTCTTGCAATAGGAGCAAAGGTCTGATCATAGTCAATTCCTTCTTCCTGTGAATATCCTTGGGCTACCAATCTTGCTTTATTTCTGATGATTATGCCTTGATCATCTAGCTTGTTCCTGAAGACCAACTTGGTGCCAATGACTGGATGGCCTTTTGGTCTTGGAACCAAATCCCATACCTTGTTCCTTTCAAATTGATTGAGCTCCTCTTGCATTGCAAGAATCCAGTTTGGATCTTGTTCTGCATCTTTTATGGTTTGAGGTTCAACTTGTGATAGGAAACAAGTGTGCATCAGATTTTGGTGTAGATGATGTCTTGTTTGAACACCTGCTGAGATATCACCAATGACTTGAGATATTGGATGATCTCTAACTGTGATGTGATCAACAGTTGGAGTTGGTTCAGCAATAATTCCTTCTTGAGGGACTTGTTCAGCTGTCACTTGATTTGAATGATCAGCAAGATCTGGATTATCCTCTTCTTCAATGTCTTCAATTATTTCATTTGATGGAAGTAGAGAATCTTCATTCTGTAGATTTAGTCCATTGAGCTCTTCACATAGAGCTGGTACCTGCAAAGTAATTTTGGTAGAGGTGGCATTCCTATCCTCATTTAACATGTTAGTTTCATCAAAAGATACAAGCATGGACTCTTCTATCTTAAGAGTAGATTTGTTGTAAACTCTGTATGCTTTACTAGAAAGAGAGTATCCAAGGAATATACCTTCAGCAGATTTTGCTTCAAATTTCCTAAGATACTTCTTATCATTGTTATGCACATAGCATTTACATCCAAATATCTTAAAATAGTTAAACTTAGACTTTTATTCTTGAGTAGTTCATAGGGAGTCTTACCCTTAAGTTTATGTATCAGGCTTCTGTTCAACACATAATTTGTTGTGTTCACTGCCTCTGCCCAAAAAGAGAGTGGCAAGTGAGCATCAGCAAGCAATGTAGTTGCTGATTCAATTAAGGTTCTATTTTTCCTTTCAGCTACCCCATTTTGTTGAGGAGTTCTAGGAGCAGAGAAACACTGCCTGATCCCTTCTTTTCCACAGAATTCTCTCATTAGAAGAGATTCAAACTCAGTGCCATGATCACTTCTGATCAATGTAACTAGAGTAGAGTACTCAATCTTGATGGACCTGAGAAAGTCTGTCGGAACACTGAAGGTGTCAGACTTGTTCCTAAGAAAGAACACTCAAGTGAATCTTGAGAAGTCATCTACAATAACTAGAGAATAATGCCTTGCTTGAAATGTTTTCATCTATTTCTACAGCCTCTTTGCCCTTGGCAGAAATGAATTTTACTGGTGTAGATAAGATGTTTTCTTAATCAGAAGAGGCTCACTTGATGATGCACCCAAGCCCAGTTTGCCACTTAGTCTGGCATTCACTGTGCTTGTGATGTCCATTAGTTTGATACTTCTCCCATTGAGGGATTCTTCAAATTTCTTAGCTTCAGACAACTTGTTCTCAATGAGAACAATGTGTTCTCTAGAGGCAGCCAAATCTTTCTTAAGATTGACATTATATTCACTTAGTTGGTTCATTTCAGCCAACTAATTTCTGAGAGAGATTATCTCTTTCTCAGATTTAATTAAATCTAAACAAAGAGTTTTGAATTCATCTTTGAATTCATTTGAATTGAAATCAAAGTTTGAGGTTACCTAATCACTGTCAGTTTCAGGCTCTGATTCATCTGAGTTGCTTCCTAAGGCATTGATAGTCATCATGCAGAAGTTTCTTTCTTCTTCTTCATCACTGGAGCTAGATGATGATGCATATTCTGACTCACTGCTTGAGTCATATATAGCCATTAAGAATTGGTCCTTCTCATTTGCATTTTCTTCATCATCTTCAAATGAGATGGATGAAGACTCTGATTCTTCTGCAGAACCTTCAACCATGTTGTTGAGTGAGATCCAGATTTCCCTTACTGAAGTGCATTCAACAACTTATTGGAAAATGTCATCTGACATTGTTTGTACCAAAATATTCATTGCCTTGGCATCTGCACTTCTCTGCTTCTTTTGAGCATCTGTCCACTCAGGAGGTGGAACAATATTATTTGTTGTTGTGGTTTCAGCACTTGTTGTTGTTGTAGGTGTAGGAGGTCATATCAAAATAACATTAAAAATATCCTCATCAATAGAATTCATGTACAATATGATCCTTGCCTTCCATAGTGCAAACTTATTTAGATTGCACATAGGAGGTCTTGTGCTTGAGTATTCTTTGTTCTGTGCCATGAGTTCTTAGAAAAATAAAACTCTAGAAAAACTTAAGATCTAATTGATCTTTTGATTCAGGTGTTAGCCTGTAAAGAATCAACCAACCTCTGATACCAATTGAAAGTGAGGTTAGATCTTAAAGTCACTCTAGAGGGGGGGGGGGGGGGGGTGAATAGAGTATTAAAAAGTTTCACTTATTTTTATAGCGGAATTAAAATAGTGATATATATATATGTGTACTGAGTGAGTAATAAAAACAAACACAAAGAGAGCACACAACATAATACAGAAAAATAAACAAGAACACAGAGGGCACAAGGATTTTATAGTAATTCCCCAATAAACCTGGGTACGTCTACTCTTCTACCACCCTTGGTAGGATTCCACTAGGTTTTTGATCAGTGCCCTATCACCAATGGGGTTTTAATCAGGTGCCCAAAACACCAACTGAGCTTTTGATCAGGTGCTCTAACCAAACTACAGGTTTTTGTTCAGGTGCCCTGCCACCAATGGGTTAACTTTTGAAGGGAGTTAGAACCCTGTACAAGAGGGGATAAAGAGGGTTTAGATGTTCTTCTCTGTCAATAATCTGAGAGAAGACTCTAGTGGATTGTATAATGTAAAGCTCCCCCTGTCTGATAGAAAGGGTTGACAATTGAGGATGGAGCTTTCTCTTGAAACAGATATAATCCTTGATAGCTGATGAATCTGAGAGACCAAGATTTCTCAGATTATTTGTTGCTCTTGAAGATCTTGAAACTTGCAGCAGAAATCTGAGATAAGAATGTTGATGTTGTTCTCAGAGAATAAGATTGCTGCTTGAGGAAGATGAAGATCTATAAAGCTTTTTCTTTCTTCCTTCTGTATTTCTTTTCCCGACTATTACTTCCTCTCTACTGTACTGCTGTTATCTGCAATGTAATAATACTCTATATCTTCTTCTTCCTTATTCCTTTGATAATATATCTCTGATTTGAAATTCAAATTCTCTGAAATAAGGAATAAAATAATCTGGAGGATTATTTCTTGGAACTGCAAGCAAGACTTTAATTCCTTTTCCTTTTTAATTAATGTATCATTTTCCGCCAAACGACTATTTTCTCGGGAAGAGAATGGAAAGGAATAAAATAAAAAGGAAAGATAATATCCTTGACTAATCTGGAATAAATAGAGTTGTTGCTGATAAATGATCTGAGTTCAGAGAATGAAATAAAATTGATCCTTCTGAAATAAACAAGTTGAAGAGAAACTTTCGTCGACCAGAGAGAACTGAGTTCGTCGAACTGAATGTTGATTTTCGTCGACCTGAACTTCTGTTGCTGATTCGTTGAACGCAGACTAGAATTCGTCGATCTCAATGTGGAGTTCGTCGAACTGAAGAATAAACTGCTAAATCTGGCTGGAAGAATTGAATTAGTCGATCTGAATGATATTTCATTGAACGCGAAGATTTGGCAAATTCGCCGACCGCTGAACTGAGCAAATTCTTCGACCGCTGAGACTGAGCATTTACGTCGACCGCTGAGACAGAGCAATTTCGTCGACCGCTGAGACAGAGCAATTTTGTCGACCGCTGAGACAGAGCAATTTCGTCGACCGCTGAGACTGGATAAATTCGTCGACCGCTGAGACTTGGTCAACCGCTGAGACTTGGTCAACCACTGAGACTTGGTCAACCGCGGAGACTTGGTCAACCGCTGAGACTTAAGTTCATCAACTGCTGAGACTGAACAAACTCGTCGACCGCTGAGACTTGCCAAGTTCGTCGAACGCAGGAGCATGTCGTTCGTCGAACGCATGAAGCATTTCGTCGAATGCAGGATGAGTTCGTCGAATGCAGAAAACTTATCTTTTCCTTAGTTCTAACAGCCTAAAACCTTGACCCTTAAGACTATACATTGGGGTCAACTTAGTCCTAATAAACAGATAGTGATCCTAGCCCAAATCAGTAATAGGGTTGTTCCAACACGCCCCATCCGACAGAAGAGGAGCGCCATCACCGACAAGCTGGAGGAGCCGATTCGCGAGGAGGTGGAGAAGCTTCTCCAAGCAGGTTTTGTATCAGAGATCCAGTATCCAGGCTGGGTCCCCAATGTCGTCATGGTAAAAAAAAGGCGATGGACGCTGGAGGATGTGTATTGATTTTTCTCTTTTAAACAAAGCCTGCCCTAAGGATTATTATCCTTTGCCTCGGATCGACACGCTGGTTGACTCAGCCATCGGTTTTTTTGTAATTAGCTTCTTAGATGCTTTTTCAAGTTATCATCAGATATGGATACACCCCCCAGACATCAAGGATGTCTCTTTCATCACGAGGGAAGGGTGCTACTGCTATAAGATGATGTCATTCGGACTAAAAAATGCAGGGGCAATGTACTAGAGGATGATGGATTGAGTCTTCTGGGAACAAAGGGGGAGGAACTTGGAGTTATACGTAGATGACCTCATGGTGAAGAGCAAGGATGTGAGCTCCCACCTCAAGGACCTCGAGGAGACCATTGCCACCCTGCGGAAGTTCAAGATGTGGTCGAACCCTTCAAAATGCATCTTTGGCTCCGGCAAGGGGAAATTTCTAGGTCACCTCCTTACCCCGGCGGGGGTAGAGCCTAACCTAAACAAGGTGAAAGCCATAATGGGATTAGGATCGCGGCGAAATGCTAAGGAAGTCCAGCGCCTCACCGGAAAGCTAGCAGGGTTGAGTAGGTTTCTCTCTCGGGCAGGAGAGAAATGCTCCTCTTTTTTCAGGGTGTTGCGGGGCAATCAAAAGTTCAAATGGACAAAAGAGTGTGAGGAGGCCTTCCAAGCCTTAAAGAATCAACTCACCAAGGCTCCGCTGCTCCAGGGCCCAAAGGAGGGGGAGAGGCTAGCCTTGTATCTCAGAGTAGGGGTTGAGGCCGTGAGCTCCGTCCTGGTCCGGGAAGAGGGTAAGAAGCAGCTTCCCATCTACTACGTGAGTAGGGTTCTGAAGAAGGCGGAGCTCTGGTACCCGATGTTAGAAAAGCTGGCTTTTGCTCTAGTCATCTCCGCCAGGAAGCTCAGGCCATACTTCCAGTCCCATTCAATCCAGATAGTGACTGACCACCCCCTTCGCAAATTCTTCGAGGGGGTAGAGCATTCAGGAAGGCTCGCGAAGTGATCGGTGTAGCTGAGCGAATTTGACATCACCTTCGTCCCTCTGCTGTCGATAAAGGCTCAAGTGGTGGCAGATTTCATGGCAGACTACGTAGTTGAGATGGAAGAAGAGCAGGCCCTTTGTCCCGTCCCCTGGAAGCTGCTGGTGGACGGGGCCTTAGTAAGGAACTCCCTGGGAGGGGGAGTGGTGTTGGAAAGCCCCCATGGAGTGAAAATTGAGCAAGCACTAGTGATTCATTTTCCCATCACCAACAACCAGGCGGAGTACGAGGCTGTGATCGCCGGCTTGCGTCTGGCTCAAGAGTTGGGGGTTCACGATGTAGAGGTCCTCATAGATTCAATGGTAATAGCCTCACAAGTCAAGGGCGAGTTCGAGGCAAGAGAGCCCACACTCATGAGGTATCTAGCCAAAGTGAGGGGTCTCATCGGAACATTTGAAACCTTCTCCATCAAGCACACCAAGGGAAGAAAGTGTCCCGGTGGATCGGTTGGCCAAGTCCGGCCCTCGGGATGGAGGAACCTTGATGAATATGTTCCGCCCTTTGATTGAGGAAGGGGAGCTCATGGAAATAGAGTAGCGGCCCTCGTGGAAGGACCCTTTCGTGATCTTCCTAGCGACGAGCAAATTCCCGGAAGAGGTTCCGGATAAAAGGCGCTTTCGGTATAAATCCGCCTGCTACATGCTTCATGAAGGGGACTTGTATCAGAAGACTCTCTCAGGACTCTTGGCGCGATGCATTTCTGAGGAAGAGGTCCTGAAGGTTCTGGAGGAGATTCACTCCGGCGAATGTGGTAGTCATTCGGGGAGCAGGACATTGGAGGCAAGGATAATGAGGCAGGGGTACTTCTGGTCGAATCTGAGCAAAGACGCATCGCAGTTTGCCAAAAAGTGCCAAAAGTGCTAGCTGTTTGCCCCGCTTCAACTTTTGCCGGCTCAGAGGCTAAGGAGCATCACCGCGTCGTGGCCCTTCGCCAAATGGGGGTTGGATCTGGTAGGACCTTTCCCTCAGGCCAGTGGGCAAAGAAGATTTCTCTTGGTCATGATCGACTACTTCTCGAAGTGGTTGGAGGTCAAGGTTGTAGCCAAGGTCACATCCCAGGTAATCCGCAACTTCGTATGGGGGGAGATCATCTGCTGACATGGGCTTCCACAAGCCATAATCACAGATAATGGTCGGTAATTCCCCAGCGAGGAATTCATCAGCTTCTACAGCCAGCTTGGGATAGACCTTAGGTTCGCATCCGTCCATCACCCCAGGAGCAATGGGCAGGTGGAGGCAGCGAATAAGATCATAGTAAACTTACTCAAAAAGAAAGTGGAGAATTTGAAGGGGAATTGGGTGGAACAACTCCCCTTGGTCCTATGGGCTCTGAGGAATACCCCCAATACCGCCACTGGCGAGACCCCCTTCAAGCTCTCTCATGGTTGCGAGGTCGTCATTCCCTTGGAATTTGAAGTCAAGACGCCGCGAGTAAGGGCCACCTCAGAGGGTGATGAAGAGTGGAGAGCAGGGAACGAGGAAGAGCCGCGACTCTCCCTGGATCTGATCGAGGATGTTCGAGATCTTGCGGCCATCCGTCAAGAGGAAGTCAAGCGGCGGATGGCCAAGTACTTTGACAAACACATTAGGATCAAGCAATTCGAGAAGGAGGACCTTGTGTTGAAAAAGGTTGACGCGGCTGGAAGATCCGCCGTGGTAGGAAAACTCAATCCCACTTGGGAAGGTCCCTATGCCATAGAAGAAACCCTTAAGACGAGGGGATATCGCCTCCAAAATGTGGAAGATGAATCCATCGGTCACACGTGGAGTGGCGACGATTTAAAATGCTTTTATCCCTAAGTCCGTATAATGAGAATAGTTATGCATTGAACTTCATTTTTCTTATACATGTGTGGTGTAATAACTTGTAAGATGATCCCAAAGGTTGGCCCCGATCAGACCCGCTGACTAGGCTCTCACCTAGCTGGTAGGGTCGTAGGCTCACTCAGAGGCAGGTTCTAATGATTCAAAGGTTGGCCCCGAGCAGACTCGCTGACTAGGATCTCACCTAGCTGGCAGGGCCGTAGGCTCACTCTGTGATAGGTTCTAATGATTCAAAGGTTGGCCCCGAGCAGACCCACTGACCAGGCTCTCACCTAGCTGGCAGGGCTGTAGGCTCACTCGGTGGCAGGTTCTAATGATTCAAAGGTTGGCTCCGAGCAGACCCGCTGACCAGGCTCTCACTCAGCTGGCAGGGCCGTAGGCTCACTCGGAGGCAAGTTCTAATTATTCAAAGGTTGGCCCCGAGCAGGCCCGCTGACCAAGTTCTCACCTAGCTGGCAGGGTCGTAGGCTCACTCGGAGGCAGGTTCTAATGATTCAAAGGTTGGACCCGAGCAGACCCACTGACCAGGCTCTCACCTAGTTGGCAGGGCCGTAGGCTCACTCGGAGGCAGGTTCTAATGATTCAAAGGTTGGCCCCGAGCAGACCCGCTGACTAGGCTCTCACCTAGCTGGCATGGCCGAAGGCTCACTCGGAGGCAGGTTCTAATAATTCAAAGGTTGGCCCCGAGCAGACCCGCTGACCAGGCTCTCACCTAGCTGGCAGGGCCGTAGGCTCACTCGGTGGAAGGTTCTAAAGGTTCAAAGGTTGGCCCCGAGCAGACCCGCTGACCAGGATCTCACCTAGCTGGCAGGGCCGCATGCTCACTCAGAGGCAGGTTCTAATAATTCAAAGGTTGGCCCCGAGCAGACCCGCTGACCATGCTCCCACCTAGCTGGCAGGGCGTAGGCTCACTCGATGGAAGGTTATAAATGTTCAAAGGTTGGCCTCGAACAGACCCGCTAACCAGGCTCTCACCTAGCTGGCAGGGTCGTAGGCTCACTTGGTGGTAGGTTCTAATAATTCAAAGGTTGTCCCCGAGCAGACCCGCTGACCAGGCTCTCAACTAGCTGGCAGGGTCGTAGGCTCATTCGGAGGTAGGTTCTAATAATTCAAAGGTTGGCCCCGAGCAGACCCACTGACCAGGCTCTCACCTAGCTAGCAGGGTCGTAGGCTCACTCGGCGGCAGGTTCTAAAGGTTCAAAGGTTGGCCCCGAGCATACCCGTTGATCAGGCTCTCACCTAGCTGGCAGGGCCGAAGGCTCACTCGGTGGCAGGTTCTACAGGATCAAAGGTTGGCCCCGAGCAGACCCGCTGACCAGTCTCACCTAGCTGGTAGGGTCGTAGGCTCGCTCGGTGGCAGGTTCTAATGATTCAAAGGTTGGCCCCGAGCAGACCTGCTGACCAGGCTCTCACCTAGCTGGCAAGGTCGTAGGCTCACTCAGTGGCAGGTTCTAAAGGTTCAAAGGTTGGCCCCGAGCAGACCCGTTGACCAGTCTCTTACCTAGCTGGCAGGACCGAAGGCTCACTCGGTGGAAGGTTCCAAAGGTTCAAAGGTTGGCCCTGAGCAGACCCGTTGACCAGGCTCTCACCTAGCTGGCAGCGCTGTAGGCTTGCTCGGTGGCAGGTTCTAATTATTCAAGGGTTGGCCCCAAGTTGACCCACTGACCAGGCTCTCACCTAGCTGGCAGGGTCGTAGGCTCACTCGGTGGCGGGTTCTAATGATTCAATGGCTGGCCCTAAGCAAACCCGCTGACCAGGCTCTCACCTAGATGGCAGGGCCGAAAGCTCACTCGGAGGAAGGTTCTAATAATTCAAAGGTTGGCCCGGAGCAGACCCGCTGACCAGGCTCTCACCTAGCTGGCAGGGTCGTAGGCTCACTCGGTGGCAGGTTCTAAATGTTCAAAGGTTGGCCCCGAGCAGACCCGCTGACCAGGCTCTCACCTAACTGGCAGGGCCGTAGGCTCACTCGGTGGAAGGTTCAAAGGTTGGCCCTGAGCAGACCCGCTGACCAGGCTCTCATCTAGCTGGCAGGGTCATAGGCTCACTCGGTGGTAGGTTCTAATGATTCAAAGGTTGACCCCGAGCAGACCCGTTGACCAGGTTCTCACCTAGCTGGTAGAGCTGTAGGCTCACTCGGAGGCAGGTTCTAATGATTCAAAGGTTGGCCCCGAGCAGACCCGCTAATCATGCTCTCACCTAGTTGGCAGGGCCGCATGCTCGCTCGGTGGTTACCCATGAGGAAGGCGAAGTAAGAAAGAAAATCCAATGCAGAAAGTTAACATAGGGCAAATCTAGGCATAAGATCGGCGAGTGGTGCCCATCACAAGGGACACTTGCCGATGAATGATATTAATTGAGAATGATACTCGGTCGGCGAGTGCGCAGCGAGACACTGGCCGACCTAAGGGTCGCGAGAAGTTTTCAAGACTCAATGTGTTCCCAACGCAGCAACGTTCCCGACAGAAATCAATAAAATCGCCTAAGTCCTAAAGTGATTGGAGCGAGTGCAAAAGGGTTGCAACCGCGCGGCGCTCCAACGCGGCAAGAGTGTCTTGGTCATGACCTGAGCTAGGGGTCGTCGTCTTTAAGGGCAAACATGTGATATGCGAGCACGCGCGCGAAAGCGTGAAAAATAACGTACGAGCGTGCGAGTTTTCAGGTGATAATAGCGAGATATACCAAGAAGATATAAGACAAATTGCGAGAGGCAAAACTTTCTATTTCATTTCAATATGAAAAGGGAGTTACAAAACAGTTCTCACGCTACATCAAAAAGGGAAAAACAAAGAAATGAAAGAGAATCTTCACGGGTGGTCGTCGGCCTCCCTGCTGGAATGCTCGCTGCCCCTCCCGGAGATTGATGGCCATCGAACTCCCGCCTGAGATCAGCAACATCCCCGAGATCGCCCACCGGACCGAAGAGCTCGATCGGGAAGAACATGGTGGGAGAGAATCCTCTCGCCCTCCTCCTTCAGGAGCCCGACCCTCCGCAGCACGTTCAGCGCATGCTTCGCTGCTCCCTGGGCAGATCTCTGCATTAGCCCTTCGAACTCGGCGTTAAAGTAGAGGTGCCGAATTTCCCTCTCCGCGGGAGGTGGCCGAGCGGCGGCTTCTCGCAGCTTCTTGTTCTCGGCCTCCAGCTCCTTATTTCGCTCCTCAAGAATGCGAGACCGCACGAGCAGAGTATCGTAGTTGGCTATGTCTACTTTGAGAAATTAAACGTTATCCTATCGAAAGATAGAAGTAACGGTCTTTTTCTGCTTTCGAAATATTGACGATTACACCTCGGCTACAACGTCGAATTCTATTGATTTTAAAAATAGCAAAGGAGAGTTTTGCACTAAATTGTTTTGAAAAGCATTTGTTTAATTTTTTAATCCGAACTAACCATATAATAAAGGCAAGTATACCTTATCGTGAGTAATACAGGATATTTTGTTTTAAAAAATATCGAGGTCGTATATTTCCATGGATCGTGTTGATTAACCTACTTTGAGGAACGAACTATTATTTTATCGGAATAAGTTTTTAGTTGGGTTTTTAAAAGAAAACGATAATAAGCGTATAACTAGAGTTCTAAACGATGATAATAATAGCGCCCGATGTCGAATTACCTTGAGATGAAAATAGTCTTTTTTAGAAGTAAAAGAGATGACTTTTTAAAACATTAAAACGGCTTGGCCGTGGAGGTTCCATAATTATGAACGCTCCTCTCTCGAGGGTACTTCCACCTGAGATTATGAATTTTCGACCATCGAATCTTCTTAATACTCGTCTTATGTTGTGAACCCCGCTATTGGGTTTTTACTTCCAATTCGGGAGACTTACCTCATCCTCTCTCGAGGGTAGAGCGCACTTCTCTTTACCCGTGAGCGATCAGTCTGTACGCACGAGCCTCTCGGCTAACTAGTGTACGAAGACGAAAATGAAAACCACACATCGATTATGTGGCTCCACTCAACGTTATTCTCGGGTAAACCTTAATCGTTAATTATTTTAGAAAGAGATGTTTTATTTTTAAAAAACTATTTTTGTGTCCCAATGCTCTTCGACATCGTGCGCTAAAGGAAATTAGCCACTCATCGGAATGGAGACGGCATAATTAAGAGAATACATGTTTAATTATTTAAGCGGATATAAGCGGATAAAAAGGAAAATAAAAAGACTTATATAAAAACAGTAATGGTATCCGTCCCAACCGTCTTAAACAAGTGCTAAAGGAAATTAGCCTCTTATTCAAGATGGGGGTGGTATAGAAATAAAAGACATATAAAGGTGCAGAAATAATATCCGTCCCAACCGACTTAAACAAGTGCTAAAGTAAATTAGCCTCTTATTCAAGATGGGGGTGGTATATAGCAGTTATATAAAGACTGAAATAAAGCTAAGTTACAAAAAAGAAAAAACACTATCTCATAAACTCACGCACTCTACTTGTAATAAAAAGACTTAATCGAAAGAAAGCGATTAAACGAAAGCGATAAATAAAGCGATAAACTATTTTTATGAAAGCAATAAACCTAAATTATGAAAGCAATAAACTAAGTTATGAAAGCTATAAAACTATTCTCATACACACACACACACTAACATAAATGAAAAAGGAAGATGATCCAAATGAGAAAACAACATTTTATTTCTAAAAGGCGAAAATTACAAACGAACATAAACTTAATTGCATAAAGAAAGCTCACATTCACTCAAAAGAACTCAAATACACTAACAAGAACTCGAAATTTGGATGGGAAATGCTTCAGCCGAGCCCTCCTATTTATAGGAAAATTTTCATTTTTACACGCCCTAGGTCATGGGCGTGACTTGGATGTCACGGCCGTGACTTAGGGCGTGACATTTGCGCGTGCTTTAGGGGTCGCATCCGCCGTCTTCTGGAAGGTCTGCGGTCAAACTTGGCTGCACACGGGCGTGACCTGCAGTGTCACGGGCGTGACAGTGGGCGGCACAAATCTGCTTTAACTGGGGTGTGACGGCTGGCGTGTGCGCTGCATTCTTCGAACGCCTGGACAGAGAGAGTTCATCGAACGCAGATCGACGTTCGTCGAACGCTGGATGCTGAGAAGTATTCGTCGAACGCTGGACGCCGTTTGTTGAACGCTGGGGCAGAGGGAGTTCGTCGAACGCAGCTTGGAAAGCTTTCATCGAACGCATCTCGGAGAGCTTTCGTCGAACGCATGGGAGGGTGCTTTCGTCAAACGCAGCTTGTAGAGCTTTCGTCGAATGCAGGGCAGAGCGCTTTCATCGAACGCAGCTTGGAGAGCTTTCGTCGAACGCAGGGGCAGAGCGCTTTCGTCGAACGCAGCTTGACTTTCGCCGAACACAGATTACACGCCCTTGGGTCACGGGCGTGACTCAGGGCGTGACAAAAATTGCCAAAATCTGCAAAAACAAAAATAAAACTAAATTAGTAAGAAAAATAATAAAACAAGCAATTTATTCATTAATTTACATAGAAAATTTACAATATTAATTAAAATTATACTAATAATTATACTAAATATGCATATATTTTATTACTTATCAACTTGAGGTGTTGACTTGGTCATCTGATGGGTTGACTGGTCCAAGTGGTGTGTCTTGAGTACCTTGACACCACCCAAAGTTGGTTGAGTCATGGTGGTGCCCCAATTGGGCCAATTAATCCCAAAGGTGTTGGTTTGACCAAAACAGGGCTAGAGTTCACTTTGGTCAATTTGACCATTTGGGTTGACCCCAATGGGTGGGTAGTGACCTATTGGTCTCTCTTAAGGGTTAGGAAGGTCTAGGTAGGGTCAATTTGGCAAGGTGGAGGTCAATTGACCCTAATTAGGCTACTTTGACCAATTTGGGGTTAGGGTTGACTTTGGTCAATTTGGCCTCTTTGGTTGACCCCAATGGGTCCTTGGTGCATTATGTAGACCACTAAAGGGTTAGGTATGCTATGGTGGGGTCAAAGGGTCAAGGTGAGACCCTTAATTCCAACCATATGCTTGTTAACTAGAAATTGCTATTTGCAGACCACCGTGGTTTCCTTCTTCTTGGCTAAGGCCAAGTGGTCTCTTCAAGCTTCTTAGGGTTTTGTCATGACCTAGTCATGACAAAACCACTCTATGGGTATAGTTGTTTGGGGGATGTTACAAATCCCAATAAACAAAAATAATAATTTTGTCCCCGAAATTCAGGTTAGGTCTGTGGGGCTTCTACCGCAAGTGCTTGAACGTAACATCCCCTAAGAATGAAAGTTATTCCTGACTCGAAGAGCACCGACTATCTCTGCTACATCAGTTCTAGAGGCTCCCTGATAAGCTTCTCATGTCCATGATTTCTCCATAAGACCTTGATCAGCGGGACCTTCTTGCGCCGCAAGACCCGCATCTTCGTGCCATCTAATCGGACCAGCTCTAGGTGAATCAATCAATTGGAGGCTACTGGTCCATCTATAGTAGAAATTTGCTGCTCCGGCCGTAGTAGAGATTTCCTAAAGGAGGAGACATGGAAGACATTGTGCAATCCTGCTAACTCCGGCGGCAACTCCAGTCTATAAGCCAATAGGCTAATCCACTCCAGGATCATGTAGAGCCCCATCTATCTCAGACTGAGCTTCTTCCGCCTGCGAACATGCAAGACTCCCTGCATCAGATGTATCTTCCAGAACACCCGGTCTCCAACCTGGAACTCTACTTGATGATACCACACATCGTAATACCTGACCTGGCTGCTCTGGGCCTCCAGCATCCTAACCCAAATCAGTCGCACCTGGGTATCTGTGTCCTTCACAAATTCAGAGCCGAGTCTCCTTAAATCCTCATCCTGGTTCCAAGATGGTGGAATTCTACGCCTCTGTATTTCTGAGGGTGGAAAGCTGTGATGAATGCCAACCAAGAGCAGAGATAATCCTGGACTGATCTTCACTCTTGGAGATAACCTGTTCATCCCGATCTGACATGATCGTCCTGGTCACATCACGATAACGGACAAACTACTAAACAAATCTCATCAAACACCAACGAGAGCGTCCTTCCAGTCCAGGGTGACCCTAGCTACCTTGGTTAATCTATCCTCGTTGTTCCAAATAAGACTGTGTTCGGAGTGGTAACCTGTGTGTGAAATCCATAGTTATGTCCTCGAACTCCACTCTAACACGGGCAGTGATTGTGGTAGTTCTCCAAATACTTTTGCACTTGTCCTTCACCGTGCATCACAAAACTTACGATGTCTTTCTTCATTTCGAGGAAATATACATTCTGCAATACACCATTTTCCGGTGACTATATTTCTCATCTATGTGGGTAGGCAGCGACTCTATAAAAACTTCTCTACACAATCAGCTTTTTATTCCTACGAGTGCGCCCGAGTCATCAACCAACTCAACTTTATGATTTTAAACGATTCTTATCATTTAGTGGGATTGATCGCATAATCAAGCGTCCCAATTATCCTCAGAATTTAAGGGGGTGTACACATGGATCTTATGATCACATGTTAACCAACCAACACTAGTATCAATGTTTGAAGATGACTCCCAATCACTTTCTAGGTGGAGTTTATTTCATAAGGTATACAGGTAAAATCTCTTGAAACCCTAAGATTTTTCACAAGTCAATTTCATCAAGGAAATATCATCACGTTTATTTCACCCAATTCTTATCACTTCCACATATGCTAGTCTTGATCACTTTCAAATGGTCCAAAGTAAGATAAACTTAGATCGTTCTTATCATAGTAAACTCAAACACTAGATTCTAATTCCAATAAGTCATCGTCTTAGATCTTTGGTTATTCATCATCATGGCTTCCAATGTGTAAGGGCTATTATTGTAGTTAAGATTCTCTACCATGATAAGGTGTGATTTTTAACAAACCATAAGTTAATCACTTCCGAATGCCCCAAACCTCAAGAACTGTCGGATATAACAACAACTTGTAAGATCTAATTTCCGTCCTCAACTTCTAGACTAGGACATCGACATCCTTAAGTGATTAATCCTGGCGACTTTACATTTCCAATGATTCAACTAAGGTCAAGTTTTTGTTTGATCAACGATGTTTATCCATTGTCCTGGTAATACTTCAGATCATTATTCCAGACCTACTTTTACACTATCTCATCCTTGCCCGAGTAATGTCGAATATGATCAACTTCAAAATCATTATGTTCATGACGCAACACTTTCTAAATTAAATCTAAGGGAAACCCAAGTCAGTCATTAATTTGCCCAATAAACATAAGGTAGGCCCCAATAAACAAAAGATAAGCCACAATAAACAAAAGATAAGCCACTATCTATTTTGGGCTGAGTATCTTCAATATCACCAAGTTATATTGGTCCCAAGTTTGCAAACAATTCTTAGGGCACACAACCTTAGACTTGGGGATCTATCTTGAGGCTCATTGGTATACTCCATACTTTAGACTCTTCAAGGTCCCCTTTACGACAACCTTATCAGGGTCAACTTGTTTCCCAATCCCAAACGGGTTTCTTCTGAACTTGAATTCTTATCTGACCCTCGGTGTTTGTCGTGGTGGTTGTCTCAATGTAATCATGTCACCGATACGAGGGTTGAGTCTAAGAGTCTCCTAGCTTCTAGTTATGTGTCAATCTCTCTTTCTCTAGCCTCTTTGGGGCATCCTTGTACCTTCACCAAAGTTATACCTACAGTCTATTTCAGACTAGGGAATGATATAAATTGTCATGGTAAGTCATGTGTCCTAGTGGAGTTTAAATCTAACTCGTTGACTAAATTACTATCTAAAGAAATCTTTGTAGCCGGATGTATTCCCTGCTGGGGGCAGGGTTCGTCGCAGGCTACAAAAGAAAAC
Source organism: Dactylorhiza incarnata (assembly GCA_033032865.1). Taxonomy (NCBI): domain Eukaryota; kingdom Viridiplantae; phylum Streptophyta; class Magnoliopsida; order Asparagales; family Orchidaceae; genus Dactylorhiza; species Dactylorhiza incarnata. The sequence goes on along the minus strand of JAWHQI010000160.1, from coordinate 214,870 downwards.
TTGCCACTCGTAAGGAGATTTGGCTAGAAAGATTCAGCTAAAAGTGGACTTTTTCATGTGATTTCCCCATATTGGCACACCATTGCTTCCGCTGCTTAGTTTGTCCTCAAACTAAACCCGCGCGGGGTGGCCCAGGGTTTGTGGACTTCTTTTATTCGGATCGACGTTTCCTCTGATACCACTTTGTAAGACCCTTTTTTCCTTCAAAAACCCAGGTCTTATGCCCAGAACCGCAGCATTGCGGTGACACCTTCACTCGGGAAGGTCGCCACTACAAAATGCCGATCCTGTCGGCCATATGTGTTGGGGAAATGATTTATCTTAACCCATAGAATTGAGTAGATTATTAATTCTAAGTATGAAAAGTTGGGCTAAGTAAATATGCGTCGAATAGTATTCGACGCAACGTCGAAATATAGTCGACGTTTCTCTCAGAATGAGTCGAAGTAACTCTTAGAAGAACTCGACGTAATCATAGTCGACGTACCTATGATTTCTAGTCGACGCATTTGATAAAGTCGACGCATCTTTGTTGACGCACCTTCCTTATTCTCCTCTCGACGTCCAACCAGGATGAAATCGACGTTTACGTCGAATAGTAATCGACGCACGTCGATATCTATAAGTAATTCAAAAACACGCCAGATCTCTTTCCTTCTTTCTGTAGATCTGATTTATATGGAATGATATTATTCTTTTATAGCCGTTCTGAATCAGCCTTTCCTTCTATTTGATTCTTGGCTAATTTGATTAAGACTATTATGGATATCATTTGAAATCAGAATGAATTCATTTCCTTCTACAAAAATATTAATTATGGAAACTCTTATCTCTTTCTAATTCTCTGTCTGCTAATTTATTATTCTCCTTTAGCAATATATTTTAAACAGAGCTATAAATAAGGAGGTCGGCAGAGAATGACAAGAAGTGATCCACCATATACTTTTGAAAAAGAGGAAGAGCTCCCAAGTGAAGAGTGAGAAAGTTGAGAAAAGAGATAGTGTGCTGCAGCAAAAGAAAAAGCCTTCATCTTCTCCTTCTTCTGAAGCCATTCTGCTGCAAATTTTGAAAACTCTCACAAAAGAGAGAAAAGGCTTACAAATCTCCTTCTCACTATAGAAGAGAGATCATATTCACTATACTTGTGCTTCTAATCTTCTTGCTAGGAAGAAGATTCCTTCTTACATATATTGTCTTCTATTCTTCTACTTGTTCTACTTCTTCTTTTCTTTCTTACTTCATTTTCAAACTGTGTAAAAGAGTTTTTAGAATCTCTCTTCAAAAAATTCAGTTGTAGTGGTTCTAAGAGTCTCCTTATCAAAAGACTCAGTCTGGTTCTAAGAGTCTCCTTATCAAAAGACTCAGTGCAAGTTAGTGAATTCCTACCAAGGGGGTAGAAGAGTGGACTACCCAAAGTTTGGGGAACCACTATATTTCCTTGTGTTGTGCTGTGATTTTCTACTTGTTATTTTTCTTATTTACTTGCTTAATTCTTGTTGGTGTGTGGGAAGTTTAAATCTGTGATTATTACACACACACATATATATATAATTGCACAAAGTATTTTTAATCTCTATTCACCCCCCCCCCCCTCTAGAGAATTCTAGTGAGGTTAACTGTGCACTTTCAATTGGTATCAGAGATAGGTTGATCTAAAAAGGATAACTCCTTGATCAAAAAGATCCTACCTCATATATATATATATATATTCTTGAAAACTATTTCTTTTCACATGGCACAAATCAAAGATTATGCTTCCACCAGACCACCAATGTGCAATCTTGAAAAGTTTGCAATTTGGAAAACAAGAATTAGGATTTATATGAATTCTATTGATGAAGAATTATTTAATGTTATTTTGACAGGTCCTCCCAAGCCTTATAGAAGAGACTCAAGTGGTGAAGTGACTCAAACACTTGTCCCAAAGGCTGACAGCTGAAGAGAGGAAGGCAGGAACATGTGATGGAAAAGATGTGAACATTCTGGTTTCAACCCTCTCAGATGAAATCTTTCAAAAGTTGTTGAATGTGAACCAGCCAAAGAAATCTGGGAAGCTCTTACAAAGATGGTAGAAGGAAGTGCTGATGAAAGGAAAGATAGAAAGGCTCTATTGATCTCCCAATATGAGAACTTTCAAAAGAAGCAGGAAGAAAGCATATCTGAGATGTATGACATATTCAGTCTGATCATCAATCAATTAAAAAGCCTGGATAGAGAGATCTCTCTCACAGAGATCATTGACAAACTCACAGAGATCATTGACAAACTGTTAATGAGTCTCCCAAGTTCTTGGGACTCAAGAATATGGGCAATAAGAGATACAAGAGGACAAAGGAAAATCTCAACAGATGCCCTCTTAGGAAAACTCAAATCCTATGAGCAACTGCTGAAAACCAGAGAAGAGAAGGAAAGAAGAGGAAGCACTTCAACCTCCTCAAAAGATAGAAACATTGCCTTGAAAGCAACAGAAGAAGAGACCCCTGTCACTGAAGAAGAATTGTTCAGCCTCCTGGCCAGAAGATTCAAGAAATAGGTCAAGACAGATGGATCTAGAAGGAGAGAATCAAAATCAAGGTATGATAAAACTCCTACTAAAGAAATCATTTGTTATTCCTGCAGGAAACCTGGACACAGCACCAGAATGTCCAGAAAATACTGAGAAAAAGAAAGATCTGAAAAAGAAAGATCTTAAGAAAAAGGGGAAGAAGAAAGAAAGAGGCTTCATTGCAGAAGCTTGGAGTGAAACAGATTCTGAGGACAACACCTCATCCAAAAGTGACAATGAAGAGTCTAAGCAAGAAGACCTATGCCTAATGGCTTTTGAAAGCTCAAAGGAAGAACATGATGCCAAATCATGGAGTGAGACAGAATCAAAAGGAAACATCTTTTCTGAAGATGGTAAAGAAAATAGCCTTATTCTCATAGAGGAATCTGAGGATAAGGATGAGGTAAGCATTTTTGATGACATAGATTTTCTGTGTGATGACTTCAAAAATGATTTTAAAGAATTATGTTTAGATCAACTAAAAGCTAAACAAGAAATTAATAATCTAAAAGAACAAATTAATATCATTAAAAACCAGAGAAATATAGAGGATACTTGTTCTAAAAATCATGAGTTAAAGGCTAATATCATAGAAAAAGAAATAGAGAGGGCTAAAATAGAAAATCAGCTTCTTAAAAATGAGGTATCCCAAGCAAAAGCTTTTGAAGAATCAATAAAAATGAGAAGCCAAATTCTCAAAGAAATCACAGAAAAATAAATAAGAAGACATAAAAATCTTGGACTAGGAGCTGATCCCTCAGCTAGTCTAATTTCATCCAACAAGCCTGCTTGGATGAGCCCTGTTAAATTTACTAAACCCATCAAATCAACAAACCAAGAAGAAGACTTACAAAATAAGGGAGAAGACTTCGAGGAAATAAACCAATTTGATGAAACATCATACTATTCAGCTGATGACTCTCAAACTTCTTCTGAGAAAGTAACTAGGCCAAAAGAAACAACTCATAAAGAAATAAAATCAGAAAAAGGGAAAAATAAAATTTGTGAAAACACAATTGCGTCGACTTCATATCGACGCATGAATGATAGTGCGTCGAATTCTACTCGACGCAATCTCTCAGATGCTTCGACCTCAATTCGACGCTTGAATAAAAGTACGTTGACTTCAAATCGACGCAACTTCTTCCATGCATCGATTCCAGATCAACGCAATCTGGAGAAAGCACCGAATATAAATCGACGCAACTATCAACATACGTCGAATAGATATCGACACATACAAACTCAGAGCAACATAAAGACAGAACACTTCCATCCTCCAAAAACCTTCCATCTTAACCCTCATTCCGGACCCATTCATCCTGATCATAATTTCTATCCTAGTCAAAACTTTTATCCAAACCAAAAATTTTATCCTAATCAAAATGTTTATCTTAATCAACACCACTATCCCTCTCTAAACTCAAAATCCCATAATCTAAAGATAGTCAGATGTTATATCTGCAATAAAACTGGCCGCATTGCCAAACAATGTTGGTACAATCAATCTAATTGATTATAAAAATTAGTCCAAGACTGTCTTAGAAAACATTAGGAGCAGGAAGAAATAATCTCTCAAGGGAAAACCCAAAATTTTTCAGGAAAATGAAAGTCACGTCGATTTTATAATCAACGCACCGTCGATAACTATCAATAATAACTTAAATCGACGCATGCGTTGACTCCAATCGACGTATACGTCGATATGAAACCCTAACATCTTACCTCAGACTGTATCGACGCTTACGTTGAATTCCACTCAACGTAACGTCGACTTCATGACAAAGAGCGGCAATACTAAAATATTTTCGGTCACATCCACTGTAGTACCGAATATGCCTCGAATTGTGTCTCATTTCGACGTTTCACCTAACTTAAATAGACTCTTCAGTTAAAAATCCTCTCGCACTCTGCATCTTTCATCCCTCTTACCTCTCAGTCCAGCCATTTCTTCCTCTTTCTCACTGACCACAATACCCCAAGATAAACACCATGCCCTAACTTTGACCTAATTAGACCCAACTTAGGTTAACCAATTTCCATACTAAATCAGCCCTAATTGGGCTGAGATTCTTACCAGGGTCATGTGATAACCATAAGAAGTACCCACCAAAATTTGGAGGGCATTGGAGGTCATTTGACCCAATGGTTAATTAATATTTGATTTATGAAATTATTACAAAAACCTTAGAAAAAGGTTCTCCTAAAATTCCCATTTGTTGATATGATAACGGGGTTGATATAAGTAGCCTACGTTTCAATTTTCAAGTCAATCCCATGACCCAATCAAAAGTTATTCAAGAAATGGTGGCTGTCCTACACTAGGGACCAGTCCCACCAAAATGGACCTACAGGGAGCTACAGATCTCCTTTTGGGGTGAAATTAATTTTAACATAAAGTAGACTCCAAGGGCTACAACTTTGGTATTGACCACTTTTTCAGTAGAGGGGCCTAAGTATTTTTAATAAATTAATCTATGTACAGCAAAATAAAAGATAGAAATACGAAATAATATAACAAAACTGCATCACACATCTTGATGTAGAAATGGACGGCATCCCACTTTCTTCTTCCTCTAGCCGACAGTTGAGATTGCTCTGACCTGGACGGTTTTGGAAGTGGTTTTCCCGGCCACCCACGCCCCTCCCCGGTCGGCCAATGCCACCACCACTTTCCTTGAGGTGGTGGCCGGCGATGGGAGGTCTTGGCCGGCCGGTGGTGGCCGGAAATAGGGGTTTAGACAAGAGGAAAAAGCTCCAAAAAATGGAGTTTTTGGCTCACACGATCTAGGGCCAATTGGCCTTAAAGCTTGCAAACAATAGATGTAGATGTATCCACTAGGGTAGACGAGAAGAACCAGACCTTCAATCGGGCTTGATGGTGGTTGCTTCCCGGATTTGCCATGGCCGCCCCCTTCAAGTTGTGCTCCTTGTCGATCTGAGCCTCCACTGCACGATTTCCTCTGGAAGGTTGGGGGTTTCACTCCTCTCCGTCTTCTGAAGGTGTTAAAGGCATCAATTGGGAGAGGGGGAGGTTACAACCTTGAAAACCATTAATGGCCATTAAGGTGATTTTTGAAATCCCCCAATTCAACACTTGGGTGGTCGGCCATGGCTAATAAACTCCTCAAAACTGATCAGGGGGGAGTTACAAAGCCATTGGAGATGAAGAGGGGAGGCCCTTGGCCTCCCATGGCCATTAATGGCCTTCTCTCTCTTCTTTATCTCTCTTCAAAATTGGGGAAATTGCACTTTCTCTCTCCTACTCATCATTTTTCAGAAATTGAGTAATAACTCCTGGTAATTATCAGCCTCCTAAGCTAATGGGCTACTCCAATTAGGCCTAGCCCAAGTGGATTGGGCTTGCGTTAGCCTTTTCCCCTCTTTTTGGGCAAAGTTGACCAAGTGTTGACTTGAGGTGTTGACTTGGTCAACTGATGGGTTTACTGGTCCAAGTGGTGTGTCTTTAGTCCCTTTACACCACCCAAAGTTGTTTGAGTCGTGGTGGTGCCCCAATTGGGCCAATTAATCCAAAAGGTGTTGGTTTGACCAAAATAGGGCTAGAGTTGACTTTGGTCAATTTGACCATTTGGGTTGACCCCAATGGTGGGTAGTGACCTATTGGTCTCTCTTAAGGATTAGGAAGGTCTAGGTAGGGTCAATTTGGCAAGGTGGAGGTCAATTGACCCTAATTAGGCTACTTTGACCAATTTGGGGTTAGTGTTGACTTTGGTCATGTTGGCCTCTTTGGTTGACCTCAATGGGTCCTTGGCGCTCTAAGGGGACCCCTAAAGGGTTATGTATGCTATGGTGGGGTCAAAGGTTCAAGTTGAGGCCCTTAAGTCCAACCCTATGCTTGTTAACTGGAAATTACTATTTGCAGACCACCGTGGTTTCCTTCTTCTTGGCTAAGGCCAAGTGGACTCTTCAAGCTTCCTAGGGTTTTGTCATGACCTAATCATAACAAAACCACTCTATAGGTCTAGTTGTTTGGGGGATGTTACATGGACTCCCTCAAGGGTTAGGAAGGTTTATGTAGGGTCAATTTGGCAAGGTGATGGTGAATGCCCTTAATAGGGCACTTTTGACCAAATTGGGGCTAGGGTTGACTTAGGTTAAATTGGCCAATTTGGATGTCCCATGATGGGTCGTTTTGGTCCATTATGTCCCTAGTATCCCTATAAGGGTAGGTGCAAGGTCAATTTGGCATAGTGAACGCCAATTGACCCTAATTGAGTTAGTTTTACCAATTTAGGGTTAGGGTTGACTTTAGTCAATTTGGCCTCTTTGGTTGACCCCAATGAGTCCTTGGTGCTCTAAGGGGACCCCTAATGGGTTAGGGATGTTATGGTGGGGTCAAAGTGTCAAGGTGAGGCCCTAAAGTCCAACCCAAGGCTTGTATCTAAAAATTGCTATTTGTAGACCACTTGAGTTTTCTCCTTCTTACCTAAGTTCACATGATCATAAGTGCTTCCCATGGTTTTGTCATGACCTAGTCATGACAAAACCAACTTGGGGGTCTAGTTATTTGGGGGATGTTACAAATCCCAATACATAAAAATAAAAATTTTGTCCCCGAAATTCAGGTTAGGCCTGTGGGGTTCTTATAGCAAGTGATTAAATGTAACATCCTAAACCGAAATTAAGTTACACCTGTCATAAAGAGCTCCGGGTACTTTTGTTGCATCAAGTCCAGTGGCTCTCAGGTGTGCTCCTCTTGTCCATGGTTCCTCCATAGGACCTTGACTAGCGGAACCTTCTTGCGCCGCAAGACTCGCAACTCCTTATCGTCTATCCGGACCGGCTCCAGGTGAACCGATCGATCAGTAGCTACCAGCCCTTCCGTAATAGATATCTGTTGCTCTGGCCGAAGTAGAGCCTTCCTAAGTGAGGAGACGTGGAAAACGTCGTGCAGTCCCTCTAACTCCGGCGGTAGCTCTAGTCTGTAAGCCAAGGGACTGATCCGCTCCAGGATCCTGTAAGGCCCCATATATCTCGGACTGAGCTTCATCCACCCGCGAACCCGCGAGACTTCATGCATCGGACGTATCTTCAAGAAAACTCGATCTCCCACCTGGACCTCTACCATATGATGTCGTGCATCGTAGTACTTTGCCTGCCTACTCTAGGCCTCCAACATCCTGTCTCAAATCAGTCGCACCTGAGCCTCGATGTCTTCCACGAACTCTGAGTCGAGTGCCTTGGGATACTCATCCTGAATCCAAGACAATGGTGTCCTACACCTCCGCCCGTATAATGCCTCATAGGGTGCCCTGCCTATACTAGCTTGGTGACTATTGTTGTATGAGAACTCGACCAATGGCAGCAGTCTCTCCCATGGCTCCCCGCGGTTCAGAATGCAAAGGCATAGAAGATCCTCTAGGGTCCAGTTGGTATGCTCTGTTTTTCGGTCTGTCTAGGGATGGAAAGCTGTACTAAATATCAACCAGGTGCCTAGGTAGGCCTGCACCGCTCTCCACTCTCTTGACGTAAATCGTCCATCTCGATCTGACACGATCGTCCTAGGCACACCATGATACCGAACAAACTGCTCCACGAACCTCCGTACCAAAACACCGACTGGAGTGTCCTTCCTGACTGGAATGAATCTGGCCACCTTCGTCAATCTGTCGACGATCACCCAAATCGAGTCATTTCCCGCATGAGATCGGGGAAGATCGTGTATAAAGTCCATCACGATGTCATCGAACTTCCACTCCGGTACCGGGAGTGGTTGCAATAATCCGGCTGGGTTCTGGCACTCCATCTTCACGAGTTGACAAGACACGCAGTGAGTCACAAAATAGGTGATGTCCTTCTTCATACCCGACCAATACATGGTCCTCTTCAGATCCGCTGTCATCTTGGTGATACTCGGGTGCACGGAATATCTACTGCAATGAGCCTCTGTCATAATATCCTCCCGAATCCGGCTCCCTGCAGGTATATACACTCGGCCTCTAAAACTCAACGGGTCATCCTTCAATGAATAGTCTCCAGCTGAGGCTGCCTCCAAGGCTCTGAATATCGGCTCTAGCTTGGCATCCTGCCTCTGCCCATCCCTAATGCGGCCACGAATGTCATATGTGGTACTCATCGCCGCTAAGTACTCTTCGTATAGCTCCGGATCGTCCTCGGATACTAAGGAGATTTGCATGTCTTCGAACATCCGTACTAGCTCCATGGCCATCAACTTGGGCTCTGCTCCTGATGTGGTAGCTCTCCTGCTCAGTGCGTCCGTTACTACATTCGCCTTCCCTGGGTGGTAATGCATCGTGTACTGATAATATGATAAGAATTCCACCCATCGCCTCTGCCGGATGTTCAGCTCCTTCTGCGTATCTATGTACTTCAGATTCTTGTAATCTGAGAATATGTCGCAGTGGACACCGTAGAGGTAGTGTCGCCAGATCTTTAGAGCGAATACAACTGCTCCCATCTCCAAGTCATGCACCGTGTAATTCCGCTCATGATTCTTTAACTGGCGGGAAGCGTATGCTATCACGTGCCCATTCTACATCAGAACGTCACCCATCCCCTGGTATGACGCATCCGTGTACACCTGGAATCCTTCCCTCCCCGACGGAAGGGCAAGGGTGGGAGCCGCAGTAAGTCGACCCTTCAGCTCCTGGAAGGCTGCCTCACACTGTGGTGTCCATGTAAAAGTAGCATCCTTTTTCGTCAGGGATGTGAGCGGGAGGGCTATCTGGGAAAACCCCTGCATGAACTTCCGGTAATAGCCGACAAGTCCCAAGAAACTCACGTCGGTGGCCGACTTCAACGGCGGCCAATCCCGTACTGCCTGGATCTTTGCTGTATCCACTGCTAGGCCAGCTCCACTGACAATATGGCCTAAGAAGGCCACCTCCTTCAGCCAAAACTGGCACTTGCTAAACTTCGAATACATACGGTGCTCCCGAAGCTTCTCCAATGTTAGTGCCAAATGTCGTGCATTGATGAATAGTAAATATACGCATTTTTCTTTATAATTTTTAGTATAATTTTAATTAGATTTCTAAATAATATATGTAAATTAATGAATAAAATGTTTGTTTTTGTTATTTTTGTTTTTAACTTAGTTTTATTTTAATTTTTGTAAAGTTTTTGTAATTTTGTTAAGTCACGCCCTTGGTCACGCCCGTGTCCAAGGGCGTGTTCACTAATCCCTAACATTTTCTTTTCCCTGCTCTTTTTCCAACTCAAACATCAAGTCACGCCCTCGGTCACGCCCGTGACCGAGGCCGTGTACATCAGTCACGCCCGTGTTGAATGGCCAAGCCCAGATTCGAGCCAAGATGTCAAGGTCACGCCCGTGACCGAGGCCGTGGCCCCTCAATTTCTTTCGGAAGAACAAAGGACACGCCGCCCGTCACGCCCAGCAGCCGACAACACAATGCCGACATCGAACACGCCCGTGTTACTTGGAACACGCCCGTGTACTTCCGAAGTCGCCGGTCAAGCCTTCCAGATGCCTGCCTGGATCCAGCTGTTCTGGCTATTCGCACCCCAAGCCGTGTCACGCCCTCAGACACGCCCGTGTCCGAGGGCGTGTAATCCAAAAATTTTTTCTATAAATAGCCAGTTTCAGCTGAGTCCAAGGGTTCAAAAATTTTAAGTGCTTATTCTTAAGGTTTTGATCCAACTAGTTTTTTTTTTTGTTTTTGTAATTTTGTGCTCTTTTTCTCTCTTGTTTTTTGTAATCTTTTTATTATGGAAATGAAATAGTTGGCTTGTTTTGTCACTCTCTCTCTCTTTGTTTTGTTGGAACTGTGTGTTCTCTTTTTCTTTTTCTTTTTATTTTTAGTTTTTTTTGTAATTTAGTAATTTAGTAATTTTAATTAGTTTTCATCTTTTTAATTTGTGTGTGTGAGTGTATGAGAGTAATTATCTTGTTTTTAGTTTTGTTATGATTTTTAGATGTTTTGTTATTAGTGTGTGTGAGTGTAGGTGGTTAATTAAATTGTTTTGTTTTGTTTTATTTTGTTGTTTTCACTTTCTTTGTCTCTTTTTGTAAGTGTGTGTGTGTATGAGAGTAATTTGTATTTATTTTAGTTTTGTTTTGTTGTTAGTGTGGGTGAGTGTATGAGTATAGCTTTTCTTTTCTTTTAACTTAGTTTTCATTATTGTTGTGTGTGTGAGTGTATGAGATTAGTTTTGTTTTATTTTTAATTAGATTTCATTAAAGAAGAGTGTGTGTGTTTATGAGCATAGATTTTATTTTCTTTTAACTTAGATTTCAATTTCAAGTAGAGTGCGTGTGTGTAGGTGAATAAATTTTGCGCCTTTTTTGTAACCGAATAGTTTCCATTTCTGTCACGCATTTATTTCCCGCCTATCCGTTTGGATAGGACTTGCTCACGCATTTATTTCCCGCCTATCCGTTTGGATAGGACTTGCTCACGCATTTATTTCCCCTCTACCTATTTGGGTAGGGATTGCATTTCTTTAATTCCTGCAATTTATCGCTTTCATTTCAATTTCGTAGAGTGTGTGCGTTTTAATTTAGTGCGTCCTTTTTGTCTTTTCTATCGCTTTTCTTGGTTTTTGCTAAACGCACACCAAGCCCGCGATTGTTATCATTGTTTTTAATTAATGCATAAACTTTCATCTATTTTTATATCGGATAAAACAATACGCGTAGCTCGAAGTAACAATACTCGACGGGACCCAGGACTAATACGATTATATTATGATATTTATATCATATATATACTACACGCGATAGGTGCGCTTGCCTCTTAGCAAATTAAATAAAATTATTTTCTTACCGAATCTATTTCGGGAAAATAATTTTCCTATCAAGTTTTTGGCGCCGTTGCCGGGGAGATTCATCGATATTGCGAAAAAAGTTTACGTTATTGATTTTATCATATTTAAAAAAAAAAAAAAAAAAAAAGCCAAAAAAATTAGAAAACCCCAAAAACTAAAAAATATATGCTTTTATATTTTTATCATCTTCAAAAAATTAAAAAACACTAAAAATTTCAAAAATATATGCTTTTGTATTTTAATCATCTTTAAAAAAATCCAAAAAAATAAAAAACCCAAAAACTCAAAAATATTTGTTCTTTATTTTCTTTAAAACCTTCAAAAAAATAAAAAAACCCCAAAAAAAAAAATGATTTCTATTTTATTTTCATTAAAGCTTATTTATGCTTATTTAAACAAAATCAAATAATATTTTAATTAAAATAACAAAATAATGGAAAACTTTGAAACATAAATCTTAAAGAATTATTGGAATTTTTGAGATAGAATAATAGGTAGTTTTCTCGAAGTAGGAGTACTCGGCAGACCCGCGAGGGGATTTTTGTCGATATTTTGAAAAGGGGAAACCCTATTACTTTTATCCTTGGATTTCAATTCTTCTTCTTTGATTTTTATTTTAAAATTTCTCTTTATTTTTTATTTTTATAAAGTATAAAGGTTTTTATAAATATGCATATTTGAAAAATGATGAAAATATATTTAGGAAACTCCAAAAAATAATAATATGTGGTTTTACTTTATTTATATATTTCATGCTTTTTGTAAATATAGAAAAACCCAAAATCATATATGATTTTTCTTTCTTTGTTTTTTCTCTTTTTTTTTGTACTTATTTTTGTATGTATATAAATGTACATATAAGAAAAAAAAATATATGATGAAAAATTCTTAAAGAAAATCCAAAAAAAAAAATTTACTTAATGTATTTTCATTTTCTTTTTCTTTTTGTTCTTTTCCTTTTTTATCCCTTATTTTTACTTAATATGTATATATGTAATAAAATTAAAAATCTAAAAAATTTATTATGATAAAAACTTATCTTAGAAAAATTCAACAAATTAATATAATTTTGTATCTTTCTTTTCTTTTTGTAAATATCTTTTTCCTTTCTTTCTTATTTTTATTTTTAGGTTTTATATATTTTTATCTTATTCAAAATCCAAAAAAATAATGAAAATATTAAAATCCAAAAAAATATATATATAGTTTTACTTTATTTTTGTAACTTAGAAAAATAAGAAAAAGAAATAAAAAACTTATATTTATATATATACGTATATGATTTTATCATTCTTACTTTCCCCCCCCCCCCTTTTGAAAATAACATTTTATTATTTTGTTTTAACATTTTTTGCAGGTATTATTCCGGTAATCCGTCTCCAAAATAGGGGCGTGCTTTTTCCCCCTGCTTTTTCCCCCCTTGTATTTTCTTATTTCTCTTTATTATGCTTTTGTACATATATAAAATTGTTCCTCATACTTAATTTCAACATTGGGGACAATGTTGATCTTTAAGTATGGGGGTGTTTAGCTCTTTTTGTAATTATTTTTGCCCCTCCCATATTAGAAAAAAAAAAAAAAAAATTTATATGAAAAATTTGTTGCAACATAACAAATTATGTTGCAACATCTTTGTCCCCCTTTCATAAAATTAAAAAAACCAAAAAAAAAATTATTAACTTAGAAAACACAAATTTTGTTTTTTAATATGTTTCTATGTTTGTCTTTTAATTATATATAAATAACGTTTTTTTTATATATAATCAAATCCAAAAAAAATTGATGAAAACAAAGTTATAAAAAAATTTGTTATAACAAAATCCTCACAAATTTTGTCATAACCCAAAAATTTTTATATAAATTTTTAGTTTTATTTTTCTTTCTCTTTCTTTTTCTCTTTTTTTAGTATTAATGTATATATTTTACCAAAATCAAAATTAAAAAAAAATCACAAAAAAATATATAAAAAAAACAATTCTTACAAAAAAACCAAAAATTTTTGTATGTATTTTTGCTTTTCTTAAATTTCTTCTTTCTTTTTGTTACTTTATTTTTATTAAGTATTTATATATGTATTTTGTTATAAAAAATCAAAAAAATCAAAAAATATCATATCTTAAAAACACCAAAAAAATTTTTGATGAAAAGAAAAACTTAAAAAAAAACCCCAAAAATAGAATAAAAACCCCTACTTAGCTTTTTGTTATTTCCAAGGCTAGGTAGAGTTTATCTTTAAGCGTTTTCACTATTTTTGATTTACTAAAACCATTTTATTTGCATCATAGTTTGTAAATTTAAATCGAGGAATTTTGGTAGTAAAGAATATCTTGTGATTTTAATTCAATTTGAGAACAAAATTTTTAGCACTACCTCGAGTTAACCCTAAATAGATTCGCTTTTGTATTATATTGGCAAACCATCTTTAGATTCAATTATTCTAACTCGAACTTGTGAAACTTTAGGAATATTCTAATCTACTAAATTTTGCTCTCAAATACTCTTTTATTACTCTAGTTTTTCTTTTGAAACCCTCGCCCCTTTAGCTTGGCATAAAAAGTAAAAGAAGACGTTTTAAAAGAAATCCTGTGTCAATGGGAATAAAAAGATTCCGTAAACACAGGCACCCAATATTGTTAAAAGAAATCTCGTGTCAATGGGAATAAATTCCGTAAACACGGGCATTGGGTTAAGTTTAAAAAGATTTCAATTATCCCCCGTAAACCAACGTTGGGAATCAAAGCAAAACCACCAAAAAGGTGGGGTGAGAGGATTAAAATCCATCACCCCAAAATCCAAGCACTCTTCTTTTTGCCAAGGCTACCTTTTTTCCCTACCCCTTAGCCAATAAAATTGTACCTAGATTTTAATTTAAAAAAGTTTGAGAGAGCATAATTAGTAGGCTTTATTTATTCTTAAAAACTTTCTTAAAAAAGGTTATAGTTTTATATAATTCTATTCTAATTAAAAGGTACCAAAGACTGCAATAATCGATGCTATTTAGCTAACTTTAGAAGTCTCGCTAAAATTTTTTCGCTCTTTTTAAATTACTTTCATAGTTTTGGACTTACCTCTTTAAATACCCTAAATTTATTTCGATCTTACTTTTGATTTAATAAAAACTTTAGTAAATTGGAAATTTTATTAAACGTCTTATAGGTATCCCTTACTTTTGCTCTGGAATAGCAAAAGCTTAAGTATGGGGGTGTTTGATGAATAGTAAATATACGCATTTTTCTTTATAATTTTTAGTATAATTTTAATTAGATTTCTAAATAATATATGTAAATTAATGAATAAAATGTTTGTTTTTGTTATTTTTGTTTTTAACTTAGTTTTATTTTAATTTTTGTAAAGTTTTTGTAATTTTGTTAAGTCACGCCCTTGGTCACGCCCGTGTCCAAGGGCGTGTTCACTAATCCCTAACATTTTCTTTTCCCTGCTCTTTTTCCAACTCAAACATCAAGTCACGCCCTCGGTCACGCCCGTGACCGAGGCCGTGTACATCAGTCACGCCCGTGTTGAATGGCCAAGCCCAGATTCGAGCCAAGATGTCAAGGTCACGCCCGTGACCGAGGCCGTGGCCCCTCAATTTCTTTCGGAAGAACAAAGGACACGCCGCCCGTCACGCCCAGCAGCCGACAACACAATGCCGACATCGAACACGCCCGTGTTACTTGGAACACGCCCGTGTACTTCCGAAGTCGCCGGTCAAGCCTTCCAGATGCCTGCCTGGATCCAGCTGTTCTGGCTATTCGCACCCCAAGCCGTGTCACGCCCTCAGACACGCCCGTGTCCGAGGGCGTGTAATCCAAAAATTTTTTCTATAAATAGCCAGTTTCAGCTGAGTCCAAGGGTTCAAAAATTTTAAGTGCTTATTCTTAAGGTTTTGATCCAACTAGTTTTTTTTTTTGTTTTTGTAATTTTGTGCTCTTTTTCTCTCTTGTTTTTTGTAATCTTTTTATTATGGAAATGAAATAGTTGGCTTGTTTTGTCACTCTCTCTCTCTTTGTTTTGTTGGAAGTGTGTGTTCTCTTTTTCTTTTTCTTTTTATTTTTAGTTTTTTTTGTAATTTAGTAATTTAGTAATTTTAATTAGTTTTCATCTTTTTAATTTGTGTGTGTGAGTGTATGAGAGTAATTATCTTGTTTTTAGTTTTGTTATAATTTTTAGATGTTTTGTTATTAGTGTGTGTGAGTGTAGGTGGTTAATTAAATTGTTTTGTTTTGTTTTATTTTGTTGTTTTCACTTTCTTTGTCTCTTTTTGTAAGTGTGTGTGTGTATGAGAGTAATTTGTATTTATTTTAGTTTTGTTTTGTTGTTAGTGTGGGTGAGTGTATGAGTATAGCTTTTCTTTTCTTTTAACTTAGTTTTCATTATTGTTGTGTGTGTGAGTGTATGAGATTAGTTTTGTTTTATTTTTAATTAGATTTCATTAAAGAAGAGTGTGTGTGTTTATGAGCATAGATTTTATTTTCTTTTAACTTAGATTTCAATTTCAAGTAGAGTGCGTGTGTGTAGGTGAATAAATTTTGCGCCTTTTTTGTAACCGAATAGTTTCCATTTCTGTCACGCATTTATTTCCCGCCTATCCGTTTGGATAGGACTTGCTCACGCATTTATTTCCCGCCTATCCGTTTGGATAGGACTTGCTCACGCATTTATTTCCCCTCTACCTATTTGGGTAGGGATTGCATTTCTTTAATTCCTGCAATTTATCGCTTTCATTTCAATTTCGTAGAGTGTGTGCGTTTTAATTTAGTGCGTCCTTTTTGTCTTTTCTATCGCTTTTCTTGGTTTTTGCTAAACGCACACCAAGCCCGCGATTGTTATCATTGTTTTTAATTAATGCATAAACTTTCATCTATTTTTATATCGGATAAAACAATACGCGTAGCTCGAAGTAACAATACTCGACGGGACCCAGGACTAATACGATTATATTATGATATTTATATCATATATATACTACACGCGATAGGTGCGCTTGCCTCTTAGCAAATTAAATAAAATTATTTTCTTACCGAATCTATTTCGGGAAAATAATTTTCCTATCATGCATGTTCCTCCTTCGTCCTCGAATAGATGAGGATGTCGTTGATGAACACGATGACAAAAATGTCGAGATAAGGCTCGAACACCCAGTTCATCAGGCTCATAAATGCTGATGGTGCATTTGTGAGTCCGAACGACATCACCGTGAACTCATATAATCTGTATCGGCTGCTGAAAGCCATCTTCGGGATGTCCTCCTCCTGGATCCTCAACTGATAATACCCCGACCTCAAATCCAACTTTGAGAAGCAGTGGGATCCCTCTAGCTGGTCAAAAAGCTCATCTATCCTCGGCAAAGGTTATGTGTTCCGCACCGTCAGCCTATTCAGTGCTCTGTAGTCGATGCACAATCAGAGCATCCCATCCTTCTTCTTTATGAATAGCACAGGAGCTCCCCAAGGTGAGGAACTCGGTCTAACGAACCCAGATTCCACCAGCTCCTGTAGCTAGCTTCGGAACTTTACTAACTCCTTCGGGTACATCTGATAAGGAGCTCTAGATACCGGCTTTGCCCCCGGCACCAGCTAGATCTGGAAATCTTTCTCGCGGTGGGGTGGCAGCCTGGGTAGCTTCTCCGGAAATACGTCGGCAAAATCCCGCATGACCGGGATGCTTGACACTTGAAAGTCAATTGATATGCTTAGATACCAATTGAAGGAGGAGGTTAGATCTTAATATTACTCTAGAGGGGGGTGAATAAAGTATTAAAACTTTTTACTTTATTTTATTGCGGAATTAAAATAGTGATATATGTATGTGTATTGAGTGAGTAATAAAAGCAAACACAAAGAGAGCACACACACAGCACACAGAAAATCACAACACAGAGGACACAAGGATTTTTATAGTAGTTCCCCAATAAACCTGGGTACGTCTACTCTTCTACCACACTTGGTAGGATCCACTAGGTTTTTGATCAGGTGCCCTATCACCAAGGGGTTTTTGATCAGGTGTCCACACACCAAGGGAGCTTTTGATCAGGTGCTCTAACCCAACTACAGGTTTTTGTTCAGGTGCCCTGCCACCAATGGGTTAACTTTTGAAGGGAGTTATAATCCTGTACAAGAGGGGATAAGAAGGGGTTTAGATGTTCATCACTGTCAACAATCTGAGAGAAGACTCTAGTGGATTTGATGATGTTAAGCTCCTCTGCCTGATATAAAATTTCTTGATAGAAAATGGCTGGAGCTTTCTCTTGAAAATATTGATCTTCCTGTAGCTGATGAATCTGAGAGAATAAGTTCTTCAGATTATTGTTGTTCTTTCAGAGATCTGATCTTGCAGCAGAAATCTGAGAGATAGTGTTGATGTTCTCAGTAAATGAATGTTGCTTGAGGAATAAGATGAATATCTGTTAGCTTTTGTTCTTCTTTTTCTTCCTATAACCTTCTTCTTTATTTTTCTCTATGCAGTTGTTCTGTAATCTGTCTGTAATGTTCAGTCGTGAAAACTCTGTGTAATAATAATACTGTATATCTTCTTCCTTATTCTTTTTGAAATCTCTGACAGATTTGACAAATCAAATCCTTTAATTAAGGAATATAATAATCTGAATAGATATATCCTGTACTGCAAATTTGATACGTCGTTCACCTTTTTCCTTTTCCATGAACATGTCCTTTTCCGCTACAGTCAACGACTATTTTCAAAATAATAAAAGGAAATATAATATCCAGACTTATCTGGAAGAATAGAGCCGTTGCTGAAGACGATCTGAGTTCAGAGAATGAAATAAGAATAATCTTTCTGAAATTCTGAACTGAAATAAGAAATCGTCGATCTGAACAAATTTCGTCGATCTCAAGAATTTCGTCGAACACAATGTTGAGTTCGTCGACCTCAACTGAATCTGGCTGGAAGAGTTGAAATAGTTGAGCTGAGAAGATCTTTCGTCGATCTGAAGGTTGAGTTTGTCGAACTGAGGAATTTGTCGACTGCTGAGACGGGATAATTTCATCGACCGCTGAGCCGCTGAGACTGACCCGCTGATACGCTGAGATAGAAGCAAGCCGTTCGTCGAACGCAGAGAGCATGCCGTTCGTCGAACCCAGAGAGCAAGCCGTTCATCGAACCCAGAAGGCGTTCGTCGAACCAAGAGAACTTGTCTTTTCTTAAGTTCTAACAGCCTAAATTCTTGACCCATAGACTATACATTGGGGTCAACTTGTTCCTAGTCAGCAGATAGTGATCCCAGCCCAAATCAGTAATAGGGTTGTTCCGACAATCTCCCCCTATTTTGGTTAGGACACGATTTGACAAAATTTGAATAATAAAACAAATAACAAAACAAAACAACAGAGCATGTATATATCTGATAGGTTTTAAATATTTCATCAGATATAAAATGTGATACTCTGAGTTTTGAGATTTACATTGAAAACAAATAAATAGAACCCTTGACTTTCTCTGAATTCTGCTTTCTGAATTCTGATATTGTCTTTCTCTGATTTTTCTGAATTCTGATTAGCTGAGCTTTATCTGCTATATTTCAGCTTTCTAAATTTGTTGATCTGAAAAGCTTTATCATCTGAATATGCTGTGCTACTAATCTGAATTTGAATCTATCATAACTGAATCTGCAATATCTCCTTCCTAAATCTGCAAACTGTTGTGAGCTTCTCTGCAAACTGCTGTGAGCTTCTTCATCAACTGAATGATTTTTGCTTCTTCATACAACATTTCCTCTTGATAAAATAACTCCCCCTATCATAAAGGAGCATCTTCAGCTTTCTCCCCCTGCCTAGTTTATAGAACATCTCCCCCTGAGCAAAACACTGCATCATATGGAGCTTCTTCATAGAACTTCTCTCCCTACCTAGTTTCAGGAGGGCCTGAAGCTAGGTCCCTTGAAGAAGGGACATTTGATAGAGGTAGGGAAGGATGCAATCTTTATATTGCTATTGTTCCTGCAAAATAAAATAGATCAAGTGCAAAGGAACTGGAAAGAGAAGCAGTTTCTGTAGGCATTCAGTTAAAATAAAAAGATTTGATTATAATGAGAGATCAGAAATAAAAGCTTCATCAAAACTGGGTTCGATGAAAAATAGATTTTCGTCGATCTTGGTTCGACGAACTTGATGACTTCGTCGATCTCCGTTCGACGAAAAACTTGATTTTGTCGATCTCAGTTCGATGAAGAAATTGGGTAAGTAGAAAACTTAATTTTTATCAGATTGAATCTTCATCTATCATTCCTAGCTGATTTATAAAGAAAATATGTTTCTTTTCATCCAATGGCTTGGTGAAAATATCAGCTCTTTGCAAATCAGTAGAAATGAATTGTAGGCAAATTTTATTTTTATTCACATTATCTCTGATAAAGTGGTGCCTAATTTCTATGTGTTTAGTCCTACTATGGAGAACTGGATTTTGTGCTATAGATATTGCACTAGTATTGTCACAAAATATAATTGAATTATTTAGATTGACACCATAGCCTAGGAGCTGATTTTGTATCCACAATATCTGTGAGCAGCAACTGCCTGCAGCTATGTATTCAGCTTCAGCTGTTGATGTAGACACAGATGTTTGTTTCTTACAAAACCAAGACACAAGCCTATCACCTAGAAACTGGCAAGTTCCTAATGTGCTTTTCCTGTCTACTCTGCATCCAGCATAATCAGAATCTGAGAATCCAGTTAATTCAAATTCTAATGTTGTTGGATACCAGAGCCTAGATTAGGACAACCCTTTATATATCTCAAAATTCTTTTTAATAAAATTAGGTGAGATTCTTTGGGGTTAACTTGGAACCTAGCACAAATACAAGTAGCAAACATTATATCAGGCCTACTTGCTGTTAAATAAAGTAGTGAGCCAACAATTGCTCTATATACTTTCTGATCAACAGGTTTCCCTGATTCATCAGTATCAACAACAGCATTTGAGGTCATGGGTGTTTTCATGGTGGAAGCATCAGACATACCAAACCTTTTCACTAATTCTTTAGCATACTTGGATTGCGATATGAATATGCCATTGGGAGTTTGCTTCACCTGAAGACCACGGAAGTATGATAGTTCACCCATACTACTCATTTCAAATTTAGATTGCATTAGATTAGAAAATCTTTTGCATAAATTTGAATCAGTAGAGCCAAAAATAATATCATCTACATATATTTGAACTAGTAGAGTTTGATTTTTATGTATCCTGAAAAATAGGGTTTTATCAACTATGCCTCTACAGAAATTGTTCTCTAAAAGAAAATTAGCTAAGATCTCATACCATGCTCTGGGAGCTTGTTTGAGACCATAGAGAGCTTTATTAAGCTTAAATACATAAGAGGAGTGAGTTGGAGAGATAAAACATGGTGGTTGTTCCACATAGACTTCTTCTTTAATGTCTCCATTCAGAAATGCACTCTTTACATCCATTTGATATACCTTGAATTTCTTGTATGCAACAAAGGCAAGGAAAATCCTGATAGCTTCAAGTCTTGCAACAGGAGCAAAGGTCTGATCATAGTCAATTCCTTCTTCCTGTGAATATCCTTGATCTACCAATCTTGCTTTGTTTCTGACTATGTTGCCTTGATCATCAAGCTTGTTCCTGAAGACCCACTTGGTGCTAACAACTGGATGGCCTTTTGGTCTTAGAACCAAATCACATACCTTGTTCCTTTCAAATTGATTGAGCTCCTCTTGCATTGCAAGAATCCAATTTGGATCTTGTTCTGCATCTTTTATGGTTTGAGGTTCAATCTGGGATAGGAAACAAGTGTGCATCTAATTTTGGTGTAGTTGATGCCTTGTTTGAGTACCTGCTGAAATATCACCAATCACTTGTGATATTGGATGATCTCTAACTGTGATGTGATCAACAGTTGGATTTGGTTCAGCAATAGTATCCACTTGGGGAATTTGATCAGCTGTCACTTGATTTGAGCTGTCAACAAGATCTGGATGATCCTCTTCTTCACTGTCTTCAATTATTTCATTTGATGGAAGTAAAGACTCTTCTTTCTGTAGATCTAGTCCATTGAGCTCTTCACATAGAGCTGGTACCTGCATAGTATGTTTGGTAAAGGTGGTGTTCCTCTCCTCAAGTAACATGTTAGTCTCATCAAAAGATACATGCATGGACTCTTCTATCTTAAGAGTAGATTTGTTGTAAACTCTATATGCTTTACTAGAAAGTGAATATCCAAGGAATATGCCTTCAGTAGTTTTTGCTTCAAACTTCCTTAGATACTTCTTGTCATTGTTATGCACATAGCATTTACAGCCAAATATCTTAAAATAGTTAACCTTAGGCCTTTTATTCTTAAGTAATTCATAAGGAGTTTTACCCTTAAGTTTATGTATCAGGCTTCTATTCAACACATAATTTGCTGTGTTCACTGCCTCTGCCCAAAAAGAGAGTGGCAAGTGAGCATCAGCAAGCAAGGTAGTTGCTGATTCAATAAGTGTTCTATTTTTCCTTTCAGCTACCCCATTTTGTTGAGGAGTTCTAGGAGCAGAGAAACATTGCCTGATCCCTTCTTTTCCACAGAATTCTCTCATCAGAAGAGATTCAAACTCAGTGCCATGATCACTTCTTATCAATGCAACTAGAGTAGAGTACTCAATTTTGATGGACCTGAGAAAGTCTGTCAGAACATTGAAGGTGTCAGACTTGTTCCTAAGAAAGAACACCCAAGTGAATCTTGAGAAGTTATCTACAATAACTAAAGAATAATGCTTCCCCGCTAAACTTTGTATAGTAGTAGGTCCAAAAAGGTCCAAATGCAGTAAATACAAAATCCTAGGTGAATCACTCTTGGATAAAGATTTAAAACTACTTCTAGTTTGCTTACCTAATTGACAAGCCCTACAGAGTCCTTCCTTCTTGTATGAACTAGAAGGCAGTCCTCTAACAAGATTGTCCTTAGAAATCTTAGATATAGTTCTAAGGTTAATATGTCCAAGCCTTTTATGCCATAATTCATTTGTTTTACTTATAGAATTGAATAAGCAAATATCAGAATTGACAGAGTCAAAATTGACTAAGTAAATGTTTCCATATTTAATACCAGATAATACATTTATGTTTTTATTATTGATAATAAGACATAATGAATGATTGAAAGTTACCTGATAACCTTCATCACATAACTGGCTTATGCTGATGAGGTTGTGCTTGAGTCCCTTGACATAAGCTACCTCCTTGAAGGTAACTGCTCCAACTTTGATCTGTCCATAGCCTTTGGTTTGTCCACAGTTGGAGTCTCCAAATATCACCTTGGGTCCAAGCTTTACTTTATAGTTGTTCAGGTTGGCCTTATTTCCTGTCATGTGCTTTGAACAGCCACTATCCAAATACCATTGTTGATTTTGGCTTGGATAGCCTTGTACCTGCAAAACAGAAAAAATAAACTAGTTATTCTTGACCCAGACTACCTTGGGTCCTTTTGCATTACCACAAAACTCTGAAATAAAAGACATTTCAGGATGATCCTTATAACCTTTTGGATGATATCTCCTTGGAGGAATTATCCATTCAGTGAAAGGATTGAAAGTATGTGAAGAATAAAAATTCTGTAGATTTTCTGTATATTTTCTGTTCGACGAACTGGGCTGAGTTCGTCGATCGTCGTTCGATGAATGGACATGCTTTCGTCGAGCGCCGTTCGAATAATTACTATACAGGAAATCTGTCTTCAGAGTTCATCGATCTCCGTTCGACGAATTCGTCTGATTTCGTCGAGCTCCGTTCGACGAATTTTGCTGAATTCCTTTATCTTTAACAGCCTTGCTTGAAATGTTTTTATTTACATTTACAACCTCTTTGCTCTTAGCAGAAATGAATTTTATAGGTGTAGAAAGTATGTTTTTCTTAATCAGAGGTGGCTCACTTGATGATGCACCCAAGCCTAGTTTTCCACTTAATCTGGCATTTACTGTGCTTGTAATGTCCATCAGTTTGATGCTTCTCCCATTTAGGGATTCTTCAAATTTCTTAGCATCAGATAGTTTATTCTCAATGAGAATAATTTGTTCTCTAGAGGCAGCCAAATCTTTCTTAAGATTAACATTTTCTTTACTTAATTTGTTCATTTCAGCTAGCTTATTTCTGAGAGTGATTATTTCCTTCTCAGATTTTATTAAGTCTAAGCAAAGAACCTTGGATTCATCTTTGAATTCAATTGAACTGAAATCAAAATTTGAGATTACCTGATCAGCATCATTGTCAGCTTCTGATTCTGATTCTTCTTCATCTGAGTTGTTTGCTGAGGCATTGATAGCCATCATGCTGAAATTCTTTTCTTCTTCATCATCTTCATCATCAGAAGAGCTGGATGAAGATGCAAGTTCTGACTCACTGCTTGAGTCATAAGTGGCCATCAGGCACTGATCATTCTCCTTTGATTCTTCTTCATCATCAGAAGAACTGGATGAAGACTCTGACTTAGTTTCACTCCAAGTTTCAGCTACAAATCCTCTTCCCTTATGCTTGTGCTTGTGGGAGGAAGACTTGTTGGAGTGCCTCTTGTCTTCTTTCTCTTTTCTCTTCTCCTTCTTCTGATTCTCTGGACATTCTGGCAGAATGTGTCCAGGTTTCCTGCAGCCATTACAAATTATTTCTTTAGTATTAGATTTGTCATACCTTGGCTTTTCTCTGGATCTGGACTCCTTCTTTCTGAAGTCCTTCTTAGCCATCTTGTAGAACCTTTTGGCTAGAAGGCTCATGAACTCCATATCTCCTGGAGCCTTTTCTTCTTCTTCAGTGGCTTGGAAAGCTATATTCTTCTCCTTCTTAGATGCTGAAGATGAAGTTGATTATTCAGCTTCTCTAGATTTGATAAGTTGCTCATAGGATTTGAGTTTGTCTAACAAACTCTCAGTTGAGATCTCATTAAGGCTTCTGGCTTCCTTGATTGGACAGATCCTAGAGTCCCATGTGCTGGGGAAGCACATAAGGATCTTATCATTGATCTCAGTGATGGAGATCAATTTGTCCAAGGTCTTCAGCTCATTGATTATGAGGCTGAGCCTGTTATACATATCAGCCACTGTCTCAGATTCTCCCTTTTTGAAATTCTAATATTGATAAATGAGGTGGGATCTTCTGTCCTTTCTTTCATCAGTTGATTCTTCAACCATATTGTTGAGTGAGATACATATCTCTCTTGCAGAAGTGCATTCCACCACTTTTTGAAAAATGTCATCAGACATTGTTTGTGCTAGAATGTTCATTGCTTTTGCATTTGCACTTCTCTACTTCTTCTCTGCTTCTGTCCATTCAGGTGGTGGAACAGCATTGTTGTTGGTTGTGGTTTCAGCACTTGTTGTTGCTGTAGGTGTAGGAGGTCCTACCAGAATCACATTGAAAATTTCCTCATCAATAGAATTCATGTACAATCTAATCCTTGCTTTCCATAGTGCAAACTTATTGAGATTGCACATAGGAGGTCTTGTGCTAGAATATTCTTTGTTTTATGCCATGAGTTTTAAGAAAATAAAACTCTAAAATAAATTAAGATCTAATTGATCTTTATGATTCAGGTGTTAGCCTGTATATAAAATCAACAGTCCTCTGATACCAATTGAAAGTCAATTGATATGCTTAGATACCAATTGAAGGAGGAGGTTAGATCTTAATATTACTCTAGAGGGGGGTGAATAGAGTATTAAAACTTTTTACTTTATTTTATTGCGGAATTAAAATAGTGATATATGTATGTGTATTGAGTGAGTAATAAAAGCAAACACAAAGAGAGCACACAACACAGCACACAGAAAATCACAACACAGAGGAGACATGGATTTTTATAGTAGTTCCCCAATAAACCTGGGTACGTCTACTCTTCTACCACACTTGGTAGGATCCACTAGGTTTTTGATCAGGTGCCCTATCACCAAGGGGTTTTTGATCAGGTGTCCACACACCAAGGGAGCTTTTGATCAGGTGCTCTAACCCAATTACAGGTTTTTGTTCAGGTGCCCTGCCACCAATGGGTTAACTTTTGAAGGGAGTTATAACCCTGTACAAGAGGGGATAAGAAGGGGTTTAGATGTTCTTCTCTATCAACAATCTGAGAGAAGACTCTAGTGGATTTGATGATGTAAAGCTCCTCTGTCTGATATAAAATTGCTTGACAGAAAATGGCTGGAGCATTCTCTTGAAAATATTGATCTTCCTGTAGCTGATGAATCTGAGAGAATAAGTTCTTCATATTATTGTTGCTCTTTTGGAGATCTGATCTTGCAGCAGAAATCTGAGAGATGGTGTTGATGTTCTCAGTAAATGAATGTTGTTTGAGGAAGAAGATGAAGATCTGTTAGCTTTTATTCTTCTTTTTCTTCCTGTAACCTTCTTTTTTCTTTTTCTATATACAGCTGTTCTGTAATCTGTTCTGTAATGTTCAGTCGTGAAAACTCTGTGTAATAATAATACTGTATATCTTCTTCCTTATTCTTTTTGAAATCTCTGACAGATTTGACAAATCAAATTCTTTAATTAAGGAATATAATAATCTGAATAGATATATTTTGTACAGCAAATCTGATACGACGTTCACCTTTTTTCCTTTTCCATGAACATGTCCTTTTCCGCTACAGTCAACAGCTATTTTTGAAATAATAAAAGGAAATATAATATCCTGACTTATCTGGAAGAATAGAGCCGTTGCTGAAGACGATCTGAGTTCAGAGAATGAAATAAGAATAATCTTTCTGAAATTCTGAACTGAAATAAGAAATCTTCGATCTGAACAAATTTCGTCGATATCAAGAATTTCGTCGAACACAATGTTGAGTTCGTCGACCTCAACTGAATCTGGCTGGAAGAGTTGAAATAGTTGAGCTGAGAAGATCTTTCATCGATCTGAAGGTTGAGTTCGTCAAACTGAGGAATTCATCGACTGCTGAGATGGGATAATTTCGTCGACCGCTTAGCCGCTGAGACTGACCCGCTGAGACGCTGAGATAGAAGCAAGCCGTTCATCAAATGCAGAGAACATACCATTCGTCGAACCCAGAGAGCAAGCCGTTCGTCGAACCCAGGAAGTCGTTCGTCGAACCTAGAGAACTTGTCTTTTCTTAAGTTCTATCTGCCTAAACTCTTGACCCATAGACTATACATTGGTGTCAACTTGATCCTAGTCAGCAGATAGCGATCCTAGCCCAAATCAGTAATAGGGTTGTTCCAACAACACCGAGTCTTTGACTTCAGTCGCCTCGAAGAGCACCTGATATACCTCGTCTCCCTGCAGGTGGGACTTGACGGCCTGAATAGATGATAATAAGAGGCGGGAGGTGGGTTTAGTACCTTCAATTACTACCTCATCGTCTTCATGCTTTAGAACGATCCTCCTTGCCGGAAAGTCAATCTTTACATGGTTCCAGTACATCCAATTCATGCCCAGGATCAGGTCGTAGTCTTTCATCTTCAGCAGAGTTGCCGGGGCCTCAAACAGTCTTCCTCCAATCTCTACGTTCATGTTGAATTTGGCATTTGTTAGAACCTCCGATCCGTCCGGAAATCGTACCCTCCTATAGATGCCCTCGAAGTGTTGGACTTTGTCAAAGTCACCTACGAATCCTATTGAGGCGAACGAGTGCGAGGCACCCGTATCAAACAGGGTATATGCGGTTTTGCCGCAAACGCGTACTGAACCTGGGTGATATTGTTGTTTGGTTTAAATGTTAGGGTGAATCTAGGGTTTATATGGTGCTAATAGTTATAAGAAACTTCAAGGTACCTGTGATGACCCTTGTCGAGTCCCGGAGTTGTGCCATGTCCAAGGCGTACATCTGCTCCATATTCTGCCTCTGATATCCGCCCTGAAATCCACGACCTCGTCCACGTCCCCGACCCCCGAAATGCTGGTCCTGTGGGGCAGCCTGTAGTGCTGGTGGTGCATTCCTCTGAGGGAAGTTTCTCCTTATATGGCCGGTCCGGTGGTAGTGGTAGCACTCTGGAGGTGGCCCGCCTCCTCCAATCCATGGCATCTCCCGCATCTGTAGGGCTGAGGAGCCAACACTATCGGCTCCCTCTGCTCCTGTCTCTCCTCCTGGCGGGGTCGGACCTCCGTCCTTCTTTCCCCAGCATCTCGACCCCTCGGCTGGTCCCTTATGCCTCCCCGTCCCTGGTCCTCCATCGGTCTCTTCCTTCCACGAATAATTTGCTGGTCTACCTCCAGCTTCTTGGCCATCTCTGGGATCTTAGTCAAACTGCCGTCGGAGACGAAGAGGATGTCCTGCCTCAGCTCATCACGAAGGCCCTTGTAGAACCTCTTTGTGTATCCTGTGTCACCCAGCTGATATGATACTGCAAACCGGGATAGGTGGGTAAACTCCTGGTGATACTCCAGAACTGTCCTGCTCCCCTGCCTCAACTGCAAAAATCTGTCCTCCAGCTCATCTCTTACAGACTGTGGCACAAAATGCTCAAGCAGTGCTGCCTTGAAATCATCCCAAGAAACATCCGCAGCCTCCAGTCCTGCATATGATGTGTCCAGGAACCTCTTCCACCATCTCTTTGCATGGGACTCCAAGCATGAGACCACCAGTGGCACCTCCATATCTGTCGGGCACTGAATCCCTGTCAGCATCTCCCCCATGATGTCCACCCACTCCTCAGTCCTCACAACTGCCTCCGTCCCGAGGTATGATGGAGGGGAGAGACCTCGGAAGACGCTCAGCCAGTTGGCCCCAAGGTTTTGCTGAGGATTCGGTGCCCGATGTGCCCTGAATGTCTCCAGTATGGCCATCAGTGTTTGTCCCATCTCCGTCTGCTGGAACGGAGTAGGAGCCGGTGGTGGTGGAATGACATTTGGAGTCGGTGGAACTCCATGCTGCGGTGTAGGGTTCATAGCAGGCTACACAAGAAAATTTCATTCGTAAGGGACTTAGCTAAAGAATATTCAGTTAGAAGTGGACTTTTCATGTGATTTCCCTTATGGGCACACCATTGATTCCGCTGCTAGTTTGTCCTCAAACTAAGCTCGCGCGGGGTGGCCCAGGGTTTGTGGACTTCTTTTCTTTTTCAGGATCGAGGTTTGTTCTGATAGCACTTTTTAAGACCCAATTGTTTTTACAAAACCCGGGTCTTATGCCCAGAACCGCTGCTTTGCGGTGACACCCTCGCTCGGGAAGGTCGCCACTACAAAGCGCTGATCCTGCTGGTCATGTTGATCACAAAGAAGTAATACATAAACAATCTTATAAAAGCCAAGTCCACATCACATAGAAAGTAAAACCATCATAAAGAGATGTCCACATCAAATATCTGAATAAAAGATACGATAAAAATAAAGGGCTCATGCCATGTACATCAATTCCTCACTACAAAAGACACTCGCGGAAGCAAAGCAACTAGAAGTAACACTCACGGATCCTGAGACTGGTGCTCCTGTGCTAGACTGTCCCGCCTCCATCTGCACCAGCCTCTGGTGCTGCTGCGTCTCCTCGGTCTCCTAAAATGATAAGGTCCATCGACCGTCAGTCAAACTTGACTCAGCCAAACCCCACCCCTCCCCCGGTGACTCCTAGGCACCGTGTGGGAAGGATGAAGCGGAGGACAAAAAGGAGTGTAAACAATAGCAGATGACGGGTGTATAATCTACAGGAAATGTCTACAACTACACATGTGTATATAGATAATTGAAGCAGTAGTATAAAGCATGGTAAAGAGCAAGTAAAGGACAGTAAGTAAAAACAAGTATATAATATAAAAGAAATGTAACCAATGATTTATAGGAATGCCCATACAAACCTATAGACCAAGAGGTCATTTAGCAAGGCCTATCATATAAAAAGTCACATAACCAATTTATATGATATGGGTGGGGGTTGAAATGCAATGCTTATGCTATGACATGCAGAGTATGCCATTAGATGTTATAATCATACAAGTGCAACTCACACACTATGACTCTATGCGCACAGACCTTTAGTTCCCCCTTTTTGGAGCTACCAAAACTCCCAGGATACTCCCGTAGTGGCTAACGGAAGCGGTGGGTTGGGCCTCGCCCACCTCTAGGTTGGTATTTGCACTACCTAACCTAGACCTAACGTACGCCTCAACGCTAAGAACACAACAGCGGAGCTCCTACGTACTCTTGCTTGTTTGACCACTAGACTTGTCTTGGTAAAGGGTTATCCACACTTACCGAGCCCAAGTATTAATGTCTGTGCAACGACCATCAACACTAAGGACCCACCACCTTATGCGTATGCAAACATGTTTACCATCTATCTCCGAGCCATAAACTCCCCGGGCTAACCCGCCCGTCAAAATAAACATACTGAGTTACAAGCTCACCGGACTAACTAGTCCGCTGCTACAACCACCGAGCCTACCGCTCATAGAACTAAACAAACTAACCCCTCGTAACCACAGGGTGTAGGTGTGTGCATTGTTAAGTTAATCTTGCACAATCATTTATTTCTACATTTTAGGGTTGACCATGGACTTCCCGAGGACTAACCTGTGAGGGGCTCGCAGCGGTAATAGGAGCTATGATGGGATGACACTCCCAAACCTCCCTTTCCAAGGCACTTAATGTTATTAGTGACTACCCACAAGTAAACCCTTCTTATCTTACTCTTGTACTACCCTACGTATTTATGACCTCCTAAGGGGAAAGACGATCTTTCGTCTCTCCCGAACACGGCCTTACCCCTTAGCTTATTGGGTACACCCAACATATAGACCCATAATGGTGACCTCACATCTTCTCAACCAGACTAGGCACACCATCTACCTTCCATTCCCACCTAATGATCCACAAACTACTCAAGTTTTATAGTTTCACTATACGCAGACCAACAGTGTTATATGAGTTGCATAAGAGGAGGTACCCCAAATATTCATCCAACTGACTCAAGATTATTTTTGGGAGTCTATAATGATATCCTAAGACTAAGTCCAGAGGATCATATTTTTCCTTAATTATTTAACATTTATTTTAATTTCTCCAATATTTGCCAAGTATGAAAATGAACATGAAGTGTAAGGTATTCTTAAGATATGGCTCCCATAAAATTAAGATAAATCTATGATGTCAAAATAACAGTAAGTGCAGAATATCACAATTTTACAATCAGGAATTGTCCTCTATTTATAATATTTAACATATATCCAAAGCTGGAGGTTAATGAAGGAACTATCAAAAATACTTATCCAAAAATTATGGAAAATTTACTAGACCTCTATAGTGTTCAGTTAGGCTTACTGACTGAGTTTCAAAATTTATGGAAATCATTTTCTCACCTAAATAAATGTTCCAAATAAATTTTAATATGAACATTTTGTGAAGTAGCCTACTGATAACAATCTCCAAAAATTATATAAAAATATACAGAACTTCCTAGTGCCCTGAAATGTCCTATCACAAAGTTGTAAATTTTTCCAGAGAGTATTGGACCCTCAATTATTTTTTCTTAAGACTAAAACAAAATTAGTGCCTTGTGAATGAAGTACTGGTTAAATCATTTAATTAATTACACAAAAATTACCAGAGTTCTATCATATGATTATAAAGGCACTACCAAGGTTTCATCATCATCCAAGACCATTTGAGCATGTAAATTTCTTTTATAATGAAATGATCTAAAGGGGTTATAACCTAATTTAGGGGGAATAAGGGTTCTTAAAATCCTCCTAAAATTTCCTAGAGTATTATTACACCCTTTGAACTTGTACACCAAATTTCATGACCTTTCAATAATATTTGACCCCATGTCCTTCACAAAGCCCAAAGTGCAACCCTAAGGGTAAAGCTAGGGTTATAGGGCATATCCAACCCACATCACCCCAAATCACTCATGGAGGTGTTTTAGGTGATCCTAACCCGGTGGCCAAGGTTTCACATCATGTTGATGAGATTTGACCACAATACCCCAAAATGAGCACCATACCCTATTTTGACCTAGTTTGACCAAACTTGGGTTAACAAATTACCCAACTAAATCAGTCCCAATTGGGCTGAAATTTTTACTAGTGTTATATAATAACCCTAAGGAGCACCCACCAAAATTTGGATGGGATTGGAGGTCATTAGACCATTTAATTAATTAACATATTAATTATGAAATTATTATAAAAACCTTAGAAAAATGTTCTCCTAAAATCCCCATCTTTGAATATGTTAAGGGGGTTGATACAAATAGCCTAGGTTTCAATTTTCATGCCCATAGAATTTCTCTATCAAGAGTTATTCAAGAAAAGGTGACTGCCCTACCCTAGGGACCAGTCCTACCAAAATGACTCTACAGGGGGCTACAGTGCCCCTATTGGCCTGAAACAAATTTTCTATTAAACTACGCACCCAAGGCTACAACTTTGATGTTGGGCACTTTTTCATTTGATGGGTCCTAGTATTTTTAATAATTAAATCAAAATACTGCAAAATGTGTGACATTAATACAAATAATAAAATATCATATTCAATGATCTTGCACAGATCTTGGTGCACATCTGACGACTCCTGGTCGTCTTCTACCTCCAGCCAAGGGCTGGGATTTTCCCATCCTGGACTCACTTCCTCCTCACCTTCCCGGCCACCTGAGCGCCGCCCCGACCGGCCAATGTCACCACCACCTTCGTTGAGGTGGTGGCTCGGCGATTAGGGGTGGTTGGCCGGACGGAGGTGGCCGGAGTGAGGAGTTTCTGCGGGGGAAAAAGGGCTCTAAATGAGTCCTATCGGAAGCTTGATTCGAGCCCGATTTGGCTCGAATCAAGCCCCAATCTAGATGATGATCTAGCATTAAGGGAGAGGAGGCGGATCAGACCTGATTCATGGCCTGGTGGCGCGTATTTCGGCGAGTCACCATTGCCGGTGGTGGAGCTTTTGGTGTCATGCCAATTTGCACTTGGAGAGCTCGATTTCTTCAGGGAAGAGGGGGGTTTCACTCCTTTTCGACCTCTGAAGGTGTTAAAGAGATCAATTGGGGGAGGGGAGGAGCCATGGCATCAATTGTCATTATCACCATTAATGGTGATTTCGGCCACCTTTAATTCTCCCTTGATTCAGCTCCCCTAGCCAAGGAAACCTCAGGATTCTATTTGTAACTGAAGGGGGAGGTGAATGCTCATCAATTGGGGGAGGATTGAAGGGTCAAATGCATTCAATCACCATGAATGTTCTCCCTTCTCTCCAATTTGGGGAAAACCACCATTTTCTCTCTCCTAATCATCATTTACAGAATCTGAGTGGTAATTTCAGTAATTACCAAGCCTGCTAGGTGGTGGACCACTTTAGTTGGGTCTAGCCCAAATGAATTGGGTTTAATTTGGGCAAATTAGGTCATTTTGACCTAATTTAGGACAAGGTTGACTTTTGTAAAATTGACCATTTGGGTTGACCAAAATGGGTGGGTAGTGACCCCTTGGACTCCCTCAAGGGTTAGGAAGGTTTATGTAGGGTAATTTGGCAAGGTGAGGGTGAATTGCCCCTTAATAGGGCACTTTTGACCAAATTGGGGCTATGGTTGATTTAGATTAAATTGACCAATTTGGATGTCCCATGATGGGAATTTTTGGTCCATTAGGTCCCTAGTGTCCATATAAGGGTAGGGACAAGGTCAATTTGGCATAGTGAAGGCCAATTGACCCTAATTGAGTTAGTTTGACCAATTTACGGTTAGGGTTGACTTTAGTCAATTTGGCCCCTTTGGTTGACCCCAATGAGTCCCTGGTGCTCTAAGGAGACCCCTATTGGGTTAGGGATTTTATGGTGGGGCAAAATTGTCAAGGTGAGGCCCTAAAGTCCAACCTATGCTTGGTATCTGAAAATTGCTATTTGCAGACCACTTGGGTTTTCTCCTTCTTACCTAAGTTCATATGATCTTAAGTGCTTCCCATGGTTTTGTCATGACCTAGTCATGACAAAACCAACTTGGGGGTCTAGTTGTTTGGGGGATGTTACATTTCATTCCTCTCACTCTTCTGAAGGTGTTAATGACATCAATTGGAGTGGGGGAGGTTACAACCTTGAAATCCATTAATGGCCATTAAGGTGATTTTTGAAATCCCCCCAATTCAGCACTTGGGTGGTCGGCCATGGCTATTAAACTCCTCAAAACTGATGATGGGGAGTTACAAAGCCATTGGAGATGAAGAGGGGAGGCCCCTGGCCTCCCATGGCCATTAATGGCCTTCTCTCTCTTCTTTCTCTCTCTCCAAAATTGGGGAATTTGCACTTTCTCTCCCTTACTCATCATTTCCAGAAATTGTATGGCCCCTTGAGTATATATCAGGCACATGAAGCTATTGGGCCACTCCAATTGGGTCTAGCCCAAGTGGATTGGGCTTAATTAGGTCAAAATAGGTCATTTGACCCAAATTTAGGGTGGAGTTGACTATGGTCAATTTGACCATTTGGGTTGGACCCAATGGGTGGCTAGTGACCCATTGGCCTCCCCTAAGGGTTAGGAAGGTCTAGGTAGGGTCAATTTGACAAAGTGGAGGCCAATTGACCCACAATAGGGCAATTTGACCAAAACAGGGCTAGAATTGACTTAGGTCAAATTGGCCAAATTGGTGGCCCCATGATGGGGATGTTTGGTCCACTGGGTCCCTAATAAACTTATAAGGGTATGGGTAAGGTAAATTTGGCATGGTGGATGTCATTTGACCATAATTAGGCTACTTTGACCAATTTAAGGTTAGGGTTGACTTTGGTCAACTTGGCCTATTTGGTTGACACCAATGGGTCCTTAGTGCTCTAGGGTAACCCCTAAAGTGTTAGGTATGCTATGGTGGGGCCAAAGGGTCAAGGTGAGGCCCTAAAATCCAACCCTAAGCTTTGTAACTAGAAATTGCTATTTGCAGATCAAGGTGGTTTCCTCCTTCCTTCCTAAGCTTTCATGCTCCCTTTGTGCTTCCTATGGTTTTGTCATGCCATAGTCATGACAAATCCATCCTAGGGGTCTAGTTGTTTGGGGGATGATACAAATCACCGTCCCAAAGTTATTGAGGATTTGCTTTACCACAGGACACAAGGAGAGGCAGAGCCCAACGTCGAAGTGGGAGAGGGGGAAGGCGAACTCGTCTGGAAGAAATGTGTGGATGGCCTCGCCCTCCCTTGGGGAGCCAACGAAATATCCCTCCGGCAGGAGGGCGGCCTCGAAGGCGAGATGATCCTCCTCCGGCACCTTGCCTTCGGGGAAGCAGTGATCAGCGAAGTTGGCGACGCAGTTCCCTTGCCCATGAACAACCTCAGCATCGCCTGCCATCGTGAATAGGGTTGGCGAGTGGAAGAGGCGAGTGAAAGAAAAGAGAGAAACGACAGGGGTGCAGTTAATGCGGTAGGTAGAAAGGGGGGAGTCGCGACCCACTCGCTCCCATCCCACTCACCCCTACCTATACGCGAAGTCTCATCAGCTCGCCCCTAAAGGGAAAGCAAGAACACCCATACCGCTCGACTAGACATAAAAAATGAGAGCAATAAAACACAACATGCGAGCCATATCATATGAAAGCATAAATCCCCGTGAGGCGAGGTCAAGCGCAGCAAGAAATAATAGTACCTTGTTCGGTGCGAGAAAGTAGAAGAAAATAATAACATTTTCATGGAAAAAAAAAAGAAAAATGCTTGCGGGATCACTAGGGGTGCCACCTCCAAAAACAACGACCTCGCGTCCACATCCCTGGGCCTCGCCTTGCGCGGGCAGACTCGCAAACCGCAGTGATTTTCCTGATGCATCGACTGCGTGAAGTCTTCGAGTCACTTGAGGTGACTCTCCATTAGCGTCGTGTCGCCGCCCGCGTTCTGCTGCATCTCTTCCTTGAGCACGACACAGTCCCCCTCCAAGGCGTCCATTCGCCGCTCCAGGGCAAGGATGAGAGGAAAGGGGTCTTTCTCTGCCAAAGCCCTCTCCTCCTGGATCTCGCGAAGAATGTACCCATATTTCTGCAGCAGCACCGTCATTCAATTTTTCATCTCGGCAGCATCAGAGGGGTCACCCAAGTACTTGCCAATCATGGAAGGGGAAGGCGGCGCCGAGTAGTTTCCTGCATCATCCGGCTCGTCAACAATCGAGATGTAAGGATCTGAGAATGGAGGTGAAATGTTAGCATGAAATTAGAAGCTAAGAAATGAAGGGGCAAATATGTTCCATTACCATGCAAAGTCCGATACCCTTCTCCTTACAATGGGGAGAGGGCTCTCCTCGACGGCTCGGGGGCATCCTCGACGTTCCACCAAAGCCGCAGGAGGTGGCAAGTACCAGGGACTTTCCCGCCCACTCTTGGCAAAGACTCGGTAGGGCCCTGCACTGCGGTGACCATGACGGGGCCAGGAGCGTTGCTTGTCGGGGCAATGGCGGTGTTGGCGAGTTCCTTGGTTTGGGGAAAGATCGATATAGGTGGGCGCTGCGAAAATAAACACATGGTAAATTATACTGATAGTGCATGAGTCTAGCACGAGGAGAGATATGGTCACATACCAGGAATCTTTAGGTGGGTATCATGGTTCGCCTGAGTGCTCGCACCCTCCTACTCGTCGTCACCTCGGCCCCTCGAGTCATCCTCGTCAGCGAGGTGGGGCTGCGAAGTCTGAGGTTTTAAAATTGACGTTATAAGAAAGTTTGTAAGCAAGCAAAAGGAGAAGGGGGAATCGCAGCTGATCGGATGCCTCGAAGCCCAGGTTGAACCCGGGTTGCTGTTGCAGTCCTCACAGAGTCGCCGCCCCTCCTAGAGACTCGCGCCACACCTTTTTGATGACCCCTTTTCCTACTCGCCTCGGTGGCGTGCGCAGAGTGCTCAGAGATGATGGCTAGCAACCCAGAAGAAGTCGCCTCGTTCTTTTCCTTCAGGGCGGCAAGGCGAGCTAGGATGTCTTTGGAAGGCGGCATAATGGCGACCAACTGATGAGAAGCGAGGGGAGGAGGTAGAGGGAGGTCCTTGGGATGGCCTCCCCCTGGGTATATATAACCCCTGGTGGGTCCCACCGAAAAATTCTCTCTAAAATCAAGACACTCGTCAAACACTCGAGGTTGAACTATCTTTCCGAGCTTGAGGCAAACTCGCAAAGAGTGGCGATTGTGTAAAACCCTGGGTTTGCCGAGTGGACCCAACAAGGCCATCAGGTAGAAAGAGGCCAAACTCACCTACCTATGGCATTATCGTTACCGCAAGGCAGTTAGCCCAAGCGAGTTTAGTCTCCTCTAGCCGACCAGCTAGATGTCCAACCGATAAGGGAGTCGACTCGCCACTAGCCGTTCGACTCGCCTCTAGCCGTTCGACTCACCTCTAGCCGTTCGACTCGACCTTTAGCCGATCGTCTAGACGTCCAGCCGAAATCCTCTTGACCGCTTCTAGCCATTCGACTAGACCTCTAGCCCATCAGCTAGACGTCTAGCCGAATTTGGAAGTGCAAGCTCGGTAGCAAGTGTCAGCCCCCGATTTGGCGCGAGCAGCGAGCACTCAGACACATCGGGTACTCACCACCTCTAGGTGAGCACGCCTCAAGTGGCGTGGACTCGCCACTAGGGGAATCCCCCCTTTTTCAGGAAATCCCATTGTGACCTGCATTTAGCCCTTCCAAACATCAGGATTCCACTGTTGGCAGACCAATTTGGACTGTGTTTAGTAAAACCAAAAGACGAGATTCAGCTATCCACAGATCGTTTTCAGAAAATAATAAATAAACTCCCAAAGGCATTTTTGG
Source organism: Dactylorhiza incarnata (assembly GCA_033032865.1). Taxonomy (NCBI): domain Eukaryota; kingdom Viridiplantae; phylum Streptophyta; class Magnoliopsida; order Asparagales; family Orchidaceae; genus Dactylorhiza; species Dactylorhiza incarnata. Next base: position 177,905 of record JAWHQI010000160.1, on the reverse strand, counting down.
AGAGGACGAGCTTCTTGGTCTTCTCTCTCCTTAGGTTGTTTCTGGTTGGAGAGCTCTAGCCCTCTGTTTGTCGTGGTTTTCGGGCCGACAGACTGGTCCTCTCCAGTGCCCTCCAAGGTGCTAAACTTAGCATTAGCTTGGGAGAAGTTCTCTTTTTTGATCTTCCGGGTTAGTAGCGGACCTCCTAGCCGCAGCTCGCGCGGTCTGTTTTTTAGTTTTCCACCCACGTGAGTGAGGTTCTTTGCTTTTAGTGTCTGGCCTAGTGTTCTGACTCAGGAGCAGTAAAAGCCAGCTACATCAGTCCGAACTCCTCTTGAACCGTGATTTCCGGGTACAACAACAATGTCAACAAAAGATCCATATAGCCGACCCCACTATGGTGGGATTATGGCTTCATTGTTGTTGTTGCTGTATTGATGTTATACGCATTCATGTGTAATGAAATTATTATAATCGTCCGAAAGGTAGTTAATAGTCCACACATCAAGTTACTCCCTCTAAGACTTCTACATTAGATACCTATGACACCTCTCACAAGTAACTTTAACAACGGAAGAATACATCAGTTTATGTGTAGTATTTCAAATTCAATCGCTACATCTGTTTATGTGCAGTATTTCATAATGCCATCTATCCAATGAATTTTCTTCTAGTATATAAAGGTCTTGTGCAAGTATTGTAGATATATGCATAGGAAGAGGTATACGAAAATCTATATCTTCGTCCCTCAATTCCATTATTATATCCCTTTCTCACCCTCAACTAGGCGTGCACAAAAAAACCGGTTCGATTGAGACCGGACTGATTAGAACCGGCTAGGGACCAGTCCCGGTTAGGACCGATCCGGTCCTGGACCGGTCCCAAAGGGCTCGTCCAGTCCCCCTTTTTTCGGCAAAAACTAATCCCGAACCGGGACCGGTAAAAAACTGGTCTTTGACAGGTCTTTTACCGGCCCCGCACAGGGACTGGGACAGGGACCGGTCAAAGACCGTTCCCATTATTAGGCCCCAGGCTTCACATTTCAGTCTTTCTCAGCCCCATATTTTTTGTTCTTTTCACGCCCTGAAGGCTGAGGCGACATGCACTTTTAATTAACTTCTCATTCAACTATTTTCGCGAGATTATTACTTGCTACCACCTAGTCCTGAACAAAAAAACCGGGCCTGACGGGCCGGCCCGAGCCCGGCCCGGTCAAGGCCCGGTCAAGCCCGGCCCGGTTCAGGCCCGAACCGGGCCGAGCCCTTACCCGGGGCCCTGAAAGGGCCCCGGTTTGGAGCCGTTACCCGGCCCGTTACCCGGCCCGGTCTGGGCCGGGTAAGGCCCGATAATCGGGCTAGCCCGAAACCGGGCCGGGCATAGCCCGATCCGGTCTCGGGCTAGGCCCGATTGAGCCTAACGGCTCTTATTAGAGTCGTTAGGCTCATGCCCGATACTCTCATGGCAGCATGGCTGCCACATGGCAGCCATGCTGCCATGAGAGGCAGCCAACGACTCTAATAAGAGCCGTTGGCTGCCATATATTATTATATATTAATATAATAATATATATTATTATTATTATTATTATTTTTATTTTTTTTAAAAAAAACAAAAAAAACCTATAAATACCCCCCTCCCCTCTCTCTTTTCTCACACCTCTCTCTCTCTCTCTCTCTCTCTCTCTCTCTCTCTCTCTCTCTCTCTCTCTCTCTCTCTCTCTTAGCTCTCTCAATGGCGTCGTCCTCCTCAGCTCCAGCGTCGTCTTCCCAAAGTACGGCTTCGGTGGTGGAGCACAATCGTAGAGCGGGTATTTGGGAGCATTTCGACATGGTCCAAGTCGGCACCGAAAGAAAAGCGCGCTGCAAGATGTGCTCGAAGTTGCTATCCATCAGCGGCAACTCGACGCTCGTTCGACACCAAAAATCTTGCGAGTCGAAACAAGCTCCTCCCGAGTCAAGTCAAGCTCAAATTTCTGGAGCAGGACAGATTTGGACGTACGATCAAATGCGACAGCGAGAGATGCAGGCGAAGTTCGTCATCAAACGTGGGTTGCCATTCAGCGTCTTCGACAATGACGACGGCACAGAGTACATACATGGGGGGCTTCAGCCCAAATACCAAAAGGTTAGTAGAATTACTTTAAGGCGCGACACGATTAGGTTATATTTAGAAGCAAAACAAGAATTAATTACGTATTTTGAAAATTTCGAAGGACGTGTGAGTCTAACGAGCGACGTTTGGACGAGTAATTTAAATTTAGGATTAGCTTATCTTTGCATCACTTGTCATTGGATTGATCCCATTTCGTGGGAGTTAAATAAACGCGTAATATGTTTTACGGGTTTTGAATTCCCGCACACGGCTATAGCTTTATATAAGGTTATTATGAAATGTGCGCGGGAATTTAAAATTAACGATAAAATACTTAGTTTTTCTCTTGATAACGCCTCCAATAATGGCGCCGCAATTGAATTGTTAAAACGAGATTTAAAACCATTTCTCAACGGCGCATTTTTTCATACTAGATGTGTTTGTCACGTCCTAAATTTAGTTGTACAGGATAGTTTAAAGGCAATGTCAACATATATTAATAAAATTCGCGACATGTTAAAAACAATTTATTGTACTAAACAACGAGCTCAAGATTTCAGAAAATTTTGTAAAGCACAAAATCAAAAATATTTGAAACCTCAATTCGATATGCCTATTAGATGGAACTCAACATACAAAATGTTAAAAAGAGCCCTTCAACAAAAAAATCTTCTAATGAAATATTATAGTTTACTTAATATTGAACACGGCTTAGGTGAAACTGATTGGACCATAATAGAATATTATGTAGATTTACTAAAGTGTTTTTATAGGGCCACCATTGCTTTATCTGTAGTGTATTATCCAACGAGCGCATTAGTGATTGAACATTTCGTACATATTGTACAACCCCCATATCCATCGAGTAGGTTGCCACGACCCAGGAGTGCATCGGGGCCGCGTCTGTAGTATGATCCAGGACAGGGAGAAAGGAGGGAGAGCGGTAGAGACAAAAACCTCCTGCTCACCCAGCTGGAGTAAGAGGTAAGTGAGGGGGAGAGAGGAGGAGGGGCGGGTGCCCCCCTCTCTCGCCCTCGCCCCGCTAGGGGCGAGAGGGGAGGGGCGGGTGCCCCCCTCTCGCCGCACCCAGCTAGGGGCGAGAGGGGAGGGGCGGGTGCCCCCCCTCTCGCCCTCGCCCAACTAGGGGCGAGAGGGGAGGGGCGGGTGCCCCCCCTCTCGCTCGCACCCAGCCAGGGGCGAGTGGAGGAGGGGGGCCGACCCCCTCTCTCGCCCCCGACCCTGGTAAGGGGGAAGACCCTTGGTCTCGCCCCAACCCAGCAGGGTGCTCGCCGAGACCCGCGAGGTACCCCAGTTAGGGGGCTCGCCGAGACCAGCAGGGTGCTCGCCGAGACCCGCGAGGTATCCCAGTTAGGGTGCTCGCCGAGACCCGCGAGGTACCCCAGTTAGGGGGCTCGCCGAGACCAGCAGGATGCTCGCCGAGACTCGCGAGGTACCCCAGTTAGGGGGCTCGCCGAGACCAGCAGGGTGCTCGCCGAGACCCACGAGGTACCCCAGTTAGGGGGCTCGCCGAGACCAGCAGGGTGCTCGCCGAGACCCGCGAGGTACCCAAGTTAGGGGGCTCGCCGAGACCAGCAGGGTGCTCGCCGAGACCCGCGAGGTACCCCAGTTAGGGGGCTCGCCGAGACCAGCAGGGTGCTCGCCGAGACCCGCGAGGTACCCCAGTTAGGGGGCTCGCCGAGACCAGCAGGGTGCTCGCCGAGACTCGCGAGGTACCCCAGTTAGGGGGCTCGCCGAGACCAGCAGGGTGCTCGCCGAGACCAGCAGGGTGCTCGCCGAGACCAGCAGGGTGCTCGCCGAGACTCGCGAGGTACCCCAGTTAGGGGGCTCGCCGAGACCAGCAGGGTGCTCGCCGAGACCCGCGAGGTACCCAAGTTAGGGGGCTCGCCGAGACCAGCAGGGTGCTCGCCGAGACCCGCGAGGTACCCCCTCTCGCCCAGTTCCGGGGGGAGGGGTCGGTCTGCGTTTAGCGTTCCAGAACAGCGGGATTTGGCTATCTGCAGGCCAAATCCGGGGGCATTTTGGTAACTTCGCAGGCAGTTTTTGGTTATTCGCAGCCCAAATCAGAAATCCTATAAATAGGACCAAGGAGGCACCATTTGGAGGGATCTCATTCTTAGGTAGCTCTCTCCTCTCTCTCCCTCCTCAGCAAGTCTCTCTAGAGAGGGTGAGGAGAGGCTCCAGTGGTGCCCAGGCTTAGTAGTGGCTTGGGAGGGGAAGTTCCAAGGGGACTTCCGGGTATGTGGCGGGACCTCCCCACTAAGCCCTTGGTCTGTTTCCAAATCTAAGTGCTCTTGCCTAGAGAGTTGGCTCGAGGGAAGTAGGTGTGAGACCACCCCTTCTTAGGGACCCCGAACTCCACAGAGACCAAGTCTTGTCCTCAAGATTTCGGTTTCAACACATATCACAGAAAAATTTAGTTATTATAGAAAACACCAAGGTTGGGCTCCTTTAATTAAAGTAATGGAAGAAATTTTTTTAAAATATTATAGAGAAATACCGCCTATATTTTCGTGCGCCGCCGCTTTAAATCCGCTACTTAACGTAGAAGGCGTAGAAAATTTGATCGACGAAATCAATACTAATCTAACCTTAAATATAAATTATGATGATGCGGATGACCCCGTTAGTGCTTCAAGTTTTACTACTTTTTTTACGCAAAGTTATAATTATTACAATAATTTATACGGGTCACGACCCCGCGAAGAAATAACGCAACCCAAAACGAAGGATAGTCTTAAAAATAAAATTTTAGATTTAGCTTCTAGGAAAAAAGCGCGCACATCTAGTAGTTTAGATGAATTAGGATTATACACAAAAACTCAATTTAGCGATTTTATGAGTTCGGACGAGATCGAAAACTTCGATATCTTAAATTGGTGGAAAGGTAAAGCTAATACCTATCCTGTTTTGGCCTATATCACCCGTGATTTATTAACTGTCCAAGCTAGTACAGTAGCTTCGGAGTCCGCTTTTTCTCTTAGTGGCAGGGTTTTGAACGAGCGGAGGAGCCGGCTTAACGAAGATTCGCTGGAGGTTTGCATATGCTACAAGGATTACTTGGACAGTGTAAAGAGGAAGCAACACATAACAGCATTGGAGGAGAGCTCGGAGGAGATAGAAGACGAAATGGACGCGTTGAATCTACAAGTAGAAGATGATTAAATCGAGCAATTGTATTTTTAATTTTGTATTTTGTACGACTTAAATTTTGTATTTTCAATTTTGTATTTTTAATTTTGTAATTTCAATTTTGTACGAAATGGACGCGTTTGTAACTTTGTATTTTCAATTTTGTATTTTGTTCCAAAATTGCAATATTAATAAAAATTTTTGTTCCAAATGTTTTATTTGTTCAATATTTAATAATTTATAAAAATTATAATTAAAAAATTTAAATTTATATTAAATTTAAAAAAATAAATAAAACCGGGCCGGCCCGAGACCGGCCCGGTCATGCCCGGCCCGGTCTGAAGGGCCGGAGCAGGCAGCACTTATGTGCTGCCTGCCCGGCCCGGGCCGGCCCGATTCCAGGGGAGGACCGGGCCGACCCGGCCCGATACAGTAAAAAGCCCGATCGGGCCCGGTCCAGGCCGGCCCAATCGGGCTTTATGTTCAGGACTGCTACCACCTGCCCAGCCCAGCCCTGCCATTATAGGTAATTATTGCCTAATGTATATATAATATAATATATAATAGGCTATAATAACATGCGGATCTTCTTGGGCAGGGCAATTATATTATCTATATAATAACATGGGCAGGGCTGGGCAGATCCCAAATTTTTAGTAATTTTAATATTTCATTTCTAAATTTTTTATTTTGATCAAATCAGTCCCAAATTTTTTCGTAACTTTAAGACTAAAATATAAAAGTATGAAAAGATTGGGGACTGATTTGATCAAAATGAAAAATTTGAGACTGAAATATTAAAGTTACTAAAGATTTAGAAATGAAATAAGTATTTTGCCTATTGGAAAAGAAGAAGAAGCGACGTTTTTTAAGTGAATACTATCATTATATTTTGTTTTATGGCGCAAACACCGCTCATTCCCGAGTTTTTTACTTGCTGCCGCGTGCCCTGCCTTGTCACTTATTAGAAAATAAATGGCTGATAAATTTTTATTTTTTAAATAAAAATAAATAAAAAGACCGGTTTGGGACCGATTAGGAGCGGTCCTCCGGTCCCAGCCGGTCCTTCTCAAGAGGAGAAAAACCGGTCCCAGATTGGTACTGGTTTGAGCAGGACCGGCCCAACAGTCTTTTTCTGCAGGACTACCCCCAACGAATCTTGCCAAAATTCATCTCTTATCTATATCAATGCCCTCGTGATCTTCCTCTTTTAGGGCTCATTTGTTTGGCGAAAATTGGAGATAAATCTTCATTTTGTTACAAATCATGATTTTGATCCAAAAATGATGAATATTGGCACTCCTTTGCCCTCTCCCAAATGATTTTTTTTCGTGCGTCTGACGCACAAGAGTTGTGTGCGCCGGACGCCATCTGGGCCGTTGATCGGCGAGTTTATTGACTAGGTGACATGCATACATGCCTCTACATGCGCACACGCACCTAATGAGACCTCCTGCCGAATAGAGCTTTAGTAAACGCTAACAATTTACTAGTGCCTTTCTTCTAAAAGTGAATCTAACGAGTTATACACCAATGCACTCATAAATCTGAATCTATTGTAATGCAAGATATGAGTTGCGCTCGACTATGATACTACTGCTCGTGTGCTACCAAGTTTAAACCTTTTTCAGTTCTATGACCTTGTACTTGTCTACTTCCCATTCTTGTAATAAATTGAACTAAAATAATTGCCTATATATAATAATAATAATAAATAAATAAAATATTCACCTCTATATTCGCAACTTCTCAAACACATTAAATATGGATCCGGATTCCCTCGAGTTCGTGCGGGAACTCCAGGGTGGAGTTCCGTGCGGGAACTCCAGGGTGGAGTTCCGTGCGGGAACTCCAGGGTGGAGTTCCGTGCGGGAACTCCAGGGTGGAGTTCCGTGCGGGAACTCCAGGGTGGAGTTTCGTGCGGGAACAGGAAAGAGGGAGCGAGGAAGAGGAGCGAGCCCTCTTTCTATATCTCTATGCGGGAACTTCACGCGAGCCAAGAGGGAGCATTAAAATGCCGGGCCTTGGATTAAATCCAAGGGCCATTAATCACGGAACTCCACTCTGGAATTCCCGCATGAACTCGAGGGGATCCGGATCCATTAAATATGCTTTTCACCGATCATTAGAATATAATATCATTGATTGCAAAATGTTGAGTTGTTTTTATAAATGTACATTTTTAACTTGCTCGTACGTATAAAAAGATCCTCAAATTTCATCAAGACAAAAACATAGCTATAAATACCAAATAATATAAAAAGGGGAAACTTTACATGACATCTATAGTTTGATGTCCACCAAAAGCTATAATAATATGTATATTTAAAGTTTACTCATGTTTGAAGATGATATTTCCACAATATATTATATTACCTCAAAGAAAATACATCAAATATACCAAGTATGTCCCATCATACATACAACAAAATCCTATATAATGATGTAAATATAGCTGAAACTTCAAGTAATTTAGAAAAGAAACCCACAGTATCTATTGTCTTCCAAAAGGCACAAGCTAGAGTACGAATGTTGTATTACATCATATTCTCAGATTTTTCCCAGGGGAAGCAATCTTTGAATTTCGGTTGTAGCTCTATCACCTGCTTTTGGAGTGCACGATCCATCAATTGGCTGATGTAAGTTGCTCATTGTCCCTAAGTTCACCTCCAAGAATGGATTTTGCACTTCTCCCTTGCCTGAGATTATGGAGAAATGCTTGTTTTGGATAGACAGATGGTGGTAGGGGTGCAAGTTGAGTCGAGCAGGCTCTTGAGCTCGATGAACCGTCTCGAAAAAAGCTCGAGCTCGAGCTCAATTGCTCATTCATGAGCAAAAATAGGCTCATTAGCAAAAAGCTCGCGAGCTCGAAAGCTCGAAAGCTCGAGCTCGAGCTCGAGGTCGAGCCAAGCAGGATGAGATCGACGAGCTCGAGCCCGAAATATTTAGCTTGAGCTTGAGATTTTTGCCAAGCTCGACTCGAGCTCGACTCGAGCTCGACTCGTTTACACCCCTAGCTGGTGGAACACAGGCTGCCATTGAAAGCATGGGTCAAGCCTTACAAACAAAGCTCTAAGAAGGGTTGCTCCTGATATCTATCCTCAAATCAATACAGAGGTGGCGAGGCGTTGCTTTTTTCTTGTCTTGGGGACTTCCCATAGAACATTTGACGTAGGGGAGGAAATTGGACAGGTCAGTTCAGATGAAGACTTTTCCCCCTCATAAAGGAAAACCCTCATTCCATGCTCTAAGCTGATAGTCAAGTGATTTGATGCTCCTTATCACGGATCAACATTTTGGGGTTAAAGGCCAGGAAGATTTCAGAGAAATTCGGATTCTTGTACATATGAAGATGACGGAGAATTCTAGAGTATTCATGTATCATGTAGATACTAGAGATGTATAGAATAATCTAGAATAGTAGGAGTCTAGAATCTTTTGTATTTTGGAGGGAACCTCTTTGTGGCTTATAAAAGGGGAAGACATCCACATTTCTACATCAATCAAGGTAGAATCCAAATTTTGGACAAGTAATAGAGTTCTTTGAGTTCTTTCACTTGTGAGCTTCTCTTGAGTTGTTTCTCCACTTTTTTTTCATCACCACCCTGATCATGTAGGAGGAGACTGACTTAGCTAGGCTATGCGGTGTAAGACCTTTTTTTTGCTTGGGTCTTACCACCCAGAACTGTCGCCTTGCGGTGACACAAACTCACGGGTTAGTCGTCATTACAAGACGTCGATCCTGCATGTTATTTCTTTCTACCATGCCAACAACAATTCATCAGGGTGAGAAGTACCAAAAAGCATTTCAACACAAGTGTTGTTAATGGAACGTTCACCTAGAGGGGGGGGGGGGGGGGGGGTTAGGTGATCTTGGTTCTTTTCGAAATATTAGCGCGAGTTACGAATATTCAAGCGTAACACAAAAGTATCGCACAAATAAATCACAGCAGACGACAAAAGATCTATAGAGGTTCCTTAAGACCGGGTTTTGAGTAGTCTTCTGTCCCTCTGCGCCTATCTAGCAGTGTGCTAGGATCGACAAACTCCGCCAAAACTTCAGGCCATCAAGCCTTAGAACACGGACCCGCAAGTCCTACAGCCTAAGCCCGCAAGCCCCTACTGCACCCGAGCCTGCAAGCTCGACACTCAGGCCCTTAAGCCCTACACAACACAGACCCGCAAGTCCTGTGCCTACAACCTAGGACCACAAGCCCTTACTGCACCCAAGCCCTCAAGCTCGACAATATCGGACCCGCAAGTCCACTGCCCTGGCCCTCAAGCCTCACAGCTCTCCAGCCCTCAAGCTAGACAAAATCGGACCCGCAAATCCACTGCCCTGGCCCTCAAGCTAGACACTTAGGCCCTCAAGACTTACAACAATAAAAGGTTTATAGTGATGAAAACGGTTTCTTCTGCCTGATGAAGATCGGCAACTTAGCCTGATGGAGATCGGCAACTTGAGGTTGAAGAAGATGTTTCTGATTCAGATCTTGAAAGCACAGTTCTTCTTCAATCTCTTTTCCTAGCCTGATGAGGAACGACTTCTTATCAGTCAATGGAGATGACTGATTCTTCTGAGAACGCTTGATTCTTGTTCTCTACTTGTTCTTCTTCTTTACGCCGGTTTTACTGTTCTATTTGCTGTATGCGTAAGTTCTTTCTGATTGATTCTTCTTTAGAGCAGCCTCTTATCTCTTTTATAAGACTGCGAGGCTCCCAACGGTCTTCTGAAAAAGTTCCTTAAGTGTCAGACGCCCCATTCGTTAAGAGCACGCGTGTACAACCCTCATTCTCCGAGGGTGGGCCCGTCTCAAGGCCACGTAGGCAGGAGTCAAAGTCAACACAGAAGTCCCTCGGAGTTCATCGAACGCAGGCTTTCGGAGTCAAGGAAGGTAAAGAGTTTTGGTTGTGCGAGAAGATACTTACTCGCACAAGACGAGGAGGAAAGACCTGTCCGGCGTTCACTACCCGGCCAGGCGAGGAGGTCGTGAGTTCGGGCCTACTCGCCTATAGGCGACTTAGCTAACCAACTCGCCAGTTAGGTCTGAGTTCCTTACCTGCTCGCCAACCTATTGTCTTATCTGAAAAACCAACTCTAGGGGGTCAGGGATAGTCATCTGCTCCCCCCTAGGATTTGTCTATAAATAGACCCCCAGGGGTACCAGGAATGGGACTTGTCAAAATCAGAGCTGCACCCCCCCCCCCTTTACAAACAAGAATCTTCCCTAACAAGTGCCTACCTAGTACCAAGCTCGACCACTCGTGGTTTTGGAGGAGAAGACTCTTTTGAGCTTCTGGGTACGTGGTGGGACCTCCCTACCGCAGCACCTGGAGTTGTGTCCTTTATCTCTCCATTTTGCTCGTCGTGGCTAACCAAACCTTCTCGTCGAACCGTTGGGCAAGTAGCCTCCGGCTGCATTGATCCGAATCTTGAGGTCAGGATTTTCCTGGCGTCAACACTTTGGTGCGGTGAGCGTGGATCGCGGCCAGAGGAAGAAAGTCTGGTAGAAAAGCGGGATGGTAACAGTTAGCGACCACGAGGATGTGGCGGGAAACTCGGCCCGAGGTGGCGAGTTCGTATCCTTGGCTGTTTTCGAGGAATTCGCGCGGAGGATGGAAGGCTCCATGCGAGCAGCTCTTCTACCTCGCATGGAAGGAACGGCGACCTCGCCTCATCGCCCGGGTCCGTCCGAGGAAGGTGCTTGCCCTCAGCGAGCAGGGAAGGAGCACGCCGAGGAGTCCGAGCGACCAAGGAGGTCGCAGTTTGGTCTGCAGGCGTCGCAAGGAGCTGGCGGAACTCGGTTCCGCGAGGAGGAAGAGCAGGTGAGATACTACAATACTCGCCAGGCTAGCGAGTACGGGGGAGATACTCGGCCAGATGATGATCGTCGTCAAATTGGGGGGAGGAGCCCGTTCTGCGAGGAGATCCTCATCGCGCCAGTGCCAGAGGGGTTCAGGGATCCCTCGATGAATTACTACTCGGGGAGAGAGGACCCTATCTATCATATCCAGTGGTTTGAGGATGTCTCCTCCCTTCGGACCATGTCGGACGCCTTCAAATGTAGGCTGTTCGCGATTTCTCTCCGAGGGAAGGCAAGGGACTGGTTCCACCAGTTGCCGGAAGGCTCCATCTACTGCTTTGAGGACTTGTGTCGGGGGCTGAACATGCGGTTCGCCACGGCAAAGAAGTTGAAGAAGGAGGCTACGACCCTTTTCCATCTGACCCAGGGAGAAAAAGAAACGTTGGGGGACTACATCGACCGCTTCCAGGAAGAGGTGCTACTCATCCAGGAGGTGGATGGTCGCACCCTGCGGTTGGCCCTAACCTTCGGCCTTCGCGAAGGCCTCTTTAAGTTGGAGATCGGTAGGAATCCTCCCTACTCCTACGCTAATCTCATCGAAAGGGCCAACCAGTTCGTCTAGGGTGAGGCTTCCAACCGCGGCTTCCTAGCCAGGCTCACCCGAGTGACCAAGGAAGATGAGGAGGAGGAAGAAGAAAGTCCCCCCGAGAAGAGGAAGAAGGAAGAGCCCAGGAGGGCTGAAAAGCAGAAGCCCGAGGGAAGAGGCAGAGAGGAGAGAAGAGAAAGAGAGCCCAGGAGGGAGGAGCCAAGAAGGAACGATGAGAGGAGGCTCATCATGGCTCCAGAGCGTCGGGATGAGGAAAGATGCTACCAAGTCCCCGCTAACCGGCCACCGTGGAAGCCGGCCAGGGGACCTCGGCGTCAGGAACGGGGAAGGAGATCCCCGAAGAGAAGGCATTTCGACAGGCCAGAGGGGCGCCAGGAGAGAAGAAGGGAGGAAGGAATGACGGTTGCCAGGCGTGGCAATCGCCAAGGCCGGAAAAATCGGAAGCAGAGGAGGCCGCAGGTAGAGGAGGTTCCCCTTTACTGTGACCACCAGGTGGAAGGGCATGGCACGATGGCCTGCCCAGACTTTTGGGAAGCCAGGAGAAGGCTGGCAGCAGGAGAGGTAGAAGGGGAGCAGCGGAGGATAGAAGCTCCGGTCGAGCAGCCGGCGGTTCAGGATGCCGGACGAAGAAGGAACGAGGACCGAGTCGACAATGGAGGTCGAGGAGAAGTGGCCCAAGGAGGCAGAGGAGTGGGGGTGATCCACGGGGGTGCGGGGATAGGAGCTTCCCGCAAGGGAAGTCTCCATCAAATCTATCGAAGGAGCGTCGCTTCGACTTCGCAGGCACCGCCCCCATTGGAGGAGATCACCTTCTCCGAAGAAGACATGCTGGGGAATGAGAATCCCTTTCATGACGCCCTCGTGATCCAAGCCGTCGTGGAAGACTTTACCGTTGATCGAATCCTGATCGATAACGGTAGTTCCGTAAACGTCATCTTCAAGAAGACGTTTGACGGGCTGGGCGTCGGCGCAGGAAGAGTCCGGGCGCCGGATGGTCCCTTTTTTGGCTTCTACGGAGAGAAGCAAGAGGTGGAAGGAGGAGTAGATCTTCTTGTAACACTCGGGGGCACCCCTCTCCAGTGCCGTTTCGTCATCGTGGACGCCCCGAGCTGCTACAAGGACATCTTCGGGAGGCCACTTCTCAACACCTTCAAGGCCGTCCCGTCCTCCTACCATCAGTGCCTCAAGTATTGCCAAGGGGACGTCCAGGTGATGATCAGAAGCGATCCAAGAGCCGCCCGCGAGTGCTACCTCAGCTCGGTTAGCACCATCAGCTAGATGGCTGATGCAGAGGAGTTCGAGAGTGTAAATGGAGGCACGGCCCGGCTGGAGGCGTCCGAGGAGGTGGAGGAAATCGAGGTACTCTCCACAGCGGGAGTATCTGGGCTGCTGAAGATCGGTGGATCGCTGAAGGTCACCGAGAAGGTGGAGATGACAACGTGCCTACAGGATAACGTTGACATCTTCGCATGGAGTGCTGCTGAGATGCCCGGGATCGACCCAGAGGTTGCCTGCCACCACCTCAACCTCGACCCCGCGGTGAAGCCCGTCCGCCAGAAAAAGAGGTCCAGTGCCACCGTGTTGGCCGGACCTATCCGGGAAGAGGTAAAGAAGTCGCTGGACGCAGGTTTTGTGTCAGAGATCCAGTACCCAGGCTGGGTCTCCAATGTTGTAATGGTTAAGAAAGCTGTAGGCAGCTGGAGGATGTATGTGGACTTCTCTTTGTTAAATAAAAGCTGCCCCAAGGATTGTTATCTCTTGCCTCGAATCGACGCGCTGGTTGATTCAGCCGTCGGTTTCCCTGTAATGAGTTTTCTTGATGCATTTTCGGGATACCACCAGATCCGAATGTATCCCCCCGATTGCCGCGATGTTTCCTTCATCACTGGGGATGGGTGCTATAGCTATAAAATGACGCCCTTTGGGCTAAAAATGCAGGAGCAACCTACCAGCGGATGATGGACCTAGTCTTCAAAGAGCAGAAGGCGAGGAACCTGGAGGTGTATGTGGATGACCTCTTGATCAAGAGCAAGAGCGTCACAGAGCATATAGCAGATCTGGTGGAGACCTTTGCAATGCTGAGGAAGTTCAAGATGAGGCTCAATCCGGCGAAGTGCGTGTTCGGAGCTGGAAGGGGAAAGTTTCTGGGGCACCTCATCACCCCGGGAGGAGTAGAGCCGGACCCTGACAAGGTTAAGGCAATCCTAGAGATGGCCTCACCGTAGACCATGAAAGAAGTTCAAAGGCTGACAGGAAGGTTGGCAGGTCTCAGCCGCTTTCGGTCCAAGGCGGGAGAGAAGTGCTCTCCCTTTTTCAAGACGCTCCGCAAGAGCGAGAACTTCGCATGGTCCGACGAGTGCGAAAAGGCGATCGGTAGGCTGAAGGAGCAGTTGAATCAGACACCTCTCCTTCAGAGCCCGAAAGAAGGTGAAGACCTACTCATTTACTTGGGAGTAGGGGTGGAAGCGGTAAGTTTCGTGCTGGTACGGGAAGAAGGAAAGAAGCAGCTCCCAATTTACTATGTTAGCCAGGTGCTCAAGAAGGCAGAGTTGAAATACCCAATATTGGAGAAGCTCGCCTTCGCCTTGGTGGTGTCGGCGCGAAAGCTTCGGCCTTATTTCCAAGCTCACTCCATCCGGGTCGTGACTGACCATCCTCTCCGAAATATCTTGGAAGGGGTGGAGCATTCAGGGAGGCTGGCGAAATGGTCAGTAGAACTCAGTGAGTTCGACATTTCCTTCTCGCCCCGGGTGGCGATCAAAGCACAGGCGGTAACAGATTTCTTAGCTGACTTCTCGGTGGAAGCGGAACCGGGATAGGAGGCTTCTACTCCTATCCCTTGGAAGATGTTCGTGGATGGAGCCTCAGGCAAGAGCTCTGTGGGGGTGGGCATCGTTCTTGTCAGCCCACATGGAACTAGGATCGAGCAAGTAGTCGAGATCCTCTTCCCCGTGACGAACAATCAAGCCGAGTACGAAGCCATCATAGCAGGCTTGCGCCTCGCAAAGGAGCTGGTCATCCAAGGCGTCATGGCTTTCACCGATTCAATGGTGGTCGCGTCTCAGATTCAGGGAGAGTTCGAAGTGCGCTACACCATTCTGCAAAAGTACCTCGTAAAGGTGAAAGGATTGATTGGAAGCTTTCAATCCTTCTTCGTCGAGCACGTACCGAGAGAGGAGAACTCGGCAGTGGATCGTCTGGCGAAGTACGAGCCAAGAACAGGAGGGACCATCACGGAGTTGTTTCGACCATCCATTGAGGAAGGAGAGATGATGGAGATCGATCATCGTCCTTCGTGGATGGATCCGTTCATTTCCTTCCTAAGTTCTGGGCAACTTCCTGCGGAAGAAGGGGATCAAAGAAGGTTTCGGTACAAGGCGGCGTACTACTTATTACAGGATGGGGAGTTATATCGCAAGACCATCTCGGCCCTCTGGCTAGATGCATCTCGGAAGAAAAAGTATCTCGAGTGTTGGAGGAGATCAACTCGGGAGAGTGCGGAAGCCATTCTGAGACTCGCACTTTGGAGCAAAGGATCCTGAGACATGGCTACTTCTGGCTCACTATCCGCAAGGATGCGGAGGTCTTCTCGAAAAAGTGCCCGAAGTGTCAACTGTTCGCCCTCCTTCATCTGCAGCCGGCCCAGCATCTTCGTTCGATCACCGCCCCGTGACCATTCGCTATCTGGGGAATGGATTTGATAGGTCCCTTTCCTTCAGCTAGCGGCCAGAGGAAGTTCGTTCTCGTCATGATCGACTATTTCTCCAAGTAGATCGAGGCCAAGGCTTTGGCCAAGACCACCTCTCAAGTCGTGAAGAACTTCATCTGGGGAGAAATCATCTGTAGGTTTGGGATTCCCCTCGCCATCGTCGCCGACAACGGTCCTCAGTTCGCCAGTTTGGAGCTGGAGGATTTTTGCGGACAGCTCGGAACTGATCTCCGGTTCGCGTCAGTACATCATCCCAGGAGCAATGGACAAGTGGAGGCCGCCAACAAGTTAATCATCAACCTACTGAAGAAGAAAGTCGAGAACCTAAGAGGTAATTGGGCGGAGAAGCTCCCCTCGGTGTTGTGGGCTTTGAGAACCACTCATAGCTCAGCCATAGGGGAAACCCCGTTCAAACTCTCTCACGGGTCCGAAGCTCTCATCCCAGTAGAGTTCGAGGTCAAAAGTCCTAGGGTGATTGCGGCAGAAGACGGAGATGAGGAATGGAGACTAGAGAATGAGGAAGCCCAGAAGCTGTCCCTCGACTACATCGAAGAGCTCCGAGATCTAGCCTCGGCAAGGCAGGAGGAGATCAAGCGTCGAATGGCGAGACACTTCGACAAGCATGTTCGTCTTAAGCACTTCCGAGCAGGTGACCTAGTCCTGAAGAAAGTGGACGCAGCTGGGAGATCGGCAGCCGTTAGGAAGCTCAACCCTAATTAAGAGGGACCTTTCATTGTCCACGAAGCACTTGCAACAGGAGGGTATCGCTTACAAAATTAGGAAGGGGAGCTCTTGGGGAATACATGGAACGACGATGACCTAAAAAGGTTCTATCCCTAAGCAGGGATGTGTACTCTTCTCTCCTGTAAATTGATTGCTTAGAAATAAAGCCCCCTGAAACAAGGGGTGAGAGTAAATTTTCATAATAGCAAGTATTTAAAGAAGAAAGCAGGTGAAGTCAATCTCCTGGTCAGGTTGGGAAACTGGCTTCCGACTTGATTCTCGTAAAACCCATAGCAGATGATGGGATAGTGCCTCGGTTGTGCATTCCCTTAAGTCCAAGCCTCTGCAATGACGGTCGAGATCAGCTCCCCCCTTGCACGTTGGCCGCGGTTCCCACCGACTGCATTTCTCATCTGACTGGAGAGATTATCAGGAAAAAGTCTGGACGCCGACCTCCCAATCCAACGAAGAGGTGATCAACTTAAGCCGATCAGGGGACCCTTGAATAAATGTGTTGTATATCCTCGAAGGATGAGATCCCATCGCGAAGCGATTCGTTTCCAATTATTTTCCTCCGATCGTGTAAGTTAATGTGCTTAAGTGTGCTTAACTCCCTGTTAAATTGTTGAGCAGCAGAAAACAGGTTGGGTCGACATTCAGCACCCAAGCGGGATGGAGACCTTGGGAGGTTGTGTTCCTTTGTAAGGTGCTCCTTTGGAACCTCCCCAACAGTCATTCCCCACTATGTCGACCTCTTCAGCAGCATCAACCAGAGCAGCGGGATGGAGACCTTGGGATATTGTGTTCCATTGGAAGGTGCTCCTCTGGAACCTCCCCGATAGTCATTCCCTACTGTGTCGACCCCTTCAACAGCAGGATGGAGACCTTGGGATGTTGTGTTCCATTGGAAGGTGCTCCTCTGGAACCTCCCCGATAGTCATTCCCTACTGTGTTGACCCCTTCAACAGCAGGATGGAGACCTTGGGATGTTGTGTTCCATTGGAAGGTGCTCCTCTGGAACCTCCCCGATAGTCATTCCCTACTGTGTCGACCCCTTCAACAGCAGGATGGAGACCTTGGGATGTTGTGTTCCATTGGAAGGTGCTCCTCTGGAACCTCCCCGATAGTCATTCCCTACTGTGTTGACCCCTTCAACAGCAGGATGGAGACCTTGGGATGTTGTGTTCCCTGGGAAGGCACTCCTTTGGAACCTCCCCGACAGTCATTCCCTACTAAGTCGTTCTCTTCAATAGCACCAGTATCGCACTAAGAGGGAGGCTATTGGGAATGTGAATCCCCTTGGAAGCCCTGACCGTCTTTTCCTATCTAACGACCCCTTCTCAGCAGTCAGGGTGCGAGTAGGAAACCAACTCGCAAGTTTGCGTGCGAGTAGCCCTATGGGCGAGTATCCAAGATATGGACAAGCGGGGCGAAGAAGCGAGCAAGGTAGATAGTCGACAAACCCGATCTCATCCTAAGTCGCCCTGACGAGAAAGACAAATAAACATGCACAAGCGAGCCTATGAGCCTAGCGACATCACAACAGCACGAAAAAGATTCACAAAAGAAGTAAATATTGCTATCAAAAGAAATGTTATCTACCAAAAAATATGCTCGCAGAGTCGCGAGAAGCATCAAAATTGTTAAGTACAAAGGTTTACTTAGACGAGGGAGCATAATCGGCTGAATCGGACTCATTCTCTTCGTCGTCGTCCTCCTCCTCGCTGGCATTCAGGATGTCCGACAGAAGCCCCTCCGTCGTCAAGCTCTCCGCCCCAGGAACCAGCAAGCCGGCCACTGAAAGTTTCGCGAAGACCAGGTTCCCGGCGGCTAGGGAGATCTCCCGTCGAAGAGACGAAAGCTCCTGCGACATCATGAACGATCCAGAAGGTCGGCGGGAAGGTCCGGCTTCCGAGAAGGAAAGTGTGGCCATCCTCGATTCCAACTCGGCGTTACGAACCTGCGTTGCCTCCAGCAAGACTTGGCTCGCCCGCAGTTCGCACTCGAGCTTGGAGATCGTCTCCGCTGCCACCAACTGCTCTTCATGCAGATGCGAGAAGGACAGGTTAGAAGATATGTAGAAAAGAGGGTGGGTTTCAATCTTAGCTCGCATAAAGTACCAAGACCACCTCGAAGCTCCGGCTGGATTCAGTTTTATCCTCGGCCGCCTTGGCGCGCCTTAGATCCCGTCCTCACGCTTCTCGGCCTCCATCGTAAGCTTCCGATGAAGCGCGAGCTCCACTTCGGAGCCGCGAAGATTCTTCGCGGTTTGATGAAATAACTCTGAAGCGCGCAGCATTGCCCGCGATCCCTGGTCGGCAAGAAAGCGAGGAGAAGCCTCCTGCAATACCTTCGCATCATCGCGACCATAAAGTCCGAACAAGACGCTGAATGCATCGTCGTTCGGGACCTCATCCTCGCTCCACGAAGGCAGGCGAGTGCTTAAGGACACCTCGCTGCGCTCCCGGCTCCAGGTGATCAGCGGCTCGTTATCCAAGCCCCTATTCAGCGAACCCTGCCCAAAGTTGGGATGGTTCTCAGGGACGCTGTCTTCCTCCTCGCGAGCCCGCTCCTCCGCCATGCGCCGGGAAAACTCCTTCCTCTTCCTTTTCTTGATCGTCGGTGGTTCGCCTTCGGCCGGCCATCCAGCCGCGCGAAGGATCTCGGTCGCGTCGCCGACCCCAGGAGGTATCTCCGAGAAAGGAGATCCCTACTCGCCTTCCTCCTCCTCTCCATGTTGCATTGTCGCTGGATCGACCGTGGGAGATAGAGGAGGTGGGGTCTGACCCCCCACAGGAAGAGCCGTGGATGGAAGATGCCGGCAACCTGAAGACAGTTGTTAGACAAAGAAACAAAGGTAAGATCGCTTTTTACGGCAACTATAGAATGTTACCCTCGCCAGGCTGCATGAAGGCGAGGTGGTCCACGTTCCTTCGCCAGAACTCGATATCGAGTTTCTTGTTCTTCAAGGCGAGGAAGAGTTCCTCGCGCCGGCCCCGGAGCGATGGAGTGGCGAGCGCCCCAGAAGGTCTCTGCTGAGGGCGATTTGGTATGCGCGAGAAGTCACCGGTGACGAAGATGAACTTCTCACTCCACCGGTGGACCTTGTTCGAAGTCCCAACCACCTTGCAGTGATGGCTGCCGAAGAAAATCACCCCGTCCTTGGTCGCTCCCATATAGAAGATCTTTCGGAAGACGTCCAAGTCGAAAGCGATCTTCTCGCTGCGAAGGAAGCAGAGGTAGCTGATGATCATCGCTACCCCATTCGTATTGATCTGGCCGGGGACCCAGCCGTAGTACCGGAGGATCTGGCAGAACTCGGGCCAGAGAGGAAGGCGCAGGCCTACCTCAAAGTGCGAGAGGGAGAAGGCGAGCTTTCCCTCCGAGAAGGTGTTGATCCGCTCGTGGGGAGCGGGAAGGCCGACCCGGAAGCCTGGCGCGAGATGTTGATGGACGAATCTCTCCAGATCGTCCGTGCGAGTAACGGGTTTCTTGAACTTATGCGCAATAAAATTCTCGACATAAGTCAAGCGGCGAGTCTCAGCTTCCAAAGAAGGCGTCATCATAGCGAGCTGGAAGAAGGAAGCGAGATAGAAAAGCAATTGAAGAAATTCGAGAAAGCGCGCCGATTTTGGACCCCTACCCTCCCTATTTATAGAAATCGGCAAAAGGGAAAGGGCGGGGGGGGGGGGGGGGGGGGGGTAGCGACGAAAGTATGAGCGAGGTTTCTACCTACTCAGCTATATCGAAGTCGCACAAATTACCTTATACGTGGGGTGTTGCTCACCCTTCTCGCGTCTAAGCGACGATCTACAAAAAATGTGAGAAAACCCTGCAGAAGTCAAAGTCAGCGCGAAAGCGACCAGGCAATACATTTCGAGATTACAGCAGTCAAGCAATTCGAGATTATTACAAATACTCGCAGAATAATGTTCTTAAAAATTCAGACGAGCAAGCGAAGCTAATTAACGGGAGGGTCGCCGCGCCTGTCCAAGGTGGAACCTTGCCGCCCGATGGCACCCAGTTGACGCGCGAAGGCCATCTGCTCGTTCGCTCTCGCCAGATGTTCCTCGCCAAGCCGAATGTGCTCTTCCATGCGATTTAGTGTCCCAAGGGACCCGATACTCGCCCGCAGGCCGCGCACGTCCGTCTTCAACGCCTCGTGGCGTTGTTTCAGGCTCAACATCCGCCACTCTAGCTCGGTGACGAGATAGTGCTTTCCTTCTGCCGCCTCAAGACGACGCTCGAATCCTTCAATATTCGAGACCCGTCCTTCAAGCGAGGTTATCGTCGATGAACCTCGTAGGCCAGCAACCTTTCTACCTTTATCTCCAGGTCAAGGTAGGCGGACGCCATCTTCGTCCTGTACTCGCGAGTAGGAAGCCCAAGCGCCTCAATAAAGGCTGACCCCGGAGACGTGGCGCGGGCTGGAAGATAGCGAGTTAGTAAAAAGAACCCCGAAAAGACAGCACGACGCGATGATCATACCTGCCCGCACAGGTGCTGCCCTCGGTTGATGACGAGGAGGAGAGGGTGACCGTCGAGGAGCGTCCTGGCGAGGAGACACAACCCAACGAGGAGACGGTGTTCGGCAAGGACTGAGCCTCCGCCGAGGAGATCTGCGAGGGGAAGGTGAGCGCCTAGGAGTGTGTCGGCCCCCGGAGCGACCACCCCGACCATTACGAGACGACGGCACAGCATCAGGGCGCCGAGGAAGCTGAGCCGTAGGTACCGCCGAGGAAGACCCTCCCTCTCCCCTTCCTCTAGCAATGGTGACCCTGGAAGTTCTTAGCAGTATCTGGTTTCCGCCCGCCACGCGTTCAGGAACGGGGGACGACGGGCAAAGAGGTTCCCGCTCGGGGACGATCCATGCGGGAAGGACTGGTGGAGGCGGTAGATGCTCGGTATCTACGCGCTCTTCAAGCGGGGACGTCTGTGTGTTCACCTCCGCTGAGGGCCCACCTGCAAAGGAGCGTCGGAATCAACAATAAGTTCGCACAAAAATCGCGGTATTTCGAGAAGGCGCTTACCTTCTCGGAGAGGGTCCGGGTGAGCGTTTAGGGGTTCCTCCTCGGCAGTAGATCGAGGAACTTCGTCCCCCAATCTCTCATCGATTGATGGCGCGAGGGAAGGCTCGGGCGCGGAGGTAGCCAGATTCGCCTGAGGGACTTCCTCGCCCAAGGGGCTAAGGCGACGATCGGAGGACCCCCTTTTTCTCTTGCGGGTATCGGAGCTTTTCGTCTTCTTCATCAACTTCATCAACAGCTCAGCCTTCGCGATCACCTGCTCGGCAGACAACATCTCGTCGATTCTAAAAAAGTGGCGTGCCAAGGAAGGACCACCCCCCTCTATTTATAGACTTCTGGGGGTCCCAGGTCTGCCGAGCAGGTAAGTTTCCCACCAGAAGAAGCTCGTCGAATAAGGATTGGATGATTCTTTCCAACCAACTACGTTGCTCGCAAAGAGCGGGGATTGTGTACAACCCTCATTCTCCGAGGGTGGGCCCGTCTCAAGGACACGTAGGCAGGAGTCAAAGTCAACACAGAAGTCCCTCGGAGTTCGTCGAACGCAGTCTTTCGGAGTCAAGGAAGGTAAAGAGTTTTGGTTGTGCGAGAAGGTACTTACTCGCACAAGACGAGGAGGAAAGACCTGTCCGACGTTCACTACCCGGCCAGGCGAGGAGGTCGTGAGTTCGGACCTACTCGCCTATAGGCGACTTAGCTAACCAACTCGTCAGTTAGGTCTGAGTTCCTTACCTGCTCGCCAACCTATTGCCTTGTCTGAAAAACCAACTCTAGGGGGTCAGGGATAGTCATCTGCTCCCCCCTAGGATTTGTCTATAAATAGACCCCCAGGGGTACCAGGAATGACACTTGTCAAAATCAGAGCTGCACCCCCCCCCCCCCCCCCCCCCCTTTACAAACAAGAATCTTCCCTAACAAGTGCCTACCTAGTACCAAGCTCGGCCACTCGTGGTTTTGGAGCAGAAGACTCTTTTGAGCTTCTGGGTACGTGGTGGGACCTCCCTGCCACAGCACCTGGGGTTGTGTCCTTTATCTCTCCATTTCGCTCGTCGTGGCTAACCAAACCTTCTCGTCGAACCGCTGGGCAAGTAGCCTCCGACTGCATTGATCCGAATGTTGAGGTCAGGATTTTCCTGGCGTCAACAACGCGCTGATTGGACAATCAGGCGGCGACATTAATTGCTGACAGCGCGTCCCAATATTTGAATTCCGTCTCGACGATATTTCCAGTTTTATACCGATACTGACAGCATTACGACGATGTGGATAATATCTCGACGACAGGACTTTGTCGATGCCTTAGGCCTTGGTGGATTTTCAAGTCTTCTAGCTTCTGCCTCTGACGCTGATGTCGATGATACGAGATATTCTGGCGTTTCTGCATATACACCGATATGCTATCTCTGACTGTGTCGTCGTGATCTTCTTTCTTGTATTCTATCGTCGTAATCACTTTATTCTTTCGACGACATGAGCGATATCATGTCGACAGACTATGCTTTAGCAACTGCTTATCTTCAGCTGTCCTTCTTCAGTCTTCTCGACGTCACGCCTTCTTTACGACGATGTCATTGACGTCAGTCTTACTTAGCCTTTCCGACGACATGACTTCTTTAATGATGTCGACGATACTGCATCTTCTCGATGACATTCCTTCCTTTTGAATCTGTCTCAGCAGTTGGGCTGAGATGGCTTCCTCTTCTCAGCGGATTCTGTCAATCTGTAGAGAAGTTTCTGCGTTTGACGAACTGCATTCTTCGTTCGACGAACTTCATTCTTCGTTCAACGAACAACATTCTGCGTTCGACGAACTCGCCAAGTCTCAGCGTTTGCTTCTGTCCCGTCTTTGCGTTCGACGAACTTCGTTCTTCGTTCGACGAACTACATTCTTCGTTCGACGAACTCGCCAAGTCTTAGCGTTTGCTTTGCTCATCATCATGACGACAAGCATACTTTATCGATGACATCTCCTAGTCTTAGCGTTTCCTTTAACTTCCTGAGATTATGAGCTAGAGAAGTGATCAAATACAAAATGAAGTTTTCTTGACTTGGTGACTTCATCAAACTAGGAATCATGTGGGCAAGATTCCCAAC
The DNA here is from genome assembly GCA_033032865.1 of Dactylorhiza incarnata. Classification (NCBI taxonomy): domain Eukaryota; kingdom Viridiplantae; phylum Streptophyta; class Magnoliopsida; order Asparagales; family Orchidaceae; genus Dactylorhiza; species Dactylorhiza incarnata. The sequence continues at coordinate 154,724 of JAWHQI010000160.1, read as the reverse complement.
AATCTCCCCCTATTTGAAGAAGTCAGAACCTCAATTCAAGACTACTTTCACTCGACAATAAATGTTATAATCTTAAATGAAGGCATGAGCATTTAAGATTTTACTTGTATTTTGCTGAACTTATGAGTACATCAAGCTTGTAGCTCCCCCTTGATTTGATGTCTCTTCTTTTATGGCTCCCCCTACTCCTTTGCTCCCCCTATCTTTGAGTTCTTCTTGAGCATCTTGTCTTGAACATATTGATGTCATTTCTCCCCCTTTCTGACTTCTTTCCTGCAACTCTCCTTTAGGTAGACAATAGTCCAAGCTCCCCCTTGCTCAGACATAGTTCATCCAAATCCTGAGAGATTTTCTAACCAATCATCTAGAAAGGGATTAGTGAGGAATAAGTTAAGGATTACTCTAAGTTTAACATCCCCAATTGGAATTTGATGAAGTTAAACTTAGCTTCATCTAGGGGATTTATAAATATATCAGCCACTTGTTTGTCTGTTGGGACAAACTCAAGGGTGATATCTTCATTTTCCACATGCTCCCTGATGAAGTGATACCTGATCTCAATATGCTTAGTCCTGCTGTGAGAGACATGGTTCTTAGCAATTGAGATTGCACTTGAAGAGTCACAGAACAGGAGTGTTTTGGTCATCTTTAGATTGTAGTCTTCAAGTTGATGTTGAATCCATAGCAGTTGGGCACAGCAGCTCCCAGCAGAGATATACTCTGATTCTACTGTTGAGATTGCCACACTGGTCTGTTTCTTACTGCTCCAATAGATCAGTCTTCCACCAAAGAATTGACATGTCCCTGAGGTACTCTTCCTATCTTCCTTGCACCCTGCATAATCTGCATCTGAGTAGCCAGTCAGTTCACATCCATTGTTCCTAGGGTACCATAGGCCAAGATTTGATGTACCCTTTAGGTATCTTAAGATTCTCTTGACAGAGACATGATGAGTTTCCTTAGGATTCACCTGATATCTAGCACAGACACATGTAGCAAACATTAAGTCAGGCCTACTTGCAGTTAGATAAAGCAAAGATCCAATCATGCATCTGTACTTGGTTTCATTAAAGGGTATGCCCTTCTCATCCTTGTCCAGAGACACATTGGTTCCCATTGGAGTCTTCATTGAAGAAGCACTCTCCAATCCAAATTTCTTGAATAGCTCCCTAATGAATTTGGTCTGGGAGATGAAAATACCATCTTCAGATTGTTTCACTTGGAGACCTAGGAAGTATTTGAGCTCACCCATACTGCTCATCTCAAACTTTCCCTGCATCAAGTTGGCAAACTTTTTGCAGATATTGTTATCTGTAGAGCCAAAGATGATGTCATCCACAAAGATCTGCACTAGCAAGATCTTGCCCTTTACTTCCCTTAGGAACAATGTCTTATCAATCTTTCCACTTGAGAATTTGTTCTCAATTAGAAAGCTTGACAGAGTCTCATACCAGGCCCTAGGTGCCTGTTTTAAGCCATAAAGTGCTTTTCTAAGAAAGTAAACATAATCAGGGTGAGTAGGGTCTACAAAACCTGAGGGCTACTCTACATATACCTCCTCTTTGAGGTCACCATTTTGGAATGCTGACTTCACATCCATTTGGTAGACCTTGAAACCTTGGTAGGCTGCATAGGCTAAGAAGAGTCTGATGGCTTCTAGTCTGGCCACATGAGCAAAGGTCTGATCAAAATCAATCCCTTCCTCTTGTCTGTAGCCCTTTGCCACTAGCCTTGCTTTATTCTTGGTGATTATTCCATTTTCATTCAATTTGTTTATGTAGACCCATTTAGTTCCTATGATGTTCTGTCCTTGGGGTTTTGGAACCAGTTTCCAAACTCTGCATCTCTTAAATTGGTTCAGTTCTTCCTGCATTGCTGCAATCCAAAATGGATCCTGATTTGCTTCCTCAAATTTCTTGGGTTCAATTTGAGAGAGAAAACTCAGGTACAATGCTTCATTTGCAGCTCTACTCCTTGTCAGCACACCTTGGTTGACAACTCCTATAATTTGCTCCTGAGGACGATCTCTTACTTGTCTCAAGGTGGCTGGCAGTATTCTAGGGATTTCTTCAGTTGCAGGTCTTTCAGGTTGCACTTCCTCTGCTGTTTCTGTGTCTTCCGCAACATCTGTTTCAAGCTCAACATCTATTGATTGATTTTTACTTTTAGCTGAGGTTCAAGCTTGGTCATAAATGCATAATTTTTTCATCTTCTCATCAGCACCTACATTCACTAGAGAACTAGACCAGCCTTTGTGAATGAGGCTGGCCCCATCAAATACAACATATATAGATTCTTCCACTGTTTGGGTATTGATGTTGTACACTCTATAGGCCTTGCTATGAGAGCTGTAGCCAACAAAAATACCATCACTGCTTTTCTCAGCAAACTTGGTTAGTTTGGATTTCCCATTATTAAGGACATATCAATTACTACCAAAGATCCTAAAGTAGGATATGGTTGGTTTTCTGCCCTTCATTAACTTATAGGGAGTTTTCTTGTGGTCTTTGATGATTGAAGCCATGTTTATCACATGACAAGCAGTGTTGACAACCTCTGCCCAGAAGTATTCTGGTAGAGAGGAGTTGAAAGTATCTAGTTGCGGCCTAAATCACCTAGAGGGGGGTGAATAGGTGGATTCTATGTCTTTATGCGGAATTAAAAATTTAACACAGAAAAGCAAACAATCAAACACAGCACAGACACAAGGATTTTATAGAGGTTCCCCGATGTGGGTAGTCCTCTTTCCCGCCTCGCCTATCTAGCACTACAACTCGGAGTCCAAACTCCTACAACTCGGAGTATACCACTCCTACAACTCGGAGTATAACAACTCCTACACCTCGGAGTAAACAACTCCTACAAATAATCTCGGAGTGAAAACTCCTACAAAAGAAAATATTGAAACAAAAAAATACTTCTTCTTAACCTCTAAAGAGATTAACTTCAGATCTTGAAAACTGAGTCTTCTTCTTAACCTTGAAAGAAAGCTTGGCACTTGAAAGAAGTGGAAGAGAGAAGACTTGGCTAACCAGATCTGAATAGGCCCTTTGACTTACTTGAAAGAATCTTCAATAAAGAGAGCAGCAATAAGATCAAAGGCCTTCTTCTGAGAAATCTCTAACAACAATAGAGAAAGGATCTTGAGCAGAATGTGTGAGGTCTCAGAAATCTTGTTCAGCAAAAGAGAAAGGAGATCGACCTTCAGCTTTTTCTTTTCTGAACTGTCGGCTGAAGAGAGATTTTAGATCGATTTTTTAAGATGATTCCCTAGCCCTAAAATAAGGAATTATTTATAGGGAGGACTTCAACGGCTCGTGCGACAATGAAGGAAGAGGCGACACGTGTACTGTTCATGGTGGCTAACCCTAATTTTCGAAAACGAAACAAAGATTTGAAATCCGTCTGTCCGTCATTCGTCGAGACTTCACGTGAACATCCGACGAATTGACTTAGCTGCATAATTTTCTTCATAACCCAGCCAAAATGACCTCTGTCAGCATTCGTCGGGATTCGTCGGAATGACCCGAGTCATCTCGACGAATGGACTTGGCTGCAGAATTTTCTTCACAACTCAGCCAAAATGACCTCTGTCAGCATTCGTCGGGATTCGTCGGAATGACCCGAGTCATCTCGACGAATGGACTTGGCTGCAGAATTTTCTTCTAAACCAAGACAAAGGTCTTCTGTCTGGATTCGTCGGAATGACCCGAGTCATCTCGACGAATTGACTCAGCAGAATTTTTCTTTTCTTCTGAAAACCTGCTCCACTCCTCATCCTTGAAAGCCTTCAGTTATGAGTATATGAAGTGCACCCCAAAAGAGAGATTACACATGGACCAACACTTTGTTCTATACAATGAGGGATTACATTGTCTAGAACTTTGTTTGGTGATCCATTGCAACCTGACTTTGGTGAGCACTTAGCATTAAGGCCTGTCATAACACATCTAAACAAAAGTCATCAAATACAAATACAATTCATTTTAGTTTACTAGGGGACATCTTCAAATCAAGGTGATTGTGGACACAATACCCAACAGGAGTCACTTAGCATTGTCCTACTTGCCTTTATAAAGGTTCTGTTCTTCCTTTCAGCAACCCCATTCTGTTGAGGGGTTCTGGGTGAGGAAAATTCTAGGGAGATACCTAGTTTTTGGCAGAATTCTGTCATGGCCCCTGACTGAAATTATGTCCCATGGTCACTTCTGAGTTTGACCCTAGTACAATCCATCTCATTCTGGATCTGCCTAACAAAATTTCTCAAGATATCTAAGGTATCTGATACCCAAGTGAACCTTGAGTAATCATCAACAACTACTAGGGTGTAGGTCTTCCCTCCTAAGCTGTGAACTGACGTAGGACCAAACAAATCCAGATGCAGTAAAAATAAGCACCTAAAGGACTCTTTGTTAGATATGCTTTTAAAGCTGGTCCTAGTCTGCTTTCCAAGTTGGCAAGCTTGACAAGGACCATCTTTGATGCACTTAATATTAGGTCCATTCCTAACTAGGTCTTGTGAGAAAAGCTTGCTTATTGTCTTATAGTTGATGTGTGCAAGTCTCTTGTGGCATTGTACACATAGAGCCTCTTTATCATCAGCCACAAGATATATAGGCTTGGAAGAATTTGTATTAAGAAAGTTCAAGCAGTAAATATTGCCACTCCGAGTGCTAGTTAAGGTAGCCTCAGAATCTAAGGACTTCTTAATTAGGCACTTATCCTTGTGGAAAGTAATAACAAAGTCTAAGTCACAAAGTTGACTTATGCTTATGAGATTGTGTTTCAACCCCTCCACATAAGCAACCTTTGTGATAGTAACTAACCCATTAGAGATGTTTCCATAACCTCTGGTCACTCCCTTTTCTGAACCTCCAAAGATCATGGTTGGTCCATTCTCCACAGGGATGAACTCTCTTAAGTGCTTTCTGACTCCAATCATGTGCCTGGAGCAGCCACTGTCCAAATACCAAATTGTAGATTGGTTGGCATTTGGACATACCTGCAAAATAAATCACTTCCCCTTAGGTACCCAATATGGATTGGGTCCTTGGTTTCTGTTAGGGTGATATAAAGGAACAACAAACCTCTGAGGGTTCTGCACTCTCTTTGCATTGAGCCCTGTTGGGTTGAACCAACAGTCCAAAACAAAGTGGCCTACTTTCCCACAGCACCATCATTCATATCTGTTGTATCTTCTCTTCTGTTTCATCATCTGAATGGGGTGGCAGTGCTGATGAGCAGGAGAGAAGGCTTCTTGCCTAACAGATCTTGGGTGAACCTCATATGTGTGAGTCTGGGGAGGAATTGGTCTCACCACTTTTTGGTTCACCTTCTTGGGAACAGGCTTTGTAGGAACAGCCTTTCCCCTGCCCTTGACTGCTGTTGCTGCAGGTCTGTGGGCTGAAGGACTTGACACCAACACCTTCTTATAGGAAGGTCTAACTTCAGGATCTTTGCCCTTAACTGTCTCCTGATTGAAACCGATACCAGCTCTGAACTGTCCAGAGAAGGTGTCGATGATGGGCAGGATAGTTTTGGGCATAGAGAAGCTGGATGCAAGTTTCTTCTCAGCCAACAACATTTCCTCAAGGTCCTTGATGACCTTGTTCTTCTGTCCTAATTCAGCATTCTTAAGCCTCGTGGCTTCCTTGAATTTGTGCACTTCTTTGCTCATAGCAGCCAGCTTCTCAGCTGTCTCCTGGAGCTTAGATTGAACTGGCTTCAAGGAATCTAACTCCTTAGTCTGGACTTTGAGGAGTTTCTTACAGCTTTTGAAAGCTTTCCACAAGGCTTTATATTGCCTTATCAGTTCAGACTCAACCTCATATTGGGATCTTGAGGCTGTGCTATTGGCAGCAGACACACCCTCATCATCATGCAAGGAATCTGTTGCTGATTCAGAATCAGATCCAGATAGAGAAGTTTTGTTAGTTACCTTCCCATGAGAGATGTCATCCTAGTTGTCTTCACCGATGGCCATCAAGCCAATGAGTGCATCTTCCTCAGTCCCAGAGGAGCTTGAGTCAGAATCACTCAGTGTTCTGATCTTCTTGGCCATGAATCCTTTTTCAGATTTCCTCTTGCTCCTTGAGCTTCTTCTTTCTTCATGGTTCCTCGACACCTTCTTAGAGGGGCAGTCAGCAGCCATGTGACCTATCTTGCTGCAGGAATAGCAAACAGTATTATTTAAATCATATTTACCAGGGTTAGATCTGTACCTTTCCTCCCCGGGGGCTCTGGATCTGTCATGATAATCAGATCTTCTGGAGATTGAGGAAGGGTTTCTGTGATTGTCCCTCCTCCTTCTGTGTAATAGCTTCTTAAACTGTTTTGAGAGAAGGGCCACCTCTCTGTCAGTATCATCAGAATCTGAAGGGCTGGCTTCTGATTCTTCACTGCTCTCAGATCTGTTCTGAGTTGCAGAGATCTTGCTCTTGGATCTTCTCGTGCTCTCAACTTTTAGAGCCACATATCCGTCTCTTGAGCTCCCCTTTGAGCTTTCTTCTTCAGCCTTCCTGGTGTTGAGCTGAAGTTCATGGGACAACAACTTCCCATACAGATTCTTGGGCTCTATGATGCCCAGCTGACCCATCTCTCTGATGGCACAGATTTTGATGTCCCATTACTTTGTGAGGGAGCTAAGAAACTTGTCATTAAGATCAGAGTTGGTGAACTCTCTTTCATAGTTTCTTAGTCCATTCACTAAGTTGAAGAATCTCTCATAACAGTTAGAGATTTTTTCATTCTTGCATTGTTTGAAGACCTCATACTCCTGGTTGAGAAGGGATTTCCTATCATCCCTTACCTCATCAGTACCCTCCATATACACGATCAGGGAGTCCCACATCTCCTTGGTCGTTTTGCAGTGAATCATGTTCTGGAGGGTTGAGTCATCTATGACACTCACAATGACATTTTGGGCCCTCTTGTCTAGGCCTGCCAGATTAGCTCGTCCTTGTTCATTTCCTCGTATTTTTTTATCACCTTCCTTATTGGATCAATGGTGGAGGGAGTTGTAGGGATAATGGGACCCTGTTGGACTGTTAAGTAAATTCTTGGATCAGCCGCCTCCATGAAAAGCCTTACCCTTTCCTTCCAGATGGGAAAGTTCTCCTTTGTGCAGATTGGGAGTTTCATGGCTCTCACTTCCCGATTCTGATCTCCACCAGCCATGGCGAGTCGTTCCACGATCTAGATCAGATGGTTAAGTCTTCTTTTGATCAACCTCGCTTTGATACCACTTGTTGTTAATGGAATGTTCACCTAGAGGGGGGGGGGGGGGTGTAAGGTGATCTTGGTTCTTTTCGAAATAATAGCACGAGTTACGAATATTCAAGCGTAGCACAAAAGTATCGCACAAATAAATCACAGCAGACGACACAAGATCTATAGGGGTTCCTCAAGACCGGGTGTCTTGAGTAGTCCTCTGTCCCTCTGCGCATATCTAGCAGTGTGCTAGGATCGGCAAACTCCGCCAAAACTTCAGTCCCTCAAGCCTTACAACACGGACCCGCAAGTCCTACAGCCTAAGCCCGCAAGCCCCTACTGCACCCGAGCCCGCAAGCTCGACACTTAGGCCCTCAATCCCTACACAACATAGACCCGCAAGTCCTGTGCCTACTGTTGGAGTTACCATTATGATCTAGAAGTGGTCAAACATGTAGTCTCACTGCCAACGCGATATGAGCCTGCAGGGTCGCACATAAGAGCATGTGGAGAAGATGGAAGATTGACTGTGTTGGTAAAGGTTACCAATCACCATATAGAATGGGGGAGGTCCAGCAAATGTTGCTGTCTGAATTCGTCGAGTTTACACGGATAGAATTCGTCGGGTTTTCACGGATATGATTCGTCGGATAGAATTCGTCGGGATTCGTCGGATATGATTCGTCGGATAGAATTCGTCGGGATTCGTCGGATGTGATTCGTCGAAATTCGTCGAATTGTCCCGTGAAAACTCGACGAATGCTGTTCCGTGGAATCCCGACGAATTGTAACAGAAACCCCAATTCTGCTGTGTGGTCTGCGGATAGCGATTCTTCTAGAAGTCTATTTATCCTTTGGGTATAAATAGAACTTCTTTTAGGGTTCTCAACACTTACGAAGGAATCCAGCCGACGGAAGAGTTCCGCCTCTCGCCCTAGCCGACGGAAGAGTTCCGCCGCCCGTTCGCCTCCGCCGACCTCCTCTCCGACGATTGTCGCCGGTGTTGTTCTTCCTGAAGCGGATCTAGCAATCCGTGGAAGCGCAAGGTGTATTCTTCTTCTCCCGGCTCGTGTGGACTGCTGTAGATACGTAGACATTATTCTACGTGAGGACTCGGACAGCCGACGACGGGACTTATCTTCTTGGAGCATCTAGGTTGGATTTGATCCAACTCCGCAAAGGTAATTTTCATACCTAGCAATTTTGTTGACTTCTTGATTCAATATTCATGGCCCGATCCAAATTCTTTTGGGTTATTCTGTTTATTTCCGCTGCGCCTACATACGATGTATGGTTGTAGAAAAACCCAACAGTGGTATCAGAGGGAGGTTATGGTCATGAATGTTGTTTTAGAAGTTTGGTTATTCCAGTACGTGCAAATCTAGGTATTTGGAAGCGTTCTAAATGTCAAGATTTCTTCTTGGAATATCACATTTGATGTGATTTTGTGTGGTTTCTGGTAGTGGGATTTCAAAAATTTGATCGGGGCTCTGCCCCGCACCCCGCATGGGCTCTGCCCCTTGACCCCGCCAGGGGCGCTGCCCCTAAGACCCCGCCAGGGGCGCGGCCCCTTGGAACCCCGCCAGGAATGTCTGGGATTTCGTGGTAATTTCTAATTGTTAGAAATTGTTGCCTCCTTAGCAGTAACCGTCCCTCAAGTGGTTAATGAACCCTTGTATTGTTTTGGATTTTGAATCCAACAATGAGAGACGAGCTTGTCTACTGCTTTAAGTCGAGTTGTCTTTGCCTTTGTCCAATGCATGTAAATCTGAAGATTTGGAAGAGTTCTAAATGTCCAGATTTAGCCCTTTCGTCTATCAAAGGTTGATAGTCTTATGTTGTGCACATAAGAGATGCATGCGGATTTTAGAAAGCTTGTTTTTCTGTGGATGTGCACTTTGATCAATTGTTGATCATGGTTAAGTGTTAACCTATTATTAAAAATTAAAATCCCTTCATCAAATATTAAGTGTTCGGATGCCTTCCGATGGATGACACTCTTCCTGCCTCGATCGATGAAGTGTGGGCTTGCCAAAGCAAGGTGCATTAATCTATCTTGGTAAGGGTGCGAGCGGATAATTGTGATATCCCACTGTCGACATCGGGTCTAACTTAATTAGGTGACCTCAAAGGTTGAGTGCCTAGAGGCATAGGGTTGGCATGCACCATATGATGGATGCGAATAAGGAGTTATTCACCAGCCATACAAGAGTTGCATGAGGATGCAATTGGCAAGCGTTGCCCACCTAAATAACCGCATTATGAGAGGAACGCCAAAGCGGACTCGTGGTGTTGGTAAAATACAGATCTTGTCCACTAAGAGAGTAGCTCGCATGGACTCTCCGAATTGATAGTGAGGGCTATCAATTTGAATAAAATAGTGGGAGTATTTAATTGAAGTCCAAATTAAAATAAATTGTATTTTGAAATTTTGGTACTGATTAAATTCTGCATGAATTCTTGTAGAATTCCATGGCAAGTGGTTCACATTCCACCTTGTCCCTAAGAGCTATCCTTGAGAAGGACAAGCTTAGTGGGACGAATTACATGGACTGGTATAGGAACCTGAGAATTGTTCTCAGGCAAGAGCGAAAGCTATACGTCTTGGAAGAAGAAGCCCCCGAGGTGCCGACCGGGAACTCGTCCCGTGTTGATAAGGATGCTTATAAGAAGTATACCGATGACACCTTAGACGTCGAGTGCCTTATGCTTGCCACCATGAACTCTGAGCTTCAGAAGCAACACGAGAACATGGGGTGCAAGGAGATTGACGAGCACCTAAAGAAAATGTTTCAAGGGCAAGCTCGTCAAGAGAGGTTCGATGTCACGAAGGCCTTATTTCAGGGCAAAATGGGAGCTCGAGACTCGGTTGGTACTCACGTACTCAAGATGATTGGGTATATAGAGAACCTGGAGAGACTGGGTTTTCCTCTGGGTCAAGAGTTGTCCACAGATCTTGTAACATCCCCAAAACTACTAGGCCCCCTGAGTCAAGTTTTGACACTCTCCCTTTCTAAACAAGCTCCCTAGACCAACAGGAGATTGGGGGACACTAGGGTAAACTCCCTAACCAATGTACAGAACCTTAAGGTTGAGAGAAACTAACTTATTAAGAGGATTTGACCTCTAGGGTTTCATTTAATGAGCCCTTTTAACCTAAAATTAGGGCAAAACCCTAAGGGCCCCATTATGCCCCCCCCCAAGCTCAATAAGAGAACTTAAGACCTCCTTGTGTCCCCCTCCACAAAGCTCCACCAATCTAGAACCCATAAAGTCCATTGGATTCATTTGAATCACTCACATTAACCTAAGAGGGCTTAAGCTAGACCAAATCTCAAGTAACCCATTAAGTCATCATGGTTAAACTGATTTCCCCTTGGTCCCTAGCCCAACCTCAAGCCTACAATCAGTCCATGACATGGCTGATTTACCTTTAAATAATGAATTAAAGGGGTGGTTAATTAAAGGGCCATTTTTGGAAAAAAAAGCCAAAATAGGAAGAGAGAGAAAGAAAGGAAGTTTTGAGCACCATGCCAAATGGCACACTCCACCTTAACCCAATATATTCAGATGACCTTGGAGAGTAAACCCCCACCCTTTTTGAGCTGAGGTGGCAACCATGCATAGCCATGAAGGGGGTGAAAAAATCGGGTGAATAGTGTTTTACAAAGGAGTGATTTCACCCACCTTGAATGTGAGTTTAGAGTGCCAATTGGCACCTCCCTTCCACCTCTCTCTCCTCACCCGACCTCAGGCTTGATGCCCAGCTGGTTTGGCTCGAGCTGGAAGCCATGCATTGGGTGTTGGAGAGGTGGCATTAATGGCCGAACCCCCTTTTGAATCCCCTACTTTAAACTCCCCCTCAGCCTCATTTGAGGCCACCTTCACGTTCAGTGAGCTCCACGAGGCCAAACCCCAACTCCGGCGAAGCTTTCGAGCTCAGAACCCCCATTTGGCCATGGCTTCCGGCGGCGACAACTCACGCATGGGAACAAGGGCAAATCCGCGCCTCCGACCACAAACTCAGGCCCGTACCTCTCCCTCTTCCCTCGTGCTAGCTATCTAGATCAATTAGGAGGTGAGACGAGCTCAATTGAGCGAGATCCACCACTGGTTTTCACGGGTTTTTCCGTCGAAATCACCCTCCCCTCTTTCCTTATTCCGGCCGCCACCGGCCGATCAAGACCGCCGTCTCGATAGCCTCCACCTTCGTGAAGGTGGTGGTGGTGGTGGTCGGCCGTGGAGTCAAGTAGGTGGCCGGGAAATCGGGCTCAAAGGTAGCCCAGGCGCTTTCATTCTCAGCCCTTGGCGAGAGGTGGAAGACGATGCCCTGGCCGTTGGATCTGATTAGATCCCTAAACGCAGACCACATGTTTTTAATAAATGAATAGTATTCAATCTGTCACACTTTATTTAAGATGTTCAAGCAGGAAATTGAAGCCCTTAGAGGCCGAATTTGCAAATTTCACCATGGACAAGATTTGTAGATCTTGATGTCTACTTTCATCTGAGCTTGAAATCAACTGATTTGGATGACTGTACAGTCCTGTGCATCTGTTTTAGTGCAGGATGTACAATATGTTCAAGCATGTGTATAATGTTTTTTTTCTCTTAATATCCTTTGCATGCATGTGAAATTTGTACCCAAGGTGTGTGATGGCTATATAAAATCACTGTCCAAATTTGGTGATTTTAGGAGAAAAATTTTCTATAGTTTTTGGAATAATTTAAATTTCATTATTGTAATAACTTATGGGGCATAAACTTATAGTTTTGGCCCAAATTTTTGGTGACATATTTATCATGTGTTGACTCACCTCTGTACAAAATTTTATGATATTTGGACTTGATTTGGGTGAGTAATCTAGGCATGCATGTTGATTACTCTAAGTGAAGAGGAGAAAATAGTGGCATTCATGTTCATATTTAGTAACACATGTTCTTGGATTAAGGTTTTAGTATTTCTGAAATTTAGGATTATTGTTGCATGCAACATGAATGATTTTCAGGCCATGCATGTATCCATGTATGACCTATGCTTGGTGAGAAATTTAGAATATTTGTAAGACACTTTTCTATGGTTTTGCTAGATATGTCATTCTATGAATTTTGTGAGTTTAGAGAATATTAATTATAAGTTCCAATGAAATCTCAAGGGGTTTCACCCCAAGTCATGATAAGCCATCTATGAGGTTTGGCTAAATAGATGTGAAGGTAGGAAAGTTTGAATTTGTGATCACTAGATTGAATAAATGAGTAGTATTTAAATGTCACACCCCAAAGCTGAAACTTTAAGCAGTAAATTGAATGACTTACACTCAAATTCAGAACATGTGGTCAATACAAAAGTTGTAGCCCTTGCTTTTACCTTTCTAATGATATGTTAAACAGAATTTTTGGTGAAGTGTAGCTCCCTGTAGACCCTTTTTAGTAAACCATGTAATTGTAGTAATTAAAGGTCACACCCAAAGCAGAAACTTTAAGCAGTAAATTGAATGACTTACACTCAAATTCAGAACATGTGGTCAATACAAAAGTTGTAGCCCTTGCTTTTACCTTTCTAATGATATGTTATATAGAATTTTTGGTGAAGTGTAGCTCCCTGTAGACCCTTTTTAGTAAACCATGTAATTGTAGTAATTAAAGGTCACACCCAAAGCTGAAACGTTAAGCAGTAAATTGAATGACTTACACTCAAATTCAGAACATGTGGTCAATACAAAAGTTGTAGCCCTTGCTTTTGCCTTTCTAATGACATGTTATACAGAATTTTTGGTGAAGTGTAGCTCCCTGTAGACCCTTTTTAGTAAACCATGTAATTGTAGTAATTAAAGGTCAGACCCAAAGCTGAAACTTTAAGCAGTAAATTGAATGACTTACACTCAAATTCAGAACATGTGGTCAATACAAAAGTTGTAGCCCTTGCTTTTACCTTTCTAATGATATGTTATAAAGAATTTTTGGTGCAGTATAGTTCCCTATAGACCCATTTTAGTAAAGCGTCTATAAGGTTACGTATCTGAGTATTTTGATGTCTTAAGTAAAATGGTCCTTGTGATTTAGTTGATCTCCTGATCATACTTCAAGTATAACATATAGAATGAACTAAAGAATTACATGACCTAAAAACTTAGATTGATAGGAGTTCACTAACCCTGAGAGTGACTTAGCATAGGGCATCTGGAGGGAATATAGTTAAACTAGCCTCACTAAATAGAAAAAAATAGAGTTAGCTAGAAACAACGATGATTCACCTTATTCTAGTGAGCATACATGGGATGACCAGAAGTCTTGAATAGATCCGAGGAGACTAAAATGTCCCAAGGCTCAAGATCATACTTTAGTCCACCCCAATATCCATAGTGATTTCTAGTGAGCGGATATTATCAATTGAAGGCATGAACCAATTCTCTTAATACATGATACCAAATAAATCATGGTAATAAAATGGTAGGACGACCAGCAGCCCCCACTGAAGCTATTAAATTAATTTGGGTGAAAACGAGAAGGATACACTTGTGAAATGGTAACCCCTAGGTGGTCCCCAAAACCACCACAAGTTTTGACAAAAATTCACCTCCGTTAGGATCTCTATAAGAAAAGGGTACCCCAAGCCTTGACTAGAGAGGAGGCAACCCTCTACTGTTCAGAATTGAAATAGGACTAAAAAGAGCTGATGAATCCCCAGAAATTCATTCTCACCAAGGCCTAATTTAGAATGAGCCAATTCACTAAGGTGGACCCCCATACCTATTAAGACACCCGACTGACCCCAAACTTTCACAGGACTAGGGACACCCTTAGACCCAACCCAGGTTCATAAATCATAAGCTTTAGACATAATTTACCTTAGGATACTCTTAGGGGATTAAATTGAAAGAGGGGTAAAACTTGGAAGATACACACCTCGGAACCACCTCAACTCGGGTGAGCAACTTAATTAAGTAAGGATTTTGGGTAGGGAGAGGTTTCCTAACCTTTAGTCCAGCAAAATGAAAGGAAGTTTCCCCCATCAAGAATAGAATTGGGCAAGCCTCCGGTGAGTAGCAAATGCCCTTAGTAACCAGAATAAATTGAATACTCGTTAAATGATCCAAATCGTTGCACGTCACAAAGCTGGAGAGGTACAAACCTTGTTCATATAAGGCTCATTTATAAAACTCGTACACTCGGGTCGACTGATGTTTTCTCTAAGGCATATAATTACTAAGATTCCAATTAAACAAATCAATCTCCTCCAGAAACTTAACCTCTTGGAACTTGGAGTTTAAGTTAATATGAATCTTCTGGGTACTCGTCAAACAATAGACTCAAATCATTAGAAGGTAATCACTCGAGGTCGCATCAGGTAAATAGAACACTTTGTCCATGTTGGGTCAAGAACTAAGCAATACGAGGAGGATCTAAGGTGATCACTTAAGGTAGTATAATCAAGACGAGTTAAAACGACTTCGAGTCCCGAGGAGGTCTCAGATAAGTGATCCCACATCACTTAACCTACCCCAAGGCACTTAGGTCTATGCCTCGGGAAGCTCAAGGTAAAAATTCTAAATCCCTAGGTCTATAAGCTAAGGTAAGAGCACCGTGTCGATCGGATCATGCTACAACGTAAGCAATCCCACTTAATAAGGTGAGGTTTGGTAGGTTAATCTAGGGTAGGGTCAACGGGGAAAGAACTTGTAATTTAGAGTCAAGTGAATACATTATTAAACAATTTCCACATGCCTACCTTGGAAATGAATTTGTTCTGAGGCCTAGTGAGAGGCTGGCTGAGCCCGTGTTTTATTTGATTATTAGCGAGCGGTAAGCTCGGGGTAACTTGTATGAAAAATTGGAATCTGTGGCGGGTCTTCGGTATGGTCTGGGCTGGCACACCGGCGGACATACGTTGACTCAGGCAAGTGGTGAGGATTAGGGATCTGGCTTAGTGGAAGTTGTGGAGAAGCCACCATCCCTAAAACTCACACTTGGCCTATCTAAGTCTGACGTGCAGCAAAAGCACGACTAGTCCGCCCACGCGTGGGTCTCGGAGGGAGTGTGGAGAGGTCTAGGCTTGGTAGTGTGTGTACCCGCCTAGAAGTGGGGGAGCCCGACCCACTGTCACTACGGCCACGGTAGTGAGACCCTGGGTGATAGCTACACCTTGAACAATGGGGAACTAACAAGGTCTGTACGTACAAAGTCGTGTGTGTGAGTAAATCATCATTTCATAATAATGCGCATCATTGCATAACATAACATACATCACATCACTCATCTTTCCCTTTTTCCCCCCCCATCATATAAAGTAGTATGGGATGCCTTATATGATGGGCCTTGCAAAACGATCCCTTAACTTATCTTTTGAATTGATAAGTTAAGGTTTTTCCTTACTTAAATTATGAAAACCTCACTGTTGCCCTATGAACCGTGGCTTGTTTACTTTTAGTGGATGCTCCATTTACTGCAATTTGTTTCACTTTCTATGGCTTCTCTTATATTGTGACACTGGTTATGTTGTTAGTAACCTTGTACAATGGTTATTGCCTTACTATATACTCGCCAGTTCTTATACTGTGCTCATTTGTATAAATATGTGCTATAATTAATCTACCTGTCATATGTCATCTGCTTGAAATTATACTGCCTTGTGTCCCTCCTTTTCCTCCTCTCCATCCGGTGCCCAGGAGTCGCGGGGGGAGGCGGGGAGGTTGTGGCTGAGTCTTTTAGACTGACGGTCGGTTGTAACCTAACACAGGGGAGGCAGCACCAGGAGACCCAGCACCAGAGGACAGGAGGACCTGATTCGACAGGAACTACAGATCCCGGAGCCCCTCCTGTTGGCGACCGTACTACCGTGAGATTTCGTCCTAGATTCTTAGTACTTGGTGATGAGGACCATGTCTTAGTCACTTTAGTTTTCGAGGAGTTTTAGTTTCAGCTTTATTTGACCGGGTTTGTTCCCGGGTACTCTCTTATGAATTGTACCAGACTATGATGTTACCTTTCTATGTCTTTTGGTTTTTGGATGGATATGTATCTCTTATGTAATGTTAACTATGGATGCTTCCCCTAGATTTGGCCGGCAGAATCGGCGTTAAGTGGTGGCTGCCCACCACGAGACGGCGGTTCTGGGCAGTAAGACCCGTAGTAAGGCTAAAAGGGCCTCGACTACTTCATGTGGCCTATTATCGGGGCCCATTCCTCTTCATGTTCCCTCCGTCCTTCCAAGTTTTTGGAAGTCCGGGGGAAGGGGTCTTACAAAGGGTATCCGAGCTTAACGATCCTACATATTCTGTCCCACCCTTATTACACCCCGCTCGAGTCTAGTTTGCGGACAAACTAGCAGCGGAAGCAATGGTGTGCCCATAAGGGTTTTTCTCCCGACCATTTCTCATCTAGCCACCTGAGATTAATACCTCTTTTCAATTCTCATTCTTATCCTGCAGAATCCTGTCCCAGAGAATAGGGTTCCCCCTCCACCTCCACCCCCCCCCCCCCCCCCCCCCGCCCAATTTCAAGAAGACAATGTGGGGCAGACACTGCAGGCCATTCTGCAAGCATTCAGGGATCAAGCCCCAGTTAGGGAGCTCAACCCGGCTTCAAACTGGCTCAGTGTGTTCAAAGGACTCTCTCCACCATCCTTCTCGGGTACAGAATCAGCAGTACAAACTGAGGAATGGATCGATACCATTCAAGATATGCTTGCTGGAATCCGCTGCCCAACAACCGAAGCAGTGGCTTTAGCAGTCTCAGCACTTCGATCTCATGCTAAGCACTGGTGGAAGACAGCAATGGATACAACCTTCTTAGGTTGCGAATACAGTGAAATCTCTTGGGAAGAGTTCAAAGGAGCTTTACTGGAGCATTTCATTCCTCAGTCGGCAAGAGACGAGCTAGAGGAGAAATTCTTACAGTTAAGGCAAGGAAATAGGACTGTCTTGGAATATCAACGAGAATTTGCCCATCTATCCCGATTCCTAGTTTCTTACCAGTTCAGTGAGGCAGGATTCGCCAAGAAGTTCTTTAAGGGACTGAGAGATGACCTGAGACAAGCACTCTTATTCGTAGAAGATACTAGTCTGACCAAGATTGCTGAAGCAGCAAAGAGATTGGAAGCGGATCACCTGATGACCAGGGGCAGGGGGAAGAGAGCCGCTGACGAGGAACGAAGAGGACAACTCCCACATCAGCAGGATCAGTTCATTAGGAATCAGAAGAGTGGGGGAAGACCTCGTCCAAACTTCAATCAAGGTCAAGGATCCCACACAGTTTTGGCACCACAACCACTGCAAGCCCAGGAGCCACCTAAGCAGTTGGGTGGGGCCCCTCCTCCTCAGCTATGCTTCTTCTGCCACCAGCCCGGTCATGTGAAGGCATTCTGTCCTCAGAGAGCACTCCCTCCTCCACCCCAAAGGCCCCCTTATCAGCACTTTGGAGGCCGAGGTCGAGGACGAGGACACCAAGGAAGTAACCGTCAACTCACCGGCAACCAACTATATGCCCTTGATCTGGCCCAACCTTGCAAACCCGAGGAGACTATTACAGGTATTCCAAGATTTTCCTTTCCTTTATATCACTTAATCTGTTCTCTTAAAATCTTCTCCTAAATATGGGTAACGTAAGAACTATCACTTAACTAGATAACATTCAAATTCGCAATCACAGGCATTCTTTTTGTAAACGGAAAACCTGCCCTCGCTTTGTTCGATTGTGGAGCAACTCATGTTTTTATATCAGAAAACTTTATTAAGGAGTTGAAAGGATTTAGCTGCCGCTTGGGTCCTGCTAGGGGAGTCCGTCTTCCCGATGGATCTGTAATCAGTGTCACCTCGACTTGTGACGTAGACATAACCATCAGTGGAAAAACATTTGAAACCTCAGCTACTGCAATGAAACTTGTCAAATACGACCTGGTGTTGGGCATGAGCTGGCTATCTCGGTATCACGCTGTAATTGATTGTAGGCAAAGAAGGGTTACTATTCGTCACGGGGACACCACAATAATCTTTGAAAGTGCCTTACCAGTCTCCAAAAACCTCTTATCTTCCGTCCAGGCCGTCAAATCGCATCTTCAGGGAAATGAATTATTTTTAGTTTGCTTTGGAATAGAAGAGTCAGGTGAACCCTTAGGAGACATCCCGGTGGTAAGAGATTTTGCCGATGTCTTCCCCGACAAATTACCCGGATTGCCCCCACACAGAGAGGCCGACTTTCAAATTCAACTAGTACCAGGAGCAAAACCAGTATCTAAAGCACCTTATAGAATGACACCAAAGGAGTTAACCGAATTCCGAAGCCAACTGCAAGAGTTAGTAGAAGCAGGCTTTGTATGGCCAAGTTCGTCACCATGGGGAGCCCCGGTCCTCTTCGTTAAAAAGAAAGACGGAACCTTGAGACTGTGCATTGACTACAGAGAGCTCAACCGTTTGACAGTTAGAAACACCTATCCCCTACCCCGTATCGACGAACTGTTTGATCAATTACAAGGGGCCTTCTGGTATTCAAAACTAGATCTCAGATCAGGGTATTACCAACTGAGGATCCGGGAGGAGGATATCCCAAAAACGGCTTTCAGTAGCAGGTACGGATTACACGAGTTCACGGTAATGCCATTAGGACTCACGAATGCTCCCTCAGCATTCATGAGTTTAATGAACAAAGTGTTTGAACCATACATAGATTCCTTCGTCATCGTTTTTATAGATGACATTCTAATCTATTCGAAAACAAAGGAGGATCACGCTCAGCATTTATCCTTAACTCTCCAAAAACTTCGGGAGAATAAGCTTTACGCAAAGTTCAGTAAGTGCCAATTTTGGCTCAGTGAAGTAGCCTTCTTAGGCCATATCATCAGCGACGCTGGATTGGCAGTTGACCCAGCAAAAATCCAAGCAGTCCGAGGTTGGCCCCAACCGAAAACGGCCTCAGACATAAGGAGCTTTCTAGGACTTGCCGAATACTACCGGAAGTTCGTACAAGGTTTCTCCCGGATCGCACTACCGCTTACCACGTTAACGAAGAAAGATTCGCCGTTCATCTGGACCCCCAAGTGTGAAGCAGCCTTCCAGGATTTAAAAGCCATATTAATATCTGCCCCAATTCTTGCCTTGCCATCAGGGAAGGAGGGCTTCCAAGTTTACACTGACGCCTCTTACCAAGGAATGGGTGCTGTACTAATGCAAAACGATCATGTAATTGCTTATGCATCCCGGCAATTGAAAAAGCATGAACAAAACTATCCCGTGCATGACCTAGAGATGGGAGCTGTAGTGTTCGTGCTAAAAATTTGGCGACATTATCTGTACGGAGTACACTGTGACATCTTCTCTGATCACAAAAATTTAAAATACGTAGACACACAGAAGGATCTTAATATGCGTCAAAGAAGATGGGTGGAATTCCTTTGCGATTATCAGTATACAATGCACTATCACCCCAGAAAAGCGAATAAAGTGGCTGACGCTTTGAGCAAAACAGTCGGCACATCGGAACCAGAAATGCGATTGTCATCATTGGAGTTGTTTCGAGAAATGGAAAATTTGAATATTACTCTAGTCTCCCGAGCAGATCCCGAATTGTACGAAGAGTATCTGGGATCGATCTCAATCGAAAGTGATATCAAGGATCGCATCCGGGAAGGTCAAAAACAAGATGCGGATTTGGAACCAGTTTTTGAAGCACTGAATACAGGCGCCGCCAAAGACTTCTCTATCATCGACGGTTTAGTTCGCTTCAAGGACCGAGTTTACATTCCGGCTACAAACCAGCTTAGGGAGGAGATCATGACCGAAGCGCATTATAGCAAGTATTCAGTGCACCCGGGAATCACCAAGATGACAGCAGATTTAAAAAGAACCATGTTTTGTCCTGGGATGAAGAAGGATATAACAAAATTTATAAACCTCTGCGAAACTTGTCAGTGTGTAAAGGCGGAATGCAGAAATCCGGCAGGACGGCTTCAATCCTTGTCAGTGCCTGTTTGGAAATTTGAAGATATCTCGATGGACTTCGTGCATGGGTTACCGAGGTCCCGTTCCGGTCATGACTCGGTCTGGGTAATCATTGACAGATTAACTAAAGTGGCCAGATTCATTCCGATGAAAAAAAAGCCCCGATCAGCGTACTAATTCGACTCTTCGTAGAACAGTTTGTACGTTACCACGACATGCCAAAAACTATCATATCAGATCGAGACGGAAGATTTACATCTAAGGAGTGGAGGGCCGTCCAAGCTTATTTAGGGTCCCACCTGAACTTCAGTACCGCTTTCCACCCTCAAACAGATGGGCAAACTGAACGCACTATTCAGACGATGGAGGACCTCCTCCGATTATGCATATTGGATAATGGGGAGCCATGGGAGGGACTGTTACCGTTGGTAGAGTTCTCCTACAACAACAACCATCATACCTCCATAGGAATGGCACCTTATGAAGCCTTGTACGGAAGGAAGTGCAGAACTCCGCTATCCTGGGTGCAAGATGAAGACCCCTCGGCCTTAGGATCTAAATTCATCGAAGACACCGATGCTCAAGTACGCTTAATACGACAGAAGATGTTAGAAGCACAGAGCAGGCAAGCCAAATACTATGACGCGCATCACCGTCAGGTAGAATTCCAGGTGGGTGATCAAGTTTTTCTAAAGATCCGACCAGCTCATGGCATCACCCGGGTACGGGGACTGAAGAAGCTCAGCCCCAGGTACCTCGGGCGTTTCAGAATTCTAGAAAGATTCGGTCCCGTGGCATATAGATTAGAACTATCCCCGGACTTGGCCGACCTGCAGAACGTTTTTCATATCTCCTCCCTCCGGAAGGCGCTAACCCGGCCAGATCAACATGTAACTTCAGCTTCAAAGCCAGTGGCTTCTGATAGAACTGTTCTTCTAGAGCCAATCCGAATTGATGAAACGGCAGTCCGGACCCTGAGAAAGAAGAAAATTCCACTAGTCAAGGTGTTGTGGTCTAATCATGGCCAAGAGGAGCATACCTGGGAGCCCCTGGATCTCATGCAACAAAAGTATCCAAGGCTATTCAGTGCAGGTATGCCTCGCACCCTTCTTTAAAGATTAAGTTTGTCTCTTAGTGTCAACACCCGTACAACTAATCTTAAATTTCGGGGACGAAATTATTTTATTGCATATTGGGAATTGTAACATCCCCAAAACTACTAGGCCCCCTGAGTCAAGTTTTGACACTCTCCCTTTCTAAACAAGCTCCCTAGACCAACAGGAGATTGGGGGACACTAGGGTAAACTCCCTAACCAATGTACAGAACCTTAAGGTTGAGAGCAACTAACTTATTAAGAGGATTTGACCTCTAGGGTTTCATTTAATGAGCCCTTTTAACCTAAAATTAGGGCAAAACCCTAAGGGCCCCATTATGCCCCCCCAAGCTCAATAAGAGAACTTAAGACCTCCTTGTGTCCCCCTCCACAAAGCTCCACCAATCTAGAACCCATAGAGTCCATTGGATTCATTTGAATCACTCACATTAACCTAAGAGGGCTTAAGCTAGACCAAATCTCAAGTAACCCATTAAGTCATCATGGTTAAACTGATTTCCCCTTGGGCCCTAGCCCAACCTCAAGCCTACAATCAGTCCATGACATGGCTGATTTACCTTTAAATAATGAATTAAAGGGGTGGTTAATTAAAGGGCCATTTTTGGAAAAAAAAAGCCAAAATAGGAAGAGAGAGAAAGAAAGGAAGTTTTGAGCACCATGCCAAATGGCACACTCCACCTTAACCCAATATATTCAGATGACCTTGGAGAGTAAACCCCCACCCTTTTTGAGCTGAGGTGGCAACCATGCATAGCCATGAAGGGGGTGAAAAAATCGGGTGAATAGTGTTTTACAAAGGAGTGATTTCACCCACCTTGAATGTGAGTTTAGAGTGCCAATTGGCACCTCCCTTCCACCTCTCTCTCTCCTCACCCGACCTCAGGCTTGATGCCCAGCTGGTTTGGCTCGAGCTGGAAGCCATCCATTGGGTGTTGGAGAGGTGGCATTAATGGCCGAACCCCCTTTTGAATCCCCTACTTTAAACTCCCCCTCAGCCTCATTTGAGGCCACCTTCACGTTCAGTGAGCTCCACGAGGCCAAACCCCCAACTCCGGCGAAGCTTTCGAGCTCAGAACCCCCATTTGGCCATGGCTTCCTGCGGCGACAACTCACGCATGGGAACAAGGGCAAATCCGCGCCTCCGACCACAAACTCAGGCCCGTACCTCTCCCTCTTCCCTCGTGCTAGCTATCTAGATCAATTAGGAGGTGAGACGAGCTCAATTGAGCGAGATCCACCACTGGTTTTCACGGGTTTTTCCGTCGAAATCACCCTCCCCTCTTTCCTTATTCCGGCCGCCACCGGCCGATCAAGACCGCCGTCTCGATAGCCCCCACCTTCGTGAAGGTGGTGGTGGTGGTGGTCGGCCGTGGAGTCAAGTAGGTGGCCGGGAAATCGGGCTCAAAGGTAGCCCAGGCGCTTTCATTCTCAGCCCTTGGCGAGAGGTGGAAGACGATGCCCTGGCCGTTGGATCTGATTAGATCCCTAAACGCAGACCACATGTTTTTAATAAATGAATAGTATTCAATCTGTCACACTTTATTTAAGATGTTCAAGCAGGAAATTGAAGCCTTTAGAGGCCGAATTTGCAAATTTCACCAGAGACAAGATTTGTAGATCTTGATGTCTACTTTCATCTGAGCTTGAAATCAACTGATTTGGATGACTGTGCAGTCCTGTGCATCTGTTTTAGTGCAGGATGTACAATATGTTCAAGCATGTGTATAATGTTTTTTTTCTCTTAATATCCTTTGCATGCATGTGAAATTTGTACCCAAGGTGTGTGATGGCTATATAAAATCACTGTCCAAATTTGGTGATTTTAGGAGAAAAATTTTCTATAGTTTTCGGAATAATTTAAATTTCATTATTGTAATAACTTATGGGGCATAAACTTATAGTTTTGGCCCAAATTTTTGGTGACATGTTTATCATGTGTTGACTCACCTCTGTACAAAATTTTATGATATTTGGACTTGATTTGGGTGAGTAATCTAGGCATGCATGTTGATTACTCTAAGTGAAGAGGAGAAAATAGTGGCATTCATGTTCATATTTAGTAACACATGTTCTTGGATTAAGGTTTTAGTATTTCTGAAATTTAGGATTATTGTTGCATGCAACATGAATGATTTTCAGGCCATGCATGTATCCATGTATGACCTATGCTTGGTGAGAAATTTAGAATATTTGTAAGACACTTTTCTATGGTTTTGCTAGATATGTCATTCTATGAATTTTGTGAGTTTAGAGAATATTAATTATAAGTTCCAATGAAATCTCAAGGGGTCTCACCCCAAGTCATGATAAGCCATCTATGAGGTTTGGCTAAATATATGTGAAGGTAGGAAAGTTGGAATTTGTGATCACTAGATTGAATAAATGAGTAGTATTTAAATGTCACACCCCAAAGCTAAAACTTTAAGCAGTAAATTGAATGACTTACACTCAAATTCAGAACATGTGGTCAATACAAAAGTTGTAGCCCTTGCTTTTACCTTTCTAATGATATGTTAAACAGAATTTTTGGTGAAGTGTAGCTCCCTGTAGACCCTTTTTAGTAAACCATGTAATTGTAGTAATTAAAGGTCACACCCAAAGCTGAAACTTTAAGCAGTAAATTGAATGACTTACACTCAAATTCAGAACATGTAGTCAATACAAAAGTTGTAGCCCTTGCTTTTACCTTTCTAATGATATGTTATACAGAATTTTAAGTGAAGTGTAGCTCCCTGTAGACCCTTTTTAGTAAACCATGTAATTGTAGTAATTAAAGGTCACACCCAAAGCTGAAAATTTAAGCAGTAAATTGAATGACTTACACTCAAATTCAGAACATGTGGTCAATACAAAAGTTGTAGCCCTTGCTTTTACCTTTCTAATGATATGTTATACAGAATTTTTGGTCAATACAAAAGTTGTAACCATGTAATTGTTATACAAAAGTTGCATCGCCGTTATATTAGACACAAAGGCTCCTCCCCATCCAACTTCACCAGACTTTGGCATCTCCTTCTCCACTGCATGTCCTGGCTGAAGATTCACCCGACAATCTTTCTTGAAATGCCCGGTCTTGTTGCATCTAAAGCACCTCGGTCCGTCTCCTTTCTTCTTCCCATCAGATTTAGGAGCATAGCCCCTATCTTGCTGACCTGAAGTAGAGGGTCCATCATGACCCGACTTCTTCTTTTCCCACTTCTTTTTCCTTTTCCCAGAGAACAACACATCACTCTCTCCCCCGGATATAGAAACCCCCGCCATCTGTCTTGCTAAACTTTCTTGCGAAGCAAGAAGGTTCTCCAGCTCCAACAACGACGGCTGATTTGCCCAACCCTGAACTGAAGTTACAAAAGCAAGATACTCCTTCCGCAATCCGCGGATGATATGCCTCTTCAGCTTTGCCTCAGAGATTGGCTCATCAGGGTCCAAAGCAGAAATCTCTGCCGTGAGGTTCTTCATCTTAAGGAAGAAGGTAGAAATAGAAAGATCGCCTTGAGAGGCTCTCGCCAACTCATTTTCAAGAAATTGTAGCCTCGCTACATTCTTCTTATTGAACAATCCATCCAAGGATGTCCAAATCTCAGCAGCAGACTTACATCCGATAATATGATCAAACAGCTCCGGTGAGATAGCCCTTTTGAGAGTGAACTCTGCCTTAGCATTCAACCTCCTCCAAAGTCTCACCTCTGCCATATTATTTCCTGCTAGAAACACCTCTTGTGTGTCTTCTCCGCCAACTACCTCCCATAGATCCTCGCCAAGCAAGTTACTCTCCATACATGACTTCCACTTTTTAAAGTTAGTCGACGTGAGGAGTTCAATACCAAGACCTCTTGCGAATCCGCCTTCCATGGCAACCAATGTGGTCTCTTCTTCACAAAGACGATGGCAACTCTAGTTGATCACTGCTTATCCACTCCAGCAACCTTCCTCTGATACCATGTTAAATTTTTTGATTGAACCGTTTAGGAGTAAGCAGGAGTTGTATCAACAAGAGTTATAGCCAAACAACCACAATGCCAAAACAGCAACACAAGAAATCTTTATTGAAATAGAACTGCTTTACAATGCGAGGCATACATGGCGAGACATGATTCATAAGAATCACGGAGATGAGAAGAACAAACACACCAAAAAACAGAAACCAGCGGTCTGCCAGAAAGAGACCGCTCGGACTGCAACAAAGGCTCAGGCCGCCCGGCTTGTTCTGCTGTACTCCCAGACCGCTTGCACAGTCAGACCGCAGAAACACCTTGAGACCGCGCGAACAGAAGCAGACAAACTGCACTGCCAGACCGCAATCCCAGACCGCACGAACTGAAGCTTATTGGAACAAAGAACTGAAGCTGTTGCCAGACCGCAACTCAGACCGCCTAACCGCTGAAGGTCGCCTGATCCCTGAGTCCGCTGCAAACAGCACAAGAACACAATAACCCAGTTCGCTGACAGACCGCAGACGAACTGGTTATTCAAGCCACCGGAAATCACCAAGGAGACCGCACCCTGCTGACCGCAAACCTGCGAACACAACAAAGGTTAACCGCATCCAAGTCGCGCAAACTCAAACTTGAGACCGCAAGAAACAATCCGGGCTCTGGTTCTTACAATTCTTGTTGTGAATGACGGGCCATGCACCCCTATTTATAGGCGGGTGGACGGATGTCGTCACCGCACAAACCGGGATACAGTCACCACCCATCAGATCGCGAACGGTCTCAAAAGATAGACCGCGCGAACACAGCACTTGAACAAAATTCAGTCCAAGACCGAAGACAGCAGCAAGCCGCGCACAAGCCGTGCGAACACAACGATCACCCTTCCTGAGATCGCCAACACAGAGAAGAAACTGGCCGACTTGAACCAAGTCGCCAGAACAACACAACCAAGCCGCCCGCTCACAGCAGTTAGCCAGGAACAGACCGACTAGAACAAGACCGGGAACAACCCGCAACAGGTCGCCAGAACCAGCGACCAAACCCAAGAAGCAAGCTGGCCGATCACACCAGATCGCCAGAACCAAACCGCCAGAGCACCAGCGCAGACCGCGCGGTCTCTGCGGTCTCCAGCCTTCAGACCGGCCGGACTCCTTTCCACTCCACTTCAACAAATTTCAACACTCCCCCTTGAAGTGGGAAGTGGAAACTAGCCCGAGCAACTCCCTTAACCGAGTAAACGGTCCCTTCGCCAGCGGCTTTGTGAAGATGTCTGCGACATTGTCCGCACTCCGAACATGCTCGACCATAAGAGATCCTCCCAACACCTTTTCACGAATGAAATGGTGCTCAATCTCTATATGTTTGGTTCTAGCGTGACAGGCTGGATTGTTAACCAGCTTGAGAGCACTCTCATTGTCCCCGCGTAGCATAGTGGGACCTCGAACCTCCTGATGAACGTCCTCTACCAACCTCCTGAGCCAAATAGCTTCCTGAGCTGCTAAGGCCGAAGCCTTGTACTCCGCTTCTGTGGTAGATACATACACCGAGTCTTGCTTCTTGCTGCACCAAGAAATAGCTGTGGAACCTGTCATAAAGACAAAACCAGACGTTGATCTCCGATCATCCACGTCTCCCCCATAATCAGCATCCATGAAACCATGCAACTCCAAGCTTGACCCTCTCCTATATAGGAGACCCAAATCAGAGGTCGACTTCACATACTTCAAGATGCCTTTAGCCGCTAGAAGATGAGGTTTCCGTGGTTCCGCCATGTACCGACTTATCTTGCCAACTGCATAAGCAATATCCGGCCTTGTGATCGTCAAGTAGATCAAGCTCCCAACCAGAGCTCGGAACACCAACGGATCAGATAAGACTCTCCCCTCATCCTTTTGAAGCTTATGATGTTGCTCCAAAGGTATAGAGCTGCTCTTTCCTTCCTCCATGCCAAATCGTTTCACGATTCGCTCCGCATATCCTTCCTGAGAAATGAGCACTCCGCTCTCCCGCCTCTGGACCTCGAGTCCAAGGAAATGGTGAAGCTCCCCCAGATCCTTCATCTCAAATCTGATAGCAAGCTCAGCCCTGAGTCTTGCAACAGCTTCCTTTGAGTTCCCGGTGACAATCATGTCATCCACGTACAGCAGCACAATCACCCGAAGCACCCCCTCCTTCTTGATGAACAAGCTTGAATCAGAGTCTGAAGCAACGAATCCGCAGAACAAGAGATATTCTGCAATCTTCCCGTACCACGCCCGAGGCGCTTGCTTCAACCCGTACAGGGCCTTCTTCAATTTACAAACATAGTCCGGATACTCCTTCGAGATGAAACCTTGCGGTTGAGTCATGAAGATATCTTTGTCAATCTCGTCGTATAAGAAGGCATTCTTCACGTCGAGTTGCCAAATCTCCCAACCACTCGAAGCCGCCAAGGCAATAACAAATCGAACCGAAGTCATCTTTCCCACTGGACTAAACGTTTCATCATAATCTTCTCCATACTGCTGTGAGAACCCGCGAGCTACAAGGCGAGCCTTGTATCGCTCGATACTACCGTCAGCTTTCTTCTTCAGCTTGAAGACCCACTTACAAGTGACAAGAATAATGCCCTTGGGCTTGGGCACAAGAGACCAGGTCTCATTCTTCTCGAGAGCTGTCATCTCTTCTTGCATAGCAATGTCCCACTCCTTCACACCTCTGGCCTTTTCAAAGCTCGACGGCTCCCTTTCATCTAAGGGACCAGCAAAGAACATGAAACGAAGTTCACCATATTTCCTCCTGTGTATCGATCTGGTGGTTGAATAGTCCTCTTCGACCTCCTAAGAGGTTGCACCTGACTAACCACCTCCTCAGCCGCTTCTTCTGTGCAAGCTCCTTTTCCAGATGAACTTGGAGCATCGCTCCCCCTGCTACCAGAACCTGAAGCCCTCATCTCAGAGCTTGACACAACTGGAGCTCCTGGTGAAACATGCAGCTCCACTTGAAGACTTCCCGCAGCTTTTCCTCCTTCATCAATCCTGCTCTCTGGTAGTTCAACTCCTGAACTCCCCTTGTAGGAAGTTACTTCATCGAACACCACATCCCGAGAAACAATTGACCTCCGTGTCTCAGGATCCATGCATCTCCATCCCTTCTTTCGCTCATCATACCCAACAAAGATTAGCTTCCTTGCTTTCGCATCTAGCTTTGTTCGAAGAGCATCAGGAATATGCACATAGCAGGTTGACCCGAACACCCGAAGGTGAGCAACACTCGGCTTCTCCTTGAACATTAGTTCGTGAGGGGTCTTCATGTTGATAGGACTTAAAGGCAATCTGTTGATGACATAAGCTGCACAAGACATTCCCTCCGCCCAGAAGGACTTTGGGATATTCTTGGCATGAAGCCAGCATTTGCAAGTTTCCGTCAGATGACGGATCTTCCTTTCGGCAACGCCATTCTGCTGTGGAGTATGGGCACAAGTGAGCTCTCTCCGAACGCCGTGTTTCCTGCAAAAACTTGAGAACTCACCAGAAGTGAACTCCCCACCATTGTCAGTTCTCAATTTTTTCACCCGCAGGCCTAAACGACCTTCCACCAGCTCCTTGAACTCCACAAACCTTGCAAAGGCTTCTGACTTTTCTTTCAAGAAATACACCCAGACATATCTGGTGTAATTGTCAATCAACACCAACATATATCTATTGCCTCCAAGGCTTGGGGTGGCAGTTGGTCCCATCAAATCACCGTGGATGCATTCCAACGGTGCTTTGCACCTTGTTTGCGATTTGTCAAATGTAAGTCGATGAGACTTACCAAACTGACATCCTTCGCAGACATGACCGTCTCCATAGGAGGACAAGCTAGGCAAGCCATTGACAAGGCCCCTTACCTCCATAGCCTTCAATTTGTCCATGCCTACATGCCCCAACCTTTCATGCCAGATGGCAGCACCATCATTTGTCCTCATCTTATCAACATAGGTACTTGTCGATAAAACGAACAAGTCCTTCACCCGCTTGCCGACATGAATAACTTCTCCCTTTATTTCCGGTTGAGTTTTGAGAAACTTCACTTCTGTTGGGCCAAACAGAACGTGATAACCGGCATCGACCGCATTGGTCACAGAGAAGAGATTCTTCTTCATACCAGGCACGTGATAAACACTCCTCAACGTGAGTGGACCCTTATCACTGCTCAGAGAGACGACTCCTTCGTGCTCTACTAGATGAATAGAATTATCAGCCGTTATGATAGCATTGTTACCTGAGTAAGGTGCCAAAGAAGAGAACTTTGATCCATCCCCGGTGAGATGATGTCCACACCCTGAATTAACAATCCAGTCTTCTTCATAGTTGATGGAAGCCAAGGCCTTAACGGGCATCGCCGTTATATTAGACACAAAGGCTCCTCCCCATCCAACTTCACCAGACTTTGGCATCTCCTTCTCCACTGCATGTCCTGGCTGAAGATTCACCCGGCAATCTTTCTTGAAATGCCCGGTCTTGTTGCAACTAAAGCACCTCGGTCCCTCTCCTTTCTTCTTCCCATCAGATTTAGGAGCATAGCCCCTATCTTGCTGACCTGAAGTAGAGGGTCCATCATGCCCCGGCTTCTTCTTTTCCCACTTCTTTTTCCTTTTCCCAGAGAACAACACATCACTCTCTCCCCCGGAGATAGAAACCCCCGCCATCTGTCTTGCTAAACTTTCTTGCGAAGCAAGAAGGTTCTCCAGCTCCAACAACGACGGCTGATTTGCCCAACCCTGAACTGAAGTTACAAAAGCAAGATACTCCTTCCGCAATCCGCGGATGATATGCCTCTTCAGCTTTGCCTCAGAGATTGGCTCATCAGGGTCCAAAGCAGAAATCTCTGCCGTGAGGTTCTTCATCTTAAGGAAGAAGGTAGAAATAGAAAGATCGCCTTGAGAGGCTCTCGCCAACTCATTTTTAAGAAATTGTAGCCTCGCTACATTCTTCTTATTGAACAATCCATCCAAGGATGTCCAAATCTCAGCAGCAGACTTACATCCGATAATATGATCAAACAGCTCCGGTGAGATAGCCCTTTTGAGAGTGAACTCTGCCTTAGCATTCAACCTCCTCCAAAGTCTCACCTCTGCCATATTATCTCCTGCTAGAAACACCTCTTGTGTGTCTTCTCCGCCAACTACCTCTCATAGATCCTCGCCAAGCAAGTAACTCTCCATACATGACTTCCACTTTTTAAAGTTAGTCGACGTGAGGAGTTCAATACCAAGACCTCTTGCGAATCCGCCTTCCATGGCAACCAATGTGGTCTCTTCTTCACAAAGACGATGGCAACTCTAGTTGATCACTGCTTATCCACTCCAGCAACCTTCCTCTGATACCATGTTAAAATTTTTGATTGAACCGTTTAGGAGTAAGCAGGAGTTGTATCAACAAGAGTTATAGCCAAACAACCACAATGCCAAAACAGCAACACAAGAAATCTTTATTGAAATAGAATTGCTTTACAATGCGAGGCATACATGGCGAGACATGATTCATAAGAATCACGGAGATGAGAAGAACAAACACACCAAAAAACAGAAACCAGCGGTCTGCCAGAAAGAGACCGCTCGGACTGCAACAAAGGCTCAGGCCGCCCGACTTGTTCTGCTGTACTCCCAGACCGCTTGCACAGTCAGACCGCAGAAACACCTTGAGACCGCGCGAACAGAAGCAGACAAACTGCACTGCCAGACCGCAATCCCAGACCGCACGAACTGAAGCTTATTGGAACAAAGAACTAAAGCTGTTGCCAGACCGCAACTCAGACCGCCTAACCGCTGAAGGTCGCCTGATCCCTGAGTCCGCTGCAAACAGCACAAGAACACAATAACCCAGTTCGCTGACAGACCGCAGACGAACTGGTTATTCAAGCCACCGGAAATCACCAAGGAGACCGCACCCTGCTGACCGCAAACCTGCGAACACAACAAAGGTTAACCGCATCCAAGTCGCGCGAACTCAAACTTGAGACCGCAAGAAACAATCCGGGCTCTGGTTCTTACAATTCTTGTTGTGAATGACGGGCCATGCACCCCTATTTATAGGCGGGTGGACGGATGTCGTCACCGCACAAACCGGGATACAGTCACCACCCATCAGATCGCGAACGGTCTCAAAAGATAGACCGCGCGAACACAGCACTTGAACAAAATTCAGTCCAAGACATAAGACAGCAGCAAGCCGCGCACAAGCCATGCGAACACAACGATCACCCTTCCTGAGATCGCCAACACAGAGAAGCAACTGGCCGACTTGAACCAAGTCGCCAGAACAACACAACCAAGCCGCCCGGTCACAGCAGTTAGCCAGGAACAGACCGACTAGAACAAGACCGGGAACAACCCGCAACAGGTCGCCAGAGCCAGCGACCAAACCCAAGAAGCAAGCTGGCCGATCACACCAGATCGCCAGAACCAAACCGCCAGAGCACCAGCGCAGACCGCGCGGTCTCTGCGGTCTCCAGCCTTCAGACCGGCCGGACTCCTTTCCACTCCACTTCAACAAATTTCAACAGCGAATACCTGAGTCATGAGTTCCGTGATCATCTGAAAGAGTGTGGTATTGTATCACAGCTCACTCCACCTAGGACACCGCAGCATAATGGTGTGTCTGAAAGGAGAAATCGTACTATGTTAGACATGGTACGGTCGATGATGAGTCATGCAGACTTGCCTGTTTCCTTTTGGGGTTTTGCTTTAGAGACTGCTGCAATGACACTGAATCGCGCTCCGACGAAAACGGTTCTAAAGACACCATATGAAATATGGACTGGGAAGCGTCCCAGTATGTCATTCATTAAAATTTGGGGCTGTGAGGCATACATACGACGTCAAATGCCTGACAAGTTGGAACCCAAATCAGATAAGTGTTATCTGGTGGGATATCCTAAGGAAACGAAAGGATATTACTTTTACCTACCGTCTGAGGGCAAAGTGTTTGTCGCAAGGACGGGTGTCTTCTTGGAGAAAGAGTTCTTGTCAAGAAAGACGCAAAAGGTAGAACTTGAAGAAGTTTAAGAACCACAAGTAGTGAATGAACCAGAATTGGATTCTGAGCCAGGACTACAAGATGTTGTAGCTAGAGAACTTGCTCAAGTGACACACGTCCTAAGTAGATCTGGTAGACCAAGATTTGAGCCTGAGAGATATGGATTTCTCGTGTCTCAAATAGGTAATGTGTTGCTTATGGATCATGATGATGAACCAGCGACCTACCAAGAGGCTATGAATGGACCGGACTCCGACAAATGGCTTGAGGCTATGAAATCCAAAATGGACTCCATGTATACAAACCAAGTTTGGAACTTGGTGGAACCACCTGAAGGGGTACGACCCATAGGGTGCAAGTGGGTCTTCAAGAAGAAGACCGACATGGATGAGAATGTACAGACATTCAAAGGGCGACTGGTGGCTAAGGGTTTCAAGCAAATTCATGGTGTTGACTATGATGAGACCTTTTCCCCTGTTGCCATGGTAAAGTCCATTAGGATATTGCTTGCTATTGCTGCGTATTATGACTACGAGATCTGGCAGATGGATGTCAAAACGGCTTTCCTAAATGGAAACCTCCTTGAGGAAGTGTACATGACACAACCCGAGGGTTTTGTATCCCCAAATGAAGCCACTAAAATATGCAAGCTGAACAGGTCCATCTATGGATTGAAACATGCCTCTAGAAGTTGGAATCTTCATTTTGATGAGAAGATCAAAGAGTTTGGTTTTGTCAAGAATGAGGATGAACCGTGTGTTTACAAGCGAATCAGTGGGAGCATTGTTGTCTTCCTGATATTGTATGTAGATGACATACTGTTGATCGGGAATGACATACCTACCCTGAAAGTTGTTAAGAACAACCTAGGGAACTGCTTTTCTATGAAGGACTTGGGTGAAGCGACTTACATACTCGGTATTAAGATCTATAGAGATAGATCGAAGAAGTTGCTGGGTTTGACCCAGAGTACGTACATTGAGAAGGTGTTGAAGCGGTTCAACATGCTTGAGTCCAAGAAAGGATTTTGTCCATGTCTCATGGTGTAAATCTCTCTAAGGACCAGTGTCCAAAATCTTGTGAAGATAAGGACTGCATGAATTTGATTCCATATGCTTCGGCAATTTGGTCAATCATGTATGCAATGTTATGTACTCGACCCGATGTCTCTTTTGCTTTGAGCATGACTAGCAGGTATCAGTCTGATCCTGGTGAATGTCACTGGATAGCCGTAAAGAATATCCTGAAGTACTTGAGAAGGACTAAGGATGTATTCTTGGTGTATGGTGGAAAGGAAGAGCTCGTTGTAAGTGGTTACACGGATGCCAGCTTCCAAACTGATAGGGATGATTCGAAGTCTCAGTCAGGGTTTGTGTTTTGCCTGAATGGAGGAGCTGTGAGCTGGAAGAGTTCCAAGCAAGAGACAGTTGCTGATTCTACAACTGAGGCCGAGTATATCGCTGCGGCAAATGCAGCGAAGGAGGCTGTATGGATTAGGAAATTCATCGGCGATCTAGATGTAGTTCCTAACATTGTTGGTCCCGTAGTTCTCTACTGTGATAACAATGGTGCAATTGCACAATCTAAGGAACCTAGATCCCATCAGCGCTCCAAGCACATACTTCGGCGGTTCCATCTTATTCGTGAGATTGTCGAACGAGGAGATGTGAACATTTGCAGAGTGCCGACTGAGGAGAATATTGCAGATCCACTAACAAAGCCTCTCGCGCAGAGAAAGCATGATGGTCATACTAGATCAATGGGTATACGATACCTGAGTGATCAACTCTAGTGGGAGTCTTGTGGGTTGCATGTAAAATATATATTCTGTTGGCTGTTTATTATTCATATGATGAATAGTATACCAATTATTTCTTTTTACAATTAATGACAAGTTCTTTTATTATGATATACTGTTTCTATATGATAGAATAAAATTCGTGATAAATACCCTTAGAATGTTCGCTTCCATAGGACATCAAGTACGTGACTTGAATGTGAGAGCCTATGATTTCGAAGCTTCATTCTTAAAAGGTCCCTGGTCGAGGTATCATCGTAGAAGCTAAGGGTGATGATGATACATTAAGACTAGCATGTGTGTTGACTGATGACCGGTTCTCACAGGTCATGATATTGTGATATCAAGTCATCACGTGGGTACTTGTTAGTGAACAAGTTGTACTGGACAGACCCAACCTGAGACTACTTTGTGGATTGTTACTTAAAAGTGTCACAAGTAGGTCTCATTTGACAATGGTGTTGTTGTCCTTTGACCTGAAGTCACAACATTCATCGAGTGAGGAAGAGCGTGCTTTGATGTCATCTAAAGTCTTCCTTGAAGAAGGATGATGATAAGGGTGGTCGTTGGGTACGTTACGAATCATTTGGGTGTGAGCAGATATGGGGTTTGTCCTCCTATATAATAGGAGTTGCATCCATGGGCCCCTTGATGGAATTGGACTGAGAAATGCATGGCCATGCTTGGTTGAGTCAATATGTGATATTGAGCTTACCATTCTCTGGAAGTCCGTTCTAGATCAAGAAATTTGGATTGAGCTATTAAGAGGGTGACACGGTCCATGCCTCTAGTTCTTTCCGGATGTAAGGGACAAAGGGACAAAGACAACGCTGGAACATTGGTCATAAAGGCTTATGAGTTATGAACTCTTATTGCTTGGGGAGCAATGATGCATTGCTAGATGCCGCTCATTGTTTGTGAGGTTTTTGTTTGATACTTTCAAGATCAAGTGGGAGACTGTTGGAGTTACCATTATGATTTAGAAATTGTCAAACATGCAGTCTCACTGCCAACGCGATATGAGCCTGCAGGGTCGCACATAAGAGCATGTGGAGAAGATGGAAGATTGACTGTGTTGGTAATGGTTACCAATCACCATATAGAATGGGGGAGGTCCAGCAAATGTTGCTGTCTGAATTCATATGGTTTACACAGATAGAATTCGTCGGGTTTTCAGGGATATGATTCGTCAGATAGAATTCGTCGGGATTCGTCGGATATGATTCGTCGGATAGAATTCGTCGGGATTCGTCGGATGTGATTCGTCGGAATTCGTCGAATTGTCCCATGAAAACTCGACGAATGCTGTTCCGTGGAATCCCGACGAATTGTAACAGAAACCCCAATTCTGCTGTGTGGTCTGCGGATATCGATTCTTCTAGAAGTCTGTTTATCCTTTGGGTATAAATAGAACTTCTTTTAGGGTTCTCAGCACTTACGAAGGAATCCAGCCGACGGAAGAGTTTCGCCTCTCGCCCTAGCCGACGGAAGAGTTCCGCCGCCCGTTCGCCTCCGCCGACCTCCTCTCCGATGATTGTCGCCGGTGTTGTTCTTCCTGAAGCGGATCTAGCAATCCGTGGAAGCGCAAGGTGTAGTCTTCTTCTCCCGGCTCGTGTGGACTGTTGTAGAGACGTAGACATTATTCTACGTGAGGACTCGGACAGCCGACGACGGGACTTATCTTCTTGGAGCATCTAGGTTGGATTTGATCCAACTCCGCAAAGGTAATTTTCATACCTAGCAATTTTGTTGACTTCTTGATTCAATATTCATGGCCCGATCCAAATTCTTTTGGGTTATTCTGTTTATTTCCGTTGCGCCTACATACGATGTATGGTTGTAGAAAAACCCAACACCTACAACCTAGGCCCGCAAGCCCTTACTGCACCCAAGCCCTCAAGCTCGATAATATTGGACCCGCAAGTCCACTGCCCTGGCCCTCAAGCCTCACAACTCTCCAGCCCTCAAGCTAGACAAAATTGGACCCGCAAGTCCACTGCCCTGGCCCTGAAGCCTCACAGCTCTCCAGCGCTCAAGCTAGACACTTAGGCCCTCAAGCCTTACAACAATAAAAAGTTTACCGTGATGAAAACTGTTTCTTCTGCCTGATGAAGATCGGCAACTTAGCCTGATGGAGATCGGCAACTTGAGGTTGAAGAAGATGTTTCTGATTCAGATCTTGAAAGCACAGTTCTTCTTCAATCTCTTTTCTTAGCTTGATGAGGAACGGCTTCTTATCAGTCAATGGAGATGACTGATTCTTCTGAGAACGCTTGATTCCTGTTCTCTACTTGTTCTTCTTCTTTACGCAGCTTTTACTGTTCTATTTGTTGTATGCGTAAGTTCTTTCTGATTGATTCTTCTTTAGGGCAACCTCTTATCTCCTTTATAAGACTGCGTGGCTCCCAATGGTCTTCTGAAAAAGTTCCTTAAGTGTCAGACGCCCCATTCCATAAGAGCACGCGCTGATTGGACAATCAAGTGGCGGTATTAATTGCTTACAGTGCGTCCGCAATATTTGAATTCCGTCTCGACGATATTTCCAGCTTTATGCCGATACTGACATCATTACGACGATATGGATAATATCTCGACGACAGGACTTTGTCGATGCCTTAGGCCTTGGTGGATCTTCAAGTCTTCTAGCTTTTGCCTCTGACGCTGATGTCTCGACGATATGAGATATTCTGGCATTTTTGCATATACAACGATATTCTATCTCTGACTGTGTCGTCGTGATCTTCTTTCTTGTAGTCTGTCATCGTAATCACTTTGTTCTTTCGACGACATGAGCGATATCATGTCGACAGACTATGCTTTAGCAACTGCTTATCTTTAGCTGTCCTTCTTCAGTCTTCTCGACGTCACGCCTTCTTTACGACGATGTCATTGGCATCAGTCTTACTTAGCCTTTCCGACGACACAGCTTCTTTAATGATGTCGATGATACTGCATCTTCTCGACGACATTCCTTCCTTTTGAATCTGTCTCAGCGGTTGGGCTGAGATGGCTTCCTCTTCTCAGCGGATTCTGTCAATCTGTAGAGAAGTTTCTGCGTTCGACGAACTGCATTCTTCGTTCGACGAACTTCATTCTTCGTTCGACGAACAACATTCTGCGTTCGACGAACTGCATTCTTCGTTCGACGAACTTCATTCTTCGTTCGACGAACAACATTCTGCGTTCGACGAACTCACCAAGTCTCAGCGTTTGCTTCTATCCCGTCTTTGCGTTCGACGAACTTCGTTCTTCGTTCGACGAACTTCATTCTTCGTTCGACGAACTCGCCAAGTCTTAGCGTTTGCTTTGCTCATCATCATGACGACAAGCATACTTTGTCGACGACATCTCATATTCTTCTCGACGATATTCCTTTAACTTCCTGAGATTATGAGCTAGAGTAGTGATCAAATACAAAGTGAAGTTTTCTTGACTTGGTGACTTCTTCAAATCAGGAATCATGTGGGCAAGATTCCCAACAACTAGTCCAAAATCACAAATAAATACCAAAGACATAAGTAGGGCCCACAAAATGAGATAACTGAAAAGGTAAGGGCTTATGCCCAGTACATAAATATCCTCACTACAAAATCACACGCAGAAGTAAAGTAAATATTTAATCACTCACATCCATCCATGGTAGTGTCTTGGTGCGCTGCAGTGGCTCCTCATGCTCCGTCTCCCTAATCTGCCGCTGCTCCTACTCCATGCACTCACGGTTATTATGCAACATCCGGCCGTTAGTCAAAAAGACTAAGCAGTTTCAACCACCCTTCCCCCCAGGACCCCTGGGCACCGGGAGGGAGGACGAGGAGAAAGTTATACAAAGCAGGTGACATATTGCTCCCACTAACATATTATGTGTCAAGAATCTATAGTTATTCTAGCAGTTCTACTAACAAGTATTGTAAAGCTATAGTACCAGTTCTACTATGTAAAAACTGAAAAGTAAAGTGCAGTAATAAAAGAGCTATAAGTAAAGAGCAGTAAAATTAGTAAAGGCAGCCAACTACCATCACATAAAAAGTAATTTAAATTATTAGAATGCTCATACAAACTTATAAATTAAGGTTTGTGTTGCTTAAGTAACTCATCATATAAAAAAAGAGCTCACACTAATTTTATATGATGAGGATCTTGTTGTATGAAATGTCGTGTTACTATGCAATGTAATGCTTATGCTATGATTTCACACAAGTGCAATACACACACGACTCCATGCGCACGGACCTTTGATTCCCGCTTTTTGGAGTTTGCTAGACTCTCAGGTACCACCCGTCGTGGCTATCAGAGGCAGTGTAATGGGCACCTCCACTCTTAGGTGGGTATACACACTACCGGTCCTAGACCTTACGTACGCCTCTATACACATCCTAGGTGCACTCTAGAGTCATTGCGTTCTATTATTGGAATCCACCAGTCTTTTAGTCTAAGTAAAGGGTCACAAGGAAGACGTCACCAAGACACCAGCTGAGCTGGCCCTCTAGACCACAAATACTTGCCAAGCCAATGTACTCCCGTCGGTGTGACGACTGGTGTTGTACTGAAGACCCGCCACATCATTTATGCACAAACACATATATGTATCACCTCAACCAGCGGAGCCTCCAGCTCGCAGGACTAACCAATCCTCTATATCATAACCATATCATAACCACACTGAGTTTTAGCTCCCCGGACTATCCAGTCCTTCATAACTAAATCATTATCATCCATCGAGAGGTGTGTACATAAGTTCTACTTATCTTTCTACTTAGTCTAATCTTTTCTAGAAAATAGTTGGACTTAGCCGTTTATGGTGGATCTTGGACTTCCCGAGGACTACCCGGTGAAGGGCTCACAGCGGTATAATGGGGTGACATCCCAAACCTCTCTTTCTCAAGATATTTAATCTTATTGGTGGCTACCCTTCCTTAAAGCCCTCTCTCATTATTAATCTTATTATCCTAACATAGACTATTAATTCCTTTAGGGGAGAATTGATCTATCACTTGAAACTCCATTGATTTACTCCCTTTATTGTCCATGTACTATATCACTTAACACCACTTGACTAATTGACCTATGGACTAATTCAGATGTCTAACATACTCCAAACATGTCACCGGCCCATTTATGAACATGTCCTAGGTTCATTTTCAAGGTTTACTCACTAGCCTACGTTTATTATACGCAACTCATTTCTAACTCTCTTAATCAAGTGAATAGTGTAAACCTCAATCATTCTAATCTATATGCTCCAAGATAATTCCAGAGATGCAACATGATCACCTTAATGTTCTATCAGGAATCTTTCATTTCTAAAATGATTTTGCTGTTAAATCAATAAATTATGTTTTTGCTATACACAGACCAATATTGTTCACATTGTGTTATTCAAGTCATATGTGAAGTAACTATCCAAACTACATGCTATTCATCTAAAATAATTGCAGAGGTTCAATATGTTATGAAAAGTAATTTTTCAGAGATTCAAATATTTTCTAATTTAATTTGGCCATAATTCATATTTAACAAATATGTGAAAATTAATCTAATTACACATGATGTACATAAATCTGATGTCCAAAAATTCCAAGTGAATTACCAGAGGTTCATTATGACATACAAATGAGTCTAAAAGAGAATCATAATTTTCTATAATTGTATAACCATTAAAATTCCATAAATACTTTTATGGGGAATTTGCAACATTGCACAAGTACTATATTATTTATTCATCCAAAAATTTCCAAATAATTTTTCAGAGGTTCATCATGTCCTAAAAAGTGTCTAACAAGAGTATTAGAATTTTTAAGTTATTTTGACCATATATATTTGACATATACATAAATGCGAGAAATATAATTAATAACATTCTACAAGGAAAATGATCCTAAATAATTCCCATTAAATTCACAGAGGTGTGTTTTGACATGACTAACCAAGTGACAGAGATTTGCATTTTTTTCTAAGTGATTTAGTCACATTTTTTTCATTTATTTTAAAGTGTGACATATTAATTATAAATGAAATACTTAGGAAATTCAAGTCCAAAAATTCCAATTCCTCCAGGGGATACATTTCATCATAATACATGCATGTTCAAAATCTCATTGGCATTTAACAAGTCATTTGGGAGAAATAGACCAAAGACACATTTGTGCTAAATGCACACCATTTCCCAAACATACAAGTTTCATGCAAGTGGAATATCTCCATAAGCCCTAGGTCAAATGATCCCAAATTTTTACCTGGGATGTTTGATGACCTAATCAGCCATCTACCAAAGATTTTAGTCAAAATGAAGTGATCTAACCATAGGTCTATCATGTGCCTGATTTAATAAATATTTTCTAAAACTATAAAAAACTACTTTCCAAAATTTTTGATTTTCATACATGGGTGTATTTAGGTATGACTCATACATGTCCAAAATTTCAAACCAATTAGATAAGTATTTGGATGGGAATCTTTATTTTAGTGTCTATGGCACCTTTAGGACACCCTCCACTAAAATGGAGATTCTGGGGGCTGTAGGGAACCCGTTGAGGTGATTTAAAATTCATTGGAAAGTAGATACAAAGGGATAGAAGATTGATACTTTTCCTATATCTGGCTTTATGCAGGTCTAATACTTGATTGAAGATGTTGTATAATGTGTGATAGATTTGAATGATTATTAAATAAACTATAGTCTACATATTATATCCTGCACGAATCTTGAAGTAAATCAAGTGAATTATGGTCATCTTCTCCACTCAGCAAAGGGCTGAAAATTAACCTACCTTGAGCATATTCCAAAGCCATTTCTTGGCCACCCCTTCACTCCATGGTCGACCACCACCACCACCTTCGTTGAGGTTATGGCTCGCGCTTGGCGGCGATATCCCTTGCCGAAAAAGCTACATGAATAGGGATTGGGGGGGGGGGGGGGTAAAAACAACCCAAAATCTATTTTCATGGAGGTGGATCTAGCTCTCTTGAGCCTAAACCCATTCCTAAATGATCTAAAGATCTAGCATGAGAGGAGGAGTATCCGACCTTGTTTGAGGCTCTTTGACGGTGATTTACCCTATGTGCCTTGGCCGATTTCAAGCTCCAAGCTCCCTTGCGGATCTCCCGATTCTTCACCAAAATTTTTGATCCAAAGCTCAATTTCAACTGCTCTCCCCCTTTTGAAGCTAATGGAGGTGATAATTAGAGGTGGGGGAGACTAAACATTGCATTGCCATTAATGGACATTTTGACCAATATGAAAACTCTTTGAATCCTTCCTTCACATGGCCGGAGAAAGGCTGGAAACTGTCTAAAATTCAATGGGGAGTTGAGGAGATGCATTGGGAGGGAAGATTGAATGCTCATTGGCATTCAACCATGAACTCCATTGAAAGCATTCCCCAAATTGGGGGAAAATATTAAATTCACCATGTCATGTCATCATTCTTTGAAATTGGATGGCATGGGTGATAATTATGTTCATGGTCTATAGGGTGGGCTGCCCATGTGGGCCTTAACCCATGGAAATTAATTGAATTTCCTAATTTTCCCATTTCAGGTCTATTTTGACCAAGGTTGACTTTCATGGTTGCCTTGGTCAACCAATGGTGGGGTTGACCCAATTGGGTGTTCATGGGTCCCATGGCACCATCCAATGTTGATTGGGTCATGGTGGGGTCCACATTGGGCTAATTAATCCATTTGAGGTTGATTGGACCTAAATTGACCTAAGTTTTGAATCCTTCCTTCTCAGACATATTATATTCCTTAAGATAAGTGATTTGCATTTAATTCTGTCAGAGATTCAAAAGAAATAAGGAAGAAGATATAGTAGATTAATATACAACAGATCATTATATTCAGTTTCACACGACAAGAAATATATACAGATCATTTTACAGTTTAAAAAAAACAGAAAAAAACAGAGAAAAAGAAAGAAAAGAACATAGCTTTCAAAGCAGCTGAAGAATAAGAAAAAGCTCCAAGAGATGAGGAGTTCATGAACCTTCTAGCCAAAAGGTTCTACAAAATGGACAAGAAGGATTTCAGAAAGAAGGACTCCAGATCAAGGGAAAAGCCAAGGTATGACAAGTCAAATTCTAAAGATATTGTTTGTTATCGCTGCAGGAAACCTGGACATATACTGCCAGATTGTCCAAAAAATCAGAAGAAGGAAAAGAGAACTGAAAAAGAGGAAAGAAGACACTCCGGCAAGTCTTCCTCCCACAAATACCAAAAGAAGGGAAGAGGATTTTTAGCAGAATCCTGGAGTGAAACTGAATCAGAACAGTCATCCAGCTCTTCAGATGATTAAGAAGAAAGAAAAGAAAATGACCAATGCTTGATGGCCATTTATGACTCAAGCAGTGAGTCAGTAGATGCTTCTTCATCCAATGATGATGAAGATAATGAAGAAGAGAAGAACTTCTGCATGATGACAATCAATGCTTCAGCCAACAATTCTGATGAAGAAGAATCAGAATCAGAAGCAGAAGATGATGCAGATCAGGTAATATCTAACTTTGATTTTACTTCAGTTGGATTCAAAGATGAATTCAAGGTTCTTTGCTTAGACTTACTCAAATCTGAGAAAGAAATAATCTCACTCAGACATAAGCTAGCTGAAATGAAAAATATAAGTGAAGAAAATGTAAATCTTAAGAAAGATTTGGCTGCCTCTAGAGAACAAATTATTCTCATTGAGAATAAACTTTCTGAGGCTAAGGAATTTGAAGAATCCCTCAATGGGAGAAGCATCAAACTGATGGACATTATAAGCACAGTAAATGCTAGACTTAATATCAAACTAGGCTTGGGTGCTTCATCAAGTGAGCCACCTCTAATTAAGAAGAACATACTCTCTACACCTATAAAATTCATCCCTGCTAAAAGCAAAGAGGTTGTAGATGAAAATAAAAACCTTTCAAGTAAGACTGTCGAGAATAGCAGAATTCAACAGAATTCGTCGAACGGAGCTCGACGAACTCTAAAGACAGATTTTCAATATAGTAATTATATGAACGGCGCTCGACGAAATCTCAATCATTCGTCGAACGACGCTCGACGAACTCAGCCCAGTTCGTCGAACAGAAACTATACAGCAAATCTGAACAATTCTCATTCTTCACATTCTATCAATCCTTTCACTGAATGGATAATAATACCTCCAAGGAGATATCATCCACAAGGTTACAAGGACCAACCTGAAATGTCTTTTATTTTAGATTTTTGTGGAAATACAAAAAGACCCAAGGTAATTTGGGTCAAGAACAAATAGATTGTTTTCTTGTTTTTGCAGGTACACTGCTGTCCAAGAATAAATGAAAAATGGTATTTGGACAGTGGCTGTTCAAACATATGACATGGAACAAGGCCAACCTGAACAACTACAAGGCAATGCTTGGACCAAAAGTTATATTTGGAGACTCCAACTGTGGACAAACAAAAGGCTATGGAAAAGTCAAAGTTGGAGAAGTCACCTTCAAAGAGGTAGCTTATGTCAAAGGACTAAAGCACAACCTCATCAGCATAAGTCAATTATGTGATGAAGGGTATCAGGTAACCTTTAATAAATTAAAATGCCTTATTAAATCTTCTGATAATGTTATTGTTTTATTAGGTATTAGGCAAGGTAATATTTATTTAGTAAATTCAATTCATCTAAATCAGAAATCTGTTTATTTAATGAATTAAACAAACCTAGTGAACTTTGGCATAAGATATTAGGACATGTAAACCTTAGGACCATTGCTAAATTATCTAAGAACAATCTTGTTAGAGGTTTACCCTTAGGTTCATACAAGAAAAAGGTCTTTGTAGGGCATGTCAACTAGACAAGCAAACTAAAAATAGTTTTAAATCATTATCTAAAAGTGATTCACCTAGAATCTTATATTTGCTACATATGGACCTTTTTGGAACTATAACAACAAAGAGTTTAGGGGGGAAGTCTTACACTCTAGTTATTGTAGATGACTTCTCTAGATTCACTTGGGTGCTCTTTTTGAGAGAAAAGTCAGATAACTTTAAAGTTCTTCAGACTTTCTTAAGAGCATAAAGATTGAGTACTCTACTCATATTGCATTGATCAGAAGTGATCATGACACTGAGTTTGAGTCTCTTCTCATGCAAGAATTCTGTGAGAATGAAGGTATTAGGCATTGCTTCTCAGCTCCTAGAACTCCTCAACAAAATGGGGTAGTTGAAAGGAAAAATAGAACTCTAATTGAATCAGCAACAAC
Organism: Dactylorhiza incarnata; assembly: GCA_033032865.1. NCBI lineage: Eukaryota > Viridiplantae > Streptophyta > Magnoliopsida > Asparagales > Orchidaceae > Dactylorhiza > Dactylorhiza incarnata. Next base: position 110,514 of record JAWHQI010000160.1, on the reverse strand, counting down.
ATTGCTTGCAGATGCTAATTTGCCCCTATCTTTTTGGGCAGAGGCTGTTAGCACATCAAACTATGTGTTGAATAGAAGTTTGATACACAAACTTAAGGGTAAGACTCCTTATGAGTTACTTAAAGGGAAGAAACCTAAAGTTAGCTATTTTAGAGCATTTGGTTGTAAATGTTTCATTCACAATAATGATAAGAAATATCTTAGGAAATTTGAACCAAAATCTGAAGAAGGAATTTTCTTAGGCTATTCTTTAGTCAGCAAAGCATATAGGATTTATAACAAATCTTCTCTTAAAATTGAAGAATCTATGCATGTTTTCTTTGATGAAACTAATATGTTTTACAAGGAGAATATTTCTTTTACCATAGAAAATCTACAGGTACCTACACTATGTGAGCAGCTGGATCAATTAGCTCTACAGAAAGAAGAATTTCTAAATTCTGTACAGCAGGATGCTGAAGATAGTGAAGAAGATTTTGCTGACAGTTCAAATCAGATTACAGCAGAATATCTTCCAGCTGAACAAATTCCCCAAGTGGAAATCATTGCTGAATCCACTCCAACTGTTGATCACATCACAGTTAGAGATCATCCAATATCTCAAATTATTGGTGATATTTCAGCAGGTATGCAAACAAGACATCAAGTAAATCAGAATATGATGCACACTTGTTTTCTCTCTCAGATTGAACCTCAATCCCTATAAGATGCAGAACAAGATCCCAGCTGGATCATTACTATGCAAGAGGAGCTCAATCAGTTTGAGACAAACAAAGTTTGGGATTGGGTTCCTAGACCAAAGAATTATCCAGTCATTGGAACTATGTGGGTTTACAGGAATAAACTAGATGCAGATGGCAATATTGTGAGAAACAAAGCTAGACTAGTAGCTCAAGGATACTCACAAGAAGAAGGAACTATGATCAAACTTTTGCACAAGTTGCAAGGTTAGAAGCAATCAGGATTTTCCTGCATTTATTGCAACAAGAAATTCAAAGTTTATCAAATGGATGTAAAGAGTGCATTTTTGAATGGAGAAATCAAAGAAGAAGTCTATGTGGAACAACCACCAGGTTTCATCTCTCCAACTCACTCTTCTTTTGTATTTAAGCTTAAGAAAGCTCTCTATGGTCTTAAACAAGCTCCCAGAGCATGGTATGAGACCTTAGCTAGTTTTCTTTTAGAGAATAAATTCTGTAGAGGCATAGTAGATAAATCTTTATTATTCAGGATACATAAAAATCAAAGTTTACTTGTTCAAATATATGTAGATGATATTATCTTTGGCTCTACTGATTCAAACTTATGCAAAAGATTTTCTAATCTAATGCAATCTAAATTTGAAATGAGTAGTATGGGTGAACTATCATACTTCCTTGGTCTTCAAGTGAAGCAAACTCCAAATGGAATCTTCATATCCCAATCTAAGTATGCTAAGGAATTAGTGAAAAGATTTGGTATGTCTGATTCTTCCACCATGAAAACACCCATGCCCTCTAATGTTGTTGTTGATACTGATGAATCAGGGAAACCTGTTGATCAGAAAGTATATAGAGCAATTGTTGGCTCATTACTTTATTTAACAGCAAGTAGGCCAGATATAATGCTTGCTACTTGTATTTGTGCTAGATTCCAAGTTAACCCCAAAGAATCTCATCTAATTTTATTAAAAAGAATTTTGAGATATATAAAGGGTTGCCCTAATCTAGGACTTTGGTATCCAACAACATCTGAATTTGAATTAACAGGATTCTCAGATTCAAATTATGCTGGATGCAGAGTAGACAGGAAAAGCACATCAGGAACTTGCCAGTTTCTTGGTGATAGGCTTGTGTCTTGGTTTTGTAAGAAACAAACATCTGTGTCTACATCAACAGCTGAAGCTGAATATATAGCTGCAGGCAGTTGCTGCTCACAGATATTGTGGATACAAAATCAGCTCCTAGACTATGGTGTGAACTTAAATAATTCAATTATATTTTGTGTCAATACTAGTGCAATATCTATATCACAAAATCCAGTTCTCCATAGTATGACTAAACACATAGAAATTAGGCACCACTTCCTTAGGGATAATGTGGATAAAAGTAAAATTTGCCTACAATTCATCTCTACTGATTTGCAAAGAGCTGACATTTTCACCAAGCCCTTGGATGAAAAGAAACATATGTTCTTTATAAATCAGTTGGGAATGATAGATGGAGATTCAATATGATAAAAATTAAAATTTCTATTTACCCATCATTCCTTATCATATCAAACTAAGTTTTTTTTTATTATATAAATGCCTACAGAATTGCTTCTTTTTCTAGTTCCCTTCGCACTTGATCTCTATTTTATTGTGCAGGAATAATAGCAGTGATAATCTTGCATCCTTCCCTACCTCCATCAAATGTCCCTTCTTCAAGGGGCCTAGCTTCAGGCCTTCCTGAAACTAGGCAGGGGGAGAAGTTTTTATGAACAAGCTCCATTTGATGCAGTTACTAAGGGGGAGTTGTTCAATAAACTAGGCAAGGGGAGAAATCTGAAGAACCTCCAGTCTTAGGGGGAGACACTCTCAGGGAGAGATGCCTTCAGAAAGGGCAAGATGACAAGCACAGCTAATCAGAATTTTAAAGCTGTTCAGATTAGAAAGCAGATTGCAGTATTAGAAAGCAGATTCAGAATACAGTTTTGGGTTTAAAAGAAGCAGCAAATAGCACATTCAGAATATAAAGATTCAGTTCAGATCAAATTCAGAAAGCTGATTTACATAGCAGATACAGTTCAGTTATAGATCAGAATTCAAGAATTCAGAAAGAAAGAATTCAGAGAAAATCAAGGTTCTGATTGTATTTCTATCAGTTTTATTTTCATTGAAATGTAATTTCAAAAACTCAGAGTACTATTCAATTTTTATCCGATGAAATATTCAAAATATATCAGATATATATATGCTCTGTTGTTTTTGCTGTATTAGTGTTTGTTTATTTTCAATTTTTTGTCAAATAGTGTCCTAACCCAAATAGGGGGAGATTGTTGGAACAACCCTATTTCTGATTTGGGCTAGGATCACTATATGTTGACTAAGGACAAAGTTGACCCCAATGTATAGTTTATGGGTCAAGAGTTTTGGCTGTTAGAACTAGAGATTTCATTCAGATTCTGCGTTCGACGAACTTCATACTGCGTTCGACGAATGACAAGCTCTCTGCGTTCGACGAACGACATGCTCTCTGGGTTCGACGATCGCTTGCGTTCTACGTTCAATGAATGGATTGTTCTCTGCGTTCGACGAACGGCTATCTGCGTTCGACGAACGACAAGCTCTCTGCGTTCGAAGAACGACAAGCTCTCTGCGTTCGAAGAATGGCAAGCTCTCTGCGTTCGATGAACGGCTTATATTCTGCGTTCGACGAACAGCTCAAATCTCAGCGGTCGAAGAATTGGTCTAAGTGCAACGCTCGACTAATTACATTCTGCGTTCGACGATCCCGTCTCAGCGGTTCAGAGATTGACGAACAGATTGGTTCAGCGGTCGACGAAATTATCCAGGCTCAGCGGTCGACGAATCCTTCCGTTCGACGAACTCAAGTCTGCGTTCGACGAACACCTTCAGATCGACGAAAGTTCTCACAGATCAACAAAATTAATTATTCCAGCAAGATTCATTTGAGGTCGACGAAGCAAATGTTGTGTTCGACGAAAATCTTGAGGTCGACGAATTTGCGTTCGACGAATTTTATTCAGATCGAAGAAATCTTATTTAAGTTCAGAAAGTTTCAGAAGATTATATTTCTTTCATTCTTTGAACTCAGATCGACGACAGCAACAACTCTTTCTATCAGATCAAGTAAGGAAAATATATTTCCTTTTATTATTCCAAGATTATAGCCGTTGACATCCAGCAGAAAAGGACATTTTGTGGAAAAGGAAAAGGCAAACGGCGCTGCAGATGTACTGTTCCCAGAATATCTTCTCAGACATATTATATTCCTTAAGATAAGGGATTTGCATTTAATTATGTCAGAGATTCAAAAGAAATAAGGAAGAAGATATAGTAGAATACAACAGATCATTATATTCAGTTTCACATGACAAGAAATATATACAGATCATTTACAGTTTAAAAAAAAATAGAAAAGAACAGAGAGAAAGAAAGAAAAAGAGAAAGGAAGAACAGAAGAACAAAAAGTTTACACAGATCTTCATCTTCCTCCTCCAGCAGCTCTTACACACTGAGAACATCTTCAACATTCTTCTCTCAGTCATTTGCTGCAAGTTTTCAGATCTTCAAAAGAGCAAGAAATCACATCTTTCAGAACAGATCTAACAGAAATAAAAAATTTAACTTCTGAAAATACTAAACTTAAAGAAAATTTGAAAACTTCAGAAGAACAAATTTCTTTGAAAAATAATTCAACTAAAGCTGAAATTTTTGAACAAACTCTTAATAAGAAAAATATCAAATTAATGAATATTACAAGCAGTAAAAATGCCAGATTAAATGGCATCAAACATAGCTTAGGATCTTCAACTAATCTATCTCATATTCTAAAGAACAATACCTTAACTACATCTACAAAATTAGTATCTGCTAAGGAAAAAGAAGTAGCAGAAGACTTAATAAAAATTGTTAAAATTTTGTGTGTTCAACAATATTCGTCGAACCAAGATCGACGAAATCAAATGACTTCGTCGAACGTAGATCGACGAAAGCCGAACACAGAAATCAAACATAATCTTCTTATAATCAAAGCTCAACGAATCAGAGTTCAACAAACTCTGAACATAGAGAATAAATATAACTATTCCTTAATCAGAGATCAACGAAATCACTGCACTTTGTCAACCCGAGATCGACAAAATCAGAATAGTTTATCAAACATAAATCTTAATGATTATCAAGAAAAATTTAAATTAGTATCAAACATATATTTTAATGATCATAAAAGAAAACTTTCAATTGGTATCAGAAATCAGATTTTAAAGATTTCAATTAGTATCATAAATCAGATTTCAATTGGTAAAAGAAAATTTCAATTGGTAAAACAACTAACAGATAAGGCCAAATATAACTATAAGGCAATGCTTAAACCTATTATAAATCTTTTAACTCCAATTATAATCAAACAAAAGTTATAAGATTCACTTAAATTTTCTTATCTTAAGAACAAAGTCAGATAACTTCATGTTCCTACAGACTTTCTCAGGATCATCAAAATTTAGTATTCTACTCTAGTTGCATTGATCACAAATGATCATGGAATTGAGTTTTGAATCTCTTCTGATGAGAGAATTCTGTAAGAAGGAAGGTATCAGGCAATGTTTTTCTGAGAAGATAAAAATTCCTTAGAATCCATTAACAGCTAGAGCAATTAATCATATTAATAGAATCCTATTGAAACAAAATCAACTAGGATATTCTCCTTCTAATAAAGCATAAAGGGCTTATAACAAATCTACTCTTAAAATAGAAGAGTCCATGCATTGTTGGAACTAACCTATTAAATGAGGAGAGGAACACCACCTCTACCAGAGACACTTTGCAGGTACAATGACAATCTTGCATCCTTCCCTACCTCCATCAAATGTCCCTTCTTTAAGGGGCCTAGCTTCAGGCCTTCCTGAAACTAGGCAGGGGGAGAAGTTCTATGAAGAAGCTCCATATGATGCAGTGTTTTGCTCAGGGGGAGATGTTCTATGAACTAGGTAAGGGGAGAAAGCTGAAGAAACTCCTATATAATAGGGGGAGTTGTTTTATCAAGAGAAAATGCTGTATGAAGAAGCATGTTTTCAGTTGACGAAGAAGCTCACAGCAGTTTGCAGATTTAGGAAGGAGATGTTGCAGATTCAGTTATGATATATTCAAATTCAGATTAGTAGCACAGCATATTCAGATGATAAAGCTGTTCAGATCAACAATTTCAGAATGCTGAGAAATAGCAGATATAGCTCAGATATCATATTCAGATATAGCAGATACAGTTCAGACAATCAATTCAGAAAGCTGAAGACAATGACAGATTTCAGAGAAAATCAAAGGTTCTTTTTATTAGTTTTATTTTCAATGTAAATTTTCAAAACTCAGAGTATCATATTTTTTTATATATCTGATGAAATATTTAAATCCTATCAGATATATATATGCTCTGTTGTTTTGTTGTTTTGTTATTTGTTTTATTATTCAAATTTTGTCAAATAGTGTCCTAACCCAAATAGGGGGAGATTGTTGGAACAACCCTATTACTTATTTGGGCTAGGATCACTATCTGTTGACTAGGATCAAGTTGACCCCAATGTATAGTCAATGGGTCAAGAATTTAGGTTGTTAGAACTCAAGAAAGTATTCAGGTCCTGCATTCGACGAACTCCATACTGCGTTCGACGAACGACTTACATCCTACGTTCGATGAACTGCATGCATTCTGCGTTCGACGAACGACATGCTCTCTACGTTCGACGAATGGCCTGCTTCTGCGTTCGACGAACTCGCTCTCTCAGCGTCTCAGCGGCTCAGCGGCTCAGCGATCAACAAAATATTCAGTTTGACGAACTCCATTCTGCGTTCGACGAATCTTTATCAGATGTTCAGTTCGACGAACTCAGTTCTGAGATCGACGAACTTGGTTCTCAGGTCGACGAAAATTTCTCTACAGCAGATTTATTTCATACAGATTATATTATTCTATTGTCTGAACTCAAATCGTCTATAGCAACGGATCTATATCCCAGATAAGATAAGATTTATTTCCTTATTATACTCCTTCCCGAGAGAAAATAGACGTTGACATTTAATGGAAAAGGAACATTTCATGGAAAAGGAAAGAGATATACGGCGTGTCAGATTTATGGTTCCCAGATTTATTATATTCCTTAATTAAAGGTTTTGATTTGTCAAATCTGTCAGAGATTTCAAAAAGAATAAAGAAGAAGCTATACAACAACATGGCTTGCAGTTTTTCATGACATAACACATTACAGAACAGCTGTACAGAGAAAAAGAAAGAAGAAGGTTACAGGAAGAAGAACAACAAAAAGCTAACAGATCTTCATCTTCTTCCTCAAGCAGCATTCATACACTGAGAACATCAACACCATCTCTCAGATTTCAGCTGCAAGTTCAGATCTTCAAAGAGCAACAATAATCTGAAGAACTTGTTCTCTCAGATTCATCAGCTACAAGAAGATCAATATTTTCAAGAGAAAGCTCCAGCCATTTTCTGTCAAGCATTTTATATCAGACAGAGGAGCTTTACATCATCAATCCACTAGAGTCTTCTATCAGAATATTGACAGAGAAGAACTTCATAACCCTTCTTATCCCCTCTTGTACAGGGTTATAACTCCCTTCAAAAGTTAACCCCTTGGTGGCAGGGCACATGAACAAAAACCTGTGGTTTGGTTAGAGCACCTGATCAAAAGCTCACTTGGTGTGTGGACACCTGAACAAAACCCCCTTGGTGATAGGGCACCTGATCAAAAACCTAGTAGATCCTACCAAGTGTGGTAGAAGAGTAGACGTACCCAGGTTTATTGGGGAACTACTATAAAAAACCTTGTGTCTCTGTGCTTGTGATTTTCTGTGTTGTTGTGCTGTGCTGATTTCTTTATTTAGTTTTTATAAATCACTCTATACACATATATATATCACTATTTTAATTCCGCTATAAAATTAAGGGAAAAGTTTTTAATACTCTATTCACCCCCTCTAGAGTAAATCTATGATCTAAACTCTCCTTCACATGTACTGGTGTATAATTGGGTGCCTGTTGTATATAACTACCAGTAGACCAGACATCATATATGCTACATGTGTTTGTGCTAGATACCAAGCATGCCCTAAGGAATCTCAATACTCAGCTGCAAAGAGGATTTTGAGATACCTTAAGGGCGGACAACACCTTGGCATTTGGTACCCTAAGAACAATGAATTTGAACTAATTGGGTTTTCAGATGCAGATTTTGCAGGTTGCAAAGAAGATAGGAAAAGTACAAGTGGAACTTGTCAATTCCTAGGAAGAAGGCTGATCTCATGGAGCAGCAAGTAGCAGACCAGTGTGGCAATATCTACAGCTGAATCTGAGTACATTGCTGTAGGAAGTTGTTGTGCACAACTATTGTGGATACAACATTAGTTAGAAGATTATAACCTCAAGGTGAGTAACTCTCCACTATATTGTGATTCATCCAGTTCTATCTCTATTGCTAAGAATCCTGTCTCACATAGCAGGACTAAGCATATAGAGATAAGATATCATTTTATTAGAGAGCATGTTGAGAGTGATTATATATGCCTTAAATTTGTCCCCACTGACAAACAAGTAGCTGATATCTTCACAAAGCCATTGGATGAGACAAAGTTTAATATTTTTAAATTTGAGCTTGGCATGTTGAATTTAGAATAGATCTTATTCTACAAATTTGTATGTCTTGCTCATTATGTTATTCTCTAGCTTTAATATAGCATGTAATCATGTATAACAAGCTTTGATAGAAAAAGTAGCTATCTAAATAATGGGTAGCATGTTTAGATCTTAAATCATGCCTAAAATGTTAAAGCTATTTGAATTTAGCATGCTTAGGATCAATGATAGTAATATCAGCTGAAACAGCTGAGAAGGTATCAGCTGAACCGCTGAGATAGCTGAGAAGATCTCAGCTAATCCGCTGAGACAACTAGAACTGTCTCAGCAGTTGACAATACCTTGTCCCAGCGGATAACAACTCTGTCTTAGTGGTTCCGCTGAGACATGCTAACTAAATAAAAATATGCCATAATTGACAACTCAGCAATACAAAATCAATCAAATTGATTAAGGTTAATCAACTTATATACTTAGGAAAAATCTAAATCTAAATCAAGCCCATATAAATATCAAAATGTTGATTAAGTTAGCACATTATCAATTAACCTAGCCGACGAGATGAGCCCTTCTACCTCCCATCTCAGCGACCTATCCTCCAGATGAAATGGCGCCAAAGATGGCAAAAGATCTCTATGAAGGATATGAGATAGTTCGAAATGGATTTCAACATGCTCCTGTAGAGATAAGAGAAGTGATTCACCTTCTAACTGACCAAGGACTGGAATATGTACTGTCTGAACCTATCTCAATTCTCAGAACTGAAGTTCTGGAATTGTTCTCTAATGCAAAGATGTCCTCTTCAAATTCCTCTATCTAAGCTCCTCCTTTGTCTTCTTTGTATTTTCAATAAAACTTAGCCTTCTTTCTTTAGCAAGATGTTGACTTTCTTCTCATTCTCTTTCAACACCTTTTCTACCTTGTTCACATGGAGCTTCCCATTCAGGGTTCTTTCTTGGCAGAGAGGTATAGGCAAGGATATCCTTTGGGATATCATAATTGGGAGTAGGTGTAACATCCCAATTTTGAATAAGTACACTAGAAGTATATTCACACACCACTTAATGCACCACATCACCTTGGAGACAAGGTGGAACCCTTAAGAGGGCAAGGTTTACATTTAGCCAAAGTGAACCAAATTAACTCATTTGACGCAAACCTTGACCAATTGAGCTAACCATCTTCTCCTTCATAACCTAAGTAAACCAAATCACCTATTGACAGAGCACTTAATGCACCACATTACCTTGAAGACAAGGTGGAACCCTAAAAAGGGCAAGGTGTGCATTTAGCTAAAGTGAACCAAATCGGCTCAATTGGTCCAATCCTGGACCAATTGTGCTAACCATCTCCTTCCCCATGACCAAGGCTAACTAACCTCCAAAAATGTTGACTTGGTCAAACAAAATTATTCATGGTCAAACCATGGTTTAATTAAGGCCTAAACTCGTCAAAATACCTTAACCATACACTATGTAACACCCCAAAACTCTGAAGCAGAACCGTGCTGCTGGGAGCTAGCGCCGGCGGTAATGCTACCGTCTGGAGCTAGCCATCTCGACGGTTGCTAAGCGTCGAGACGGTAGTTAAGCGTCGTCAGACGCTAAGGCGTCGAGACGGGAGCTAGCGCCGGCGGTAGTGCTACCACCTGGCGCTAGCCCTCTCGACGGTTGCCAGGCGTCGAGTCGGATGTTGAGCGTCGACAGACGCTACGTCGAGTCGGAAGCTAGCGCAGGCGCTAGCGCTAGCGCCGGCGCTAGCTCGCGATACAGGTCCGTGATTTGAAATCGTGGCCGTCAAGTCCTTATGTTCTTGGATCCGAAGGCTGGGATTAATCCCGGGATTCCTTAAACCTTGACCAGAGGAGATATTTTCATTATTTCTAAAGCCTTATCCCTCTTCAAGCTTGAGAAAGAGGAAAGCAAAGGAGGAAGAAGAAGTTGTCTTCCACCATTGACGGAGCTCCGAAGCTCCGATTCGCGAGCCATTTACAGATCCACGGAGAGTAGCCCGGTGCGGTCCTTTCCATCCGTGCCAAAAATCAAGTCATGGCCTCGAAGCGGCGTCTAAGGGTAACGATCCTTTCTACCCTCTTTTGGACATGCGTTAGTCCATTTTCGTGCATCTTTGAGGTCCCTACCCAAAAGGGTGAGGTCGTGACCTCCGACGGGTGGATTCGTGTTATCCCCGTCAGATCTTGCATACATGTAGAGTCCATGCGTGAAATGGACGTAGGCGCTGTGTGAAGCCCATCCGAGACGGTTCGTCCGGATTGGTGATGCTTTTTGATATTATGCGTGCCGGGGGAAAACTCCGTGTTGATATCCTGCTTCGTAGGACTAGAGGGTGCTACTGCATGCGCAGCAACGCCTGGGGGTGTGCCCCGGGAAGCACTCGAAGTTAGAAGCAGAAATGGGTTTCTGTTCACTACCGCTGGCGTTAGCGTTATCGCCGGCGGTAGCTCCCAGACTGAGTTCTGGTGATGTTGTTGTGCCCACCTTTTGAGAGGACCTGAGGCCTGTGTGTCCGACCTGTGAGGGTGTCCTGGTGGATGACTTAGCGGCCGTAGAGCCGGCTAATTGAGAATACCTGGGCTGAGGGGACGCCATACCTGCTTTTCATGTTGTACAACGAGAGCTGTGAACAACGGGCATTTGGCGAACCTGAAACCGCACCATTGCAACACCTGATTAGTAAGGCTCGTACAGCATGTCAGGAAGCAATGAGAAAGAGTCTTCGGACTACGGGATGTTCACATTTAAAGCACGGGAGAGCCCTGGTATTCGGGCCACCGACTTTAGCCTCGAAGGGCAAAGCCATCGAGAATGGATGGTGGTGGAAGGCGGAGTACACCAAAGAGTGCCTGAGAGCACGAGACGTGGAGGCCATTCCCACGTTTGTGATTGATGCATATGTATGAATTGTTGTGGGCCGTGTCAGAGGCTTCTTTTTGTTATATATATATGTTGTGATGCTCTTGCAGGGACGGGAAACTGCCACCCCCTCGAAGGGGTGGGGTCGTTATAATTTGGTCAGCTGTTGCTGACCGTTGCCCTGTTTTGCCACCGTTTTTGGTGGGCTTGTTGTACAGGTGCTGGACCGAGCGTGAACATAGCGGGCTCTTAGGGGGTTGAAGCCCCTGCGCTGCTGCGGCCCTTGAAGGCCTTTTTGATGTTCTCTTGTTTTCATGTATGGCCGGCCTGCGCGCCGATGTTGGTAATTTGTAAGGCCGTAGTGCCTCTTTTGTTGTGTAAAACATTTTATTCCTATTAATAGAAGTGGACATACCCGGGTTTGGGTTTTGTGGTTTATATACCTTGTATTTCTCTTTTGCTTCCGCATAGAATGCTCTGAGTTAGGTTCGTTGTTTAGAGTTGAATGATATTCCTCATAGTGACGTTCCCGTTCGTTTTGTTGTATATGGCGTGGGGCCCCGACCGGACCTTCTGTTATATGCTCCCGAACGGATGGGGGTGTTACAAATTGGTATCAGCTTCTAGAGTTCCGTGTCCTTCTAAGGAATTCGTGGACGAATTCTTTTAAGGGGTGGTGAGCACGTGTGTGCGCTACCATCGAGACGTAAAATAAACCCAAAAATGTCCACTTAGGAATGAAATGTAACAACAAATCAACAATTATTGCATGATTTTGGAACCTGAGTGTTCCTTTTGTTGTTAGTTGCGACTGTGCTGTCGCCTAACTGTGTGATGCACTCGTGTAGGGCACTCGAAGTGCAGCGGGACCGTCGCATCCCCGTGACGTGGTTGAGAGTAGCGGGTCTGCTGAGGCTCCTACACCTCTGTCTACTGAGATGGTTCGACAAGTTACAGAAGCCGTTGTAGCTGCGTTGAATGGCCAGCCTGGAGGGCAAGGTCAACCGCCGGTGCAGGAAGTGGCCCCAGAGCCACTAAGAGTGGAGCAAGTCCCCGTGAGGCGTGCTGCTGAGCAACAGCTGAAGCACTTCCTGGGATTTCGACCTCCTCCGTTTACCGGGGTTGAATCCCCAGCTGAGGCCGAGGACTGGTTGTCGCATATGGAGCGAATTCTAACAGCGACACAGTCAGATGTAGCGCAGAAAGTGACCTTCGCTACTTTCTTGTTGGAAAAGGAAGCCAGGCGGTGGTGGGATGAGGTAGAGAGGCGCCAGTTTGCGGGAAGGCGACTGGTTGATGTGCCGATGGAAGAGTTCTCGAGAATCTTCCTGGCAAGGTATGTGCCTCCGTCGCAGCAGATCGCGATGGAGAACCAGTTTCTGGCTCTGACGCAGGGTGAAAGACTGGTTGATGACTACCTGTATGAGTTCACCCGCCTCGGGCGTTACGCTGGAACTTCTTTCGATGAAGAGGGGAGAAGGGTGAACAGGTTCTACGGAGGTTTGCGTAGTGAGTTGCGGTACCTTCTGACAGGGCCGTTGACGCAGGGTTTCACGACCCTCGTTAGTTCAGCCCGAGCGCTTGAGCAGGACATGCTCAGGGAGAAGGGCAAGGTGGTTGTGGTCGAGGCAGTGCCGGAGGGCAAGGCGCCGAGTGCGGCGAAGTTGCGGAGGTTGAATCGCTGGAAGAAGGCTCGATTATCTGGGCCAGCTCCCTCTGCTTCGGGCGCGTCGTCTGGACGTGGCCCTCTTATTTGTTTTACTTGTGGCAAGCCTGGCCATTTCTCTCGGGATTGCCGCAGTGGGCTTCCAAGGTCAGAGAAGAAGACTGGGTCATCTTATTATGAGAAGGGGAAGGCGGCTGAGTCCACTGCCTCCCGTATGGCTCCCCCGCAGCCCAGAGTCTTCAGTCTTGGTCAGCAGGAGGCTATCAAAGCCAAGGACGTCGTGACAGGTATAATTTAAGATACAGTCCTTACTGTTTTATATACCTGTTTTAGTGTTCATGCTAACCTTGTTTGGCGGCGTAGGCTTTGTAAATGTTTTAGGCGTCCCTGCGAGAGCGCTTTTCGATACTGGAGCTTCGCACTCCTTCTTATCGTCGGACTTCGTCCAACGTATTGGTGGCCGCCGTTTGCTTCTGCAGATGGACTGGAGGTCCTACTGCCGAATGGATATTCGATGCGTGTGGAGAGGAATTGATGCGTGAAGGTTCTAGTTGGAAGCCAGGAGTATGACCTGAAAGCATCGTTACTCCCCCTGGTTGAGTTCGATGTAATCTTCGGCATGGACTGGTTGTCGGAACAGCGTGCGTGCATCGATTGCACCACCAAGGAGGTGAGGTTTGGACAGTGTGCCGATCGTGAGACGGTCTTTGCCGGCATGCGTGGATCGAGTAAGATGCTGATGTATGCTCTCCAGGTGTCCAAGGCAGTGCGTCAGGGAGCAGAGTTATTCTTTGCTCTAGTGGAGGCTTCAACGCCGAGGCCCAGCCTAGTGGATGTTCTGGTAGTTTCAGAGTTCCCCGATGTGTTCCCGAGTGATCTCCCCGGTGCTCCACCGCAGCGGGAGATAGATTTCACGATTGAGTTGGTGCCAGGCGCTAAGCCTGTGGCCCGCTCGCCGTATCGTATGGCTCCGAAGGAGTTGGCGGAGTTGAAGCTGCAGTTGCAGGAGCTGCTTGAGCAGGGCTACGCGCGTCCGAGTTCCTCACCTTGGAGTGCACCGATCCTCTTTGTCAAAAAGAAGGACGGTAGCCTGCGGCTTTGCATCGATTATCGGGAGCTGAACAAGCTGACCGAGAAGAACACGTATCCTCTTCCGAGGATAGACGACTTGTTCGACCAGCTCGTTGGTTCGTCAGTATACTCGAAGCTGGACTTGAAGTCCGGCTATTATCAGGTGCGGATCAGGGAGTGCGACATCCCGAAGACTGCCTTCAGTACAAGGTACGGGCAGTATGAGTTCACCGTGATGCCGTTTGGGCTGTCTAATGCGCCTTCGGTGTTTATGGACTTGATGCACCGGACTTTCCGAGAGTACCTCGATCGGTTTGTGGTCGTCTTCCTTGACGACATACTGGTCTACTCTCAGTCCGAGGAGAAGCACGGTGATCATCTACGAGTAGTCTTGGAGGTTCTGAGGAGGAACCAGCTGTATGCCAAGTTCTCGAAGTGCGAGTTCTGGCTACCTTCCGTGGCATTCTTAGGCCATGTGGTTAGTGGAGCGGGTGTGGCGGTAGATCCGGTGAAGGTTGTAGCCATCAGGGAGTGGCCTGTTCTTTCTACTGTAGTGGAGGTCCGTAGCTTTCTCGGGCTGGCCGGCTATTACAGGCGCTTCGTGGAGAACTTCTCACGGATCGCGCTGCCTCTTACGACGCTGACACGGAAGATGCAGGAGTTTATTTGGACGCCCGCGTGTGCGCAGGCTTTCGAGGAGTTGAAGTGGCGGCTTACCACGGCTCCGATCTTATGTTTGCCTTGCGGCACAGAGGGCTATGAGATCTGCACCGACGCTTCTGGGAGCTGCCTTGGCTGTGTTCTGCAGCAGCATGGCAAGGTAATAGCGTACGGCTCTCGCCAGCTGAAGGTGCACGAGCGGAACTATCCGGTCCACGACTTGGAGTTGGCGGCCGTGATATTTGCCCTGAAGCTTTGGCGGCATTATGTGTATGGCTTGAAGATCGACATCTTCACGGACCATAAGAGCCTGAAGTACCTTCTGTTGCAGAAGGGGCTGAATATGCGACAACAGAGGTGGATGGAGTTCCTTGGGGACTACACCTTCGAGATGCACTACACTCCCGGGAAGGGGAATGTTGTCGCAGATGCACTCAGTCGCAGGGCTCCAGCGCAGGCCAACTGGATTCAGATGCTTGATGAGCACCTGATACGTGACCTGGAGGCCTTGGGTATTTTCTTGCGTAGAGAAGCGGAGCAGTGCCGGTGCCTGTTTGTGTTGGACTGAGGTGCAGTACGACCTCGCAGATAGAGTCCGCCAGGCTTTGGAACTCGATTCGAGTTCAAAGCGCTACGCGGAGGAGGCTGGTGGTGGGCCGGATGCCCAGTTTCAGGTGCGTGACGGGTTGATGTGGAGAGGCGACCGTTTGTGCGTCCCCAAGGTGGGTGAGCTGCGCGATGAGTTGATGTACGAGGCGCATCGTACCAGGTATTCAGTTCATCCGGGGAGCACGAAGATGTTCAAGGACATGAAGGTCCTTTTCTGGTGGCCAAGTATGAAGAGGGACATCACTCACTACGTGGCCAAGTGCCACACTTGTGCGCTAGTGAAGGCGGAATGTCAGAAGCCCGGTGGCTTTTTGAAGTCATTACCGGTTCCGGAGTGGAAATTCGATGACGTTTCCATGGATTTCGTGCATGGCCTGCCGAGATCGCAGCGCGGGAACGATGCCATCTGGGTAGTCGTAGACCGACTGACGAAGGTGGGCACTTTATCCCCAACCGGAGGGATGACTCGGTGGAGAAGTTGGCGAAGCTGTATGTTGATACAGTAGTACGACTGCACGGTGTGCCCCGTAGCATCGTCAGTGATCGAGATGGACGCTTTACTTCGAGCGACTGGAGGCTAGTCAACCGTCTATTGGGTACGAAGCTGCAGTTTAGCACGACCTTTCATCCTCAGACGGATGGCCAAACTAAGCGTACCAATAGGACGATGGAGGACATGCTCCGGATGTGCGTCCTGGATTTCGGCAAGGGATGGGACGATCACCTCTTTCTTGTTGAGTTCGCGTACAACAACAGCTACCAGGCGAGTATTCAGATGGCGCCTTTCGAGGCCCTCTATGGCAGGAAGTGCCGCACTCCCTTAGCTTGGGCGGAAACGGGCGAGACGAAGCTCTTAAAGAGGAAAGACGTCGAAGAGGCGACTTCGACGGTACGTATGATCCGGGAGAGGCTTTTGATTGCGCAGGATAGGCAGGAGAAGTACTATAATGCGAAGCACCGCAACGTCCAGTTCGCCGTTGGCGATTGGGTCTACTTGAAGATCAGGCCATTCAAGGGTGTATCCAGGATTCGACGCTTGAAAAAGCTGAGTCCGAGATACCTTGGACCGTTTGAGATCACCGAGCGCGTCGGCGAGGCGGCTTATAGGCTTGCACTATCGGCGGAACTGAGCGGGCTACACGATGTATTCCACATCTCTGTGTTGCGGAAGGCAGTGCTAGAGCCTACGCATGTGGTCGCGGCGGATCAGGTGCCCGTGGATAGTGGGCTTAAGGCGGCGGTCAGGCCCGTTAGCATCGAGGATGCTGAGGTGCGTCAGTTGCGGAACAGGGCGATCCGTATGGTAAAGGTCCGTTGGGACAACTACGGTGGCGAGGAACTCTCATGGGAGCGTGAGCAGACCATGATGGAGGAGTTCCCCTAGCTGGTTCGGTGACGTTTATCTCTCTTTTTCCCCTTTTTGTAAAGACCTTTTTGGATATATATATATATATACCTGTTTTTATAAATTTCGGGACGAAATTTTTATAAGGAGGGGAGAGTTGTAACACCCTAAAACTCTGAAGCAGAACTGTGCTGCTGGGAGCTAGCGCCGGCGGTAATAATACCGCCTGGCGCTAGCCATCTCGACGGTTGCTAAGCGTCGAGACGGTAGTTAAGCGTCGTCAGACGCTAAGGCGTCGAGACGGGAGCTAGCGCAGACGGTAGTGCTATCGCCTGGCGCTAGCCCTCTCGACGGTTGCCAGGCGTCGAGTCGGATGTTGAGCGTCGACAGACGCTACGTCGAGTCGGAAGCTAGCGCAGGTGCTAGCGCTAGCGCCGGCGCTAGCGCGCGATACAGGTCCGTGATTTGAAATCGTGGCCGTCAAGTCCTTATGTTCTTGGATCCGAGGGCTGGGATTAATCCTGAGATTCCTTAAACCTTGACCAGAGGAGATATTTTCATTATTTCTAAATCCTTATCCCTCTTCAAGCTTGAGAAAGAGGAAAGCCAAGGAGGAAGAAGAAGTTGTCTTCCACCATTGACGGAGCTCCGAAGCTCCGATTCGCGAGCCATTTACAAATCCACGGAGAGCAGCCCGGTGCGGTCCTTTCCATCCATGCCAAAAATCAAGCCATGTCCTCGAAGCGGCGTCTAAGGGTAACGATCCTTTCAACCCTCTTTTGGACATGTGTTAGTCCATTTCCGTGCATCTTTGAGGTCCCTACCCAAAAGGGTGAGGTCGTGACCTCCGACGGGTGGATTCGTGTTATCCCCGTCAGATCTTGCATACATGTAGAGTCCATGCGTGAAATGGACGTAGGCGCGCTGTGTGAAGCCCATCCGAGACGGTTCGTCCGGATTGGTGATGCTTTTTGATATTATGCGTGCCGGGGGAAAACTCCGTGTTGATATCCTGCTTCATAGGACTAGAGGGTGCTACTGCATGCGCAGCAACGCCTGGGGGTGTGCCCCGGGAAGCACCCGAAGTTAGAAGCAGAAATGGGTTTCTGTTCACTACCGCTGGCGTTAGCGTTATCGCCAGCGGTAGCTCCCAGACTGAGTTCTGGTGATGTTGTTGTGCCCACCTGTTGAGAGGACCTGAGGCCTGTGTGCCCGACCTGTGAGGGTGTCCTGGTGGATGACTTAGAGGCCGTAGAGCCGGCTAATTGAGAATACCTAGGCTGAGGGGACGCCATACCCGTTTTTTGTGTTGTACAACAAGAGCTGTGAACAACGGGCATTTGGCGAACCTGAAACCGCACCATTGCAGCACCTGATTAGTAAGGCTCGTATAGCATGTCGGGAAGCAATGGGAAAGAGTCTTTGGACTACGAGATGTTCACATTTAAAGCACGGAAGAGCCCTGGTATTCTGGCCACCGACTTTAGCCTCGAAGGGCAAAGCCATCGAGAATGGATGGTGGTGGAAGGCGGAGTACACCAAAGAGTGCCTGAGAGCACGAGACGTGGAGGCCATTCCCACATTTGTGATTGATGCATATGTATGAATTGTTGTGGGCCGTGTCAGCCGCTTCTTTTTGTTATATATATATATATATATATGTTGTGATGCTCTTGCAGGGACGGGAAACTGCCACCCCCTTGAAGGGGTGGGGTCGTTATAATTTGGTCAGCTGTTGCTGACCGTTGCCCTGTTTTGCCACCGTTGTTGGTGGGCTTGTTGTACAGGTGTTGGACCGAGAGGGAACATAGCGGGCTCTTAGGGGGTTGAAGCCCCTGCGCTGCTGCAGCCTTGAAGGCATTTTTTATGTTCTCTTGTTTTCATGTATGGCCGGCCTGCGCGCCGATGTTGGTAATTTGTAAGGCCGTAGTGCCTCTTTTGTTGTGTAAAACATTTTATTCCTATTAATAGAAGTGGACATACCCGGGTTCGGGTTTTGTGGTTTATATACCTTTTCTCTCTCTTTTGCTTCCGCATAGAATGCTCTGAGTTAGGTTCGCTGTTTAGAGTTGAATGATATTCCTCATAGTGACGTTCCCGTTTGTTTTGTTGTATATGGCGTGGGGCCCCGGCCGGACCTTCTGTTATATGCTCCCGAACGGATGGGGGTGTTACACACTAACCCAAAGATCCTCAAATCATACCCAATCCTCATTTTGACCCTAAACTCATGCCCAATTTCAGATACCCCATGGTTAACCTAATTAACCCAAGTCAAAAG
Source organism: Dactylorhiza incarnata (assembly GCA_033032865.1). NCBI lineage: Eukaryota > Viridiplantae > Streptophyta > Magnoliopsida > Asparagales > Orchidaceae > Dactylorhiza > Dactylorhiza incarnata. The sequence continues at coordinate 91,664 of JAWHQI010000160.1, read as the reverse complement.
TCAATTTTCCCTTAAGAGAGGATTTGCCTAAAATAGAATTACTTGAATATGATTAGAATTAACCTTGCATGGCCTAAAACATCCATAGGCAGCTAAGAGGAATCTCTCACAGTCCACTGAAGCCATCGTTAGTGGGCTAGGTGTCATGCTAGGTTTTGCCATGGCCGGCCATGCTGAGGTAAGGTGAAAAATTCTATCCTTACCCCTAGCCTATAAAAGCCCCTCCTTGTCATTCAGAAAGCTCATACACACCCAAAGCATCATTCCTAAGCTAAGAAATAGAGTGGAAGCCCTTAGGAGAAGTAAAGCCACAATAGCTGACCAAACCATGGATGCCCGAACCCAAACCAAGATAGCAAGACAATTACATGTGAGATTCCTTCACCTTCACCTTCTATAAGCATCCTAGAATGATTTTGAATCGAAATCGAGCTCAATTGAGGCAAGATTTCATGTAATTAGTCAGAAAATTACCGTCAAAATGAATATGTTATTCTGGTTAGTGCCGACAACGTTAGGAAGTCGGACCACCGCCAATAGATAGTTCTCATCACAGCAAAACTATTGCTTGTGGTGGCGATGGGTGGTGATGGCCAAACAGCGGCGGAGGAGCCCCGAAAGCTCCATCCAGTCGGGTTCAATCACAGCCGTTGGCTCAAGGTTAAAGACGAGCCCTGTGTCATCTGATTACCTTAATATTGTCGAATTAATGATTGAGTCAATCCCCACAGCGGATTGACAGAAAATCCACTGTGGGGGAAGGTCATTTCTCCGTCTGTCGTTGTTCTCTACCGCCAGATCTACTTCAAGATCTGTGCTGCATTATAACAAATCTAACAAAAGAATAAACATATCGATGTGAATCCTAGCGCTAACACCAAGTTGTCATTGAGATGGGCTAGCCATGTTAACGAGACAGGCTAGCCATGTCTCGTCGAGAATAGATAAACTTCTCTAGTCGATATCAACCCTAAAGCAATTATTAAACTATGGCTATATGCACCCCACTAATGTAAACTTCAAATTGACTTTTAAGTGCCTTAATGGCTGAACCAGACAAAGTGATCAACATGAAATTTATAGAGCTTGGTCTGGCTTTCCAAAATGGGGTGGCACATTTTCTGAGGAAGTGTATAACTCCCTAAATTAATTTTCAAAATTTGTGACCTAATCTTTAGGACTTTTCATATTATATGTATTTTTTAGTCATTGCACATAGTATGGACCTAAAAAATTGAGTATAAATCCATTATAAAGTTATTAATATATGTATAATGACTTGAGATTTTTGGGATAAGTTTTCATATAGTTTTATTCAAATTACATTCAATTTGTCACACTATTGTATTCATGAAATATTTTGATCTTAAACATTTAAATAAATTCCCAAATTTATATGGTACACTTATAATGTCATGAATGACCTTGGGTTCAATTTTAAAGATGTTTGAACTTAATTTGATCACCTTATGATTTATACATGTTAAGAGTATAGTTTTATTATTCAATTTGTCACACTAGTGTATTAATGAAATGTTTTGATCTTGAACATTTAAATAAATTACCAAATTTATATGGTACACTTACAATGTTATGACTGACCTTGACTTCAATTTTGAAGATGTTTGAACTTAATTTGATCACTCAATGATTTATACATGTTAAGAGTATAATTTGATTATTAAGTTATCACACTAGTGTATTAATGAAATATTATTACCCTAAACCTTTTAATAAATTCTCAAACTTATATGGAACACTTATAATGTCATGATTGAGCTTGGGTTAAATTTTGAAGATGTTCGAACTTAATTTAATCACATTATGATTTATACATGTTAAGAGTATATTTTCATTATTCAATTGTCACACTAGTGTATTAATGAAATGTTTTGATCTTAAACTTTTAAATAAATTCCAAAATTTATATGGTACAATTATAAATTCATGATTGACCTTGAGTCCAAATTTGAAGATGTGTGAAATTAATTTGACCAGCCCATGATCTATGCACTTAAAATTGTATGATTTGATTATTAATTTTGTTCACTAGCATAATTGTGAAATGTCTTGACCTTAGACAAATTTATTTTTGGCTCCTTCATTATATCATGCTTAACTTTGATTTAAAGTTTAAGAGCACTCAGCCACAAGTACCTCATCCGTTGTTTGTATATTTGTATAACACAAGTAGACATTGTTGAAAGCTTATATAGTACTTTATCCTTTTCAATAGCTTTTACTTAGTGAAAAGGCTAGCTTTAATCTTAGCATGTCTGTGAGATCCGCATTTTAAGACATCTGATTGGTGTCTAGGAAAGACATTAGGGGTGAGCTTGTATCCCCCGTAAGGAAGGTGGTGTATAACAGTACAAAGTGTGACCACCAAGCTAACTCTTACTTGGCCAATGGGCTACTTAAATTAGGTATCACAATAAATTGCTAAGAAATTAATGGGTGTATTTCTTTAGTTACTTTTTACCATCCTTCATGTCTATAATGGATCAAAGGATCGTAGAGACTAGTTCTTCGTATAGCGTGGATAGCAGCATTGAAGTAATGTTTAGTTCCGTAAAATAGTGGCAGGTCTAACCACTCTACCGGGGAGAACACACTATTGGAGGGACTGGAGAGTTAGACCATGTTGGCTTTTGGGGCAATTTGTCTTGTGGATATAATCCCGGTTGGCAAATCTCCAAAGTTTGCATCAACTCTCTGTTGTTAGCGAGATGTCAGATAGTAGTGCAAGTATGAATCTATATTGTACATTAAGGCATAGGTTGGTTGTGTGTCACCTACCTAGAAGCGGAGATGTCTGATCAACTATTATCATCCGCCACGGTGATAAGGTCTGTGTGGTTACCTACCTACTATACAAGTGGACTGGGTAGGGCTTAGACATATAAAACTAATAGTTCATCATATAATCTTACTTTTGTATATCTTGCATCCTTAAACCCTTATACTACAAATTTGTATGAGAATTCTTGTAAGATAAGTCTGTGTTATGATAATTTCACGTCCCTTAAATTATAAGTTTGTTACATTAATATAAGTTAAGTTATTTCTATACCATAACTGATACATATACGCACTATATATTTTATCAAATTACCTATTAGATCCACTACATATGTCAGAACAAGACCCTCAAGTTATAAAGATGTATGAGCATTCTTATAAGCTAAATCATTTATGCTTCCCCTTACTACCTGCTTTATAACACAAAACTCTCCATGCCGTCACTCGGTTCACTCATACCACCGCTTGTGCACTTTTAACCCTCCCCTACACAATGCTTTAGGATGAATTTGGGGAAAGGAAGGGAATCCACTTAGTCAATTTGACTAACAGTTTATTACAACCACTCTCTAGGATACCCCTCCACAGCAGCTCCCGCAGCACTAACCCCAGCTGGAAATGTTTGAGATTGAGATAGAGATGGAGATGCCCACTGTTATGAACCCTGCCCCAACCCATGTATAAGAGGAAATACTGAGAGAAGTGGGTTCCTGCCTGTGTTCTATGTATCTTAGTATGTTCTAGAGACATATAGTAGTTATAGTCTCTCGGGCATATAGTAGCCCCAATTTTGACATAAGGACCCATGTTAGCCCTAGTTTATTCTCGGGCAAGTTTTAGCCCTAACTATTGTAACATCTCTATTCGTTATAGACCCCCTTGGGTTAGGGTTAGGGTTGGATTGTGAGTAGAGGTCATGGTATGACACTAGGTCAACTTGAACTTAGGAAAATTGTTATAAGCACCCAAAAAGTGCACAGGTCAACCTTGACCAATTTACTTTAAATTGGACTCAACAACTCAAATTGAGCTTACCAATAGGTCCCTAACCCCAAGAGAGACCCAAGTGACCTAAAAGCCCCATCATGAGGTCACCAATTGGACCACATTGACCTAAATCAACTTTAGGTCAACATAAGTCAATCCCTCACCAATAGGTCTAATTGACCACCAAAACATGGAATTGACTTCACCCCTAGTCTTATAACATCATAGGGGACCCAATAGATCCCAAAGCCCTATCAAGTGGTCATCAATTGGTCCAATTTGACCAAAGTCAACTTCCCACAATTTTGGTAAAAATCACACATATTGGCTAAATTGACCATGTTAGGGAATCACCATGACCCAATCAATATTGGGTAGTGTCAAGGGACTCAAGACCAACATATGGGACTAGTCAACCCATCAGTTGACCAAATCAACCCTAGAAGTCAACACTTGGTCAAATAAGCCTAAATTGGGCTTAAGTGGGATTAAACCAAATCTCCATGGGCTATGGCCTCCATAGGAGGCCCACCCTGTAGCCCAATGACACATGACCTTGCATGCCCTCAGAAATTAGGAGAAGATGACATGCAAAAGGGCAAAATTGGGAAATCCCCAATCTTTGAATGAGGACAACCATGATTTTGTGGAATACCCACCACATGTCCTCCCATTCCTCCTTCCAACATCCTCTCTCAGTTTCCACATCAATTTCCAGCAGAATCCATTCAAGATGGAGGCCACTAGGCAGCTAGGAGGAGCATCCAAGGTGGTGGTTGAGGTCCTCTGATGTGTGAATTCATACACCGCTTATAGGCAGGAGCAAAACGCGGTCTGAATGGCAGTGAACTGTATCGAATCGCTCAATGAACACAGTAAGGTGGAGTTAAAAATCAAGGAGGACTTGAGATCGAAGTCCTTGTGGCAGATCGAATGCGGACGAAAAGGATTTTTGTTTTGTAAATAAAATAAAATAACTACAATTACTCCTATGCAATGCCGATATGCAATTCTTCGCTTGGTGAGATGGAAACTAGGCAGGCCTTGAGCTCACTGCTTCGCAAGGCGGATGGCCGATAGGCAAGCGGATGAGGTGAATAAGTGCAGAGTCAAATTGTGCAGGCCTTGAGCGCACTGCTTCGTGAGGCAAATTGATTACACGGGCCGCTATGCCACGCTTTGCTAGGCGGATGGAAGGAGAGCTTGCGAATGGGGTGGATAATTATGGAATGAGGGTCGCAAGCACCTCATCACTAAGCACGCCACTAGTAATTGCTAGTGCGGCACACGAATGCAGTGGGTGGAGTGGTGGATGAAGTGGTGGCGCATCTCATACACATATATAAACAAAAGAGTAATTTCACATAGACATGAAATAAACACTACAAATCAAGGTTTACATGTGCCACATCATCAAATAATAAGGATTACATTCATATACATCAACACAAAAAAAAGAGAAAAAGGTAAGAGATACGACCGTATCCGGAGGCTTGTTGTAGATTCTTGATAAGAATCATCGAGTTGTCAATCGCGTCCTAGCTCGGTCCCAATTATCGTCCGGGGTAGAAGAGGGCTGTCACTTCCTCCCAATAGACCCATCTTCTCCGGTAAACTACAATCCGGTCACGTCTACTGTGAAGAACTCTTGCTTGGCGATGAAGATGGAGGTGGAATCCTCTACTTGAAGCACATGGATGATGGAGATGGCCGAGATGATCTCCGGGCTCAAGATAGGTGTGAAGACTAGTCCCGGAGCACCTCCCGGTGGTGGAAGATGATGCAGGGGGCGGAAGAGGCGAACAGGGCTAAAAAACTGCGAAGATAAGATGTCGTCGACCTAATTTTGCAGACTGCGTATTTATAGAAAACAGGTCGCACGATCAGTGGCGCACGACCAGTGGTCGTACACACTAGAAGTTGGTGGTCATGCACACTGTGCCAGAAAACCTGCAAGATAAACGTTACAAAAAATAATAATGCGCACGACCAGTGGCGCAGGATCAGTGATCGTGCGCACTATCATCAGTGGTCGTGCGTTTGGCCAGACAAACCATGAAACTCCAGGGTTAAGTGCGCATGATCAGGGGCGCACGACCAGTGGTGGTGCGCTATATGTCCAGTGATCATGCGCAGTGTTCCTGTACAGATTTGCACCAGGAACACCTGCACGATCCCTGTTCCAGCAGAAACACATATCACTCCACTGAAATTGGCACTCAACATTGCATGATAACGTATAAATAGGAAAAAACATGATATTACACCAAAACGGGCCTAGAAGTGCACTTAGCATAGAATAACAGATAGCAATCAAATAGGAACGATAATATGTCTAATGTGTAGTGCTTTGACTAGATTATCGGCCCAGATGAGTCCATAAAAGGGTATATAACTGGGACTCATCACACCCCCAGACTTACCTGTTTGTGCGTCCCGAGCAAACAAATTCTAATCAAACGGGGAAAGAAAAGTAGATGGCTTAGAATTACAAAACAGAGTACCATGCGAAGTCACATGCTCACGTGCATAAGAAAAATAATAGAGAAGATTTCTCATTATACAAACAGTTTATAGATTTCTAAAAGAGTAAAAGCATATTATAACTACTCAAAATGGTGAACTATGGTGAATCATCCGGTCACGCATACGGAGAAAGTAAACTAAGCACTGAGATGAGCATTGCTCAAGATTAGGGTGCAGGACAAACTCTGCCGAAATCCATCGGTGTCGGTGACCATAAGCTCGCCCGGTCACATTCTCTCCACGACACAAGATTGTTTCAAGGCGTGAGTCAGTAGGACTTTAGGTTAGAGATGGGGCTTGGGTTACGGTGAGGTAAACAAAGATAAACATGGAGGCTAAGCACACCTAACCCAACATGAGCATAAGGTAGAGCTACCCGCACGACTATAAATAAACAAGTGCACCACACCCCCAGACTTGGACTTTTGCAACATAGGTGTGTGCACCGCCTACTCCCAATACATAATTTTGTAAACGATTTTCAATAAAACTCATTTTTCTTTCTCTTTTTATTTATTTTTTTCTATCTTTCTTTTTCTTGTCTTTTTCTTTCAGCAACTTTTTCAAATGAGCATATCCACAAATTCACATAATAAACACCACAATCAACACCCCCCCCCCCCCCCAAATGTAAATAAAACTATAACTAAAGCTCAGATTTGGGTGTGCGACTAGGTTAGGCTTTGGTGAGATATATGCGGAGCTGAATTAATGAAAGGGTAGGCACAAAGGGGCTAGCAAGGGTAAACAATAGGCATGAATTAAAAAGTTCAACCAGGCCAAAATAATGGCCTACGTCATTCTCATGCACTATAACTATCCTATGTCAATGCTTCAAGAATTGTTTGGGGCAAGTTCTAGCCACCGAGAAAGATTCTCATTTCTCCCGGCTCAAACAATACAAGTCTAGCGGTCGTTTACACACATCCCTATGCTACCGTTTAATTCACACCGGATTCACCATTTGAGTAGAGTAAACAACATTTACACTAAAAAAAATATAAAACCATAAGTATAAAAAGAAGTCTAATCTACACAAATTTCTATGCAACCGAGCACTCGACTAGGAGCACTACTAAAGTCAACATTTTACTCCGCTACATAGTCCTAAGCCAACACCTAGACTTTCCCAAATTAGAAAAAGAATTAAATTCAACTTAGAGCACGCATACAGATGAGTACGCGCTCAAGTGGGTGATGTGGTGAGCAATAAAAAATGAACAATACTAAATAAACGAGATAAAATTACTTCCAGTATGCAATGCAACGTGTGCGTGCACAGTGGGTAACTAAAAGCAGCTCTCCCCCAGACTTAATCTAAACATTCTGATACAAGATATATAATACATACTAAAATAAAAGCTGGGGGAAGAGAAGTTACCCAATGCTCAGAAGTGAGCATACCAGAAGATGCGTGTAAAGCCAGGGCAAAGCCGCGGCATCCGCCATCCAAAAATGTACACTTGCAGGGGTAAGCTCCGCAAAAACAGTAGGAAAATAGAAAAGCTGAATTGAAAAAACAATTAACTAAACTAGATAAGATGAAAATGCATGAAAAACGAAGATAACTACTGAGGGTTATTGTCCTCCCCAACACGACTTATTCAAATAGAAAACAGTTCTAGCTAATGGGTCTATGAAAAGAAAAGTGCACATGTAACTATTCTGATATCCGCGTCGGTAACGGGTACCGATACGGCGATAAAATAGTTACCACTCTACCTAAATTATAATACCTGCTCGTCACAGGTAGAGGAAGCAGAATGTAAGAAGTGGAGGAGGAGTCCTCCTTACTATTCTCACCAAAATATATGTCCTTGCCCAACAAGGTATCGTCTTCTTCAGGACGGGTGCAGGAGGAGAAGGAAATGAGTGGAGCTTCCACCATAGAGGGGGAATCAACCTCCTCACATAAGGGAATGCTCTCCTCATTGGCATGAGCAAGATGCTCTGAGTCCTCCTGGAGTCCCTTTGAAGAATCAACCTGCACAGGTTCAGACACTGAAGAAGGTGGGGGGGGGGGGGGGTCAAGAAATAAAGGAGAAGAATGACATAAACAATCAAAAATCAGGGGAGTGGTCCCGGTCTCACTCCCAGCAGGATCTAAGCATAGATCACTATCATCAACGTAAGTGTCATAGTGAGGAGAACTCAAGAACTCAGGAGCCTTGATGGTGAGTTGGAACTCCTCGTCCCATGAAGAAGTGTAAACCTCCTCATCAGAAGGAGTGTCCTCCTCATCCCACCTTGGTGCAACCTCGTGCTCCAAATCATCACCCCGCTCAATTACGTCGACAGGATCATCAACAAAAGGTGTATAAAAAGCATGCAAAGAAACTGGAGGAACATCAGAATTAGAAAGTAAAATATCAGGTTCCTCCACAAAAAGATCCGCAAGCACCTTCCCACTGGAGAGAACACTCTCCTCATCCCACTCTAGTTCATCATGGAGCTCCCAAATCTCACCTTGTTGGCCATCAAATGAATCATCGTCATCACTAGTAGTAAAGCCATATACAGGGAGTGAAGAGCCATGCAAGAAATAAGCTCGGGGGTTGAGGGTTCGATTCCCTCCACGGGTAAGGACTGAGCGATAGGGACTTTGTCATCAGGATGTGAAGGGCTGCAGTCGGGAATTGGAGTAGGGAAAAGACTGGGGCAGTCCTTCAAAATATGATTTCACTTTTACAAATTAAACATACAAAGCCCTTACGATACGTAGCATTTAATTCCCTCATTTGATCGATATAATCACTCATCTTATCATTAATGCTAGGTTCAGTACAGGAATACATTTTTTAGAAGGATGCTGATATAACAAAAATTGAAATTCTTTGCAAGAAAATCTACACAATCAATTAAAACTACTTCGGAACAACTTGCCTAAAAAAAATTAAAACAAGAAAGGGTGAAATAATAAAAATAATAAAAGCAAAAATTAAATAGAAAGCAAACAAAATAACAAGAGGACTAAACACAATGGAGGAACTTCTAACTCTTGTCTCCCTTTACAGAAAACTCACATGAGCGTGTTCCCCGACAACGGCACCAAAAACATGATGCGCGAATTCCTACACCACTTATAGGCGGGAGCAAAATGCGGTCTAAACGGCAGTGAACCGGTCATTGTCAAGTAATAATATAAGGAATTAAATCCCAATGTATGGAATCTCTCAAGGAACACAGTAAGGTGGAGGTAACAAATCAAGGAGGACTTGAGATCGAAGTCCTTGTGACAGATGGAATGCGGACGAAAAGGATTTTGGTTTTGTAAATAAAATAAAATAACTACAACTACTCCTATGCAATGCCGCTATGCAATGCTTCGCTTGGCAAGATGGAAACTAGGCAGGCCTTGAGCGCACTGCTTCGCAAGGAGGATGGTCGGTAAGCAAGATGATGAGGTGAATAAGTGTGGAATTGAACTGTGCAGGCCTTGAGCGCACAGCTTCATGAGGCAAATTGATTACACGGGCCGCTATGCCACGCTTTGCTAGGTGGATGGAAGGAGAGCTTGCGAATGGGGTGGATAATTGTGGAATGAGGGTCGCAAGAACCTCATCACTAAGCACGCCACTAGCAATTGCTAGTGCGGCACACGAACACAGTGGGTGGAGTGGTGGATGAAGTGGTGGCGCATCTCATACACACATATAAGCAAAAGAGTAATTTCACATAGACATGAAATAAACACTACAAATCAAGGTTTACATGTGTCACATCATCAAATAATAAGGATTACGTTCATATACATCAACACAAAAAAGAGAAAAAGGTAAGAGATACGACCGAATCTGGAGGCTTGTTGTAGATTCTCGGTAGGAATCACAGGGTTGTCAATCCGCGTCCTAGCTAGGTCCCAACTATCATCCGGGGTAGTAGAGGGCCGTCACTTCCTCCCAATGGACCCGTCTTCTCCGGTAAACTACAATCTGGTCACGTCTGCTGCGAAGAACTCTTGCTTGGCGATGAAGATGGAGGTGGAATCCTCTCCTTGAAGCACATGGATGATGGAGATGGCCGAGATGATCTCCGGGCTCAAGATAGGAGTGAAGACTAGTCCCGGAGCACCTCCCGGTGGTGGAAGATGATGCAGGGGGCGGAAGAGGCAAACAGAGCTTGAAAACGGCGGAGATAAGATGTCGTCGACCTAATTTCACGGACTGCGTATTTATAGAAAACAGGTCGCACGATCAGTGGCACACGACCAGTTGTCGTGCGCACTAGAAGTTGGTGGTTGTGCGCACAATGCCAGAAAACCTGTAAGATAAACATTACAGAAAATAATAATGTGCATGACTAGTGGCGCACACGATTAGTGAGCATGCGCACTATCGTCAGTGGTCATGCGTTTGGGTAGACAGACCATGAAACTCCAGGGTTAAGTGCGCACGATCAGGGGCGCACGACCAGTGGTAGTGCGCAATATGTCCAATGATCGTGCGTAGTGTTCCTATACAGATTTGCACTGGGAACACCTGCACGGTCCCTGTTCCAGCAGAAACGCATATCACTCCACTGAAAGTGGCACTCAACATTGCATGATAATGTATATATAGCAAAAAACATGATATTACACCAAAATTGGCCTAGAAGTGCACTTAGCATGGAATAACAGATAATAATCAAATATGAACGATAATAAGTCTAATGTGTAGTGCTTAGACTAGATTATCGGCCTAGATGAGTCCACAAAAGGGTATATAACTGGGACCCATCATCCTCCTAATGGCAACACCACATTAAGCCCTCCTCGGCCCAAATCCATACCCCCATTAGCTTCAGAACGTGGAAGGGTGTTGGAATCAAGCATGAGTTTACTGAATTTGATGGGGAATAGAGGAAACAACAAGGAGCTCAAAATCAAGATTTGGTCATGGCACCAAGAGAAATAGCTCAACCTCAAGCCCATTATAGGTCCGGTTTCTCCACCCCTCCCTGTGCTAGATTCTTAGATCTTTAAGTGGAGAAATCGGGCTCAATTGAGCCCGATCTAGTGAGAAAAAAGGAATTTCCATGGATTTTGGGCATGTGGGGTTCACCGAAAATAGCCCTCCGGCTGCCAAGACGCTGCTAGGCGATAGACACCACCTCAATGGAGGTGGTGGCGGTGATGGACGGCCAGGGAGGTGGTCTAACCGCTGGGAAAAGCCTCTAGAAGATTCTCCAGGTCGGTGAAATCAGGGCCGTCAGCTCAAGGAAGAAGACGCAAGGTTGTCATTGGTTTTGATCCCTGATGGCTATCTGTAGGCCAATATATATAAATGTGCATTTTGTCACACCCTGGACAGACCTTTTCAAATGATTTTTAGGCATCTTAAAGGCTGAATCAAGAAAAATGTTATATAAAAAAGTTGTAGATCTAGGTCTCAACTAAAATTAGAAATTTGTTTCATATGATTTGGGGGACTGTAGCTCCCTCGGCACCAATTTTGATGGGTTGTGTACATAGAGTGACCTAGGCACCAACTAATTAATTTAGGGAGTTCTACAACTCCAAATAGGCTGAAATTTTGGACAAGCATGAGTCATGCCCAAATTTATCCTCTACCAAAAATGAGAATTTTTGGGAAAACGTTTTCTATGGTTTTTGTAGTAATTTAATTATTCATGCATGATTAAATCTAGTGGGTATATGAACCCTAAAGACCACAAATTTTTAGTGGGGATCTTGTTATGTCATGGTTTGCCTCTGATAAAAATTCCAGGCAATTTGGGCATGTGCATGTTTGGGAAATTCCACAGGCATATGATAGTAGTGTCTGGGAGAATGGTGTGCATATAGCACTACAATGTAATACAAGTTTTACATGGTTAAATCAACTCAAAATTAACCCAACTCTTGGATGGCATGTTAATTAGATCAAGAATAGTCCATGGTAAAAATTTAAGGTCATTTGGACCTATGCATGTTGGTGTATTCCACATTCATGCAAAGGGGAAGGTTTTGGTGTGCATATAACACCATAATGTAGGTCTAGATTTACATGGTTAAATCAACCCAACTTGACCCAAATTTTGGGTGGCATGTTAAGTAGACCATAAATAGTCACTAGTTAAAAATTGACGCCATTTGGACTCATGAACATGAGGGAAATTCTCATGCAAAAACCTAGGTACAATGGAAGGGTCAAAATGGTGTATACACTATAATGGTTTGAGAATTGATGGGTATTCCCTTAGTCAATTCTTATGAAATTTAAAACATGCACTTGATATTATGAGACATTACATATCAGGGAAATTCATGAACTTTGGGGTTGAATTCCCTACGAATTTGGGTTTAAGTGATTTTGTCACATTAAGCTTTATTGAGTATTTTAGGGTCAAAACGTTCTGAAATGTTATGAGGCTATGTGGTTCACTTAGAAGAGTGGCATTACACTCTGTAGAATTTTGGTATAATTTTTAGAAATATTATAGTCCATTATTGATTGATTATTCAATTTACCCCAATCTACTTTATTCCACCTTTGTGTAAGTTAATATATATAAGGTTGCATGAAATTTGGTATTTGGACTTATGAGGCCACCTGAGTTCTCTGGAGATTTTATTAGATTTAATTATTGACTAATTATCATACTTCCTTCATAAGTTGAACTTTATTATTTTCATTGATAAATAGATATGTTAAATTAATGATGCCAGAATATTATGGAAATTAGTAGTTAGACTTGTGAGCTAATTATTGACCTCTGGAAACTTTATTAGATTTAGTTATTGACTAATTATCATACTTCCTTCACAAAGTGAGACTTTATTGTTTTCATTGATAAATGGATATGTTGAACTAATGATGGTGGAATATTATGGAAATTAGTAGTTAGACTTGTGAGCTCATTATTGACCATTGGAAATTTTATTAGATTTAATTATTGACTAATTATCATACTTCCTTCACAAAGTGAAACTTTATTGTTTCCATTGATAAATGGAAATGTTGATTTAATGATGCTGGAATATTATAGAAATTAGTAGTTAGACTTGTTATTAATGACCTCTGGAAATTTTATTGGATTTAATTATTGACTAATTATCATACTTCCTTCATAAAGTGGAACCTTATTCTTTTCATTGATAAAGGGATATGTTGAGTTAATGAGGCTAGAATATTATGGTATTTTGTAGTTAGACTTATGAGCTCATTATTGACCTCTGGAAAGTTTTTTAGGGTTTAGTTATTGATCAATTATCATACTTCACAAATTGGATTTTGTACTCTTGGAGATATAATTAATTTTCTGAAATTATATTAGGGAGAAAAATTATGAAATTATTCTGAACTTCATTTTGGACCATAACTAACTTTTGATATTTTAATTAGATTTATTGACCTATGACAAATGGTACATCATGTTCAAAACTAGCCATTCCGGGAATTATAAGAAATTATTTAAATAAGCCCATATATGATTTTATTATATGAAAAATTGGAAATCTGAATTTTGACATCCTTACATCTTCTGGAACTAGATTGGGCACATATTAGTTAGAAGGTCATGTAGTCACCCTTTTAAGTCATGTTATTACACTTATAAAGGCAATTTGGTCTACGAATAGTAAAACTAAATTATTTGATTTAAACCTCATCTGATCATCATACATAGAATTTTTAACTCCCTGATCATTGTATATTCATAGATTGATTGAAAGATTAACATTTAGTGGCATATACTAGAAGTAAGGATTGGGGTGCGATTAGTAAAATTATCAATACAGGATTTTGATAACGATATGTTAACGAATATGAAGGGGGATCCACCAACAACTAGAGTTCATGATTAACATCAGGATGGAACCATTAGGTAGAGATTGAGAGATGACGTGAAGGTGTAGTTAGTCACTAAGAAGGGCAAGGATTGATGTTCATTTAATCATCATCGCTTCCTTGTCCCGGTAATTATAAATCACCTTATGAAGTTAGAGTAACTATAGAGGAAGTGGGAATGTAAGAATGGGTAGCCACCAACAAGATTAAATATCATGAGAAAGCGAGGTTTGGGATGTCACTCCATCATACCTCCTAGTACCGTTGTGAGCCCTTCACCGGGTAGCCCTCGGGAAGTCCAAGGTTCACCCTACGCTTCTAAGTTCAACTAAATGATAGACAAGAGTAGTTAAGTAGGAAAACATGGTAAGATGACCCTCGTCCCCAATATGGGACAGATTGGTTCAAGGATTGGATAGTCTGGCGAGCTGGAGGCTCGGGAAATTATGATATCAGGACGGGTTAGTCCTGCGAGTAGTAGGCTCGGTATCTAAGAAGGACGGGTTAGTCCTACGAGCTGGAGGCTCGGATGATAGAGACGATACATAAATACATGGGCATAGAATATGGTGGTTCTTTGGTACTGGCTTAGTCATCACACCGGCAGCAGTTCGTTGACTTGGCAGTGCTAGAGGTTTAAGGGCTAGGTTATTTTACTGTGCCTCCGACGGGATGGATTCCCTAAACCCTACCTGGCCAAATAAAGGACTAGTTCCTTCGAGTCCAGCAAGAGTACGCAGGGAGCTCATGAGTACCAGTGTTAGGAACATTTGCGTACAAGAGGGACTAGGTTTGGTAGTTTGTTATACCCACCTAGGTGAGGAGACGCCCGCTCCCCTGCCACCATTTGAGCACGGCGGGAGGTGCCCGAGAGGTTAGCTTCCTCCAAAAAGTAGAAACTAAAGGTCTGTACGTATAGAGTCGCGTGTGTGAGTTGCATCATTACATTACACAACATAACATAACATCATTTCATAAATAAGACCTAATCATATAAATTAGTATGAGCTCTTTTATACGATGAGTTTACCTTAATGCCAGATCCCTTAACTTATAAGTTTGTATGAGCATTCATATAAGTTAAGGTTACTTTTGTAGTTGCTCTTACCTTTTCTCTTCCACTGCTTGAGATATATATAGAACTGCTAGTATAGTTCTTTTCTATAGTAAGTTAACATTTGTACATGCGTGTTAGCTAGTTACATGTCACCTGCTTGTTTTTACCCCTTGTTGTCCTCCGCTTCGTCCTCTCACCCGGTGCCTAGGCGTCGCGGGGGAAGGCGAGGACTAATGGTCGGATGTGGTGGTAAAACCAGGTGTGCGAGGAGCCAGAGCACCAACACGACCAGCAGGATGTGGTGGCAATGTTTGAACATGGTTTTCCGCATCTCCTAGGTTTGAGAATAACAAATCCTACGTGTATTTGATCTTGTGTGTTTAAGTGTACAGGAAACAAGTCTATATGACTCAAGGATAGCATAAGAAGGTTTCCCCCAAACTTGAAACCAGAATTCCAAAATGTTCACTAGTGCCGGCGGTAGAACCTAGCACAGGCGCTAGCTCTGATTAGAGCAATTTCGGGAGCTGTTTTAGAAGGTTCTAGCGCCAGGCGGTAGCGGAGAGCGCAAGCGCTATCATGGAGCACTTGAGGAGTGTCTGCATGCTTTCCTTGGATTGAAGATACGTATGCGGAGAATGTTTCCTAATCTAGGATAGCGCCGACGGTAGCACTAGCGCAGAGGCTAGCTCAAAGGCTATAAATAAGACCCCTCTTCTATCATTTTTACACACAAGTTTGAGAGAGGTTGAGTGCTAAAATTCTAGAGCCTTATTCTGCCGAAAAGTGATCTCCCACCAAAGTTTTGCAAATTTCTGAAGGAGGATTTCTTCACGCTGGATCCGAATGAGGATCGCTTCAACAACGCTTATTCTACAGCAGTTCTTCGTCTCCAACTTCAGAAGTTCCTCAAGAGGGAGTTTTTAATATTGTTGTTACTTTCATTCTTGTAATCGCTTAGTAAATTCGCCTCGTGTTGGTGACTAGGTCTGGGTAGGACTTAGGGCAAAAATTCGCCTCGTGTTGGCGGCTAGGTCTAGGGTGTAGATCTAGGGGGTGCTCGAGGCTATATCCGGGGAAGGGTTGGCTAGAGTGGCTTGAGGCCGTATCCGGGGAAGGATAGGCTAAAGCCACGAGTTTGTGGGGATACGAGTCGGGATAGAAAACAAAAAAGTCTTTTTAATATTCGCCTTCGATTTCTAGCGTTATAAGAAGTCAAATTTTGTAATACTACATTTCATATTAATAAAATCATGTCTCTATTTTATTTTACTTAATTTGTCTTTGTTTTGCACTATTTCACTTTCCTAATATTTCAAGTATTTTAAAATACACCAAAATTTTAAAACACTTATTCACCCCCTCCCTCTAAAGGCGCCTACCAATCCAACAAGTGGTATCAGAGAAGTTTTTATTCCAAAACAATCTAACAACCGGGAATAATGGCATCTTGATGGCGCAAATCTCACACACCGCTATAGGCGGTAGCTTGACTGCGACACGAAACGGCAGTGTACCGATCGTTCAAGTAATAAATGTTGGGAATAAATCCCCGAGTGTCGGTCTCTTGAGGAACACAATAAGGTGGAGTTTACTATTGAGGCAGGACTTGAGATCGAAGTCCTTAAATCGGATGGATTGCGGGGGAGTTGGGTTGGCTTTTGGAAAACAAAATAGAAGCTAACAACTACTCCTATGCAATGCCGCTATGCAAAGCTTCGCTTGGCGGGATGGAAACTAGGCAGGCCTTGAGCGCGCTGCGTCGCAAGGGCGGATGGACGAGAAGGCTAATGGAATCGAACTATGCAGGCCTTGAGCGCGCTGCTTCGATAGGCGAATGGATTACGGGCCGCGATGCCACGCTTCGGTAGGCGAATGGGCGAGTAGGCTAGTGGAATGAGGGTCGCAAGCACCTCTTCGACAAGCACGCCACTAGCAATTGCTAGTGCGGCACCGGACACGATGGTGGGATGGAGGATGGAATGGGGCGCACCTCAAGCAACTCAAATAACAAGCATTTCACAAATATAAGAAATATATGGAAATACAAATTAGTTCAAGTGCAACTTCATCAAAATATACAAGATCTAACTATTACAACAATCAATAAAAGGAGAACAAGGCAAGAAATCGACCGAATCCGAAGGCTCGTTGAAGATTCACGGTTGGAATCGCCGGGTTGTCAATCCGCGTCCAAGCTCGGTCCACAACTACGTCCGGGGTAGAGAGAGCTGTCACGACTCTCCAATGGACCCGTCTTCTTCGTGTCACGATCCGGTGGAGGTTGCCAACTTCCTCTTGCTCGATGGAGATAGCGGCTAGGTCTTCCTTTGGAGCTCTTGGATGAAGGAGGAGGCCGAGAGGAAACTCCGGCTCAAGATTGGCGTGAAGAGCAAGCCCGGAGCACCTCTATATGGTGGGCGACGGTGGAGGAGCGAAATCGGGCGGAACCGGGCGGAAAACGGCGCTGAAAATCGGGATGATGACCTAAAATCGCGAGCAGGGAATTTATAGGCGCTGGAATTAAACAGTGCGCACGGTCAGTGGCGCACGACCATTGGTCGTGCGCACTGGAATCCTGTGATCGTGCGCTCTGCCTGGACAGAACCTGCAAAGACAGAAATTACAAAATAACATGTTCGCACGACCAGTGGCGCACGACCGATGGTCGTGCGCACTAGCGTCAGTGGTCGTGCGCAATAGATGAAACAGAACTTAAAAATTAATGGTCAGTGCGCACGAGCAGTGGCGCACGACCGGTGGTCGTGCGCACTGGCATTAGTGGTCGTGCGCACTGCACCAAACAGAACTCGTGAAAAAGGCGTTAAGTGCACACGATCAGTGGCGCACGACCAGTGGTCGTGCGCAATAGAACCTGTGATCGTGCGCAGTGTTCCTGTGCAGAATTGCACCGGAAACACCTGCACGACTCCTGTTCTAGCGCACAACCACAAATCCAGCCACTAAAAGTGGCACCTAACAGTGCATGAAAACCACTAATGAAAATATACATGAAATCACACCAAAATGGGCCAAAAGGTGCACCTAGCATGGATTAACAAATATGAACTAAAACAGGGCTAAAGTGCAGTGAAATGACTAACTAAACGGCCCAGATGAGTCCATAAAAGTGTATATGATCAGGACTCATCACACCCCCAGACTTAACTGTTTGCGCGTCCCGAGCAAACGAATTCTAAGCGAACAGGGAAAGAAAAGTAGATGGCTTAACATTACAATGCAGAGTACCATGCGAAGTCGCATGCTCATGTGCATAAGAAAATTAGTAGAAAAGACTACTGATTATATAAACAGTCTATATATTTCTAAAAGAGTAAAAGCATATTACAACTACTCAAAATGGTGAACAACGGTGAATCATTCGGTCGTGCATACGGAGAAAGTAAACTAAGCGCTGAGACGAGCATTGCCCAAGATCGGGATGCGGGAAAAACTCCACTGAAATCCATCAGTGTCGGTGACCATAAGCTTGCCCGGTCACATTCTCTCCACGACACTAGATTGGTTCATAGCATGTGTCAGTAGGACTTTAGGTTAGAGATGGGGCTTGGGTTACGGTGAGGTAAACAATGATAAACAGGACGGCTTAAAACACCTAACCCAAATGAGCTTTAAGAATAACTACCCGTGCACCAAAATCGAATGCAAGTGCACAACACCCCCAGACTTGGACTTTTGCAACTCAGGTGTGTGCACCGCCTACTCCCAATACATAATTTCTCGACATGATTTTCAATAAAACTCATTTTTCTTTCTTCTCTCTTTTTTTCATTTTTCTTTTCTTTCAATTTTCTTTTTCTTATCTTTTTCTTTCAGCAGAATTTTTTTTCAAATGCGCACACCCACAGATTCTCAAAATAAACACCACAATCAACACCCCCCAAGATGTGAATAAATTCATAACTAAAGCTCAGGTTTGGGTGTGCGACTAGGTTAGGCTTTTAGGCTTTGGTGAGATATATGTGGAGCTGAATCAAGGAAAGGGTAGGCACAAAGGGGCTAGCAAGGGTAGACGATAGGCATGAAATAAAAAGTTCAACCGGGCCAAAATAATGGCCTACGTCATTCTCACGCACTAGAACTATCCTATGCCAATGCTTCAAGAATCGCTTGGGGCAAGTTCTAGTCACCGAGAAAGATTCTCCTTTCTCCCGACTCAAGCAATACGAATCTAACGATCGTGTACACACATCCCTATGCTACCGTTTGATTCCATCGGATTCACCATTTGAGTAGAGTAAACAACATTTACACTAATAAGAAAAATATAAAACCATAGCATAAAAAGAAATCTACTCTACACGAAATTCTATGCAACCGAGCACTCGACTAGGAGCACTACTAGAGTCAACATTTTACTCTGCTACATAATCCTAAGCCATCACCTAGACTTTCCCAAATAAGCAGAAGAATTAAATTCACAACAGAGCAGGCAAACAGATGAGTACGCGCTCAAGTGGGTGATGTGGTGTGCAATGAAAATAAACAAAACATTTTAAATGGAATCTTCTAGCATGCAGTGCAATAGTGCGCGTGAGCGGGTAAACAAAACTACTCTCCCCCAGACTTAAACTAAACAATCCACAAAACATATGACATGAAAATCAGCATAGGGCTAGGGGAAGAGAGTACCCAATGCTCAGCAAGTGAGCATACCAGAAGATTGGCGTGTAAGCTAAAATGAAGCTGCAGCATCCGCCATCCAGAAAAGATACCTGCAGGGGTCAGCTCCGCAAAAACAAAAGAAAATAGAAAACTGAAAAGAAATATTACTAACTAAACATGATTAGATGAAATAAAAATGCAGAAAAGAAAGATAACTACTGGGGTTATTGTCATCCCAGCACGACTTATTCAACTTTAAGAGTTCTAGCTAATGGGCCTATGGAAGGAGAAGTGGACAGGTAACTGGCCTAATATCCGTGTCGGTAGCGGGTACCTATACGGTGATAGAACAGTCACCCCTCTACCTGCATAAAGATAAAACCTGCCCATCACAGGTAGAGGGAAAAGAAAGTAAGAAGAGGAGGAGGCCTGGTCCTCACTCATCTTACCAAAAATATCCTTGCCCAGCAAGGTATCGTCTGCGGCAGGTTCGCAGGAGGAGAAGGCAATGAGTGGAGCTTCCTCAACGGAGGGGGAATAAATCTCCTCACATGAGAGGATACTCTCATCATTGACTTGAGCAAAAAGCTCCAAGTCCTCCTGAAGTACCTGTGAAGATTCAACCTGCACAGGCTCGGGTGAAGAGGGGGGATCGAGAAGTAAACAAGATGAAGAACATAAATAATCAAAAATCGGGGGAGTGGTCCCGGTCTCACTCCCATTAGGTTGGGGAAGTAAAATAATGTTTGCATTGTCATCAATGCTACAAGATTCGGCGGGATCAACGGTGGCCAGGCTTAGGATTTGGACTTCCTCCACCGGTGCTGAGGAAAATTCCTCTTCACCTAGAAGGTTGTCCTCCTCCATAGGAATAGGCACAACACTCAGATCAACCGCCTCCTCCTGCGACACATCATCAACAATGTCGTCTGAGACGAGTGTAGTATGCACAACAGGGAGAGGAATAGTGCTCGGATAAAAGTCGAGCACCGATTCCTCACAAAGAATCGAATCCACTAGGGGTGGTGGATGCACCGGGAGAATAGGCTCAGCAATGTCGGTGCCCAGATCAGCCACACATCCAGTGATCGTGTCCATGTCATACCCTTCAAGATGTGAAGGTGATAAAGACACATAACCGGATGTTGAAGGTGTGCTGCCAGAGTTAGGAGTTGGGACGATCCGGATATCCGGCTCGTCATCCTCATCCAATTGGTGACGAAAAGCAGCACAATCCTTCAGGGCGTGATCTGTGCTCTGACAAAACTGGCATTGCCTTGAGGGCTTCTTTGGCACAGTGGGAGCTGGAGCCGAGAAGAAGTACGACGGTAAAGGCTCAGCAGAGTAGCCATAAGACTTACGCGCACCATATGGAGTACCAGACGAAGTCGGTGCTCCATATGCTGGGCTATAAGAATTATGCCTACTATTCTCCGTAGGGCATTCATCACTAGAGTGGGAGGTAGCTCCACACCAACGGCAACGGAAATTGAGATGTGCCCACATAGTGCGAAGATAAAACGATTCAAAATAAAGATGCTATTGTGCAAAATACTACACCTAACAATAATTACTAAAGCAACCTAATTAAAACAGGAAAAAGGAATAAAAAGAAATAAGACAAAGAAATGCAATTTACAAATGGAAGGGCTTCTCTCTCAGGTTCTCCCTCTCCAGAAAACTCACACGACTGTGTTCCCCGGCAACGGCGCCAAAAACTTGATGGCGCAAATCTCACACACCGCTATAGGCGGTAGCTTGACTGCGACACGAAACGGCAGTGTACCGATCGTTCAAGTAATAAATGTTGGGAATAAATCCCCGAGTGTCGGTCTCTTGAGGAACACAATAAGGTGGAGTTTACTATTGAGGCAGGACTTGAGATCGAAGTCCTTAAATCGGATGGATTGCGGGGGAGTTGGGTTGGCTTTTGGAAAACAAAATAGAAGCTAACAACTACTCCTATGCAATGCCGCTATGCAAAGCTTCGCTTGGCGGGATGGAAACTAGGCAGGCCTTGAGCGCGCTGCGTCGCAAGGGCGGATGGACGAGAAGGCTAATGGAATCGAACTATGCAGGCCTTGAGCGCGCTGCTTCGATAGGCGAATGGATTACGGGCCGCGATGCCACGCTTCGGTAGGCGAATGGGCGAGTAGGCTTGTGGAATGAGGGTCGCAAGCACCTCTTCGACAAGCACGCCACTAGCAATTGCTAGTGCGGCACCGGACACGATGGTGGGATGGAGGATGGAATGGGGCGCACCTCAAGCAACTCAAATAACAAGCATTTCACAAATACAAGAAATATATGGAAATACAAATTAGTTCAAGTGCAACTTCATCAAAATATACAAGATCTAACTATTACAACAATCAATAAAAGGAGAACAAGGCAAGAAATCGACCGAATCCGAAGGCTCGTTGAAGATTCACGGTTGGAATCGCCGGGTTGTCAATCCGCGTCCAAGCTCGGTCCACAACTACGTCCGGGGTAGAGAGAGCTGTCACGACTCTCCAATGGACCCGTCTTCTTCGTGTCACGATCCGATGGAGGTTGCCAACTTCCTCTTGCTCGATGGAGATAGCGGCTAGGTCTTCCTTTGGAGCTCTTGGATGAAGGAGGAGGCCGAGAGGAAACTCCGGCTCAAGATTGGCGTGAAGAGCAAGCCCGGAGCACCTCTATATGGTGGGCGACGGTGGAGGAGCGAAATCGGGCGGAACCGGGCGGAAAACGGCGCTGAAAATCGGGATGATGACCTAAAATCGCGAGCAGGGAATTTATAGGCGCTGGAATTAAACAGTGCGCACGGTCAGTGGCGCACGACCATTAGTCGTGCGCACTGGAATCCTGTGATCGTGCGCTCTGCCTGGACAGAACCTGCAAAGACAGAAATTACAAAATAACATGTTCGCACGACCAGTGGCGCA
Organism: Dactylorhiza incarnata; assembly: GCA_033032865.1. Lineage (NCBI taxonomy): Eukaryota > Viridiplantae > Streptophyta > Magnoliopsida > Asparagales > Orchidaceae > Dactylorhiza > Dactylorhiza incarnata. Next base: position 68,970 of record JAWHQI010000160.1, on the reverse strand, counting down.
CGACCGATGGTCGTGCGCACTAGCGTCAGTGGTCGTGCGCAATAGATGAAACAGAACTTAAAAATTAATGGTCAGTGCGCACGAGCAGTGGCGCACGACCGGTGGTCGTGCGCACTGGCATTAGTGGTCGTGCGCACTGCACCAAACAGAACTCGTGAAAAAGGCGTTAAGTGCACACGATCAGTGGCGCACGACCAGTGGTCGTGCGCAATAGAACCTGTGATCGTGCGCAGTGTTCCTGTGCAGAATTGCACCGGAAACACCTGCACGACTCCTGTTCTAGCGCACAACCACAAATCCAGCCACTAAAAGTGGCACCTAACAGTGCATGAAAACCACTAATGAAAATATACATGAAATCACACCAAAATGGGCCAAAAGGTGCACCTAGCATGGATTAACAAATATGAACTAAAACAGGGCTAAAGTGCAGTGAAATGACTAACTAAACGGCCCAGATGAGTCCATAAAAGTGTATATGATCAGGACTCATCACATCTCATGATCTCTATTTTCCCAAGGGACAGGGTGTTAGTAGACCACCTCTTTTTACTGGGTCAGATTTCAACTACTAGAAATCTCGAATGATGTGTTTTCTTATGTCCATGGATATAGAAGTATAGAACATGGTAGAAGTTCGGTACTCTCCTCCTATAATTATAGTAGGAGAGGATACGATAGAAAAACCTAAGGATAAATGGGATGATAACGATAAACTGAAATGCAAAAATAATGCAAAGACAATGAACGCCTTATATTATGCTTTAAATTGAACTGAATTTAATCGAATTTCTGCATGTGTAACTGCTTATGATATTTGGAACTAATTAGAAGTCACTCATGAAGGGACATCGCAGGTAAAATATGCAAAGCTATTCCAACTGGAGTCGGAATATGAAAAGTTCAGGATGGATGTCGAAGAGGACATCAACTTGATGTACACACGCATCACCAAGATTGTCAATGCCTCAAAAGATCTTGGAAAGATCTACTCTGACGGTGACTTGGTCAGAAAGATTCTTTGCTCTCTACCACTGAGGTTCAATCCAAAGGTGATGGCCATCTCGGAGTCACACAACCTAAGAATGCTCCAGATTGTGAATCTCATTGGGAATCTCAAAACCCGTGAGGTAGAGCTCCAGATTCAACACGATGAATACAATAAGGAGCCAAAGAAAAAGGCGTTTGCACTAAAATCGAAGAAGGAAAGCAACGAAGATGATGATGAAGATGAAGAAGGGCTCCTGGTCAAGAACTTTAAGAAATTCATTAGAAATCCCGAAAGAAGGAAAACCTTCCGGAAATTCTTCCAGAAGGATGCTCGACGAAAAGGGTCTTCCTCTTCATCAATGAAAGAAAAAGGAAGTAAAGACGAAGAAGAAAGACCACCACCAGAGTGCTATCAGTGTAGGTAGACCTGGCACATTCAGAGCCAGTGCCCGAAGTATCTAAAGGAGCATAAAGAACGATACAAAGGGAAGGAGAAAAAGAAAGTGTTGAAATCCGCAACTTGCGATGATTCTTCCTCTGAAGAATTAAGCGGATCTGAGTCAAGCAGCGAGGAGGAAGCAAACTTATGCTTGATGGGAAAAAGCAACGATGACGATAATAGTGTTTTAGTGACACTGAGGTAACTCCTCCACTTTCGAAGAACTTTATGATAAATTTGTTCAAACAAGTAAAGACCATGATAAAAGTATAAAAGATGTTACTATTTTAAATCATGGAAATGAAGCTCTTATCAAAGAAAATCATAAACTTACAAAAAAATAATTTCTTTAGAAAAGAGAAAGGTTTCATGCCAAGAGTGTGATCACTCCTCAAATAAGGCAAAAGATCTTGAAGTTTCTCTTTCAAATCCCTCTCTCAAATCAAAACTCTTACAAGAGAAAAGGGGGATTTAGAGAGAAAACTAAAATCATCTCTCTTACTAGTGGAAAATAACAAAAAGGGCTTTGAAAATAAATGTGTCATGCTTGTAACAGAAAATTCATCTCTTAAAAAACAAACTCATAACCTCAACATGGCTATCAAAAAATTTGGAATAGGTCAAAAATCCCTGGACATGATCTTGGGGAACCAATGCTATGGTTCTAGAAAATTTGGGCTCGGATATCAAAGTGACAGCTATCGCCCGACGATAGCGTCTAACGCCAGCGGTAGCCCATCATATAAATTTTTTTTTATTTTTTCTAAAAATCAAACCTCATCCAATAAGAGCAATGTAGAATTTCAGAAAAGGGTCTCAACCCCCTTTATTTCGTGTGCAAATTGTCATAGGTTTGGACACACATCTAGCTCTTGCAGGAAAATAAAATAGGGATCTTTAATGCAAATCTGGGTACCTAAGGCATCCACTTATTCTATGGGTGGTACCTCTTGGGTATCCTGATCTTTTCTCTCATCTTCTTTCTAGATTTGTAGGAAGGCTAAGGATACAGAGGATGTGTGGTACTTGGACTCAGGCTACTCCAAACATATGACGGGCAACAAAGCAAAGTTCCTTACATAGAAAAGAAGAAAGGAGGGATCGTAACCTTTGGTGATAACGGTGAAGGAAGGATCATGGGAGTCGGTACAGTGGGTAACAAATCCTTTCTTATCTCTAATGTTCTTTATGTAAAAGGATTAAACCATAATTTAATATCTATTAGTCAATTGTGTGATAAGGGATTAGATGTTTTATTTGAGTAATCCACAAATCTTTGGAAAATATTTAATCCTAACACAAAAGATGTTTTACTAACTGTACCAAGAATTCACAATGTATATATAGTTTCCTTTCACGATCTTTCCAAATCATCTATAAAATATTTTATAACTAAAAATGATGAGTTAGAACTATGACATAGACGTTTAGGTCACGCTAGTACAAAGCTCATTTTAAAACTAGCCAAAAAGGTATTGATTAGAGGATTGCCTAGATTGAATGGAAATTTATCTTCACTATGCTCTCCATGTCAAAAAGGAAAATTCACAAAATCTTCTTTTAAAAGCAAAAACAAAATTTCTACTACAAAACCTTTGCAATTAATTCATATGGATCTATTTGGTCCCGTTAGCACTACAAGTCTTGGTGGTAGAATATATACTTTTTTCTAATAAATGATTTCTCTAGATATTGTTGGACTTTATTTCTCTCTTCCAAATCTGATGCATTTTGTGAATTTTCAAAATTATATACTCGTATTCAAAATGAACTAGATTTAAAAATAAAATGCATTCGCTCAGATCATGGAGGAGAATTTGAAAATAAAAATTTTATATCGTTTTACGAAATGTTAGGTATTAAGCACGAATTCTCTGCTCCTCGCACACCCCCAACAAAACGGTGTTGTAGAAAGAAAGAGTAGGACAACTCAAGAACTAGCACGTACTAGGTTATCTGAATATAAATTACCTAAGTCGTTTTGGGCCGAAGCTATAAGCACATCATGTTATGAAATGAATAGAGTCATGTTTCGCCCAACTTTAAATCTTACACTGTATGAACTATACTATCAAAAGAAACCTAACGTATCATATTTTAAAGTATTTGGATGTAAATGTTTTATTCTCAATACAAAAGTTTCCTTAGGAAAGTTTGATAAAAAATGTGATGAAGGAATATTTCTTGGATACTCTTCAACTAGCAAAGCCTATTAAATTTTTAACAAAAGAACGAGTAAGGTTGAAGACTCTATTAATGTAAAATTTGATAAATTTATTCCTTGTGTAGAAAAACTTACTACAGGTGCAAATGATGTACCTTTGACATCTTTGGAGCACGACGAAGAGGAACCTTCCAAAGTGGAGGAGGAGGAGGCCAAGGAAGATGAATACGTGCCTCCAAGCATCTTAAATTTCTCAAAGAATCATCCAAAGGAGCTAGTAATTGGGAAACCATCTATTGGGGTAAGAACTCGATCTTCTCTTCATAAAATGTTTTCGAATATTTGTTGTCTCTGAAATTGAACCTAAAAACATTTCAACTGCTTTAAATGACGAATTTTGGTTTTTGTCTATGAATGAAGAGAGATCAATTTGAAAGAAATAAAGTTTGGAATCTAGTAGAACATCCATCTAATCATCCCGTTGTTGGCGTAAAATGGATTTTTAAAAATAAATTTGATGGTGAATCTAGAATTACAAGAAATAAAGCACGCTTAGTCGCTAAAGACTTTTCTCAAATCGAGGGGGTAGATTTTGAAGAAACTTTTGCACCCGTTGCTCGCTTAAAATCTATATGAATATTTTTGGCATTTGCGAGTTTTAAAAGAATAAAACTATTTCAAATGGATGTTAAAAGTGCTTTTCTAAATGAGTTTATAAAAGAAAAAGTTTATGTAGAACAACCCCCCAGTTTTATAAATGAAAAATTTCCAAATAATGTTTATAAATTAGAAAATGCGCTTTATGGTTTAAAACAAGCGCCCCGTGCATGGTTTGACAGACTTACAACATTTTTATTAAAGCACGGTTATGTCATGGGAAGTGCAGATAGCACACTCTTCATTAAGCATAATAATGATTTAATTATTTTACAAATAAATGGTGATGATATCATTTTTGGAGCCAATAATGAAGAGTTGTGTAATGAAGTAGTCTTAGAAATGAAAAATGAATTTGAAATGAGCCTTGTAGGAGAACTATCTTATTTTCTTGGTTTTCAAATTTCACAATGAAATGATGGTATCTTTATTTGCCAAACAAAATACGTTCAGGATATGCTTAAACGATTTGGATTTGAAAATCTTAAACAAGCTTCTCCACCTATGAGTGCCTCTTTAAAACTAGGAAAAGATGAATCTGGAATTTTTATCAATCAAACTTTATAGAGGAATGATTGGATCTCTTCTTTATTTAAGTGCTTCTAGACCTGATATAATTTTTGTCATATATTTATGTGCTCGCTTTCAAGCCATTCCAAAAGAATCTCATTTAAAAGCGGTAAAATGTATTTTTTAGATATCTATTAGGGTCACCAAAATTAGGATTATGGTACCCACATAATGATTCATTTACATGACATGTCTATTCCGATTCAGACTACATTGTATGCTCAATTGATCGAAAAAGCAACAACGTTACTTGTCATTTCTTAGGACCCTATTTAGTAGCATTTTCTAGTAGAAAACAATCTTCGGTTGCTCTCTCCACCACGGAGGCCGAATACATCGCTCTTGGGAGTTGTTGTGCACAAGAGTTATGGATGAGCCAAACTCTAGACGGCTTTGGTTTTCATCTCAAAAACATTGATATCAAATGTGACAACAAAAGTATCATAGATCTTACAAATAATCTCGTACACCACTCTAGATCCAACACATAGATGTTCATCATCACTTCCTTAAGGATCACATTAAGAAAGAACATGTACAAGTAAGTTCATTGGTACGGACTCCCAACTTGCTGACATATTCACTAAACCTCTTCCTGATGCAAGATTTCGACTACTTCGACTTGAATTAGGTGTCCTAGATCTTTCTGGTTAAGTTGCATTCATAAATGCAATTTTTATGCAATTTTCACCTAGCTAAACATCTTCAAATCTTCTGAAATTTTTGCATAAAACTAATCTTTGGATACTTAATCAATATCAAAAATCAGATTTTTCAAAATCATGGAATTTAGGGTACTGTTTGCCGCGCTAGTGCTAGCACCGGCGCTAGTGCACCTGTCTAATTTTCTGTATTTTTAAAATTTCAAAGAATCACTAAAAATATACTCTTTTATATGTACTATTTATTTTTGTATTTTTGCTTTTAATTGATTTTTGAAAAATTAAAATACAAAATTACAAAACCAAATTACAAAAAATATCTGTTTTCTCTTCTTTCTTTGTTTATTTATCTGATTTTTATTTCTATATGCAAAAATCAAATACAAAAATATAAAACAAAGAATTATCAAAAAATATTTGTTGAACTTAACTTTTCTATTTACATGTATCTTGCGAAAGAGAGATTTGGGCTATCACCCCATCACATCTCCTAGAACCTAGCAAACCCCTCACAGGGTAGACCTTGGGAAGTCCAAGATCAATTATAAGAGTTCAAACTTAAATCAAAATTATTTTTCAAAATATCAATAAAACTGTATGGACTTTATTGCCAATATCAAGCATGGTTCAAACTATCATTTAGACCTTCTACAATGTTGCAATTCATCTTTTCAAACTACTTTGAACTTTGTTCTTATCATGCTTTGATATATCTAATCACATGCGCATCAATTATAGTGTAAGAGTTGTGTAGAACCAAGCTTAGCATGCCTTTAAGTATGAGTAAATATTTTATGATTGATAATGATAGTTTATTCACTCACTTATTTTGGCATAGTTTACATGTGTTTTTAATCTAAGAATGTTTTCTTGTGTATCCTAATTATACAATGAATTAAATTTGTATAAGTATCTTACTTACACTACTTTTATTTTGCACTCTTAATATTTAAGAAAAGTGGTTGTGCTTTCAAAATTACATTGGTTTGCAAAACAAGTGTATTCGGAGAACTTTGTACAAAACAAAAAAATCATGAAATAAATTTACGAAGATAAATCCACCAAGCACTACTTGAACTGTTGAAACCGATTTCTCGATCTCCTGTGGATTTCGGGCCCCTCACCGAAATGAGGGGCAGCTAGCCCTTACCGGTCCCTCGAATGAGGTGGGCAGATAACTCGGACAAAGAACAAAGACCCTAGTCTTAGCGAGGAGGTCCCTCCACTAACCCGGAAGATCGTTGAGCGCTTCCCCTCCCAAGCCAAAGCTGAGACTCGGGCACCTTGGAGAGCTCTGGAAATGCCAACCAAAGAAAGCCTAAGGAGAGGGAAGCTGAAGTGAACTCCTCTCCAAAGGTGCCCTTGAGGTCCTATTTATAGATTTTCTGATCTGGCCTGCAAATAGCAGGATTCTGCCTTTTGATTTTTCTATCCGCACCCCAAATGTGTCTGCGAACAGCCAAACTCCGCTGTTTGGAGAGGCTAAAAGCAGACCACCAAGGGTGAAAGGGTAAAATGGCCCTATTGGCTTATGGATAAGGGACTGCGAGAACCTTACTGCCGGAACACTCGCGGGCCTTCTCGCGGACCCTGCTCGCGACGCCTCTTCTAGGCGATCGCCTCGCGAGGGCCTCGCTGGCCCATTTTGGCGGTATCTGACGGGGTCTTGTCTGCTGGGGCCAATCTCGGCGAGGTCTGGATCTCGCAATTCCTGTTGCGAGACCGTCCCTTTGGCTTCAACGAGCATATCTCTTCGTCGACCTCAGATGATTCCGCCGAACGCCTGTCTCGCCGACCCTTCTCGCTCGCCCTGGAGGCGAGCTCCGTTTCCTTGCCTGGCGAATATCGGGGTTGTACACAATCTCCGCTCTTCGTGAGGACATTTGTGCTCGCGAAGAATCATCCAACCCCTAGTATTCGCCCACTCCTTGATGACCTGTCGGGAATCTTTGGTGGGACCCACCCTGTGGGCTATAAATATCGTCCCGAGCCTCCGGTGGCGTGTGCCGTTACTTCTCTTTCTTTCCCTTTGTCTGATACTGTAGCTGCCTGGAGATGCCTCTTTCCGAGGAAGTCGAGGCTCGCCTGAAGGCGATGAGAGTCGGCGGGCTACCCTCCACGACCAGGGTCCCCGCCTGGATGAATCGCCCGCCACCTGCTCAGTCGCCGAAAGTCAAGAAGGCGAGAGCGGCTCGTCGCACCGGAGACGACTCTTTGCTGCTGGACTCCTCCCCGGACGATCGCCGTCACGAGAAGGTACGAGCTATTCCTGTTCACGTCAATAAATTTGTTTGTCATTCATTTCTGCTTGCAGGATGCTTTGCCGAGCGAGAACGTTGGAGAACTCGCTGAGGGGTCTCGAAAAAGCCCGCAAATGGATACGAACCTCGCCGGGAAAAACACCACCGGTATGATCTGAACCTCGCGTGCCAGGATGGTTTTCGTCAACTGACCGTCGTTCCTTACCTCTTACAGTCTCGCCCGTGAAGTCTCCGGCTCGCCAGATATCGCGGCCGCCGTATCCGCCTCCGCCCCCTTCAGACAAAATCATTGATAAACCCGGGTTCCAGCTCTTGACGAGCGAGGAGACCGGTGGTTCTGCGCCGCCAAAGGTCCCTCCTATCAACAGCGCAGCCTACCCTGCCGGCCTAGGCAAATCTCTCTACCCTCACTACGACAACGTGTTCGAGGGCCGTCCCTCGACTTCTCGCCCTCCGCTTGGTAGGCACTCTGACCTCGCTGAAGCCTCGCGCGGGCTCAATCTCGTTGTCTGACTTTTTCACGATGTTTCGCAGAGACTAATGAAATTCCTCCCACTGATTCTGAATTGGGCGACGACGAGATGTCCCCTCTACCTGACCAGGTGGAGGACTTTTTAGGGGATCCGCGAGATCCTGACATGATGAAACAACGAGTCGCGGAGTTGCTGAGGAAACATGGGCGGATGCTGATGGATCTCAACGAGCAGGCGAGACGGGATAGAGAAGCCACCGAGGACAGGCACGCGGTCCTGATGGAAGAATGTGCGAGGCTCCGGCAGGCGAGACAGCGTGATCGGGAAGAAAACGCTACGACGCCGGAGGTGCATATAGCTAGGATGAGAGACTACGCATACCTCATGGATCGGGAGGGCCGCTTGGCCGAGGAATATTATAATTGTAGGGTGCCGCCGAGGTCCGCGTCGCGGGGTGGGGGCCGGTGGAAATGACTACCCCACGATTCTCGCTAGCGGTTATATCGTGAAATTATTTGTAACAGTCGTCGTCGCTTTTGAACAATCTCGCTACGTTTCGTGACTCGCGTATTCGCCACTCACGCTGGCTTTTATTTCTCTCGACAATATTATTATCTTTTATGCTTTCTCGCTCGTTGTCAATAGACCCATTTTACTTTTGTTATATTGTGCTCGCGAGGACCCTCTGTTCTCGCTGAACGTGTCCTGCTGAAACGTTGTTTGCACTAACCCCGCAGGTTTCCCTCGCCCGCGTATATGATGTGATGTTTTGTTGATACTCGTGCTCGCTGACGCTTGGACTTCTTCCCGCCCTTTTGCTTTGGCTATAAATAGGCGGTCATAACTGAGTCAACCACCGCATTTACTCTCGACCTTCTTCTTCCTCTGCTTCAGAGCTCTCGCTCCTTCTCTTTCTCGCTTCTCTCCCTTTCTCGCAGGTTATTAAGATGGGCAGCGACGCCAATGAGTCAGAGGGTCGGCGAAAGATTGCGAAGGCTTTCGCCGAGCACACCTTCTACCACTGCAACTTGACCGACGAGGAGTATCTCAGCGCGGTCGCCGATTATGTCACCCCTCCCTTCGAGGCACGCCGTCCTAGCGAGGATAACGTGATCAACGACCTGTTGGTCGACGAGTTGGCCATTCCCACTGCCCATTTTGCGGTCGGTTTGCGCCTTCCCCTGTGGCCGGAAGTTCGCCAGGTAATAATCGCTCGTGTTTGCTTCTTATGTTCTGTTGCTCAAGTTTCGCTCGTCATATGGACTAATCTTGTTCTCGCTGCTTGCCAGGTGCTCAAGCATTATGGCGTCGTTCCGGGCCAGCTCACACCTAATGCCATGCCGGTGATTACGGCGTTCGCTTGTTATCTTCGCGAGGAATGCATCGAGTTCAGCCTCCCGATCTTCCGGAAGCTGTTCTCGTTCCGCGCCTTCAAGGACGGGACGGCCTACTTCGTGGGCACAGGTCCGAAGGTTGTCGAGACCGTCAACAAGGCCCACTTCTGGGCCCAGAAGTTCCTCGTCGTCAAGGGGAACTTCGGCAATATCCCCCTCTCGCCGGTTCAACACAGCGAGACCACCTACCGGCCTACCGGCCTACCGCCCTTGGCGGCCACGACGCCCTCCTCCATCAGTTCTTCTGTAAGAAGAACTTCGAGGTCGTTTATCTTCGCCGCAATCTCGATTCGCTGCCTCCGGTTCTCGCCGGGGAAGGTAAGGATCTCGCTTAGCATTTGTGACTTTATTCCCTGCCACACCTCGCTTATCAAGATTTCAATGTTTTATTTTCAGGCGAGCGAGATCTTCCCCTCCATCCTCCCTATGCCAGCAACCGAACAACCGACGCTACCTTGGCCCTCGCGACCATGGGGGCGGAAGCTTGCCGAGGCACCGTCGCTCCAGCTGAGCCCTCTTCTCGCAAGAGACCGGGGGCTTCTGGTGGTCATGCCGCTCCCTCTAAATCTCCGCCAAAGAAGAAGAGCAAGAAGAGCGGGGTCTCGCTCGCTCCCTCGAAGGGTAAGGAGCCCCGCGAGGCCGCCTTTGACGAGTTCGACCTCACCGGCCTCTCCGCGGGGGGTGAGGACGAAGAGTCCTGCCAGGAGGCAGTCCGAACCTCCGCCCTCCCCATCCCGGTGAACCACTACAACTTCGGCCTCGGCCAGAGGCGTCGGGACGAGACTGGCGAGCCCCTCGTCACTTGGAAGCCAGCGACCAACAGGGTGGATATCTCCTCCATCCTCCCCTCCTGGGTGGAGAAGGAGACCGTCAACGGTCACGCCTTTGACCTCGCGTTCGCTCTTTATGGTCGCGAGGACGCGGGGTCTTATAAGGATGAGACCGCGAGGACCCTTGCTTACGAGAGTGCGAGGTCTCAACTGCGCTCCGCCGAGCTTGCCCGCATGTCGGGGAGGCGCTGCTTACAACTGGAGCTTCAGAACGTGGAGCTCGTGAGGGCCTACAAGGGGGTTCTTGCCGAGAACACGCAGCTAAAAGAGAAGCAGCTCGCCGCAGAGGGTAGTGTGGTGATTTACTTGACCTTCTCATCTTCCTTTTATCTGGCCGTTTTGCTTTTTTAATTGAACCTACTTGCAGGATGTCGAGGCCGCCGGGAGAGCCGACGCTCGCATCAAGGGTTTGGAGGGTGAGGTGGCTGGGCTGAAGGCCTTACTGTGAGCTCGTCCGCGTCGTCGTTCCCCCATCACCTCGCCGTCTGAAGGAAGAGAAGCGAGCGCGAGATGAAGAAGTCCGCATGGAGTCCACGGACTCGGCTCGCTACATCTTCCAGATGATAAAGGGGGCCGGACTCCTAATCGCCGACGCGGCCGATCTGACTTTGGAAGACATCATCCCCGAGCTCTTCCTCCCGCTTCCGCTTGTGAAGAGTAGCGACGACGACGAGGAGGGGTTCGCGAGCGACTCCTGAAGCTCACCGCCCCCCCCCCCCCTCTTTTTTTCTTTTTGTAACTTTTGATCGGCGAGATCGCCATGAATTGTAATCAAACCTTGAAATGAATGCAAATTCTATTTTGTTCATCGTGTTTTCCCTTTCCGGTTTTGCTCTGTGTTGAATGTCTCGTTCTCGCTTATCTCGATATCCGCCTTCGCGGAGGTTACTCTCGCGATGATTGTTCTCACGCCTCACGTCGCCGCATAGGTAGGTGTAGGATACTTTGGCTGCTCAGGCCTTTTGCCGTTTGCCTTAGGATTACTATCCTTTTAGTTGCGCGTATTTTCTCTAGGTTTCGCAGGCCATTTTTCCTCTTGGTGAGAGCTCGCCTCTTACCCGGAGCCGGCGACCTTTCTGCCGAGGACTGGATGTTCTGAATCGCATAAGATGGATTTTCGCCACTCGCATAATATCGTGTGAAATCCTTCTTTGCCGAGCGAGCCGACCCGCCGAGCGAGACGTAGCATTCCAGCATAAAGACCTGTCATCTTTGCCTGCCTCTCCAGAGATCAACCAGAACCCCCCGTCTAGGTGAGAGCCCGGGAGCGGAATCGATCTGGGGCATTCCAGCATAAAACTTGTCACCTTGCCAGCCTCTCCAGAGATCAACCTGAACCCCCCGTCTAGGTGAGAGCCCGGGAGCGGAATCGATCTGGGGCATTCCAGCATAAAACTTGTCACCTTGCCAGCCTCTCCAGAGATCAACCTGAACCACCCGTCTAGGTGAGAGCCCGGGAGCGGAATCGATCTGGGGCATTCCAGCATAAAACTTGTCACCTTGCCAGCCTCTCCAGAGATCAACCTGAACCCCCCGTCTAGGTGAGAGCCCGGGAGCGGAATCGATCTGGGGCATTCCAGCATAAAACTTGTCACCTTGCCAGCCTCTCCAGAGATCAACCTGAACCCCCCGTCTAGGTGAGAGCCCGGGAACGGAATCGATCTGGGGCATTCCAGCATAAAACTTGTCACCTTGCCAGCCTCTCTAGAGATCAACCTGAACCCCCCGTCTAGGTGAGAGCCCGGGAGCGGAATCGATCTGGGGCATTCCAGCATAAAACTTGTCACCTTGCCAGCCTCTCCAGAGATCAACCTGAACCCCCCGTCTAGTGAGAGCCCGGGAGCGGAATCGATCTGGGGCATTCCAGCACCAACATATCCAACCTTCATCACCCCGGCATGGCAGTAGTTATAAGCATCACAAAAAGGAGTAAGACACTCAGTAATCAACATAATAAATCTTTCAAGTGTAAAATCGTTTCAAATCATCCCCACTCCTGGCTCGGTCGAGGGGCACCCCTTCCACATCCTGGAGGTGATACCCCCCCCCCCCCCCGACTTGAGCACCTCGCTTATAATATATGGCCCTCCCAGTTGGGGTTAAGCTTACCGACCGCGGCTCCTCTGCAGGCCGCATCGACCTTCTTCAGGACTAGGTCTCCTTTCTGAAAGTGCTTTATCCGGATATGTTTGTCAAAGTACCGAGCCATCCGCAGCTTGACCTCTTCCTGCTTGATGGTGGCCAAGTCCCGGAGTTCTTCCACCAGGTCTAAAGACAGCCTCTGCTCTGCATTGTTATCTTTTAGCCACTCTTCATCCCCCTCGCTCGCTGCGATCACCCGGGGGGTCTTTACCTCAAACTCTATGGGGAGGACGGCCTCGGACCCATGAGAGAGCTTGAACGGAGTCTCCCCGGTGGCGGTATTTGGAGTAGTCCTCATGGCCCAGAGGACGGAGGGTAGCTGTTCCACCCAGTTCCCCCGAAGGTTCTCCACTTTCTTTTTTAATAGGTTAACGATTATTTTGTTTGCCGCCTCCACCTGCCCATTGCTCCTCGGGTGGTGGACCGATGCGAACCTGAGGTCAATGTCGAGTTGAGTGCAGAAGCCAACAAACTCTTCACTAGCAAACTGCGGCCCATTGTCCGTCACTATAGCTAGAGGGAGCCCGTGCCTGCAAATTATCTCCCCCCACACAAAATTCCTTACAACCTGGGAGGTTACCTTGGCGAGTGCTTTCACTTCTACCCACTTGGAGAAGTAGTCGATCATGACCAGCAGGAACTTCCTCTGGCCACTGGCTTGGGGGAAGGGACCGACCAGGTCCAACCCCCATATGGCGAAGGGCCAGGGAGCCGTGATGGTCCGGAGTCTTTGAGCTGGGAGGAGTTGGAGCGGAGCTTAGGGCTGGCACTTCGGACACTTCCTCGCGAACTCCTCCACGTCCTTGCTGAGAGTGGGCCAGAAGTAGCCTTGCCTCAACACTCTCCCCTCCAGGGTCCGGCTCCCGGAGTGACTGTCGCACTCCCCAGAGTGGATTTCTTCCAGGACTCTCGGAACCTCCTCCTCGGAAACACAACGGGCCAGGAGTCCCGAGAGAGTCTTCCTATATAGCCCTCCTACATGCAAGGAGTAATAGGCAGACTTATACCTGAAGCGCCTCTTGTCCACGTCCTTCCAGGGAACTGCCCGGAGGATAGGAAGGTGATGAATGGATCCATCCACGAGGCTCGCTGATCCACCTCCATCAACTCTCCTTCCTCGATGGAGGGCCGGAAGAGTTCCGAAGCCGTCCCTCCCGCTCGGGGACCGAACTTGGCTAAGAGGTCCGCCTGGGTGCTCTCCTCCCTGGGCACGTGCTTGATGGAGAAGGTGCGGAACTGCCCGATGACCCCCTTGACCTTCTCCAGGTATAGCAGGAGGGTCGGGTCCTTCGCTTCAAACTCTCCCTTGATTTGGCATGCTACCACCATGGAGTCCGTCGAGACCTCCACGTCCTGCACCCCTAGTTCTCGGGCCAGCCGAAGGCCCGCTATCACTGCCTCGTACTCATCCTGGTTGTTGGTAATTGGGAAATGGATATTTAAGGCTTGCTCAATTCGGGTCCCCTGGGGACTCACCAGGACTATCCCCCCTCCATAGGAGTACTTTCCCGATGCTCCGTCCACCAACATCTTCCATGCCTCTGGGGGAGGTGGCTCGTGCTCCCCCACCTCGGTCGCATAGTCGGCCATGCAGTCTGCCACCGCCTGAGCCCTGATGGACGTCCTGGGCATGAACGTGACGTTGAATTCACTTAACTCCACAGACCACTTTGCCAACCTTCCTGAGTGCTCCACCCCTTCCATGATTTTACGGAGCGGGTGGTCTGTCACTACTTTGATTGAATGGGCTTGGAAGTAAGGCTGGAGCCTCCGGGCCGACACCACCAATGCGAAGGCTAATTTTTCCAGAATCGGGTACCGGAGCTCCGCCTTCCTCAGCACTCGGCTGACGTAGTAGATAGGGAACTGTTTCTTCCCCTCCTCCCGGATCAACACGGAACTTACTGCTTCGGACCCTACCCCTAGGTACAAGGATAGTTCTTCTCCTGGCCTCAGCCCCTGGAGCAGAGGGGTCTGGGTGAGTTGTTCTTTCAGAGCCTGGAAGGCCTCCTCGCACTCCGGGGTCCATTCAAGCTTCTTGTTGCCCCCGTAGCACCTTGAAGAAAGGCGCACACTTTTCTCCCGCCTTGGAGAGGAACCTGATGAGCCCCGCCAGCTTCCCTGTGAGGCCCTGAACCTCCTTCGAGTTCCTTGGCGACCCCAACTCCATTATTTCCTTGACCTTGTCCGGGTTAGGCTCCACTCCCGCTGGGGTTAGTAAGTGGCCTAGGAACTTACCCCGGCTAGCCCCGAAGACACACTTCAAGGGGTTGAGTTTCATCTTGTACTTTCGCAGAGTCCCGAACGTCTCCTCAAGGTCTCGGAGGTGAGACCCAAGGTCTCGGCTCTTTACCATGAGGTCATCGACATAAACCTCCAGGTTTTTTCCCTTCTGCTCGCAGAAGACTCTGTCCATCATTCTTTGGTATGTGGCACCTGCATTCTTGAGCCCGAACGACATCATCTTATAACAGTAGCATTCATCCCCCGTGATGAAGGAGACATCTTTGATGTCCGGGGGGTGCATGCGGATTTGATGGTAACCTGAAAAAGCATCTAAGAAAGACATCACAGGAAAACTGACGGCTGAGTCAACCAGCGCGTCGACTCTAGGCAGGGGGTAACAATCCTTAGGGCATGATTTATTAAGCAAAGAAAAGTCGATACACATCCTCCATTTACCTCCTCCCTTCTTCACCAAAACGACGTTGGAGACCCAGCCTGGATACTGGATCTCCGATACAAAGCCTGCCTGTAGGAGCTTGCCCACCTCCTCGCGGATGGGCCCTTCCAGCTTGTCGGCGATGGCCCTCCTCTTTTGGCGGATGGGGCGGGTGCCGGGGTCGAGGTTGAGGCGATGGCAAGCCACATCCGCGTCGATCCCAGGCATTTCCGCGGCGCTCCAAGCGAAGACGTCTACGTTCTTCTGCACGCAAGCCAGAATCTCCGCTCAATCTTCTGGGCTGAGTCCTCCGCTGACCCGGACCTTCTCCACCACCCCTAGCCGGGTGGTGACCTCAAGCTCCACGATCTCGTCCACGGCCTCCAGCTGGGATTGCTCCCCCCAAGCTCTCTCCTCCTCTCCACCACAAGCGAGCGCCTGGGTTCCTTCCTCTACCTCCTCCCCTATCACCATCAGCTCCTCTCCCCCTCCTACCGGGGTCTTCTCTCCTTTTTCCTCTTCCTCTCCTCCCTCCGCCCGGGGTCCCTCAACAACCCCCTCCTGGGCATGGACTTCTTCTTCCTCCGCCTGCTCCTCGACTTCCCCTTCACTTTCGACTTCGGCCGCCTCCTCCATCACTTTATCCCATTCCTCCGCTTCTCCCATCCAGGTGATGGTGTTGACAGCCGTCACATAGCACTGTCTCGCCATCTTGGGGTCTCCTCGGATCCGAACCTGGACTCCCCCCGTGTTGAACTTGAGACACTGGTGGAAGGTGGAAGGGACGCATCTAAACGCGCTGATGAGAGCCGTCCGAAGATGGCACTGTAGCTGCTCGGGGCATCCACTATCACGAAGCGGCAGTTCCGGGACTGCCCTCCGAGGGTCACATGGAGCCCAACTCCACCTTCCACTTCCTTCCTTTCTCCTGAAAAGCTGAATAGGGGACCATCCGAGGCCAACACCCTCTTGGATTCTACCTTCATCTCATCAAACGCCTTCTTGAAGACGACGTTGACCGAGCTACCGTTATCGACTAGAATCCGCGAGACGGTGAAGTTCTCGATGGCGGTCTGGATAACCAGCGCATCACAGAACGGGTCCTCGTAGCTCGGCATGTCCTTCTGGGAGAAAGTGATTCTCTCCGCCGGGGGTGGAGCCGTGGATGTTGAGGCCACGCTCCGCCGATAGATGGTATGAAGGCTAGCCTTGCGGGTTGCCTCCACCCCTACCCCCCCATGGATCAGCCCGATCCCTCCTCTACTTCCCACATCCACTCTGTCTTCACACCTTTCTTCCTCCTCCCCTCGAGGCTCGACCTCCTCAATTCTCACTTGTTGCCTTGGCGCGGGGGCTCGGCCCCTTTTCACCTCCAGGAACTCCGGGCAGGTGTCCGTTGAGTGACCTTCCTCACCATGGAAGATACAATACGGCAACGTCATCTCCCCCGCCTCGGTCTCCGCCATCCTATTCCTTCTCCTCCTAGCGGCTGTTGTTTCCACCTCACCCCTCCTTCCTCTTCCTCTTCCCCGGCCAATTTCCATGGCCTGCTGAGGTGGGGGAGGCATCTGCATCGGACCCTGCCTCCACCCTAACTGGTGGGGCCTCCCTTGACCCCCGAAATGGTTACCCCTTCCTGGGCCGTAACCCCTTCCCTGTCCTCGCACTCCTCCGCCGTGTGGCCTCCATCCTCCCTCCGGGGCCCGGGGCTCTTCCCTTCTCCTGACCTCCTGCTGCCTCACCTCCGGTTCACTGAGCTTTGCTAGCCTCTTGGTGAGCTCCGGGTTGGCTTCTTCACTCGCGACTTCCTCCGCCACCCTCTCCATCAGCTCCTCATAGGAGACGGGGCCTTCCTCTTCAACGCCATCTTGAAGAAACTCTCTTTCAACCCGACCGTGAAGGCGAGTTGGAGTGCAAACCCCGGCATCTCCTGAGTAAGCTGCACTTCCTCCTGGAACCGATCCGCATACTGAGCCAACGACTCCCTGGGCTCCTGCTTCACTTTGAAGAGGGAATCAACGTCCTTCTTCCTCCTTTTTGAGGTCGAGAACCTCAGCAAAAAACTTCGGCGCAAGTCCTCGAACGCGTAGATTGATCCTGCAGGGAGCTGATGGAACCAGTCCCTGGCCTTTTCCTTGAGGGTGAGGGCGAAGAGCCGACACTTGAAGGCATCTGACATCGATCGGATGGAGACCGAGTCTTCGAAACTCTGCAGGTGCTGGACAGGGTCATCCCTACGGTTGTAGTATACCCGGTCCCACTCCCCGAACCCCCCCGGGACGGGTGCGGAAAGCACCAGCTCGCAAAAGGGGCTTCCTCCTCCTGCCACCTTTTCTGGCTCCACTCGCCCCCCAAGCTCCCTCGCCAAACTTGAGCTCGCCGGGACTGTGCTCGCGAGGGCGACGCTCTCCTGAACCACCCCGACCGTCGCCGCATCCTCCTGGCGCGCGCTCGCCTGCGTCGTGCTCGCTGGGACAGAGTTTGTCGGCACTGAGCTCGCCGGCCCGGAGCTCGCCGGCATCGGGCTCGCCGGACTGGCGAACAACACTCGCCCCTCTCTGTCCTGCCCTGATCCAACGGCAACTTCCTTTCCAGCCCTTCCCCCCGGGGCATTCTCGCCGACCGTCGTTGGGGGAGGGGTCACCTGAGGTGCTGGGGTCGCAAACTCACTTCGCAGAGCTGTGACCGTAAACCCCAAGGTGTCGAGCACCTCCTTTCTGAAATCTGCGAGCATCCTGGCCATCGCCACCTGAGGTGTCTCGCCAAACTCCTCGCCACGCTCTTCATCTTCCGCCATAACCCTTCTATGGAACTTTCTTGAACCAGCCACGCTCCACGCTCACCGCACCAAAATGTTGAAACCGATTTCTCGATCTCCTGTGGAGTTCGCGGCCCTCACCGAAATGAGGGGCAGCTAGCCCTTACCGGTCCCTCAGAAGAGGTGGGCAGATAACTCGGACAAAGAACAAAGACCCTAGTCTTAGCGAGGAGGTCCCTCCACTAACCCGGAAGATCGTTGAGCGCTTCCCCTCCCAAGCCAAAGCTGAGACTCGGGCACCTTGGAGAGCTCTAGAAATGCCAACCAAAGAAAGCCTAAGGAGAGGGAAGCTGAAGTGAACTCCTCTCCAAAGGTGCCCTTGAGGTCCTATTTATAGATTTTCTGATCTGGCCTGCAAATAGCAGGATTCTGCCTTTTGATTTTTCTATCCGCACCCCAAATGGGTCTGCGAACAGCCAAACTCCGCTGTTTGGAGAGGCTAAAAGCAGACCACCAAGGGTGAAAGGGTAAATTGGCCCTATTGGCTTATGGATAAGGGACTGCGAGAACCTTACTCCCGGAGCTCTCGCGGGCCTTCTCGCGGACCCTGCTCGCGACGCCTCTTCTAGGCGATCGCCTCGCGAGGGCCTCGCTGGCCCATTTTGGCGGTATCTGTCGGGGTCTTGTCTGCTGGGGGACAATCTCGGCGAGGTCTGGATCTCGCAATTCCTGTTGCGAGACCGTCCCTTTGGCTTCAACGAGCATATCTCTTCGTCGACCTCAGATGATTCCGCCGAACGCCTGTCTCGCCGACCCTTCTCGCTCGCCCTGGAGGCGAGCTCCGTTTCCTTGCCTGGCGAATATCGGGGTTGTACATGAACCTCCTGATAAGTCTTAATGAGCATTGTGAGGTTGAGCACCTTGGAAAGAATATTAAAGTGTTTTGTGCAAACCATAAACTTTTTTCTTTACACTACTTATTCTTTTCTATGTGCATTGAAGTGTGTGGAAGTAAAATTATTTGGGTTTTATTGTGCACTTTACTCTACATATGTCTTGTATTTTTGATTAAATCATTTGTTCACTTTATTCAAAATACACTTATGTGCATATCATTATCTTCCATAACACTTCTTCTCATAAGAATTGGACCCTAATTGCTAATTCTATACTCTCTATATTTAAAATGCACTAGATAACCTAGCATCTCTTTACAATGTTTGGTATGTCTTGAATTTGTGAATTGAAATAACATTGTAGTAGTCTCTTTGTCATATTTTTTTCATGCTTGGTTATTTTATTGTTAAAATTTTAAAAGAATAATGTTTTACAATAGCATTGTTTTTGGAACTTAAACTCATTTCTTTTCTTATGAATTATCATAATTACAAAAAGATGTTTCTTGTATTTCGATAAGTCTTCCGCATCATTACCATATACTTTTTTACCTTGCGCTTTCATGCTTTTTTAAAGTCATCACTTTTGTGTGCATCGTCACTTTAATCTTAAAATTTTTTGCATTTAACAAGTGGTAGACTTGCTTGGTAAAATCTATATTGGTTATTCTAATACGCATATCATTTTTATGCTAAAAAACTCTGATTCATCTCTATGATTTTTTTTAAAAACTCCTTATCATTTCATTTCCTCTAAAAATCTCGATCATGCCTTATCTTGTTATTAAAAATCCTTTTTATGTCTCTTGCTTCCTTACCCACTTTTGCTAATAACAAAAGGGGGAGAACTAACATGATAAATAAAAACTGCTATCTAATTGAAAAACTAACATGATTAAAGAATAAGGTAATAGCTTACATATAAGGGGAGCATTCACATGGGGGGAGCATATATTTAGGGGGAGCAATTCTAAATACCTAAAACGACAATTATCCTAAGTCATCACTCACACACACACACACAAGTAGGTTTCATCATGCTTATATATTAAAGCTCTGATTTATCATTAATGGATTTGTTATTATCTTAAGGGGGAGTTTGTTGGAACATGGTCTTCCGCATCTCCTAGGTTTGAGAATAACAAATCATATGTGTATTTGATCTTGTGTGTTTAAGTGTGCAGGAAACAAGTCCATATGACTCAAGGATAGCATACGAAGGTTGCCCCAAACTTGAAGCCAGAATTCCAAAATGTACACTAGCGCCGGCGGTAGCACCAAGCGCAGGCGCTAGCTCTAATTAGAGCAATTTTGGGAGCTATTTTAGAAGGCGCTAGCGGATAGCGCAGGCGCTATCGCGGAGCACTTGAGGAATGTCTGGAGGCTTTCCTTGGATTGAAGATATGCATGTGGAGAATGTTTCCTAATCCAGGATAGCGCCGGCGGTAGCGCTAGCGCAGGCGCTTGCTCAAAGGCTATAAATAAGACCCCTCTTCTCTTATTTTTTACACACAAGTTTGAGAGAGGTTGAGTGCTAAAATTCCACAGCCTTATTCTGCCGAAAAGTGATCTCCCACCAAAGTTCTGTGAATTTCTGATGGAGAATTTCTTCACACCGGATCCGAACGATGATCGCTTCAACAACGCTTATTCTACAGCGGTTCTTCGTCTCCAACTTCAAAAGTTACTTGATAAAGTAGTTTTTATATAAGTTTTTAATAGAAAATTTTGTAATTATTTAATTTGAATTTTCCTTTTTATGTCAATTTTAGGTTATAAGTAGTTCTTTTTGTAATTTTGATTCTAACTTAGCCTAATTTTAATATTTGCAGATTTCTGGGACAAATCGGGAAAAATCACATGTCACGCCCTCGGTCACGCCCGTGACCAAGGGCGTGTAACCTGAAGATCAGTCCAGAGTCGCAGCCGTGCTGTTGAGCTAGTCCACACCCAGTCACGCCCCAGGTCACGCCGTGTGACCCAAAGTCACGCCCGTGACCGGGGGCGTGTAATTTCAGCATCTGCCACGTGGAGCCGCCGTCGAGACGAGAAGCTGCCGTTGAGAAGTCAACTTGAGTCACGCCCGTGACCTTCCCGCGTGATCCAAGCACGCCGCCGCGGCGTCTGGCTAGCCCATGCCGCATTAAATGAAGCCTTCCTGAGTCACGCCCGTGACCCAATTGTCACGCCCGTGACATGTGCGATTTTCTCCCGCCGTCACGCCAAGCCCACGCCGCGACCGGATCCGATGCTGCAGAGATTACACGCCCTAGGTCACGCCCGTGACCGAGGGCGTGTAACATGAAATTTTTGCCTATAAATTCAGAGGCTCTCCTTGAGTTCAAAGTTGAGAATTTTGGAGTGGGGAAGGTGCTGCTGGAGCCAATCTTGAGTAGTTTTCCTTTTTCATGTTCATGTTCATGTCTCTTTATTTTCATGCTCTCTTCCTTTTCTAATGCAATGTATTAGCTTTCCTTTAGTGCAATAGTCTAGTTTAAGCTTGTAATCTTGTTTTTCCTAGCTTGCAATTTCCTTTCTTAAGTCTTGTAATAGTTTTTCATTTAAATAAAAAATAGTTTGTTCTCTTTATTTTGTCTCCTCCTTAGCTAAAGTTTCTTAATATGCATTTTTATTTTTTTTCCTCTTCCCCCTCCACCATGATTAACTAATCCTCATTAGTACTCGATCAAAATGATCCGAGGATGAGTTAGACAAGTTATGATTTTCTAAAGTTTTCTTTTTCCGTTTTTATAAACACTTGAATTATCCTTGATTTTTAATTAGTGAGGCCATACTTTCGATATATGATTTTCGCTTAAGTTTTCATATTTAGTTAGCCGAGAGGCTCAAAGTATGAATCGATCACTCAAGGGTAAAGAGAGTTGCACGCACCCCTCGAGAGAGGATGACGTAAATCTCCCGGATTGGAGTCAAATCCAATAGTGGGGTTCACCTCGTAAAGCAAGTTTTAGGTAATCGATTATAGGACGAGAGTCCGGTTGATTTTTCCTAATCTTAGTTGGGCATTAACCTCGAGAGAGGCATGTTCGAGCTTCGGGAACCTCCACGGTCAAGTAGTTCAATTTAAACGGAATTAGATTTAATTTCTTTCTACTTGTCTTTTCTCACTCCAAGGTGACTTTTGATTGAGTACTAGCCTCTTTTATCATCATCTAAACCCTTAATTTAGCTTGCAATTTCTCTTTTTTAGCTAAGAACCAAAACCCCAAAATATCATTAGATAAGATAATAGTGACTTTCCTCAAAGTAGAAGTATTCAACGCGCCCCGTGGAATACGACCTTGGTATTTCTTAATATCCTATACTATAGACGATAAGGTACACTTGCCTTTATCAGATATAGTTTTGGAGAAAATCTCAACCCTTCACTAAAATTTCAAAACCGTAAAAATAGATATCAAGTTTTTGGCGCCGTTGCCGGGGACTTTTGCGTAGATATTTTGAAACAAGGATAGCTATTAATTTTATCATGTTGTTTTTATTTTAGTTTTTCTATTTTTGAAAATCTTAAGGGTGAAATTAAAATTCTTGGAAAGGACGCTTTGGGCTTGAATTCCCATCACAGCCTCTAGTACCTTGCAAACCCTTCACCGGGTAGATCTTGGGAAGTCCAAGACTAACTTAATCCGCCTAAAAAGAACAAAAAATATTCTCTCTTTTTCTTCTTCTTTCCTTCTCTTTTTAGTGTATGACCCGTGGTAGCACTTCGATTCTTCCTTTTGATCCGGAAATCGAGCGAACCCTTTTGAGGCACCGCCGTTCTCGTGATCAAGGAAATCAAGTAGAATCTGAAGAGTCAATCGGGGACACTAACGCAGCAAATATGGATCATAATCTTAATCCTCCTAATCTTAACGAGCCAAACCCTAATGAGGACGCGCAACGGACCATGTCCTATTATGCGCGGCCGAATTTGGAAGGCACACAATCGAGTATTGTTCGCCCCGCGGTGGCGAACAATAATTTTGAGATCAAGTCCAGCATCATACAAATGGTGCAACAATCGGTGACCTTTGATGGTCAACCGGACGAGGATCCAAATTCACATATCTCTTACTTTCTTGAAATTTGCGACACTTTTAAGATCAATGGCGTCACCGATGATGCCATTCGATTACGTCTTTTTCCTTTCTCTCTGCGGTCTAAGGCCAAGCAGTGGCTGGGCTCCCTACCAAGGGGATCCATCACTACATGGGCCGAAATGGCGGAAAAATTTCTTAATAAATATTTCCCGCCTTCAAAGACCGCTAAATTACGCACGGATATTGCATCGTTCATGCAAATCGACTCGGAGACTCTCTATGATACATGGGAGCGCTTCAAGGAGCTTTTGCGTCGATGCCCTCACCACGCACTTGCCACTTGGCAACAAGTGCAAATATTTTATAATGGCTTAAATCTCCAAACGAGGCAAATGATTGATGCGGCCGCCGGGGGGACATTAAATAACAAAACCCCGATCGCCGCTCAAGAGCTTTTCGAAGAGATGGCCACAAATGCGTATCAATGGAACATGCCCCGAGCGCGGCCTAATAAGCCGGCCGGAATTTTTGAAATAGACGCTAACGCAAATTTGGCTTTACAAGTTGAGCGCTTAACAAAGCAAGTGGCGGAGATGTCTGCTTCCTCCGCCACTCCTCCTTGGGCTAATAATATTTTACTTGAAGAGCAAGTTAATTACATGGGAAATCCACCTCGGCCTTCCTATAACCCGAACACCGCTCCGTATAATAACACCTACAACGCGGGTTATAGGAATCATCCGAACTTCTCATGGAGCAATCAAGGAAATGCTCAGCGTCCCTTAAATTTAAATCAACCTCCAAATCAACTTCTCAATTTAACTCCCCCTCAAAATTTTAATCCACCCGGTTTTCCACCGCAACAGCAAAAACCCTCTCCGCTTGAAGAGGTTTTTGCAAAATATGTTGCTACAACTGAAGCGAACATCCGGAACCTCACCGGATCGATCAAAAATTTAGAGAACCAAGTGGGCCAGCTAGCAAAGATAATCTCCGAGCGACCGCAAGGAGCCCTTCCGGGAAACACGGAGCCCAACCCAAGGGAGAGCGCAAACGCGATTACACTCCGAAGCGGGAAGGAGGTGGCTTCTAAGCAGGACGAACCCATGGTAACTTCCTCTCCTCCTCTTCCTCCTATTTTATCTTCAATTTTACCTACTACGTTAGCTCCGCGCGCTTCTACTTCTAATGTTCCGTATCCATCTAAGTTTAAAAGCGAGAGCGCCGAAAAGAATTATAAAAAGTTTTTAGATATTTTAAAGCAAATCCACATTAATGTACCCTTCTGCGAGGCTATCTCTCAAATGCCTAAATATGCGAAATATCTTAAGGAGTTGCTCTCCAATAAGAAAAAATTAGAAGATATTTCGCATATTTCTTTGAACGCAGAATGCTCCGCGGTTGTACTCAACAAATTGCCTACAAAAGTGAATGACCCGGGACGGTTTTCCATCCCGTGTTTATTTGGCAATTCGTTAGTAAAACACGCTTTAGCGGATCTGGGAGCAAGTATCAATCTCATGCCTTTTTCATTATTTAAGAAACTAGGTCTAGGAAATCCAAGCCCCACTCGAATGAGTATTCAATTAGCGGATCGCTCTTTAAAATATCCGGTAGGAATAGTGGAGGACGTGCTCGTCAAGGTCGACAAGTTCATCTTCCCGGTGGACTTTGTCATTCTTGACATCGAAGAGGATGCCGAAGTACCCCTCATACTCGGCCGCCCCTTCCTTGCCACCTCCCGCGCCATTATTGACGTAAGTAACGGAAAGCTCCTCCTTCGGGTTGGAGATGATGAAGTTTCTTTCGGCATAAATTCCTCGATGCGGAACACATTAGAAAACGACGATTCATGTTTTTACCTGGAAGAGTGTTGGGAATTCGATTCCCCTCCCGAGTTAGTCTCCACCTCGAGTCACGAGTCCGAGTTCGCCGAGCTCTTTTGTCTGGAAGAAGAAGAAGTCACTCGTTTCACACCACCCGAACCACTATTTTTAGAAAAATTAAAAATCAAAACATCTTATGAAGAGCCACCCGTTTTGGAACTAAAGCAACTTCCCCCTCACCTTAAGTATTTATTTTTAGAAAAAGAGTCGAAGCTACCCGTCATCGTTTCATCCGAACTTAGCAACTCAGAAATTTCCGAGTTGGCTATTGTCTTAAGAAAGCACCGCCACGCAATTGCGTGGCAAATTTCGGATATAAAGGGTATAAACCCTTCCTTCTGCACTCATAAAATCTTCCTCGAAGATAATTCCCGAAATTCGGTCCAGCCTCAACGACGGCTAAACCCTAACATGAAAGAAGTCGTTAAGGCCGAAGTGATCAAACTATTGGACGCGGGAATTATCTACCCGATATCGGATAGTACTTGGGTTAGCCCAGTACAAGTCGTACCAAAGAAAGGTGGCATTACGGTAGTAGCTAATGAGAATAACGAGTTGATCCCAACCCGTACTGTTACGGGTTGGCGGATGTGCATCGATTACCGAAAACTAAATGATGCCACCCGTAAGGATCACTTCCCCCTACCATTCATCGATCAAATTTTAGAGCGCCTTTCAGGTCACTCCTACTACTGTTTTCTCGATGGTTTGTCGGGATATTTTCAAATACCGATTTCGCCCGAGGACCAAGAGAAAACCACTTTCACTTGTCCCTTTGGCACCTTCGCTTATCGAAGGATGCCATTTGGTCTTTGTAATGCGCCAGCTACATTCCAAAGATGTATGCTGGCAATATTTGACGAGTTAGTAGAGGAGGTGATGGAAGTATTTATGGACGACTTTTCCGTGTTCGGAAATTCATTTAAAAATTGTTTAAAAAATCTTGAGCGCGTGTTGCAGCGATGCGAGGAAACGAATTTAGCACTTAATTGGGAGAAATGCCATTTTATGGTCAAGGAAGGGCTAGTCCTTGGTCATAAAATTTCGGGCATGGGGATCGAGGTCGATAAGGCCAAGATCGAAGTGATTGAAAAACTTCCCCCTCCAACAAACGTAAAAGCTATTCGTAGTTTCCTAGGCCACGCGGGGTTTTATCGGCGCTTTATACAGAATTTTTCAAAAATCACAAAGCCGTTAACCCACCTTCTTGAAAAAGAATCCTCGTTTATTTTTAGCGATGAATGCCATTTGGCTTTTAAACTCATCAAAGAGAAACTTATAAACTCCCCGATTCTAGTCGCGCCGGATTGGTCGCTTCCTTTTGAAATCATGTGCGACGCGAGTGACATTGCGGTTGGTGCCGTTTTAGGCCAACGGGTGAGTAAGTATTTCCACCCTATTTATTATGCGAGCAAAACACTCACGTCGGCACAAGCGAATTACACCACAACCGAAAAGGAGCTTCTAGCGATCGTTTTTGCCTTCGATAAGTTTAGGTCATATATCACCCTCTCAAAAGTTATTGTCTTCACGGATCACTCCGCACTTAGGTATCTTTTAAGCAAATCGGACGCCAAGCCTCGTCTTTTGCGATGGATCCTCCTCTTGCAGGAGTTTGACTTAGAGATCCGGGACAAAAGAGGAGCCGAAAACTTGGCGGCCGATCATCTCTCCCGTTTAGAAAACCCCGCCTCGGAAGTTTTGATAGAATCTGACATCGATGATAAATTTCCCGAAGAGCGCCTCCTCGCTCTCGAAGATATTAATACGTCGTCTACCCCCTGGTTTGCAGATCTGGCTAACTATTTAGTAGCCCGGGTCTTGCCAAAAGAATTCTCGAGTCAGAAAAAGAAGAAATTCTTTTCTGATTTAAAGAATTACTTTTGGGAGGATCCCTTTTTATTCCGTGTATGCGCAGACCAAGTGGTGAGACGATGCGTCTCGAGTAAGGAGGGTCTTAAAATTTTACGACATTGTCACGAGTGACCATCCGGTGGTCATTATCATTCGAACCGAACCGCGAGGAAGGCGCTGGAGGCAGGCTTTTATTGGCCCACGCTCTTCAAAGATGCTCACACCCTTGTGAGTACTTGCGACAGCTGCCAGCGGTCGGGCAACATCTCTCGCCGGGATGAGATGCCCCAAAATATTTTCTTAGAATGCGAGATTTTCGATCTTTGGGGCATTGATTTCGTTGGTCCTCTCCCTCCTTCATTTTCAAATAAGTATATTCTAGTGGCGGTCGACTACGTGTCAAGGTGGGCGGAAGCGCAAGCTCTCCCCACCAACGATGCGCGAGTCGTCGTTAACTTTTTAAAAAAATTATTTTCTCGATTTGACACTCCGCGCGCTATTGTGAGTGATCGGGGCACCCATTTTTGCAATACTCAATTCACAAAAACTTTAGCAAAATATGGTGTCACGCACAAACTATCCACTGCATATCACCCACAAACGAGCGGCCAAGTCGAAGTGGTTAATCGAGAATTAAAGCGAATTTTAGAGAAAACGGTTTCTATTAATCGGAAGGATTGGGCAATAAAGCTCGATGACGCGCTTTGGGCCTATCGTACGGCGTACAAGACCGCTATCGGTTGTACACCATATCGAATGGTCTATGGCAAGGCTTGCCACCTTCCGGTCGAATTAGAACACCGCGCATTTTGGGCGCTTAAATTTTTAAATCTCGATTCCACTTTAGCGGGTGAACAAAGGAAGTTTCAAATAAACGAGTTAGATGAATGGCGAGCGAATGCGTATGAGAGCAATAAATTATATAAGGAGCGAACAAAGTTTTATCACGATAAACATATAAAATTTCCGAAAACTTTTTCGCCGGGCGATCTCGTCCTCCTTTATAATTCTCGCCTTCGCCTTTTTCCGGGAAAATTAAAATCCCGATGGTCCGGACCCTTTATTGTTAAAGAGGTTTGGTCCTATGGGACAATCCTAATTTCCCACCCGGAAAAAGGCTCCTTCAAAGTTAACGGGCACCGCCTTAAATTGTATCTTCCGGGAGACGTACCTAATGACAAGAGTGATGCGATTTTTCTTCATCATATAACATAATCGGCAAGTGGGTCAAGCTACGCGACCTTAAACAAAGCGCTTTTGGGAGGCACCCCAAAGTTATCTTTTGTTATTTTCTCTTGTCTCTTCTTTTCTGCTTTAACAACTTTTGCAGGTAATCGCGGCTTCCCCACAAAAGCTTCAAAAAAATCAGGGAAGCCCTTTTTCCTTCTCTTCTTTCGTTTTTGCATTTTTTTTATCTTTTCCTACTTCATACTTATTTTTAAACATTGGGGACAATGTTTAACTTTAAGTATGGGGGTGTGAATAGCCCTTTGTAAATTCTTGTAAATAGTTGTTAAATTAGAAAATTTTCAAAAAAAAAAATATATATATATATATATTTTCTTATGTTTTTCTTCTATTTTAGCACTTGTAAAACCCAAAACTCAAAAAAAAAAAAAAATAGAAAACAGAAAAATTTAAATCTTGGAAAGGGACGTTTGGAATTTTATCCCATCACACCTCCTAGTACCTTGCGAACCCTTCACCGGGTAGCCCTTGGGAAGTCCAAGACTTGCAAAAAAATTTGTTAAGTTTTAAATCTAGTTTCCTTTCTTTGTAAATAGTTTTTAATGAGAAAAATTCAAAAAAAAGATAATATCAAAAATTCAAAAAATTCTTATTTCCCTCCTTGTTGTTTTTGTGATTTCTTAGAAATCTAGTTGAGAATGTTTATAAGCATGTTTAAGTTTTTAATTGGCTAAAATTTTGCTTATCATAGTTTGTTAATTTTAAATTTGAGGTAATCTTGATTTAAGAATCATCTTATGATTTTAAATTGATTAGAGAATTTTGTTAGCATGACTTCTCTTTTTATTTTTAAATGGCTTCATTTTGTAGTAAATTTCCTAAACCTCTTTAGATTTCAATTATACTTTCTTCTAACTTCTTAGATCTTAGGAATTTTAATTTTACTAGAATTTGCTCTCAATATGATTTAAAACTAGCTAGATTTATTTTTCCCCTACCCTACCCCCTTTGATGGCATAAAAAAAATGTGTATTAAAAGATCATATGTCATGGGAATAAGAGGATAAAATTCATTATTCCCTAAAACATATGCACCCAAAATATTTGAAAAGATTATATGGCATGGAGTAAGAGGATAAAATTCATTACTCCTAAACCATATACATTTTGGGTTTTTATTAGAAGAGAAAAAAAAGAGAAAAGAAAAAAAAAGGGAAATTTCATGATAAATTCCATTTCCTCCATTCAAAAATTTCTCTTCTTATGCCAAATTCTATGAAATCACCCTTAGCCAATTATCATTGTTCTAGTTTTAGTTGAAAATTATGGAGAGAGCAATATTTAGTAATTTACTTTTCCTTAAGATTCTTTTAAGATAGAGTTCTTATAATTTTAATTTAATTTAGTTTTATAATTTCTACAATTTTGTCAAACTACTTAATTTTCTTGAGAAGTTATTGCCTAAACATTTTTTCCCTCTTTTCAAATCATCATCATAATTTAGGACTTAACTACCCCTTGAATTTACTCTTAACTTAACTTTTGGTTAAATGAAATTTTAGTTTTAAATTAAAAATTTTTTTAAGGATGTCTTATAAATTATGTCTCACACTTTTGCTCTGGAATAGCAAAACCTCAAGTATGGGGGTTTTTGATAAAGTAGTTTTTATATAAGTTTTTAATAGAAAATTTTGTAATTATTTAATTTGAATTTTCCTTTTTATGTCAATTTTAGGTTATAAGTAGTTCTTTTTGTAATTTTGATTCTAACTTAGCCTAATTTTAATATTTGCAGATTTCTGGGACAAATCGGGAAAAATCACATGTCACGCCCTCGGTCACGCCCGTGACCAAGGGCGTGTAACCTGAAGATCAGTCCAGAGTCGCAGCCGTGCTGTTGAGCTAGTCCACACCCAGTCACGCCCCAGGTCACGCCCGTGACCCAAAGTCACGCCCGTGACCGGGGGCGTGTAATTTCAGCATCTGCCACGTGGAGCCGCCGTCGAGACGAGAAGCTGCCGTTGAGAAGTCAACTTGAGTCACGCCCGTGACCCAAAGTCACGCCCGTGACCTTCCCGCGTGATCCAAGCACGCCGCCGCGGCGTCTGGCTAGCCCATGCCGCATTAAATGAAGCCTTCCTGAGTCACGCCCGTGACCCAATTGTCACGCCCGTGACATGTGCGATTTTCTCCCGCCGTCACGCCAAGCCCACGCCGCGACCGGATCCGATGCTGCAGAGATTACACGCCCTAGGTCACGCCCGTGACCGAGGGCGTGTAACATGAAATTTTTGCCTATAAATTCAGAGGCTCTCCTTGAGTTCAAAGTTGAGAATTTTGGAGTGGGGAAGGTGCTGCTGGAGCCAATCTTGAGTAGTTTTCCTTTTTCATGTTCATGTTCATGTCTCTTTATTTTCATGCTCTCTTCCTTTTCTAATGCAATGTATTAGCTTTCCTTTAGTGCAATAGTCTAGTTTAAGCTTGTAATCTTGTTTTTCCTAGCTTGCAATTTCCTTTCTTAAGTCTTGTAATAGTTTTTCATTTAAATAAAAAATAGTTTGTTCTCTTTATTTTGTCTCCTCCTTAGCTAAAGTTTCTTAATATGCATTTTTATTTTTTTTCCTCTTCCCCCTCCACCATGATTAACTAATCCTCATTAGTACTCGATCAAAATGATCCGAGGATGAGTTAGACAAGTTATGATTTTCTAAAGTTTTCTTTTTCCGTTTTTATAAACACTTGAATTATCCTTGATTTTTAATTAGTGAGGCCATACTTTCGATATATGGTTTTCGCTTAAGTTTTCATATTTAGTTAGCCGAGAGGCTCAAAGTATGAATCGATCACTCAAGGGTAAAGAGAGTTGCACGCACCCCTCGAGAGAGGATGACGTAAATCTCCCGGATTGGAGTCAAATCCAATAGTGGGGTTCACCTCGTAAAGCAAGTTTTAGGTAATCGATTATAGGACGAGAGTCCGGTTGATTTTTCCTAATCTTAGTTGGGCATTAACCTCGAGAGAGGCATGTTCGAGCTTCGGGAACCTCCACGGTCAAGTAGTTCAATTTAAACGGAATTAGATTTAATTTCTTTCTACTTGTCTTTTCTCACTCCAAGGTGACTTTTGATTGAGTACTAGCCTCTTTTATCATCATCTAAACCCTTAATTTAGCTTGCAATTTCTCTTTTTTAGCTAAGAACCAAAACCCCAAAATATCATTAGATAAGATAATAGTGACTTTCCTCAAAGTAGAAGTATTCAACGCGCCCCGTGGAATACGACCTTGGTATTTCTTAATATCCTATACTATAGACGATAAGGTACACTTGCCTTTATCAGATATAGTTTTGGAGAAAATCTCAACCCTTCACTAAAATTTCAAAACCGTAAAAATAGATATCATTACTCAAGAGGGAGTTTTTAATTTTATTGTTACTTTCATTCTTATAATCGCTTAGTAAATTCGCCTCGTGTTGGCGACTAGGTCTGGGTAGGACTTAGGGAAGAAATTTACCTTGTGTTGGCGACTAGGTCTAGGGTGTATATCTAGGGGGTGCTCGAGGCTATATTCGGGGAAGGGTTGGATAGAGCGGCTTGAGGTTGTATCCTAGGAAGGATAGGCTAAAGCCACCGGTTCGTGGGGATAGAGTCGGGATAGAAAACGAAAAAGTCTTTTTAATATTCGCCTTCGATTTCTAGCGTTATAAAAAGTCAAATTTTGTAATACTACATTTCATATTAATAAAATCATGTCTCTATTTTATTTTACTTAATTTGTCTTTGTTTTGCACTATTTCAATTTCCTAATATTTCAAGTATTTTAAAATACACCAAAAGTTTTAGAACCATGATTCACCCCCCTCCCCCCCCCCCCCCCCCCCCCCCCCCCCTAAAGGCACCTACCGATCCAACAGGAAAGACCTGAGGAGCAGTTGCCACGCACTACTACTACCCGATGACAGGTTGATGTGTGTTTGTTAGCTTCCGCATAGATGTAAAATAAGAGAGTGTACTTTTACTTTATTTTGTATATGTACCAGGCATAAGCCCTTAATTACTCTCTTTTATTTGAGCTCATTGATGAACTGTATATGTATTCCTTTTGATATGTGTGTGTGATTGTGGACTTGCCTTTTTAGTTTACTTCTTATCTCATGTTGACCTGGTTGATCATTCTTGTCGGCAGGATCGACGTCTTGCAGAGGAGACTAACCCGGGTTGGTGTCACGGTAAGGCGACGATTCTGGGCATAAGATTCGGGAACTCTTCGGTGCGAGAGAGGGATCTTACAATTATTCAGTTGTAATCCAGACATGTATCTTATATATATAAATGTTATTTGGACTTCATCCTTGTCACTTGTGCTTTATAGTTTGGTATTACTGTGATGTAATGATAAGTTGTCTTACAACACAAGTGTCATATAGTAGAGTTTAGCTCGTTTGCTAACACTAATGTATGACAACTGTTTTGGGCATAAGAATACCCTCCTCGGCTGTGAGCAATTATCGAGCAAGGGGGTTCTTACAAATGGTATCAAAGCTAATCAAGATCCTACTATATTGAAGTCCTTAACTTCCGCACAAACAAACTTGACTTCCTTCGCCAGTTTGGGGATGAAATGGCGCAGCGGAAGCTGGTGAGCCCAAGTGCGGAATCACATTCATAAAACATAAAATACTCTCTTTTCCCAATCACCGATCTATAACACACGTCTTTTACCTATATGTTCCAATGGACGTCGGACCAAGTACAATATTTTCCCCCCTTCCATCAATCAACACCGTTCATCAAGCAGAGATGAACTAAACATTGACAGACAAACTAGCCCCCCTCCGGGCTGCCATTTCTCATCAAAATGGGAGTCGACCCATTAAGCCACAAACCAACTAGTTGTGCATATTTTGTAGCTTATCCCCACCAAGTTCAACGACACAGAGACAACAATCCAAATCGAAGAATTATTGGACTTCATACAAGAGCTGCTGGTGGGAATAAAATGTCCTAGGAACATGGCCATCACCTTGATTGTGTCTTCCTTTGTTGGATATGGTCGAATATGGTGGAAGTCAGCTTTAGATAGTACATTCCTAAGGAAATCACATGGAGAGATAGAGTGGAGCGAGTTCACCGGCACCTTCAATGACCACATCATTCCGGTTACGGTCCGAGATGAGCTACAAGAGAGATTCTTGCAACTTAAGCAAGATAACCACTCGGTTCTAGATTTTGAGAGGGATTAATCTCACATAGCTCGATTGCGCGTGGTTTTTCTCCTAGCGAGCATGATTTGCAAAATGCTTCTACCGCGGCCTCGAGGACTCCATCCATTAGCCACTCATCTTCGCAGCACACTCTTCCATTGCGCACATCCTAGAGTCCACAAAGACATTAGATGCAGATAACCTCATGGTTCAGAACTGAAGGAAGAGATCGGTAGAAACAGTCATGGAACACAACAGTAATATAAGAAATATGCCTCCATTCAGAGGCAGAGGTCTGGATGGATGAAGAAATACACAACCTTTTCATCTCGATCCGAGGCCAGAATAGCGACCACAACACCCAACCCCACCGCAAAACCAACAACCATCAATAAGAAATATTGAAACCTTTCAAGGGAACTATTTTCAATGTCATCAGCTCGGCCACCTATGGGCCAACTGCCCGCAGAGAAACTTTTCAGCTAGGAAGGAGGCACTTGCACCTACTCAAGGTTCAACTGTACCATTTCAAGGTGCACCCACACCATTTCAAGGTAGAGGAAGAGGTCGTGGAGGCGTCTATTGAAGGAGAAATTGAGGTAATCCAAGAAAGCCCCTACCTCCACAACTTCAAGCTTATGCGTTGGATCTTACTCAAGTGTACGAGGCCCGGGACATAATTACAGGTAATTATAGCATTTTTGTATTTTTTATCCCGTGGTATCTTTGTTAGAGAAAAATATTCACACTTTATAAAATTTACTTCATGTGTAGGCACGGTAAGTGGAAAATATGCATACACACCCTATTTGATACAGGAGCCTCACAGTCCTTCGTATCAGAAAGCTTCATCCAAGACGTACATAATGTTGAGCACTTCTTTGGGCTACGTCTAAGAGTTCGACTCCCTGACGGATCAGAGATACTCTCATCTACCCAATGCACATTTCCAACTTGTTTAAAGAAGGAACTTTTTGAAGCTACTGCCACAATATTAGCACTTCCCGACTTTGACCTCATTCTAACAATGGATTGGTTGAGGAAGCACGACGCTCTGATACATTTAGCAACATAGGAAGTCGCGTTACATATCGTATCAAATGAAGAATTCGTCTTCATAGGTATTAAATTAATTTCCCGTACATTACTGTCCTCCATTCCAGTAGTTAAAGCTTACACTCAATGGGAGGAAGTATTCGTGGTATGCTTTGAAATGTTGGGAAGCAGTAGTAATATCCTCGAGGTACTAGTAGTTAAGCATTTCCTCGAAGTATTCCCAGAGAAACTACCTGGACTACCACCCCTCCGAGAGGTCAATTTCAAAATTAAACTAGTACCTGGAGCTCGACCTATATCCCGAGCGCCTTACTGAATGTCCCAAAGGGAATTAGTCGAGTTTAGAAAGAAACTAGAAGAATTAGTCAAAGATGGCTTTGTCCGCCCTAATTCATCACCATGAAGAGCCCGGGTACTTTTGTCAAGAAAAATGATGGGACACTACGACTCTGTATTGATTATTGGGAACTTAACTGGCTAACGATACAAAACACTTACCCCCTTCCCCAAATAGATGAACTCTTCTACCAACTCCAAGGAGCATGTATCAGTTGAATATTCGCCTTTTATGTTATTTTTCGTATTTGTTATGCACGTGATATGTCACGTGTATGTCGCCTTTATATATGTATGTGCTTGCCCGGTTTAGGATTATCATTATTGAATTCCCGTTTTCTACTTGGTATCAGAGCCCTAGTGGTTCGTCGATCCCGTCTCGTCGTCTCAACGCTCCGCCGCCTCTGCTCCTTCAGCGCTCGCCGATCCCGCTTCGTCGCCTCTGCTCCGCTCGCCTCGTCGTCTCCAGTGCTCGTCGTCTCCAGCGCTCGTCGCCTCCAGCGCTCCTTCAGCGCTCGTCGACTCCAGCGCTCCCGGTCCAGCTCGCCAGCCCCTTCGACGCTCCAGATCGTGTCGCTGGCGTAAGGGGGGGCATCCTCTTCTGTCGCCAGCCCCCCCCCCCCCCCCTCCCCCTCTGCCCTAGTCGCCGGCCCCGATCCTTCCTGCAGCAGTTTTGTCCTCCATGGGGGCTGCCGAAGGCCCCGCCCTCGCTTCCTCGGGTGCTCTCTTCGGCTTCTCGTTCTAAGGGGCACCTGTAGGATGTTTTTTTTGCTTCCTTTGATATCTCCGCTCTCTTCGATGGGTGATCCATCTGTTATCTCCCCGTCTTCCCTATCCGGTTCTCTTCCCGATTCTCCGGTTCCCCGTTCCGGTGCTTTGCCCGGTTCCTCGGGTGATCATCCTCGGAGTCATGGCCAGTCTGGCTCGTTGAAGATTACTACTGTTGCCTTGGATGGCACAAATTATCTGGAATGGTCCAGGGCGGCCCAACATGCTATTCGCAGCCACCAGTTATATGGTCTCATTGATGGTACCACTGTTGAGCCACCACGCACCGATCCCTCGTGGAGCAAATGGGATGCGGACAATTCGTTGGTTGTCTCGTGGCTACTTCATTCGATGTCTCCCCAGGTGTATCGCAGTTATATGCTGTTGGACTCCGCCTACGACATTTGGACCCGAGCCCGAGATACTTACTCTCAGGCAGGCAGTTCGATGCAAGTGTATGAGCTCACTCGCCGTGTTCTGAACTGAAGCAGGGGACTATGACCATAGATGCCTACTATTCTGAGTTTGAGCGCCTTTATCAGGAGCTGGATTTCTTTAATGCTTTCGCTGCTGCTTGTACGACTGATGCTGTGGCTCTTCAGAAAGATAAAGATCGATTCCGGGTTCACGTGTTTCTTATGGGGCTCAACATGGAGTTTGATGCTGTCCGTTTACATGTCCTCCACCGTGAGCCACTTCCCTCTCTTCGGGAGGCCTTCAGCATGCTCCTCAGTGATGAGAATCGTCGCCGCACTCTTGGTCCCGCTACTGATCACTCTGCGTTGGCCGGGATGTCTCGTGGACCACCTCCTGTTTGTAGTCATTGTGGGAAGACTGGCCACACCAACAAATCTTGCTTTCGTCTGCATCCGCACCTTGCTCCTGGTGGTCGGGGCTCTAGTACCCGTGGTAGAGGTGGGTACCGTGGTGGTGGTGGCCGTCACTCTGGTGATCGTCCTCAGTCTTCTGCACACTCTACTGAGGTTATGGAGGATAGCTCTGGAGGCCTATCTGCTGGCGAATTAGAGGCTTTCCGACGCCTGTTGCGCTCCCACACAGACTCTACTCCTGCTGCCTCTCATGCTGCTGTTG
This sequence comes from Dactylorhiza incarnata, assembly GCA_033032865.1. NCBI lineage: Eukaryota > Viridiplantae > Streptophyta > Magnoliopsida > Asparagales > Orchidaceae > Dactylorhiza > Dactylorhiza incarnata. Next base: position 32,645 of record JAWHQI010000160.1, on the reverse strand, counting down.
CCACCTCAGGTCTGTCTAGTGCTAATGCTGTGTCTTCCACTTCTTCCGAGTGGATCATCGACTCGGGTGCGACCGACCACATGACTGGTTCGGCCTCAGGTTTTACCTCGTATACCCCTCTTTCTGGTCGTGATAAGGTTATTGCAGCTAATGGCTCCCTTTCCGCCATCGCTGGTAAAGGGACTGTCCCTTGTTCTCCCGACCTATCGCTGTCCTCTGTTTTGCATGTTCCCTCTTTTCCCCGCAATTTACTTTCTATTAGTCACTTGACTAACTCTTTAAATTGTTCCGTGACCTTTTTCCCTGATGTTTGTGTGTTTCAGGGTCTGGGTACGAGGCGGACGCTTGGCAGTGGTAGGAATGTTGGCGGACTGTACTTGCTGAACCAGTCTTCTCCAAGTGCTCTCTCTTCCATCAGATCTCCGACTCTACATGACATTCGACGATGGCACCAGCGCCTTGGCCACCCTTCTCCTTTATATCTTGCTAAACTGTTTCCTGTTTTTCGTCCTTTACTTCAGTCTTTTTCTTGTGATGCGTGTGAACAATCTAAACATGTCCGTCGCAGTACTAGTCATTTATCTGTTCCTAGTTTATGTCCTTTTGATGTTATTCACTCCGATGTTTGGGGTCCATCCCCTGTGTTATCTTTATCTGGCTATAAGTGGTTTGTTACTTTTATTGATTGTCATTCTCGCACTACGTGGGTCTATTTGCTAAAAAGGAAAAGTGACGTGCTTTCTTGTTTTCAAATTTTTCATAAGATGGTGACCCAACAATTTGGAGGAAAAATACGTGTGCTTCGTAGCGATAATGGTGGGGAATATGACGACCGGGGTGTTTTTGGGGCCTATCTTGCCGACCATGGCATCATACATCAAACTACGTGCGTCCACACTTCCACTCAAAATAGGGTGGCTGAACGGAAGAATAGGCACTTGCTGGAGGTGGCCCGGTGCTTCCTCCTTGCTATGCACCTTCCTAAATCCTAATGGGGCGATGTTGTTCTCACTGCTGCCCATCTCATCAACCGGCTTCCATCCCGTGCTCTCTCTTTTGCTACGCCTCTGTCGTGCCTTGAAAAAAAACACATTGTCCACACCTCTCATCTTGCCCCTCGCATCTTCGGCTCCGTGTGTTTTGTCCACGTCCATACCCCACATCGTGATAAACTCGATGCGCGTTCCCTTCGGTGTGTTTTTGTTGGTTACTCTCCTACCACAAAAGGGTATCGGTGTTATCACCCTCCGTCTCATCGCTACTATTGCACTGTGGATGTTACCTTTCGTGAGGGGGAGCCTTACTTTGGTCCTCGTCAGGGGGAGCCGACTAGTGATGGTGACGAGACCATCGATTATCCTCTTCCCATTGTCAATCCTCTTCCTTCCATTACTCCCATTCCTCCCGTTCCTCCCGTTCCTCCCATTCCTTCCCCCCACGTTCCTCCTATCTTATACACATACTCCCGTCGTCCCACGACTGTTGAGCAAGTGCAGACTGCGGATGTTTCGCCAGTGCCGGTGACTGTCTCCGCACCAGATTCTGATGATGACCTCCATATTCCTCTGGCTCGTCTTATAGGTAAAAAGGGTGGCACTAAACACCCCATTGCCAACTACATTTGTTATGATCACCTCTCTCGGGCCCATAAAGCCTTTATCTCTTCTCTTTCATCTATTGTGATTCCTAAGACATGGTAGGAGGCTGTTCAGATACCTGAGTGGAAAAAGGCAATGGAGGAGGAACTGTGCGCCTTGGATAGAAACAAGACATGGAGGCTTGCTAGTCTTCCTCCTGGGAAGCGAACGGTCGGATCCCGTTGGGTCTTCACAGTTAAACAAAATCAAGATGGAATGGTGGAGAGGTACAAAGCTCGGTTGGTGGCTCAGGGATATACCCAAGCTCAGGGCATTGACTATCAAGAGACATTTGCTCCTGTTGCAAAGATGAACTCAATCCGTGTGCTTCTCTCCTATGCTGCGAGTCGTAAATGGGAGCTACTGCAACTTGATATCAAGAATGCGTTCTTAAATGGTGATCTGGAAGAGGAAGTCTACATGGATATTCCCCCGGGCTCTGAGATCAAAGGATCCAAGGGGAAGGTCTGCCACCTTCTAAAATCCCTGTACGGCCTAAAGCAGTCTCCGAGAGCGTGGTTCGGACGTTTCTACAAGACCATGCTTCAACTTGGATACACTCAAAGTCAAGCTGATCACACTCTCTTTATCAAGAGGAAGGGTCCTCGGGTTTCTATTCTTATTGTGTATATGGATGACATCATCATTACCGGAGACTACTTGGAGGAGATCAATCACTTGAAAAAACAACTAGGCAAAGAATTCGAAGTCAAGGACCTGGGGAAGCTGAAATATTTCCTGGGAATTGAAGTTGCAAGGTCTCAACGTGGGATCTTCATCTCCCAAAGGAAGTATACTCTCGATCTTCTTGAGGAGACTGGGATGCTTGGGTGTGCCCCTGTGGACACTCCTATTGAGGCTAATCACAAACTTGATGCAGATATTAATGGGGAGAAAGTGGATGCCTCAAAATACCAACGTCTGGTTGGGCGGCTTATATACTTGTCCCATACTCGCCCTGACATTACATACGTTGTGGGAGTCTTAAGCAGGTATATGCACTCTCCTTCCATACGTCATCAGCAGGCTGTCTTCAGGGTGTTACGTTATCTCAAAAAGGCACCAGGACGTGGGATTTTGTTCAAAAACAGTCAGTCATTGGAAGTTGAAGTGTTTACAGATGCTGATTGGGCTGGTAGCCAAGACGACAGAAAGTCTACCACTGGGTATTGCACCTTTGTAGGAGGCAACCTCATTTCGTGGAAGAGCAAGAAGCAGAATGTGGTAGCTCGCTCAAGTGCAGAAGCAGAGTATAGGGCCATGGCCCAAGGCGTTTGCGAGGGACTGTGGATGAAGACTATTCTCCGTGATATAGGTCTTCAAGGGAACAATCCTATTATGATCTATTGTGACAATAAGGCTGCTATCAGCATTGCACACAATCCCGTGCAGCATGACAGAACCAAACATGTGGAAGTCGATAGACATTTCTTCAAGGATCACCTTGACAAGGGAAATATTTGTACTCCGTTTGTAAACTCTTTTGACCAGCTTGCCGATGTCTTCACCAAGGGGCTATGCAGCGACAGCTTCAAGGACAACACTAACAAGTTGGGAATGATCAATATATATTCCCAACTTGAGGGGGAGAGTTGAATATTCGCCTTTTATGTTATTTTTCGTATTTGTTATGCACGTGATATGTCACGTGTATGTCGCCTTTATATATGTATGTGCTTGCCCGGTTTAGGGTTATCATTATTGAATTCCCGTTTTCTACTGTATCTTCTCGAAACTATATTTAAGATTTGGTTACTACCAATTACAGTTCCAGGATGAAGACATCCCGAAGACAAAATTCAGCTCAAGATAAGGACTATACGAGTTCACGGTAATGTCATTTGGCCTCAATAATGCCCCCTCGGCATTTAGGATGTTAATGAACCAGGTCTTTGGACTTTAGGTAGACATCTTTGTTGTCATCTTTATAGATTACATTTTGGAGTAAACCAAGACATAGGCAGTGTAAGACCCTCTTTTTTGCTTTCATTTCTGGGTCTTACCACCAGAACCGCTGCCTTACGGTAACACCATCACTCAGGAACGTTGCCACTACAAGACGTCGATCCTGCCGACTTTTCAAATCATCTAGGCCAACCATAATCACATAGTAATATAAGTAATTGAATGAAACAAGTCCACAACATCTCAGATATATTTTAAATAGTCCACAAATGAGATACAAGAGTTAATAAGAATGCTTATCATTAAGTGTGATAATAAAAGGTGCTTATGCCCGGAACATCAATTCCTTACTACAAGGTCTCTCAAGTGGAAGTAAAATCTATACTACTGATAAGAAAGGGATGGTAGATAGCATTTGAGAGATAATATCTCACTGGAGCCCTCCCTGCTGCTGTAGAAGCTCCAATCCCGAGCTAATTCATCGGGTCACGTTCCTCCCTCTGGGTGTGGACCTGCTGCTGCTCCTATTGTTATGCCACATCTGGCCGTTAGTAAAAAAGACTAAGCAGATTCTTCTCCCCCCTCCCACCATGACTCCTACGCACTGGGCGAGAGGAAGAAAAATGGAGGACGACAATAACATCTAAAATCTAGCGGGTGACGGTGGCCCTAGCTAGCAAGTAACATGTATAATAATTCTATGTAAGGCCTACTAACATCTTTATAAAAGCATGTGAGAGACAATATCAATAGTAAATAAGTAAAAGACAGATATCTAATAATCATCAACAATAGTAAGGAAATAAGGGAAGCTATCTAACAATCATCAACCGGAAAAGTAACCTTAACAAATATGAATGCCCATACAGACATATAAGTTAAGGGGTCATTTTGCAAGGACCCATCGCATAAAAGAGCCCATACCAAATTATACGATGGGTGGGGGGGGGGGGGGGGGGGGGGGGGGGGGGGGGGGTAAATGAAATGTGTTATGATGTGTATTATATGCAATGCGATGAGTTATGCTAGACATCACACCAATGTAACTCACACACACGACTCTGTACGTACAGACCTTATGTTCCCACTTTTTGGAGGTAGCTAACTCTCTGGGAACCCCCACGTGGTCAAATGGTGGTTGAGGAGCGGGCATCTCCTCACCTAAGTGGGTATGTCACACTACCAAACCTAGGCTTTACAGTATGCTAATGTACCTATTCCATGGTACTAATGAGCTCCCTACATACTCTTGTTGGTCCCAAAGGAACCATACCTTTAATTGGCCATGTAGGATTAGGGGATCCATCTCCGTCGGGCACAAAGTAAAACAACCTGGCCCTTGAACCTCTAGCACCGCCGAGTCAACGTACTGCTGCCGGTGTGATGACTAAGCCAGTACCGAAGACCCACCACATCTATGCACATACATGTGAACTTCACCTCTAATTTCTGAGCTTTCAGCTCGGCAGGCTATCCAACCTTTCATTACAGCAAACCTGAGCCCACCTCTCGCAGGTTAAACTTGTCCTCATCAAAACCTAAGTTTAGAGCCCGCATGCCTAATACCTCATTCTTTTTCTTATCACCCTTACAGGAGTGTGTATGTGTTCGCGTCTTTTGCTATTTATGTTATTCTTTTCTAATCTTTGTTATGCCTAGTAGGTTAGGGTTATTCATAAACTTCCCTAGGACTACCATGTGAGGGGCTCGCAGCGGTACAAGGAGACATGATAAGCTGACATCCCAAACCTCTCTTTCTCAAAGACTTATTATTATTAGTGTCTACCCATATCTCCCACTCTCTCCTGCTTGATCTCTTTAGAGTCTTAAGATGGATTATACCTAATTAAGGGAGAGTTGATCTCCAATTGAATTTCAATTCTTGTCCCCCATTGGTGAACTACTACAGCTCTACTCACCTTCTCTAGATCATTATCCAGGTTCCAACTCCAGAAGTTTAACTTCAGTTTCTTTAGCATTATTACTAAACACACCCCAATTCTAGGTAGAGAGGAGAACCTAGGTCACTTGACGTCCTCATCATCCTAAGATGTATATGATAGTTCCAAAGTTGATATCTCTGTGTATGACGGCCAAGAAGGAGCCCAATTCCCAAAATGCATTTTATTATCCGCGGACCAGCTTGATTCGATATGAAACATAGGGCCCTCGCATGACACCCATACACTTCTTATACTCAAATGACTTGAAGTTTGACTCCAAGGTTTATCACATGACTACATAATCCATTAACATTAGATTGGCTCGCATTCCATTAAGGGACCTAATTATTTACTCTTGCATCGTTATTACATGACTTACAATTTACACATGAGTTGTTATTTTTTGGTGTCTAACTAAGTTATAAATTTTACCAGGGTTTCTTTTAAGGTAAAAGGGAACAAATCCAGAATTTGGCAATTTTCTATTATTTTTACTACCATTAATTGTTTCACAAAAATTAAGGGTCTAATCCACTTTTACAAAGGGGACCTAGGTTTTCCTCATCAAATAGGTTCAGGAAATTTACCAGGGCTTGGTAATGGTCAGAAATGTATATTCACTAAATTACATAATTATCCAAATAATATAAGCCACACAACTGAATTATCTAAAATTTGCCAATAATTCATAAATCACTGATAATAAATAATTCCATCGACATTAAAATCTTCAAAAATTTCTAGAGGTCTAACAGAGTCAAATAAGTGTGCTAACAGAAATTTATAGTTGTCCAATAATTAATATTACCAGGAACGATTAATTACCCACATCAAGAATTTACCAATCTATGAACCAACTACCAACATATATGTCCAAAAATCATACTAAAAATCCCAGAGCTTTGCAATGATCATAAAAGCAGTTGGCAAATTTATCAGAATTTTCTAAATATGCTTGACCACAAAATCAAGCAATTACCATAAGTGACAATTTACATAAAATTGAACCATGAGAGTTTAAATATCTTTAAAAATTATAAGAAATATCTCTAGAGTGTGCTTTCACCCTAGTGGGCTCTTGCCAATGATTCATGGGTTTTCAGTAAGGTTTAACTTCTTAACAACTCACAAATTCATTTTTTTTTAGAATTGTGTTTAAATATAAATCAATAGGAAAATAACCTAAATAATTTCTCATCCTTCTACAGGTGAATCACCACACCATATTACATGCATGTGTGATGTTTCATCCACATTCCATAAGGGGAACTCTAAGAATAACAAAAATTTCATGGGGTGACCTAGGCACATTTTCCCTCTTCATAACCTAACATTCAAGTGAGATTTCCCAAACATGCACATGCTCAAATGGTATGGAATTTGAAAGTGAGGTATTAAATCTTAGATTTACTCTAGAGGGGGGGTGAATAGAGTATTAAAAGTTTTAACTTATTTTATAGTGGAATTAAAATAATGATATATGTATGTGTAGTTGAGTGAGTATAAAAGCAAAACAATAAACACAGCACCTTACAAAAAGAAAACACAAACACAGCAAAGACACAAGGATCTATAGTGGTTCCCTAATCAACCTGGGTAATCCACTCTTCTACCACCCTTGGTAGGAATCCACTTAGGTTTTTTATCAGGTGCCCTATCACCACTGAGCTTTTGATCAGGTGCCAAACCAAACCACAGGTTTTTTGATCAGGTGCCCTGCCACCAAAGGTTAACTTTTGAAGGTAGTTAAAACCCTATACAAGATGGGGTAAAAGAATAAACAAAAAGCAGTTTATGAAGTTCTTCTCTCTCAATAAGATCTGAGAGAAGACTAGTGGATTGCTGTTGTTGTAAAGCTCCCCCTGTCTGATAGAATTTGTTGACAGTTGGTGAAGCTTTCTCTTGGGTGTAGAAGACTAAGAATCAGCAGATGAAACTGAGAGATGATTTTAGTTATTCTCAGAGAATGAAGATGCTGCTGTAGATGAAGATTTCTGTATGCCTCTAGTCTATCTGAGAATTTCACAAGTATCTGTTCTATATCTGTATATCCTCTTGTATATCTCCTGTCTGCTGATTCATCCTTTTTCCTTAGATATATAATCTGATTTGAAAATTCAAATCTTCTGATAAGGAATAGAATAATCTGAAATAAATCTTTCTTGGGACTGCAATAGAAACTATGCAAAATACTTTAATTCCTTTTCTATGAAAGTTTCCTTTTCCAATATATGTCAATGGCTAGATTCTCGAAAGAAGAGAATAGAATGAATATATAAACGGGAAGAAGAAATCTCGTCTTATCTGATTGTGAATAAGTCCAAATATATAAATAGATCCGTTGCTGAATAGTCGATCTGAGTTCAGAGAAAGAGATAACTGATTCTTCATGATTTGTCAAGCTCAAAAGGAATTTCGTCGAACAGAAAGCTGAGTTCGCCGAACTCAATTAGGAGTTCGTCGAACTGAACACTGAGTTACTTATTCGTCGAACAGAACACTGAGTTCGTCGATCTCAATCAGGAGTTCGTCGAATTGAGAGATTGAATCTGTAGAACTGGCTTGGAAGACTGATTTCATCGAGCTGAAGATCAAGTTCGTCGAACTGATAAACGACGTTCGTCGAACTCAGGAAGGAGTTCGTCGAACACAGAAAACTTAGAATTTTCCTAAGTTCTAGCTAACTCAAGACAAGCTTAAACCTTGACCCTAAGACTATACATTGGGTTCAACTTGAGTCCTAACCACAAATAGTGATCCTAGCCCAAATTAGTAATAGGGTTGTTCCAACAATCTCCCCCTATTTGGGTTAGGATACTATTTGACAAAAATAAATAAAACAAACAACAATAAACACAGAGCATATATATCTGACAGAATTTAAATTTCATTTCAGCAGATAGAAAATATAATACTCTGAGTTTAGAATGCTTTACACTGAAGGCAGAATATAGCAAAACCAAACTATCAGGAGCTTTTCTCTTTCTTGAAGAAGGTTTGAAAATGATTTCTCTGTTGGGATTTTCAGATTCTCTCTTGCTCAAATAAAGGTCATTTGCTCCCAACAGGGTTTGAGATGAAGCATGAGGAACTGCAGCTGGGCGCAACTTTAGGTAGTCTTCGGCATTGAAGAGATGCCTTGAACTGTATTTTTCAAACTCTTGTCTTCTGAATTCTGACATAGTTGTAAACTGAGAGTAATCTTTTCCTTCATATTTGGCTTTATTAATTTGAGCAGTAGCAATTGTTTCTCTATATCTAGCCATGTAAGCATTCTTTTCTGAATCTGGATTAATGGGAGATGAAGGTCTTTCATCATGATCACTAGACTGATATGAAGATTGATGATCTTGAGAATTTCTTTTCCTATGCAAGGAACCATCAGAGATATGATATTTGTAATTGAAGATGGAGGTCTAGCAGATCCCGAGGGAGGAGCTCTGGCTGATCTTGAACTGTAAGAGCCACTGGAGCTTCTATGACTCTCCCCTGATCTTCTTAAGTGCTGAGGGGAAGATTTCTGAGATGAAGAGGACATGCCTGATGATTCAGCTGCTGGAGGAGGAGGAGGAGGATTAAACTTGACTGACTTATCAGAATAGAATCCTGTTTTCTTCATTTTCTTTCTCCTGATATTCTCATTCCTTGAGAATCTCATCCAGGCTGGAGAATCTTTGGTGAGAGTGATGTTTTTCAAAATGTAGTAGGGGATGTCATTTGTAGAAGATTGAGGTTTGGAGCAGCCTTAGCTTTGCTTCTAGATTTCCTTTTCCTTGAAGATGAATCATCAGAATCATCAGAATCATCATCATCAGAAGAAGAAGAAGACTATGCAGGATCATTATATAAGTCATCAAGTTCTTGAAGAACATTATCAACATCTTGCTCAATATCCTCTGGTAGAGGGGAATCATCATAAACAAATGTTGGAGGTGAATTCACCAAGCCAACTTCTTCTGTAACAACAACTGTAACTGCAACTGGAACTGGATCTAGAACTGGAATACTTTTGATGATTTTCTTCAGCAAAACTGAATCTATTGGAGTTGAATAGGGAACTATAGCCTTTGAAATATCTTGTGGCTTAGGCAGACAACTGAAAACAAATCTGAATTTTGATAATAAAGAAAGAATATCAATTGAAGGATTAATATATATATATTATTCATTGAATCTATAACTGGAATAGTTAATTCTGAAGCTTGCAACTGAATCTATATTAACTGAATCAATAACCATATCTGAATCTGTATCAACTGGAGCTACTTCATTGAGCATCTCCCCCTGCCTAGGTTCAGGGAGACTTGAATCTAAGCCCCTAGAAGAAGGGATAAATGATGAGGAGGAAGGAAGGGAAGCAAGTTGGGAAGAGAGTTCTGAGATGGCTTTGAGAACAGGATCTAGCTTCTCATCTAGAAGAGCTGTCAGTCTTGGAGAGATATGATTGAAAATTTGATCAGCAATGGAGGAAAAATCAACATACACAAAGTCAGATGTATGCTGAGAGGATGAGGATGCTGAAATGGAAGAAGAGGGAATAGATGTGTGAGCCTGGTTGGTGCACACAGAGGAGGGTAGGAAGATGTTTATAGCATCTGAGATGGGTGGAAGATTATCCACATGGATAGTGATTGAGGAGGAGTATGTTGAGGAGACAAAAGGTCAAATGAAGGAGGTGGGATGAAGGGGGGAAGAGAATCAAATGGGGGAAGAGAATCATCATCTGGAATAGAAGAGGATGGAAACTCTGCAGACTGATTTGTCTGTAGAGGAGGAGAAGAAGGCAATGAGGAAGGTGTGTCTATGGGAGAATTGGAAGGAGGAACTTCTTCAGTAGTAGTGTTCTGAAGAGGTTGAGAAGGGATGGGAGTTGAAGATTCAGAGAGAGGAACTTCTTGTAGGGTTGAGGGACTGACTGTATCAGTCCTTGTGCTCTTAGAAGCTTGCTTGAAAGTTCTGCCCTTGAAGTCCTTTTGGGAATCACTCTCTCCCATTTCCCAAAGAGTGTTGAAGTCAGGCTCTTGCTTGCATTGATAAAAACTGTTGGTGATACCAACAGCTCTGGGAATTTCTCTTGAAGAATAATTCCTAATACCCTGCCATAGCAAACGCTCATTGCTTTGCTTCTTTTTGATAGATTCAAAAAGAATCAATCCCCCAATTAACCTGCTTCTTTTCCACTAAGGTCACCATCAACAGAAATTGGTACCTTGTAATATAGTCATGTGCAGAGGTTTTGCCCAGAAAAACCTTGCCAACAACATCAGCTAAGAATTTGTATTCAACAGACAAATTCTTCTTCAGAAGATGGTTAGGGTTTCCACTGGAGTGACCCATTTTATCCAATTCAATATTAAATTCATCAGAAGTGATGTCCCGATCATCTCATCTGTTCTTCCATATATGACCATAAGGTCATTTCCTCCTCTCTCTCTCTCTCTCTCATCCTCGCGACTTTCAGGGTTGTTTCTCGGAGGTGGCATGACTTTCATGATCTCTCTGAGGAAAAACTAATGTGGTCGCTTCTCAGACATTTGTTTAATTAATTCAATAAGTAAAACAAATGAATTATGGCTAAAAGGCTAGGACATATTAACCTTAGAACTATCTCTAAGCTCTCCAAGGACAGTCTAGTAAGAGAACTGCTTTCTGGTTCATACAAGAAGGAAGGACACTGCAGGGCTTGTCAACTAGGAAAGCAAACCAAGAGTAGTTTTAAATCTTTATCCAAGAGTGATTCACCTAGGATTCTGTACTTACTGAATTTGGATCTCTTTGGACCCACTGCAATACAAGCATTACACTTTAGTTATTGTAGATGACTTCTCAAGATTCACTTGGGTGTTCTTTCTTAGGAACAAGTGACACCTTCAGTGTTCTGACAGACTTTATCAGGTCCATCAAGATTGAGTACTCTACTCTAGTTGCATTAATCAGAAGTGATCATGGCACTGAGTTTGAATCTCTTCTGATGAGAGAATTATGTGGAAAAGAAGGGATCAGGCAATGTTTCTCTGCTCCTAGAACTCCTCAACAAAATAGGGTAGCTGAAAGGAAAAAATAGAACATTAATTGAATCAGCAACTACATTGCTTACTAATGCTCACTTGCCACTCTCTTTTTGGGCAGAGGCAGTGAACACGGCATATTATGTGTTGAACAGAAGTCTGATACATAATCTTAAGGGTAAAACACCCTATGAATTACTTAAGAATAAAAAGCCTAAGGTTAATTATTTTAAGATTTTTGGCTATAAATGCTATGTGCATAACAATGATAAGAAATATCTAAGGAAATTTGAAGCAAAAGCTACTGAAGGTATATTCCTTGGATACTCTCTTTCTAGTAAAGCATATAGAGTTTATAATAAATCAACTCTTAAGATAGAAGAGTCCATGCATGTATCTTTTGATGAAACTAACATATTAAATGAGGAGAGAAACACCACCTCTACCAGAGACATTTTGCAGGTACCAGCTCTATGTGAAGCAGCTCAATTGATGAAATCTACAGAATGAAGAGTCTCTACTTCCATCATCTCAAACTATTGAAGACAGTGAAGAAGAAGATATTCCAGAAGATCTTGCTGATAATTCAAATCAAGTGGCAGCTGAACAAATCCCTCAAGAGGAAACTCTTGCTGAACCCACTCCAACTGTTGATCACATCACAGTTAGAGATCATCCAATATCTCAAATTATTGGAGACATCTCAGCAGGTGTTCAACAAGGCATCAACTCAACCAAATCAGATGCATACTTGTTTCCTATCACAGATTGAACCTCAATCCATAAAGATGCAGAACAAGATCCAAACTGGATTCTTGCAATGCAAGAGGAACTCAATCAATTTGAGAGGAACAAGGTTTGGGATTTGGTTCCAAGACCAAAGGGCCATCTAGTCATTGACACTAAATGGGTCTTCAGGAACAAGCTAGATGATCAAGGCTTCATAATCAGAAATAAAGCAAGATGGTAGCCCAAGGATACTCTCAGGAAGAAGGAATTGATTATGATCAAATATTTGCTCCTGTTGCTAGACTTGAAGCTATCAGGATATTTTCTTGCCTTTGCTGCTTTCAAGAAATTTAAATCTCATCAGATGGATGTGAAGAGTGCATTCTTAATGGAGATATCAAAGAAGAAGTTTATGTGGGACAACCACCAGGTTTTATCTCTCCAACTCACTCTTCTTATGTCTTTAAGCTTATAAAGCTCTCTATGGTCTCAAGCAAGCTCCCAGAGTATGGTATGAGACCCTAACTAATTTTCTTTTAGAGAACAAGTTTTGTAAAGGCATTGTTGATAAACTTTATTTTTCAGGATACATAAAAATCAAACCTTACTAGTTCAAATTTATGTAGATGACATTATTTTTGGCTCTACTGATTCAAATCCATGCAAAAGGTTTTCTGACCTAATGCAATCTAAATTTGAAATTAGTAGTATGGGTGAGTTATCTTACTTCCTTGGCCTTCAAGTGAAGCAAACTCCAAATGACATATTCATATCACAATCCAAGTATGCTAAGGAATTAGTGAAAAGATTTGGTATGTCTGATGCTTCTACCATGAAACACCCATGCCCTCCAATGTTGTTGTAGACAATGATGAATCAGGGAAACATGTTGATCAAAAAGTATATAGAGCAATTGTTGGTTCTTTACATTACTTAACAGCTAGTAGACCAGACATAATGTTTGCTACATGTATTTGTGCTAGGTTCCAAGTTAACCCCAAAGAATCTCACCTTATTTTACTAAAAGAATTTTGAGATATATAAAGGGTTGTCCAAATCTAGGACTCCGGTATCCAACTGCATCAGAATTTGAATTAACTGGATTCTCAGATTCTGATTATGCTGGATGCAGAGTAGACAGGAAAAACACATCAGGAACTTGCCAGTTTCTTGGTGATAGGCTAGTGTCTTCGTTTTGTAAGAAACAAACATCTATGTCTACATCAACAGCTGAAGCAGAATATATTGCTGCTGGCAGTTGCTGCTGACAGATTCTGTGGATACAAAATCAACTTCTAGACTATGGTATCAACTTAAATAAGTCAATCACATTTTGTGACAATACTAGTGCAATATCTATAGCACAAAATCCAGTACTCCATAGTAGGACTAAACACATAGAAATTAGACACCACTTTATCAGAGATAATGTGGATAAAAATAAAATTTGCCTACAATTTATTCCTACTGACTTACAAAGAGCTGATATTTTCACCAAACCATTGGATGAAAAGAAGCATATCTTCTTTATAAATCAGCTATGAATGATAGATGTAGATTCAATAAATTAAAAATTAAATTTTCTACTTATCCCATCATTTCGTCGAACGGAGATCGACGAAATTCAGTCGTTCGTCGAACAGAGATCGACGAGACCGATTAGATCCAGAGATCGACGAAGTCTGGTCGTTCGTCGAACTGAGATCGGCGAAAATTTATTTTCGTCGAACGCAGTTTGATGAAGCCTAAGACTCTTCGACTTCTGATTTTATTAGGTTTAGCCGACCTCAGTTCCACAATTTTGTGCGCCTTCTCCGATCTCTTTCCTTATAATCAAATTTTAGTTCTTTTTCGTCTTTGCGCCTACAGAAATTGCTCTTGCTTCCTTCCAGTTCTCTTGCACTTGATCTCTTTCTTTTGCAGGTACAATGACAACCTTTCTTCTAAAATTGCATCCTTCCCACCTCCTCTACACCTGTCCCTTCTTCTAGGGGCCTAGATTTAGGTCTCCCTGAATCTAGGCAGGGGAGATGGCTTGATAAAGAAGTTCCAGATCATGCAGATGCAGACTCAGTTATGGTTTTTGATACAGCAGCTCCAGTTTGTGATATAAAAGCAGCTCTTGCTATTGATTCTCATATGACAGATTCAGTTCCAGTTATTGCTACAGCTCAGATCAACAAAGCCAAAGCATAAGGCAAGGATTTCTCTCAGTTTACTTCAATGTCTGATTTCAGAAGACAAGAATTTGAAAAGTACAACTTAAGACACCTATTTAATCCTGAAGATTATCTAAGGTTACACCCAGCAGCAGTGGTTCCTCATGCCTCATCTCAAACCATGCTGGGAGCTAATGACCTCTATATGAGCAAAAGAGAGTCTGAGAATCCAAATAAAGAAATCATCTTCAAGCCTTCTTCAAAGTGAAAGAGTAAAGCTTCAATTCATTGGTTTTGATTAATTTTGTTTTCAGTGTAAACCTTCCTAAACTCAGAGTTCTATATATTTTATCTGCTGAAATGATTTGAAATTCTGTCAGATATATATGCTCTGTGTTTGTTGTTTGTTTTATTCTATTATTTGTCAAATAGTATCCTAACCCAAATAGGAGGAGATTGTTGGAACAACCATATTACTGATTTTGGCTAGGATCACTATCTGTTGACTAGGACTCAAGTTGACCTCATTGTATAGTCTAAGGGTCAAGTCTAAGTGTGTCTGAGTAGCTAGAACTTAGGAAAAATTCCAAGTTTCTGTGTTCGACGAACTTCAATCTGCGTTCAACGAAATCCGTTCTTGCGTTCGACGAACATCATGCTTCAGTTCGACGAACTTGCTCTTCAGCTCAACGATTTCAGTCTTCCAGCCAGCTCTACAGATTTTGTCTTCAGTTCGACGAACTCCAGATTGAGATCAACGAACTCAGCTCCGTGTTCGACGAATAAGGAACTAAATATTCAGTTCGACGAACTCAGCCTTCAGTTCGACGAACTCAGTTTTCAGCTCGACGAATTTTCTCTCCAGCCTAACAAACTTCTGATAGATCAGTTATCTATTTTCTCTGAACTCAGATCGACTATTCAGAAACGGATCTATTCAATTATTTGGACTTATTCATTATCAGATAAGTCAAGATTTGATTCTTCCTTTTATTATATTCCTTTCTATTCTCTTCTTTCGAGAAAGTAGTCGTTGACATATATTGGAAAAGGATACTTTTATGGAAAAGGAAAAGGAATTAAAGTTTTATTGCTGAATCAGATTGCAGTTCCAAGAAATATCTCTTCAGAATATTTTATTCCTTAACCAGAGGATTTGAAATTCAAATTAGTGATATATTGGCTAAGGAAAAGAAAGATCAGCAGTGTAAGAAGGTAGTGAAAGAATAGAAAAGAATCAGTCGAGAGAGAAATACAAAAAGAGTCAAAAGAGAAATAGATCTTCATCCTCAACATCAGCATTCTCATTCTCTGAGAACATCAACAATCATTCTCTCAGTTTTCAGCTGCTGGTTCTAATCTTCAAAGAGCAACAATAATCTGAGGAACTCTTTGTCTCTCAGATTCATCTGCTATCAAGGAAGATATTCTACATTCAAGAGAAAGCTCCATCCTTCAACTGTCAAGAATTTTCTATCAGACAGGGGGAGCTTTACAACACAACAATCCACTAGTCTTCTCTCATCTTGTTGACAGAGAAGAATTCATAAACCTTTTTGTTTACCCTTTTTATCCCATCTTGTACAGAGTTTCTAACTCCCTTCAAAAGTTAAAAAACCTTTGGTGGCAGGGCACCTGATCAAAAACCTGTGTTTTGATTTGAGCACCTGATCAAAAGCTCAGTGGTGTTATGGCACCTGATCCAAAATCCCAGTGGTGATAGGGCACCTGATCAAAAACCTAGTGGATTCCTACCAATGGTGGTAGAAGAGTAGATGTACCCAGTTTGATTGGGGAAACTACTATAGATCCTTGTGTTTTCTGTGATTGTGTTTTTCTTTCGGTACTGTGCTGTGATTGTGTTTATTTTTCTTTACACTCACTCTGTACACATATATATCACTATTTTAATTCCGCTATAAAATAAGTTAAAACTTTTTAATACTCTATTCACCCCCCCCCCCCCCCCCTCTAGAGTAAATCTAAGATCTAATACCTCACTTTCAGATTTATATTGTGAGATATTCTTCTTTTTTAGGAGATCCTTCCTATATGAGCAGTCATGAATGGTTTCTATAAATTCCTCAGTCGACTCTCATCATTCTACTAAGTTTCCTGCGGGACCTTTGGGAGAGCTAGAGTGACATTGGAAGATATTCTGCCACCATGTCTCCGGCGAGCAAGGTGAGGAAAAGATTCGTCCCAAAAATATATATAGTTTAAGAAGGATATGCATGCCGAGGAGAGATGACACAGCACACAAAACGAGGTGATGTGATATGAGCGGGCACAATTAGGGGTTGCGTACGTTCATGAGGGCGCGCGGGCAAGAGGCACGACCGTGTGCGCGGAAGGCCTTCCGCAGGCAGGTCGTGTGCGCATGCGATGTTATGCGCAACCACTACGCGCACGCCGTGTGCGGCCTCCGTGTGCGTGTTGCATGTTGCCGTCGTGGGCGGGCCAGTGCGCACGGGCAATGCGTGGGTGGGAAGCGCACTTGCGCTGCGCCTGCGGGCAGGCCGCATGCGTTGTGAGCGGCCAGGAAATGCCGTGTGTGTGATGTGCGTGGCCGTGTGTGCTATGTGCGCAGTCGTGCGTGCGATGTGCGCGGCCGTGCGTGCGATGCGCGCGCCGTCCGTGCCGTGCGATGCGTGCGTTGCGCGCGGCCGTCGCGTGCGATGCGCGCGGCCGTGCGTGCGATGCGCGCTGGCCGTTGCGTGCGATGCGCGCGGTCGTGCGTGCGATGCGCGCGGCCGTGCGTGCGATGCGCGCGGCCGTGCGTGCGATGCGCGCGGCCGTGCGTGCGATGCGCGCGGCCGTGCGTGCGATGGCGCGCGGCGGGCCGTTGCGTGCGATGCGCGCTGGCCCGTGCGTAGCGATGCGCGCTGGCCGTGCGTGCGATGCGCAGCAGGCCGTGCGAGAGAAAGAGATGCGGCGCGGTCGTGGCGTGCGATTGCGCGGGTCCGGCGCTGTGCGATGCTGACGCGGCCGCGCGTGCCGATGCGCTAGGGACCCGTGCGTGCGATGCGCTCGGAATGGGCGTGCGTTTGCGCTCCGCCGCGGCCGTGCCGTAGCGATGGCGCGGCGGCCGTGCGGTGCGATCCGCCGCGGCCGTGCGTGCGATCCGCTCGGCACGTAGCGTGCGATGCGCCGTGCGGCCGTTTGTGTCATCGCGCGCGTGGCCGTGTGTGACCATGCGCGCGGCCGTGCCGTGCGTCCGCGATCGGATTGGTGCGTGCGATGCCGGCGGCCGGTGCGTGCGTGCGATCGGCCGTCGTGTGCGATTGCGCGCGGCCGTGCGTGCGTGCGATGCGCTGCGGCCGTGCGTTCGTGCGATGCGCTGCGCCTCGTGCGTGCGTGTGTGAGGCGCGAGGCCGGTGTGTGCGTGTGTGTGATGCACGGTGGTCGTGCGTACGCGCGATGCAACACAGACGTGCTTGGTGTGCGCGCAGACTTTTTCCTGGTTTTTCTAGCAATTTTTCCCGTGTTAATTTTTGCTACTCCTTGTTCCAAATCCCTAAGCGAGCTATCCCTACGAAGTCCATGCACCTTCCTTCAACTTTGAGCAACGACCGTGTAGATGCATGGCAGAAGCGCTTTGGTATTATGGCGGACTTCGAGGTGAAGATTTCGCTTCCTGGTGAGCGTGTCCAAGCCCTCCTGCGAGTTACATCACGATCCCGGAGGGGTGTCTTAAGGCAGAGTTTCGAGTCCATCATGCTAAGGAAGTGGTGGAGATATTCATGTCTACGGTGTGTCGATCACACAGTTCTCTTCAGTGGGGATGTCGAACAAGCATGGGTCTTGTTAGTTTCTTTCAGGAGCACGACTCTCGGCTATCCATCGAGCTTTTTCAAGACTAGTGCGAGGTTTTGCTCTGGCACGGACGACCGGGTCGAAGTTAGGAGTAACAAGAAGTGGCTTATCTTGAGGAGAAGACCGACTTACAGCCACGGGAGAATGCTCATTTGTTTTATCAAGAATCCTTGGGGGCTCCTGAGGTGTGGTGAGCGCTCCCCGGATGATATCGTCGGCTGTTAGGCTGGGAGAAGGTCTTTTCGCCTGTGTTGGGTCTTTGAAGATGCGCGAGATGTGGCGAGAGCTCTCTACCACATTGGCACGTTTGTTGATGAGAAGAGGCTGATTCTGGCGGGCCTCTCCACAGATGTCGGGCGAAGATGTGTCTTCCCTTGGAGAGAGGTGGGAAGAGGAAAACTGGTTTTTACTATGAAGCGTGGGGAAGCAGGTCCTTCCTCTGCCCCCTCTGAGCCTATTATTCGAGCAGAAGATGAAGGCCCCCCCCGTGATTTAGAGGTTGAAGCCCCACCCCTGACTCTGGCCATGGAGGAGGAAGAGCTGCCCTCTATGGACGGGCAGGATCCAACGTTGTGGTGTGCCTAAGGCAAGAAAGAGCGCGTCTTCTTCCCTACGGACCATTGCGACGAAGGTAAGGAAGATACCTTTTGATTGTTTCATTATTTTTATTGTGATTCTAGTTTCGTGTTTTCACTTGTTCAGATCGGGAGCAGTTGTACCATCACTCCTACGTGGAACGTGACCATGAAGGATGAGTTCAAGTCCCTTCAGGAGAAATTCAGTGGTATAGAGGACCCTTAGCTTCGACTAGGAGGAAGAGGGAAAGATTCGTCGCTCGCTTAGATAGATCGGGAGTCCGAGCTGGTTGCTGCTAGAGCTGAGATCAAGAAGCTATGAAGAGAGGCCGAGGTGGCCGTAGCGACTCATGAGGAGGCCATTAGCCTACTTGCAGTTGGCTCAAGACGACATGGTCCGTCAGGATACTGAGATGTCGCGGATGAGGGACGAGGTGGCCCGACTGATTTTCGCGCAGTCAGACATTGAGGCGATCAAAGCGGCTGCGATCGTGGAGTACAAGGAGTCTGTTGACTTTTCTGGTGGAGTGTGCCTGGATTTCGGAGGAGGCTCGGGTCGAGATGATTACCTAGGTGGACCAGCTCCTGAAGGACGAGTGCGAGACTGCATTTTCGACAAGGCTTTGGCAAGGGCCTCCGCTTGGCGCGGAGGATGCTGGAAGCGCAGCGTGGCAAATATTGGAGTGGACGATGCCTCAGAGGATGGACAATCGAGGGGTGACCCTTACGTCCAATTGTATTGGCATGGCTCTTGCGTCTTGTATCTCTTTTGCTTGTTGTTTTGTTTTCGTCGTGGTAGGTGTGGTGTAGCACTGCAGTATTTTTTGTTCGTTATATATCCTCGGTGGGTACCCTTCCCCGGACCCTCGTTGTGTGGGGGATGCCTTTGTGCACCGGGTTGCCCTTTATATAGCCTCGGTGGCCTTTCTGAGTTTATAGAGATACTCTTTTTCTTGAGCGTCGTGTGTTTATGGCTATCTTGAAGCATTCTGTTGTTCCCACTTCTCTAGTAAAGATGATTGGGCGGGCTCTCCGCCCATTGTTAATTTCGGAGGTGTCTGTCGTTTGACGTTAGTGTCGCAGGTAAATGCTCGGACGTGGCGTAGGGGGACCTTTGTCCGCACTTAGCAGTGGACCTCTGAGTATGGCATGTATACCGAGTCAACTGTACGATGGTGAACCGAACATCGTAAGTTACTTGAGCGGGAAACTTCCCCAGGGTCATGGGAAGGACAATGCTTCCTAAGGACTGGAACTGTTGGGTTACCCGTGATGCAGGTACTTCCCGGTCGCTAGCTTGATATCCTCTGTCGGAGAGTCCGAGTTGAAGCAGGGTTGACAAGAAAAGAACATTGGTGGCCACATCATTGTCGATTAATATCCCGCTCACCTCGGTGGGGTGTTCCTCGGATGTTTGCCCTGATGTGCATGGCCCTAACAAGTGTTCACGTCGCAGGGGGGGCTGGCTCGCCACTGCGACACAGGGTTCACGGGCGCTTTTCTCCTTCATCTTTCCCCCTAGTGGGTATTTGGGGTCGGTTGCCAATGCGCTTGCTTACGCAGAAACTTTCCAAGTAACATGAGGTGCACGAAACGCTCAATCTCCTCACTTAGGTATATACATCCTTCTGTGTCATGTCCGTGACTTCGATGGAAGTTGCAGAATTTGGACTGATATCCCTTAT
The DNA here is from genome assembly GCA_033032865.1 of Dactylorhiza incarnata. NCBI lineage: Eukaryota > Viridiplantae > Streptophyta > Magnoliopsida > Asparagales > Orchidaceae > Dactylorhiza > Dactylorhiza incarnata. Next base: position 12,188 of record JAWHQI010000160.1, on the reverse strand, counting down.
TTGGGGCGAGAGACCTAGGTCTCTGGAGAGCGGGATGATCACGGATGGAGAGTAAGAGTTCTGCCGTGTTGAGGGGAGTGAAGTGTTGACCTCACTGGTGCCCCCAATGTGGTGGGAGTCGCCGCGACGGCCTTTGTTTCTCATAGGCATCGGTAGCGGACTCTGCTCTTTCTTCCTTTTCAGATTACACTTATGATGTTAACGTGGTGATGGCTTCCTCCAAAAGTTGTGAAAGTGAGGTTAGATCTTAGATTTACTCTAGAGAGGGGTGAATAGAGTATTAAAACTTTTCACACTTAATTTTATAGCGGAATTAAAATAGTGATACTTATATGTGTATTGCAGAGTGAGTTATAAAGCAAAATAAAGAAGCACAGCACACAGCACAGAAAATAAACACAACACAGACGACACAAGGATTTTATAGTAGTTCTCCACTAAACCTGGGTACGTCTACTCTTCTACCACACTTGGTAGGATTCCACTACAGGTTTTTGATCAGGTGCCCTGCCACCAAGGGGGTTTTGATCAGGTGTCCACACACCAAGTGAGCTTTTGATCAGGTGCTCTAACCAAACTACAGGTTTTTGATCAGGTGCCCTGCCACCAATGGCTGTAACTTTTGAAGGAAGTTATAACCCTTTATACAGTTGAAAGAAAACAAAAATATATTGTTCTTCTCTTTCAGAGAAGACTCTAGTGGATCCTTGATGATGTTGAAGAGCTCCCCCTGATTTGATTAGTGTTTGATGATCAGGTGAGGAAGCTTCTTCTCTAGAATGTAGTAACTCCTTTCTTCTTCTTCTGCAGTTGAAATCCTGAGCAAATGATCTAGATTAAGTGTCTCAGGATGAAGATGATCTGCAGAGAAGAGTTAGCAAACAAGATAGATAAAAATTATGTTGTTCTCTGTCTCTCTATCTTTTTTGTGCTTTCTCTGTGTATCTGTAATCTGGAGAGCTTCTCTCTTATGTTGAATTCTTCACTTCTTCTTCTTCTTTTAAAAGGGAAGAGATAAAGTCTCTTTTATCATCTGGACTCATCGAGAAGATAAACTGTCATCTTTAATTTAAGCTGTTCTGCAACGACTATATCATTAATTGTTCTGCAGCGGCTATATCATTAATTGTTCTGCAACGGCTATATCATTAATGTGAGGCAGTGACAATTCATACAAAAGAAGGGCAGCAATATATAAATAGAAACTATTCAAAATATTGCTTTATCAGATCTGACAACCTATAGAATTTTAGTCGATCTGAGAAATGAGATTTTATAAAGCTGATAATATTTCGTCGATCTCAGCTTGAAGTACATCGGGCTGAGCTCAACGTTTGTCGATCTGATCATTAACTGTTGAATGAACTTTCGTCGAGCTCTGCTTGGAATTCGTCGAACGCAGCTTTTCGTCGAGCGCTGCTTGGTTTTCGTCAATCGCAGCTTCCTTGATATTTCGTCGAACGCTGCTAGCTTTTCGTCGATCGCAGTTTATATTATATTCTTTTCTGTGTCTTCTGTCTTAATGAGATTTGATCTAGTTTATAAAGGATGTGTTATGATAGAAACTTAGACCATAAAGATGGATCATAACTCAAATCAAAACTAGGGTTCCAACAATCTCCCCTTTTTGAGTTGGGATACAGATTTGAAATTTAAAATATACAGGGATCCTAATCCAAATCAAAACTGGTTGATCCAACAATCTCCCTCTATTTGGTTTTGGATGTCAAACAAAAGAAATAGAATAACTCAAAGCATAAATCATTTCAGTAGATATTATAAAGCTTTTAAGGAGATATACAGAATAAACAGATAGTAAAATAAATTGTTCTTTTGAAAACATTTAATCATAAATTTCTAAATTTCTTCTTCTTTTAATTTCTCTTCTTCTTTTAAATTTCTCCTTCTTTAATTTCTCTTCTTCTTTTAAATTTTCTCCCCCTGACTTGATTCAGGGAACCCTGGATCAAGACCCCTAGAAGAAGGGTAAATGGGAATATAAGTATTTCTGATTCCTAGATTTTGTTTTAATAGGATTCCATTAATATGATGAGTTTCTACATCTGTTAATGGATTCTAAGGAATTTTTATGTTCTCAGAAAAACATTGCCTGATACCTTCCTTCTTACAGAATTCTCTCATCAGAAGAGATTCAAACTCAGTGCCATGATCACTTCTGATCAATGCAACTACAGTAGAGTACTCAAATCTTAATGGACCTGAGAAAGTCTGTCGGAACATTAAAGGTATCTGACTTTATTTTTAAGATAGAAAATTCAAGTGAATCTTATAACTTTTTGTTTGATTACAATTGGAGTTAAAAGATTTATAATAGGTCAAGCATTGCCTTATAGTTAGTTATATTGGCCTTTGTATCTGTTAAGTGTTTTACCAATTGAAATTTTCTTTGATAATCATTAAAATATATGTTTGATAAACTACTCTGATTTCGTCGATCTCGGGTTGACAAAGTGCAGTGATTTCGTTGATCTCTGATTAAGGAATAGTTATATTTATTCTCTGTGTTCAGAGCTCGTTGAACTCTGATTCGTTGAGCTCTGATCATAAGAAAATTATGCTTGATTTATGTGTTCGGCTTTCGTCGATCAGCGTTCGACGAAGTCATTTGATTTCGTCGATCTCTGTTCGACGAATTTTGTTGAACACAAAAAATTTCAGAAATTTCTACTGAGTCTTCTGCTACTTCTTTTTCCTTAGCAGAGACAAAATTTATAGATGTAGTTAGAGTATTTTTCTTTTGAATATGAGATAGATTAGATGAAAATCTTAAGCTATGTTTGCTGCCATTTAATCTGGCATTTATAGTGCTTGTGATATTCATTAGTTTGATACTTCTTCCATTAAGAGATTGTTCAAACATTTCAGCCTTAATTAAATTATTTTTCAAAGAAATAATTTGCTCTTCTGATGTTTTCAAATCTTCTTTAAGTTTAGCCTTAATTGAATTATTTTTCAAAATTAGGGTTCCAACAATCTCCCTCTATTTGAGTTGGGATACAAATTTGAAATTTAAAACATACAGGGATCCTAATCCAAATCAAAATTGGTTGATCCAACAAGTTGTGAGTCACTAGCGGGTGAGATAGTGGGGGCCAAATTGACACACTCCCCGAGGGCTGTCCCATTGGTGGTGTGGACACTTCTTTATGTCATTGTTGTTAGTCTGGAGCGCTTGCGCAAAAGAAGCACTGCTTTCAGAGATTCCTAGGAGAGTTGGGAACACCTTCCAACAAACGGCGCCAAATTTTTGTGGATCACTTAGAGCTCTCCCGATCCGGATGAATCGAACTGTCATAGCTCAGGAGTGAGCTAAGCGCGCAAACAGTCAAAAGTGAACCAACAACAGAACATCAAAACTTTTTGCGTGGACAACCCCAGAAAGAGAAAATCACGAAGTCGGATTGCCGACAAAATCCAATAGTTTGGAGGTGGTTACAAGTGTTAAACTTTCTGGGAGGGTGACAGGTCACCGCTCTGTTTACAAGTTTTAAAAGAGAGAAAACAAAATTCTTCTGCAGCGCTCCCAGGAGCGGTCTTTGGAGCAGTCTCTGGAGCGGACATTGTAGAGTGCAGAATGAACACTTGAGCGGGAGAGCGAGCAAAGTGTCAAGTCTTCGCCGAAAAACATCAGAGCTTTGTCTTCTCTCTTTGGTTGCTTGTCTTCAAATGAATGCATGAGTCTTTTTTATAGTTTTTCTAGGGGGCGCCGGTAATTGAGCTCTCTTGGAATTTGAACTGACGAATGAGGGTGCGCGATTCTGGTCACCTGGATCACCAATTTTTGAAAAATAACGACCATGCCTCCCAGGCGGTCCGGGCAACACGGGCGGCCCGGGCAGGTTCGTCGGCGTGGACGGAGGTGGCGGCGTCGGTCGACGACAACGGAAGGCGGCGGCGGCGAAAGGCTGCTGCACGCCGCCGACGCGGCGTGCACGGGGGGATGTGTGTCGTGTTGTGTGCACGATGTTCGCGTGGTGTATAGCGGACACGGCGCGACCTCTTAGTGTGCTCGTTATACTTTGTTTGGGTTCATCGCGCGTCTGGATTGCAAACGTTCTAACCTGGTTGAGGCGATCCGATCGGGGCCATGATTTTGACAATTCCATCTTGACCCGGAAGAATTTTAGGGGAACCCCATCAACCTTAAATAAAGATCATACAAAAAGAAAAAGCGGATGTTAAGTACAGATCAAATATGACTTGGTGTAGCCCAGGAAAAAAAACTAAAAATCATTCATATTTGTAATTCTTATATCCTAAAAACTACTAGGTGTAGCACAAATAAACCCCAAGCCGTGCAATCATCTTGGTACAGAAGCAGAGCAGCTCTCTGTTACAACTCCAAAAGTCGATGCGGAGAAATTAATGTGGAGGAAGGAGAGATGTTGGGGCTGTCGTCCACCTCGGAATTTGCAACTAAAGGAAAGCACTGGTGAAGTTAGAATCGAAAGATTTTAGTCACCGCAAACCGTCATGGTGTGAGGAAAAGGAGAAGTGAGAAGTTTTCAATGTTTTTAGCCACAACGATCAATCGTGTTCCAAGAGGGCGTCCATCATCCTCGTCCGATGCCCGATTGGTATATGTTAGCAAGGAATTGAACATAATATATTTGGAATCTTGAACCTGCTTCTGTGAATGAACTCTTTTTTATTATTTAGCTTATCGTTCTTAGTTAATTTGGAGTGTCCTTGCGAAGAGTAATTGCTGAGCTTTTGATTACATTTTCACTTTCTAGTTCTTTGCTTGACTGCACTAGATCTATTTATTTATCAGCGAACCGAGGAAGCAGGACAACCTCTTTCATCCACTAAAAAGATATGAATTCTGATTATTTTCATACAAAGATTGACATGGGACTAGAGTTATGCGGCAGTGATCTGGGATTAGTGAGTATAGGATTAGATAAATTCATATTGTTTTGACTAATTTTTTATTGATCTGCACTTACAATCTGCACAACCGTTATTTGCACATAGCCAGCATTTAAAATTACTCAAAAGAAATCTGGGCACAAAATCTTGCACAAGCTTTGATAGGAGATCACTGCAGTTCAATATGAATCATTCAATCCACTTCAGATCATAGATTGAAATGAATTCAGTAAATGTTCTACAAAACTATTATGATTTTCTTAGGATTCATACCCACCACCCATTAATGTGGATTGAATGGATGGGATAGGGTAACCACACTTCACTACAATTATCATGGCAAATGCAGAGGTTCTTATTCCTACAATCGTTCTCTTAAACAGGATGTGGAACGTAAAAGAAAACAGAGGTGTTCAACATTTCCTATTTTCAGACAGCTACACTCTTTTTACGATGCACGATTACAATGGCTTGCCCTTTATATATAGGATTGAATACTGAGACCTCCCCTAAAACTTTCCATAATTACAGAGACCTCTTGACACAGGACGAATCTATAGACGGCGGAAAATCCGTGACCTAACCCTACATGCTATGCAAAGCCCGACGGGTTAAATCGTAATTAGATAATAAATTTAAACATCCCACGCGCAATTAATTCACGGCAAAGCACAAATAATTTATTAGGGCAAATAAGCTTAGACTTTCCTCCGCGTGGAGGGCCAAAGCAAGAGCGCGCGGCGAATAAACCCTGCAAATCACAATAATATTCTAACAAACAACTACTATGCACGATATCCAAAACAGGTACAAGATCTCATCCAATATAAATATGCTGAAAATAATAATCCAGTACAAACAAGACTCACAAAGTAGTGGGCTGATCCGAGGCAATGAAGAATTCGGGTCCGGGTATGTAGATCGGCGACCGAAGGAGAAACCGGAGGCGTGACGGATTGGTGGTGGCTGTCCACGGTGGAAAATGAGGATATCGGGCCGGAAATGGATAGATCCGGCCACTAGAGAGTAGATCCGGGTAAGGTGTGAGTAGATCCGATGTTTAAGAGCGGATCCGGGCTACGAAAAGATGTATGACGGTGGAAATAACGGATTGGGTTGGAAACTCTAGATCGGGATTGATCTAGGGTTTGTAGGCTATTTGGAAGTGGATCCACGGAGAGGAGGGAGGCGGCGGCTTGGGGTGGCGGATCCGGAGGAGGTGGTGGCTATGGGGTTGGTAGAGGGGCTGGCGGATGAACAGTGCTGCGGTGAACAATGCACGGATAAACAGTGCGCGGGTGAACAGTGCGGTGGTGAACAGTACCCGCATGGACAGTGCTCGGATAAACAGTGCGGTGGTGAACAGTACCCGTATGAACAGTGCTCGGATGAACAGTGTCCCTGCGGCTTGTGGGCTGCGGATGAGGGTTTCAGAGGGGGGAGAAGGAGCCAATGGATGGGTAGTACCTTGGGGAGGAGTTTGGGCGCCTAGGAGTCGTCACCTAGGGTTCCACGGAGTCGGCACCGTGGGATGATCGCGGGAATCCGGGAATAACTTTCTCCAAATTCTGCAATGCCTCAAATCAGCCCCCTAAGAGCCTATTTATAATTAAAACCAAAACAAGGGCATCTCAATCAACGGCTATGATTGGCCGGATGGAAAACGCCTAAAATAAAACAATAATAAGTCCAAATACATAAACCAATATATCAAATTGATTCGCAACGCGAATCCGAACACATCTGCGGAGTCCGATCGTCGATCCGGGCACGCCATATATGGTAAGTCGCCAAATCAGCCCCGAATGGACCCAAAACTTGTCCTCGTCTCTGCTCCGCATCACCTCTCCACTAAAAAAAACTGAGTTTATATTGTAAATTTTTAGTACAATAAATCTCCCCCTCTATGAGAGGTGCCCTCATAGTGTATGTTAACTGGGAGACGGCGTCATGTAACGTTATAAATTCAGAGGAGGGATTTTTGTAATTTCAAAAAGTAAATGGGAGGTCCTGGTAATTATGGAAAGTCCCAAGGGATGTCCCGGTAATTAACTCTATAAAATAATTGTAAGCTACATAGAAAAGATTTAGCCCACCCCACTATGGTGGGATAAAGGCTTGAGTGTTGTTGTACATAGAAAAGTTTAAAAAAAAAAAAATACCCCTCAAAATTTCAAGCCGGAGGCAAACAAAGGGTATACTCACAAGTCTCCACAACTACAAAAGATTGCTGTAACGATTTGAAATTGAAGTATACATCAAGTATATAAAAATTCTAAATTTAAGGAGCAGACTTAGCAGCATCAGAGAAACAGTGTAAGGTTGTGTGAAGTTTAAAGGCATACAGATGCACACAATAAGATGAAATGCATAACAACATTACCTTACTAAGAAGAAGCATAAATCAATCCTCTGAAACACAAACAACCTGCTTGCCCGTATTTCTGCCGCTGAAAAGCCCCACAAATGCTTTGGGAGCATTCTCAATCCCCTCAACTATATCTTCAATATAAACAATCTTCCCTTGCCTGTAGTATTCTGTGATCTTATCCAAGAACTGAGGAAACAAATGCAAATAATCACTCTGTAGAAACCCCTGCATTTGTATGCGCTTTGATATCAGACAGAACAAGTTGTGAATCCCTTCTGGATCGGAGAATCCATGCTGGGATACTAATCCACAAACTGCTATACGTCCATGGGTTCTCATATTGAGGAGCGCTGCATCGAGCATGGGCCCACCGACATTATCGAAATAGATGTCGATACCCGAGGGGAAGTACCTGTATATTCATAAAACATCAAGGTTTGTTGTAGTTTCGTGCCTAAAAAGAACTTTACAATGATGAATTCTGCTTGCAAGGATGATAGCAACAGTCAACTGAATTATACATTATTTTGAGAGTAAGGTATAAGGAACTTTGGAGTTTCGTGAGCTTAATTCAAAGCAACTGTTGACTATAGTCCCGTGTTAGGAAACTCATAGTCTTGTACAGTGAAATTTTATTGGGCCCCTACACTAATAGCCAAATGGTTAGGGTTGTTTAAGTTCCAACATAGCATCAAAGCAGGCTAGCACAACACCCGACCACACATCCACATGGGGGAGTGTTGAGAAATTTAGGTCTAGAAGGTCACTTACATGATGACAAATGTAAATTTTCCCCGCGCTTACAATTTAATTTTTCAGTCTTTTATGACTTCTTTGATCACACCATTGCTGGTCACCTTTGACCATTTACGTGTCCAATGACTGTTTTGAACTCTTTATAAGACGAATGAAACAAATCGTAGAGCAATCAAACATGATCATAAGGTAACCAAAGATAACTGTATATGACTGGCTATGGTGTGTTTGCAACCACAAATGATCGCATAAAAATGATTGTATGCCATTAAAAATGATTGTAAGCCATTAAAAAAATGCGGGGCCAGTGCCCGCTGACGCTTGGAACTAAAATTCTCTTGACGTTTGGATGTATGAATCTTAGTTTGATCTATTGTGAGAACTGATTTCAGTTTTTTTTATTTCATTTCTCTTTACAATTTACCTGTATATGTTGAATTCGCTAGGGTTATTATATCCGAATTGGCATCTCTCGTATAATTTCATACGCTTGTGATTGAGAAATCCTAGAGTTGAATAAATCCCATATAAATAAAAAGAGTTGCCTGGAATCCTAGAGATAAGAAGACATAGATCCCATGTGTTAGTGTCAAAGCTAAGAGAGATTTACATAATGCTAAAGCAAGATTTAGGGGTTTTTATTAGGGAGAGATCCAAATCAATCAACCTAAACTTAGTCGTTGATTTGCTCGAGAGAGAAGTCGATGTAATCGTGAAATCTCCGCGGTCTAGAAGAATTTGAGAGAAGAAAGAAAGTAATCAAGGATCATATATCATCTAAGTAATGTTTACATTCTAACGTCACTTTACCGATATATCATTATTACCTTCACTATTATTGGATTATTTTCATAAACTCGATTTAAATTTATAGTATAAATCAATATAGAATAAGGGAAATCAACTTTAATTCCATTCGTAAGATAATAGAAAATAAGTGAGTATGAGTAATCGAAAAGATCCCTAGGAATACGACACGAGATAGATTCATCTCATATGCTATGAATGATAGATTCACTTATCTTGATTAATCCATAGAATAGAATCGTAACTAAATCTACACTCGTAGAAATCTTCATCAATCAAGTTTTTGGCGCAGTTGTCGGGGATTTCTATTTCCGATATTCTTAAAACTTAGAATTTATTAATCTATCTTTTTTATTTTAGTTAACATAAGTTAATTTCTTGTATACCTAATTTTTTCATAAGTTTATATTGTACTTTTTCACTTGGTCTTTTGATTGTAGAATGCTAGTATATGACCCACAAAAGAACCCTGGTCTTATTGAATTTAAGCCTGAACCACAGAGAATTTACTGTTAGTTACATTCAGCTAATTCAGAAGTCAGCAACAATTCAGACAATCATGCAGTAGAGGAGACAACAATTTTAGATAAGCTGAAATTATGGAGAATCATCAGGAACGAACCATAGATTATGCACGTCCTAATCTGACTGGGACGGGTCTAGTATTGCTCGCCCAGTTGTGAGGCAAATAGCTTTGAGCTTAAGCCGAGTATTATTCAGATGGTGTAGCAATACATACAATTTGACGGCTTACAGGATGAAGAGCCCAACATACACAACAAGCTTCCTGGAAATCATTGATACATTCAAGATTAAAGGTGTGACCAATGACGTCATTCACTGAGACTATTTTTGTTCTCACTGCGCCACAAAGCAAAGCAATGGTTGAACTTCTTACTAAGAGGATCAATCACCACATAGGAAATGATTGTTGAAAAGTTCTTCATGAAATATTTCCCACCAGCAAAGATGACTAAACTCAGAAACGATATCTCAGCATATATCCAGTTGGAGTCTGAGTCTTTATATGATGCATGAGAGTGTTTCTAGGAATTATTGTGTTGATGTCCTCATGACGCACTACCCTCATGGCTCCAAATCCAGACTTTTTACAATGGTTTAAACCCAGATGTAAAGCAAATGATCGACGCTGCCTCTGGAGGAACATTAACTCTTGAATTTGTACAAGAATTAATATAAAACATGGCCATGAACAACTACCAATGGACTACACCCCGGAGGAATCCATCCCGACCCGCAGGTGTTTATGATATTGATATTGTCGCTGCTCTGGCTATCCAAGTAGAGAAACTTTATCTATCATTAGGCTTAGAATCTTTTTGGAGAGAAAGCTATTAGAGGGAACCTGTCCTCAAGAGTTAGTATCGAGCATGTATCGATAAGTTGTATCTCACATTTTACTTATGATATTTTGTGGATGATAGTGTGCTTCAATCAACTGGTCCGGCCTGTCGCTCATTCTGGGTTTCTTTCGACACTAGGAATTGGACATCCCTTTACGGCGCCATTCGTAATCCCGTCTGGACAAGACACCTCTGTCGACCAAGCCACTTCTGATTGAAGTCTGCGGATTCTGCTTGGATGATCGACGCCTCTGCCGACCTCGACCACACTAGCTCGATAATTCCCTGCGCTTTTGTCACCTCCATCTCATCTTTAGCCGACCTCGATTGAAGAAGCGCATATGTCGCTCGCCAACTTCTTGTACTACTCTCCCAAATCGACTCCACGTTGCCAACCGACCGCAAAAAAGCTCCCCTCCTTTGTTGATCACCGCAAGCAGTGCCCGACTCCAGCTGCTCCTCAGCATGGGATGACGACCTCGCCGTCGGCTACATTCTCCTGAGATGTTTGGTTTCTCCCGGCTACGCCATCTGCCTCCGCCGTGTCCAACTTCTCACCCACAGCTTCCCGCCCAGCAACTGTCGTTCCAGCAGCCCTCGGTGCATTACCTGCACCTTTTCATCGCCCACTAGCTTTGTCCGTTCCTTCCCTATCTTCGGCACCTTCGTTACATGACCCAGACGCGCTCTATGGCTCTCCACACCGATGAAGACCCTTCTGCTTCAGACTCTGCCGAATCCACTTGTTTGGATCGCCTCGAAAGGAAGGCGCGTGGAAAGCTAAAAACCTGTTGACGAAAGGCCTTCAGTGATCGGCGATAAGTTTCGACGATCGTCAAATACCACTCGAGGATCAAAACCAGAGCAGCCAACAATCGTTGATTTAGCATTCAAAAACAGTGAAACTTGTTTTAACAAAATAAACAATTCAATTCAATTTTACCCACACCAAACCAAAGCCAGATCCGGTCCGGTGCGAGCGAGCAAGAGCGCGCACGCACGTGTGGTTCATAATTTCTCCATATGATTCTTTTGACATAATAAACATGAGAGACATTGTTCTTATACTCGTATAAAATGAAGGGATTTGGCAAGATGGGATTAGAAGAATTCATCATTTCATGAAAGGAATTACTTCCAAATATTTGGGTTCCCACTAAATGGTTTTGAGCTTTTCACATCAATTGATTTAGAACCCAAACATCAAACACCATGAAAGCTCCATGAAATAATTATGATTGAATAAAAATTCTAACAAACCAAAGGGTTATGATTAACACGCTTCATAAAAGAAGAGCTGACAATCGAAAGAATGGAAACCTCAAAAATAGTCTTACTGGTTCAGAATGACGAGTGTCAAGTGGTTGAACCCACTCAAATATTGATGAAGGATGCATTGCAGACGGCAACAACGCGACTGGAGGATCGCCCGGCGAGACGGAATCGAGTGGCTAGAAAGGATCGACCCGCTTTGGAAGCCCCAGGCCGTTTAATTATTTCCGTAGCATATGTTGTTTTCCATTGTATCTTTGCATGTCTATGTTTGCACTTTTATTTCGGTGTGCCATTAGCGGGTGTGCTAATAGCGGTATTTTCCCCCTCCTAGTATAAAGGGCGGAATATGTTATGTTGTATGCAGTTTTTGAGTATTAAGAATTCTGGTTTGCCCTAGCCGCTACCGTCCTCACCCTCTCCGTGCGAGAGTTGGCCCGTCCGGAAGGATTCCGCAACTCCCGTCCCGGCGTCTCCTACGCCAGTTGGTATCAGAGGACTCCTCGTCGACTTCTACGCTCGACGACAGCATCCCCCGTCCGGAAGGTTTCCGCCAGCTTCGACGCACACCCCCATTTCCGTCGCCGTTCTCCTACGCCTGTCTCGGTCCGCCTAGGCGTTCTCTCCTGCGTCGACTCCGGCCCTCTTCCACCGATGGGTGACGCTCCGCGGGACGACGCCGCCCTTTGGGCAGCCATCAATGGTATCACCGCCCAACTCGCCAC